>CM051401.1:8046472-9453472 GCA_028052125.1 Melia azedarach | reverse complement strand
TATGATATATATATTTTTTGATAAATTATTTTAAGTAAGCATTATATTATATTAAGTTATATTATATTATATCATAAAATATTATATTATATTAAACACTTAAAGTAATTTTTATTTATTACTTTTCATTGTGTACATTTTAGTAATTTGTATTGCTATAATATTTTAACAATAAATTTATCAAATGCACAAAATTAATTTTCAAATTCACAATACTTTTAAAAATAAAATTTACCAAATATTAAACTGATTCTTTTTAAAGCTAATTATTTCTACATTACAGTAGAAGCAGATTTTTTTATAATTCACAGCAATCCCAAACTAACTCTTAATCTAACAAATCTCTCCCTATCCCCGGTAAAAAAAAGTTAGGGTGCTCAGAACCCAATTTGACCACTCTATTCAATCCAATATACTTTTCAGTGGACTTTATGAATAAGTGGATTGAGTTGAATTGGAAATTTTAAAATCCCCTCCTAGTAGATCGAATTATGGAGTTATATTACCAATTCACCAAAATTCAGTCTAATCTACAAAAAATTATATAGTTTATTGTACATAAAATTATATTAGATTATTCTAATATATGAAATAATATATATATATATATATATATATATATATATATATACAGACACACTCAATTTAACTTTTTCCTTTCAATCTTTCTTTTGCTCATTTTTAATTTCATTTTTCAGTTTGCTTTTCATATGATAAATTTTTTTATTTACAATATACTTTTTTATTAAAATAAAATTTGAAATAAGGAAGGTTCATAATTTGAAATAAACTTACCGTGATTATTTTTCCACTTTTTTAATTTTTAAAATAATACTAAATAACACAATTTTTTTATTAAAAGGAATGCAATTATAATTAGTTATATATTTATTTTTTTAAAATTTAAATAAATAATATTTTATTTTCTCAATTATCTTCATTAATAAAATATAACCAACATTAAAATTATGTATTTTTAATTGCTTTTAATTGGATTTGAAATTTTTTTTAGTGAATGGAGTCGGGTAAGACTTTATTTTACAGTGAATCACATTATATTGAAAAATTTCTAATCAACCTAACTAAAGGATTAAATATAAATTGGTCAAATCTATTCCATCCAATTTGGGGATCGAAAGGGGGGGAGAAAAGAACATATGTCAAGCTCCCGATTTCTGCTTGCATGTTTCAAGCTTCTGAGATCTAAAATGACAAGAAGTAAAGGTAATATTGAGATGTTTAGATAAAACTACATCATTTGATTATGTAAGAACGGATTGTAATAAGAATAGAATAATAGGAGAAGTAACTTAAATTTCTATATTGAGATGCCTGATATAAAAATGGATTTTTGATATTGTTTAATAAATAAATTATTCTAATGTTGGGATGAGAAAATAGAGCTATTATTTAATGTATTTGTTTTTCTAAATTAATGAGAATTATTTGTCAAGAATTAAAGCTGGTAAGTCAAAATTAACCCTCAATTCTATCATTAAAAAGAAAATCTTGATATTGAAATTCTTAGATAAAACTACATAATTTGATTGCATTCCAAATAAAAAGTGCATTATTATAATAAAAGAATAATGTTTAGATAAAACTAAATAATTTATTTAGCGGGGAATGCTCGATTTTCCCTTCTTATTTGATCTAATATCTCAATACCCCCTATTATTTTTATAATACTATGAATCATTAGTTGACAAGATTAAAATAAAAACAAATGTCTCTAAATTTAGAATATTAACTTAAATAATCATAATATTTTTAAAAATACCTATAAAATTATAATTTATTAAAAAATAACAATTATACCATTTTATAATAGTAATTAAAAAATTATTTTCAACTCCTAATTGATAATAAATGTTAAAATAATAATATATTTTATGTTATTTACATTAATAACTAATTTATAAATTATTTTTTATATAAATTTATTTAAATTTTGAACTTTTTTAACACGATATTCTTAAACAAAAGATAAAATTTTATAATTTAAAAAAAATAAAATATTATTATTTGATTTATTCTGAAAATTATTAAATTGATCTATCAATTTTATTTAATCTTTAGATAAATTTATCATGTGTAAAAAATTCAAATTTTAGGTAAATTTTTATTCAAAATATAATTTATAATATTTTATTTAATATTTAATATAAAAATATTATTTATATTGATTAACATATATGAAGAACAATTTATTTAAAAACAATCATATTAATTGATTACACATATAAATTTATTTATATAAATTAATATGATAATATTATAGCATATTACTACGTATTCTCTATTTTCATAAAAAAATTAGTTCGAAGTACTTTTTAGTCGTGAAATCCATTCTTTTAATTTAAAATATTATTTTTTTAGTTATGACATTCGTTATTATTTCAAATTCCAAAAATAACTAATGATATGAGAGTTTCCTAAAATTTAACCTATTAACTTGATTAATATTAAAATTTTAATATATTATAAAATAATAAATTTATATTTTAATTATAATATATTAATACATATTTAGTTATCAATGTGTTATAAAATCAAATATATTATTATTTTAATATTTATTTTTAATTAGGACTTAAAAATATCCATTAAAAAGCCTAATTTATTAAAAAAATAATTCTATCCTTATTTAATAATAATTAGCTGAAAGAATTAATAGTAGTTAGCTAAAAAAAGTAAATTCAGTATTAAATGTATGATTTATTTTTTTGTTTTCTAATATCAATGTAATATTGAATTGTTTATATATTATAAAATTTTATAATTATATTATAACAATAGTTATGATTATATGTAACTATAAATATTATATTATAATATATTTTATTTATAAATTAATATTTATTTATGAATTTTAAATATTGTATTATAAAATATTATTATTTTATTTATTTTAAACATTATAAAATTGACCTTTCAATTTATGAATATCGTATTAAAAAGAAATTTAAAGTTTAAATAAATTTATATTCAAAAGATAATTTATAAATTAGTTATTAATGTGATATCAAATAAAATATATTATTATTTTAATATTTATTATTAATTAGTATTTGCAAATAATTTTTTAATTACTATTATATAAGGGTATAATTGTTATTTTTTAATAAATTAAAATTTTTATGGGTATTTTTAAAAATATTTAAACCATATAAGTTAATAGGCTCAACTTTAGAGACTCATGTATTATTATACTTAACATGTCAACTAACAAAAAGAGATTTTGGAGTACTATAAAAATAGCATAAAGGTATCGAAGTATTAGGTTCAACAATAAGGGAGAATCGGGTATTTACCTGAAGGGTAAAAAAGTATTACAATAATTTCAAAATAAAAAATTAGTATAAGTAAATTATAACTTTATTTGACATGCAAGGAACAAAAGTAAATTCATTATCGTTTAATAATTAAATTTTGATGTTGAGATGTGGAAATTGAGTTGTTTTTAAGCAATTAATTGATAGGGTAAAATACTTACAAGTTTCTAAAAGTTGGCTTATTGAACAAAATGATTAATTCTAATGGTTTCAAAAATACTCATTAAACTTTTAATTTATTAAAAAGTGACTATTGTATCTCTATAATAATAGTTATTTAATAAAATAAATATTATACTTTTGAAAATTGAAAAATTCTATATATTTATCTAAAGTATACTAATAAAATAAATAATAATATTATTTTTTAGTACATTAATAATATAATATATATTAATATATTTTTATTTTAGTTTTTATTATATTATATATATCTTAGCCATACATATATTTTATTTAAATTTATAATATAATTATATGTATTTATAATGTAATATATTTTATTATATGTATTTATAATGTAATATATTTTATTATAAATTAATATTTATTTATACTTTAATTTATTTATCTTTAAACATGTAATTACTGTTGAATTATTAATATATATTGTACAAAAAATAAATTTGTATTTTATTAGGTAATAATATATTAAAAATATTTAATTATAAATAGGTTATAAAATAATACAGTATTATTATAATTATATTTATTTTTATTCAAGATTTTAAAAATAAATTTCTTAACTAATTACCATTAAATATAGGTATAATTGTCATATTTTCAAAAGCTAAAATTTTAATAGTTATTTTCCAAACTAGGAGGATTAATCAGTATAAACCTTAAGGACCAATAAATCATTTTTCCTAACTTAAGGAGAATTGTTAATAACTTAAGTGGATAAGTCAACTTAAGGTATTTTAACACATACCTACCCTAAGGTTTCAAATTTTAACATCTGAAGAGAAACTTGAGGAAAAGTATACATGTAAGCTAGAAAATAAAAAAGAAAGATTGCTTTGACATTGTAAGCTAGAGCATTTATAGGGGAGCTACCTTATCTTCCTTTCTAAGTCTCTCCACTCAAAGAATGCATGCAATGTTAGAAACTTGGGTCATTTCGTGTCAAATCCACTGTCATTTTTGCAGAATGGAGAGACGAGTCGATCGATGGAGGGAAACTACAACTATTTTCAAACCAATTATTGTTGTTGGTAGTATATATATAGTGAGAGAACACCATCAATTGTGTGGGTTTGAGGTCACAGGGGTCATTTTGATCCTTAAAAAATTTGTAATCAAGCTTCATAGCTTCCACTTCAATCCATTCTACAGACTGAGCAAGGTAAGCGAACTATCCGATCTTCACATGATGTACTGATTTCTTGCTTTTGCCTAAGTTGGTGTGATGAGTTAGTAAACAAGTTTGATGGTTTGAAGAATCTTGTTGGGTTCATTTAATTGAAAAGTAAAAAGCCATTTTTCTAATTTCAAATCTATCAAGTTTATTATGTTAGCTATTTGATGGTTTTGTGAATTGTGTTGTAAAGTAAAAAGCCATTTTCCTAATTTCAAACCTCTCAAATCTACTATTTTAGCTGGTTTGATGGTTTGATGAACTTGCTTTGTCAGGCTGGTTGAAAAGCAAAATCTAATTTTTCTAATTTCAAACATGATAGTTTATTGTTTTAGGTGGTTTAACAGTTAGATGAGTCGTGGTTTGTTAGTATGATTAAAAAGTAGTAATTCTCGTTAGTGTGTGAACTAGTTTGAAGAGTTAGTAAACTAGTATGATGGTTTGTGTTATTTGATATGTGCTTAGTTTGATTAAAAGGTAAATTCCATATTACTTTTACTACACTACAAACCTATCTATAACATTTGTTGAGCTGGTTTGATGAGTAAGTAGATTCGTTTGATGGTTTTATGTTATTTGGTTCCTGCTGAATTATTCTGATTGAAAAGCAAATTTCATATTACTTTCATTGAATTATAAACTTGTATACAACATGTTAGAGCTGGTTTGATGAGTTAGTAAACTAGTTTGATGGTTTTATGTTATTTGATTCTTGTTGGGTCATTCTGATTAAAAAGCAAATTTCATATTATTCTCACTTAACTACAAACCTATATACAACCTGTTTAAGCTGGTTTGATGATTTTATGTTATTTGATCTGTGCTTAGTTAGTTTGATTGAAAAGAAAATTCCATATTATTTTCATTCAACTACAATGACAAATCTGCATATTAGTTAAAGAATTAATTTCAAGTGCATTATTTTTGACAAACTTTTTAGGGTTTATATTATGTAGCATGAAAAGATTTGATATGCTTTGCAATATATGGAATCAAATGCACGAGATTGCAAGGGTTTCTCCAAAATCCTATACTTTGGTTCAGTTGTGGGATATACAGTGTGTTCTGAATGGGGTATAATAAGAGAACGTGTGAGAAGATGATGGGACGAAGAAAGAAGAGAACTCGGGATGCTGAACAGATGTTGAAGTGCATTATGTACATTGTTTCTCAACTCTTATTTATGTGTGATATTCAAACCAAGCTTATTTAGCAAGCTAAATATCTTATTTGGTAGGGTTATCATATGAATGAGGTCACAGTAGCAGGAAATTCAATACAAGAAGCAGCTTGTTGTGTAATTTTAATAACGCAAGTGCACGTTATCGTTAACAAGTAATAAAATGATAAGTTAAGTATCGTTCCCACGAGGATTGATTAATTTGTTAATTACCGAAGATAAGTAATCCTAAATTTAATTGAAGAATTCGATTAATAAATTTTGATTAACAAGAAATTGCGGAAATTTAATTTAAACTAACTAAACGAAATTGTGAATTTCAATTGATTAAAACACTAGGGCAGTAGACTTCACCATAGCTAATTGAATTCGATTTCTTTAATTGTGTTGTTTCAATTTGTTATCAATATTGACAGAAAATTATCCTAATTTATTTGATATTCTTTCTCAAGATATACCAAAAATACTTGCACATACTAATTCACTATATCTCTATGTGAATTGAAATACATGAAAGTTCATTAAGTATAATGATAATTAACTTAATTCTGCATGAATCATGATAGTATATCTCTATCTAGCATGTAATTCATTGTGTTCATTACATAATCAAAACACATAAATCACTTCTCAGATCAATATAGTTCACAAATAATTCAAATATTGGCCAAATATTCAAAAGCATTAAGCACAATAATGAACACTCAATATAAACAATAAATCATGAACAACACAAATTCTGGAAATTGATGTTCTTAGCTAGGTTACATCTTTGCCCTAGTTAAGAGAAATTAGTTCATAATGAAATTACAACACACCATAATCAAATTAAGAATCATAATGAAAATTTCAGAAAGAAAAAAGTAAAGAGTTGAGAACGAAAAACTCTATGTAGATCAATGACTTCCGATTCCAGCAAGCTTCACTTCCTCTTCCTTCCCCTCTTTCTTCAAGCTTCTAAAATCTCCAGAAATGGTGAAAGAAGACCTTAACTTTCGTTCTCTCTCTCTTCTGGTCGTTTCCCTCTTTCAATTGCCCATTTAGTCTTCAAAAACGCTCCAAATTCAATCTCCCTTGTTAAGGAAAAGCTGTCTCCCACTTGTCTCCATTCAAACCGAAATTTAGGCCACTAAACTTGACTTTTTGCTTCCTTCCTATGACAGGTGGGCATGTTAATCATTATGTCTAGTTTTCAAATTATTTTGAATTAGTCAAATACGATTCTTGAGTATAAAGATACACTCAAAAAATACGGACTATGTTCAGTACAAATGGGCCTTGTTGTTTTCTTTCCATTTCTTGGGCTTTTTGGGCTTTTCTCCTACAAAAATAAAGAACTAAACTCAAAGTAATAACATAAATAAATTAAATAAGAAAACACAAATAATTAAGTAAAATAAATATGAATTAGCATGAAATTAAGAGTGAAAGTATGACAAATTTTGTATAAAAATTAAGCACATCACAGCTCAAGGTCACAGTGGGTCAGGTACTTTGATTCTGCCAATAACATGTTATATGTTTCAATGATTATGTCTTCTATCATATACAATATTGAACTAAATGTTTTTTTGGCCGTATGTAGGCTAGCCAAGACAAGAATGAAAAGCAACCGAAACGAAAGCATTAAACCAGCACTTCTACTTGATTTTGGGAACTATAAAGGGTTTGAAAAATCTAAATTTTTTCCTTTATATGATAGATGATACCACATCTATTGCTCTAGGGTGACAGATGGTGCATCATCTATTGCTTTTATTTTTGATATATACATTGATGCAACAAACTTGTAAAGTATGTTGTTCTTTTGGTTGTATTATTGTCACTTTTTGGGTTTCAAGACTATTGTGTCAGCTTATATGTTATGAATTCAAGATATGGTATGGAATCATACTTTAGAATCAAATTTAACACAGGTGCTGGGATCAGATTTTGATTGTTTGTTTTATTTTCTTTTATCATTCGTGAATGAACAAGTGCTAAAATCAGATTTAGATGATTTACGTTATTTTATTTTACCATTTGTAAATGAAGATAATCTAGAATTAGATTTTGATGCTTTGTGTTTTCTAATTTTATCATTCGTGGATAAGCATGCAACACATGGAATTAGATTGAGCTTCCTTTATGTATTTTTTTTATTTTATCACCCATGGATAAACATAAAACACTTGGATTGGATTGAGCTTGCTTTGTATACTTTGACATTATTCATCGGTTTATGTTGGAAACACTTTGTATTACGCTGGTGCAATATATAAGTTTTATTGTCCATTTGCTAGTGCTGTAACAAGATTATGATCAGCTCAGTATAGGTTAAGTTATTGACATTATTTATGTAAAACATTTAAGACTTAGGTGTAGCATATCAAAATTCAGTTCATATTTGCATTTATGGACTACTTATGCTAAAAAGGATAGTTATGCATATTGCCATTAGTTAAACTACATCAACAAGCTTACCCAACTACATTATTTACTTGTTGCATTTAGAAAACAAAATGTAACAAGCAAGCATGCATATTACAAAGTTAAAAAGTAGCAACATTTTTAGTCTGAAATTCATAATTATCTCAGCAAGTCTTCTCTTTGGGAATTAATGCCATCTCCTTCATTTGTTGTTGTATATGATCTAATCTATTAAGCATTAGTTGTATGTTATACCCTTCAAACCATGAGTTGCATTCTAAGTCACCATTTGTTAGACACCAGAATCTGAAAAATCTATGTTGGTGATACCTATAACAATAGTAAAGCTTTTTTGGGTTATCTACAAACTCTGAAATCCTAATGGCAACCTTCTTATTGCACATGCAGTACTTGTTTTAAAATTTTATCAAGTTTTCATTAATTTCCTTTCTTCAATGCGTAGCTCTATTACTACTTGAATCTCTCCTTGTATTTGAAGTCAATGATGCCATTTAAAATGGTTACACTGAATGCTGATGGAATGAAATTGTGTTTTTGTATTGAATAATGGTGATAGGAGAGTTTTGATGCTTGGTGATTGCAAAGACATTGTAAGTTTATGCATGTATGTCTTGCTAAAGGCTCATGGGAAAGCTTAGTTATGAAAAAAATTTCTAGGCTATTCAAATTGTTGACATTACAAGTGATATAACCATTGGCACTAACGACTATAATAGTTTGGTACTTATTATCTCATGCCAATTTTCTAGTCACATAGTGCGATTCATTTTGTACGTATGAATATATGCTTCTTCATTTTACTCAGTAAGTCATACAAGTTTGACAAGTACCATCAATTTTTCAGAGCATGGGGCCATATTCAAACATATTATTAACATCTTTTTAGTTTAAATTTTTGTCTTCATTCAAAATTTTTAAATGAAAGGGACAAATTTGCCTTTTAAATAATAATTAACGGCAATAGATGTCTTGAGGGAATGTATGTGTGTATTTTCTTAAAAAAAAATTTTAGGTGTTAAAATCTAAAACTTGAGGAGAGATATGTATTAAAATTCTGTTAAATTAACCCTCAATTTTATCATTATTAAAGATTAATTAGCTTGGAGCAAGATTAAATAATAATAATAATAATAATAATAATAATAATAATAGACGCTCGTAAATCATGATGAATTGGGATGCTTAGACTAAAAATAACCGTTTTAAATAATTACATTAATTTTTTTTATCTTGATAATATTCTAAAAAAAAAGGTTGTTAAGTCAAAATTAATACTCAATATTGTCACTAAAAACTAATTAACTGTAAAAAGATTAAATAATGATTATGGTAATATGATATAAAAAATGAAAACAAGCAAATACTCTATTGAGATGCTTTGATAACATTACAAAATTTGAGTATTTGCCGCGTAAGAATACATCATAGTAATACGAGACTAATTAACAGAATAAGAAAATTAAACTTTCACATTAAAATGCCAAAATTGAGCTAATTTTAAGTAATTAATTAGTATATTTTTTAATTTTATGAAAAACTTTCGATAATTAAAATGCGCAAGTTAAAATAACCCTCAATTTTATTATTAAAAATTAATTACTTGTAAAAAAGATTAAATTATTATTATAATAATCTAAGAATGTAAAATGAAAATAAGTAAATCTACGATATTGAGATGCTTAAATTTACTGATGTCTAGAAAAATTGAATCCAAAATTCAACCCTGATGGCTATAAGTTTTCAACAGCCCAATTAGGGATTTTTATAGCATATACGTTAAACTTTAAGAGATAACAAAAAAAAAGTTTTTTGAATTGTAAATTATATTTACAATCCAGTCAACATTACATAAAAATTTTAATTAGATGTAGTTTGATATCTAATAATTTATAATTTATTAATATTATATTAAAAATTGATAATTTATAATTTATTAATAGTTAGCGTTATTTATAGAGACGATATAAAAAATTACGGGAAAAATTATCCTCTATATTTTTTAAATTAGCTAACTTGAGTGTTGAAATCTCTGAAAACAGGATGAATGGGGATTTCCTTCTTACATATTTCATTAAAATGAGTGTTTTTTTTTTAAATTTGTAATTTTTCTTATAAGAAGATGATTTGAATGTTGTAAACAGCGAGAAAAAGAAAAATAGCGAAAAATTGCATGAAAAACTAAGACGGTGTAAAAAAATAAAAAAGAAAATAGAAATTACAGTGTTGTAAGAAGAGGGAGGAGAAATTACGGTGGTGTAGATTAGATTGGTACGGTTAATGCACACTAGCCATCACCATGGTCCAAGCACTGCCAAAATCTACCAAAACACCGACCAGCACGGTGCTGCTTCACCATTCTCTGACCTGATACGACGGTAATCGCGGCCATCATTAAGCTTTGATCGCCGAATGCTCTTTATTTTTCAATCCCCGCTGCTGGCTTTCACTAAATCCATGACCCATTACCCAGGGAATTGGTACTATTTTCTTGATCCTGAGTTGAAGAAGATTGCTATTGACAAATGGAATCCTTGATGTCGTAATTGCATTAGCAATTTAGCATGCTGAATTGTTATTATATTTATACTACTATACACTTTCAATTTAGATTTTGTGGTTGTTACTATTATAGAGAGGAGTTGCCAGTTAAAGAAAAACTTACAGGTGTTCACAAAGAATCTAATCGTGAAGTTGTTTGATGAAATGACCGAGTGAATTCTTTTAAGAGCGTTGGGGAGTTGTTGCCGTGGGTTGACCGAATACCAGAATTTCCTGTTTTCGTTTTTCGGTTCATTAGCAAATTACTGTCAAAATGCTCTCTACAACTAATCTTGTTTAACTTGAGTTTTTTGATATGCTGTAATGCTATCAAATGTGGATCTCTATTTCTGCTTTGAAACAGCTCTGAAGGTGTTCTGGGTTCATGATTAAATTGCTTCAGTTGGCTTCCAAGCGGCGGACTTCCTAGTATTTATAAGTATCATCAAACAAGCTGCTTCAGACACTCAAATTTGCAATTGTAGGTGCAAGCATGGTTGACAATGTGGTGTTTTGGCGTTATTTGTTACAGAAGCAAAGTGAGGAGTCAATCTTAAATTTTCTGGATTAGATGAGCTTATTGAGAAGTTCTGCTATGTATTCCAAATATGGAGAAATTAATCCAAGTGATTACATGGAACACGATACGGGAAGATTGTTGTTTGATAAAATGGCCCAAAAAGAATGCGTGAAGCATTGTGACTAATTCTGGGCAGTACTGTTATACAACATTGCATCAAAAATTACAAAGTATGGTCATTTACCTTACTTTGGACAAGCTGAATGCACCATCATTGAGAGAGGAAGCTAGATTAAGAGAGAAGCTTCCAGTCTGCCTCAACAAAGATTTAATTACGGAAAGGAAATTACTTGTTGCGGCACATAAAACCAATGAAGTCCAGTTATTAATATTTAATGATTTATATATTTTTTTCTTTTACATTTATTCAATTCAGTTTCTTATGAGATATATTATTACTCACTTTATTTTTGTAATAATTGAATTAGTTAAAATGACGTCGTCTTAATAAAAATATAATATAGTTTATATATTTAGTTTTATTAAAAAATTAAGTATTATTATGTTATTTATTGTATAGTAATTCCTAATAAATGAGACAAAAATGTTTTTAAGTATATTAAACTATATATCATATATTCATTCCTTAAATATTAAATATGCAAATGTTATTTTACAAAAGAGAAAAAATCATTTACTTCGTTTTTGGGTTCCATATCAACTCCAGACAGCTTCCTGATGCCAGCACACCGCTGTCAGCTTGCCGACACCAGCACGCCGTCTTCAACTTGCCGATTTGAAAATGTGCATTTTAAGTTAATTTCAAATTGGGTTTGAGGAGTTAAGATCACTCGTCATCATTTTCTAAGAGCGGTATGTAAATTTTCTAAGTTATCAATCATATAATAAAATCATCAGTTTCTAGGTGATTTCCTTGTCTTGTATGTGCTGTCTGTAGTTTCGGTGATGGATGGATTTGGGAACTATCTCTTGATTAAATTTTTCTTGACTCTTACAAGTGTGTGATCGGATTTAAGTGATATTTATGTCTATATGGCTGGGAGTTGGTTTTATCGCTTGGCTATATTATTTGCTGACGCAATTTTCTTGCCTGTAACAAGTTTATATCTGCTTCATGGTGAAAGATTGAGCTTTCTTTTTCTTACTAAGGTCTATTTATGCCCAGTAAGAATGCCCTCAAGAACATTCGCAATAGTTGATGTTTATCATAACATGTGCTTACTATGTTGAATGTTTTATTTGTATTCAGTTTTTCTTGACTGTTACAAGTTTGTGAGCTGAGTTAGGATCAAGTTAAGTGATATATTTATGTCTACATCGCTGGGAGTTGTTGATATTCAGCTCTTGGATTTGTCTTCAAATGGACTGATTTGAGAAATACCTGATAGTTTGAAGAACTTGCAAACATTGAAGTCCTTACTCTTATACAGTAATTCATTAGATGCTGAAATACCCGAATCATTGTTTCATATTCAGAGTTTGCAATATATATATTTGCACAGTAACGATTTTAGCGGTTCAATTCCTGGGAATGTTTGTGAGGGGGATGAGCTTGTGGCTTTATGGTTGTTAATTTATTGGTTGAAATAAATAGTGGTTGCTTACTTCAATCTTTGTTTTGTCAACTAGTGTTATCATTTGATCGGCCTTTGCATGATATTTTCTACTCCAAGTTTCTGATACAGATTCAATTTAAAATAGAGAAATCCATACTGCTATGACATGTGTTGATAAATGCAACTATTGTTGTGGATGCTTTGTCAGCTCCTAGCACTTGTATGCCAAGAACCACCTTTGTTGCTTCTTTCTTCTTTCCTTCTGCTGTCTTTTTTATTCTTTTAACCATCAATTATTTACTATTTCTGGGGTATAATGGAACTGGCTTGCCTTTTTGGACTGCCACGTCTAAAACCAATATCAGCAAACCTGAATTTAGAGTCTAGAATTCATTGGAAAAATTTAAAAATCTTATAGGAGATCTTGATGAAGCTGCAAATTTGTACATACTAGCAATTCAACATATTTCACTAGGAAGAGCAGAACTCTAATAGAGATGAGAAGTAGAAGATAGTTTAATTTTGCAAGAAACAAAGTAGAAGATAATTGTTTTCCTTTGTGTTTTTTTCCCCTGTAAAACAAACTGATGATCGTACTTTAGGAATTAGAGAAACATACACATATATAATTGTGTTCTTATTTATAAACATTTGCGTAGTTGGGACCTCATGTCCATATCTTCAGATAATACTAAAATCATTGCTGATAGCTAAGTCAACTGAGAATGGAAAATCGAACTATGGTGCTTCCAGTACCAGTCATGTTGTCTGAATATTTCTTATTTCTAGCTTGCTTACTATCTCTATAATTTTATTTTACTCGTGTTATATATTTGGGCCATTGCATTTTCATACACTCTTACTTTGAAGATAAAGTTGCAGAGTCAGTAGTCAGTGTGCTAGCCTGTGCCCACAAGTTGTATGATTTGTGCCTGCCCATATTTATACTGTTGAAAGACTGTCTGCTACATCCTTTGGTTGGTCATACTGGATTAGGTTGTTTTACAGCACAAAGCCCTCTGCTTACCCTAGTTTATTAAGAGGTTACGCACTTAAGTTTTCAACGCTCTTTCTTATCTTCATTCAGCCAAAATGTTTTATTAGTTACGTCTGTAATTAAAGAAGTTTTTTAAATATTAACATTGCAATACAGAGAAGATAATTCTTACTTGTGAACAAACCTGCATCAATTTGCAGCAGTTGTAATATGATTACCGTTTAGCCTTCTGAGTGTGTTAATGTGCCTTGATGTCAGGATTGCTAATGGCATGGAACTTGCTTTTATCATTGTCAGTTACACCAAGTATATAGATGATCTATAGGATTATAAACTGAGCAAGTGCATTCATTAGGACTTTTCCATATTCCTGCATGGAAGTCTAAATCTGCTCAGTTACTAACTGAAGGCTTTCCTTCAGGAAGTGAATAGCTATTTTCTGTTCGGAAATACCATGCTTTGATTTTTTTTCTTCTTTTCTCTTAACTTTGGTTCTCAACAAATTTCACAGAAAGAGTTTGGATCTAAATTCCCGGCAAGTGTCACAAACCAGTTGCTGTTTGGCCAGCATGGAAAGATATCCCTGGCCATCTGGTTTGAGACTAAACTTTAGTAGTGATCTTGCTCAGAATGGGCTCTCTAAACTTTATCAAAATAGACTATGCTTAGCTTTAACTTTGGCAAAATGATTTTGGTGTTTTTATATGTTATAGCCGTGATAATAACCAGGACAGAGAATAGATCCTATTACATCAATTTGCAGCCAGGCAGTTACTAGTATTTTTAAATATTTAAAATAGAGTTCTACAGTTTCTTAAAGTTCGGATTACTTAATTTTAATAAACACCTAGTTACCTTTAGGTGCTTTATCGGTAAGGTTTTTTATTTGGTCTTTTTTTTTTGGGTTATCTTTAGTTTATTTCGACTAATAATTCTGCCAGGAATTAAGATGAAGGAAAGTTGGTGTTCTGCTTTAATGCTTAATTTTTAAGGGTTAATAAAGAAAGAAAGAAAATTGAGATTGAAACTAGACCAAGCATATAAACAAATAAGGCTTTTACTTTCCATCCAATGTAAGGTGGTTTTTGAATATTTTGTGCATGAAATACACGGGAGTTTCCATCCAATGTAAGGTTGTTTTATGATTATGCTTTGTTACATTGATTGCATGGTAAAATTTGTTTCATTAGTGTTAATGTTGGCATAAAGGACTTACCTTTTTTTTTTTTTTTCTCTTTTTCCAAGTTCATAAAAGACTAAAATGAAGGTTCTTGATTACCATGTGCTGTCTCTGAATTGAGTTTGCTGTTTGCATATTTTCATTGATTTTAAATAGGAGAGTTATCTTTTCTTTTTTCAGTTTGTTTGTTTGTTTACAGCTGTCTCTGTAATTCGGAGTTGGCGACTTGCATTTAATACTTGACTTTCAATTTTTTTTCTTTTTTGGTTACAAGAACAAGGGGTCTCCGAATGATATCTGGCTTAGTTCTTTGAATGTTTTGAGAGGAAATTTCTAGACATTGATCAAGATCACATGGGTTAAAACTGAAGAAAAAAAGTTATTAGTGACTAGGTTAGATTGACGTGGGACTCCAACTTGGACCATTTAACATAGCTAAAGATCTTTCTGCTCCATAATGTACAGTGTGGTTGCTTTATTAATATGAAGTTACAATAATTAAAAAGTCATGAATATTCAAATTTATAACAAAAGTTTTTTATACTATATTTTTAATTTTTTATTATTATATAAATCATAATTCAAATATTATATTAAATATTTGGTTCACCTCTAATTTAATATTCAAATTAGTTTGATGGGATCAATTTTTAGGTTAATAACAATATTATGAATAGTTAATATTTTCTGTAGTCAAAATTTGACAAATAAAAGGTGGTTAGATATATCCATATATATGCATTTCTATTAATAATAAAATTTGAGTATTACGCAGAAGATCTCGAAGCCTTAGAATCATAGGAGGTCGTCGATTTTTTTTACCGCTATGAGCTGATTAGGCCTTTCTTCTTCATCTAACCTCAATCCAAGCCACAACATGATGAGAAGACACAAATTCATTTCTCTTTGTCTATGAAAAAGTGAAGTTTAACATTGACTTAACATTGAATCCGAGAGTGTTTTGTGTTTCGTTAAAAATTGCAGAAGAATTTGGTTTCTTCAAATTGAACACAGTAGCTAAGATCCATTCGATAGGTTTGGGCATGTGGACCGCTGCTTCTAATGTCGTCGGTGATGCCATCGCTACTGCTATTAAGGTACTATCTTTACAATCAACCTGATTTACTGTCAGATGTTACCATAAAGTTGATGTTCTTGTACTTAATTACTGTTAATTCTGGTGTTGATATAGGTCGGATATAGACACATTAATTGTGCTTTAATTTATGATAACGAGAAGAAAAAGATTAAAAAGTCAAAAGATCATGTGTATGATGATAAAAAATTGTGTTTTGAAGCCATGACATATACAGAGAGAAAATATTTTGCCTTGAACTTTGACTTGAATTATATTTTGAAAAAACGATAAGATCATATCTCCTACAAATAGAAAGGATCTTTACGATTTCTCCAAATCTTCAAGTCTTCAAATTTTAAATCTTCCCAATATTCTTCTATAATCTAATATTTAAAATTCTACCCAATCCCATAATAAAATTTTTAATAAACAAAAACAACCTATCATATATGAATAGGAAGACCTGTTATAATATGAAATAAATTTAAATTTGTTACAAAAATAATGGATTGTTTATTCTAATGGAGTTTGGATTATATCAATCAGACTCTAGTGTTACCATAAAATGCCAACAACAAATATAAATAGAAGAATGTCCGATTCTCTCCTCATTTTTGAGCCAATACTTCATTATCCCATACATTTTTTTTAATACATCATTATTTCCTTGAGTTTTGATTTTGCCCTTTAATAATTTAAATATTTACGATTTTATCATTTTGTAAACATAAATCAATTGATCGAACTAATGAGTTGAACCGATTTTTTTAAAATTGTAAAATAAATTGATACTATATGAACTTGAACTGATCAAAATAAATTAAAACTTTTACCACACCAAATGCATATTTGTGATACATTGTTCAATATTTAACAAATAACTATTTTAAACATATATAAATAAATTTTACTAATAATAAATTCTATCAATAATAAATTCCATCAATAATAAATTCCATCAATAATAATAATAAATTTTATTAATAATAAATTCAATCAATAATAAATTTTATTAAATATAAAAATTTATAAATAATTTTATAAACATTAACATTTAAAATATTTCAAATTATTTCATATCATTAAATTATAACTTTTTTAAAATATTTTTAATGTTATAATAAATTATATTTATTTTTCATAATAATAATAAAAATTTCTAAAATTTCTAAAATTATTATAAATAGTTGTTAAATTATTATCATTAGTAATGTTTCAAAATAATTTTATAGATATAAAATATTTTTATTACATTAATAAAAATAATTTTTATTTTAAAGAGAATTTATTATGTGTTTTGAAAAGAAATGTCTATTAAAGATGAGAAAAAATATCAATAAAAGTTAATTGGTGTAGTGAAAAGGGTGTAGGTGTGTTTCACTTTGTTTTAAGGTTCAAATCAAATCTTCACAAGTTAATTTATTTTTGCAATTAAATAAACTCAATTCAATTGGTTTTGGTTCAACAGTTTATATTTAAATTATTGAAGGATAAAATTGAAAAAAAATAAGAGTTAGAGGTGATCGAATATTAAAAACAATATAGAAAATAATGGGATATTGGCTCAAAAAGCAGGAGAAATAAACATTCCCCCAATATAAAAATAATAGAACAAGTAAGTTAAATACCATAAATTATTTTAGCCAAAAATTTGTGACGACCTTACTATTAAGAAAACTCTTTTTTTCTAATTGTGAATACATTATAATAATACGGGAATAATAAAACAAGTACATTAAATTTTTGTATTTACATATTTAGAGTAAAAATAGTATTTTATTGTGTAACAATTAAGTTTTAATGTTGGGATGATGAAATTAATGTAACTATTAGAAGTAATTTTTTAATACATTTATTTTTCCTAACACAATAATTAAAACATGCAAATAAATGTTAATATCTCATGTGAGTAGATCTTTAAATAATGTGCCAAATTGAGAACTTTCTAACATGATTTAATTGTTTGAATCATTGAAATATATAATGAATAATCTATAAAATCATAATCAATGCCTAATATGATTAATTTTTTTTAATTGTATTTTGTAGACTTTCTTCTAAGTCCATTACATGATAATAGTTATAAATTCGAAGTCTTGTAAGCATAATAGTTACAAATTCCATTAAAAGCAAAGCATGGAAATCTGTATTATTTCCAAAGAAATCATCAAACCATCTTCTCCAACTCCACCTCATCTAAGAACTTACAAGCTATGTCTTATAGATCAATTAGCTCTACATACACACTTCGGATTTCTTCTCTTTTACTCAAAAATAGACAAGAATATTATCAACAACATTTCTTCTCTCCTCAAACTATCTTTGTCAAAAACATTAACCCATTACTATCCTTTTGCGGGACGAGTAAGAGATGGTTTTTCTATTGATTGTGATGATTCTGGCGTCCCTTTTATTGAAGCCAACATAGATATTAACATGTCTGAAATTCTTAGAAAACCAGAAATGAGCATTTTAGAACAACTGATGCCATACAATCCAAATGAAGAGGTGAGTATTACTCAAGCCAACCTTTCTATTCAACTCAATTACTTCGATTGTGGTGGGGTGGCAATTTGTGTTTGTTTAAGGCATGTTGTAGCCGATGGATCAGCATTAGCACATTTTTTCAAAAATTGGGCTACAATTGCTCGTGGTTTTGGTGATAACATCGAAGATGTTATATTCGATTCCACGTCCATCTTTCCTCCAAAAGAATTTGCCACAAGCATTATGAGCAATGTTAATAAAGCACAACATTCCACAAATTACATAACAAAAAGATTTATATTTGATGGTAGAAAGATAGCTACTTTGAAAGAACAAATTAAAAACAAATCTAAATTCAATCCAACACGCATGGAAGTTGTGTCTGCTCTTATTTGGGGTGCATTAATTTCAATGACTAGAGAAAGTGACGATGCTTCTCCCACACTAGTAATCGTTCTCAATATTCGACGGCGAATGAATCCACCATTCCCACAACAGTGCATTAGAAATGCGGTATACTCGGTGATGGGAAACTGGGTGAAAAATGATCCAATAGATTGCAATAATTTGGCTAAAAATATTCACCAACTTATACTGACAGTGAAGGATGGTGATGTGAGACAACACTATAACATGGATACTTTAGAGGAGCAAATCAGTAAGGAAACTGATGAACTTGCGAGCGATAGTGATAAAGTAAATTATTTTGGTATCACTAGTTTGTGTGGACTTCCATTTTATGAAGCAGATTTTGGATGGGGAAAGCCAACGTGGAAAAGCATTTGCTTCAAGTCTAAAAATGTTGCAAGCCTTGTAGATGCCTCTGATGGAAAGGGAGTAGAAGCATGGGTGGGATTGTCAGAGAATAACATGAAGAAATTTGAACAAGAACATGGAATTCTTAGCTACGCTTCTCAGGACACAATTGCAATATCGCAGTCTAAGTTATGAATATTTTACAATATGTTTTATAATTTTCGCATTATGTGTTGTAGTTTTTTTTTTCCGTTTAATAAATTTATTGAGTTGTCATGGATTCAAAGAAAGAAACGCTTTAGAATTTAAGACTTTTTTATTTAAATATTTTTTTTTCCAATTTTAGCCTTTAATTTATTACATGTTATTAGCATGATTCAAGTATATAAAAAGACTATCATTGAAAAATATTTTAAGTTTGGGGTCTTATTATTAATTTTTAAAAATGAGGTCCAACTAGCCCTTTATATTTTATTATTTTATTTTGTTTATGTTATTTTATTTCATATAACTGATATTATATAATTGTTCTTGTGAGTATACTTTATGATTATCATTATCTTAGATCTTCCACAAAAAAAAATAAGGTTAGCATGTTAATACTTTGAAAACCCTTAAACTTGCCAAAATACATAAGTTATTAGAACTTGAAGATAAACAATCAATTTCATTAATCATAACCTAAAATACTAAAATATAATTTAGAATAGAGTACTCAAAGTTTTATATATAACAAATTATAAGGACCTGAAATTTTCATATATATACAACAATTAGGACAGAACGTGCTTCTTTCTTATAAAAATAGAAAAGATTTTATATGATTTTGGTATGTAGTATTATTAATGTTGAAATCATAGGATGTGAAATAGTATAATTTAATTTTGGAAAGAAAAAATGTTTACATAGGAAAATTTAAACTCGTGTTTTCTATTTAGTTTTGGGGTTTGTTTTTCCTACTCTTCTTTGTCAAACACAACAAACCTTATTCTTTCTCTTGGTGGTGTAGTTTCCATAGACATTTTAAGGTAACCTTTTTTGTTTGCATATTTTAGTTATTCACATTTTTTATTTTCATATCTTATTTATTTTACAGTATTTAGTTTTTTTAAAAAAATATGTGCATAGTTTTTTTTAATATCACTTGATATGTTGTTATTAGATAGTTATGTGATATTGTCATTCTAAAAGCCGTCATGAATGACTCTAAGAAAACCTTTACTCAGGTCCTTTCTTCATATTTTATTTTTTATTAATTTTAGATTTTATATTTGCAAAGTTCAAGTTTTCTTTTTATTCATTTTTTATTTTTTTCGTTTTTTTCTAATTATTTTTTACATAGCTAAAGTTACATTATTAATATCTAAAGTATTGACTATTTGTAGTGTATGTCAGTCAATTTGAAAACAAAGCATTAGGCGGGAGCAAGATTATTAGACCATGGGACTATTTAATTTTTAACCATAAAGTTTATGTTTGTACTTATCTTCCTTGAGGCAATTTGACTTTATGTATTATTTTTGGTGTCTGGTTTGATGCATAAAATAGTATTTATTGATGATATGTGGGCCTTTTTCACTATATCAAATTTCACGATGTGTTTTCATTTTGTCACCCATTTGATGGAGATGCATTAATGCTTTAAGGGTCAACTAGAAGGTTGTCCATCTATGTGCAAAAGAAAGTAGTTTGACAATGGGAAACTAATTGCTTTTGTAGTTCTAGTATTGCATATATTCCTGGTGGTGCTAGTTTTTTTTATTTTTTATTACTGTTTATGACAATGGGAAGTTATATATTGGTCAACAAAAAGGAAACCTCAAATATTTATTTAAATACTTGAAACATTTTTTTATTATCATATTCATGGCTAATATTTAATAGTTTCTAGTAAATTTAGCTAAGTATCTACACAAAAACATAATCACAAAAAGAAATAAATCCTCCTCTTTGAAAATCCATACCTACACAATAAAAATAACAACATTAAGATCTCATCAAATAAAAAGTTAGTGACATGCTCTTATACTAAATGAAAGATTCATTGATAGGAATGTTGTCAATTTTGATAAATTATTTAAATAATTAATTAGTATCAATTAATTCTATAATTAATCTAATCAATAAGCCTCAAATAAAATAATAAAGACATGTAATTTTAACGTGGTTCGGATTTCTCAATCTTACATCCACGAGCCCATGCCCAGAAGAAAATAATCCACTAAGAAATAAGATGATACAAACACCAATAGACTTAAATAAACCAATGACTTCATCTTTGTTGTCGTTGCTATGTAGGATCTTCTTAGATGATCTTGTTTCGTGATATCCCCTTACTTCTGATGTTGTCGAACTCCTCTAAACGAACATGGTTCTTCTTCCAAAGAAATTAAAGTTCCTCTCCCGAAGCATGTAACCAAATTGTCTTCACAACACTTAAGATATCTAAATCCTTAAGTTTATTATAATAGGAATCGCAGAAATAATTTCCATTAAATTGTTCTCAATTAAAGCATAAGAGAAAAAGTTGAACAACTTAGAAAACCAAAATTATGCTTATGGACTAGTTTTTCATGTACTGGAGGCTTCACAAATTCTTGAAAAGAAATTTTATTTATAGAAACATAAACCTAGTTCAAAGAGGAATCTTGTTTCCTTATTGCTTAAGGAAATAAATCTCTAAGTGTAGAAGGATTCTTACCTTGCTAAACTCTTTATTTCTAAAAATATTTCTTTTTTTTGGAGTTTGTTTTGGTTGGGGGGAAATAGTTGTAGCTAAGCCTACCTTCAATAACTCTTGGAAAGACAAATATTTTTTTATAGGGGGGGCGTGGGGGTAAAGTTACACCAAAGGTTCCGACCTTTATTTGATACTGTCGAAATTTCAAGAACCAGGTCTCCTAAATTTTTCTTTTTCTCTCCCCTCTTCTGCCTTTTTTTTTTTTACTAGATATCTCTGTACACCTATAGTAAGGCATTCCAAGGCACGTTCCAAGGCAAGCAGTGCTGAGGCCATTGTGCTTCGGAATAGGAGCAAAAGGAATCAGTTGAATCTCCTCGACCTTTCACAGCTTTTTGACGTAGGTTTCATTTTTTAGCATACCAATGCCCAAGGTTTGTATCTACTACCTTTTATAATGTTTCATTTTGACTTAACTTAATTTCGTAGTGCTAATATGACGATGTATAGATCATCTATTTCAGGAGCTTTGCTGACAAGACATAGCTAATTCTAGGAAAGGAGGGGAGTCAAAGAGGAAGACTCATGAGCCCTTTACTGACACTCCTCCTTCCAGTCATTCGGAGGCCAAATTGAACAAACCCTCCTTTTGATGAGAAGGGGGAAGCAAAAGGGCCTTGTTTCGAAGATCATAAAAGACACTTTTCCTCCTCCTCCTCCTCCTTCGAAGGTCGCAAAAGCTTCTTCATCAACGAAGTCATCGGTGGCTTCTATCTTGAATGTACCATTGTTCGTACTTTCGACTCCTCCTCTCTGATCCTTCTCTGGTGCCCACACCAATTCCTACCTTTTTTATTGATGCAGTGGAAAGTTTATCCGCTTTCGTTAAGGCAGAAGATATAGCCCGAGTTACCCAAAAACCCTTCGATGAGTTTTTGGAAGACATGGAGAGAGCTTCTAGCCAGGTGACTATTCCTCATCCTTTCTCGGCTATTTCGTTATCCTTCGTGTGGATCCTTGACCCTCTTCTGTCCTTTTTATATTTTAGTTCTTTGCATTTGTCCGTTCTCGGAGGCCAGACGCTAGGGATGCCATCTTGGTTCAAAAGCGCTATTAAGAGTTAGCTTCTTCTTCCACTAAGAAGCTAAACGAACTTACAGTCAAGTTGAAATCTACAACTGATGAAGCTAACCACTATAAGGATAGCGCCGCTAAAGTAGATACCAAGATAGTGCCAGAAAGTTGAGGTTGACCATCATAAGGTTATTTGTAAGCAATTAGAATCCTCCTTGGACTTGGTGAATAAAGAGTTGGAGAGGGAGAAAATCAAGCATGTTGCTTCAGTGGCTCGTTTAGAGAGGGAGGGTGCTGGTGCTTTCCTCCTCTGTTATCAAAGCGCTTAGGGGAAAATTTATAAGAAAGATCTATCTTTTAAGATGGACTGGATGAAACTTCCCTTTGATCTGAACAAGTTTTTCGCCGTAGAGAAAGAAGCTGGAGAGGAAAGTAGTTTACCTAACGAAGTCGGCCTTTCTCATTTGTGTGTGGAATTCCTGAGCCAATTCAAATGAGCCAAAGAATAAGAAAAAGACCTCGATACACTGTTTCGACATCAAGAAGGGAGAGAAGGAATCCAACAAAACTTTCATCGACTGATTCCATCGGGCTGTAATACAGTTAGGGGTTTATAATGATCCTAATACTCTAAAAGTCTTGATAAGAAACATATGCACGTGCAAGCTATGGCATTCATTTCGAGATTTTCCCCAAAAGACCTATTCTAAGGCACATAAGCGTTTGTTAAACTTCATAGAAATAGACGCTCACGAGGTGAAAAAATTGTTGACGGAACATGCGAAGAGTAGGTTGAAAAAAGAAAATGAGAACTCATTGAAGTGAAGCGACGATGGCACAAGACTCAAGGACTGGATCGCGAGATTACCTATGTCGACACTACAACACCGGGCTCCAATAAATCTAGAGGAAGCTCAGTCGTATAAGCCAAAGACTGGTATAATGAAGAATCTTGGGGCACAACCTATAATGCAGATACCGAAACCAAGAACAAACCTAGAAGATCAAAAGCACATACCCCAGCGAACCCTAGTAAGGTTGTTGTCAAAATACGAAACGTATACCCCGTTAAACGCCACCAGGGAATAGATCTTTTTTTAGATACGCAATGCCTGCCTTTTATCAAAACCTCGACCCTTGGACAACAATATGTCAAGGAAAAATAAAGTTAAGTTCTGCGATTTTCAACAAGATTGGGGATACAATACAGCGGAGTGTTTTGAGCATCAGGAGCAAATTGAAGATTCAGTTCATACCGGTTACTTGGACAAATATGTCGAAGCCAAAATAAGTCGCCGTAACAAAAACGCCTTGAACGCACGCGAGCGAAGAAAGTATACGTCCAGAACGGGATCACAGGGAGAGAATGTCTGACAGTAACCTTCGAATTTCGTGATTGTAAAAGAACAAAAACATACATCACGCCGGTACTCTTCACTGAAAAGGATGTCCAAGGAGTAGCCCAACCCCATGATGATGCACTAGTAGTAACGATGGAAGTCACGGGAAAGGATGTATTTAGAATATTAGTAGACACGAAAAGTTCTGTGGACATTACTTTTAAGCATGCATTGGAAAGGTTGGACACGCGAGGTAGCGATGCAGAAGAGGCCTGAACCCCACTTGTGGGGTACTTTGGAGGAAGTGTGTAGTAGTTGTGGTGGTCAAGTTTGTAATCATCGGACAATCGAGCCCCTATAATGTTATCCTCGATAGACCATTCATGGTGACTACTAAAGCTTGCGTGTCGTTGTACCATATGAAAATGAAAATACAAGCCGAAGACATCATTGTCTCAATCAGAGGTAACCAAAAAATGGCTAGGAGCTGTTACGTGACGATGTTAAGGGAAAACTTGCCTGTGGAAGCTGCAAAAAATTCGGCTTCAACTACCAAAAAACGCGACCAAACTGACGAGTGCTAGAGACCAGAGGACGTGGAGATTCTATGCTGACAAATGCAAATCAAGGGTTAGAAACCACTGTGGAAACCATCCTTATTCTAATCCACGATGCGGATGACTCCAAAGTGGTAAAGATAGGAGCTAAGCTTGATGCAACATTATAGAGTAAGTTGCAGAAATTTTTAAAAGAATATGCCGACGTATTCGTATGGACCCATGACGACATGGGAGGAATTAATCCAATTATTGCCTCTCACTGACTTAACGTATGACTACATTTCAAACCCATTAGTTAATGGCAACGCTTATTCAACCAAGAGCGATACGGAAGGATGTTGTCGAATGTGGTGTTGGTTAAGAAAATGAAAGGGAAATGGAGGATGTGTATAGATTTCGCCGACTTAAATAAAGCATGCCCTCAAGATAGCTTTCCGTTACTCCGAATTGACCAACTTGTGGATGCAATGGCTGAACATGAGCTTCTCAGGTTTATGGACGTATTCTCAAGATACAACTAAATCGGCATGTATCCGCTTGACCAAGACAAAATTGCATTCATTACCAACTGGAGGTTATATTATTATAAGGTGATGCCATTCGGATTGAAGAATGCCAGAGCCACATACCAAAGGCTGGTGAACAAACTTTTTCGCAATCAAATTAGGCAAACCATGAAGGTGTATGTGGATGAGATGTTGACTAAATCAGAAAAGGCGGTTGACCACATAGCTCTTCTAAAAGAAACCTTTGATATATTGCGACAAGCGAACATGAAGTTGAACTCGGAGAAGTGTGTCTTCGGTGTGCCCGCAAGAAAGTTCCTCGGATTTATTATAAATCACTACGATATCAAAGCAAACCTGAAAACAATTAAAGCAATCTTGAGCATAAGTCCACCTCAGAATGTAAAGGAAATCCAACAACTAGCGGGGAGGGTAGCGCCTTTAAATCATTTCATTTCCAAAGCAACGGATAAATGCCATCCCTTTTTCAAAGCTTTAAGGCAAGGTAAGTCAATGCGATGGACAAAAGACCGTAATGAGACTTTTGAGCAATTAAAAAAATACTTGGTCACGCCATAGAAAGGGGAGAAGTTATTTTTGTATCTCGCAGTCTTCTCGGTAGCTATAAGTTCTGTACTCTTATGACAAGATAATGGAGTATAGAGGCTCGTTTATTACACTAGCTGAGCCCTAGTTAAAGCAGAAACACGCTACCCCAAGACATAGAAATTAGCCTTATCATTAGTCGTAGCATCCCGACGATTACGACCCTACTTTCAAGCACATACTGTGGTGGTTATCACGGACAAGCCACTATGACAGATTTGTCAAAAGGTGGAGATGTCTGGACGACGGATTTGATGGACCTTAGAGTTGAGTGAATTCGATATTGAGTTCTAGTCTCAGACGGCAGTCAACTCAGGTCGTCGCCTACTTTATTGTTGAATTCACAACAACTCGAAGAGTGTGGATATTGAGGAAGACACAGATAATATGGCAACATGGATGTTATATATGGACGGTTCGTCTAACGCTCAAAGGAGTGGTGCCGGGATCATCTTAACAAGCCTAGAAGGGGACACAATTCCCTATATTCTGAGATTTGACTTTAAATCTTCGAATAATAAGGAAGAGTACGAAGTAGTGATTACGAGAATGAATATAGCATAGAGCTTTGGGCGAAGAAGTTGAAAATAAAAAGTGACTCACAACTCATAGTGAACTAGGTGAATGGAATCTATCAAGTAAAGGCGAAAATATGCAAGCTTATATAGACAAAGTCAAGAAGGTAACGAAATTGTTCGATGTCGTAGAAATTGAACGCGTTCCTCTGGAGCAAAACTCAATGGCTGATGCCTTGTCTAATTAGCCACCACCACAAGGACAAGATCTTTTGGACCCGTTCTAGTAGAACATCTTAAGCAACCTAGTACCACCAAGAAAGAGGTGGCAACGATAGATGAAACTAAGTCGAGGAATGATTGGATGGATGGCATCCGTAGCTACTTTTAGAGGGGAGAACTTCCGAAAGATAACTTGGAAGCTAAAATTTTTTGATATAAAGCGGCATGGTATACTCTTATCGATGGTGCATTATACCGACGAGGTTTCTCTCTACCATACCTCAAATGCCTAAGAACAGAGGAAAGATAATATGTGTTTAGAGAACTTCACGAGGATATTTGAGGGAATTATTTTGGTGGAAAAGCCTTAGCGCAAAAAACATTGCAGCTAGGGTATTATTGGCCCACGATGAGCAAAGACGCCATAAGCTTAGTGAGGAAATGCGATCGATGCCAAAAGATAGCAAATGTACTAAAACTGCCCCCCAGAGAAGTTATCAAGCCTTTATGGCCCATGGCCCTTCGCATAGTGGGGGATAAACTTGATTGGGCCTATGCTAGTGGGCAGAAGTCAAGCGAAGTACGCGGTCATAATAGTTGACTACTTTACTTAATGGGAATAAGCGGAGCCTTTATCCACCATTACTGAGGCCAAGATTACGAACTTTGTTTGGAAAAATATAGTGTCATTTTGGAATACCATATTCCATCATCACTAACAACGGGAGACAATTTGACAATACCAAATTTCGGACCTTTGGCGACAACCTAGGAATCAAATAACGTCTCTCTTTCTCAACGCATCCTAAGGCCAATGGACAAGTGGAAGCGATAAAAAAAAATTATAAAACATTGCCTGAAGACGAAGCTAGATGGAAAAAAGGGTGCATGGGTCGATACGTTATCCCAAGTGCTCTTGTTATACAGAACAACCCCTGCAACGGTAAGAGGAGAAACGCCTTTCGTGATGGCTTTTGGTGCTAAGGTTGTGATCCTGGTGGAGATTGGGATACCTACTAACAGAATGAAAACTTTTGAAGAAGAGGAGAATAATGCAGGGATGCATAAATATTTAGATACAATCGAGGAAGTTATAGAACAACAGAAAATCCGATTAACCATTCGAAAACAATGGATAAAAAGATATTGCAACAAAATAATTAAGGAATGGCGATTCCAAGATGAGTGTCTTGGGGCAAATTGGGAAGGACCATACTGCGTGGTAGGGAATAGGAACAAGGGCAGTTATTGGTTAGAACATCCTGATGATAGCCAGATCAAGCGATCGTAGAATGCCAAAAATCTAAGACGGTACTATGCATAATATCATTCTTGGATAAAAGGAAAATCAAAAGTTGCCAAGGAGGAACCGTCTTGTAACAAAGGTTGCCGAGGAGGAACCTTCTTCTAATAAAGGTTTTTAAGGAGGAACCTTCTTGTAATAAGGGTTGCCGATAAGGAACCTTCTTTTAATAAAGGTTGTCGGGGAAGAGCCTTATGTTAGATGATACCCCAACTAAGGATTATCAGGGAGGAATCCTATGCATGATTATTGAGAAAAAATCTCATGTAACTTATCTTTTTAAATATATGAGTGGGGACATGACTCTTTTTCACTAGTATTTTGGAATTAAATTCCTTTTTTTCATAACTAATTGAAGAAAATTGGAGTTAATTTTATTAACAAGATATGCAAATATATAGCAGGGTCCAGACAACAAAAAAAAAAACAACAAAATTTACAGGATAAGGATTACGTAGCGCCAGGAGCTTCCGAGGGTAGAATAACATAAAGAGCTCTCATCTAGAAAGGTCAGTTGATTTAGGTGGAGGAGTGGGGATCGAAGAAAGGCTGACTTCGTCAGGTAAACTACTTTCTTCTCAGCCTTCTTTCTCTATAGCTAAAATCTTGTTCAGATCGAAGAGAAGTTCCATCCAGTCCATCTTAAAAGAGGAATCTTTCTTATAAATTTCCCCTTGGGTGCTTTAATAACCGAGGAAGAAAGCACCAACACCCTCTCTCTCCAAACGGGCCACCAAAGCAGCATGCTTGATTTTCTCTATCTCTGGCTCTTTATTCACCAAGTCCAAGGAGGATTCCAGCTGTTTACAAATAACCTTATGATGGTCAACCTCAATTTTCTAGACCACTATCTCGATATCTGCTTTAGCGGCCCTATCCTTATAGTGGTTAGCTTCATCGGTTGCCGATTTCAACTTGACTGTAAGTTTGTTTAGCTTCTTGGTGAAAGAAGAAGCTAACTCTTGATAGCGCGTCTGAGCCAAGACGACATCCCTAGCGTCTGGCCTCCGAGAATAGACAAATGTAAAGAACTAAAATACAAAAAAAAACAGAAGGCAGTCAGGGATCCGCACGAAGGATATCGAAATAGCTGAGAAAAGATGAGGAATTGTTACCTAGCTTGAAGCTCTCTCCATGTCTTCCCAAAACTTATCGAAAGGTTTTTGGATAACCCAGGCTATATCTTCCGCCTTAACGAAAATGGATAAACTTTCCACCGTGTCAATAAGAAAGGTAAGAATTGGTGTGAACACTAAAGAAGGATCAAGGGGAGGAGCCAAAAGCACGAATGACTGTACATTCATGGTAGAAACCACCGATGACTTTGTTAACGAATAAGCTTTTACGACCTTCAGAGAAGGAAGAGGAAGAGTGTCTTTTATAATCTTTGAATTTGGCCCTTTTTCTTCTTCATCCTCATCAAAAGAAGGGCCTTGTTCAAGTCAGCATCTAAAGGACTGGAAGGAGGAGTGTTAGTAGAAGGCTCAAGAGTCTTCCTCTCTGACCCTCTTCCTTTCCCAGAATCAGCCATGGCAAAGCTCTTGAAAGAGATGATCTGTACCTCATCACGTTAGCTCTGTGAAAGTAAGCTAAGTCAAAATGAAACATTATAAAAGGCAGTAGATACAAACCTTAGGCACTGACATGCTAAGAAATGAAACCTACGTCAAAAAGCTGTGAAGGGTCGAGGAGATTCAACTAATTCCTTTCGCTCTCATTCTGAAGCACAATGGCCTTGGCATTGCTTGCCCTAGAATGTGTAAGCCTTGGCGCCTTGGAATGCCTTACTGTAGAAGCACAGAGATATCTAGCAGAAAAAAAAAAAAGAAAGGGAAGAAGAGGGGAGAGAAAAAGAAAAATTAAGGAGACCTGGCTTTTGAAATTTCGACGATATTAAATAAAGGTCGAAACTTTCAATGTAACTTTGCCCCCACGCCCCCTCTATAAAAAAATATTTTTCTTTCCAAGACTTATTGGAGGTAGGCTTAATTACAACTATTTTCCCCCTACCGAAATGGCCACCAAGATGAAAGAAGCCGAGATGGTCATTTCCAGGGTTAGCCATAACCGTGAAAAAGTAACTAAGTTCCATAGTGCTAAGTTCAATATTGCAGTATTTTTTATATATGACCAAAAAACTTATGGTGCACTGCCAACCATTTGGGCTCATTTGCGCCGGGGCAAGCCTATAAAAGTTAAGAACCATCCGAATAAAGGGTTAAAGAGGCAATCGTAAACCTAACCTTAAAAAATCTAAGTTGAAAGCTATAAGCCCAGGGGGAGGAGAACTTAAAGATTCTCCAAGGGCGACTGGCCTCATCCTAATAAAGCCCAGGATGACAAATGCATCTTGGTATGCATCTAAGATATCTTTAGTCGAACACTGTGGAATTAAGTCTATAGCATAGGGAATGTTGCCTACTCTACAATCCCTAACCCCCTCTGGAGCGCCCAAAAAATATAGGGCACGCTGAGGTGGATACGGAAGGGGTAGTGCTTTGAATAACGTTAGTAGAAGGAGGATGAATTACCTCGATATTCCTATCTTCACTAGAAGAGCTTAAGGAATCATCACTAAATTGCGGGTTGGAAGGCCTAGATTCAGAATTTGAATTGCTTCAATGTACCCATTAAGGGTCCATTACTCCTAAGCTAAGAAGAAACCCCAACAAAAACCCTCTAAAAGGCATGGAAAGATAAAATCTAGAAAAGCGATTAGTGGCGGTGAAGCAAAAACAACAACCCAAATTCCCTACCTAGGCAAAAGAAAAATAGAAGTCTCTAAAACCTAGGGCCAAAAAGCTTCAAGCACCTAAACAAAAAGAAAGGGCAAAGAGCGAAAAACATATCGGAAGTGGCAGGCGACGGGAAGTTGGACGGAGAAGTAGTAGTAGTGACGGAAAATGAAGAGCGGGGGATTTAATAGAAGATAAGGAATGACGGTAAAAGTAAAGAAGAACCCGTCCCTTCCCTGCATCTATATGTACACCTAAAGGAAAAATCCAAACCATTCAATGCATTTGACGAAAGACAAAGGGACACGTGGCGAATAAAGAGACGTGACAGTTGATTAGACGTGATGATTGAAATGGCGCACATTTATTCCCCTTAAAAAGGCACAATCCCATGATTTCCAATGCGCCCTTAAATAGAAGCGGCGCGAAAAATACGTTTTAAAATTAAAAAATTTTCTCGCCTCACCAAGTGTAAATACGATTAGACAATAGTTCTCAAATATCTCATCCTCGCCTAAGAATTTTGAAAACTAGGGGGCCTTGTGTTGGGGGGTAGGTTTATGCCGAGGTAATAATGCCGGGATGAAAATGAAAAGTGTACGTGGTACCTCCTGAAAACTATGACAAAAGTCGACATGACACCAGGGGAATAAAATGGGAAAAAGCTGTAACAACGAAGGCACAATGGAAACATCACCAAGTGCCACCAGCACAGCGCCATAATGGCACCCAAATGCCTTTACCCTTTTTTCACCTATATAAACTCAAAGGTTTTTTGAGAGAAGGGATTTTTTTTTATTGATTTATTCTGTTGATGTTTTATTACTCTCCTCATGTTTCTTTAAAATTTGACAAAGGCTTGTATGGCTATAGAGCTCCATTTTTAACTTGATCGTCTGAGGGTTTTCGCCGACTAATGACGTCGGTGCCCATTGACTTTTTCTTTGTCTTGGATAGGTTCAGAAAGCTAATTGGGAGACAAGTCAATTCCCACAAAATAAAAAATATTGATTGTTGACCAGGTCGGCACTTATCATTGGACGCAGGTTGGTAAGATCGATCACGGCATCAACAAAAACTATAAAAAATAAAAAAAAAACAAAATTATTTGGATCTTATTATTTTAACATTTTTTTATTTTTATTTAATTTTATTATAAAAGTTTAGAAAAATAAAAAGAAATAAACTTATTTATATTTTATTATCTATATTTATAACGTAATAACTTTATTTTTTTCATTTTTTTTACACTTTTACAATAAAATTAAATAAAAATAAAAATAATACAATCTCAACAAATTTATTTCTTTTGAGTTTTTTTTTAAATTTCTACAATCTAAAAACATATTATTTTTAAAATTTTTATAATCTAAAAACATATTATTTAATAATTATTTATTAAAATAAAAAATAAAAAATAAAATAAATTATAGTCTTAGTAAAAAAAGTTTATTTTTTATATTTTTTCATTAATTTAGACCTAATACAAATTTAATTTAGTTAAGGGTAAATATGTTAAATTAAAATTTATATTAAGAGTTAACAAACATTATTCTGATGACAGGGCCTAAAAGTATATTTTTAAAATATTAGAGAAGTAAGTAGTAATATCAAAATTTATTAGGGATGAAATTAATATTTTATATATTTATATTTATATCCATTTTTTAGGTTTATGTACATTTTTAGCCTCTATATTTTGAAACGTTATCAATTTACCCTGTAATTTATTTATTATTTTTATAATATTATCTGAGTAATTTCACTTTTTAGCCATTTTGACTCCCCCAAAATTTTTGGCCCCCCTAACTAATTAGTTCTTGCTTTGCCCCTATAAACAATTGTCATCAGTTAATGTGGTTGAATGTGATGCACATGTGCTAATTGGTGAAATTATCAATAAATAAGAGGGAATTAAAATATGAAGATAAACCATTGAAAATTGGATTTGACACATGAGAAGGTGGAGTAAAGACGAAGGCAGTAACAAGCGTTCCAAATATGAGAGAGATTTTGGGAGAAAAAAAAGGGAGGTAATTGATCCGATGATGGAGATTAGACTGAATATAAGGAATGAGTTTGTTTTAGGGTTAAAGTGTTTTGAGAGGGAAAATTAAGGAAACAGTAATGTTTAACTGTTTTTTTACAAGTGATCAACATATAGAAAGATTTTGCATAATTTTCTTGTTTTCTCTAAAACGACATCATTTAAATTCAAAGGTTATGAATTATTGTCATTCTTAAAACTATGATACCACTAAAATTGTGTTGTTTGATTTTTTTTTTAAATCTATGATATTATTTTTTCATCAACTAATTGGCAAAAATTAGCTTGACAAAAATATCATAACAACTTAATTAATATAAACGTTTTTGTTGATGTTCTTGACAGATAAATGTCGTATATTTGTTACCCACAAAATCTGTCACAACTTCACTGTCAAAAACTCTTGTTTCTAATAATGAATGCATTATAATAATTTGACAATATTAAAACAAGTAAATTAAATTTTTATATTGATATGCTTGGAATAAAAATAGATATTTTATTGCCCACCAATTAAGTTTTAATTTTTGGATGATGAAATGTAGCTATCTTAAATAATTGCTCATTACATTCATTAAATAACAACTAAAAAAAATAATTATTAATAGCTCATTTATGTTGATTTTTAAATAATGCACCAAATCAATAACTTTATAACAGGACACTGATTATTTTAATCATTGAAATATATAATGAATAAATAATATGAAAAATCGTAGTCAATACCTAACATTATTTTTCAATTATATATTCTAGACTTTCTTCTAAGTCTATTACATCACGTGACATGTATACGTTTCTATAAAAAAATATAGATTTGGAGTCTTGTAAGCAGATAATACTTGCAATTCGGAATCATTACCTAACATTATTTTTTAACTGTACATTCTAGAGCCAATCACACGATGTGACTTGTGTTTCAAGGTAAACTATAGATTTAGAGTCTTGTAAGTAAATAATACTTGCAATTTGATTGAAAGCAAAAACATGGACATCCGTATCAATTCCACAAAAATCATCAAACCGTCTTCTCGAACTTCTCCCCACTTAAGAATGTATAAGCTCTCTCTTATAGATCAATTTGCTTTACATACTCACTTTGATTCCTTCTTTTTTACTCAAAAATAGACAATAATATTGTCGACGATATTTCTTCTCTCCTCAAAATATCGCTATAAAAAACATTAGTCCACTACTATCATTTTTAGGATGAGTAAGAGATAATTTTTCCATTGATTGTGATGATTCTAGCGTCCCTTTGGTCGAAGCCAACGTAGCCATTAACAAGTCTAAAATTTTTAAGAAACCAAAAATGAACATTTTAAAAGAATTGATGCCATACAATCCAAATAAAGAGGTAAGTATTTCTTAAGCCAACTTTGCTGTTCAACTCAATTGTTGAGTTTTCCAACGAGATCTTCCAATTATAAACAACTTAAAGATCAATTTAGAGAGCACAAACACAGAACAAACAAGCCAAGAATTGAAAAATAGTAAACAAGATTTACGTGGTTCGACTTAGAAAGTCTACATCTGCGGGTAAAAGAGCTTAGCTACAGACTTTATTAGCAATGGAGAAACTAAATATACGTAGGTTAGCCAAGAAAACTAGTATGACCTTTTTGAGCTACAACTGAAACAAGATACCACCCTCTTGCAAATTCAAAAACTGAAAACAATAAAAGAATGACTCCTCTCTTGTGCACGAGCATTCTGATATACATTGATCTTACCCCCTCAAAAAAGGAATCAATAACTAACTGTCGTAACAGAATTCTAAAATCTGTTACAAACACTTGTCAATCTTTTCCAACTCGTCAACTTTCATCATGAACTAACCACCGAACTTCTCCAACATACTCTAGCCTATAGATCAATATCAGCACATTTTTTGAAAAATTGAGCTGCTGTTGCTTATAGTTATGGTGATAAAATTAAAGATATTATATTCGATTTAACGTCCATCTTTCCTCCAAAAGAATTGGCTAAAAGCACCATGAGCAATGTTAATAAAGCCTAACATTCCACAAATTACATAACAAAATGACTTACGTTTGATGGTAGGAAGATAGCCACTTTAAAAGAACAAATTAAAAACAAATCTGAATTCAATCCAACACGTATGGAAGTTGTGTATGCTCATATTTCTAGTGCATTAATTTCAATGACTAGAGAAAGTGGTGATGCTATTTTTCCTCTGAATATACGAAAGCGAATGAATCCACCATCCCCACAATAGTGTATTGGAAACGCCATCCATTGGGTGATGGAAAACTGGGTGAAAAATGATCCAGTAGATATTGCAACAATTTAGCAAAAAATATTCACCAACTTATACTGATACTGATAATATCCACAATATTATAACAGCCATGCTTTAGTAGAGCAGTTAAGTAAAGAGACTAAGGAATTCACGAACAACAGTGATAAAGTGAATTATTTCGGTATAACAAGTTTTTGCGAACTTCCATTTTATGAAGCAGATTTTGGATGGAGAAAGCCAACGTGGAAAAGCACATGCTTGAAATTTAACAATCTCGTGTGTCTTGCAGATGCTTCCGATGGGAAAAGAGTAGAAGCGTGGGTGGGATTGTCGAAGAATAGCATGAAGAAATTTGAACAAGATCTCAAAATTCTTACCTACTCTTCTTTGGACCCAACCGTAATACTACAATCTAAAGTCATGAATATTTTATAATTTGTTTATCTTTTTTTGTTTTATAAATTTCACATTATGTGTTGTAATTTTCTTTTTTTTTTTCTGTTTAATAAATTTTATCAAATTGTTATGGTTTAAAAGAAAAATAGTAGAGGTATATCCAATTGAAATTCATAAATTTCTTTATATGGATGGTTTTAATAGCTTCACGAACAGATTTTTATGAGCACAATTATTAGTATAATTATTTATAGAGTACTTCTGTTATAAATGTAAAATTTATAGGTAAAGCGCTTTTTGATCCTAAAGATTTGGTTTAGTACACTCTTTTAATCCTAGTATTTCAAAAATACTTATAAAATTCCACTTTATTAAAACTATACAATATTAGTTTTTAAACAAAAACAGCTATTAAACACCTAAAATTTGTTAAAAAATAACACATTTATCTAAAATATATTAATAAAATATATAATAATATTATCTTAATAATACATTAATAAAATAACTATATTGTAAAAATAGTATCAATGAAAAGTGAATAAATTTATAATATATTAATAAATTTGATATTATCAATATATTACAAAATAATAATTTAAAATATGTGATATTTTACTAAATTTTAGAGGTTTAATTTATAGGGATATAATTATTATTTTTTAGCAAATTGAAACTGTTTTTAATATTTTTAAAACTATTAAAACATAAAAGTACATGATAGATTATAAACTATTAAAATTGGTCATGAATATCCATTTATTTAATTCTTAGTAAATATTCGCATCATTATAAAAAGGCTGTTCTAGTGGCAGTTTCTTTCGAGGTTACTTTCCATTTAGTTTGCATCCACAGCTTATAAAGTATCTTGTATTTCCACATACATTGTATGAGGAACTTCATTTCTTCTCCTCCCACTAACATGTTGTCTGACCAAGAGAGCCATTCTTCGTGCCTCTTTAACAAGTATCTTCAATACGCCCAAATTGAGATTCTCGAGATAGACATGGTATTCAAGCAGTATATTATTTACACATATCTCTACACGCTCAGTTTTCTCTTTCAATTTCTAGCATTCCAACATCAAATTGCGAAAACACTTTACGAAATCCATTAGTGGTTTTGCATATTGTTGCTTTGTTGTGTGGAGTTGGAGTGTTACGCTTTCTTCACTTTGGAAGTACTTCCAGAAGAACTTTGATGCCAAGATTCTCTAAGAGCGTAAAGATTCTCTAAGAGCGTACAGATCCTGGCGGTAAAGTAGTATACCAAGAATATGCTCCTCTTGATAGGGATTTAAAAAATTGCCTGAGGCATAAATCTTTTTCATTGGGATCTACTCCAAGGGCATCCAAAAAATGAGTGGTACGTTATCTCAGGTTCTTCTCTTTCCCATTGAACAATATGAATTTCGGAGCTCGCATCTTTCAGTGTTTGGCTTTCGCATAATCTCCTCTAGATAAAGAGGAACGGAGACTTTGCATTTACTTCTTCATGAAGGATATTAGGTCTGCACTAGTAGTAGGAATTTGAAATTCTACCACCAATTGGTTGCCAAAAGCCCTAGCGTGATTCCATCACTACAAAAAAAAGTGTTGCGGCTGAAAAATTCAGCCCCAAATATTATAAATTTAGTCGCAAAATCACTTTTTGCCACCAAATTCTGGTCATTTATTGCTAATTTTTATTGGCTATAATAAGTCACATCGCAAAAAAAATTTTGTTATCTGCGGCTAATTTTAGCAGCCTCAAAAATATTTGCAGCTAATTTTGCTATAGATATATATCAGCCACAAAAACTATTTACGGCCATTTTGCGACCAATTTATAATAGTCGTAATTAATTTTAAAAAAAATTCTTACTACCACCTTTTGTTACCAAATATTTAACCTTAAAAAATATTAACTATTTATAATATTTTTATGAACTTAAAAATTGATCTCATCAAAGTAATTTGAATATTAAATGTGAACCACATATCAAGACTAATTTCGAATAATTTAATTGGTTAAATATTGCAAAACACTGGATAACATTAAAAATACGGAAAGTAAGACTGAAATTTTCATTTGGTATACAATAAAATTTGTAGAAAAACTACAATGTACAAAAAATTTAATCCATTAATTACTTGTAGTCACCACTAGAAAATATCTAGAGAAAAATTTGAACTGAGTTTAGCATCTAAAATTGCCAAGTTAACCAAATTCAATACAACCAACAAACCACCAACACAAAATCACAAAAAATTCTGAAGACCCCTGAACTACTCTACAATGTGAATTTTGGAGCACACAACCTCTCTGTATAATTCTCCACTTCGATTAATGAAGTTCTTGGATCATTGAAAATGACACATAACACAATGAAATTGGAGAAAATTTTGACATATTCTAATGAGTAGAAAAAAAATCAACTAAAAACAAGTGACAAATAATGTAAGCTCAACAACCACATTTATTGAAACAAAATAGGATAATTTTCAAATTAAAATTTTATGGGTAGACCCATCATTAAAGAATCTAACACCTATCAGATCACACTAAAATTCAACTCTATTATGCCATTTCTCACTTTTCATTTTCATTTCCACCATGTGATATGTTCCTCAACAAGAAGCACATTTTCACGCCCATGTTACACTTACATACATCTTTTTATATAACTAGTAAGTAGTTGGCTTAAGAGACAACCTAATTAGTTTCATCGTATTAATAAAGTAACAAACCTCAATATGTCATGGATGGTTCTCTTGTGCTAGTAAATCAACTTGAGTATTTTCATTGAAAGCCATATAATGCCCATGATGTGCACTAGAAGTATCTCTTAACCTATTAACCATAAAATAGAAACTAACATAAATTTGAAGTAAAATTATAAGACCTTTCATAATAAAATGAACAAACTAAAATATATTGTACCTGTTCATCATACTTAGCTTTTAAATCATCTATTACACTCTCATATTCTTTGTGAACTTCCACACATATCACATCACATAAAACACTCTCATTAACACTACTACTTTTTTAGGAGCTCTTTTTCATACGTTCATGCCCATGTGCATGAAGATCCATCACATCACTAAATATCTTCTCTGGAACTGAATCACTTTGCTCATGATTTGATATCTCATAAAGACGTTCATTAAATTGACCCTATATAATTAAAACAAAAGATACATATATTAAAAGGAAAAAATGATGATTAGCTTAGCTTAGCTTAGCTTAGCATTCCTTATAAAAATAAATGACTCCCACATATACATTAACCTTTCCACTGGATAATACATAAACTCAAGGAACAAAAAGATGTTCTGAAGTATTTACTTTGAGATTGTTGACAACAATCACATCCCTAAACTAATATAAGCTATTAAAAAAACCATTAACAAAAAGAAGCAAAATCAGAATTTTAAAGGACAAAACAAAGCAAATCAGCATAAAAGTACCGTACCATGGCTTTATAACAAACTAACATAATGATCAAACATGGACAAAAATAATTTTCCCAGTTGGAATATATATCTAATAGATATCACTCTTATTTTATAGCATCAATATTGTTGTTGATATAAAATTAAAAATCATAGTAAACCCAAAACGCATTATACTTAGAATAACATCCATGCTTTCCTGGTGACGTATAATTCCATCTATCTTTGTACGTGTCTTGATATATAAACTCATTCTATTTGTTTTCTCTCATTTCTTTTTTATCTACAAAAAATAAAATAAGAAAAGAATTGTAAGAAATTTGTAATTCCACTTCATGAGATAAGAAAAAAAAATTTTGACAAAATTTCTATGTAAATGTTAGGTTATAGATATATTGGGCAAACATTATCATAATTCAATCGTAAAGTCATTAAAATAAAAAATGGTTGATTGAGACTTTATAGTAAAATACAATAAAAATTTAATAAGATTATGTAGTCAAACTAAGACTTTGAACGAAGGGAACGGAATGCATATATTTACCTTATTTATATTTAGGCAATGGAATGCATATATTTACCTTTCGTAATTGAGCAAAAGATTTCCATCCTGTCACATGTAATTGTCTTTGTTTCTTGTGATTATTCTTATTTATCTCTAATAATGCCTATATATTCCATTCATTGTATTGTTCATGAAAATAGAAGTTATTTTTTTAATCAAAGAAATAAAACCTATTTCATTATTAAATTAATGTGAAATATCTATACCTTTACTTTCTCAGTGCTCCAATAAGCCACTAGTATTCTCCATTGTTCTGCAACAACTCGAGAATGGGCGATTGCTAGTCGTCGCTTATCATTAACAAATGGAGTGTACCACTTTTGTTTAATTCCATTGTCTGTTTTTAAAGCCACTTTTGTGCTTTCTTTTTCTTTCATTTGCAATTTGAAGATATAAAGAGAAACATAAAATGCTGAGTGAGTTTTGATTGAACAAAAATAAAAGCTTCAAAAACAGTGTATTATGATTTAATTTTAAAGGAAAGACTGTCATTGAAGAGTTAAAGTTGAAAATCTAAATGAAGTAACAATATCCCACTGTCCTTTTTAATTTTCTAAGCTGTTGGTGAATCAGTAGTTCTACGATTTTCTATATGAATACTTAAAAATAGTTCATGAACTACACAAATTACTTACTTTATTTCAAAAAAAATAAATTAAAAACAAAACAATTAAAGAATATTTAAGCAATTTAAATCAAGAAGATTTGTGGTAAACCAAGGACTAATAAAGAAAAATTAAATTTGAAAGCATACTTAGTACCTGATCCATGTGATTGAGATGTGTCTCTATGAGCTTGAGTAGAAGATGGTCTTCTACGCTTTTGAGATGATTGTGCATGAGATTGAACCTCTGACTGTTGTTGAAGCATCAAATCCATAGAAACACCTTTTGCTCTCTTTGGTGCCATATTCCACTACAATTCAAATAATCATTTGACTATCTACTAGAACAATTATACATATATTTATTTACAATAATATACAAGCAACTGATAATTAAAATAATAAGAAAATTAGTCACCAATATTTTTATTTGAAAATATAAACTAGAACAAACTCTCAATGATTACATCATAATGGAATAAATAAGGAAGAAAAAGCTTGTTAATCAAACTCTTCCATCTCAACATCATCATCAACAACATTTGAATCCACTGTTTGTCAAACTATCCCTTCTCGCACCCAACCAACATCTTCGTCATGCAATTGGTTTCATTTAACTATTGATGCGGATATAATTCTACTGGAGGCACTATAGTTGAAATATGAGAAGAATCTCTAGAGTACATGTTGAAAATGTCTCTAACCGTCATCTTGAGAACAATATGCCAATTTGGATCTATAAGGTTTTGCACATAACAAACTTGTTCTGCTTGTGTTGCTAAAATAAATGGTTCATCACCTACTCGATTATCTTTGTATAACAAGTGATTAAAATTCACCATAGTGAACTTAAACTCATCTTGCTTCTTTCCCACTTGATTGTTAACCCAATCACACTTAAACAAAACAAATTTCATGTCATTATTATAGCGAATTTCAATGACATATGTCAGCACTCCATTAAATGTAACACCACCTAAGCGAGGGTTTTTATCCTTCACACTCGAGTAACTTATTGTGTTTGCTTTCATAACAACACTTGAGTTTTGAGTGGTTTTACTCTCATCACTGCTCTTTGTACGAAATTGAAAACCATTAATAATATACCCTTTGAACCTCCGTGCAAATTGATCCAGACCATTGGCTAAATTGTTGATGTTTCAGGAAACATCATATTAGAGGTTCGCCGTGAATTTTGGATCTACATAAAAAAATCCCAAAAATTAAATTTATTGTACCAATTACTTAAAAAAATATTAACTCAAACCAATTAGAAACTTAAGTCGTTCATAAACCATGTGTGAAAAGTTTCATTATGAACATTTTGAATGCTATGTCATTTGCTACAAGGCATTTCTTGTGTAAGTATAGCCAAGTGTTGTTTGTGTAAATTGAAAATATAATGAGTGATGCATTAATATTATTAATATAAAAAAAGATAATGATATATTTTACTTACTCTCGAATTGGAGTGATGACATCTGTGTTGATAAGCACATACCTGTGTGCTTGTATCCAGATTACCTCATCAAGGAGTATTTTAACTCCTTTTCTCAAAAGACGATCATTTTTTGTTACACCCATCATCATTTCGAATTAGTCTATGAGATTTGGTGTCCATATCATTTAGGTACCTCGCACAAAAATTCATGCATTCTTCCATCAAGTATCATTTAGCAATTGAATCTTTAGGATGTATTTGGTTACGCACGTACCGTTTTAGTGTTGCCAAATACCTACATGTTAGGTATGCTTTTAGTTAATTTTAAAATATAAATAGTATAATCGAAAAAAATATTAAAAAATTAATCACACCTTTCAATGGGATATATCCACCAAAATTGTACGGGTCTAAGAATTTGTACCTCTTCAACTAAATGTTTTCCGAATGACAAATCAAAGAAGGACATGTTTTCCAAATGTTAGGTATGCTCTATTATATCAAAGAAGGACATGATAAAGATGTTTTCCAAATGACAAATCATAACTACAATTCGATCTTGAATATATTCCAAATCAGATGGCTTATTACCTTTGAGCATAATTGCCTAAAAAAATTAGACAACTCAATCAATACTCCAACAATATTCTTAAGCAATGCTTTGCAAGCTACAACGAGAAGTATTTGTTGCATCAAAATATGATTATTAGGACTCTTAAGACCCCAAATATTGTGCTCTTTCATATGCACCTGATGTGAAATATTATATGAATAACCATCTAGAACCTTTACTTTCTTTAATACTCTAAGAAGCACATCTTTATTTTCTTTATTCATTGAAAAACAAGCAAGAGGTAAGTATACTCGGTTGGAACCCCATTGTTGAGGATGTAAAGATTTCCTAATACTCACTTGTTCTAAATCACGTCTAGCTTTTAGATTATCCTTGGACTTTCCGTGAACACCTAATAATGTCCAAATTATATTATCACAAACATTCTTCTCAATATGCATAACATCAAGATTATGACAAATTACATTATGCTCCCAATATGGTAGTTAAAAAAAATGCTTTTTTTCTTTCAATTAGTTCCATCACTTCCATTGCCAATCTCACCCTTTTTCTCTTTAAAAGATCTTCCTTTCTATACTCAGTAATTATGCCATCTAATTGTTTTCTTACATCAGTCCCGGTGGTGCATCCTCCATTCTTGTGAGCCATCAAATGAACCTTTAACTCTTCGAAATTTATGATCCATTGGTAAAAAGCACTGATGAGCCATATAGCAAAACTTCTGCCCATGCAACAACTCACGAGATTTAGTGTTCTTATTGCAACAAGGACATGCTTTCTCACCTTTAGTACACAACCTGACAAATTACCATATGCAAGAAAATCACTAATAGTCCAGAGCAATGCGGCATGCAATTTGAACATTTGATTAGTTGATGCATCATCAGTAAGTACACCTTCATACCATAATTCTTTAAAGTCATCAATCAAAAGTTGTAAGAACACGTCGATCTTATTACCTGGGCTTTTAGGACCATTAATAAGCATTGACAAAATAAAGAAAGGTTGTTTCATACACATCCATGGTGGCAAGTTATAAGGCATTAATACAACAGGCCATGTAATATGTTACTGATATCGTTTTAAATGGGTTAAAAACATCTGTTGCCAAACCAAGCCTTGCATTTCGTCTATCACTAGCAAAAACAGGATTTCTTTCATCAAATATCTTCCACGCAGGTGAATCAGTAGGATGTCTCAATACACCATCATTACTACACCCCTCTGCATGCCATTTCATAAATGAAGCTATTTTTTATGACATAAATAATCTTTGCAATTTCGGCAACATTTCTCCTTAATTCTCCAAATACAAAATATAGATTAAGAATATTTGTGTTATTTCAAGTTATTTACCAAAAATAACACAAACACCACCTTTATCTATTATGTACTCAAAGAACATTAGGAGTTGCCACCAAAATTTCGAAAGAGTGAAACTAAAACTTTAGCTACCAATTACCATATAAACCTATGCATTCTCAAACTGTCCAAATCGAACAAGTCAAGAATTATTAATAAACATACATTCCTCAAAGTCATTATAAGATGCAATGAAAAAAGTATGTTTTATTAACAATTATTCAATGGGTCTAAGGTTGAATGAATGCAATAAAATTAAAATCATATTTTAAAATAGGAGAACAATAATATATCATCAATAACAATATATTCAAAGCCATTAATATAACAATACATTGTATCTCAATAATGTTATAAGAAATATTTAAGATTTATAAAATTTATTTTCTATTCTTACCTATAACATTCGCCGAAAATTGCAACAAGCAATACAACAAGCCTATGTAAATTAGTAAATTTGCTTATTAATTTAGGCTTGCAAATGGAGCAATATTTTAACAAAATATTTAGCAAAAATAAAAGACGTTATGATTTACATGAGAAAATCATAATCCTCCTGAACATAAATTTTTTTTTTACTTATTTATTCCCATTTAATTTGTCGGAAAGATTGTATAACATTAAATAATGAATAAATACATATATTATTGCCTGATTACTGTTTTTTTAAATTCTAAAAACTTTTTTCCAACAACAACAAACAGATGGTTAAAAAACAAATTATTATAAAGAATTTCATGGTTGTATTAGCCGTAGTGAATTTTGTAGTCACTGCGGCTGGTATGGTTGCGCTTTTCATGGTTAACACATTCTTAAATTATCAAGGATTGCTTTTAACACATTTATTAGATTTAATTTTTTTAGTATATTAGTCAGATAATTGGCAAAAATTTGATCTCCATAAAAGATCAATTCTTTAATTAAGTTAGCAAGTGAGCTTAATTAGAAGCTTAGTTGCGTATTCAATGTTCAAAGCTCATAATCTAAAATATTAAAAAAGTATATGCATATATATATATATATATATATATATATATATATAATATGTATATACTGGGGAGTTTTGAGAAGGTCATTTTCATTACTTTAGCTTTTTAGCTAGCAAGCTAGGGTCAATGATCTTACAATATCCATCTTCCTTTGTCTTTAGATTTGTTGGGTTGTATTATGGCTTTAACAGGCCAATCTGCAACTAAGCTTGGGATTTAAGCTTAGTATCGTACACTACAGTTGCTGCACATATATATATATGCTCAGCTGATTAATGAAGAGTTCTTCACTTCCCACATTCCCCTTTACCTCAGTGACAAGCAAGAGACATATACTTTATTTGAGAGAGGTGAGAATAATTACACCAAGTTACATGTATGTTGGCTCTTATTGTAAACTCTATAAATCTGATTATAACACTAAAAGAGAATTAATCAGATCCACTTATTAAGGCTACTTAGAGTGAGCTTCAACAATAATAAATTGTATATTCCAGTTACTACCCAGTATATATGAACTGATTGATGACTTCATTTTAATTATTATAATGTAAAACTGAAATCAATCACCAATTATTATTTTTTTCCTTTCAAATCTATATATCTTAATGCATGGCTATATATATCAAATATACCATGTCATTTAATAATTTTCCTTTTTTCTTCTTCGTTCTTTTTCTCTCTAAATACCTATATATGCCCTTTTTCTTTTTCTTCTTTTATTTAGAATGATTTCGGACCAGGCTTCATTCCCCCCAACTTGGTGTAATTGTTCAAACAGTAGCTACTAGTAATTCACTCCCTTCAACAGAAAAGTCAGCTAACAAGCATGTGACTGGATGAAAGAAACACAAAACAGCAAACAAGATAATAAAATCACATTTCAGAAATCCAGCCTCATACTATGGCAGAATAATCTGTTCACAGTAATCATATGTTACAAGCACAAATAAAACAAGCAAACAACTAAACCAATAATTTTAGACCCTGAGTAAGTATCCAAATACATATCAGATGTCAATGTTATAAACAGCTTTATGTAAATTTACAGCAAATCGACAAATATATAAAACACACAATCATACGTGGTTCGGCAATATACCTACATCTATAGACCCAACACTAAGAAATCATCTTTATTAACAATAATGAAGATCAAGAGTATACAGAGGAATTTACAAGCTTTAGAATGATCCCAACAACACCCCAAACAGAGACCTAGAACTCTTTAAAATAATCTGCCAAGCTTGCTAATTATACACAGCCTTACATACTATGTTTTCAGTATAATTGACTCTTAACTGGATTTTCCTAACCAGATACTCAGAAATATAGAAGATAACAGATTCTAACAGGGTCAAAATCACTAGAAGTAAAGGAATTCAAATTGTTAAAATTAATAACAATTAATATAAATATCAATAAAAAGTAGCGGTGGCAATTCGGATAAACGAATCGAATTTGGACTGATACGAATACGATTCGTTTAATATTCGTTTGACATGAATACGATTTGTTTATTATTCGTACCAATTCTTTTAAATCCTAATACGATCCGTTTATTTATATACAATTCGTTTAGACATGATTATTAGCTTAAGACACAATTATTTGTTTAAGATACAATTATTCGTTTATTCGTTTAAGACACGATTATTCGTTTTAGATTCTATTATTCATTTAGGATATAAATACGATTCGTTTAAGATACGAATTTAATGTGTTTAAAATACGATTAATTTATAACAAAAATAATAAAAATAAATTAATTTATTATTTTTAACTAAACAACATCCGTTTAAATTTTTAAGTAAAAACACACAAATTCTAATTCTCTTAAATTACAAATAACAATATAAATAATATATTTTATCATCTACAAACAATGAACAAGTTATATCATAAATTCAATTTCCATTCTTTCAAATAATAAAATCAACATAAAAAACAATTAAAATCTAAATAACAAAAATTTAATTCTCTTAAATAACAAAATCAACGTAATAACAAATCAACAACTAAAAATTAAATAACAAAATCAGGTAAGAAATATGAAGATTCCAAATTGGGATGACAATTAGCAATTAGGTTTTATTTAGTTATTTTCAATAAGACCCCTCTAAATAATAAAAATAAAATATTTTATTAAATATATATAATATTTAGGTACTTATATTAGGGTTTATTTGTTATAAATAAATTTATATTATATATTTATTTAGTTTTTAAAATATATTCATTTAAGACACGATTATTTATTTATTCGTTTAAGACACGTTATTCGTTTATTTGTTTAAAACACGATTATTTTTTTATTCGTTTAAAACACGATTATCCGTTTATTCGTTTAAGACATGATTATTCGTTTAATTAATCGTGTTTTAAATAAATAATCGTATCTTTTATGTCAAACACGGATACGACACGAATAATAATCGTATCGATACGAATACGATACGATTATTATTTGTATCAAGTTTTTCAAATCCAAATCCATTTAATGACATCGAATTCGTATCGAATAATCGTGTCGTATCCCAAATTGCCATCCCTAATAAAAAGTAGAGAAGTAAATATATATTGTTAAAATTATTGAGATGTCCGCACACTCAGACGTTATAAGATATTCTTTGATATTTTGCAGCGTAAAAAATAATAAATTGTGGGGACCTAATAATAACAAAATCAAAATAGTTTGATAAAAAAAATAAAGAATTAATATAAAATAAAAATAATAATTGAAATAAACTATTAGGGAGAATCTGGTGTTGTTTCACAACTACAAGAAGGAGGAGAAGAAAACCACCCACTCATGCAAATTTAATTAATTAATGATACGGAAGCAATACCATGAATTGTAGACAAATTATTAAGGATAGAATCTAGGGATGGTCATGTGTGTTATTCTAGAGAATGATTTGTTACTTAACAAGTAGGCAATCTTATCAATTTGTAATTACAAATTTATTTTATTAATTTTTGCAATTAATTATAATTTTTTGTTTGGATTTCACAACTCATATTGATGCTTAATTATGTATATTAACCTAGAAATTAATGGCAGATTCCTGAACCCATACCCACATCCAATAATTTCTGAGTATTTGAAGGTTAAATTAAAAGAGAATTACTTTCGATTTATTATCTCTGGTTTTACTTTTACAGAGAAGATGCAAATGCAGTTGTAGTTTAGGAATAACATGCACAAGCTTGAATATGCACTCAAAAACACACATACTAAAGATTAACACTAAAACCCCTAAATGGATTAAATCAAATTCACATCAATTTACACTCAATCATATAGCATTTCCAAAAATTCGAAAAAAAGAAACATTAAAACTGACATCGTATTTGGCTCGACAAGCTGCCGATGGCTTGCCTAGCATCGGCAAGCTGACGGCCACGTGCCTAGCGTCGGCAAGCTAAGAGTGAGTTGTCAAGTAAATTTGATTTTGGGGACCGATTTTATTTCAGAAAAAAAATGAATTTACTGTACAAACAATTAGAATGTAAAAAACAAAAAATAAAATTTTAATGTAAAATAACATTTTTATCTTCAATATCTTAATAATTAATATTTACTATATAATGTTATATAGTTAAACATTTTAGTCCTATTTATTTAGGACTAATATATAATAAACAAAATCATAATATTCAATTTTTAATAAAATAAAATTGACCATCATTTTTTGCGGCTGATATTCAAATTTGGTTGTAAATAATACACTCTTTTAGGACGAAATTGTATTCAGCCGCAAAGTAATCACAAATAATATTTATTTGTGACAGATTAAAAATCGGCTGTAAATATCAACCGCAAAAGACTATTTTTCTTGTAGTGCATCTAGTGTTGGTCGTCCTTTAGTCATTGGATGGGAAGACAGATTTAGATATTTCATAGTTATTTTCGCTCGTATATCTCTCATCTGTTTTCATATATCATATATCATCTACATAATAAAAATGGTGTTAACATTATTAGCATCTTGGTTATTACCTTGATCCTTTTATTGGACATCAAGGACTTGGCGTGATTACTGCCATTGGTTTATTTGTTGCTCCTTGTCACCTCTATGTCTCATAAGATCCTAGCCAAAACAAAATATTACATGGAAAATTTACTTAACCATGTGTTAGATTCTGATTTGTTGATCGCTTGAATATGCCTTGAATTACCCTCTGTAGGCTCTAATACTATTAGGCTTCTTAATCTAAATTAAGTTTTCACACCCTTTCTAAACTAGAAGTAAGCCGCACCACGTTCCTTAGATCTCACTTGGTGGCCCGAGATTTGAGATGTTGTAACCTTATATGTTTAGGAGCAAAATAGTCCTTGAAATAATTTATAGAAGCACAACTATTAAAAGTAGGTCACATTCATTATGATATCATATCAATATCAGATAGACTCGCCTACAACGGTATTTGATACTTCTATTTGTGACCTGTTAAGTCTAAAGCTATAAAACAAATGGTTTTAGATCTTAAAAGTGACCAGATTTTTGTCTATGAATGCAAAGAAGATGTAAGGACACTAGAATATCTACGGCCAGGTTTTACAACATATGTTGGCAAAAAATAGGGATTGCTACGTGTTTGGTGTCCCTGTCGCAAAAGAGAAAATAATGCCTCAAGATCATGGTCTCAAGTTCAAAGATGATGAGTTTCTCTTTCTATGATAATGCTGCTAAACGTGATGTCTACTAACTCTTCCTTTTAACGTGGAATGATGATCCCTTATATGGTGTATGATATACAATTATAGTGGAACATAAATATCTTATGTAATCCTAGTTTAATGCAAGTCATCCTCTTAAGGTAAGTCTTTAATTATGAACTAAATTAGTGTAATTTAATTCTAATTAAAACAGATATTCAAAGACTTATATTTATAATAAAATACTTATTTTAATTAATTTTAAAGTCAATTTAAATAAAGTTTTAAACCTAAAATGGACTTTAGAGCTTTAGGTTTTTGTGTTCCTTATATATTAGTTTAAGCACATAATAGGCCCTAGACCAAAGTCATTATATTGAATTAGGCTAAATTTGTTCATGACAATGCTAACATGGGTGCATATTAGGGGTGGCAATTCGGATAAACGAATTGAATTTGAGCCGATACGAATACGATTCGTTTAATATTCATTTGACACGAATACGATTCGTTTATTATTCGTATCAACTCTTTTAAATCCGTATACAATCCGTTTATTTAGATACGATTCGTTTAGACACGATTATTTATTTAAGATCCTATTATTCGTTTAAAATATGAATATAATTCGTTTAATTTAGTAATTATTATTGAGGTCCTTAAAATATTAAAAATAATATATTTTATCAAACATAATATATATTTAATAGTTAGATGTTTATATTAAGAGTTGTTTATAATAAATAAATTTATATTACATATTTTTATAAAATTTATTAAAATATATTCGTTAAGGATACGATTATTTATTTAAGACACGATTATTCGTTTATTTGTTTAAGACAGGATTATTCAATTATTCATTTAATTAATCGTGTCTTAAACGAATAATCGTATCTTGCATGTTAAACACGGATACGACATGAATAATAATCGTGTCAACACGAATACGACACGATTATTATTCGTATCAAGATTTTAAATCCAAATTCATTTAATGGCACCGAATTCGTATCGAATAATCGTGTCGTGTCCCAAATTGCCACCCTTAGTGCATATAACAACAAGCACACGGGTCGTGAAAAAGTAATAAATAAGAGTGTCGAACTCACAAGGATTGATTTTTCAAATTTAAGCTAAGTACTATAGCTATGGCAACCTAATTTTATTTAGGTGAACTAATTTCATGAATAAATTAAAAAATAAGAACATAATCAAATAAAAAACTATTTAAAGAAAATGGAAATTTCTATGATAATTGTTCTAGGTTCTTAATTTCACTTAACCCCATATTTTTTCTAATTAGCAATTGTTAATGCATTTCAATTCAATTCACTAATCACAGGTTATAAAATTACCTTGTTCCCTCTCTCGAGTGTCGAGCAAAGTCCAACATATAACTAACCATGCTGACATTCCTATTTGATGCAATTAAATTACACATTTACCACGCTCTACCCATAATTAACTACTAAGGACTTTATCACCTCCCAGTCTCATAATATCTTAAGTGTTAATTTGATTATTTAGGTGTTGATCTCCTCCTAGTCTCATAACTACCTAAATTGTGTTTTCTTAATCTGATAAGCAAATTAATCTCTTACAAGAATTAATTTATTCATTATCAATCAACTAATTCTTCAATTAACAAATTATAGGCATTAAGTATAGAAGAAAACAAATGAATAAAAGCGTACTAACATTAACAAAATGTTAATCCATCAAAACATAGTTCAAATAAATTACCTCAAGTTCCTAAAATATAAAATTGAGCCTAACATAGAAAAATCCATAACAATTATTATTAAGAAATTCATAAATGTAAATATAGTTTAAAACAATATTACAACATATAAATTTCAAGAGATAAAATAAAGGGAGAAAGAAAACTCAAATTGAGATATGCTCAAAGACTCAAATTCTTTAAGAACCTACTAAGAATCTTCAAGAAATTGCTGAACTCTAAGCTTCTCTCTCTTAAAAATTCAACCCATCTGTCCTCCTTGTGTTTCTCACTCTAAAAACCTCTATTATACTTGGAAATGGCTACCCAAATTAGAAAAACACAAAACCCTTATTTTTATTCAAATCTAGCCATCCAAAATTGATCCAACGGTGAAAAACAGGTTTGGGACATCATTTGAGTTGCAGAAGGTGTGGGCCCAAGGCTTAGGAGAAACAGCCCATCATGATGCTAATGGCACGCTACCTTCTCTGCCTTGAAGGATAAAATGATGAGCTTGTGGCACCACCGCACCATGCTTATTGGCTTATGAGTCAAATAATAAACTATTACAAATCCCTGAATGTCTATTTTCTAACGCAATAAATGGAATGCAATTCTGAGTTGTGTAGAGGAATTTCTGCTCATTTTAGTAACTCATACTCAACATATCACTTTTGCTGCTCATGATATATCTTCTACTCCTTTGGTCCAATCTACACCAACGTCTTCTCGATTATACTTTTCTCTCTTCCCTACACACAAACACACAAATTTATCAATTAATCATTTGAGTTTGAGGATATTTCACAAATATTTAAGCTTTAATGCTATTGATTTATGAGTAAAATATTCACTCATCACCTGGCCAAAACAATGCAGTTTGGGCTTGGCCTTGGCCTTCGGGGTCAAAGTTAATTTTCAAGTATCAACACTTGTTTGTTTTATTTTTTTCATATTTTTACAATGTGACCACACTATTAATACGATTTTATTTTTAATTTTCAGAAAACTTGATGTTATTGTTATTGATCAACTATTTTTTATTTCTTCCCATATTTTTCTACTTAATTTAATTCTTTGAGTTGATAATGAAACATTCCGACTCTTGTATAACTATTAAAGAGATATCTACCCTCAATGACTAGGACATTTTAACCATTCTCAATTGGGATAACAAGATGAGTATTTTCCACTAGATGAATATTTTGCATGCTCTTAGGGTTACAACGAATTAATTACCCCATATTAACAATCAATTTAGAATTGTTGTAGATTTTAAAACATTTTGTAAAAATAAATTTTAAAAAAATAAATTTAGCATTTAGTACATTTTATTTTTAAAATTGTTGTGAATTTTAAAAATAGTTTTATGCACTTGATAAATTTTATTGTTAAAATATTATAATAATCTTAATTATCAAAATATATATAGTAAATAATGATGAATAAAATTTTATTTTAGGTAAATGTTATTCTATATATATACACATACATATACACACACAAACACATACTATCTTAAAATAATTTATAGTAAAAAATATATAATAAAATTTTAAGAAAATAATAAGTAATAAAAAGAAAATATTTTGATTTCAATGATTTTATTTTTTAATTAAAGTTGAAATTTAATAATTATTTTACGATTAATTTTGAGTTTTTCTGTAATTTTAAATGGGTATATTTGATATTGTATTTACAAATAAAACTACTTTTCAAAATTAGATTTTCAAAAATATTTTTTTTCTATTTTTCAAAATCTGTTGTAAAATTAGGCGATTTGCCGAAAATAATTATAAAACAATTTTAATAAACACCTAAAATGACTTTTAACTATTTAAAATTATTTTTATCTCTTTGAACATCGATCTCAAACAGGCTCTAAGTAACAACACATGACAACAGGCAATGACATTATATTAACTGAAGGAAAACAAATCAAATCAAATACCAAACCAGTTATCGTGAAGCAAACAGACTGGAATCAATGAAAATATATGATTTTTCAATGCAAAACATCATACAAAGTTCCTCTATGCCTCATTCTACAGGTTCCCAAAAGGGGGAAAAATGTAAGTAAAAGAATAATTTATATTACCATATTCATGGAATAGAAAACATAAAATTTAATCAGACAGGGACATGGCATCAAGAAGACTAAAATGAACAAGGTGGAGAACCTCAGCCCTTCATCAACAGACGAAACGGATTGTTTTACCAATAGTATTCACTCTTACATGTCATCACATCACATGTTTTAAGAGGAATTATTTTCAAACTGGCTAGGCCGTATATATCCAACAATACACACTCACTTCCTGGTTCATGTTCCTGTTGCAGGCTGCTGTTATAGTTTAACCAAAAAATTAAGCCATGCAAATGCATCAACTATCTCACCAAAAGAACCATTTTTTGGTAGTTGAAACTTTGACTGGTTCATCCTTTTTTCTATTCTCAAATCCCTTCTTCAAAGACTCCAACCTTTGCCTGCAAACCCAAAAAATAAAATGTTGAGGTGACTCAGGACTTGAAACTATTGGAAGAACTTACTGAATTATCCAGAGGTGATTAGTAGAAAAGGTCCAGTGACCAATTGTCAAACACTCTAAAAGGAATTAAACAGCCAATAGTTCTTCGGGTATAGATTCACTTTGGATTCTAATAGTTATTGCAGTAAATCGCTCATATCTGGAGACCCCAAAGCCCTCTCTCAACTTGTAAGGACTTACCCTCTCTCTTTCAGGGTTCTATTGGCATATCCGATTCAGTATAGGGAGCATATAGCTTAAAAAAGAGCAACCTATACTCCGTAAAAGTTGGAACCTATCATTCCAATGGTTTTGAAGCAGTTGCAAGCAACCAGGAAGAAATAGGAGGACTAACAAAACAAAAATGCTTTATAAGCCAGCTATGGAAATGTCTGCATAACAAACATTACTTTGAATCAGTAAGACGACCATGTAGACTCCATCTCTGACGAAATCCTTCAATTCCTTCAATTCCACTAGCAAGAATCAAACGCCTACAAAATGGAAAGAGGAAACAGGAGAGAAGTCATTTCTGAAGATGAATTGTAACTGTACCATCTTTAAGGAATCATTTTATGAGCCAAAAAATCACCTCTCTAATGAAGTGACTTCCGATTCAAGCTGAGTAGCTCTTTCCTTTGCTTGATCTAAAGGCATTGATAATCCCAATTTGTGCTCACTATCTTGAAGCCGTTGCCGCAGTTCCTTATCCTGCAACTCATTGTAGGAGAGAAGAAAATGAAATGTCAATATCAAATACAAAGAAACACTTCAATAAAACCCATTTGATATTAAACAATGGGATTAAAGAAACAGAAAAAGCAAGCAGGCCAAAAAAAAAAAAAATCTCACCCTCTTTTCAGCACATTCTCTATACAAAGCAATCTCTTCCTGACAGAATGGTTCAATATCATTGACTTGCAAGCCTACAACATAAAGGGAGAATAATTACTCTCAAAACTGTATATTAACTAATTTAAATGGAAACGAACGTTGAAGGCTCTGAGATGGAAGCTCTACATCTCACACAATATTAAATATCCAGCAAGTTTCCATCAACACGTGCATCCCATCAGTCATATTATTTTGCAGTCAATGAAAAAATCATGGTAAACGGTTCACATTCTACATAAGTTTCAAGAATTTGGTTAATAACATACAATGTATTGGGGCCATACAAAAGAGATCCTTGGTTTTACACAAGCAGCATGCGCACATAGAATACTCTCTCCTGACAGGCTGACATTAACGAAATATAATAAAATTTCATAGGAAAATTTGATAAACTCAAGTCTAACCAGAAAAGTAAAAAAAAGTAATTTTTTACTTACACAAGAACAGATTTCTTAAAATCCCATCACATAAATCAACGCCTTCAAGTACATGAGAAGCAATTTCTGGTGGGATTATAGGAGATGGTGGACCCATCATTAGATCATCACCGACCAATATCGTTTCCTCCATAGTTGGCTGTGAATCCACTGAAGTCCACGAAAAGCAACAACAAAATCATGACTGCATAAGTAATTTCCACTTCAAGTGTGCAAAAACATTGACATAAGGAAACATAGATTGAAGCAAGACTTTAAGGCATGAGCTTAAACTAAAGCTTTCAGAAAATATGAATGTAGCGCATTTTATAGATTATATTCCATTATTCAGTTAACATTTAAGAACTACTTTCTCAAAAAGCAATTTTTACTTTTAAAAAGGCAAGACAAGAACTGGTAGAACATAACATAAGAGACCTAGGAGACCAAGACACAAAATCTAAAAGACATACATTGAACTCTAATACATTAAACCAAGAACGAAAAGTAGGAAATTTTCCATTGGCAATAATAAAAGCAAGGAAGCAGCTTTCACATACCATCCATGATTGATTCTGCTTGAACCTTATATTGCACGTTATGTCAAAAGCTTTAATCTGCAATGGAGAAAGTGCAAAGAACAAGAATAAATTAATTCTCTTTTATTAAAATTAAATGTGTCCAGATATCTGCTTAGTACAAAAATGCAGAAAAAGTTTCTACAAGCATTTTGAGCGACCAGAAAGAAAAGCCGTTCTCTGTTGAGCATTTCATCGAACAGGATAAAGGCATCGTTAAAATCACCATTGCAGAGATTTAATCCGAGATATTTTTAATGTAACGTTCATAATTATACAATATGTTGCAAAGAATGAATGAAAAACCAAATAAAAATAATCATTACCGATGAACTAAATTGAAAGAGGTCGTTACCAAGGGAGGAGTGAACTCGAGAAAAAGAGCTCGCGGAAAGCACGTGCTGCAATCCCAACTACCATGCGTAAACAAATTCTGCGTATTAAGTTAATAGGGTTAAATTTCATCCTGACACTTAATGTATTGATGTATATTAGATATGCTTACCTTTTATTAGAAGTCATCAATCTACTCTCAAATAGTAAAAAATTAACTATTATATCTTTATTTTAACGAAGAGATATTTATATATATTCTTATAAAATTTTAAAAATAATTAATACTCTTTTAAAATATAAAAAAAATTATACATATTCATTAAAATTATTGTACAATTATATAAGATAAATATCTTACTCTTATATATTTAAAAAACATATAAATTTATTATTTTAATTTTATTACTTTTACATAATGATTAATATAACCTTATAATTTATTTTTTAATAATTATATTCAATATCTTTGATAATATAATTTATATAATCCAAATATTTGCGATACATAATTAATTTTATAATTTATAATTTTGAGAATATAGTCCATACATATTATTAATTTATAAATAAAATAACTTATGTTATTTATAACTAAAACTTCTAAAATATGTTAAATATTATTAATATACTAAAAATAAAATTGTTTAGAATAACAATAATTTGAGATGAATTATCAAAAATATTGAATATAATTGTCAATGAATAAATTATAATATTATATTAGTTATTATATAAATAATAAGATTAAAATGATAAATTTATATATCTTCTAAATATATGAAAATAAAATATTTATTTTATATAATTGTATAGTAATCTTAAGGGGTATATGTCATTTTTTAATATTTTAAAAGAGTATTGATTATTTTTTAAATTTGATAGAAATATATATATAAATATCTTTTAATTAAAGTAAGGGTAAAATAGTTATTTTAATAGAATGATGACCGTTAATAAAAGATAAATATCTCTTATATATATAAATAAATTAAATGGTAAAATTAAAATTAATCCAAGTTAATAAGAATAAAATGAAATTTTAAAAAAACATTATCACTTTTCTGGATTGAAATTACCAAAATACTCTTAGCATGGACCACCGAACAAACAAACGAGCCCAATCTGTTCTCTCTTTTGCACTACTAGAATTCAATGGCCTTATCCTCGCTTCTGATCAGAGTGCAACCTTCTTCGTCCATAACTCAGAAACTCTTGAGTTGAGTCCCTGCTTGAACTTGTACATAAAATAAAACCACTGATGCTAAAATTAACGTTAGCCATTCCTTCTTCTCCGTCGTCTTTGCCAACCTCACCTTCCCTCCAAAACCAACTTAAACCCAATGGCATCATCAATTTTAAGCCTAAACGTTTAAAACCAAACTACCCACTTTCACTTGCACAACCACCAACGTCTCTGTCTCTGTTTTACTTCAATCTTTACCTTCAATTTTACGTAAAAGCAGGTGATATGCATGGAGCCACTAACCTTTTCAATTCAATGCCTCAAAGAACTCTTATTTCTTGGACTATACTCATGTCTGGGTACGCTAAACACGGGCCAGTTGATGCTACCCTGTTGTTGTTTGTTGATATGCTGTATAATGGGTCTGTACGTCCTGATCCATTTGTTTACTCTGTTGTGTTGCGTGCATGTGCTGAGTTGAAGAATTTGAGTTTTGGGCGTGGAATCCATTCACATGTTTTGAAGAGAGCGGGTGTGGTTGATGGGTTTGTGGAGAAGGCATTGGTGAATATGTATGCAAGTTGTGCTAGGCTTGGTGATGCTGTTGGCGTTTTTGATGGGATTCAGAAGCCTGATTTGGTTGCTTGCTGTTCTTTGTTGAGTGGCTACATGAAGAATGGACTCGAAGAAGAGGGTTTCGGATTTTTTCTTGAGATGATTTCTGATGGTGTTGAGTTGGATGCTTTTGTATTTTCGATGGTGATCAAGGGCTGTGCGAATTTGGAGAACTTGGAATTCGGGAAACAGATCCATTGTTGTTTGTTTAAGATGGGATTTGGGAGTTGCTTGTTTCTGGATAACAGTCTAATGGATTTTTATGCAAAATGTGGGGATTTGGAGGGATTGAGACAGGTTTTCTCTGGGATGTATGAGAAAGATTTAGTTTCTTGGAACACATTAATTATGGGTTATGTTCATAACAAGCTTTACCTTAAAGCTGTTAAGGTCTTCAGGATTTTAATGGAGGAAGTTTCTGAATGTGATGACTTTGCTATAACCGGTATCCTTAAGGCAATCAATTGTCTAGGCAATTTGGACCTTGGCAGAGAGGTTCATGGATATATAATTAGAGTTGGTTTGGAGTCAAATCATCATGTGATTTGTTCTCTTTTAGATATGTACATTGAGTGTGTTAACCATGACAAGTCCAATCCACGGGATATGATTCCTCTGAAATTATATAACTATTTTGAAGGAAGGAAATTTGATGGATATTTTGTTGCAAGTATGCTAAAATGGTGCTCTTTACAGTCCAACCTTGACACTGGGGAAGTGTTCCACTCCTTGATCATAAAACTCGATTTGAAGTATGATCCATATGTCATAAGCTCACTGATTGACATGTACTCCAAATGTGGTATATCAGAAGCTGCTCTAAGGGTTTTTCAGAGAGTTGAAGATCCAGGGATAGCTGCATGGTCAACTCTGATTTCAGGATTTTGCTATAATGGGTGCTATGCACAGGCACTAGGACTTTTTCGAAAAATGCAGTTTAATTCTATTGAAGCAAATGAGTTTACTTTCACCTCTGTTCTTCTAGCTTGTCTGGCTCTGAATGATCTAAGAAAAGGAAGAGAATTGCACTGCAACATACTAAGGACTGGCTATGGATCAAATGTTTCTGTGATTAACATGCTCGTACATCTTTATTCGGATCTATGGCATCATAAACAAGCTCTTAAGCTCTGTTCCCTGATTTCAGATGTTGAGATCTCGTGGAATACACTGTTAAAAGCCTGCATAAAGGCTAAAGACTCTGAAATGATTCATAAACTTCTTGGGAGGATCCAACTTGATCCGAATTCTGCTTGTGACATTTTAAACTCATGTGCAAACCCAGTGCTTTTGAATGTTGGGACACAAGCGAAGGCCTACACGACCAAGAGAGAGTATCATCTCATACCCTGTGGTAGGCAACTGTCTAATCAACATGTATTCAGGATGTGATAAAAGTGCTGATGCAGATTTAGCATTTAAGTCCAAGCCTGAGAAAATTCCCTCTCTTGGACATCTATCATCTCAGCAAGAGTGAATCATGGTCATCCATCTGCAGCTCTGAACTCAACCACACGTATGTCAGCCTTGAAGGGCTTTGCCCTAGTGAGATTGGTAAGCGAAGCATACTGTTTATTCAACAACGGAAGAGGATTATCAAATAAGTCATCCAAAGAACATTCTTCCATCATGGTTGAAGCTCTTGGTCGAGCAGAAGTGTTTGAAGAAGTGCAGGAGTTTGTTGGGATCATCCCACTTAAATTACGTGCCTGGATTTGGAGTATTCTTCTTTTGTCCAGCCGGGTGCATGGCCACATGAAGGTGGCAAAATATGCTTTAGAGAAGCTAATAGAGTTGAATCCAAGTGAATGCTCCGAGCATATAATGCTTAATATTCATAAATTCAAGTGGCTAAATATTCATGAATTCAATTGTATAAATGTACCAACACTTTTTCATGTATTTATAGAGGAGGGATTTTGGTGTACATCCAACCAACAATGCAATGTAAAGTTGTCGAGATAATTGTAATTATTTGTTAATAACATAATAAGATTGTATTCAAATGACACATTTCACCTTTGAAGAGATGCTAGTGAATGTAGAAATTGTGACAGTAAACGTTTCCTTAGATTTACTGCAAATGGAGCAGAGCAGCCAAAAGTTGAGTACAAATAGCTACTAAAGTTTTCCTAGATCGATAATTTGATTAAAGGAGACATACAAGATTCTATAGACAAATTATAAGCTGAGTAAGATTATATGAAATATCTATAGTATTCATAACAGACACCAAATGAAGCACAATATCCATTCTTCTTACTCGGAAGTGGAGGAAAAGAGTTTACAGTCAACGTCTGTACTCGTCTCCACAGTCACCAATCACTGTAAGCAAATCTTTTCCCTTTCTTGAAACTTCTTGTATGCTGTTAATGTCATTTTCATCAAGAGCGACTGAAAAAATAGCATTCGTATCTTGGATATGTTCTGATAAACCAAGTCTAACACCTACCATCGATCCTGCCACTGCAGGCTGAATATCCATACATCAAATGAGAACAGGATCCGCATGATTACCATTCATTCCAAGAAATTTTTTTGATAAAAATGAAACAAAGGATTGTTAGTTTAATTAATGCTTTCGTTTCACCTGATCTAGTATGTATCTGACAGCAACAACAGGGATTGAGACCCCATGTTTGGAAGCTATTCTTTTGAGTGTCTGAAGAAGAACTTGGAACTGGCTCCATCCTCCCCATGCATCAACCATCTTTAATATTCAAATTATAAATATTAGAAGAAAATATCTGAACATATATTTCTTTTCTTGATAAAAATGAGAATGCAGTTAAATGCACCTAATTCATGAAATTTCTCCCAAACGTACTTCCAATTTTCCTACTGCCCATGGTTTCTTCAGCCAAATTCATTCTTAATACTTTTCCGCAACATTAGAAAGCTTGACCTCAACTAATTGAAGGATTTTTCAATTGTTTTTTTCCGCAGAACATTCATAGTTCCTAGCAAATAAATGTTCTTAAAACTGAGATCCCAACTCTTTTTGGAAACTTCCAAAATTTTGAATCAATTAACATTTCATAGTATCCAAATAACTAAATGCTCATTAATAGGTCCAAGAACTTTATACCCTTTTGTACTTCTGAAGAGAGGGAGTGTTCAATGGGGGCCCAGCAAAAGGAATTGCTAGGTTGGTGTCAAGGAACTTCTCAGATAACAAACCACCCATCACCGTGCCATACCTACAATAAAAAATCCAGCAGTTTCAGTAGCATGGCAGAAGAATAATTGAACTCCTACCAAATATAACTTTGAAATCAATATAGATAATAAACTAGGTCATTCACTTTGAGAGAAAGAGAAAGAGACGTTATAAGCTTGACGCCTGTAAGCTGACAAAGCTCTGCCATTCTCTGTTGAGGACGCATGTCAACTACTGAATGTTGCACCTAAAGTATCCACAATAAAAAAATTTCCCGTGAACAGAAAATAAAACTTAGATTAACTGGAAGAAATCTAGAATGATCAGCAATATCTTTTATATAAAGAAAAATATTTAGAGCACAAATAAATTTCTAAATGTACCTGATTGCTGACAACAGGAATACCATTTTCTAGAATTATTTGTAGTCTTTCCGTATCAAAATTTGTTAAAGCAACAGTCTTAATTTTACCTGTACAGTCACTAATGTTATCCAACCAAATGAAGAAAAGTAGGCTCGTGACTAAATGGTAAAATGAGAAAGAAAATAGACACTAACCTTCTTCCTTCAGATCTGTTAAGTGCTTTAGTGCATCAAGGTAACCAGGATTAGAATAATCCCACCTGTTTCAAGTGAGGATAGAGAAAGAGTGATCAGCAGAAAAATCATTAAGAACAATAAAATTTGTGAGTTAAGTTCAACAGGGCAAGCTGAATGAATATTATCATGAGTTACTAATTTAAATATTCAGGAATGAGGTTGAAACTTACCATTTTAAATGATAGTCGGCTAGAAGAAAGAATAATACGAAAGGGAATCATGGAGAATGTGACAAGCTTATGACACAGATAATAGATTTGTACCAGTGGAACTGAAGCATATCCAAGCAAGGTACATCCATCCTCCTCCTTGAAACATCAATGCTCTCTCTAACATAGCTACTTGTCATCTTAACTGGTGGAGGCACCCATTTAGTGAGACTGGATCATATAAACAAATGGTAAGTAAAACTCTAAGAATCCCTTTTCCATATCTTCTTCTGAATATTATAGTAAGGCAAAGGTTATCCAGTAACCTAATAATATGCATTATTAACATGGATTCCAAAATGGAGCAAATGCTGTAACTGTAGATAATGGGTTACGAAACACAATTCCTACATCACATCAATATGTGGGCCGTAACTCACCCTCTAACCTTTTCCAAGAGTTCTGGTGGCCGCTCTCGACGAACTTGATTGATAAAGATGCCATAAAGATCTTCAGCAGGTCCATCTACAAAATCAAAGGGGTCAAAAGATGACAATAATCATCCATCAGATAGCAATAGATTGGCTGATATAGTGCATAATAAAATGCAAGACAATCCAAACAGTATGTTTCTTATTAAAAACTTAGAAAAAAAAGAGAGCCAGCAAGAGAAACAATCTTAAAGTGCTAAGAATGATCACTTGGTAACCAGTAGACAATCTTTTAAATCATGCCCTACTAGTAGTGCATTAAGACCCATCATCGAAGCAATATGGTTAATAACTCTGATATACTATATGCCTTGCAACTGAGCATCTTGCATCTTATTATTTCTCTAATTCTTTTGAACAGAACAGAGCAACTAAGGTACAGAATCTTACAATAGGACTAAAAATATCATAAAGAAAGCAAGCAAACTATTAAATGGGAAGGTTTTTACAAATATCAGCCATGTCAAAAGTGGCAAGTCCAGCATCAGCATAACGAAGCATAGCATTAACTGCATTGTCTACATCAATTTTACCCCATCCACCACTTGTCTGCCACATCCCATTCACAACCTTACATAGGTCCAACACATCCTTGCCATTCTTAACCACACTTGTTAGCTTATCTTCATTAAGCACACAACAACAAAATGATCTCGGGATTTTGGTAACTCTTTTAGATTTCAACCTCGCTGAACTTAAGGTCAAATTGCAGCTAAAGAAGGAGGGTTGTAACAACTGTGCCATTTTGCAACAAAACTGAGTCAAATATACTCAGGAAGGAGATATGGGAAAACTTTTAAAAGGGTGGTTACTTTTTTTCACAAGGAAATTGCAGTTTTTTTTCAATGTTGGTAGCTGGCTGTTAATCTTATCTGCGGTCTACCGTACCATTTACTCACATCCATAACATGATGAGAGGCAAATAATAATACATATAAAATTGGACCAATCAACAAATACTAGAAAAATAGAGGACAAAAATGTAATTGTCATAAACAGACTCGTAAGATAAGCTGCGGCCATTCATTTAAACGAACAAAAAAAAATCGATAGAAAAAGAAAAGGGTAAAAGGAAAAGAGGTAGCTAAGCTTAGCTAGGGTTACAGACTCACAAACAGAGAGTAATAAAGATGATACGTACAGTGATCTGCCATGTCGAAGGTGGTGAGGCCGGCGTCGACATAACTAAGCATTGAATCAACGGCGTCGTCTCGATCGATTCGGCCCCAACCGCCACTGGTCTGCCACATGCCGTTTAACACCCTGCATATCTCGAGAGAATCGTTGCCGTTGCTCACTGTAATTAACCGTTTATCGGATGTTGCCACCTGACAGCATCTTACTTGTTTAACCCTGGCTCTGGTTATTTTGGATTTGAAGTTGAAGGCGCTGAGATTTGGGAAGAAGACCGCGTTCTGTACGGACACTGCCATGTAATGTTTTCGAAATGGAATGGATAATAGAAGACTACGGTAAAGAAGAACCAACTGAACTGATAGAATGTTCGGAGTGGAGATATGAAAAAAATAAAATAAAATAATTAATTGTCGTTAAAAATATTTAGGAAAACGTTCACATACCTAGGTTTATAAAAATTCCAATGTAAAGAAAAATTATAAAAAAAAATAAACCTCTCTTATAAATAATAAATTTATTAAAATATTTTAAATTTATTTTAAAATTATAAAATAAAATTATTTTAATTAAATTTAAACCTATAATTTTAATAAAAAAATCAATACTCTAATCACTATACTAAAATAAATTTTAATAATATATTTTTTAATTCATAATATATAACCCTTTTAAAATACATATATAATAATTTTTTACAAAAATTAAAATTATTTTGTTATTATAAAAAATTTATAATTTAAAAATAATTTTATAATCATTAAAATTTTATATAATAACTTGAATTTAAAATTATTATTTATTAAATTATAAAATTTCAAAAAAATTATTATTATTTAAATTTTTAAATAAATAATTTATTTTCTTAATAATTACTTAAGAAATAATTTTTTTAAAATTATTAGTACAAATAAATTTTAGAATAATTTTATTTTATCTATTTAAATTTATTTATTTATAATTATTTAAGAATAATTTCATTATTATTTGATAATAATTTTAAATTTAAGTTATTATATAGATTATTTTTGAATATAAGCTTTATAATAAAATAATTTTAATTATTATAAAAATATTAAATATACATTCTTAAAAAGGTTATTTATTAAGAATTAAAATATATATTTAAAATGTGTTTGGTGCAATGGTTAAAGTATTACTCTTTTCTATTAAGATTTAGTAATTTTATTTTGTACTTTAAAAAAAATAAATTTAAGGTATTTTGGTAAATTTACTATTTATAAGGGAAATTTGTGTTCTTTTCTATAAACTTTCTTTTAAATTGAAATTTTTACAAATTTTAAGGGAGGCATGTGGACTTTTTTCAAAATATTTATTGAATTCTTTTAGAAAATAATAATTAAATTTTTTTTATAGTGGTTGGTTGTGGGATTATGTAACATGTGATATAATAAAATTTTAAATCAATTTCAATATGATTTATTAATTAATTATATTTATTAATTTTGAATAAATTTTAAATACAATTTATTTAGACACGTTTAATTAAATAAACATATTCACATTGTGACAATTATAAACACAATTAGATGCGATTAAAATATTTAACAAGGTTGTTCACCAAGTTTAATTTATAAAATTTAACTTAATTTGAAAACTATATATATTATTATATAAAAACAATAAAAAGTTATCAAAATTTGTGTACATCGATAATAAATAAGGAAGACAACTTAATTTGATAAATTATTCATTTAATAGACAGGCAAAACAAATTAAATAAGTAAATTTATGTTATAAATAAATTGACTAACATAATTATTTATTTAATTAATTATGTTTTAATTGAATTAAAATTTTAAACATAAATACAATATTTTTATTAAGGAAGAGATATAAATACTATTTTAGTTATTTTTTAGATAAATTTTTCTTAATTGAAACCATTTATTTATATTTGTATGTGTAATTATTGTGACCCAAATTACCATCTTAGTTACTGCAATCAAGAAAAATAATTCTTTATTTACGTCAATTTGGTGAATTATGATGAGGTGCCTTTTTTACCTATGTCTATAATTGATTTAGTGTTAGAATTTCAACGAATAACAAATCAAGATACATTTTAATAAAATTTATATTAAAAATAGTTAGAATCCTAAAATTGAAAATATATATCAACAAATCCCTATGATGAAAATATTTACAAATAACACATCTTCCGTTATTTTTTTATTATTGTTAGAGTTTGACTAATAAAAATAACATAAATATACATTTGACCTATGTTAACCAACAAAATTATATATATACTTGTCATGGGAAAAAATACAAGTAGACACGTAGCAGAAAGTAAGTTTACGAAAATCTAAGTCAACGCGCTATGAGGTAACCACTTTATGCCCACCTGAAGGCAAGACATGGAATGAGCCCTATTTATAGAGGCTAAATAAGTCTCATATTAAACTGAACTCCCTGCTAAGTATCGCCAATGTATTCGCCATTTAAGTAGCTAGATAAGACTTAAATTAAGTTGGGCTCCTCATTAAGTATCGTCAATGTATTCGCTATTTGAGCGACTAAGTAAAACCCACATTAAGCTGGGCTCCCCGCTATGTATCGCCAACGAATTCTTCATTTGCTGATATTGTCCCATGTGATCATATACCGTGACACAGGTGGGAATGCCCACGTGACCATATACTGTGACGTGTATGAAAATGTCCATGTGGCCATATACTGTGGCACATGTGAAAAAGTGTGGCTATATACTATAGCACGCATAAATAAACAAAGAAGATGACTCCAATTTTCCATTGTGCCTTGGAACTGTTGTACCAACGTCCAATAAATAAAAGCTTCGCCCTCCTTAGCAAGGGAGGTGGGATACCCAACTGTCCAAGTAGGTGGAATACCCAGCTGCCTAGACACTTAGGTGAGCAAGACCTCTTTGCGCCCCTAAAGAATATTCAAAGTGGCACAATGCACTAGAAAATATCTTGCGGGGATCATTTCAAAAGCAAAAGACAGCCCCTAGTCTTGGTAGCAGCCAAGTAGGTACTGTGCAGATTCTACCTGATACTGTACAGATAGTGTACAGAGCCCAGGTGGGAGATCATGTACCACCTGGGTGAATAAAGTCATGCTACTTGTCTACTAAGGTACAGAGCAATCTCCTTAGCCAATATAGGGTTGATACTTGTTATTGAGCTTGGATAAGGAAAAGTCTGCAAATTCTAGCTTGCCACGTGATATTTGAGTTAGGCCACGAAAACCTAATGAGAGAAAGACATGTATGGAGGTAAAAACCCTAGAATTAGGGCAATGCAAGTCATCCAATGAGGTATGAGCATTTCTTTGTTTTATATAAAAAAATATTTTTCACATTTTTAAGAAAGACAAGTCATTAGTTACCACACACCAAGAAAAGAAAGGTTATCATCCCTAAGAGGATTTTCTCTCTTTCTCTATAACCCACACGCCCACCATAGAAAACCTCCATTATTGAACAAAAATACACTATAATGTGCATTGTTCATTCATTTTATAGTCTCCCCCTTGACCTCTTGCTTGGCCTTGATCGTTATTCATGTGTTTTCCTTCACCACATTGAGATTCTCTACATTTTTACTTACTTTAGAGAAAGATACCTGTGCCTTCCTTAATTTTTCTCTGATTAGATGTTGACTTAAGCAGCTTCGGCAACCCTTATTTGAGCTCTTTTTTGTCTCACAGGAAGTTACAGACCAGCTTGGTGGAATACTTGGATTGGGGGCGTTCGAGCGTGAATGGAGATAGACAAAGTGGTTATTTGAGAAGCGGGTAGCAGGTGTATTATCGTTCACGGGGTCTCGGAAGGTTTCGGACTTGCCGAAAATAGGCCCAGAGTTGGGAGGTAGTTGGAGACAGTGAGCCTGGATAGTAGGGTAACGTGAATATTGTGTAAGTGTTTGGACATTGATGGTAGTTTCTATGAGTTAGCATTGAGGTGTCTTGTATTGAAGGTTTGTCGAGGGCAGATCAACTCGTATTTATTTTGTAGAGACTCTGCGGACTAGCTCAACGAAATTACAAAGTCGAGAATGTTCGGGGGGAGAGGGTCAAGGGAGCTGAGCGAAATAGTCGATTAAAGAATGACTAGCAAGTGAGTCATTATGTTCAAGTTGTATTGGAGTTCGGTGAATGTTTGGTTATACGTCCTATGTTGTATGTTGCAAAACGGTGCATGCAGAACAGGAATTTACGCAGGTAAAGCGGAGTGTTTATAGCCTAATTATTCTTGGTAACTCTTGGTGGTTTCATCTTTTGAAATAGTTTCGGATTGCATTTTCCATCTAAGCTAGGAGGAGGATCTGGTTCGAGCCATTTGACCACCTCAAGCGCACCCAGCTCAACCTCAAGTGCATATATTTTCTCCTTCTATGTGGGTGCAGGGTTCGCAAAATCTATGCATCGATAATACTCTTATTTTTTTAATAAACATAAATATAATTAAAAAATAAAAAATAATATATATGTATATATATGGGGATCATTTTTATGGTTAAGATATAGTAAAATTAATTTTATATTCATCTAACTATAACCAAACCAAAAAAAAGGGTCCAACCCTGGGCATTCTATCATTGATTTCGCATGGAGGAGGAGGCAACAACGGAAAGTAGGAACAAAAAAAAGGAGGAGACTAAAGTTTTCTCTTTATTTTTACATGTATTTTTTTCAGTGTAATTTATTAATCTTCTATTTTTCTAATATAAAAATAATTATGATTGATTGATACATACCTCTCTAAAGTAAGTTTGAGAAACTTACACTTAGATGCTAGATTTGAAAAAACTTATACATACCTCATTTGAATCGTTAGTTGATCGTTAGTATCAAGAGTATTGTTAAATTCTACAAATTTAACAATTTAATTTTTTGTAAGTAAATAATTATAATTTAAAATAAAATAATAATATTTAATATTATCAATTAATTCATATTTTTTAACGATATTTAGTTTAAAATCCTAGAAACAATTTTCATAAATTAGAATAACATATATTTTTTAGTGTTGTAAACATAATTTATTCATGAAAAAGTGACCAATTATTTTATTTTTTTATTTTTTTTACTTTAAAAAATAGTAATTATATTCCTATTATCAATTCTAAAAATTAAAAAAAATTTGTAATATTAAGTTTTTTTAATTTTTATATCTCATATAAAGTGATATTATATTATCAATTGGATAATAAAGTTTTGGGTAATTTTTAATTTTAATTATTGTTTTATTGACAATCTTCACAATAGCCTTAATTTTTTAACAATACTTAAGAGTACCCTTCATTTTTTGACAAGTCATCAACAATACCCAAAACAGAATAAAATAATTTATTTATCTTTATTGTTATTAATATTATATATATAAAGATAAAAATGACCCTATATAGTTAAAAATAAAATTTAATTTATATATAATTAATAATTTATATTTTATTGAAAAAAATGAGTTGCTTATATATTAAAATTAAGGTAAAATTTTTAATTAAATAATAAATAAACTTAAATTAAATTATATATTAAATAAATTACATATATTAATTACTTTTTATATATTAAGAGACGACACCAGTCAAACTCAAAGCTTAGAAAGTAAAGGTCTATTATTACGTGTTGTTATTTTCTTCATTCCCCAGTGAATGAGAGGATTTATAGGGATATATCCTATTAATTAATTAATATTTCTTGTTGTTCACGCCGGCAGGCCAAAAAAAACATTTAATTAATTAAATAATTATAGGTCACTTTCCTAAGTTTTAATTTGCTTGTTAGAGCTTATATTAAATAACATTGAACTTAATCTCAAAAAGCAAGGACACTGTAAATCATTCATCAACATAACTTCCTACAGTACTACAAACTCACATGGCCAAGCCTCACCGGTCGACTCTTCAATGTGGATCTGGATTGTCTGCTAATCGATCTCTCGAGCGAGGTTCAGATCTTGCTAATTGGTCCTTCGATCGAGGTTGACAATGCGCCAAGGATTTATATGCTTCTTCCCAAGATTGTAGTAATTTGATCCAAAACGATCGAACCAATATACCAACCAAGACCCAAACATTAAACGCTTTAGTGCCAATCCAGGACCCAAATCCAAAGGGATCAAGGAGAACACTATCTCTGTAGAGGCGATTGAAGAAAATGTTCTGGTGAACAGATACTGTTAGTCTGTTACCTTCCTCAGAAAATATTTTAGTTGTAAATTGAAGAAAATGTTTTAGACATTGAGGTTTTAAGTGCGTTATATATATATATATTATATAATTTATTTTAGGGTTATTTTTATTCCGTCCTCTTTATGTTTTGGCAATCATCAATTTGGCTTTTTTGATAGTTAAAAGACTATTTTAATGATCAAATTCTTTTTAAATTTTTTAATATCATTTAATAAGTACTGGAGAAGGGGTTTTGAGCTATTTTTTTTTACTAAAAAAAGTCTTAAATTTGAATTTTTGACAGTTTAACTTCTACAACTTTTTTAAAAAACAAAATTATCTAAAATATCTTTACTTTATTTTAAAAATTTTACGTTATTTATTTAAAATAAATACTAAAAAATTATCTATTAAAGTAATTACTTGAATTTTTTAAAAAATTATTTGTAACAATCAAATGGTTAATAAATTTTTATTAAAAATTTTATTTATAAAATCTCTATCTATTTTAAAAAGCTTCTATTTTAAAAATTATACTAAATGAGCTCGTAAGTCTAAATATTATATTTAACTATTGATCTAACTTGACTGACAAAAAACTATATTATTCTTTATAACATTTAATAGATATAAAATAGCATAAACCCCGAAAAGAAGAGAAAGAAAAAAGAGAGTAGTAGACGAGGGAAGAAGTAGAAGAAGAAAAAAGAAAAGGAATAGGGAGAGAGAATAAGAAGAAGAAAAGTAAAAAAAAAAAAGGAATAAAGAGAGAAGAAGGGAAAAAAAAAGAAAAAAAGAAAAAGAATATAGTGAGAAGAAGAATGAAAAAAAGAAGATAAGAAGAGAAAAAATGGAGAGGAGTAGACGAGGAAGATGAGAAGAAGAAAAAGAGAGAGAGACAAGGGAAGGAGGAAAAAAAAGTCAAGGTAAAATTATTTTTTAGAAAAATTGATGGATACCTGGCCCCTTGGACTATGGCTAAACGATATATACTTTCTTGGTGTTTTAAAAATGATAAATACTGCTATGATGTTTTGATACCCTCCCCCTAACTTTGAAAGGTTAATTTAGTAAAATAATTCATAATTGAAAAACCTAGCCCTAATTTAATTTGTATTTACCCACTCAACCTTTCAAAGAACTCTTTCTCTTTCTTCATCTCTCTCTCTTCTAATCTTTTTGATGAGTTTTTAGAATTGGTGGTGGGTTTTTGAGAAATGGTGGTGAAGATGATGAAGTTGGGAATTATAAACAAGTGCTCAACTTCTATTTATGAGATTAAACTTGTGAAATGGAGGATGGAAGGGTAGAATTTAGTGTGAGAAGTTGAAGAGAAGAAAGAGAAATCGAGGGTGAATGAGAAAGGAAGAAGGAAGAAGAAGAGAGTAGATGGAGATTTATGTTTTTACAGTAAAATGACCAAATTGCCCCTAAAAAACTTACTATAAAATGACGACAAACTAACCCTGTGGGGTATGTGTCATTTATCAAAACATCAGGAAGGTATTTATCGTTTTTGAAATACCGGGAGAGTATCGGTTGTTTAGCCATAATTCAGGAAGATATCCATCAATTTGTCTATTTTTTATTAATTTGAAACTAAGAAATATAGTTTTACCTTTTGAGAAAAAAATTTATTTTTTATTAATTTAGAACTATCGATTACAATTTTTTCCTTTGAAGTGTTAAATAAAACTATGAGATTTAACGAATTGGGAGTGTGTTGAACATTTACAATAAACTTAGAAGTACCATGATGGTTGTCAAAATATAAAGGAGGTGGAATGAATATCCCCGCTTATTTTGTTTACACCATAGTTAATAATTAATGCGTCAAAATTCATTATAATTAATCAAATGTCTATAAAAATTGAATTGTACAATTATATCCTTTTGAATTATTGTCGTTTTATCTGTAATCTTCTCTGAAAATAAAAACTTGTAATTTTCTGTGAATTAATGAAGTGAAACACATGGTATAATATTTCTGTTGATGTGGGGATGTATAAGAAATATAGAATCCGGATTGAATTTTTATTTTGCCTAAATTGTGAAGACGAGAAACAAAATATGGGATAAAATATTCACTTATGATTCTCTATTTTCCATCAAAATTCTATTTTGCCAAAACCTCTTATTGCATTCTTGCGAAATCTTGAGAACTTTTTCAATGTATATACATGTATGATAAAAGTATTCGTTTTAATTTTATTCCTTCTCACAGCTTCGAATCAAACTCTCACAGCACTTTTACAGAGCACATATTATAGAATATTAAATAAAAACAGAAATATAGAACGTATATTCCAACTTTTAAAATTAAATTAATATTTATCAAGTTTCTTAATTAAATAACTAGTTTCGTTTGCACATTTTATCCTTGATTACATTTTACATTTATTATTTTTTTACATAAAAACATAGGGATTTGTATATATAGCCATATTTTAAGTTCCCTTTTTCATTTTCATATTTGAAATTCTTTTTATTATTAATACTTTTCATTTTTGTGCTGGTAATTCTTATTTTATTAGTTACTTTTGGTAATTAGATTTCCTTTTTGACAAAATATTAACTTAATATTTGACATTTTCAAATATTTTATTATTTTTATTTTATTTTTTTAGGGATAATTTGTTTCCCCTCATTTTAAAAAAAAAAATACCTCATAATTTTTTTGTTAGTCCTAAATATCCCTACTTTTAAAGAAATAATGAAATACCCTTTAAAATATTATTTTACGTACTATTTTTATAACAATTTTTTTTAAGAATATTATCAAAGTAATTGATCCTAATTTAATCAAGATTTTGATTTTTCTGGTTGGTTGTCATCAAAATTGAAGTGTAATTCGTAATATTTGATCTTTTTTTTTTAATTTAAGACATATATTTACATTTAGTATGTATAAATAGAATTTATATGAGAGTTTATATTAGCAGTAAAGTAATTCTCTTGGCCTCACAACAGTTATCGTGCTTCTAATTTAACTATTCTTTTACTCAAATCGAAGCAAAGCATGGCTGCTTTTTGTTTATTTAATTAGGATTATTTTTAGCAATGTCCCTCATTTATTGAATATATCATATATACATATAATTTTATAAAAGTCATCATTCCACCCTCACATAATGACAATTAATGGGAAAATGCTCTATACCCCCTCAGGTTTGATCAAATTACCCAGCACCCTTTTAAAGTTTTAAAATTATCTTGTTATGTTCTGTTGTTTCATAAGTTAACGGAAATATAATTCTTTTAAGGGTAAACTTGTCTTTTAATACTATTAAAAATTAAAATAAAAAACAAATGCTAAAAAAAATTAAATAAAGTAATAGAATTTAATTTTCATTAATATGCATTTATTTTCATTTTACCCTCTTTCGTATTTTCTTTCTTAAGATCGAAAAATCACCAACTGTTAAAGGACCACGAAAAAGATTGTCATCCTCAACTATATCGGTTGTCACTGTTAGTGGCAGAGGCTAATGGTTTTGGTGTTATTATAGCAAGAGTTAAGGAGTTCGATATGTTAGGGAGAGAGAGTGAAGATGAATCATAAGAAGATAAAAATATCAAGAATAGGGGAAAAGTTGGAGGAATTGATGGGGAGAAGCGATGAAGAGGAATTGCTTGTGTTTAAATTGGTGGGTTTCAGATATGGGGTGATGCGAATGGCGAAGTTGGATTTTAAAGCAAAAATAGTTCCCAGGGAAGGTAAAAAAACTTACTGAGTGATGCATTTGTTGCTGCTGCATTCAACACAAAATTAATAAGAATACATTGAATATGATCATTTTTTAGCCTCTGAAAACGCCTTTTTTTTATAAATTGAATTCAGTTTCTTAGAATCGGACCCGAATTTGCCTAAGCCAATTACAAAGTATGTTATATAAAAAGTAAACAAATCCTAATAATATACAATTTAACTCAAGAAATTATAAAGCCCAATTACTTTGGAAGAATCAGTGGAAGTTATCTCAATAGTTTTGAGAACATAGTCCATTTAGTTATGAGATTATCTAATTTTTATCACATCTTATAATTTCTCTAGTTTAGTTAACTCCTTATTTCCCAATGCAACATTAATTGAAAACATGTTTTGGAAGCCAATTTACTTTTCTCTTTTAAATCTTTGGCCTTCGACATATAATTAACAAGAATTCTTTGAACATTTTCACTTTTTCGCCTCCGAAAATGCTTTTTCTTTGTCTAGGATCAAATCCAAATTTGCCTAGGTTTATTGAAAAATATGCTATATAAAGAAATAAATAAACCCTACTAATATACAATTTATCTGAAGAAAATATAAAGCCCACTTATTTTGGATTAGTCGGTCAGAGCAATCTCACTAGCTTTGAGAGCAAAGTCCATATCAGTTTAGATATTATTTAGTTCTTTTTCATATTATGAGTTCTACGATAAAGTTAACTGCTTAATTCCAAATGTGAACTTTTGTAGAATTTTTTTTCGAAAGCCGTTTCTCTACTGTTCTAAATCTCCCATATTTAACATAGAATTAATAAAAGTACTTTAAATATGATCACCTTTTAACATAGAATTTTTTCTTTGTTGACTCGATTCCATTGTTTAGTTATCTTTGATTCGATTTTTTAGAACCGAAAGCGAATTTACCCAGACTCATTAAAAAGTATCCTATACAATGAAATAAATAAACCCCATTAAGAAATAATTTAGCTCAAGAATTTACAAAGCTAATTTACTTTGAAATAGTCGATGGAAGCTATTTCCTTAGCTTTCATATCAGAATCCATCTCAGATATGAGATTATCTAATTCTTTGTCATATTCTGATATTTTCATTGGAGTTAACTCTCAATTTCCAATGCAAACTTTAAAGGGAGATTGTTTTGGAAGCCAATTAATCTCTATTCTCTTCTAAATCTCCTTCGTTCAACATAGAATTAATAATAATACATTGATTATGAATCACTTTTTAGCCTCCAAAAATATTTTTTCTTTATAAACCTGAATCTACATTTTAGTTTTATTCGGTTTGATTTATTAAAATCAGACACGAATTTGCCTAAGCCTATTAAAAAATATATTATACAAAGAAATAAATAAATCCTACTAATATACAATTTAACTTAAGAAATTATATAGCTCACTTACAATGGAAGAGTCAGTGGAAGCTACCTCACTAGTTTTGAGAACATAGTCCATTTAGTTATGAGATTATCTAATTTTTTCACATCTTATAATTTCTCCAATTGAGTTAACTTCTCAATTCCTAATGTAAACATTAATTGAAAATAATGTTTTGGAAGCCAATTAATTTCTCTTCTCTTTTAAATCTTCAGCAATCAACATAGAATTAATAAGAATGCTTTGCAAAAAAAAAACTTTGAATATGATCACCTTTTAGCCTCCTAAAACGCTTTTCCTTTGTTGACTTGATTCTATAGTTCGATTTATCTTCGATTTGATTTCTTATGACCGAATGCAAATTTGCTCAAGCCTATTAAAAAATATACTATACAAAGAAATAAAATAAACTTTACTAATAAACAATTTAACTCAAGAAATTATAAAGGCCACTTACTTGGAAATAGTCGATAGAAGCTATCTTGCTAGCTTTAAGATCCCATCTTAGTTATGAGATTATTCAATTTCCAATAAAAACTTTAAAGGAAAAAATGTTTCAGAAGTTAGTTAATTTCTCTTCTCTTTAAAATCTAAGACGTTCAACATAGAATTACTAGGAATACTTTGAACATGATCACTTTTAGCTCCAAAAACGTTTTTTTTTTTATTGACTCGATTATGTAGTTTGGTTCTATTCAATTTCTTAGAACTGAATTCAAATTTGCCCAAGCCTATTAAAAAATATGCTCTATAAAGAAATAAATAAACCCTACAAGTATACAATTTAGCTTAAGAAATTATAAAGCTCACTTACCTTGACATAGTCAATGTAAGCTATCTCGCTAGTTTTAAGAGCAAAGTCTATCTCAGTCTAGAGATTATCTAATTCTTTTTCATATTATGATTTTTCTATAGAGTTAGCTTCTTAATTCTGAATGTGAACTTCAGTGGAAGAAATTTTTTGGAAGTCGTTTCATTTCTCTACTCTTTTCAATGTCTCGTGTTCAACAGAGAATTGATAAGAGTACTTTGAACATGATCACTTTTTAGCCTTGGAAAATGGTTTTTCTTTGTTGACTCGATTCTATAGTTTGATTCTCTTTGGTTCAGTTTCTTAGATCAAAACTCAAATTTGCTTAGGCCTATTAAAAAATATGCTATATAAGGAAATAAATAAGCCTTACTAATATACAAATTATAAAGCCCACTCACTTTGAAAGAGTTGGTGGAAGCTATTTCACTAAGTTTGAGAGTAAAATCCATCTTAGTCTAGATATTAACTAATTCTTTCACATGTTATGATTTCTTCGGTAGAGTTAACTTCTTAATTCCAAATGCGAACTTTAATGCAAGAAAGTTTTCAAAAGCTATTTTATTTTTTTGGTCTTCTAAATCTCTCGCGTTCAACATAGATTTAATAAGAATACTTTGAATATGATCACTTTTTAGCCTTTAAAAATGTTTTTTCTTTGTTGACTCGATTCTATAGTTTGATTTTCTTCGGTTTGATTTCTTAGAACTTTGAATGCTAATTTACAATGGCCTATTAAAAAATATGCTACACAAAGAAATAAAAAAATCCTACTAATATATAATTTAGCTCAAGAAATTATAAAACCACCTACTTTGAAATAATCGATGGAAGTTATCTAATTAGCTTTGAGATCATAGTCCATCTTAGCTATGAGATCATCTATTTCTTTGTCATCTTCTGATTTCTCCACTAGAGTTATTTCCTCAATTTCCAATGTCATTTTTAAAGGAAGAAATTTTTCATTACCCAATTCATTTATCTTCTCTTTTAAATCTCTGACGTTCATTAATAAGAATACCTTGAACATGATCACTTTTTAGCCTTCGAAAATATTTTTTCTTTGCTCACATGCTTTTATAGTTTGGTTTGTTTCGGTTCGGTCTCTTAGAACCAAACCTGAATTTGCTCAGGCCTATTAGAAATATGTTGTACAAAGAAATAAATAAACACCACTAATATAAAATTTAGCTAAAAAAATTATAAAGCCAACTTATTTTTTGAAGAGTCGGTGGAAGCTAACTCACTAGCTTTGAGAGTATAGTCCATCTCAATTATGTAATTATCTAATTCTTTTTTAGCTTCTTAATTCTTTATGTGAACTTTAATGGAAGAAATGCTTTGGAATCCAATTTATTTATTTGCTTTTCTAAATCTCCTGTGTTCAACTTAGAATTAACAAGAATACTTTGAACATGATCACTTTTTAGCATTCGAAAATGTTTTTTTCTTTATTGGCTCGATTTGATAGTTTGGTTCTATTTGGTTCGGTTTCTTAAAACTAGACTCGAATTTTCCTAAACCTAAAAAATATGCTATATGAAGAAATAGATAAACCCTACTAATATACAATTTAGCTCAAGAAATTATAAAAGTCACTTACTTTGGAACAGTTGATGAAATCTATCTTGCTAGCTTTGGGAGCAAAATCTCTGTCTAGAGATTATCTAATTATTTCTCATAGTATAATTTTTCTTGTAGAGTTAGCTTCTTAGTTCCATGTCATTTCTTAGCTATTTTAAATCTCTAACATTTAACATAGAATTAAGAAGAAAACTTTGAACATAATCACCTTTTAGCCTTTGAAAATATTGTTTCTTTGTTGACTCAATTATGTAGTTTGGTTCTCTTATGTTCGATTTCTTAGAACCGAACTTGAATATGCCCAGGCTAATTAAAAAATATACGATATAAAGAAATAAATAATCCATACTAATATACCAGTTAGCTCAAGAAAATATAAAGCCTACTTACTTTAGAATAGTCGATGGAAGCTATCTCATTAGCTTTGAGAACAAAATCCATGTTAGTGTAGAGATTGTCTAATTCTTTCTCATATATGACGGAGTTAGCTCCTTAATTCCAAATGTGAACTTTAGTGGAAGAAATTTCTTGGAAGCCATTTAATTTCTATCCTCTTCTAAATCTCCTACTTTCAACTTAGGATTAATAAGAATACCTTGAACACGATCTCTTTTCAACCTCTGAAAACATTTTTTCTTTGTTTCAATTCGATAGTTCGATTCTATTCGGTTCGATTTATGAGAACCGAACACGAATTTTCCGAGGCCTATTAAATAATATGCTATATAAAGAAATAAATAAACTCTACTAATGTACAATTTAGTACTAGAAATTATAAAGCTCACTTACTTTGGAAGAGTCGGTGGAAGCTATCTCGCTGGCTTTAAGAGCCAAGTCCATCTTAGTCCAAAGATTGTCTAATTATTTCTCAGATTCTGATTTCTCTAGTGGAGTTAACTCCTCAATTCCAAATGTGGACTTTAATGGAAAGAATTAGTAAGGTTACTTTGAACATTATCCCTTTTTAGCCTACGAAAACACTTTTCTTTATTTACAGTTCATGACCCAGGTTACTGTTCAAGTAAACTGGTCGATTGAAAATGTCATTCGGTTGACCGAATTGATGACAGAAAAGGTGCAAAATTCGGTCGAGCATTCGATAGACCGAATTTACCACCCTATTGACCAAATTTGCCATTTAATGGACCAAATTTGCCATTTGATGGACCAAATTTGCCATTTGATGGACCAAATTTGCCTTTTTCCAATACTATGCTTTTGTTTTGTGAATCCAACTGACTGAATATGCAATCTAGTAGATCAAATTGCAAGAAAGTATGATTTTTCTGTTTCAGAATGATTACTTTTTAAGGAAAATATAAAAGGTGGTTTCTCATTTCTTTCTATTAATTACTATGAGCATATTTTCATAAACCTTAGGATTCATAAAACATAAAACACACATTCTTGAGGTTAAATTTGTGCAATATATATTAGGATATTCAAATGCATTCAATTTCATCATTCACACTTGAGGATATCAATCTTGTTTATTTTTCTCTTTTGTTCTATTTCGATTTCACTGTAAGAAAGTAAAAAAAAGTGTGTCTTCCACTAGATTGAGAGATATTATGAGTGTTTGGGTAAGCCAAGCATTGTAAGCGTTGTAGAATACCATAAATCATAGTTGTAGTTGTTAAGCCTAGTGAGATCAAGGTTTTTGATTAGTGAATACTTTAAATAGATCATGAAGAAGTGGATATAGGTAAGTTGTTACCGAACCACTATAAATTTTGTGTTCATTTATCTATCCTTAAACTCACATATTTGTGCTTGTGTAAAAATTGTGGATATTTGGGTTAAAAACAGAATTTGTTATAATTTGCTATTAAAAACTCAATTCACCCTTGGAGTGAAAGAAAGAAGACAAAGAGAGTGTTTTCCTTTTATTTTTCAAAAAGTATAATTTAGACACTTCTCATATCAAAAAGTATATCAATATAAAAAATTTACTAAGGCATATATATGCAAATAACTCATTTTTTAGGGATATTTAATAAAAAAATCCATGAAACTTCCGAGAATTTCAAAGAAATTAAAGTAGACAAATTCAAGGCCTATTTGGGATTTGCTATAGCGTATAAAATAATATGTTTCTACTATGCTAAAAAAAATTAATTATAAAGAGCATTAGTTAAATGTTCAGTAAATTATATTTTAAAACTCTTATGAGTTTCAAAAGTATTTTATATGTATTTGACAAATTTTATTATTAGAATTCTATGAAAATGCAAATGATTAAAATATACATAATGCTAGATAAAAATTACTAATATGTATTTATTTATTTATTTTTTGTTATCTTAAAATAATTTATTACAAAAAGTATATATATTTCTTCTCTTATATTTTTCAGAAATAAAAATATATAATAAGTAGAAATGTAATAAAAAGAAAAGAAAAAGCTTATTTACTTAGGTTTCAATGATTTTCCTTTCTAATAGAGTTTAAATTCAATAATTATTTTATGGTTGATATTGAATGGTTATAATTTATAAACTATATCTCGCCGAACACTTTTTTTCTACTTCTCAAAATTTATTATAAGACAAAAAAAATTTAGCAAAAGGGACTTAAAATTTTTTTACGAGACACTTAAAATGATTTTTGTTAGTTCAAAATCAATTTTGACTCTTGTAATATTAATAACAAGCAGGTTCTAGCTCAGCCCCTCCATCCAGCAACAATGAGAGGAAAAGCACCAATACGAGAGAATTGTTGGGTGACACATGAAGGTATCTTGAAAGATGATACCCTCCATGAATTGTTTATTGATTTTCATGAGGTTATAAAAATATTAATAAAACCATAGAGAGATTTGACAAGATTAGTTTAAGATAGGACACAATTAATAAGGAACCCTAACCTTATTTTGATACATGTTCGTGAGATTTTGTATATAATATGCAAGTGTACACAGTCAAACAAGTAATATAATGATAAGTGAGTTATCGTCTCCACAGCGATTGTTCAAGTGATAAATTGTGAAAATCAACTCTAAACAATTCGGAAGTAACCAATGAGTCAATTGAGATCTAATGGAAATTTAATCAACTTATGAATAAAAATAACATAGAATAAAGAACTCAAATTATAACTACCCAAATATCAGTAAATGATATGAGAACAATGAGCTAGAGTCGTGAATTCCCCTAAAATGCAAGGCTGGTAAAAAATACTACAGAGAAATGTTATAACAATCTGGGCTTTATTAACTGGAAATTCTATATATGTTCATAGTCTTTTTCCAAAGTGTTTATGATTTTAATTCCTTTGTTAACTAATATATTCCTATGCCAATTTAATTTCAAGAATGCAATGATAAGCTCCAACTCCCTTTAGTCATCCAAGGTAATAATATATTCCTATATTATCACAAATCAATTTCAAATAGAAAAATGAACTTGCATCAATCAAGTTTTTGTCCATTAAAATTAACCCTTCCAGTATTAATTTTAATTCAACAACTCACTAATGATGGCCAAACATAAGCAAGCATTAATCAATATTTTCACAAGATTGAACAAAGCTTAACTACTTTAACATTCCTTGCGGCAAAATGTTCCAATTCACATTAAAGGGTTCATCAACAACTCTAGCTACCAAGAAATTAGTTCATATTCAAAAGCTTAAAAATATTCATATACAACTTAACCATTGATCCACAAGAGTTTAAGAGGAAAGAGGATAAAAATACTAAAGAGGAAAGTAAGAAAAATCAAGCCCAAGGTTGATGTCTCAAGTTGGTCCTTCTTCTCCTTCTTCCTTTCCTCCAAAACAGTAGCCCTTTTCTTCCCCCAAAACTTTCCTCTCTCAAAACCTTTCTAGAAATATGTGGATATTCTTTCCTTGACGGCTGGCCCTTCTTATCTTGAGTTAAGACAGTGCCCTAAAAGGAAATTTTCCTTTTTTTCTCCCTCCACGTCATGCTATTTTGTCCACCTCATTAAGTGATTCAATTGCTCTTCACGTCATCCAATTCATTCCACCAGCTGATTTTTTTTGCTACGACAATAATGCTGCAGCATTCTGGGAAGTTCCTTTTTTCAAGCCCTGTTTCAACGTTTCAGCATTAACATGAATAAAATGAAATGAAATAAAATAAACTTGGACTTCTACATAACATAAAAGTAAAATTAATCAAATTGAGTATTTACAAACACAAATCACTCTAATTAAATGACTTTTCAAACTCAAAAGCATATTAAATAACTCTATGAATATAGAGTTATCACACCCCCAAACTTAAACCATTGCTCGTTCTCGAGTGATGACTTTAAAAGTAAAAACTGACAACCATCTAAGTTAACAAAACACAACGACAGAACAAAACACAATGACAGAACACAACCACAAGACAAAACACGACAATATAAATGCATAACAAACATGAGAAGATAAGCCTTACTTGGTATCATGCTTAAATTGGGGAATTATTCTCAGAAAGTTTTGTATTTAAGGCACGTTGATTTTACCTCTTGCATGAGCGTTGAACTAGTATTTCCCAAATGCTAATAATGCTAAGGAAGCATGACTTAAGTGCTTTTTTTTTTTTATTAACTGCACAGCTTTTCCCAATTATTCTCAATTCCCTAAATCAAGCTAGAGCTCGATCTTTAAGCCTAACTAGTGTCCCCATAGGTTGACTTATCAAATCCCTCTCCACTAATGTAGGTTAGCTTAGCGCTCTAGATCTTTAGGTCTTTATTTGGTTGTAATGTAGGCTAGGCTAGGGGTATGGAAAATAAGGAAAATTTCTAGCTTAACCAACCTTACAACTTAGCTTGCCCTAACAATTTCAACTGAAACTTTCTTGATACCCCAAAACAAGCCAACACTTCTGTTTTCTTTCTCCTTGTTTATTTTTTTTATTTTTTTTATTTTTTTGAACTAAACAACAAGCTTTCCTTTCTCTCTTGCTTTTCATTTGTTTTTTTTTTGTTTTTGTTTTTTTTGTTATTGTTTTTTTTTTTACTTTGAACATAACAACAAGCTTTCCTTTCTCTCTTGCTTTTATTTTCTTTTTTTTTTAACAAAGAAATTGTAAGGTTGAACTCTAATTTCTCTCCCCAAACTTGAATCATACTATATTAGGGCAAAACTAAGTCTAAGGTTAGGTGGGATACAAAAAAGGAGCAAGATGGACAGGATATTGGCTAAAATTTATTTCATTGGGTTTTCAACAAAAATAGGCCAACAGGCTCAAAATGGGTAACAATGGATATAATGCTATGGGTAGGCTCGAAAAGGCTCAAACGATTCAACAAACGTGCCTAAGTCCTTTCTAGCTCGCTAAGCTTCCTAGGATTTCGCCTCAAGGGATTTTTTAAATCAATTCTAAGAACTTAAACTTTCACAAGCATTTAACTCTTTCTAGGGTCTCAAGAGTTCTCAGTTAAGCCGTTCACAATGGTAATTAGGACTGTCACTCAAGTAAAAAATTCGCTAACATCATTCTCATTCAAGTACAACTAGTATGCTGCCCATGCAAGAGTCGCTTATTGTCAAAATTTTTTTTTTTCATCATTAAACCCCAAGTTCAAGCACTAACAAAAGCAAAACGAATCCTCTCAAAACATGCATCACTAGAACACAAAGAACTAAACAAAACAATACACAATCCAACAACACAAAGAACTAACAAAACATACACACCCCCAAACTTAAAGAGGTGCTGTGTCCTCACTGCACAAAAATAAATTCAAGCCAACAACACAAACCACTAGACATTTAACACGCACAAGATATAGAATTACGCTAAAAGAAAACAACACAAACTAAATAACAACTAAATAACCATATGAAACAAAACATGCAACAAGAACTCACATAATCAACAAAACAAAACCAAAAGAAATGATTAAATAACAAAGAAATGGGTTGAGAAAACTCCCTCGCTAATTGTCGGACTCCTCCTCAGAAAGCACGTCCTCAGGGCTAGCAGTGGCAGTCCACGGGCCAAGGATGTCCATGGGAAAATCAGGAAATGGAGGGATGGGCTTGGTAAAATTCCTCTGCAATGCTCTTTTGATGGCTTGATCACGCTGATGACTGTACTCCCAAAACTTATGCAAACGATCACAGAGTAAAGCATGCTGTGCATCCTGTTTATCCAACCTTTCAAAAATATTTGACAAACCACTCGAATGACTGGATTCTGTAGCCTGGGGTATGGTGAGAGGTGGATCACGATTTGTTGGGTATTTTATTCCAGTGTCTCGAAGTAAACGGTTGATGGTATGGATGCTAATTGAGGCTTTGTTGGATAACACCTCTTCAGTAGGCCCAGCTCCAAAAATGACCCCTGCTTGTGCACATAACATGGTGATGGTAGAAGGAAAGTAGAGCTGGCCTGCGGCTTTTGAGATACATTTCCTCATTTCAGCCAAAATAATGCGTCCAATGTTGATGGAGAGACCAATGAGTAGGGCATAAATAAGTAGAATCCTGCTTTGGGATACTGTATCATCGTGAGTTGTGGGTCGCAGACGAAACTTGATGAAATGATACCAAACTCTTGTAGCAGGTGTTAGCACAGTTCGTATAACAATTCGCTTTTCAGTGGTAGATACTATTCACTGAGTACCCTCTTTGGTTGTTAGTTGCAAAGCCTCATTAATCTGCTCTTTAGTCATTGTTTCTGTAAATTTAGAATATTCATCCGCAATATCAACAAGCCCATAGATATGGTTGATAGCACCAACAGAACAATCAACCTCAGTACCCCTCACCGTAACCACCTCTTCCTCAGGGTTTAACCAATTAGCATAAAATTCTTTCACAACTGCAACTAGAGGAGGATCAGGATTTTGAACAAATTTATGCCAACCTCGTTGAACAATTACCTCTGACACATAAGAGGGCAACCCAAGGGATGGTGAATCTTGCATGTGGAACCTTTTCTCAAGCAACAGCTTCTTGTTTTTCAACTGTTCCTCAAAATGTTCTTCTGCCTCATCGGAAATGAATCGTGGGCAGTCTTTAAGTTTTCTCCCTTTTTTCTTTGCTTTTCGCATGATGGACAATAATACAAAAATGCTTCTTGAAACTGGAATCGTGGAGATTAAGGACCAAAAATTCAAATCGGAAAATGCACGGACTGACACCGATATAGAGAGATAGGACGACGGTCGACGAGCAAATGCGGGGGTTGGTGGTTTGAAATATCGGAAGTCTAAGCTGTTTGCAAGGTGGCCGGAAATAGAACAGGAGCAAGTCGATGATATGTGACAGAGATTTGGTGTTGCATATGGCAAGCGGCGGCTGGAAGAGAAAAAAGAAGACAAAAGTTAGATGTAGGGTAGGAAAATAGGAAAAAAAAATTTATTTACTTATAAAAGTATATATATATATTTTTTAATATTTGTTGTTTTTTTTTATTTTGTTATTATGATTAATATATATATATATATATATATAGATATATTTTTAATAAAAGGCTGTGAGGGGTGGGGCAGGAATGCGCGATCGCACACTACGATCTGTCGTCTCCTGAAAAAAAAAAATAAAAATGAATCAGACTAGGAAAATGCTATAGGAAGCTTTGCTGCAGCATTTTCTTGTCTCAAAATTTTCCAGTTGTGCGATCTCACAATGACTTCTGTCTTTTCCCTGAAAAAGAAAAAAAAAATATCAATCAGACTAGGAAAATGCTATAGGAAGCTTTGCTGCAGCATTTTCTTGTCTCAAAATTTTCCAGCTGTGCGATCTCACAACGACTTCTGTCTTTTTCCTGAAAAAGAAAAAAAAATATCAATCAGACTAGGAAAATGCTATAGGAAGCTTTGCTACAGCATTTTCTTGTCTCAAAAGCTTCCAACTGTGCGATCTCACAATGATTTTTGTCTTTTCCCCCAAAGTCACTGCTTGTATATCAGACCATCATTGTCTTGCACCCCAAACACCTGTAACATAAAAAGAAACATACCAAAAATACCACGTGAAAGCATAAAACACAAAGAAAACAAAATAATATTTAAACACGTATTTACAATGATTGAGGGTTGCTTTACAAAGATATTCATTTCATCCTAACAACCCAGAATTTTATTTTCTTTCAAGGGTCCTCTAAGGAGATTGAGGTCTTGCATCGCTCAATCTCACTACCCCAATAATACTTCAATCTCTGTCCATTCACCTTGAACTCTCTCCCGGATTATTCATCCTGCAAATCTACTGCCCCGTAAGGATACACCTTACTTACCATGAAAGGACCTGACCATCTTGACTTGAGCTTGCTTGGAAATATCTTTAATCGTGAGTTAAATAGCAACACTCGCTGGCCTTCTTCAAACACTCGTGGTTGGATGTGCTTGTCATGCCAACGTTTTGTTTTCTCCTTGTAAAGTTTGGCATTCTCATAAGAAAACAAACTGCATTTCCTCTAACTCATGTAGCTGCAACATTCTTTTCTCACCAGCGAGTTGTAAGTCCATGTTGAGTGTTCGAATTGCCCAATAAGCACAATACTCTAGCTCGATCGGTAGGTGACAAGCCTTACCAAATACCAATCAGTATGGTGACATCCCCAATGGTGTTTTGAATGCAATTCTATATGCCCACAGAGCATCATCCAGCCTCATTGACCAATCCTTGCGATTGGGGCTGAGCACTTTCTCCAGAATTCCTTTAATCTCTCGATTAGACAACTCAGCTTGTCCATTGGTTTGGGGATGGTAAGCTATAGCTATTTTATGCTTCACACTATATTTCAACAATAATCCAGCCAACAACTTATTAATGAAATGCGTACCTTCATCGCTTATGATCACCCTCGGAGTACCAAAGCGAGTAAACACTTGTTTTTGCAAAAATTTCATCATCACCTTAGCATTGTTAGTAGGAGATGCAATTGCTTCAACCCATTTAGACACATAATCAACAGCTACTAAGATGTATAAGTTCCCAAAAGATGGAGGAAAAGGTCCCATAAAGTCAATCCCCCAAACATCAAATAATTCCACTTCTAAAATATTGTTTAAAGACATTTCATTTCTCCTAGAGATATTCCCCACTCTTTGACATCGATCACATTTCATCACAAAAGCTTGAGCATCTTTAAAAAGTGAGGGCCAGAAAAAACCTGATTGAAGCACCTTTGCAGCAGTACGGGTTCCACCAAAATGACCTCCACAAGGTGAAGAATGGCAATGATATAAAATGTCTTCTATCTCTTGCTCCGGAATACACCTTCGAATCATTTGGTCAGCACTTTGTTTGAACAAATAAGGTTCTTCCCAAAAGTAAAATCTTACATCATGTAGAAACTTTTTCTTCTGTTGGCTTGTTATCTCTGAAGGCATTAACCCACTTGCTAAATAATTAGCAAAATCTGCGAACCAAGGTATTTCTTGAGATTGTTGACCTAGGTATTTCTTGAGATTGTTGAACCGCAAACAATTGTTCATCGCGAAATGTCTCTTTGATTGGCAATTAAGCACTTGATTCCTTGTTCCACTCCATTCTTGACAAGTGATATGCTACTTGATTCTCCACACCGTTTCTATCTTGAATCTCTACATCAAACTCTTGTAAGAGAAGTACTCATCTAATCAAGCGAGGCTTTGCATCTTTTTTGTCTATCAAATACTTGATAGCAGAATGGTCAGTATAAACAATCACTTTAGTGCCCACTAGATATGACCGAAACTTGTCAAAAGCAAAGACAACGGCTAAAAGCTCTTTCTTTGTCACTGTGTAATTGAGTTGGGCACCTGTCAAAGTACGGCTGGCATAGTAAATAGAATGAAAGATCTTGTTTTTTCGCTGCCCCAATACCGCTCCCACTGCATAGTCACTTGCATTGCACATTAACTCAAAAGGCAAATTCTAATCCGGTGCAATAATTATTGGTACAACAATCGATCTCTTCTTTAACTCTTTAAAAGCCTTCAAACATGCTTCATCAAAGAGAAATCGAGTATCTTTCTCTAATAAGTTGCAAAGGGGCTTAGAGATCTTGGAAAAATCTTTTATGAACCGTCGATAAAACCCTGCATGCCCAAGAAAACTTCTTATGTTCTTTACTGAGATTGGTGGTGGTAACTTCTCAATGACTTCTATCTTAGCTCGATCAACTTCAATCCCTTGTCTTGATACTTTATGCCCCAAAACAATACCCTTATTAACCATAAAATGACATTTCTCCTAATTAAGGACAAGATTTTTGTCTTCACATCTTTGTAGCACCTTAGCCAAATTTTTCAAACATTCATCATATGAATCACCTAAACACCGAAAAGTCATCCATAAACACCTCCAAGAATTGTTCTACCATATCAGTAAAGATAGCTATCATACACCTCTAAAATGTTGCTGGAGCATTGCACAAACCAAAGGGCATCCTCCGAAAAGCAAAGGTTCCAAAAGGACAAGTAAAAGTAGTCTTGTGTTGATCTTCTGGTGTAATGGCAATCTGATTATACCCAGAATATCCATCAAGAAAACAATAAAACTCTCTTCCTGCAAGTCTGTCTAACATCTGATCAATGAAAGGAAGAGGGAAATGATCTTTTCGAGTGGCTTTATTCAACTTTCTGTAGTCCATGCATATTCTCCATCCTGTCACAGTCCTTGTAGGAATCAACTTATTATTCTCATTCTTTATCACAGTGATCCCACCTTTCTTTGGCATACACTGAACCGGACTCACCCAAGAACTATCCGAAATAGGATAAATAATACCTGCATCTAACCACTTGATGATTTTCTTTTTCACCACCTCTTTCATAATCGGGTTAAGTCTTCGCTGACCTTCAATAAACCCTTTTTCATCATCCTTCAACAAAATCTTGTGCATACACAGAGAAGGACTAATGCCCTTGATATCCGCAAGGGTCCACCCAATAGCCTTTTTGAATCTTCTCAACACATCAAGTAACTTGCTTTCTTGCTCATCAGACAACTCTGCTGAAATGATAACAGGCAAGGTAGAAGATTCACCCAGATAAGCATATCTCAAATGAGACGGTAAAGTCTTTAGTTCTAACTCTGGAGGCTCCTCTACTGATGGGCTTGGTGCTTTGAACACTCTAGATGAGAGCTCCAAAGATTTCAAAGTTCTTTCTAGTTCGTAGTCTCTATGAATTAGCTTCTAACCAAGCTATGTGATTATCTTCATCCTCTTCTTCTTGTGAATCAAACAACAAAATCCGCTCTAGAGGATCATCAAAACATTTACTTTCCAATCCCTCTTGTGCTAAAGAATCCATCACTGACACATATGAGCACTCCTCAACATAATCTGGAAATTTCATTGCCTTAAACACATTGAATGTCACCTGTTCATCCTGCACTCTCATAGTTAATTCACCTTTTTGTACATCAATTAGTGTTCTGCCTTTAGCACGAAAAGATCTTCCTAGAATAATAGGTACCTCCCTATCTGCCTCATAATCCAACACAATAAAATCAGCAGGAAAAATGAATTTATCAACCCTCACCAGCACATCTTCAATTTTTCCATCTGGATGAGCAAGGGATCTGTCTGTAAGTTGAAGTGTAACTGTAGTAGGTCTGACTTCTCCAACTCCTAATTGCCTGAAAACTGACATTGGCATCAAGTTGATACTAGCTCCCAAATCACATAATGCTTTCCCACAATAAGAGTTGCCAATAGAACATGGAATAGTAAAGAGCTGCATTCTGCAAAAAAGAGCTGCATTCTTTAGTAAGAGCCATTGTTTCAAATTCTCCCAAGCGTCTCTTCTTTGTAAGGATGTTTTTCATGAATTTCACATAATTGGGCATTTGCTCTAATGCCTCTACTAGAGGAATATTTATATACAACTGCTTCAACACATCAAGGAACTTTTGAAATTGCTTATATTGCTGTTTCTTTTGTAAACATTGAGGAAATTGTGGCTGCTGTCTCAATTTCTGCATTTCTAGGTTGTTTTGCTGTGGCAAAAATGTTGTAGCATTCTGGGCAGAAATAGGTTTTGGCAGACTTGAAATTTATGTTTCTTCTTTCTCTTCTGCACTGCTTTGGATTGAAGAAGGCTCAGCCACTTGCTTAGGCTTACTCACAGGCATCTCTAACTCTTTCCCACTCCTCAATGCAATTGCCTTACAATGCTCTTTGCCATCTCTCTTCAGATTTTCTGTGTCACTAGGCAAAGCTCCATGGGGTCTAGTTCTTAACTCATTAGCTAGTTGCCCAACTTGATTCTTTAAGTTCCTCAATGAAGCTGCTTGACTCTGAATCAGTGCATCATTTTTAGCCATATATTCTTTCATCAAGGTTTCTAGAGAATTGGGTTGAATTGCTTGTGGAGGTCTCAATTGAGTATTTTGATGGGAATATCCTAGTGGATAAGTGGGCCTGTTTGGCATGACAGAATTGCTTGGGCTAGCCCCTGGACCGATCTAAGAAAGATTAGGATGTTGCCTCCAACCTGGATTATAACTATTAGAGTATAAATTGTTCCTATTTTGATTTCCAACGAAACAAACAGAAGCAGGATTAGAAGGGCAATTTTCATATGTGTGACCATCACCACAATAAACACAAGATACTTCTGCTAACTACCCCATTTGCGACCCCATTCCCATACTTATAGTTTTGAGCATATTAGACATTGAAGAGACTTCGGCTGCCAAAGAAGTCAATGCCTCTACCTCATGAATACCAGCCACTCTTCTCCCTGTAGAAGCTCTAGTAGTGGGCCACTGATAGTTGTTGTTGGAAATTCTCTCCAAAATCTCATAAGCCTCATTATAAGACTTAGCAAGTATAACCCCATTAGCTGAAGCATCAACCACCATCCTTGTGTGAGCATTGAGACCATTGTAGAAGGTCTCCATCTGAATACAATGAGGAATGCCATGGTGCGGATACTTTCATAACAACTCTTTGAAACGCTCCCATGCTTCATATAAGGACTCTTCATCTACTTGTTGGAAAGCTGTGATTTTGTTCCTAAGCTTGGCATTCTTCGTAGGAGGGAAATACTTCATCAAAAACTTTTCTGCTAGCTCTTGCCAAGTAGTCACTGAATCTGAAGGTAATGAATTCAACCATGCCCTCGCTCTATCTCTCAATGAATAAGGGAATAACTTCAACCTCAGTGCATTCTCAGTAACTCCGGGCAGCTTGAAAGAGTCACTCACCTTTATAAATAAGCGAAGATGAAGGTGAGGATCTTCCGTAGGCATCCCACTAAATTGACCCACAGTTTGAAGCATTTGGAACATAACAGGCTTTAATTCAAACTGAGGTGCTTGAATTTCAGGTCTCACAATACCAGGATTCAGCTCATTGCAAATGGGAACTGCATATTCCCTTATAGCTCTGTCCTTGTCATCAGCAATAACCACTGCATTCTGACCATTAACAACACCTACATCATCAGCCATCTCAACGGATCCGGCTTGAACCCGTTGTTCTCTTCTTCTTCTTCAAAATGTACGTTCAATTTCAGGGTCAATAGGATATAAATCGGGATCTTGCTGCTCGCTCATACACTAGGTTCACCAACCTTGCAAAACAGAAAGCAACAATTAAAAACAAAATAAAATTAAACCAAATTGCAAAGAAATTGATTTTTCTTTCAATTAATTCACTTCTTTAACAATCCCCGGCAACGGCGCCAAAAACTTGTTTGTGAGATTTTGTATATAATGTGCAAGTGTACACAGTTACACAAGTAATATAATGATAAGTGAGTTATCGTCTCCATAGCGATTGTTCAAGTGATAAATTGTGAAAATCAACTCTAAACAATTCGGAAGTAACCAATGAGTCAATTGAGATCTAATGGAAATTTAATCAACTTATGAATAAAAATAACATAGAATAAAGAACTCAAATTATAACTACCCAAATATCAGTAAATGATATGAGAACAATGAGCTAGAGTCGTGAATTCCCCTAAAATGCAAGGCTGGTAAAAAATGTTATAGCAATCTGGGCTTTATTAACTGGAAATTCTATATATGTTCATAGTCTTTTTCCAAAGTGTTTATGATTTTAATTCCTTTGTTAACTAATATATTCCTATGCCAATTTAATTTCAAGAATGCAGTGATAAGCTCCAACTCCCTTTAGTTATACAAGGTAATATTATATTCCTATATTATCACAAATTAATTTCAAATAGAAAAATGAACTTGCATCAATCAAGTTTTTGCCCATTAAAATTAACCCTTCCAGTATTAATTTTAATTCAGCAACTCACTAATGATGGCCAAACATAAGCAAGCATTAATCAATATTTTCACAAGATTGAACAAAGCTTAACTACTTTAACATTCCTTGCAGGCAAAATGTTCCAATTCACATTAAAGGGTTCATCAACAACTCTAGCTACCAAGAAATTAGTTCATATTCAAAAGCTTAAAAATATTCATATACAACTTAACCATTGATCCACAAGAGTTTAAGAGGAAAGAGGATAAAAATACTAAAGAGGAAAGTAAGAAAAATCAAGCCCAAGGTTGATGTCTCAAGTTGGTCCTTCTTCTCCTTCTTCCTTTCCTCCAAAACAGTAGCCCTTTTCTTCCCCCAAAACTTTCCTCTCTCAAAACCTTTCTAGAAATATGTGGATATTCTTTCCTTGACGGCTGGCCCTTCTTATCTTGAGTTAAGACAGTGCCCTAAAAGGAAATTTTCCTTTTTTTCTCCCTCCACGTCATGCTATTTTGTCCACCTCATTAAGTGATTCAATTGCTCTTCACGTCATCCAATTCATTCCACCAGCTGATTTCTTTTGCTACGACAATAATGCTGTAGCATTCTGGGAAGTTCCTTTTTTCAAGCCCTGTTTCAACGTTTCAGCGTTAACATGAATAAAATGAAATGGAATAAAATAAACTTGGACTCCTACATAACATAAAAATAAAATTAATCAAATTGAGTATTTACAAACACAAATTACTCTAATTAAATGGCTTTTCAAACTCAAAAGCATATTAAATAACTCTATGAATATAGAGTTATCAATACACAAAAGACAATATGGGAGGAGAGAGCGTACTAATTTACTTATAGATGACGGTTCAGATATGAAAGAAGATACTACCAAAGAAAAAACATAACAAGGAAAATATTGACACATAAGGGAAAACCCTGCACCATCAGTTTTTTTTTTTTTTTTGGGTCAAAGTAATAGAAAAGTTGTGGTTTTACATGAATGCCCTTGGGAGCACTACAAGTGTGCTAGAGTTGTAATGATGACAGAAGAAAAATAAGATTTGCGGGAATAAAATATAAAATATAAAATATAATTATTATATAATAAAACTAAAATAATTTTTTATTTAATATATTAGTTGATACTGATTTTTGTAAGCTTCGGTATCAAACAACAATTCCTTTTCTTCGATGTAGTTAACCTGCAAAATAAATAATGGTTAGAAAAAAGCCAGTTTTACCGGCAAAAACCCTATGATGCTTAAGTTATAGAAGGCTTTTTTATTTATAAAAATAATATGAGAAGCACAAATAAGAATATTAGAGAGTTGTATATTTGGTGTTAAGAATTTTCTCCCTCACTTTGTTTATCATCCATTTTTATATTTGATTTCTTAAGGTAACTATCAAATTAATTCTTTGTAATGAAAATCGTTTTTATGAGCTTTTATGGAGGGACAATGAGCAATTATTTGTGAGATTTTTATTAATTGCCTTCTTATTTATTACGTATTTTCTCTTATGTCAAATGAGCTAAACTGATGTCGGGTATGCTCATTTTGGATGAGTTGAACTAAAGCTAGATGAGGTGAGCTCATTTTGGATGAGCTGGTGCTGAAGTCGAATGAGTTCATCTGAATCCGGATAAGATGAGCTCATTTTGGGTGAGCTGCTGCTGAAGCCAGATGATGTGAGCTAATTTTGAATGAGTTGAGCTAGATTTTCAAGTGAGGTAAAAATTCCCTAATATATATAGTACACCAATTTCTAGTAACAATTAGTCATCAATTGTTACTTGAAACTTGAAATTTTTAAAGACTAACTTGTTGTTATCAAGCAATGACCTCGTATTTTTAGAATAAGAATAGTATTTAGCCCAGTATTTTAGAGCATAAATGTGTTCGGCTAAGCTTCTAGAGCATAGGTGTGCTCATCTCAGTATTTTTGAGCAAGAATAGTATTCAGCTCAGCTTTTTTTTTTTTTTTTTTAACAGCAGAGTATGAACTATGTTGCTTCTTTTTTAGTAGTAGAATATTAACTTGTGTTGGTTCTTTTTTACTGGTAAAATATCGGCTCAATTATTTTTCTTAAGCAATTAAATGTTTTTAGCATGAGATTAAGTCTTCTTTTCACGACTTTATTTGGAGAAATTAAAAGTAGAAAAGACTGTTGTATGGTATGAGATCAAGTCTTCTTTTCACGATATCTTGTAATAAAAAAGAGTGTGTATGTCTTGAGATAAGGTCTTCTCATCACGACATCTGATAGTAAAATCATGGTAAAAAAATTGGCTTATGCTTGAGATCAAGTCTTCTTCTAATGATATCTTGTAGAGGAATCCATAGTACTTCTTTAGAAGGAAAATATATCGGAAACACCATCTCTATTTTTGCAAAATCTTTCATCATTCTGTAGTTGATTGAAGGAACTAAATGATATTGTTGTCCTACGTTTTAGTTGGCAATCCTAGTAACAAGCTTTTATTTCCTAGGAGATAATAGAAACAAAATAAACGTTCAACTATTTCAAAAATAAAACGAGCATTCAATAATGTTAAAAAATCTATTAAGAAATTGAATTGAATAAATTTAAGAGAAAATTTAAAAAATTAAAATATTAATAGCTGAACCTCCTTGATTTGCGTTCAGCAAAAAATAACTTTTCTTGTAATTGAGTTTGAATCTGGATTAAAAACTTCATCCGAAAAATATTTTCTTGGCAAACCTTGAAAAATATATTAATTATGTCTCCCTTCTTCGTAGTCCACGCCTTTCTTCTCATCTAGTTATTTTTCTGCTTCCTTTAGAATTTTTAGATTAATTATCTCTTGGTGAATTTAGCTGATTAATCCTTCCATGATCTCCACATGTAAATACCCATAGCTAATGATTTCTTCTCTTATTTTTATTATTATTTCTTTTTGTATTATTTACAAGTTGATGTTTCCATTGTTGTTGATGTTGTTACTGCTGCTACGGATAGTAGTGGTGTTGTTGTTGCCTTCTCTTCTTTTTATTATTATTTCTTTTTGTATTATTTTGATCATTGTTGTTGTTATCAATAATGATCTAAAGGCTTGGGCACCAAACGAACACACTGACCTGACCTGATTTTCATTCGAAAGCGGGGGCACCAACGAATAAACTGACTTGACATGATCGCTGCTTTTTTTCTATTTTTTTACTATTTTTTTCTACTATGCGTGCTGCAAATTTGGTTGGCTTCCATTTGATAATTTTCCCTCTATGCAACGAAGTGGTGGTGTTAATATTGTTTGATACAAGTCAACTAAACTACATATTTGTGCTTTCAGTTCTTCAGTTATCCTGCTACTATGTTCTTTATTGTTGATGTTTTGTTGTCATCGTCGATGGTGGTCGGAGAAAAAGAATACTCAGAAATGAGGGAGTTTACAAGAGAGCCATTGACGATGGGCCAATTCGCCGTCAAGCACCACAAAGTATTGTATTTGCTATTGTTTTTGTGTGCTATATCCTCTTCCATTGTTTTTTGCTTTATCCTTGAAAACATGTTGCCAGAACTGAAATGCACAAAACATTTCCATGATCACCACCTCTTTTTGACTAGTTAGGGTTATATTGTTACTATCTATATTAAAATAGAAGTACCTTTACTCAATCCCTTGGTGATGTTTTCTTTAATGTATGCACATAACCTCTTATTGCAACAATACTAGCCGTAAGAGTATGGATTGTATCAAGTAGTAAAGAAATAAGTACAAGTATCGTCCCATAGGGATTAAAATTTAAAACAACTACTAAGTACTATAGCCTTAAAAGCTCAATTTTATCTAGGCAATTTGAATTGATTAATTGTAAGAATAAATAAAACTAAAACTAGATGATTAACTAAAAAAGAAACAGAAAATGAATTAAAGAGTGTTAGTGAGTGAATGATATATGCAAGGATAAATGATCTAGGGCATTGATTTTCCTTATCTATCCTTATATTTCTCCTAATTGATCATTTTTAATGTATTTTAGTCTAATTCACTAATCACAAAATGAAGACCAACCTTAATACTTCTCACGAGTATCAATTAAGGTCTTACATATAACAAATCAAGTTGATATCCTTATCTAACTCAATTAAGAGGTAATCAACATCTAGATAATCTAATCAACATTAAGAATTTTTTAAGACTGGGAGATAATTAAGTTCTAAGTGTTGAATAACAAACAATGCTTAATGAGCGTATAACAACTTAAGTTGATATCCCTATCTAATTCAATTAATTATATACTTATTAAGCATTACTTGTTGTTATTCAACACTTAAAACTCAATTATCTCTAGGTCTCTTAAAATCTTAAATGTTGATTAGATTATCTAAGTGTTGTTAGCTACAAGTTTCACGATATAGGAGCAGGATTCTCTAAAAACCCAAGGCCGCAGGTGGCCAAAGGGCACACTTTGAGACTTGGGATCTCAGCAGGAAATGCAGAGGTTGCTTAAAGCCGACCAATTCATTAAAACATAACTTAGATAAGTCATATCAAGACCCTAGATTAAGATATCTAGCCCAGCATATCAGATATTAACATAATCTTCAAATTCAACAAATAAAGTTCAAATGAAATAAAAAATAAAAATGTTAAAGTTGAGGAAACTAGACTAGAGGTGAAGGCTTCAAAATCTCCTTCAAATCCTCTTTTGAAGACTTCAATTTGTTTTAATCCCTCTTCTTCTCTCTAGAATCTTTCTCTTGTTCTTCGCTTTCTCTCACTCCAAACTCAACTTTCCCTTATTGGTTATGGTGGCCATCATCCCAAAAACATATAAACCTAAAAAACACCTAAATAAGGCTATTAAATGATGATCTTACAACCTAAAATTGTCCAAGGACATCCAGGATGCAGGGAGGCGCTCAAAATTGTACGGAATCATAGTGGGAGCTTGATAGGTGGTGCGGCCGTGTGCCTTGGTGGCGAGGGCACACCACCCTTTCAGCCAAATTGGCCTTTTCATCTGTGGGCATGGTGCTGTCGTGCAAGGTTGTGATGCACCGTGCCACCATTTTGGCCTTCTCGTATAATGCTTATGACATATCAATTTGAAGCTTCGGATGTGTATTTTCTAATACAATAAATAGAATAGAATTATGAGTTGTGTACACAAAGTTATGCTCATTTAAATATTTGAATGTCTAGTTTGTAGCCCATACTTAGCATGAGAATTTTGCTCTTATACAAGCTTAAATCGCCTCGAATTCCTTCTTGCATATGAACATAAAATTTTATCAAATAACAACATGGCTTGAGGATCTTTGCTCATATTTAAGTATGAAGGTTGAAGATTAGTGAGTAAAATATTCACTCATCAAATACCCCCAAACGTAAACATTTGTTTATCTTTAAACAAATAAAAAAACAAGAAGACATCAGGTAGATAGTAAAGAAAGTATATCATGCAAAGCACAATGAGAACGATCATTTTGAGCAGTGATTCAATTTAAAAAAAAAGATCATAAATCAAAAGTTAAGTAGCTTAAGGAGAATTTCAAAATGTTGACATTTTATCTAGGATTTCAACATGGATACCAAATATCGCTATACTCAGGATCCCTCATGTAAGTATGTGCATAGCCATCACTAATCAACCATTCTCGACATGGATTTGTTCATGCAAACGAGTGATTTATCTCATGATTTTAATTGGATTTTAGAAGCTTGATCTTATATCACTCTCCATTAATAAAGGAAAGCACATCACTCAAGAATATAAGGGTTTAATTTATGCATGGAATGTTGGGCCAAGGTTAGGGTGGTATCATCGATATCAAATGCGACTGAGACACCTTAACATATTAATCATTATAATAAATCTTGCTCAAGCAACATTCAATCTTCATCTTTTAATACCTATTGATACATCCCCAAACTTATTTAATTGCATAAGAGTCTAAAACTTTATTCAACACATGTTTTTTTTAATTAATTCAGCCTCACTCTACCTTTTTGCGCTAACTCTCCATGATCAGGCATGAGGCTCGGTTACTCAAAAAACTTTTGGCTTGAACTTTTTATTTATTTTTAACTCAACCTCGCTTTATTTTTTTATGTGAGTTCTCTATACTTGCCTAGGTATGAGACCCGATTACTCAGTAAGAGCTTGACTTAAATTCTCATACTCTACCTATCTTCCTTTATGTAAATAAGCATTAAAATGATCAAATATCTTAGGGTGCTAACAAAAGATTATTAAACTTTATTCTCAGGCTAAGTAATTGTATGGGTGACAGCAAGAAGGAAAGAAAATAAGCTTAAAAGAGTGTATTAACATTAGTTATTCTAGAAGGGTTTGAATAAGCTCAATTGATTCAGAGAAGGCCTAAACTCATGTCTAAAATGATGCATTTCCTAAAATTTTGTTTCTACTTGGATGTGATTCAAAAATCAACAATAACTGAGTTGAGTCTAAGGTCAAATTCAATACTGATCTGAACAAACATTTTGAGTCATGAGATCAGATGGCTTAAAGAACTCTGAGGTCGGGATCAGGTGAAGTCAAGACTAGGTTAGTATTAAGTCAGGTCAATATACTAAGTCAGTACCAGGTTAGGTCGGTACCAGATTAGGTATAAGCTCATGTTAGATGACGACTTAGAATAGATGTGGGAAAGATTATATTTGGTCTCTTATATGCAATCTTGAAAAGTCTCTTAGAAGCAAGTAACAAAATTAATTATTCTGTTGTTGGAGTAGGTCTATAAATACGAATCTTTTTCTTCCTTAAGAGAGAGTACTAGTTTTGGTGAGGAAAAACTTAGAATTTAAAAGAGAGGATCTAAGAAGAGTTTGAAGCTTTTTGAACTTGTAACTGAGAGCTTGTAATCTATTTTTTTTATCATTAGTAAATTCCTTTGAACTGGTTTAACAGTGGATATAGGTCATCTTTTGTTGAACCACTTAAATCTTATTTTCTTCTTCTGTTTGTGTTTTTCTGATTGAATTCTTGTTATTTGTTTTAGAATTTTGATTTGTTTCTTGATTGAGTTGGAATCTTGATTGGGTTTGTTCATTCCACTATACAATAAACTAGTATCAAAGTATTGGTTTGTGAAAACAACTCAACTAAGATTTAATCTTAAGAAATTTAATGGTGATAACGACTTCAATCTGTGGAGAATCAAAATGAGGGCATTGATGGTTCATCAGGGGTTGGAGGAAGCTCTTGATGGTGAAGAAAACTTACCAGAAAGCTTGTCTGCAAGTGAGAAGAAGGAAATTTTGAGAAAGGCTCATAGCTCCATCGTCTTGAGCTTAAGTGATGGAGTCTTGAGAGAAGTGTCAAATAAGAAGATAACAGGTGGATTATGGGAAAAGCTGGAAAGCAAGTACATGACCAAATTTGATGAGTTCAATAAAATCATTCTTGATCTTGAGAATCTTGATTCCTTAATTTTGGATGAAGATTAAGCTTTGTATTGTTAAGCTCTTTGCCAAGCAAATTTGAACATCTTGTGGATACTTTGACACTTGGAAGAGAAACTATTTCACTAAGAAAGGTAAAGGCTGCCTTGAACACCAAAGAATTGAAGAACAGAGCTGGTTCTGGAGAATCTTCAAATGGTGAGAGCTTTGTAGCAAAAAAAAGACCAGAATATAGGAATAACAAGAGTAAGAAGCAACAAAGATCAAAGTCCAAGAAAAAGGTCTTGAAATGCTTCTAATGTCATAAGAAAGGTCATCTCAAGAAGGATTATCCTGAGAAGAATTAGAAACATAAGAAAAATATAAATGTGAACACAATTATAGCTTTAAGTGAAAATGTGGAATATGATTAAGAAGGATATAAGTCATTTGACTTATTGGTGCTTCGTACAAGTCTATTGAAGGTCAATGGATCTTTGATTCTAGTTGTTCATTTCTCATGTGTCCAATTAAAGAGTCTTTTGTTACCTATAAGACTTGCAATAGTGGCAAGCTGTTACTGGGGGAGCAATGTGGCCTGCTCAGTAGTGGGTATAGGCTTTGTGAGATTGAAGTTAGGTGATGGAACCATAAGTGAATTAGAGAAAGTTAGGCATATTCCTAACCTATAGAGGAACTTGATCTTTCTAGGGATGTTGGATGAGCAGGGATACTTGTTCAAGGCTAAGAATGGTACTTTGAGAATTATAAAATGGTCAATTCTGCTAATGAATGAACATAGAAATAATGGGTTATATGTCTTGGAAGGAAAGACAATAACCGAGGATTTTTTTATTGCAACCAGACTTGAACTTGGCAAGGTTAGATTGTGGCACCTGAGACTAGGATACATGAGTGAAAGGGGACTCAAGGAGTTGTTCAGACAAGGCTTCTTGGAGAAGACAAATTTGAAACTTTTGAGTTTTTGTGAAGAGTATGTGTTGGGGAAAGCTTCAAGGGTAAAGTTCAACACAGTTGAGAACAAAATTAAAGCTACTCTAGATTACATTCACTCTTATTTATGGGGGCCATCTCAGGTCTCATCTTTAAGAGGAGCAAGATACTTCTTAACCATGATTGATGACTATTCAAGAAAGATTTAGGTACATGTGTTGAAGCACAAAGACCAGGAGCTTAATAGCTTCAAGAAATGGGTCACTTTGATTGAAAAACAAAGTGAAAAGAAGGTAAGAAGGCTGAGAATAGATAATGGCCTAGAGTTTTGCAATTCAAGGTTTAACGAATTCTATAAAGAGAAGGGGATAACAAGCATAGAACTGTAAGTATGACTCCTTGGCAAAATGGTGTTGCTAAAGAAATGAATTAAACCATCATTGAGAAGGTCAGATGCATGCTTTTGCAGTTGAAGCTTCCTAAGTCCTTCTAGATAGAATGTATTGACACAACAACTTATCTCATAAACAAAAGTCCAACAACAGCTTTGAGAGGAAAGACACCACAGGAGATGTTAATTTATGAAAAAGTCAAATATTTATTTTACCATATTATTTGATGATATGTGAAATGGTGATATTATATATAAATAAGTAATTTATTATTACTAAAAAGATATTAAAATCTTATTTATATTATGATATTTGATACAAGATTAAAAATTGATTGTATACTTTTTACAACAAATTCAAAATTGATAATTGTAGGAACTCACTACAAGAAAAAGTATTTTTTGCGGTTGATTTTTGAGGTCAATTTTCAATCTGCTGCAAATAAAACATTATTTGTGACTGATTTTTATTAAATACTTTAAATATGTAATCAAGTCAATAGATTTAATACTTTAAATAGCAATACAAGATTAAAAAAAGGAAAAAAAGTCTTAAAGATTTTTTTTTTCAGATTTGTTTCTTATTTATCAAATAAAATATTTATAGCACTAAACAATTAAATTTATAATAAGATACAATGACTAATTATATTTTATTCATAACATAACTAAGCATTTTAGATATCTCTTCAATATATAATTATAAATACGCAATATAATAATTAATCATACTTATTTATAATTAATATAATATTAACAAATATATTAACAAATATAGCTAATTAAGTTAGTTTGTATAAATATTTTCGAGTAATCATATAATAATATGTTAATTATACTAGTAATTTACATAAATGTTATTTAATATTATATCTAAAGATTACATACAAGCTTTATAATTTATAACAATGAAATATATCAATACATTTTTAAGATAAATTTTTTCTTATCTTAATTTAATAGTTAATTTATAAAAATTTAAATATTTAATTTTATTATATTACTTTCGACATGTGAAATGATGATTCCATATATAAATAATTAATTTATTATTATTAGATATAAAAATCTGATTTGAATGATCATATTTGATAAAAAAAATTAAAGTTGATGATTTATTTTTTAATAACAAATTAAAAATTATAATTATAGGAGCTACTTTTTTTTGTTAAATACTTTAAATATGTAATCAAGTCAATAAATTTAGTACTTTAAATATATTTTTGTAATACTCTTTAGTTTTGAAAATTTTATGTTTTATATATATATATATAAAATAAGTTTTTAATTTAAAATAACTACAATTACCCATATATAATTTAAATTATTGACTTAATGTTAAATAATAACAATTATGTATAAAAATTAAATAAATTTTTTGAAACCTATTAAAATTAGTTTTTAAATAAAATAATTATATTTATATCAAATTTTTTTTATTAGAATTTAAAAATGATAATATTAAAACAGAATTATTGCTCCTTCAAACAATTATAAAGAAGATAATGGTGTAAAATTATATCTAAATAATTATTAAGATAAAATTATTGTTAAATTTTACTATTTTTTATATCAATTAACAATTCATTTATAATAATATGAGTAAAATATTTATTCTTGATTAAATATATTTCATTTACATGTTTTAATAAGTAGAGTGTTGTAGTGGTAGATTTGTTGTGAACATTCTTTAAAGTCTTGGATTAAGTTTACAAATTGCAAGATTTTTATTTTTTGTGCAAAGTCAAAAGAGGTCAACAGTGGGTCGAGGGTCCACAGAGATTTCAGGCCCAAAATGAGGATATCCTCACTCCGTCCCTATTTTGGCCCAATTAGGGGAGGGGGACACAGTCGGGATTGGAGTCCTTGTCCCGTTGCCTTCCCTAGTTAAAAGGTAAGTGTATTTTTCTTGATACTTTTTTTCTAACTAATAAAATTTAAAATCTCAAGGAGGTATGTATTAAAACTCTTTTATTTTTTTTTACAACATGGATAATAATTAATGTGTCAAAATTGATAAGAATTACGTGAAAATACTAGAAATTCTTCTCAATATTCAACACAATTCATTTTCATGACTTAGGAGTTGATTTATTTGGCCAAAAAATTAAAATAATAATTTGTCGTAATTAATCAAATGTTATGAAAATGGAAGGAAAATTGACAGATACCATCTTAGTGTTTGTGCAAATAGACGCATATTCCTTTAGAGTTAATTTTTCGTTAGTCAAATCTATTAATTTTAAGCGAAATGACTATTTTGCCTTTTATAATTTAAAAGACTTGTATGATAATTAAATTCACCTTATTAATAATACATAATGAGATTTGCAAATAGACAATATAATATCATGAATACCTTTTATAAAATAAAAAAATTAATACCCTGACCATTAAAAAATATCTTGGAACTAGAAAACCTATTTTATCCAAACATTATTTGTAATTTGGATACTTCCCATATCATTATTTTTTTAATAAAATAATATTAAAAAGTATCAATATTATTGATTAACTTAATCGATAAAAATTTAATTCTTATTAAAATTTAGAGATTTAATTTATTTTATCATATTAAATGAATAGATAATTTAAATAATTATTAGGAAATTTTAGTTAAAATGAAACGTTAAAAGATTTTGAAGAGTCTTAAAGAAATATTTGGGTGAATTTAAAAATTTATAGAAATTTATTAATGTTTATATTAAAAAGTATGTGATTTTGATTGAAGTTATCTTAAACAATCAATTATATAAATACAAAGGAAAAATAGAAAATTCAACCTAAAGTTCATTTAAACAAGCTTTATGAAATATGTGAAATCTTGTGCTAGGTGAGAATGTGAAGATGAAGAAGAAATTCTCACATAAATATCATAAAAATAAGTTTTTTGGTTTCAAAATGCCTTTTAATGGTTAGGGTATATTAATTTTTTTAATTTTATAAAGGGTATTAGTGTTATTATAAGATCATAAAAGTCTTCGATACCTTTTTACTCAGAAGGATCTGAATTTGAGGCAGATAAAATGGATGGAGTACCTAGAAGATTATGATTTCACTTTGCAGTATCATCCAGGTAAGGCTAATGTGGTAGCAGATGCTTTGAGTAGGAAATCTCAGGGAATGTTGGCAAAATTTTCATGTTGTAGATGGAAGATGTGTAATGATTTGGAAGATTTTGATCTGAGGACCAATGAATCAGAAAGTCAACCTTTCTTATTTAACCTTGTAGCACAACCTACCATCCTTCAAAAGGTGATTACTGCTCAACAAAGTGATCCTGAAGTTAAATCAGTACGAGCCAAGTTAGAGAGTGACGAAGTGATGGAGGGGTGGTCTATAGATTCATATGGTGGTTTAAGGTTTGCTGGAAGACTTTTTGTACCATCAGATGAGTCTCTTAGAAAAGATGTGCTTAATGAGGCTCATAAATCTAAATTTTCCATACATCCTGGTGGTACGAAAATGTATCAAAATTTGCGTAGATTTTTTTGGTGGAATGGGATGAAGAGAGATGTAGGAGAATTTGTAGCTAAGTGTTTGACATGCCAGCAAGTAAAAGCAGAACATCAGAAACCAGCAGGATTACTCCAGCCTCTTTCAGTGGCTGAGTGGAAATGGGAACACATAACCATGGATTTTATGAGAGGGTTGCCCAAAACCCGAAAGAATCATGAAAGTGTATGGGTAATTGTGGACAGATTAACAAAATCTGCTCACTTTTTATCTGTCAAATCTACTGATTCTCTAGAAACTCTGAGTAAACTATATGTGCAAGAGATAGTGAGATTGCATGGGGTACCTCTGTCAATTGTATCTGATAGAGATACGAGGTTTACATCGCAATTTTGGAGGAGTTTACAGAAAGCTATGGGCACACAGCTGAATTTTAGTACAGCCTATCATCCTCAAATAGATGGTCAATCTAAGAGAATTATCCAAATACTAGAAGATATGCTAAGATTTTGTGCTTTAGATTTCCAAGGCTCTTGGGCTGAACATTTACCTTTAGTTGAATTTTCTTACAATAATAGCTATCAATCAAGTTTGGGGATGGTTCCTTTTGAGGCATTGTATGGTAGACCGTGTCGATCTCCTATATGTTAGGCAGAAATTGGTGAAACTTTACTGGTAGGTCCTGAATTGGTGAAAGAAACTACTGAGAAAGTAAAGATAATTAGACAACGACTTCTTGCTGCTCAAAGTCGCCAAAAGAGTTACGCAAATCATAGAAGGAGACCATTAGTATTTGCAGTGGGTGATTATGTTTTCTTAAAGGTCAAGCCTCATACCGGAATAGCCAGGTTTGGAAAAACTGGAAAACTCGCTCCAAGGTTTATTGGTCCTTTTGAGATTTTGGAACGAGTTGGCCAAGTATCTTATAGGTTAGCTTTACCTCCTCAGTTAGCACAAATTCACGATGTTTTTCATGTTTCAATGCTCAAGAAGTACACACCAGATCCTTCACATGTCTTGGAATGGAAAGACTTGACAATAAATAAGAATGTTTCTTATGAAGAGAGACCTATTCGAATCCTAGATCGTAAAGAACAAGTTCTCCGCAAGAAAATTATTCAACTGGTGAAGGTTTTATGGCAACATCATGGAATTGAGGAAGCTACGTGGGAGCTTGACGATCGAATGCGATCCCAACATCCAGAGTTATTTCAATCTGGTATGTAAATTTTGAGGACTAAATTTTTTTTAAGGTGGGGAGGATTGTGATACCCGAAGATTGATTAGTATATCTATGTATTTATAAATCAGAAAGTAAATATATTTATTAGAAATAAATTATCTAATTATGGGTAAATAAGTTTTTAATTTCAAAAGAATTGAATTTTAGAGTAATATAAATTTTGTTGTGGGTGAAAAGTATAATAAAAATAATTGAAGGGTTAAATTGTTATTAAGAAATCAAATTTATTATATTTGTGGCGGTGGAAAGATTAAATTGAAATAAAATAATAATAATATAATGCAATTGAGAGGCGGTGGTTATGTATATATATAAAGAATCATGCTTTCATTAATTTGAAAGCTTCGGCAGAAAGCAGAAAGAAAGGAAGAAAGAAAGAAAGGAAAAAATAAAAAATAAAAATAAAAGGTTCGTTTTAAATTTATATTTTGGATGATTCGCCTTCTATTTTAAGAATTATAAATGATTTCAGATGATTTAATTGTAGAAACATAATAGTTAGTATATATATATATATGCAGATGTTTATGTACATACATTTTTAGATAACTAAGTTTGAATTATTAAATAATTACGTGTTATTATTGTTAAATTGATACTAGGGAGCGATTTAGAGAGAAACGAACAGTCAGCAGAAGTATAGAAATAATCGTTTAAAATTCAGGTAGGTATTTATATGTATTTGGGAGATTTTAGTTTTAAAACTGAAAAAGTAGGGTGTTTTATTACGATAAATATTTTGATAAATGTTTATGAAATTCCTAAATTATTACGTGTTGATCCAATTGATTGTTTTTCGAATCGGATTTGAAGAATAATTTTTATATGAATGTCATATTTATAAATACAGTGAGAAAATTATGTCAGCACGTGTTGTGATTTTATAAATGAATTATTTGTATGGATATGTTGTGAAATAAATGGAAAAATGAAAACGTAATGGCCATGGTTGTTGTTATGATATGGCACCGGTGTTTGGGGCGACTGGTCCCTCGGAATAATGCCCGTAAAGTACGTTGGCCAGTTTTTGGGGCGGCGGTCCTTCGGAATAATGCCTGTAAAGTACGCAAGAGTAAAAATTAGTGGAAATTATTTTAAATGATGGAATGAATGTGTTTTTTTGTAATTTTTGTGAATACTGTGATTGAAATGTTGTTTTGGGTTTCGTTAAGCTTACTGTTTGAAATCGAATGGTGTTTTATATATGTATAAATTTGTTTATTGTAAAGTTCTTAAAAACTACCTTTATGTATAAATATCTACTGGGCATTAGCTCACCCCTACTTTTCAGGTTCCTAGGCAATGCTGGAGATGTTGTATATAGAAGACAAGGATACTCCAGAACAAGAGTTTTACCACTTTGAAAACTATATATGTAATGATAGATGCAGGAGCTTGTAGTGTGTGGCTTTGATGCACTTTTGTATGTTTGTATTTGAATTATAGAAATCCTAAAATTAGTTATGTTTTTTTTAGATAATGAAATGAAGCAGTTGGTGTTGAATATTATTGGGAGTGTTTAGAATAAAATCTTAAAGTTACAGGTTTATATATTTTGGCATACAATTATTATAGAGGAAATTCCACCAAAATCTCTTTATAGAATTAAAGATGCGCCAAACTGGATTAAGAATAATAACCTCCCTAGAAGAATGATTGTGTTTTGAAAGTTTAAAATTTTTCGTAGTACCCTAGTTCGGCACCACTTTCGTAATGCTGAAATCGGGGTGTTACACAAATGAATAGACCTTTAGCTGTCACTGAAAATACTAATGCAATATTGGTTTAGCCCCAATTCTGATACAAGGCATTTCAACCATAATGTTTCTTTAATTGCCTCTATTATAGCAATATATTCAGCTTCAGTAGTAGATAATGCTACAACTGATTGAAGTGAACATTTCCAGCTTATAGTGCAACCACACAATTGAAACACATAACCTGTCAGGTACCTCCTTTTATCCAAATCCCCTACATAATCAGAATCAACAAACCCCATCACATCTCTACTGTTTTGGTTTGATTTTCTATACCACAAACCATGATTCAAAGTACCATTCAAGTATCTTAGTATCCATTTAACTGCCTGCCAGTGTTCCTTTCCTAGATTTCCCATAAATCTACTAACAACACTAACAGGTTGTGCTAAATCAAGCCTAAAACACACCATTGCATACATAAGACTTCCCACAGCATATGCATAAGGAATTTTAGCCATCATTTGCTCTTCATCTTCTAATTTAGGTGACTGTGCACTTGATAATCTTAAATGTGTAGCCAAGGGAGTTTGGACAGATTTTGACTTCACATTCCAAATCTATGAACCACTCTTTTGACATATTTCTCTTAAGTTAACAAAAAAGTTTTAACACTTCTATCTCTAATTATCTCCATGCCTAAAATTTTCTTGGCTTTCTTAAGATCCTTCATTTCAAACTCATAACTCAAAACATCTTTAAGCTTCTGAATTTCTTCTTTAATTTTACATGCAATGAGCATGTCATCAACATATAGCAACAAGTATATTACTCCACCTTTGTCTAAGTGCTTAAAGTAAACACAACTATCAAAATTGCTCCTTTTAAACCCATGGTTTGTAATGAAGGTATCAAACCTTTTATACCATTGTCTTAGAGATTGTTTCAAGCCATAAAGAGATTCTCTTTTCTAGACTCTAAGAAACCTTCAGGTTGTGCCATGAATATCTTTTCTTCAAGTTCTCTATGTAAGAAGGTTGTTTTAACATCCATTTGTTCTAGTTCAAGGTCAAAAATAATAGATATGGCAAGAAGAATTCTGATTGAGGTTAACTTTACAACTGGTGAGAACACCTCTGTGTAATCCTCTCCCTCCTTTTGTGTAAACCCTTTAGCCACCAATCTTGCTTTGTACCTTGTTGGTTCAACACCTAAAATCCCTTATTTCCTCTTAAAGATCCATTTACATCTAACCAGCCTCTTGTTTTTAGGTTTTTAAGTCAAAATCCATGTCTGATTTTTGTGTAAAGAATCCATCTCTTCTTACATAATTTTTAGCCATGACAACTTATCACTACTCTTTAAAGCTTCTTTGTATGTCTTTGGTTTTTCTTTAACAACTTCTATTGCAGTAGCTAGGGTATATGATATCAAGTTAGCATATCCATATCTCTTAGGGGGTCTAATTTGCCTTTTTTGTCTATCTCTTGTTAACTCATAATTCTGCAAACTTCTTTGCTCAGAAGCACCTTCTCCAACTTCTTCTGAATCACTTGAATCTGACACTTCAATATCTTTTCTTTGCTTTGTAACATGCTCCACCTCAATTGAGACTTTCTCACACTTCTTCAGCTCATTTTCAGCTATATGTTTTGTTTCTTTTTTTGAACTCATCATAGCATGCTCAATGAACACCACATCCCAACTAACTATACACTTTGCTGGCCTAGCATCTGAGCACCACAACTTATAGCCTTTAACACCATCAGGATATCCAATAAAGATACCTTTAATAGCTCTAGGTTCTAACTTGTCTTGCTTGATATATGTATAGGCTGGTGATCCAAAAATCCTAAGATTTTCCAGATTTGGTGGAACACTTGATCACTTCTCCTTAGGTGTTTTGAAATCTATAGTTGATTATGGGCTTCTATTTACCAAATATGACACTGTAACAACAACTTCTGCCCAAAATGTTTTAGGTTAGTCTGCATTGATTAGCATACATTTAACCTTGTTCATTAAGGTCCTGTTCATCCTTTTCGCAAGGCCATTCTGTTGAGGTGTAAACCTTACTGTTTTATGCCTTGCTATACCATTCCTTTTACAAAAGGCATCAAACATGCTGCTACAAAACTCCAAACCATTGTCTGTTCTCAATAGTTTTAACTTTCTCTCAGTTTGGTTTTCAACAAGTGTTTTCCAGTTCTTAAAGCATTCAAAAACTTGATCCTTTTGCTTCAGAATGTAAACCCATACCTTTCTAGAAAAATCATATATGAAGGTAAGGAAATATCTTGCACTACTAAGAGATGGAACTTGAGAAGGTCCCCACAAGTCAGAATGTATATAGCCTAATATTCCTCTTATGTTATGAACAGCCTTATTGGACTTGATTCTACATGCCTTCCCCAAAATGCAATTTTCACAGAATTTCAAATCACTTATTCTATCACTGACCAATAATCCTTGATTTCCAAGTTCTTTCAAACCTTTCTCACTAATGTGTCCTAACCTAAGGTGCCAAAGCTTTGTTTTATCCTCAGAATGTCCATGAGTTATTGCTGCTTCACCTATTACGGTAAATCCTTGTAATGTGTACAAACCATTTCTTCTAGTTCCTTTCATAACAACCATAAAGCCCATTTGAACCTTAATCATACCAGATTCTCCCTTAAAGCTAAAACCAAAATTATCTAACATACCAAGAGAAATAAGATTTCTTTTAAGCTCTGGCAAATGTCTACCTTCATATAATTTCCTAATCATACCATCATGCATCTTGATAGAGATAGACCCAATACTAACAACTTTACATGAGAAGTTGTTTCTCATTAAACCCTTCCCCCATCAATATGTTGATAGTTAATGAAGAAAGCTTTATTAGGGCTCAAATGAAAAGAACTACCTGAGTCAAGAACCTATTCTTCTTCATTTTTTCTATCATTTGAAGCAATCAACAGGTCTGCACTTTCATATCCAGTTTCGTATCCATCCTCTAAAGCTACAACAGCATCTCCTTTCTTTTCTGAGTTTCCTTTAGCTTTGAACTTCCTGTCAGGACAATCTCTTCTAAAGTGACCCTCTTTGTGACAAAAGAAGCGTTTCAACTTCTTGTTTTTAGACTTTGATCTACTATTTTTCTTCCATTTAACTTCTTTCTTCTCAAATCTTCCTCTAGCCATCAATACTTCTCCAGAACTTGATTCTTTTCCTTCAATTTTATCCAACTCCTTTTAACTGAGAGCTGCTTTGACATCTTGCATAGATAACGTATCTCTACCATACAACAATGTATCCACAAAATGTTCATAGAAATCAAACAAAGATCGGAGTAACATCAAAGCCTGATCTTCATCTTCTACCTTAATGTCAATATTCTCAAGATCTAAGACAACCTTATTGAATCTACCAAGATGATCTTGCATTAAGGTTTCAGGTTCCATCTTAAGATTGTAGACATGTCTTTTTCTGTATAACCTGTTTGCTAAAGACTTTGTCATGAATAAAATTTCCAATTTGTCCCATAAAGTAGCAGTTGTAGTTTGTTTAGACACCTCCCTCAAAACCCATCTCCTAGGCAAAGAACAATGGCACTGGGTGCCCTTTTCAGCAAGTCTCTTTGATCCTTCTTACTCATAATTACAGGTATATTTTGAGGTTCTAAGGCATCTTTAAGTCCTTAATCCACCAACAAAGCTCGCATCTTAATTCTCCAAAGATTGAAATCGAATTCTGCCATAAGCTTCTCAATGTCAAACTTTGATGAAGCCATAGATTTGTGAAGGCTCTGATACCAATTATTGTATTAATTGACTCTAACACACTCCAAAGATCTCAACAAATCTCTTGTGCAATCAATCAAACACTTGGAAGATTAAAAAGAATTCAAGAATAACAAGAATAGAATTTTTTCTGCAGAATGAACAGTGAAGAAGATTACGTGGTTCAGCTTTTGAGGCCTACATCCACGGAAAAGAACACTAGCAAAGCTCAATCGTATTCAACAATGATTAAGAACAGTTTATAAGCTTCAAAACGAGCTATAGCAGTCACCTTAACTCTCTCTACAAGTCAAGATACATGCTCCTCAAGATATACTAGTAACCAGCCCATATATTCTGAATTCCAAGTGGTTAAATTCAATTATAAAGCATAACTAACTTAACAGGCCCTACACCTTGGTTACTGACTTAACTCCTCTCTAACAAATTTGTACAACTCTTAATCTTGCATTCTTTGAACCAAAAAACTACAGTAAGACAGACCAAAATGCCATCCAACTGTCTGTAAAGTGTAGCATTAGAGAGTGAAGTCCCATCATGTGGTGTGAGTTTGGCATTTATATCAAAAGGAGTAGAAGCAGTCTTACTGTCAATCAACCTAGCTCTGGCTAATAAATTAGATGCATATTTAGCTTGAGAAAGATAATTGCTATTTGAGTCAAAAAGTACATCAAGACCAAGAAAAAAAGTGAGATGACAAAGATCTTTTATTTCAAAATGTTGCTAAAGAGAGAATTTAAGATCAAATATTCCATCAAGATTGTCTCCAATAATGATCATTTCATCTATATAGAGTGACAAAAGAATGTTGCCTTATTTTGTAGAACAGACAAATAGAGCAGAATAATGAGAACTGGAATGAAAAATGTATTGTGGAATTATGCTGCTAAACTTAGCAAACCAAGCACAAGGAGCTTTTTTAAGACTATATAAGGCATAAGAAGCTTGCATACCTTATGAGGAGTATGAGAATACCCAGAAGGTGGTTTCATATAAAATTCTTCATAAAGATCACCATTAAAATAAATGTTTTTGACATCCATCCGAAATAATGTCAATTTTTGTACAACGACTACAGCAAGTAAACATCGTACAGAAGTCATGCGAATAACTGGTGCAAATGTTTCTTTGTAATCAATCCTATATTCTTGTGCAAAACCTTTAGTAATAAGTCTAGCTTTATATCTTTCGACAAAGGTATCTAATTTATTTTTTATTTTATAAATCCACTTGCAACCAATTGCTGTTTTACCTGGTGGAATGTCAACTAGATCCCAAGTATGAGATTTTTCAAGGGCCTGTAATTCTTTTACCATTGCTTGCTGCCAAACAAGGTTAGAACAAGCCTTGGAATAGAAATGGGGCTTATATAAGGTAAGTGTAGTAAAGAAACAATGATAATCTCTGAGTTTAATAGGTAGTTCTCTTACTCTTGTAGATATTCAAAGTGAAAGACTAGGTTCAGACGATGAAGTATCAAGGTTGAGAGAGTGATGAGAACTAGATCCTATAGATGAAGACAGCTGCTCAAGAGTAGACTATAATGTGATGGATGTATTGTTTTGTTGCTTAGCGGTAGAATCTATATTAGAATCATCAGGAAACAATTCTAACAAATTATTAGTAAAAAATGGTGTACTGGAAGACTTATACCGAAAGTTTGACATGGAGGAAAACATTTTATGTTCCCAGAAAATGACATGACGAGAGATGAAAAATCTGCTGACACAAGATCCTAACACTTGTAACCTTTGTGTTCTATTCCATAAGTTCTATTTTGGTATGTTCATAAGGTTGAAGTAAAATAAAACAAGCACACCCAAATACCTTGAGGTGGTTTTAATTCGGTGTAGATCCATAAAATCATTCATACGGTGATTTGTTATCGATCACGTGTAAAGGTGTACAATTAATAGTGTATACTACTGTAAGGGCAGCTTCCCCCAAAAAACATTCAGGACAAGAAGCTGAGATTAAGAAAGCACGAACAACTTCTAAAATATGTCAATCTTTTTCTTCTGCTCTACCGTTTTATTAAGATGTCCCAGGATATGACGGATGACAAATAGTGCCATTATCCTAAAGCAATTTTTTGTTCATATCAAGCCGGTACCTAGTTCATATTGAATGACCAAAATTAGCCACCTATGCAAGCTTTTAATCAAATAATGTTACTTCAGCCATTGGCTAATGGCTATGCAACATAAGTAAGAAGTCAACAGAATCATGTGAAAAGAACCATATTCTATGTCTCCTTACATAAATAGTTATATTTTAATTACTTTTGAGAGACATGTACACAAACAACACAAATATGCACCATTTGTAACAGAAGTAGATTCTAGATTGCAATAACAATGTTTATTTATTTTCTCTCTAATATCATTTTCTTTCTTTTTCTCTTCATTTTCTCGGCAACTAAATAGAGTATTTAATTGAAGAAATTATTAAATATGTAATTTAACTTGACACTCAGTAAATTAAAATATACTAATAAAGAATAAGTATTGGAGATTTATTTGATATATGCGAACAAACTAAATCCCTGCATAGAATTAGAAATCATAATTACACTATAAAATATATTTTAATTTGTAGTTGACACATGTTCTGCAATTCATTTATAATATTCAAATTTTTTATAAAGAATGCGTAAACCCACCCGGTATATAAATGATCAAAAAGTTGAATTAAAAAAAAAACAAGTACGAGCTGTTCGTATTGGAAGAAGCAAGACTAATGCTTATTTTTTAGTTCTGACTTAGCAAGTCATTCTAATGCCAATTATTTATTACAAGCCCTCACAATGGTAGCAAAAAAATGTAAACATCATACATACAAAAGAATAATGATAAGATCTTGCAAAATCAAGAAACTTTGGATTTGCAAGATCATATCATTTTTCTTTTGTATAGGATTTGCAAGATCAAACATCATTATCATTAATAAATATTATGAGCAAAAAATTAAAAGTTTTGTAGACCAAAAGTCAAAAGTTTTACCCGTAAGTTAAATCAACTACCATTAATACTCATTTGTGATTTGTAAGAGTAATAAATAATTGAGAACCATATATGATTTTTATTAAAGTATATCTGAAGCCGTCAATATTGTCAGTATAGCTTAGCTTGTTGGTAGTTCGAATTTGCAAATTAAGGATATATCCGCGTCATTAATTTCAGTAATTGTATTAAGATATAATGAATAAGCAATAAGATTGATAAGTCTATTAATTATTTTTCATATACAGATAGATCGAGACCTTTTAAGTATAAACAATTAATGGAATAAAAATTTAGAGACTTTGGTAAACTCTAATTTTCATATATATCTATAAAAACTCTTTGCCAATGCTTGTTTGAAGTACTTGTTTCATTTAATTAGACAGAGTAATACTTTGGCTACTATGAAAGCAGAAGCTCTCTTTTCCCATGCCTTTTCCTGTACTTTCTTACTTTTACTTTGCTTATCAGCCTCTCTGCTTCCCAAGATAATAATCGACAGGCAAATATATATTTCTATTCATGTTACTGTTGTTTTAATTTTGTGGCTTAATTCTCCTCTTCATATTTTCTGTTCTTAATTTCTTGACTTTAGAAGATTAATTCTAACAAATTTGATTACTTGTCTATGATATGTATATATATATATATGTATGTATAACCTGCAAGGACTTGTCGTAGCATGCTCGTATGAGGAGATGTTGCTGAAGGTTGACCTTCGGCATGGGGCTGATTCTCCATATACACGATATAATCTACATTATATATATAACCACCAACTCGCTGGTCTCCGTTCAATCCCTGACTTGCCGGAACTGAATACGAAGCCCAATCCCCTATCTGATGGTGTGCCTCAAGCACGGGACTGACTCGACAGGGAGGTACCAAGGCGACAACTTCGACGTCGGTCGTTACGGATCTGGAGCCAAGGACTGTGGACAACATCGATCCGGCTGTACGATTAGGTTTTCAGGCAGGAAAACTTTGTCTTTGGGCAGTCGGTGCTGAAAAATCAGCATCCACACGTTCTCTGCATCTCACCAACCAACTCTAAAATTTGCATCTCGTAAACCGACTCTAAATATGCAATTACAAAGTCATTGCTTTTCTATATTTACAATGCTGACTGATTTATTCCATGGTGTGCTATAGTTGTCATCTCTTTGCTCTGAATTGGGCTTTCTTTGCGGCAATATGGATAACTACTTTAGACTTAAATTCATGTAATGGATGGCTGGATGAAAGCATGGAGCACGGATTAATTTGGTAAGAGTTTCAGTCTGATTAGTGTTTGACAAAATACCTTACTGTAAATTCATAATCCAGACAGCTCGAGTTTTTGATAGTTTGCATCCTTTTTAGACCATATCTCCTGACCTCTTTTCCCATTCAATGGTTTATATGGTTTCTATTGATTAAGTATGCAACAATAACCAAAAGGGAAGATATTGAATGTTGAACTGGGAAAACAAACAGCTAAACGAATGTTCAATGGTTTACTTACATATATATATAATTTTATGAATGCATTTTGTCTAATTTGTCATTTTAATTCTGTTTTTTTACAACAGTTGGTTAGTTTCAAACCGTATAATTTGATTGATTAAATGTCAAAAAGATTTGGCTTATGCTAGTAATTTTTTTCTCTTTGATTATTATTTATGGACTTTCGCTTGCTTCTTCACATGCTATTTGAAACTGGATTAGAACACATTTTTGTTTCAATTTCCTCTAGTCAGACCAAGCATTTTCTAATTGCAAGCTTTAACGTCTAATGGTTGATTGTTTTGAAACAATTTGAAGATTCTTTATTATTTCAATTTTTTTTTTTTATTTTTCTATCAGCTGCTGCTGGATGAAATGCCTATTTTGTTCCTTCTGTTTAGCCGAGAGAAATGTGCTAATGGCTGAGATGAGCTGCGGCAGTATTAGTGTTGGGTTTTTATCAGCTTATATAATATATAATATAATAATAATTTTGACTCCATCGATAAATATATATTAGACCTTGATGCACTCTATCCCATTTTCCCTTTTTTCTTTCATATAGGGCCATCCTTTGTTGAATTCATGCATGGCATTTTTAACACAAGTTAGAAAACTATCACTCATAATAATCTTGGAATATTGTTGTAACACTCTGTTTTGTTTCTTTTTGAGTTGATTCCCCTTTTCTTTTGTTAATTTCTCTTGCCTTTTTAGCTATGTTTTGTAAAGTTCTCTCTCTTTTAGCATCTAGGTTTGTTTCATTAATTTCCTGCCCCCTTTTTTTTTCTGTTATATTTTTGCCCCTTCTCTTTTCTTGCTTTTCTGCTGTTAGAATGTTTGTGTAATTGTTTTTCTCAATTGGGTTCAGCTTTAATTTAATGTTATTGTATAAAGTTAATTCATTTCCTTGTTTACATCTTTAGCTGTCTCAATTCTTGCAAGTTTTAAAATTTGCTATTAATGAACATCTTCCTCCCTCTTCTTGTACTTGCATCTTGAAGGGTCAAGTTTTTGTCAATGTTTTGTCTTGAATATGAATTGGAATGAGTCCTAAATTGCTGCTGGTTTTATTGAATTAACTATACTGGTACTAAATTTTCAGGAGTAAAAGTGAAGGCAAAAGAGCTTGCTTCAAGGAGTTTCAGGCTTTGGATTTTATTGAATTTTATCACTCAGTGTTGTGAATTTTATTACCCTTCAAGGAAATTGGTGGAGTGCAGAATTTGCCAAGATGAGGACGAATATTCAAATATGGAACACCTTGTTTGTGTTGTGGCATCTAAAAGGTTAGCCTAGCAAACTTCTGATCATAAGTACTTGGAGTATTGTTATATCATAACTTTTATCTAAAATAATGATATGACTTTTATTATTAATTGAATAATAAGATGAGATAATTAATTACTTTAAAAATTGTAAAATCTTCAGAAAACTATCACTCATAATAATCTTGGTTTCCATGGGAGTTGTTAAGATCTTCAGCTCATGTTTTGTTGGATTAAATTGTATATAAAGTTTGTGTATATTATTTCATATGAAAAGCTTTGAAAGACAAAAAGTTGAAGATCTCAGTGATGGAACATATGTAGAAGAAAAGCCCAAGAGTTCCCCATCAAGTATCAATACAGAATCTACTAAAGGTTGATTATTTTGATTGATTTCTTATTGCTCTCTACTTTATTGACTTGTGGGATTCTGTTTTTGTTTTTTGTATTTGTTATATATGTGACAGTTTTTTGTTCATATTATATTTGTTCTCACATGTTTTCTCCTTGATTGTGTAGATAACCTCTAGGTTCGCCCTTGATAGCTCTGTTGGATGACATCTGACTGGTATTATAATAATCTCTTGTTAATTACTTCCATTACTCTTGATTCCTAGCAAATCTTTATATTAAACTAATTTAACGAAACATGCTTAATTTTTTTAATTATGGAATCCTTTTATCGTCATGCTAAGTATGGCTTATGATGTTTGTTTAATTGTAGAGCCTAGTGCTATGCTAGCTTGTCCTTTTTACAAGATCACATACGTACATAAGTTTATTGTCATCTGTTCTTGATTCTGTTTTCACATTGTTGGGGAAGAATATTGAAGGCTTTTTGGAGCTATTTTATATGGTGCAGCAGTGGTTGCAATTCTGCTATTGCTGTTATAGTTTGCTATTGTTTGTTTTTCCATTCCGCAATTTTGCTTATCGTTCTAGTTTCCTTCTGCTGCTGTTTGTGTTGTTTTTGGTTATGCTTTCCTGCTCCAACTTGGTGTTTTTGGTTGTAGTTGGCTGATATATAATGTTGTTGCTGCTAGTTTGGTTGCACTGTGTTGAAGTTTGCTGTCATATTTTCTTGGTGGATGTATCCGAATCCGGCATTACAAAAGTAACGTCAAACTAGGGTTCTATGAAAAATTTCAAACTTCCCAAACAAAATCTTACCTCAAGAAAATAAACCTCTGATACTAAATTTATACTATCCCTACTTCTAAGAAGTTTCGGCAAAATTTCTTCTATAATATAACATGCCAAATTTATAATTTTGCAAACTTAAAAAAAAAAATTTCACTATAAACACTGCCAATAAACATTTAACACCAACTACTTCATTTCATTTCTCAATAAAATATAACCAATCTAGAGTTTCTAATATTCAAACACTAAACATAGTAATACATCATAATTATATAACATAAACTCGTACAATTATAATTACGGAAAGTTCCAATAATAGTAAAATTCTCATCTTAGAGTATCTTTTGTCTTCTAGTTATTAAGTCTTCAGCATTACCTAAAACCTAAAAAATAGGAATGAGCAAATGCCCATTAAATATTTATATACAATGATAGTTTTAATAAAGATTAAATTAAAAAAATTATATAAAACATTTTCTGATTCCCAATAATAAATTTTAAAAAATTTCAAGACAATTTGAGAAACCAACATTCATAAAATATCATAAATACTTTTATTTTTTTATTTTATTCAATTTCAATTAATTTATTTCATGTGTAATTTTTGGGCATTATTCCTAGGGACTGTCGCCCATGCCATATTTTCTTTTAAGGCATTATTCTCAAGGACCGTCGTTTATAACCAAATGTATTTTTGGGTACTATTCTCAAATACTGTTGCCTAGATTTAATTTTTGCATGCTTTCACTTTGGAATTGAAATCATATCCAAAGTCATTTGTGTTATCATCAATCATGACCATCACATTTCTATTTACCAATTCATTTCATGTCCACATTTATATTATAACAAATATTTTCATAAAAATTGTTCATTTATAAAAACACGAAAACATGACTTTTTCATAAAAATCATCTATTTATTGAAACACGACACGTGTTAACACATTTCTCATTATATTTGTAAAGATAACATTCATACGAAAGTTTCTATATAAACTCAATTCAGAAAATGGTCAATTAGATCAACATGTGGCAACTCAAGAATTTTATAAATATTCATCAAAATTTTAAATGTAATAAAACATCATACTTTTCAGTATTAAAATCGAAATCTACCAAATGATGTTAATACGTACCTAAATACTATATAATAATTTCTACTCTTTTGCTGGCTTTTCTTTTTTCCTTCAAACCACTCCTTAATATCAATCCATGATTTAAACTGCACAACATAAGCCAAAAAGAGTACTTATTTATAAGTAAAAAACACTAACTAATAACATTTTAACTTGCTAAAATCTTAAAATATCAATATTGCCTTATAATATCATAAATAACACAAAGGCTTAAATAGTTCATAATATTAGCAACTCAACCAAAATAATTGCATAAACTTGCCTAAATTTCAAAAATTCTGCAAACAGATCTGTTGAATGAAATTCTTCCCAACTTTACTTTTTCTAGGCGAGTTTTGGACAAAGATCAAGAATCGAGACTTAAGGTTGATGCCATTAATCCTTTACCATGATGGTAAATCGAATTCACGCCTTTTATAGGCGTGAGTTCAAACCCCACCACTGGTAGTTGGTGGGGATTTCCCACTTCATATGGGTTTGTCTCTTAGAAAACTTTGGGCAGATCTCCCTCTACTCTAAGACCAGTGTTCCCTCATATTGAGGGCAGATCCGAATTCTGAGTACGCTATAACAGTGACTTTATATTCAGATAATTGATATAATGTTAGTAGATTCCCCTTATATTAAGGGTAGATTGTAGATAGTAAATATGCTTGTAAGATTAAAAAAAAAAAGACTTAAGATTAACAAATTTAGTCACTTTAAGCTGAAATGCCATCCTCTCTCCTAAAATTAATTTCTCTCTCTAAAATTACCAACTTTCTCTACCAATTTATTTCTTTTCTTTTCTTTTTTTTTCCTTCCTCTTTCCTTTCTTCTTTCTGTTCTTTCTCCACTGCCGCAAAGAAGCCAAAATGAATTTTATTTTTTAATGTCATTCAACTCTTTTAGCTATTCACTTTTGCACCTTTCACCCACACTAAAAATATATTACCAAATACTTCTACTTTTTTAAAAATCTCAACATATTTATCCTAATCAAATAATCTCTTACAAAAATAAATATATCTACCTCATAAATATCAAACTTATGCATCCTCACATAATATAATGTCGATATATTCATATATATACACATTCCCATGAATGTTAAAATTCAGGGTATTAAAGCTAGCATAAATGTTATGTTATGTTTTCCATTTATTTTCATTCTTCTTAGACATTTGTATTATACTTTTCTATTTATTAATGATATTTATCTCTATTACTTTAAACTTAGAGGTTGATTAGTATTTTATCTGATTATAAAAAAAGGTCTATTTTAATTATTATTTATTATTCAACAATAAATAGGACAATATTGTTTGTAATAAATATTATTTCTAATTTTTTTATTCAAAAAATATTTGGTATTAATTTTGTATCAGCAAACAACCAATAACATAAAAGAAATCAAAACAACTTTTACATTATCTTGATATCGAAGTCTCAGTAATGCAATGATGCATAAGTCTCACTAGCGTCGTGATACAAAAGTCTTAATAAAGTAGTGATACCAAAGTCTCAATAACGACCTAATACTTTGGAATCAATAACTATTGATACTTTTTCTGTGATACTAAATTTAGTATTACTACTTATTGTCTAGGGCATTCTAAATACTTTGAATATATGTCAATAAAACATATCACTAATATTAAGTAACATCAGTGATGGATGAATTTTTAGTAGTGGATAAAAAATTTAGTGGACTAGATTTTAAATCACCAAGAGATTCGAATGGTCATGGATCTCATACTGCATCTACAACAACAGATAGCTTAGTTAGTGAGGCAAGTCTATTTTGCCTTGGCTCTGGAACAGCTCGATGAGGGGTTCCATCTACCAAGATTATTGTTCACAAGACTCGTTGGCTAAAGCTTTGCCCAAATGTTGACATTCTAGTTTCCTCTAATGATGCAATTGTTGATTGTGTCAATATAATTTCTATTTTAGTTGAGGGTTTTGTTGCTTTTGATTATTTTGAAAATCCAATTGCTATTGAATCTTTCCATGCAATGAAAAATAGGGTCTTGAACCTTCAACAATCGTAAACATTGGCTCTTGGATTCTTTTTGTTGGTGCTTGCACAACAGACAAAATTTTTTTGTTATAGTGAAGTTTATCACATGAGTGTAAATTTTCATTTTTCTATTTCAGTTATAAGTTCAATATGACCATTAAATTTTAGCTCAGGGATTTAATATTTTTTTACATATAGGTAATTTCTATTAATACCTTTGACTAGAAGGGAAAAATGTTTCGTCTCATTTATGGAGTAGATGCTCCAAACAAAACAAGAGGTGTCAATGGATCTCAATCAAGATAATGAGAAAACAAACATATTGAATATAAGTAAATGTTCCATAATGTTCTTCTTTAGGTAATGTCAAAAATATTTTGTTTGCACGAAACTCTCTACGAAATGCTGTAGGTTTTGCACATTAGGCAGACAAGAACTTGGTACAAGAAAAAATTGTTCTATGTGATGACTTAAATGGCTGGTGGATAACATCAATTGCAAGAGCAACAAGTAGTATAATGCAAGGCGACTATAATAAAGATGTTGCCTACAATTTTCTTTTGCCTAATTCTTTCTTGGATTCAAATGATGGAAGAGAAGTCGCAAGCTACTTGAACTTAATTAGGTACTAATCATGAATTTCTTCATTACAATCTACTCAGTCAAAGACAATTAACTGAGTTAAATTATTGTCAAAAACTAACAGAAATCCAGTAGCTACAATATTGAAGAATAATACAGAAAAAAAAAATGAATTGGCCTTAGCTGTGGTATCCTTAATAGAAATCCTAAATTTCTTCGTTACAATATACTCGATCAAAGAAAATTTCTTCATTTTCATCAAGAGGACATAATCTAGTCACACATGGTATCCTCAAGGTATATTGAAATAATTTTTCCTATTTGAATTCAAGTCTTTGTTTCTGTTTCCTAAGCTTGACTTGCTGGCTTTCTAACAGCTCGATCTAACATCTCTTAGAGTGGATGTTTTAGCATGATGGTCGGAGGCTATAACTATTTCAAGATTGGTAGGCAATAGAAGATTTGCTCCTTTCAATATAATTTTTGGTACATTTATGTTTTGACCGCATGCAACTAGCACAACAGCTTATATTAAGTCATTTCACCCTTCATGTTCTTCTACTATTATTCAATCTGCTCTAATGATAACAGATAATGTTGTAATTTGCAATCAAAATCTATACTTGAGAAACATAAGTTACATGACTGAATTAATAATCTTTGATGCTTACATTTGTATTTATTGTAGCCTCTCTCTTGAGTGTTGAAGATAACATTGATGCATAGTTTGCATATAGATCAGATTATATAAATTCGATAAATGATGTTAGCCCAGGTTTGATATATAATGTTGGAGAGCTTGATTATTTGAAATTTCTGTGTGAACAAAGATACAACATTATAACTCTAAAACTTGTTATTCGAGATAGTAACGGATATTTCACAGGTCATAAATGTATAGGACTCAAACTATCCTTCTTTCACTTTATCAATAGAGTAAACAAAATTTGTTGCTCAAGTTTTTCATAGAACTATCACAAATGTGAGGTCCGCAACATTTATTTATAGGCTAATTGGGAAGACTCAGCTTGTTCTTAAGATACAAGTCTAACCAAAGGTTCTTTCATTCAAGTCAGTTGGTTAGAAGAAATTTTTTATTGTAAGAATTAGGGCAACATTTGCCAAAAACGAAAACGTCATGATCTCTGGTTCTTCAATTTGGGATGATGGAGTACCTAATAATTAATTGTATCTATGATCAGGTTAACAATGTTATAAATTGACAACACATGTTGACATTGAAATTATTCAATTTATTGAATAAGAAAAATAAAATTTGAACAATTTTTCTTTTTCAATACTAGCAAAAATATAATCTATTTTTCTTTTTCAATACTAACCAATTTTATTTTTCTAGTATATTTCTTCTTAATCAAGTAATGGTCTTAATGCATCAATGCCTTGAACACTGCATAAAATTCTTAGTCGTATGTAGACCACTTCTGCTTAGCATTACTTAACCTTTTGCTAAGATATTTTATAGGTCTACTGTCTTAAATGAAACAACACCAATCGCTATCCCTGAAGCATCACACTCTACCTTAAATACCTTCTTAAAGTTAGCTAGTGCCAACACATAAGCCGTATAGAATTTTTCCTTCAAGATGATAAAACTTCTATTCTGCTCATCACCTCATTTAAAATTTTCATTCTTCATGCACTCAATAATGGTGCCCCAACGGCGCTAAAATTACAAATAAACCTAGGATAAAATGTCATTAATCCATGAAAACTCCTCACTTCACCGACAGTCTTTAGTTTAGGCTAATCTTGGATTACCTTAACCTTAGATTCATCAACTGTAATGCCGTCAGCAGCGACTACAAACCACAAAAATATCAAATTGAACGCATAAAATTATACTTCTTCAAGTTGACAAGCAACCTATTCCCCCAAAGTTCTTTAAACACCTCTCTTAAATGCACTAAATGGCTCTTTATTACTACTATAAATTAGGATGTTTTCTAAAAAAAATAAAATTATTCAATTACTAGTATTGAAAAAGAAAAATAAGCTACATTCTTGTGATCTCAAATTTTATTTTTCTTTTTCAATATATTGAACAGTTTCAATGTAAATACTTATTGTCAATTTATAACATTGTTAAGTTGATCATAGATGCAGGTTAATTATTAGAGCATGCAGTAATGTAAACAACTATGGAGTTCCTCACTTAATGCCCTCAATAATCCCAAACCAAAGAACCAAAGATCATGATGTTCTCGTTCTTGGCAAATGTTGCCTCAATTCTTACATCAAAAATTTTCTTCTAACCAACTGACTTGAATGAAAGAACCCTTAGTTGGACTTGGGTCTTAAGTCTAAGCTGAGTTTTCACAATTAACCTATTAGTAGACGTTACAGACCTAACTAACTTGAATGATGTTCTATGGAAAACTTGAGTAGTAAATTTTCCAAATTCTATGGGTAAAGTAAAAAAAAGATAGTTTAAGTCTCATGCTTGCCTTGGAATATCTGTTGTTATCCTGACTAACAAGTTTTAGAGTTGTAGTGTTGTATCCTTATCTATGCAGAAATTTAAATAATCAAACTCTTTAGCATTATATATCAAACCTGGTTGAACAACTTTATCAAATTTATATGACCTGATTAGTATGCAAACTTTGCATCAATGATATCTTCAATAAGCTGCAATGAATACAACTATAACCTTCGAAGATTATTAATTTCATCATGTAACCTTTGTTTCCTAGGTATAGCTTCTTATTGCAAACTACAACATTACTTGTTGTCATTAGAGTTGATTTATTACTAGCAAAAAACTATGAAGGATGGAATGACTTAATGTAGGCTTTTGCGCTAGTCGCATGCAAGCAAGACATGGATGTGTGAGAAATTATACTGAAAGGGCAAACTTTTATTATCTTTCATTCCTACAATAGTCTCAACCTTTTACCCTGATACTAAAATGTCCATTTTAAAAGCTGTTAGTTTATGCTGCAAAAAGCCAACAAGTCAAGCTTAGGAAACAAAGACGGGGACTTGAATTGAAATAGAGAAAAGTATTTCAATACCTTAAGGATATCACGTGTGACTAGATTAGGTTCTCTTGATGAAAAAGAAACCACAGTTAGGGGCAATTCATCTTTTTCTATAGTACTCTTCAATATTGTAGCTGTTAAATTTCTGCTAGTTTTTTACAATAATCCAGCTTAGTTAATTATCTTTGACCAAGTAGATTTTATTGAAGAAATTTATGATTAGTATCTAATTGAGTTCAAGTAGCTTGCGACTTCACTTCCATCATCTGAATCCAAGGCATCATATTATACTACAGGTTGTTCTTGTAATTGATGTTGTCCGCCAACCATTCAAGTCATCACACAGAACAATTTTTCCTTATTCCAAGTTCTTGTCCAAGCTACCCAGTGTGTAAAACCTGCAGCATTCCATAAAGAGTTTTGTCCAAACAAAATATTTTAGACATTGCCTAAAGAAGAATATTGTGGAACATTTAATTACATTTGACATGTTTTTTTTCTGATTATCTTGATTGGGATCCATCGACACCTTCTGTTTTGTTCGAAGCATCTCTTCTATGATGAAAGGAAATATTTTCCCTTCCAATCAAAGGTATCAATAAAAATTCCCTATCTGTAGAAAAGGTTAAGTCCCTCAACTAAAATTTCATAGTCTTATTGAACTTATAATTGACTTAAGGAAAATGAAAAAATTACACTAACATGATAAACTTCACCATTACCAAAGTTCACCTCAGCAAACAAATTTTTTCCTATGATGCTAACAACAACAGAAAGAGTCTAAGGTGAAATGTTTGCGATTGTCGCAAGATTAAGAACCCAATTACTAGTATGATTGGACGTAAGCATACCATTTTTTTCATTATACGGAAAGATCCAATAACATTTAAATCTTCAAAACAATCAAAAGTAAAAGGACCCCAACTGAAATAAAGATTATATCGACAGCATTGGCAATTGCATCATCAAATGCAACTAGAATGTTAGCATCTAGGAAAGCATCAGACCAGTAAATCTTATAAACAGCACAATCCTAGCAGATGGAACCTCTATTCGAGTTGTTCCAAAACTAAGGGCAAATAGACTTTCCTTGCTAACTAAGCCACCTACTGCTGTAGATGTAGTATAAGTCTTATGACCATTTGAATCTCTTGGAGATTTAAAATCTATTGCACTAAATTTTTTATCACTTCTGTAGTATTTAGCTCCAATGATTTTGCTGTAAGCAGTTGCAAATTTTATCATAATTACTTAAATTCTAAGCACTTTCATGTGTGTGTTTGTGTGATTTTTTTTGTTTTAAGCTATCCAGTTTAAAGTAAAATTATTTGTTACAAGCGAAAATAGAAGACTCATGGCAAGAACCCTTCCATCTTCACAAAGGAGGACTAAAATTTTTATGAGTACAACTTATAGTCTTTGGGCGAATTCCTGTATCAAGCATGCCAAAAATGATATCACTTTCAGTAGTTACTATGCTTACATGATGCGTGTTGTGAAAAAACAAGAGAGAAAAAGTCACACGATATTAGAGAAAAATATAAAATAAAGAATCCATCAATAACACAATCATTCCACACAAGAATTTAAGTGAAAAATTTCTCCAAATTTTGTACTTGAAACCATTGGTCTTATCGAAGTAGAGGTTACCGGTGGATTCGAAGATGCAATAGTATCTGAGACAAATTCTGTCATCATGCTATCAATTATTATAGTTCACAAGCTTACACAGCGAACTTTTAACCTTTACGTGAATAGTATATTTAAAAAATTTCCAGGAAAAACTGGAGGGGTCACAATGGTCCCACTTAAAACCAAACTCCTTAGGCAATTATAATCTTTTTGACAGAATTTTTCTCATACACGTATCCACCTCAGATGAACCTTCAGCTCTGATATCAATTGTTAAGAAATTGAGAGCTTAATAATTTTTTCAAAATACAAAAACTTGTAAAATATAATAATTAGAAAAAAAAAACAAATGATGACAGAGTGATAAATATGCAAAATACAAAATAAAGAACATTATAATTTAATGAGTTTCAGTTAAAATGTTACCTACGTCCTCGGCCACTTGGATCAATTCATTAATACCAAAATGAGAGAATTATAGAATTTGGGTACAATATTCAAATATCCACAAATATGGTCAGACTTAATTGCAATAATTACATAAATTAATACAAAATTATAAATCTTATAAAATAAGAAACTCAATCGAAGTTTGCCAAAAGAGACTAATCTGCAAAATTACCAAATTTGCTTCTGCCTCTTCCTTCTCTCACTCAATCTCCCTTCACTTTTGTTTTTGGGATGATTTAGAGAAGAGTCTTCATGCCTTTATATAGGTGTTGGAGTGCTCTTAATCCAACCATAGTCCAGTTTTTATGCAACTTGGAGTTTATAGCTTGCTCCTTTTACAGCTCAAAGAAAAATTTAAATTGGCTACTTCATTCACAGCTGTTCATCTTCTAGAAATGAGTCACTAATTCTACAATACAAAAGTGTCGAGAGTTGAGAGAGTTCAGCAGAATTGAGAGTTATTGGTTGAGTTTACTTAGCACAATCATAGGGAGCCACATCACACAAAAGACCCTGTGACACCTAACATCATGACTTCTATATAGTATCGATTAATGAAATCATTTAGGCTTTTTTTTCTCCCTTTGTTTCATCAACAGTAAACGTTTCAAATCCTTTCATAAAAAACATGCTCCTTTAAGTTCCTTAACAAACTCTTAGAGTGATTTGTAGAAAGGAATAAATATTTTCCTACTTCAACCTTTGATATCGGGCTCTTGCTTGTCCTTCTAAAGTCAGTGAAAACAGTCTGTAGATCTTATCCTCGATTAAACATTGAATTTGCATTACTTCCCTATATCTCTGGACACGGAGTTTCAGATTTATTTGTCTGGTGTAAGGGTTTATATATGGCATCTTGAATCCTCTAGGAAAATGCAGATTCATGATCTCTAAGCAAAGGGAAGAAGTTATCTCATGCTTATCCTATTTTCCCATTGCACGTTGTTGCTCTTCTCTAACCTCTTATGGTTCTTTACGTAATTGTTTGATTTCCTCCATGAAAGAGGGGTTCGCACCCTCTTCGTTGGGAAGTCTCTTTAGTGTTTATGAGCTACCTTCAATCCTTTTTGGGTTCTTGATTTCGCGACATGGGGAGCATGAGATGCGTGAAATCCAATGTGAATCAAACTAAAAATTTTAATTACAATCTTAATAATGTAATGTAGGAATAAATTCAATAAATTATCTCTCAATTATACTCTTTATTCTTTTATTTTCTAACAATTAAAATTTTTATCTTGCCTAACACCTTATTTTTAAATTCTATATTTTTATATGATATATAACAACTAAATGCATAGATCTTTCACTTTTTTAATATTAACAAAAAATGAATTTTTTCACTGTATATATACACGATAAAAGTATTCATTTTAATTTTATTTCTTTCCACATCTTCGAATCAAACTCTCATCACACTTTTATAAAGCATATATTATAGAAAAATTATTTCTTTTTAGATAAAGAAAACAAAATTAAAAGTATATTCCAACCTTTAAAATTAAATTAACTTTTATCAAGTTTCACAATTAAATAACTGGTTTCTATCCTTGATTATATTATATATTTATCATTTTTTGATAGAAAAACCTAGGCATTTGTATTTATATATAGCCATATTTTAAGTTTCCTTTATCATTTTCATATTTGAAATTCTTTTTAATTATTATTAACACTTTTTGCTTTTGAACTACTAATTCTTATTTTATTTGTAACTTTCGGAAATTAGGTTTCCCTAGCCTTTTGACAAAATAATAATTTAATATTTGATCTTTTCAAATCTTTTAATTTTTTGTTTTAATTTTTTATTATTTCTGAATTCATATAAAGTTGTATTATAAATTAATTAATAGTTTTCAATCAAAAAATTTGAGAAAATTAACTTGGAATCTACAACCAAATGAGACAATATAGATTAGTTTTAGAAATAATAGTGTTACAAGAATTTTTTCTAATTTTAATATATTTTTATAAGATAAATAAAGATAATAGAATATTTTACAAAAAAAAGATTAAAGGGTGACAATTACATTACTCATTTATTTTTTATTTAAATACTTTTTGAAAAGCTTTCCTTCCTTTGTCATTCTTTACTTGTTTACCATCATTTGCTTAATTTATGCTGTCACTCATTTTCTTTCTTTGTTGAATTGCATGTCTATTCTTTCTCGAGATGCTTTTCTTTCCTTTGTAGTAATGAGCTTAATCTCATGATTTATATTCAAATACATTCTCGAAAATACAAAATAATTATGAATCTACTTGATACATTATTAAGTAAAATCAATTATAACTTTATATAACCAACTTAATTATTAAATAAAATTAAGTTTGTATAAGAGAAAATGTTAAACCATTTAAATATTTTTGTATAGACGCACACATCATATAGTTGTCAGGAAGATTATAAAAGTTCTCTCAATGTTGCCGTGTTAATGTGCAATATATATTCAATACAATCATTTTCAAAATTCATTATAAAATTTAATTTATATTTTGATTCTTGCTATGTAAATCAACTAATAAATCTTGAAAATCTGTCCACATATTTTCTTAATTACAAATTCAAACATCTAATTTAGCATTAAAAATATAACACAAATACTTTTGCTAATTATTACCTAAACAATAACTGTTTTTTAAAAACTACGAAAAAGAAGTGTTAAAGAATATTAGTGATAAGTATATTATAACTTTTTTTTAACAGTCCAAAACCGGACTGTAAGCTATGCGCAGGAAGGGGAAGGCCCCTCGGTTTACTAAGGGAGAGAGGAGTGCGCGTGGCAAATTCTTGATTATCGATGTTTAATCAATTAATAAAGTCTTTGATGAGTAATGAGAAGTACTCCGCACTTCCAGTTTCCACCTTTGCAGAGAGATTTTGATCATATCTCTCCTTCGTTTTCAGGTTCATTCATGCGTTGTGCAGTAATAAAATTAACTCGCCAACTGAGATTTCTATCCTTCCTTTTCTTTAGCATAAGACATAAGATATAATTAATATAATTACATTTAGTTTTTATAAATAGAATTTATATAAACAATTTTATATTAGCAGTGAATTAATTCTCATGGCCTGACAATAGTTTAATGCATGCTTAATTTTACCGTTTCTGCCCTACCTCATGATCTTTTAGTGTAGCTAGAGCTCTTGCTCCTTACATTACATCATGCATCTAATTTATCTGTTCTAGTTTTACTCAAAATCAGAGAAGCAAATGATGATTTTATTTAACTAACTCTTAAAAAATTATTCCTCTCTTTATTCTTTAGCAATTCTCATTCTTTAATTACGTTATTCATCATGTATGCCGACACCTTTTCCTTTTCTTTGTCCAATTGCATACGACAGCGAGCTTGCTTTTGTTTTTGTGTTTTATGCTTTTCTTTCTCTTATGATACACCCTAAGCATTAACCATGCAGTATTCATACTTTGTGATTGACCTCTGCGCCAAGTTTTTATCATTAATTCATATAATATACAGTCAAATCACTCAAAATTAAAGAAAAACATCGTAAAAAATTTTAAAATGGAATGTCTTTCTTCAATTACCGGGAGTTTTGCGGATAAGGTTGTCGACAAGCTGTTCAATGCAGCTGGCCGTCAGTTTGGTTACTTGTACAACTACAATGACAACATTGAAAATCTACGAAAGCAAGCTAAGAAACTGGCAGATGCAAGGGACAAGGTGCAAAGGAAAATTGATGCAGCACAAAGAGAAGGAAAAGCTGTTGAGGCTGAAGTTCGAAGCTGGATAGAAGAAGTTGATAACATTGCTGCCGAAGCTGATAAGTTTCTGCAAGAGGTAGTCCCAGCAAACAAGAAATGCCTCGGAGGGTGGTGCATAAATCTGCGCTCACGTTACAGATTTGGCAAGGAGGCAGAGAAGAAGGCTATGGAGATTTCCGATCTCCAAGCAGAGGGAAAATTCGAGAATGTATCTAGTCCTACCCCTCCACCAGCAATAATTATTTCTTCGTCTCCGGGAATTTCTAGAAACTTTGAATCCAGGAAGTCTGTTATGAAGCAAACATTGGGGGCCTTGAATGATGAAAATGTCAGCATAATTGGAATATGTGGGATGGGCGGTGTGGGTAAGACCACGATAGCGAAGGAAATAGGCAAAAAAGCAAAAGAAGACAAGCTAGTTGATGAAGTAGTTATGGCGGTCGTATCCCGGAACCCAAGTATTGAAACGATTCAGAAAGAAATTGCTGACATTTTAGGTCTGCCACTTTCCGGCAGTTCCTTGCCAGCAAGAGCTCGCTCTTTGTGGGCAAGAATCAAGACGGAGAAGCGGATCCTTATCATCTTAGACGATGTGTGGGAGCCAATTGAATTGGATACAATTGGTATTCCTTGTGGGGAAAATCATAGAGGGTGTAAGATTGTGCTAACCTCTCGTAGCCAAAAAGTCTGCAATCAAATGGATGCTAAACTTGTTGAAATTAGCACCTTATCGAAGCAAGAATCTTGGAAGCTTTTCAGAGAGGTTGCCGGTCAAGTTGTTGATGATTCTGATATAAACCCCGTTGCAAGAAAGATTGCTGATAAATGTGGTGGGTTGCCAATTGCGATTTTGACGGTGGGAAGGGCATTGAAGAACAAGAACAAGTATGTGTGGAAAGACGCAGCTCAACAGCTTAAAAAGTCCAGCACAACATACATTGAAGGAATGCAGAGAAACGTAATTTCAAGTCTAGAGTTAAGCTACAATTGTCTCGAAAGCCAACAAGAGGAATCACTCTTCTTGTTCTGCTGCTTATTTCCGGAGGATTTCAAAATTCCAGTTGAAGTGCTGGCGAGATACGGAATCGGTTTGAATTGGTTCGAGAACGTGGATACGGTGGAGGAAGCAAGAAATAGAGCACATGCCGTTGTAAGTAGCCTTACCTCTTCCTTTTTGTTAATGGGTACTGACGAGCAAGGGTTTGTCAAGATGCATGATGTGGTCCGTGATTTTGCAATAGCAGTAGCTTCTAAACTTAATAACACTTTCATGGTGAATGCTGGAATTAGACTGCTAGATTTTCCAAGCAGAAACACATATGCAGATCTCACAGGTATCTCATTGATGTGTAATGATATTCATGAGGTACCTGATCATGGTTTGGAATGTCCAAAGCTGCAAGCTCTGCTGCTGCAGCAAAATTCTGCATTGGTAATTCCTAGCAATTTCTTTCAAGGAATGAAAGATCTGAAAGTTCTTGATTTGAGTGACACTAAACTCTTGTCACTGCCTCAGTCACTTTCATTCCTTGCTAACCTAAGAACATTGTGCCTTAGTCGCTGCAAACTGGGTGATGACCTGTCTGTAATTGGAGAGTTGACTCGACTAGAGATTCTTAATCTTTCTCGTTCTGATATCAAGGAGATCCCAGCGAGTTTTAGCCAGTTAAGTCAACTGAGGTTGTTGGAGATGAATTTATGTAACAACCTAAAGCTAATACCACGCGGTGTCATATCAAGCCTAAGTAAATTAGAGGAGTTGTTCATGTTTGAATGCTTTATTGTTTGGGATTTTCGAAACAATTCCAGGCTTGCGGAGTTACAAGACTTGTCTCGAATAACAAAGCTGATGATTAATATTCCTCGATACAGTTACTATCCGGAATTCATTTCTTTCCAAAACCTAACAACGTTTATCGTCTCAGTTGGAATTACATACAAGGAGTATTATGAAATAACAGTCAATATTGAAGCCAACAGGAGATTGGTGATTCTCTCGCATGACCTCAGGAATTCACCACTTCCTGATTGGGTTAAAGATTTGTTAAAGAGGAGTGAGCATGTAATCCTGCATAATATACGAGGTACAGAGAATGTTGTTGGTGATCTTGTAAGCGAAAGGTTTACAGATTTGAGGAATTTAACCGTTAGATGCTGTTTTGGTGTAAAATATGTCATTGACGCATCCAAACCGGCTTTCCCCAACTTGGAAAAATTGGTTATTTATTACAGTCCTCACTTTGTTGAAATATGCCGTGGTTTACTTCCAGCTGAGGCATTCGGTGAACTGAAAGAAATAGATGTGAATATGTGTGACAGCGCTTTACACGTCGTCTCCTCTCATTTGCTACAGAGATTAATAAGTATAAAAGAAATCTTCATACGGAACTGTCAATCATTGTTAAATGTATTTGAACTTGAAGGGCTTGAGATTGTGGACGAAGAATCGCAGTTTCTCACATCATTGGAAAGAATTACGTTGGCCAATCTCCCTAAGATGACACATGTATGGAAGGGTAACATACGATTCCTTTACTTCCACAGCCTAAAGATCCTAGGATTGTGGAATTGTAATGAGATACGAAACATATTTCCACAAGCTATGCTACCGAGTCTCATTTCTTTGGAAAGAATCGAGGTAAGCGGTTGCCATAATTTAGAGGAGATCTTTGGAAAGAAAGAAGAGGGGCAGGAAGATGAGATAGTTTCCTGGAAAAAATGTCACACTGAAGCTTTGGGAAACCTGACTTATATAAATGTTGAGAGCTGCAGTAAAGTAGTAAATCTCTTCACAACCTCCATCGCCAAAAGCTTGGTTCAGCTCAAGAAAATGGATGTATCCTGGTGCTCAGCCATGCAAGAAATTGTCTCGATTGAGGAAGGAGAGTCAGCTGAGAGGATTGTGTTTCTCAGTTTGTACTCCATGGAGCTTAAAGGTCTAGACAGTCTCACTTGTTTTCTCCCGGGGCTTTGTCCGATTGAATTCCCAGCTCTGGAGAGGGTAAAGATAGTTGGATGTCCAAAAATGAAGACCTTTGGTTTTGGAGACCAAGTGACACCCAAGCTCAAGAAGGTGAATCTGGAAGGTAAAAACCGATGGATGGGTAACCTCAACGACACCCTGCAGAAATTCTTCCATGAACAGGTATGTGTTGCTCGCTGTCCTCAGAATGTTATCAAAACAGAGGCATATTATTATCAGGATTCCTAAAACGCTGAACATCTTTTCCCTTTTTCCAGGAAAGCATTCGGAAGGAAGCAACGCGGGCGGAAAGATTAACTGAAAATATTGGCTCTGTGAATTGACTGTACAAAATAAATGTGGGTATGAAAAATGTTTTACCAAGCTCCATCTATAATATTCCGTCAACTAATTAAGGAACTCTAATTCAACTTGTTGATTTGTCTCCAGAATTGTTGTATTTTATGGGGTCGATTTACAGCGACAGGTTAGTAATCAGATGTCATTGAATTTTATTCTTGTTTCTTTTCCATCTCTTATTGACAAAAGGATTTATGTATTTTCTTGGTTTGTTTGCCATGGATCGTGATGACGATATTGATTTTTACCGAGGCAGACTGGTTGGAATGTCAAAATACATGAAGTACTCAAGTTCATGGAGTTTCCAATGCAACAATTTGGTATTTATAATCCTACAGTTTGTGTGAAACATAAATATATTATCAATTTAATAAGTTGGTTGGTGAGGAAACTAGCTTGTTTCCGACAAGTAAATGATATCGAGTGTAAATCAGCATTGTTTATAACATCTCTTCCTTTATTCAGTTGTCAATAATACATGTCAAACTCTTACATATTCTTACAGAAAAATGTTTCTGTTTTAGTTAATTATTTCCTCTACTTATTTTGTTTCTAAATCATACTTTCCCTGCCAAGTTAGAATAGATTAGTTCAAAGCTATCAATCTTAAACTTATGAATGGCAATTTTCAAACCCGTAAGGAATAGAACTCCATTTTCTGTATGATTTTTGAAATGGTGTAGTTTTCTCTGATATCAAAGCTGAAGTTTGCATCTGCTAATTAAGCAATCAGACAAAAACTCTGCAATATGGGATTCGAACTTGTTTATCCGCAACCTTATATATATTATTTTCAGATATATAATCCCCCATATCATTTATTTTCTTTTTATTTTTTTAGAATATTGTACAAATATGTATAGAAATGATATTATACAAGTTAATTACCTAAATTGATTATATAAATAAGAGTCTTCATTCTCCTTACTGGGAAGCTTGCTTTGGAATTGAAATGAGTTAAATCTTTGGTTGGATGCGAATTCCTTTAATGACAAGTCCACTCTTCCATTTTCCACTTCTATGTTCGGTAAGAGAGATTTTCATCTCCCCTTCGTTTTCAGGAGCAGTAAAAAACTCACCAACAGGGATTTCTATCCATCGATTTCTTGGCTTTGTCAGGAAATTTTCTTTGCGTTCTTGCTTGATTCCATTTTCCAGTTGCATTTCCAGGCATACCGGAACTTCCCAACCGTAACTTGTCCCCATCAACATTATCACAAATCCAACTTCATACGTAATTCCTGGAGACAGTTTCTTTGTGTCAAATTTCGCTTCTACCTCCAGCCAACACACCGCAAGTAGCTCAGCCGCATCCACCACCTCATTGCTACAATTAATATCAGACAGCTACGATATCTCAGCAGCTTTTACGTAATTTTAAAATATTTATTGCTCCAGCCAGTACTGTAAATTTTTAAATACCTTGTTTCATCCACTGGAATTTGAGTCCATTTCCAGTAACGCCTGTCACCCATCCAAATAATTGACATATCCCTTGCAAATAACATGAAGCTGTTGCCTCCAGAATCGCTTTCAATCCAATACCTCTGCAAACATTAACTTAATTAATTATTGTATAAATATAAGGCCTGGTGAATTTAATGAACTTGCCTGTCTTTTTTGGTTTAAAAGAACTCCAGAACAGAGCTGGTCGTAGAGCCTCTTAATGGAAGACCTGTCGATTGGTGAGTCTGCCTCTTGTATAATCTCTTCATAGTTATGCGGGAGTTTAACACTATTATTCTTATTGTTTTCTGATAATGATGCCTTCGTTGGCGGTTCTGATGACTGCTGTGAATCTCCATCTTTTTCTGATAATTTCCTTCTAATTTGTTTTTCACTCCGTTTTTTCGTTAGCTTTGCTCCCATCTCTTACAAACTTTACTCTCTCTCGTTCTTCCCTGCAATAATGTTATTGCCAGTTTTATATATACATATGAGAGGCTTCAAACTAATATTATATTCTCTAGAACCATTTGTTCTTTCAATGCTAGCTAGCTATAGAAACTGTTTTAGATAGGGTTATTCCAAATTCAGCATCATAAACTATTCTATCAAATTCTATAACTTTTACATGATACAAGCATATTAAGCAGTACCCACATATATGAGCATCTTGTGGTCCGCGAGCTTGGAATCAAATTCTCACCCCGCCATTATTTAACACGCACAACACAACTGCATGTAAATTTTTTCGTGGTGAGACCGACGTATCATATCGTCTCTAAATAAACAACTTTTAGGTCAAATATTCATGTATGAAACGATTAGTGTATATACCTATTTATTAAAGTCTTGCTTTCATTTATATCTTTTAAAATGAAAATTGATCCTTTTTAACTTCATATATATATATATATATTTGGTACTAATTAAGAATTTCTTTTTGACAAATAATTTAATATTTGATAATAGTTTGCTTTGTTTTCATGCTTATTAATTATTTTTCACAATATTCATGTCATTTATTTACTTCTTTGTAGTCAGAAAGAGAGAAACAGTCGTATCATATAACGTTTATAACAGTATGCAGAGCGCAGGATAGTCGGGGTACCCAATTCGTTAGAGCGAAATGACCTTGTTGGTGTTAAGTGTAAAAACAAAGGATAGCGCAAAATCAGTTGCAGAAGACTCAAGTTCAGGATAAAATACTACCAGCATCCAAATCATGCAAGACATGACTCCATATTGGCCTTTCTCAGTCCATCCATTACCAAATTTAATTACATGTATAGCATGCATGAGAGGTGTCAAATTAATATATATTTTTATTCTCTCGTAATCTCATCTTTCTGTCACTGAAACATTATTTATTATAGTCTAGAAACATATATACATTTTTTCTTTCAATGCTAGCTAGCTGTAGAAACTGTTTTAGATAGAGGGTTATTCCAAATTAAGCATCATAAACCACGCTATCAAATTCTATGAACTTTTAACATGATAAAAGCATATTATGCAGTACCCATTTATATGAGCATATCTTGCTGTCCGCCATCTCGAGCTTTCTTTTCCACAGCAGATTGGAATCAAATTCTCACCCCGCCATTATTTAACAAACACAACACAAGTACATATATAGTTTTTCGTGGTGAGACCAACGTATCATATCGTTTCTAAATAAACAAATTTTTAGGTCAAATATTGATATGTCCAACAATATGTATAGATATCTATCTTTTAAAATCTTAATTGTATCCATTTATATATTTTACAAGTACAATTAATCGTGCTGTTTTAAAATTTTTTAAAAGGTAAGGGGTGGGTGAAGTCTAAATTATTTTAAATCTCCTTACATGTCCCTATAGTGTTTAATTACAAATATTTGATAGTAATTAAAATTTTCTTTTTGATAAATAATTTAATATTTGATCATTTTAATTTGTTGATTTATATTATTATTTTTATTTATGCTGTCACTTTTAGTTTCTATTTCTTTGTCCAAATTAATATTGTATACGTACGTACGATAGTTTGTTTCTGTTTTCATGCTTAATTTTGGTTCCATACTTGCATTACTTAGTTGAAGAATAAGGAACAATATTTTGAAGCAAAATTTTGTTGTATTGAATTTTTCCAACGAACAGTGATTGCTTACTTGAATACGATGAAAAATATGTTTATGTACAATCTCAAGTAGGGTAAAAGAATCAAAGAATTACTGCTCAAGAAACCTAAGAAAATACAATCTAATGGTCCCTATTCGTGATGTGTGTTGAAAGTTGTACACCATCCCTTAGATCATTCTCGTATAATAGCTGGTGCATGCTTTCTGTTTTTTCAAATTTTCTAAACAGCTTTTCCTTACTAGCATAACTAACTTTACACTGGGTTGGTTTACTTTCTTGGATTGGGCCATCTTCAATTTTCGGTTGCTTCACTTCTATATCATCTTCAACATCCCCTTTCAAGCTCAATGTTCTTGGTTGAACATTGAGCTTGGCTCTTAGGTAGCTGAATCTCTCAAAGGTCATAGGTTTAGTCAAGATGTCTACTTTTTGTCATATAACAAATTGAGACTTCTCCATCTGCGACTTTGTCTCGAATGAAGTGAATATCAATCTTAATGTGTTTTGTTCTCCTATGGTAGATAGGATTTGATGCTAAAGCTGCTCACTTAGACTGTCAAACTAGATAACAAATGGATAATCAATTTTAATATTTATTTCTTTGAAGAGAGATTGAATCCATGTTATCTCAACTGTTGTATATGTCAGATCTCTATATTCAAATTCTGCACTACTTATTGTCATAACCTGCTACTTCTTGGAGCTCCATGAGACCAAATTTTCACCTAAGACCACATAATACCACTTACTAATATTCTATCACCAACATCACACCCCCAATCAGCATCAAAGAAACTTACTAAATAAGTTTTTCTCTTTTTTGAACTCAAGACCAAAGTTTTGAGTCCTTCAAATATCTCAACACTCTTTTGCAAGAGGACCAGTGGGTATCTATAGGATTACTCATGAATTGACTTAGTTTATTGACAGCGAAAGCTAATTCTGGTCTAGAAAGAGTCACATATTGAAGAGCTTCTAAAATACTTCTGTATAAAGTATCATCCTTAAATGGTTCCTTGTTGGTCTTAGATAATTTTTTTCCTGTGCTCAGGGGTGTATAGACACCTTTACAGTTTGTCATTTTTACTCTGGAAAGGATATCATTGATATACTTTCTCTGAGATATAAATAGTTTGTTATGTGTTCTTACTACTTCCATTCCAAGAAAATAGTTCAGACTCCCAAATCCTTCAAAGCAAAAGATTGATTTAGCTTATTAATCAATTATTCTAATTGAATTGATGAGCTTTCAGTCAACACTATGTCATCAACATATATTAGCATAAGTGTTACTTTTTTGTTGCTTTTCCTAAAAAATAAGGAAGTTTCTGATTTTGAGCTTTTAAACCCTCATTCTTTTACTACTGACTTTAGTTTATCAAACCAAACTCTAGGGGCCTGTTTCAAGCCATAGTGAGCTTTCTTTAACCTGCAAATATGATTAAGGGTTTGTGAATTCTCAAAGTCTTCAGGTTGGTGCATGTAAACCACCTCAGTGAGTTCTCCATTCAGAAAGACATTGTTTATGTCTATTTGTCGAATGTTCCAGTCATTAAACATAGCTAAAGTTAGAACTATTCTTATGCTGGATGTTTTCACTAAAGGACTAAAGGTCTCTGAAAAATCAATTCTTGTTGTTTGATGAAAATCTTTTGCCACTAATCTTGCTTTTTAATTTTGTAGGCTTCCTTCAAGATTTTATTTGAGCTTGAAGACCTATTGATTTCCCATAATCTTCATATTTGGTTCAAAAGGAACCAATTCCCAAGTATTATTTCTGACCAAGGCATCAAACTCCTCTTGTATGGCCTTTTTCCAATTTGGGTTACTTAGTGTTGTGTCTATTGCTATTGGAACTTCTAGTTCAACAAAATCTGATATAGAGGTTAAAAAGGTTTTGGTTTGAAAATACCAACTTTGGCTCTAGTGATCATAGGATGAGTGGAAAGTAATATGCACAATGCTAGTTTTGACTTTGATTCAAGTTGTATTTTTAGGTTTTTAGGATCTGAGTTTGTGGAGGTAAAGCTACTATTTAGTTCATGCTAATATGATTCATATTTGTTTTGGTTTTGAGGACTATGAGAGGATTGCTCTGCTTGAGAAGTTGTTGGAAATTGACCAATATCATATGCATGAGTGTTGACTAGAGATTCAGCTGAAATATTAAAGAAATGTAGATACAAAGACGAGCTCTCAGAGTTGGATTGTGAAGTGCTTGACACAAAATGCGGGTTTGAACTAAAAGGAAAAGACTCATCACTAAAGTATACATGTCTAGCTTTGTAAATTCTCTTGAAAGGGTGCAAACACATGTAACCTTTAGTGGTAAGGACTAGACCCTATGAATACACATTTTAAGGTGTGAAATTTAAATTTATATTTGTTATTGGGTCCGAGATAGGGATAACACTCACGTCCAAAATTTTTTATAAAGCTTATATCTGGTTTAGTTGAGGACAAGACTTCCAAGGGTGATCTATTTTTCAACAGAGATGTAGAAAGTCTATTAATGAGGTAGACAGCAGTAAAAAAGGCTTTCTACCAGAATTTAATAGGCATGCTAGCTTATGCTAAAAGGGCAAGTTCGATCTCAACTATATATCTATGCTTTATCTCTACTTTCCCATTTTGATGATGAGTGTAAGGATTAAGAATATCTAAGTGAAATACCTTGTTCAACTAGAAAGTTTTCAAAAGGTTTAAATTCACCACCCATGTCACATTAAAGGGTTTTTATTTTCTGTTCAAGCAGATTTTCAACCATGCTTTTAAATTGTTTAAGGGTGTTTAAGGCTTCAAATTTTATGGTCAAAGGAAAGATCCACATATATCTTGTCAGGTTATCAACAAAATAGATGCAATATTTGTGTCCTTAAGAAGATGAAATGGGTGCTAGACCCCAAAGGTCTGTATGAATTATTTCCAAAGGTTTTCGGCTTTTGGTTTTCGTTTCTTTAAAAGAAAGTTTGTGTGACTTTCCATATTGGCAAGCTAAATAGAAATTTGGTAGTAGAATTGAATTGTTTTCATTAAAGTCTTTAAGAATATTACAGCTTGATAAGAGGCCTTTGAGAAACATTTACATTTGGATGCCCTCATCTCCTATGCCACAAATCTAATGATTTTTTAGCTCTCAAGGCTTAAACAAAACCTAATTTATTCATATCTAGACTTTTTGACATGGACTGGAAAATAGCCAGACTAGCTGTTAACAGTGATGACTTTATGCATGTTATTTTATTTGCTAAACACTTCAGCTGATAAAGGCCTTTCCTAGCCATTCCCTTACGCAGAACATGCCCCTTCATTTTTTCCTTCACAACATAAGCACTTATGGTAAACTCAATTAGCACCTCGTTATAATGTAAAAGCTTTGAAACATTGACAAGGTTTTTTGTAATATTAGGAACAAATAGAATTTGATTCAAACAAATATGTTTTCTATGTGAAACATGCAATTTTGAGTGTCTAATGTGAGATATGAATAAGCTTTCTCTATTACCTACTACAAGCTTTTCCTTCCAATTATATTTAATGCTAACTTCCATATTGTTGAAAGCGTTTGTCACGTGATTAGTGGCTCCATTATCTATATACCAAGCTAGATCAGACATCTTCTTTAATGTTGCTATAAAGGCTCCCTACTGTTGCTTTTTCTGTTTTGGCACAAAAATTCTTGCTAAACCTATGCCAACACTCAAAAGCTATGTGTCTAGTCAGACAAATTTGACAAGTTCGTTTTTGGTTTGAATAACCTCCACCTTTTCCATTGCCTTTGTTTCCAACATTAGGATTGCCTCCTGACCAATTTCTCCTTTGGTTTTCGGTGGCTTGGGCAAGGTTTGTTGCCGCATTTTATGGAAAACCAATGCTTGGTTCCAAGTGGAACTGATCTATTTTGCTTTCTTGGCTTAACAACATTGAATAAACATCTTCAATGGGCAAAGGTTCAAGCCTTAATGAAACATTCACAACCACAGAGTTATATTCTAGACCAAGTCCCCCAAGAATGAACAAGATGAGATCTTTGTCAGTGACAAAGTCTCCTGCCTTCCTAAGAGAATCTGCATAGCTTTTCATTTTCATGTAGTAATTTGTCATGGTCATGCCCTCTTTTTTGGTGGTGGAAATGAGCCCTCTGAAATGGAAAATCTTGGATATGGATTGTGCAGTGAAAATCTTCTCTAGAGTTTCCCACCAGCCACTTGAGATGGTGCAACCCACAACAGCTTCTAGCATTCCTTCACTCAAAGTGGAAAGAATCCAACTCATAAGCATTTGATCTATCTTCTTCCAGATTTTGTATTCAAGGTTATATATGGTAATGATGTTTTGTTCACTATCCATGACAACATTAACTCTTCTTAGTGGTAGTGTATTTTTGTCAATAAAGCTTTCAAGGTCATTCCCTCAAATAACTGGTAGAACTTGTGATCTATAGTAAAAAAATTGAGTTGTTGAGTTTGATTGTGTTGGTAAAGGTGAAATTATTGTTGGTTATAGTATTTGGGCTGAAAGGTGTGTCTTGTGTTGTGTTACTATGGTGACTATTGGTTGACATTGCTAAGAAAGACTGAACTCTGATACCAAGTTGAAAAATAAAGAATACAGATTTTGAAGCAAAGTTTGTTGTATTGAATTTTTTCAATGAACAATGACTACTTGAATACAAAGAAAAATATGTTTATGTACAATCTCAAGTAGGGTAAAGAATCAAAGAATTGCTCAAGAAACTTAGGAAAATACAATCTAATGGTCTCTATACATTATGTGTGTTGAAAGTTGTATACCATCTCTTAGATCATTCTCGTACAATAGCTGGTACATGCTTTCTATTTTTTCAGATTTTCTAGATAGCTTTTTCTTACCAGCATAATTAGCTTTAAAATCTTTTTAAGCCCTAAAAACCTTATGTTAATTAATCTTTCATTAATTAAAATAAGTATTCATTACAAATAAAATTATTTAGGATAAATATTTTAGTCTAATTAGGATTAATTAGAATGAGTATTTTATTACAAAATTGAGTTTTAAACATCTCTTTTAACTAGGATTAAATTGTAATATAAATTTTAAATAAAATTGTCTTAAGGAAGTTGATTTGCACTAAAATAAAATTACATGAAGTAGTCTTATTCTACCACAACTCCACATCACATATTATTAAAGAGTACATAATCCCATGTTTAGGGAATCGAAATCCGAGAGATTATAGCCTTCCTGAAGTGTGTCCAGAAGGAGTATCATCTTCTTTGTGGCAAAGTTGGTAATTTTTTTTACATTCTGGCTATCTTTATCGCCTAGACTAACCTTAAACACTACCCTAGTATTACACTATCTTTCCTATATCCATTAACCTTAAGTTGATTATTTTTAACCTTAAAAAAGCACCTTATTTGCAGCCTTAAGTTCATTAGTTCGCAGATGATCGTATTGAATGCCACCGCACACTACAATAAATATGACTAATAGTAGCATTTTTTTTCTTCCATAAGGTTACTAAATATTAGTTTATTAAAAAATCCTACAATTAAGCGTTAAAATAATAATACTTTTTTTATTATATTTATATTTAATTTGTAGCACTTTTGTTAATGCTATGCATAACATTAATTATTGTAACATTAAAAAAATGCTTCCAAATAATTTCTTTTTTTTTTTACTAACATTGAAAGAATGCTACAAATTTAACCAAAATTGTTCAAATTATTGGGTTAGGTTTCCTCCTTGTAGAGATGGCTCAAAAATAGTGACTAAGTCCAATTAGCCTAAGGATATTTTTTTAATCCTTTTTTAAGTACGGTTTAGTTTCTTATTTTTGTTGAAGTATATAAAGGAGAGGAGAGTGGGTACTGTTCACAAGTTTAAGAAAAAAGCGGGTACTGTTCACGACTTTAGAAAAAGACGGTACTGTTCACGAGAGAGGCAGAATAGTAAATCCCGAACAGCTGTGATCAACTGGTGGATCAGAGGTTGATTTGTGGTCCGATTGGACTGAAATTTTACCAGCAGCTTCACAACTCAGAGTGCTAAATTCTGAACGGTGGAGAACAAATTTGAAGCATTCTTTCTCCAGATTTCGTGACTGGTAGTTAAGCTACCAACTTGGTGATGTTTTTCTTGAACTCTCTCTAATTTCTTTGTAGAACTTGAATGTTTGCCAAGATTGTGTGATCTTGAGATTGTTATAATATGTACCTCTAGTTTTAATTAGAGAGAACTTGTGTATTCTCATTGTTTGATTATAGTGGAGATTTTTGGGTGGACTACGGTCCCGTGGTTTTTCCTCCTCACATTAGGGAGGTTTTCCACGTTAAAAATTGATTGTGGTGTGATTGTGTTGTGGTGATTTTATTGCTGTCCAAGAATTAAATTTGTGCCCACGATTGTTGCTCTATTTGTTTGTTTTCTATTAGGTTCACGCAAGAGGGGATAAGGTAATTGTTGTGCTTCCGGATTATCTGTGTTAGTTTATCCCAACAAAGTGGTATCAGAGCATTAGTTATATTTGTCTAGTGCCTTGTGTTGAACAATGGAAGCTAATACAAGTAGAATGGTTAATTTGAACAGTGCAAATTATCATTTATGGAAAGGAAAGATGGAAGATCTTTTATATGTGAAAGATTACTACTTACCCGTGTTTGAAAAATAAAATCCTGATAATAAAACAGAAGCACAATGAAAGTTACTTCATCGGCAAGTTTGTGGGTATATTAGACAATGGGTAGATGACAATGTTTTGAATCATATCAGCGGAGAGACAGATGCAAGTTCTTTATGGAATAAGCTTGAAGAGTTGTATACCAGAAAAATTGGGAATAATAAACTTTTTCTGATAAAACAAATGATGAGCTTGAAATATCGGGATGGGAAACCTATGACAGATCACTTAAATGCATTTCAGGGAATCATTAATCAGCTGGCAGGAATGAACATCAAGTTTGAAGATGAAGTACAAGGGTTATGGCTTTAAGGCACATTACTGGACTCATGAGAGACATTTAGAATGTCATTATCTAACTCAGCTCTAGATGGTATCATCACCATGGAATTGGCTAAGAATAGTGTTCTGAATGAAGAGGATAGAAGAAAGTCACAAGGTTCTTCACAATCAGATATCTTAGTCACAGAAAAGAGAAGGAGGAGTAAGAGTAGAGGTCCGAAAAATAGAGATAAAAGTAAAAGCAAGACCAACAAGTTTGCCAATGTTGAATGCTATTATTGTGGTCTTAAGGGATATATAAAGAAGTATTGTCGACAGCTCAAGTGAGACAACAAGAAGGATAAGAAAGGAAAAGAAAAATGATGACAGCAGTGATGATGACAGAGTTGCTACTGTTACAGATGACTTCCTTATTATGTATGATGATGATGTTGTCAATCTTATGTGCCATGAGACCAGCTGGGTAATTGATAGTGGTGCCTCCATTCATGCTACTTCACGAAAGGAATTCTTTATATCTTATACATCCGGTGACTTTGGAGACGTCAAGATAGGAAACAATGGCTTAGCTAAAGCCATAGGCATGAGAGATGTGCGCTTGGAGACCAATAATGGCACGATGTTACTTCTGAAAAATGTCAAGCATATTCCTGATGTTCGTTTGAATTTGATTTCTGCAGGTAAGCTTGATGATGAAGGATTCTCCAGCAACTTTAGTAGTGGTCAACGGAAGCTCAGTAAAGGTTCCATGACTGTGGCTCGAGGAAAGAAATATTCTTCATTGTATTTTATGCAAGCAAAGATTGTAGACAATAGTATCAATACAGTGAAGAATGAAGATACAATTGAGTTATGGCATAGAAGACTTGGTCACATGAGTGAGAAGGGTTTAATTGTTTTGGCTAAGAAAAATCTCCTTTCCGGGATGAAAAATGAATCTTTGAATAAGTGTATTCATTGCTTGGCAGGGAAACAAACCAGGGCTACCTTCAAGACATCTCCTCCTTCAAAAAAATCAGGTATACTCGAACTAGTACACTCTGATGTTTGTGGCCCCATGAAAACAAAAACACTTGGTGGTGCTTTCTATTTTGTGACTTTTGTAGATGATCACTCAAGGAAGTTGTAGGTTTATACATTGAAGACAAAAGATCAAGTACTAGATGTGTTTAAACAGTTTCAGGCTTCAGTTGAGAGACAGACTAGGAAGGACCGAAAATGCATCAGAACTGATAATGGGGGTGAGTATTCTGGACCATTTGATGAGTATTGCAGACAGTTGGGAATTCGTCATCAAAAGACACCTCCGAAGACTCCTCAGTTAAATGGGCTAGCTGAGACGATGAATCGAACACTAGTTGAAAGAATGAGATGCTTGCTTTCACAAGCACAATTACCAATATCTTTTTGGGGGGGAGGCTTTGAATACAGTTGTACATGTATTAAATCGCACACCATGTGTTCCTTTACACTTTGAAGTTCCAGATAAAGTTTGGTCAGAGAAGGATGTTTCTTATGATCATTTGCGTGTCTTTGGATGTAAAGCATTTGTGCATATTCCCAAAGATGAGAGGTCTAAACTTGATGTCAAGACAAGATAATGTGTATTTCTCGGTTATGGTCAAGATGAGTTTGGCAACAGGTTTTATGATCCAGTGCAAAAGAAACTTGTAAGAAGTCGAGATGTTATATTCATAGAAGACCAAACTATACAAGATATTGAGAAGTTAAAAGAAGAAATGCCTCAATATAGTGATACACTGATAGACTTGGATCCAGTTCCTCCAACACAGCCTACAGATGAAGTCCAGGATGGCCAGCATGGTACAGGTGATATTGACACTCATACACAGGTTGAGATTGATGATGATGTCCATCAGTTACCAACATCAGAGGTTTCATCAGATATTTCACTTAGAAGATCTACCAGAATCCGACAGTCTTCCACACGTTATCCTACAAGTGAGTATGTGTTATTGACTGATGGGAGAGAGCCTGAATGTTATGCAGAAGCAGTAGAAAGTGAACAAAGAAAAGAGTGGATTGATGCTATGCAAGACGAGATGAAGTCATTACATGAAAATCACACATTTGAATTGGTAAAGTTACCTAAGGATAAACGAGCTCTAAAGAACAAATGGGTGTACAGAATAAAACAGGAAGAATATAGCTCACAGCCACGATATAAAGCCAGATTGGTTGATAAAGGATTTAGCCAAAGGAAAGGTGTTGACTTTGATGAAATTTTTTCTCTAGTTGTCAAGATGTCATCCATTCATGTGGTGTTGGGCATAGCAGCTAGTCTTGATTTGGAGATTGAGCAGATGGATGTGAAGACTGCTTTTCTACATGGAGACTTAGACAAAGAAATTTACATGGAGCAACCAGAGGGTTTCAAAATAAAAGGAAAAGAAGATTATGTGTGCAAGCTGAAGAAAGGCCTCTATGCCTTAAAACAAGCACCAAGACAATGGTATAAGAAGTTTGAATCAGTTATGGGGGAGCAAGGCTACCGAAAAACTTCTTCTGACCATTGTGTTTTTATACAGAAATTCTCTGATGATGATTTTATTATATTGTTGCTTTATGTTGATGACATGTTGATTGTTGGCAGGAATACTTCTAGAATTGACTGGTTAAAGAAGCAATTAAGTAAATCCGAAGCAATTAAATCCTTTGCTATGAAGGATTTAGGGCCAGCAAAACAAATCCTTGGCATCCGAATTCATCGAGATAGAGCAACCAAGAAGTTGTGTATATCACAGGAGCACTACATCGAAAAGGTACTTGAAAGGTTCAATATGAGCAACGCTAAAATGGTTAGCACTCATCTTGCTACACACTTTAGGTTAAGTACCAAGCAGTCCCCTACAACAGACAAAGCAAAGGAAGACATAGAAAAAGTTCCTTATACTTTAGCGGTTGGAAGCTTGATGTATGCGATGGTATGCACAAGACCGAATATAGCTCATGCAGTTGGTGTTGTTAGTAGATTTTTATCCAATCCAGGAAGAGAGCATTGGAATGCAGTGAAGTGGATTATGAGATATCTTCGAGGTACTTCCAATTTTAAACTGACCTTTGGAAGTGGAAAACCTTTGCTAGTTGGCTATATTGATTCAAATATGGCTGGAGATGTTGATACTCGAAAGTCTACTACGGGTTACTTGATGACACTTTCAGGTGGAGTTGTAGCATGGCAATCAAGGTTACAGAAATGTGTTGCACTTTCTACTACAGAGGCAGAATTCATTGCAACAACTGAGGCATGCAAAGTGTTGTTGTGGATGAAGAGGTTTTTAGAGGAGCTTGATTTCAAGCAACAGCAATATGTGGTATTTTGTGATAACCAGAGTGCAATTCATTTGAGTAAGAATTCTTCTTTCCATGCAAAATCAAAACATATTGATGTGAGATATCATTGGTTGAGAGATGCTCTTAATGATAATATGTTTGAGCTTGAAAAGATTCACACTGATCACAATGCCTCTGATATGTTAACCAAAACTCTTCCGAGAGAAAAACTTGAAGTTTGTTGTTCAATTGTCGGGTTGGCAAACCCCTTCACACAGTAAGAAATGGGGAGATTTATTAGGTTGGGTTTCCTCCTTGTAGAGATGGCTCAAAAATAGTGACTAAGTTCAATTAGCCTAAGGATTCCAATTAGCCTAAGGATATTTTTTAATCCTTTTTTAAGTAGGGTTTAGTTTCTTATTTTTGTTGAAGTATATAAAGGAGAGGAGAGCGGGTACTGTCCACAAGTTTAAGAAAAAAGCAGGTACTGTTCATGACTTTAGAAAAAGACGGTACTGTTCACAAGAGAGGCAGAATAGTAAATCCCGAATAGCTGTGATCAACTGGTGGATCGGAGGTTGATTTGTGGTCCGATTGGACTGAAATTTTACCAGCAGCTTCACAACTCAGAGTTACTAAATTCTGAACGGTGGAGATCAAATTTGGAGCATTCTTTCTCCAGATTTCGTGACTAGTAGTTAAGCCACCAACTTGGTGATGTTTTTCTTGAACTCTCTCTAATTTCTTTGTAGAACTTGAATGTTTGCCAAGATTGTGTGATCTTGAGATTGTTATAATGTGTACCTATAGTTTTAACTAGAGAGAACTTGTGTATTCCCATTGTTTGATTATAGTGGAGATTTTTGAGTGGACTACGGTCCCGTGGTTTTTTCCTTCTCACATTAGGGAGGTTTTCCACGTTAAAAATTGATTGTGGTATGATTGTGTTGTGGTGATTTTATTGCTGTCCAAGAATTAAATTTGTGCCCAAGATTGTTGCTCTATTTGTTTGTTTTCTATTAGATTCACACAAGAGGGGATAAGGTAATTGTTGTGCTTCCGAATTATCTGTGTTAGTTTATCCTAACACAAATGACTATTATTAAATAACCAAATAATAGATTATATTTTAACAAATTTTAAAAGTTTTATAATTATTTTTTAATAACTATTATTGTATAAGGCAAAATTATCATTTTTTAATAAATCGATACATTAATAAGTAGTTTAAATGCTAACAATTAATTTAGACAAACTTATGTCCTAAGTATCCTTTCGATTTGACTTTTTTTATAAGTAGGCAAAAAGTTTTTTTTTAATATAAAAAATTATTTTCAAATTTTTAGATGTGGTTTAGTTAACATTAAGAAAAAACTTTTAGAAGTTATAAAAGTTACTTTCTTTCTATTAAAAAAAATCGCAAATTTGAGTTTTTTTACGGTAAAACTTTTTGAGCTTTTTGAGCTTTTTTAAAAAGAGAAATTGTTTAAAATACTCTTATTTTGATTTAAAGATTTTGCATTATTTCATTAAAATAGAACATTAAATCATTATCTATTAAAATAATTATTTAAGTTTTTTCAAAATTATTTATAATAACCAAACAATTAATAAATTTTCATTAAAAGTTTCATTTATAAAAACTTTATTGATAAAAGCTCTACTCTAAAAAGCTTTACTTGAAAAATTATATCAAATAAATTCTAAAATACTCTAAACCCTCATTTTTATTTACTTTGATAATAATTACGATGTAGTGATTATAAAAATCTTTAAATAAAATACATATAAAATTTTAAAATGTATATTTAAAAATTATGTCATCTTCATTGACATTAAGTAAATTTAATTCACATTTAATAATTTATTATTCTCATTTTTATCATAAAATAATTATTTTAAATTCGATCAAACTTGTTCTTAACATTTTAATTTAAATAAAAGATATTCTTGTATACTCTTGAGTTTTAAAAAGCATTAGATCCTTTATTCAAATTAAAATATTAAAATAAAGTTGAAAAAATTTAAATAATTATTTTGCGAGAAAAAAGGATTAGTTATATTTATGAAATATTAGAAAGCAAAAAATTAGATAAAATAAAAATAATAAATTATAATATATAATTGAATTTAGTGTTATGTTATTGGAATGAATAATTAGAAATATAAAATATATAATTAAATTTAGTGTTATGTTAACGGAATAAATAATTTGATATACTTTTATATTTTTATATAATAGTTTAATTTAATTTTGATTCGTTTATTTATGTTAATTATGTACTTCATAATTTTTTTAAAAAATAAAATAAAATAAATATATTTTTAAATATATATTAAATAAAATATTATATATTTTTTATTTAAAAATTCTTATGTTCATAATATATTAAATTATTGCCAAAAAAAGAGTTAGAAAATTTATAATGTTATTATTTTAATTTAAATAAATTATATTTTTATTTGTAATTTTTTGTAAATAATCAAACTTTTTTAAGTTTAATATTTAACCTTTAATATGTTAGAAATAATAAGAGCTAAACTATTTATTAGGAGAAAATTATATCTCATTTTATTATTTTGCTCAAGTTTCAAGACTAAAATAACAATATACTAAAAGATCAAATTGATTAAGTTAAGAGAGTATTTTCTTTTTTTTTCCAAAATTCAGGACATTTAACACACCCTAAAATTTGATTTTTTTTTTTAAATGACTACATTTTATCCCCAAAATCCAATTTTAATCACCTAACAATAATGTGTTTATTTTTTATTACTCTCACAACATTTAGATAAAAATATTTTTGACAACCAACTTAACAAGACAATTTTTTTCACACTCTCTTCAACCTCAAAAATTAGTCACCATAATATTTTGATTCAAATGTTATTGAAGCGAAGAAAAATAAATATTTTTGAAAAAATCCCCTAAAAATTCAAGGACTATTTGTTGTTTCCCCAAAACTAGGGGTTATATCACAGTACCCCCTGATAACTAATTTAATAGTCTACTTATTAAAGCATATTTAAAATTTAAATAAATTTGTAAATCTAAAACTATGATAAAATATCTGATTAACTTAATGAAATTTGAATTTCTGATTATGAAAAAAAAAAAGAAAAAGAATGTTAATGGGTTAGTGGGCAAGTGGGTGATGTCGGCCTAAGCCTGGGCAGCAATGGGCCATGCTTGGGCTAGTGGTGGGCTAGTGGTGGGCTAGTGCATACTAACCACTTTGTCAAAGATTTCAAAACAATAATTATAAATAAAATAAAACAAATACTATACTTTTAATTTCAACATTCTTCGAACGATAAATTCTCATTCTAGCCTTCTTTTTTATCCCAATTTTCATCTATAGCCATTTTTATAATTTTTTTTTTTAATCAAACAATTAAAATTTAGATAGAGATGTTCTCATAACTTCATTTGATAAAGAATTTTTTATACTTTCAAATATGACTGAACTCAAAATCATAATTATAAATTGAGCCCAAAATTTTAATTTATTATACATTCAAAAATGGACTTTTTACCATGTTAAAAATCTAACTTTGGGATATAATTTAATTTATAGTTACAAGTTAAATCATGCTTGAAACTAGATAGTTTTTAGTGCATCCAAAACTTAGGTTTCGAGTATGGCTTAAACTATAGTTTTGAGTTAAGGTGTACTCGAAATTACAATTTAGAGTTAATTGAAAACTAAGGTTTCTAAAACAATGAAAGTAAAATTTTAAACTTAACATAAATTATGGTTTTGAATTAAGCGGTACTCAAAAGTATCGCAATAAAAATATTTTACGTTTTTATTAAATATACCTATTAAAATATTTTCATTCAAATATTTGGTGTTTGACTAAATATGAAAAGAAATTTTAAATATAATTGTTTATAAAAATTATCTTTAAATAATGGCTAAAAAGAAAAATTTTCATTCTTAAACCCTTTTAAAGTTAATAAAATATCCCATCTATCGTTGCACAAAATAGATCTAACTTGAGGAAGAAATTGTACCTAATCTTTCAATTGGATCAAGTTTCAAAATGAATGAACAAGATTATTTGTTAAATTTAAGATAATTTGATTTAGGGTTTACCATAACTCCTGTCTTAATACTTCATTTAAAAAACTTTTCTAATTCTTGTAAGTTTACAACAAAAGCATTTGTAAAATATCAAATGTTGGTTTGGTATTGTTTTTAAAATGATAAGAATGAACACATATTTATTATTTTTTTGAAATTGAGTAAGATAATTATATTGATAATAAAATTGTATTTAACTTTAAAAACATATTATTGAAAATGACTAAAAATAATAAAATCTTATTCTTTAAAAGTTAAATACATATTATTGAATATCATAAAAAATAATAAAATAATTTTTTTTATCTTTAAGTTAAAATTTAAAAAACAACCATTAATATTCTTAAAAATGTACTTTATAAATATATGCAACCAAACACATCTTTTATTATTATTTTAAAATTGTTTATAAGTAAGCCACATCTTATCATTTCAGTATATTACTTATAACTTGTTTAAGATTGTTCGTGACTGATAAAATAACTTGTTATTGTTGCGTTTAATAAATAAATAATTAGTTGTAAAAAAAACAGTATATAAATGTTTGAAGAACTCTATACATTTTTATATTTTTATAGTGATAGCTAGTGTACACAAGAGTTCATTGATCTGTGCCTCAAAAATTAATATGCCAACAATGTAATGAATGTATGCCCTCAATGAAGGCTAGTGTTTGAGTCCTTTCAAATTGGGTTAGATTGTGTCACGTAATGTGTAGGTAAATATCTCTCAATCTAAGGATGAAAAAAACACAACATGTACAAAGATTTCTAACATTACAATTACAATACTCTCTTATTTGTCAAAGTAATTATTGAATCCATAAAAAGTAATTATTTCATAAAAATAAAAAAAAATTATAAGTAAAAAATGACGATACAATAAAATTTTAATTTATGAAAATTATAAAGATATAATTTTCATAAATTATAATATTTTTTTTGGTTAAAATGATGAGATATAATAGAAATCATAAAAATCATGTTCCATAAGTTGTTAAAATTGAATTGTGTTGGAGAACACTTATTTTCGTGGACGTACCATGCAAAGATTGTTTGATAAAATGAGTCTTATTATTTGTATACTATTCCTTCTGAAAAAGTGAAAGGAGAAGATTGTTTTTTGGTAAATACCTCTAGTTCCTATTTAGTCCTCCTTTCTAAAGTTTTTTCTATTTCTACATTGGTTTTTTCTCCATTTATGACGTTTCTTTTAATTTTTTAGAGAGAATTATTAGGTGGTGGTATTTTTCTTAAATGTAAATACAAGTAAGAATACTCAAAATTTGAGTCTTAAATTTAGATTAAGTTTGTAATAGAGGAAAAAAAATATGACTATTTTACTATTTACTAATAATTGAGACTCAACGAAAAAATGTTTTATTTTAGATAAACTCATATGATATTAGTACTTGTTTGATTTAACTTTTTTACTAATCAAACTAATTTTTAGATTTTTTAATGCTAAAATTCTTTTTCAAATATATGGACGTTGTTTGATTAACATTGAAAAAAATCATAATTTTAATAATATATTTTTTAATTCATAATATATAACCTTTTTGAAAATGCATATATAATAATTTTTTATAAAAATTAAAATTATTTTGTTACTATAAAAAAATTTATAATTAAAAAATAATTTTATAATCATTAAAATTTTATATAATAACTTAAGTTTAAAATTATTATTGTCATTAAAGTATAAAATTTCAAAAAAAATTATCATTATTTAGATTTTTAAATAAAATAATTTATTTTATTTAACAATTATTTAAGACATAATTTTTTAAAATTATTAGTGCTAATAATAATTTTAAAATAATTTATTTTATAACTAATTAAATTTATTTTCTTTAATAATTATTTAAGAATAATTTTATTATTATTTAATAATAATTTTGAATTAAATTTATTATATAATTTTTTTAATTATAAATTTTATAATAACAAAATAATTTTAATTATTATAAAAATTATTAAATATGTATTTTCAAAAGAGTTATTTATTAAGGTTAAAAAATATATATTTAAAATGTATTTGATGTACTGGTTAAAGTACTACTCTTTTTTATTAAGATTTAAGTAATTTTATTTTGTAATTTTAAAAAAATAAATTTAGAGTATTTTGATAAGTTTATTATTTATAGGGGAGGTTTGTATTTTATTTCACAATTTTTAAAATTAGAATTTCTACAAACCTCAGGAAGGCATATGGACTTTTTCCATATATATAATAACAATATAATATAATTAGATTAATTTAAACACCTAAAGTTTGTAGAGTTTTTATCTGATATTTCACATGATATAAGCTCGGCCCATTTATACACGTAACCCCCACTTTTTACACGTGTCGAATTTCTATTAGCAGCCATAGCAAAGTTGTCGACAAGTCAGCACTTTGCCAGTTACACGACGCCACGTGTCAATTAAATCAATTTACATGCAATATATAATTATCGCTTTTTCTCTCTCTTTTTTTTTTTTATTCAAAAAAATGAGGAGAAATGGCCGGGTTCTATTGAGAGATCTCACCCAATGACGTGGCCTCCTTTCTATCTCTACCAAACTATCCAGACACGACCTCCACCTTTTTCCTTACACTTTTCTTCTTTCTCTCCCCTGTCTCTCCTTCCCTACCCTCCACGTCATTCTTTGTACTAACATGTACCGGGGTAACACTACGCACCCTCTTCCTCCCCCCACCATAAACGATCTCAGCCATCCATTTCCCCAATTTTCACAAACCAACCGCTGCCCCTAATCTATCTAATTTTGTTTTATTTTTATATTTGTTTTTTTATTTATAAAAATTATTTTCTAAAAAGCTGAGAATTCTCTCTTTTCGCACTCTGTACATTCGGCTCGGCCGGTTACAGTTCGCTTTTTCTTCCCGGTGATGTAAATCTGACCGTTGATTGACTGTTCCGGTCACACTTAGTCTTTGATCATAGCCGTTTAGCGTCCTGTAGAAGCTTTAATAGTCCGCTTGCCTTTTATGGCAAGTGAAGGATTTGACTCTGTAAAATATTAAAACGGATAAACCTCCTCAGCAAGCTTCGTTTTTTTGTTTCTTATTTTCTTTAATTTTAATTTTTAATTAATATTATGTATCTTTGTATGTGTTTGTTTCTTCGGATTTTCACTGAAAGAAGAAAATGATAGGTGTCTGTACGGACAGTGTATGATCTGATTGTCAATGGAGTTTTTCATCGGAAAAGTGGAGTTTGAAACCCTAACCCTAATTTTGGTCTCAGCTGAGGTTTCAGAGAGGATATCTTTCATGGAGGTTCTCTAGTAGAGCCTTTTGATGTAAATCTTAGTTGATTTTTATCATTTATTTTCTGGTAATTTTTATTATTTATGCTTTTCACTATTGGTTCTGTTCTCGTTGTTTTAACTAAAAATTTATTGCTTTTGGTTTTTTTTTTTGTCCTTTCTCTCCTTATGTGGATGTTGTTTGTTTTTTATTGAAGATATGGAGAGTAAGGAGCTGACTTTGAATAGAGAGGGTGGTGGTGGTAATAGTAAGAGTAGTGGAGATGGATTTATTGATCGAAGTAAAGTGAGGATTTTGCTATGTGATAACGATGCCAGTAGCTCTGAAGAGGTTTTTTCGCTTCTTTTGAAGTGCTCCTATCAGGGTATATTTTGAGTTTGTTCTTATTTTGTTGAGTCTTCTGATGTTTGCATGTTTATGATGTTCCATTTTGAGTTTGTGGTGTATTGTATCTGCTGCTAATTTATTTGGTGTAAATGTGGATTATGTGATTTGATAGTATTGATTTATATGATAACTTAGTGATCAAGTTCTGTGCTTCCTGTTTAGGAAGTTGAGTATATAAACTTGGAAAGAATCAAAGAGAAGTTATTTTAATGCCATGGTTTTTGGTTAAATTGAAAGATATAATGCATAACTATTTTTTCTTGTTAAGAATGAAAGACAAATAAAGCTTCACTCAGCAAAACTATTGTGTTAGCCTCCACTAATTCTGTTTTATTGTCTAGATATCTAGCCCCAAGAATAAATCTTTCGGCTTAGTTTGCCTACATTCTATTGATAGTGGTATTGGGTTGAACTTATATACATGATGTACAATTGTATTGAGGATTGATTCTGAATATGATGTTTATTTTTTTTTGGTCGGAGGGAGGGGGATTGAGGATGTCCTTCAGTCCCACAAGGTAGACTTGGATTAGCTTGGCTTATGGTAATCAAATAAATATGATTTTTCTTTCGAACTTTGGTTTACATTTGAAACAGCGGGAGTATGATATTTAACATTCTTTCGCTGTTGGTTTCATTTTGCCTTAAAATCTTTTTCTTCCTGGTCATTTGGTACTTCTGAAGGCTAAATTCATTTTGCCCTTTAAAAAAATAAAAATCTACTAGAACTCCAAATGTGTTTGAGAAAAGAAGAAAAGTTTAGATTGAAGCAAATATAGTTGAAGAATGACCCTTCACCTTTTTTTTTTCTACAATTTCTTTTGAAGTGGTTTAGTTTGCAGTTTGATAAATCTTGTCTTCCTGTTCTCAGGTCACTCAATGAGAATTCTCATACAAATATATATTATAATTTTGAATTTACCACCCTACTTGCCAGTTTGTGTTTTCTTTTCGTTTTAGAATTATCTGCTTCATATTGATCTCCATCTTCTATCTTTATTTATTATGTTCCATTGTCATTAAGAATGCTCCAGGTTACCATTACTATTTGGCATGCTTGTTTTCATAAATTATCTGCCTCTCTCCATTCTAACCTGCTATTATGTTTGTTTCACAGTGACTTCAGTGAGGTCAGCTAGACAGGTTATTGATGCATTGAATGCTGAGGGATCTGAAATCGATATCATACTTGCTGAAGTTGACCTCCCAATGACTAAAGGCCTGAAGATGTTAAAGTACATCACGCGGGATAAAGAGCTCCGGCGCATACCTGTTATTAGTAAGTTTCTGTTAGTCTATTTTCACCTCCAATTTTCCCAATAGTGAATTATATTTTGGTGCTCATTAATTCTTTTTTCTCGTTTAGTGATGTCGGCACAGGATGAGGTCTCTGTTGTTGTCAAGTGCTTGAGGTTAGGTGCTGCAGACTATCTTGTAAAGCCCCTACGAACTAATGAGCTATTAAACTTGTGGACACATATGTGGAGAAGAAGGCGGATGGTGTGTTTTGCATGAACTTTGCTATTTTGTTACTTCAAACTTTTCTTTTCCTTTATTTTTATATTTTGCGTTCTTTCATTGCTTTGCTCTCCCTAAAAATATATTCATTCTAGCTAGTGCTAATCTGCAAACACAAGGCTAGTAGGATTCACTGGTTTGCATTTCCTAAGGGCTTGATACTAAAAATGGCTTTTAGCCTGTAAACACTATTTGTTTGAAGTTCTCACTCTGAGTCATATTAACTGAGAAAGCAGAAGAATGCAGAAAAACTATGCTATTTGGTCATCTAATATGAAGCATAATCTGATCTCTGCTGATTCTAAGTGGCCCAGCCTCTGCATTTCAATTATGCATCCACTTATGCACAAGCATTTGTTGCACTTTAGCTGATAGCATGCTTATGTTTAACCAAAGCATTTTAGTAAGATCATTCATTTTTTTAAATTTTTGTTTGTCTGGCAGCTTGGTTTAGCTGAAAAGAACATCTTGAACTATGATTTTGATCTGGTGGCATCAGACCCTAGCGATGCTAATACAAACAGTACTACTCTGTTCTCCGATGACACAGATGAAAAATCTCGGAGGAGCACAAATCCAGAGATGGGAATGTCAACTCATCAGGAAAATGAAGTGAGTGCTGAAGTTTGTTAACTTGAATATATCAGATGTTAGTGCACTGGAAAATGATGTTTGGCAACCTAAACAAAGTAAAAATGTAATTTAGGATGTTCTCGGAATCAGTCCAGCTCACCTATACAAAACACTTGATTTATGGAACAATATCAGTTACATCACATTTTTGTTCTGTTCTGTAACTCTGCTTGTGTATCCTGTTAGTTCTTTTGTGTTTTTTTATAAAAATCAAGTGGCGTTTTATTATTAAATGTGTTCAATATGTCGAAGTTAGCCAAAAAATACAACTATACAATAATTTATGAATCAAAAAGCCACATTCTTTATACAATGACTAACAAATTAATAGGTTAAAGTAGAAACTGAAGTTCACTGGTATAAATTACCAAAAGTCACTGCACTGCAATTTTAAATATACCCATTTCAGCAAACATTTGTGAAAGACAATGTGGACTTTTCTGCAATCTTCAAAGGAACAGGTTGCCTGTTGGTTGATGCTGTTTGTAAATATCGAGGAATATGTGGAGCAAAGAATGCTGCGGTTATGAAGGTTTGAAATGTCCCAGTGCTTGTAATCTGGGCCAGAAATTGTTGCTGAGTTTTACAATGTTTAAGCAAATGTCTCTGTAATTGCTATATGCAGAAACCAAACATTTGAACGACTAGAAGAATAATCTAAAGAGTCTAGGAAGTTAGGATAGAGGAAACTTTGTAAACACTAACATTAGCAGAACTGCTTCTGTTTGCTCATTCATTTCTTGTTCTACTTTCAGTCTGCTGCTGCTGCTTTTGCTTCTGCAGCTTCTGCAGCTACTACCGCTGCTATAGAGCGTTCTCTAACTGGTGTATGGGAATATAGGCCTGATGTGCCTGGAATAAGTGACCGCCGAACGGGTGAGCAATTTGTCACCTTTTAAATGCAGCTTTATGAGTATACATTTTTGGACTCACATTAATGTGAAATTATCTATCATGGTTTACATTTGATTGCGAGTTTCTAATACTGGTCATATTTTCCAGGTCAGTTTTCCTCTGGTCCGAAGAAAAGTGAATTGAAGATTGGTGAATCATCTGCCTTCTTCAGTTATGTCAAATCAAGCATGCCCAAAACTAATTCCCCAAGGGTTATCAATGTTGATGATACTGCTCCTCAAAATGTGAGCAAGGAAGAAAAACGTCAACCATGTTGTCCACAAGTGGTTAATGATAGCCAAATACATGAAAATTGTGAGACATGGGAAAACTATTCTCAGGGAGAAGACTTTCCGAGCAGCAGTAGTGTCCCGGATTCTCTTTCCATGGAGAGGTCCTCTACCCCACCTGTGTCTGTGGACTTTCCACAAAATCGGAGTTCCAAAGATGAAAAGTTCTTTCAGGCACATTTGCCTTCTAGAAATGAACTTCAACTTGATCAATCAAATTTACCTCCACAAACCACATACCAATATTACATGTCAGGAGCAATGAATCAAGTTATGCTGCCATCACCAGCACAATTGTATCAAAAGAACCTGCATGAGCTTCAAAATCATGCTACTTCAGCTATGCTACCTCAGTACAATCACCTTCCGCAATGTCTCCCTCACGTGACTGGGATGACATCATTCCCCTATTATCCTGTTAGTGTGTGTTTACAACCTGGTCAGGTTTCCACTAATTCATGGCCATCATTTGGGAATTCATCTTCCACTGAAGTGAATTTGAGTAAAGTTGACAGAAGAGAGGCTGCATTAATCAAGTTTAGACAGAAAAGGAAGGAGCGTTGTTTTGACAAGAAAATTAGGTATGTTAATCGAAAACGACTTGCCGAGAGGAGGCCCCGTGTGCGGGGACAGTTTGTTAGGAAGGTAAATGGTGTAAATGTGGATCTTAATGGGCAACCTGCTTCTGCAGATTATGATGAAGATGAAGATGATGAAGAAGAGCAGGCTTCAAGAGACTCTTCTCCTGAAGATGATACTTCAGGATATTAATTTCAAGTCATTGGTAATATTGACAAAAGGAATTTTTATCCTTCAAAATGGTAACTTTCTGTCCTATCTAGTGCTCCCTGTGGCTCCATTGTGGATCGAAGAATACAGATCTGAACCAGTGTAAAACACTCGGTTCTCCTAAGTGTGATCAGGTCCAGATAATGTCAATGTTGCCACTTTTATCATGTGGGTAGTCTCTTTCTTCACCTTGTTCTGGGGGTTACGAGGAACTGGAAATGCATATCAGATGGAGCTTGTCACTTGTCACTTGTGCTGAAGGAAGAGGCACTCCTGATACTTTATATTATCTTCAATGTCTAAATGCTAAACAGCTGGTAAAAATTGCATTAGCAATTTGCGTGAAGAAAGGTCCTTCGGCAGAATTGTTCTAGAGGTAAATGTAATCTTGTATGGAGTTTTAGATTGAAATGGAGAGCATTGAATTGAAGTTTTCATTTTTCTCTCTGAATCAGTTAATTAATGAATAATCCTACTCGTAAGTTAAGATACAAAATTTTTATAGTTTAGGCGATAAATAATGTGACAATGCATTATCCATGTATATAAAGCATTATGATAGATGATAAGGGATGCTTTATTGAGTTTTAATATTTGTTAAAAAGAACCTTAAGCCTGATGAAATTGTCAGTTTTAATATTGAGGAGAATTTAATGTAAATTGGCTAAAGGAGCATAAATTATCATGTTGAGTATAGGTTACTAAAATAATTCTAACGTCTTTCATATAACTTGGAATCTCATTTTGCTTTGTTGTGTTAGAAACTAGACATTTAGAGTTTTTCAACGATATATTCTTTACTTATACAATAGCAAGTAAGATAGCATGTATGGCGTGTGCGTTGCTATGCTTGTGATGCCAAGCACCATTTTGGCCTAAGAGGGTGGTGCACGTGCACTCAGCTTTGTGCATGTGCACACCACTGCCTCTTACCACCCCGCGCGTCGGCATCGATGCGTGCACATGCACCCTCATCCTTGTGCTCATTGGCAGTTGGATCAAATTTGAACAGTCAAATTTTGCTAAAATGACAAGGTTTTATGTTTTTTTCATGAGGCGGCCATTTCCAAGTATAAAAGAATGTTTTTAGAGTTAGAAACATAAGGAGAAAAGATGGACTGAATAGTCCAGAGATAGGCTTGGAGTTCAATAATTTCTTGTAGATTCTTGGTGGATTCTTAAAAATTGAGTTTTGGAGCAACTCTCAATCTGAGTTTTCTTTTTTTCTTCACTCTCCCTTGAAATTTATATTCTATAATATTGTTTTAGATAATGTTTACATTTATGAATTTCTTGATGATAATTATAATAGATTTTTCTATATTAAGCTAAATTTTATAATCTAACGATGATATAACCTATTTGAGCTATGTTTTGATTAATTGGGATTTTGTCGATGTTTGTACATTTCATTCGTTTGTGTTTTTCTTGTACTTAATGTTTCTAATTTGTTGTTGGATAAATTAGTTGATTGTTGATCAATGGGGTAATATTTAGGAGAGTTTAATTCATTTGCCAAGAAAGAAAAATACAATTTAGACTTTTGTGAGTCTGGAAGGGTCTCAGAATCTTGATAATCATATTAACATTTAAAATTACAAGATACCAAAAGGTAGTTGAATTTTAAATAGTTGATAACATGCAGATTTTAATGCGTATTTAATTAAACGAGTCGGATTGTGATATTGGCTAGGTTAATTAGGTATAGGATCACATTCGACACTCAGTATGGGGAATGAGATCAGTTTATAACCTGTAATTAGTGAATCGAATCAGAACGTGTTAACAATTATTAAGGAAAAAGTCCACATACCTTTTGTGGAGATCTCAGTTTCATATAAAGTCTATGGAAAGGGACACAAACTTCTCTTACAAACAATAAACTTACAAGAATGTCCTAAATTTATTTTTTTATAATTGTAAAATAAAATTACTAAACTTTAATGAAAAAGAGTAATACTTTAACCATTGTACCAAATATATTTTAAATATATATTTTTCAATATTTGATAAATAGCTCTTTCGAGAATGCATATTTAATAATTTTTATAATAATTAAAATTATTTTGTTATTATAAAACTTATAATTAAAAAAATTTATATAATAATTTGAGTTTAAAATTATTATCAAATAATAATAAAATTATTCTTAAGTAATTATTAAAGAAAATAAATTTAAATGATTATAAAATAAAATTATTCTACAATTAATAATTTAAAAAAATTATTTCTTAAGTAATTGTTAAGTAAAATAAATTATTTTATTTAAAAAAATCTAAATAATGATAATTGTTTTGAAAATTTATAATTTAATGATAATAATAAATTTAAATTCAAGTTATAATATAAAATTTTAATGACTGTAAAATTATTTTTGAATTATAAATTTTTTATAATAGTAAAATAATTGTAATTATTATACATTTTAGTATATATGTATTTTCAAAAGAGTTATATATTATGAATTAAAAAAATATTATTAAAATTTATTTTAGTATAGTGGTTAAGGTATTAAGGTATAATGGTTACCAAAGTGATTTTATTTTGTAATTTTAAGATGAATTTGAGATATTTTAATAAACTTATTATTTACAGGGGAGGTTTGTGTCCCTTTTAACAAATTTTTTATCAAACTGGGATTTCCACAAACCTCAGAGAAGGCATGTGCACTTTTTTCCAATTACTAATTAGGATAAATATAGAGAGAATTGAGTTAAGTCAAGACCCTAAAACTATTATCATAGAAATTTCTATTTTTTTTTAATTCAGTTTGTTATTTGATTACCTTTTTATTTTTGAATTTGTTTCTTGAATTAATTGTTTAGATAAAATTAAGTTGCCATAACCATAGTACTTAGTTTTAATTTGAAAGTTCAATCCTCGTAGAACGATACTCTTACTTATTACTTTATTGCTTTTCACTATCTATGCATTTGTGATTAAATACGCACATGTTAGCATTGTCATGAATAATTGCACCCATAACCAAAATTAACAAAACTAACATTTTTTCTATTTACTTTCACTTAAATCTAACTTTCATTTAAATTAAACGATTTAAATTGTTAATCTTAGGAAATTTAGATGTATATATTAGGAAGATAGGTAGACAATCACATGTATGTGTTGGAATTGATTGAAGTTAGTTTTGGTGTATTCTCCCTTAAATTAATATTTATGAATTTTGGTGTTTTATGGATTTAAGAATTAAATGTAATTTTATATAATTAGATATTTATTTGATTTAAAGGTTAAATAATATTACGTGTTAATTTAATTAGTCGTTTGTCCAAATCGAGTTTGATAATGCTTTTGTATGAATGCTATTTTTGTAAATACAGTGAGAATATTAATACATGTTATATTAGAAAAAATGAATTATTTTTATTAAATGCTGTGTTTTGAATATTTGTGAAAATTATTGTGATAAATACATATGAACATAAAATGAATTGGTAATTAAAAATATAATGACCATGATTATTGTTGTGATGTGATATTGGTGTTTGGGCCAACGATTTTTAAGAATAATGTCCCTAATGTACATTTCAGTTGCTGTGACGGTTAATAAGAATAATGCCCTTGAAGGTCGTCTTTGATGGGCAACGATCCCTAAGAATGATACCCTTAAAGTACGCATGACTAATTTTTAGGGCGACGATCTTTTATAATAATGCCTATAAAGTACGTAAGAACAAAATTAATGGTAATTGTTTTTAAATGATAGAATTAATGTATTTTGTGTTGTTTATATAAACGTTAAAATTGAGATTTTTGACTTGATATTTTATTACACTCATTGTCGGGAATTAAAAAGTGTTTTATATGTTCAAATTTGTTTATTGCAAATTTTAAAATTATTTTTGTATATAAATATCTACTAAACATTAGCTCATCTCTACATTTTAGGTTTAGGCAATGTTAGAGATTTTTTAAGGAGAAGACAAATGATATTCTATAATAAGGATATTACTACTTTTGGAATTGTGTAATTATAGGTGCTGAAATTCATAATATATGGTTTTGATATATTTTTTATGTTTGTATCAAAATTTTAGAAAACGTAAAATTAGTTATATTTTGTTAAGTAATAAAATGAAAGTAGTTGGTGTTAAATTTTATTGGGAGTGTTTAAAATAAAATTTTAAAGTTTACAGGAGTATATATTTAGCATATGTTATATTATAGAGAAAATTCTGTTAAAATTTTTTAGAATTAGGGATGTTAAACTTCTCTTAAACCTAAAACCCAATTAGGACCCACGCCTTCCCATTAATGAACGACTTCACTTGTCGAAAGCCACAAACCAAACGTTGTCCCAAGCTTATTCAACATGAGTAGGGCTACAAGATAGGATGACATAAAGATACTTTAATTTTGCAAGTAATAATGCCTAGCTTTTTGGAATTGGCAGTGATAGCAAAGCAAGTCTGCATGTCATCTGAGCTGGGATCTTGCCCAACAACTTCTTTCCATATGACGCAAAACCTAATAAGATTGCATCAGGATGTAGGTGCATGGAAGCAAGGCCAACGTTGGACAAGACTTCCACAAAATAAGGTTGAATGGGCAATCATAAGCCTAACTCAATATATCTTCTTGAAAGAGCAATTTCTCCTAGGTAAGTTGAGTTTGAAGCTTAGCTGCATTGAGGCAAAAATGATGGAAGAAGGAATGTCGAAGTTATCACGCAACTAGACTAAGTTGGATTCAATTGGAATAGTAAAGTGATGATCTAGAAAAAGTATGCACTTGGTCTGCTGAAGGCAGGTCATTGTCCCCTTCTTTACTGTTGGAACTGTTGTCACTAGAATCCTTGCTGCTGAACTCGTTAACGCTAGAATTTCTTTTGAGGGTGATCGGAGTTTTGCCTTTCCCAACGTCTTTGCACTTGGATCTAGTCTGCGAACGAGTGTTTCTACGGTTGCTCTATGAGATTGAGTTCTCTTTTTGTGGCCCCTTGAACGTCAAGCAAATGTAGACAATTTTTCACATCTACATCACTGTCCACATCAATGAGAGGGTCAGTGTCGAACTGAGCCTTACCTTTCATTATCGAACGGGAAGCGAAGCTCAGTTAGGCTAAACCTTCGTTCTCTGACATTACTACAAAAAAGGAAAAGAAGGGCGTCATGAGTATAATCAAATGACATCAGATGCTGTAAGGGAAAAGGCAAAAGCACACAAAATCGTAAGTGAATCGAGCACGAACCTATAACTATAACTAGAAAACTCAATCTAAACGAAGTCATGCTCGACTCACTACGACACAATCAAAGAAAGAGCAACTCCTCAATCCCAACTGTAAGCCAAAAAAATGCAAGTAAAGTAAACCCAATAAAATCAAGGAACAAAAATCAGCATGAACACACCTGCTACAGTATTACAAATGCCACACAACAATTGCAACCGAAAGATAGAAACTAAAAGCACATGTGCATTGATTCATAGGTCAACAGTTTTGAAAAATTAGTGGCATGATCTAAAAGACAAGGGTTTTAAAAAAAAATAGGTTTTTTCTTTCATGTCGAAAAAGAAAGGAAACAGAATCCCACAAACCCAGGCATTGGCAACGGTGCGTTGATTCGGGGCGTAAGCCGCCTTAATGTATGGCGAAGGCTAGCTGCAAAACACGCCAATGTCATTCAAAATCAGGGAAGAAGAGAGAAGTTACTAGGATGATGCAAAAAGAATAAAAGAGGGAGACTTTCAAAAGGAGTTGTGCAAAAAGCGGCGACCTGAAATGTTAGATATGGCGTCAAAAGAGAGAGAGGAAGTTGAAGAAGCTAGAGAGCAGAGGATTAATGGCATATTCCAGTTTTGCCTAGTTAGAAAGGCCAAGTGAGAAACGCATGAAACTAGAAGGGTTTTATGTAATGGATAATGTGACAATGGAAGAAAATCGTGTGGTTCCAAGATTTTTTGGCCTCTTTTACCAAATGGGCCTTTGTGAAAATGTGAAATTGAAAGAAAGAGGAAATCGTGCTATATTAATGGGTCACACTTAGGGTTTTGGAAGTGAAATTTTCAAAATTTGTGTGGACCCATCAAGAAAACAAAAGGGAAAAAAGAATATTTGACTTAATTTGAATTAGCAAAAGAGAGGCAACTTCGACCAAGTTGCCTTTTACCTCTTTGTGAGCTAGGTTGAAATAAAGCCTTAATTAGCCTAAGCCTTGTTGTACTCCAATATGAAGAGGATTAGATGGTTCAACATTCGACAAGCGCATTTGTACTACCGAGAGATTATCTCCAGTCAACTTGTGTTGCCATATGCTTATCTCCATGATTTTTTGACATCGAGTGTGTCGCTATAGATTTATCGTCATTTTGAATATCTCCACATGCATTTTGCCTTCAATTTTATCATCATTCGCAAAGCAGTAAGGGTGAGAGAACCTAAAAGGGAAAAAGAGGGAGCCGAGAGTAAGGCAAAGAGTTATGAATAGCTTCCAACGTCTTCACCTTTGCCTCAACCATTAAAAGCTGAGGAAGTTTTATTATAAGGAAAAATATGACTGGACACATGGCAGAAAATAAGCCTACAAGAGTCCTAGTTGGCACATTACGGGGTAACCCACCTCATGATCATTTTGATGCAGGACAACCTAAGAACCTTGCTCACATGTGACTAAGTAAGTCTCATCTTCAATTTGGCTCTTTGCTACGTATTTCGGGAGTATTTTCTACTTGTTAATAATGCTTTACATGATTATATATCATGTCGCATATGAAAATGTTCATGTGACCATATATTGTGGCATGTGTGAAAATACCCACATAATCATATATCGTGTCACATTTGAAAAACACAATCATATACTATGGCATGTATGATAAATATGGTCGTATACCACAACACATAAAAGAGTGTTAAAAATTGCCCTCAATTGTCCATTTGCGGCTAGAAATATCTGAACTTGCTCTAAATAATTTCTTGTCCAACACCTGACCTTCTTGAGTAAAAGAACAAAGACGCTTAAATACTTAGATGCGCCAAAGCCTATAATCGTGCCCCGTTAAAGTACCCATTGAGCTATGCTTTGCACTCAAAATATCTCGTGGGGGACAAAACAAAAGGTAGCAGACAAGTTGCTAGCAAGATCATGCTAGACACTGTACAGATACTATGTAAAGCTCATGTGGGGATTAGTGAGGATTGTGCAGAGCCTAGTGGGGACCATGTGTTAGTTAGGATAAATAAGGATGTGCCACCTATCCGCTAAAAGATAATGCAATCCCTATACCTAATAAGAGACTGACACGTAGTTTTTGAACTTGAATAAGGTTTGATCCATCTATCTTAGTTCACCACATGTCATATGGACAAGGGACTACATTGGAAGGTATGTATAAAGGTGAACACAAAAATTAGGGCAACACTCTTCATCCAATCACATTCAAGTATTTCTATTTCATATAAAGATATTTTTTTTTTCAGTTTTGTCAAGGGTTATCTTCTCCAAAAAAATTGTCTCTCTTTCCTCTCATTTTGCCCACATGTCCACCATGAAAAACCTTCATTGATGTATAGTAAAAGCACTGTAGAAAGTTTTGTCCATCCCATTTTGTGTTGATTCCTTTAACCCTTCATATTTTGTTAACCACTTTATGAGTTTTCTTTCTTTATGTTGACTTTCGCCTTGTTCTATTACTTTTAGAGGGAATATATGTGCCCTTCATTTCCTCTCCGATTTGATGGTAACTTGCATCGGACAGGGGTCGTTGAAATGGTGGCTACTGTTTGAGTTTTGATCTGTTTTATAGGGAGTTCGTGTACCAACTCAGTGTTATTATGTGGTCGAAATTGTTCAGAGGCAAAAAGAGCTAAGCGAAGAATTGTGTGAGCAACAGGTAGTGTGTATTTCATCATTCACGAGTTTCTTAGAGTTTTGTGGGTAGCCAAAGAAATATCTTGAGTTGAGGGTTTGTCGGAGGTAGAGTATGCAAAACAAAAGAGTTATTTGTGTGGAACGGACACTTGCATTTTGATATTTCTAGTAGCTCTCGATGGTTCCACACTTTGGCATAGTAGCGGATTAAGAGGAAAAAGACTTGGTTTGAGTCATTCAACTATTTTAGGTGCACCTATTCTCATATTGAATGCTAGTGCGATGCTTACAAAATCTGCGTATCAACAACATAATATATATATATAATATTTAAAAAATAATCCTTCAATTAAAACAAGCAATTAAAGTGTGAGTTATAGTTAAATATCATTTGCATCTTTATACCTTTTTGATTTATACTTTGAGCTAATAGTTACAACACGTTATCAACACGATTTACAAATTCAAGTTCGTAAAATATCTTTCTTATATTATTTTGTTAATAAATTATTTCATGTTATATTACTTTTATTATAATTTTTATTATAAAGTTGTCCTTAATTATAAGTGTGTTTTGTGGTTGCCATTAAATTAGATCTTCCACAACAGAAAGTAAGAATAGTATATTCTATTAGAACTTGAAGCTTACAAACTAAAGAGGTAATTAGAACCTGAAATTCTAAAGATAACCTCATTAATCAGAATCCGAAATCATGAAATAGAATCGCTAATCAAAACCCAAAGTTTTGAATTAAATTATTAAGACTAGAACTTGAGATCTACAAAATATCATTTATATGGACTTAAAGTTCCATATGTCATTTGTATGGGCCTAGAGTTCTATATAACAATTATATGAACTTGAGGTTCCAATTACTAAGGTCACAACTTGAAATTCTCTACATTAATTTATGAATCAGAGCCTAAATTTCTGAACATAAAATTTTGAATTAGAACCTAAAGTTTTGAATATAAATTGTGAAATTAAAACTTTTAGTTCTACATATGTGCTCTCAATATTTTTTTATGGATTATGTTGAAATGCATTTTCATTCCACGTGCTCAGAAGACACCATTAAAAGAGAGAGGAAAATATCCATGCCTTCTTAAAAGATAGTTGAATATTGTGATTTCTCTATTGCTGCAACTTTTTTATTGTAATATCCAACTGTAGGTTATTTCAAGTAATAAAGATATGAAAATCCAAGTGTCAGCCCTTAGAGAATTGGTTATATTAAGTTCACAAGTCCAAAAATCCAAATATTATAACTTCAAATCTCCAAATATTATGAAAATAAATTGAATTCATTTTTTATTAAATTTAGATACATTATTATTAAATATTATGGCATTAGAGATCCATTTTAATGATATGTATAGAAGTTATTCTTGATCCTTTTTTTTTATACACAATTAAGAATCGATAAACAAATGATTTTAATTGGAAGATGAATAATATTTAAGAACAAAGTAATTAAAAGACTAACCTTTGAATTTATAGTGAAAGGTTACAAGTTGCCTTACTTTTTATATGTAGAAAATATCTAAGCACTCAATGTACTATTTGTTAATAATGAATCAAGATTTCTAACAAACTAAAATTACTTGCAAATTATAGTACTCAATTAATAGAAAAGTTGATAATGAAGTACAAAACAAAGGATCAAAGAATAAAATTATACAACCATCAAATGTTCACTCTTAGCCCTAATTATGAAATTAGAAATATATTATGTAAAGAAAATATGAAGAAGAGATGAAACTTTTGCTAATCTTTTAGAGAATACAAGTTGCCCTCAAGCTTTCAAAGCCAAAGTTTATATAGATAAGATAAAGGAGAACTTACACATATGAATACTTTTGACTATCTTCCACTCCAAAATAACGAAACATTTCTCTTCAAAATTATGTTACCATGAATAGTATTTCTAATATCTCATGAATCATAGCATTTGGACCTGTGTAGTAAGAGTTATGCTTAAAATAATAATATATGTTCAAATTAAAACATTGATAGTCATTGTCTAAATAATAATTATTGTAGACCATCTAAATGCATCAATTAGAACTTGTACATAACATAACATTTGTAGCTGTCCCTTTTATGGTTTCGTTTATTCAAGAACTAATACAATTGGTGTACTATGCAGAAAGTTATGCCTAAAATACAAAAGGATATTCATAGGTCCAAACTACAAATGGTAGAATCATATTTTAGTATATTGCTTCAAATGTTTGGTGATGAACCATTCAAAGTTAGGAAATGACCTCTAAATATTAATTGTGAATAATTGAGGTAGCTTCCATTTGAAATAAAAATCATTGCATTTAGAGATAGATAGACAAAGATATGAGCATTAGACTAATTAGTGCTTAAGTGGAAAATATGAGATGACCATTTTGATCTTTTTGATCTCAACTTGTTCTTCCATGCACCTATTCACAAAATACACCACATTAGTATTTTAACATAAGTATTATACTCATGTCAACTTATACAATTATATATATTTGCATGTAATTGAGTTCTAGATCATGAAAACATACAAATTAAAGTTATGGCAAATGAAATTCACAATTTTTGCACAAATGGGGACTTTAAACTAAATAGTAATGCAATAGTATCTTATAAAATATATGTGAAGGATATATTTTTAGACACTTATCATCTATCCATCATTAATATAACCATTAGAGGAATAAAGTTTCCTAAAGCAAATATATGAATGTAAGATTTTATTTGGTGTTGATATAGTTTAACCTTATTTATGGTTATCTCATGGTTGAAATTGTGAGTATAGATATCGAAAATTACATTCATGTTCTTTTACTTAATTAGAGTTAATACCATGATCATTTATCTATTCTCGAAAGTGAATGGAAGCATATATGATAATTATAGAAGTTGTATAATATGATTAATGAAATACATTATTACCGCAATATAGTGGAATGCTTATAACGCGACAAATTTTGTCACTTACATGACATGAAATAACATCAATTGTGTATATGCGGTATGCTAAAATATCTAATAAATAATAAAGCATTATTAGGCCCCCATAAAAATGAAGAGAATATTGAGATTATTTTATTTATCTTAATTTTTTATTAACAATATTCATATAATTTACGATTTAATTATTGTACTTACATATTTTGTCTTTTATAACTCTTTAATTATATTTTATATTCTGTATTTTACTTTCATGATAACTTATTTAAATTATCTTATAAAAGAACATGGATAAATCCTTTAAAAAAAAAGAGTTAGGGATGTTTGCCCTATGTGATAGAGCAAGTACACACAATATTTTTCGAAATAAAAATTATTTCTCAAAATTGAAAATGATTAAAACTAAGGTGAACACCATATCAAGTCCTGTAAACTTGATTGAAGGCTTCAAAAGAGCTATAATCTTGTTAGCATATAGAACTAGATTATACATACATAATGCCTTGTATTATAGCAAATCCAACAGAAATCTGCTTAGTTTTAAAAATGCTTATGAAAATAGATATCATATTTAAACTTTAAATGAGAATAATGTAGAATATCTTTGCGTTACTTCTAATGTCTTATGCAAAAAATAAATATTAGAAAAACATCTAGCTTTCTCATCTGGGTTGTATTAAACATTTATAAATATAATTGAAAACTACACAGTAATGAACAAGAAGTTCAATGATCCTAAAATGTTTATGTTTTGACATGATCGCCTTGGTCACCTAGGATCTATAATGAAGCATAGAATTATTAAGAATTCTCGTAAAAATCTATTAAAGAACTAAAAGATTCTATTATCTAATGAGAATATGTGTTGCTTGCTCTCAAGGTAAACTAGTGGTTAGACTATCAATTTCTAAAATTGGTTTTGACTCTATCATTTTTACAAAGAATTCAAAGAGATATTTGTGGACCAATTCATCCACCTAATGGACGATTATATTATTTTATGATTTTAATTGATGCATCTGCTTGATTGTCACATGTGTGTTTACTATTTATATGAATGTTGTATTTTACTTGTAAAGATTATCGAGTTAAAAGCACATTTTTCTGATAACCCAATCAAGACTATACGTCTGGATAAACATCTAAAGTATTTGATTACTATTGTATATCAATGGTTATTGATGTAAAGCATCTAGTTCCACATGTCTATACACAAAATGAAATAGTTGAATCCCTCATTCAGAGATTTTAGAGAATTGCTATAACTTTATTATTATGCAATCAATTACCAATCTCTATATGGGGACATGTTATATTACATGCTACAACGTTAATTCACCTTAGGCTTATTGCATATCATCAATATTCCATCGCAACTTGAAATTGGTCATTCACCTGATATATCTCATCTATGCATTTTTAGTTGTGTTATGTATGTTTCCTATAACACTTACACAATGCACTAGGATGGAACCTCAAGGTCGCGTTTGAGGGTTTATGTTGGTTTTAACTCACTTTCATTATAAGATATCTTGAGCCCCTAATGTGTAATTTATTGACCATACAGTTTCTAGATTGCTACTTTGATAGGATAGTTTTTTTCACTATTTGGGAACAAAAAAATGCATAGTAAGGCGTGCACTTTTTTGGCAAAAATCTACCATCTCACCATCTCTTTTTGATCCTCTAACTAATCAATATAAAAATAAAGTGCGGAGGATAATACAATTTCAATAAATTACAAATCAATTACTAGATGGATTTATTAATATTGCAAGAGTGACCAAATTATATATACTAGCTGTCAATACATCAGCTCAAGTTATTGTTTTTTAAGAACAATTTGATAAAAAAATAGTTTAATCATCTATTATATGCCAAAAAGGTGGTAGACCAATTGATTTAAAAGATATTTTTTTCACATAAAAGATGATTGAGAAATAGTCCCTGAAGTGACACAAGCTCTTAGAGAAGCATTAACTTTTACAGAGGTATAAGTCCCTAAAGTGACACAAATTTCTCAAAAAGCATTAGCCCTTGAAGAGGCACAAGTCCCTAAAGTGACACAAGCTGTTAAAGAAACCCATGAAGTGGCATAAAAGTCTCCAAATAAAGAAAATTTACAACTTATGTATGTATATATGTGGTGTGGGATCATAATAAAATAGGTTCAACAACGTATTTGAATTTATAGTAGGTACTAAAATTATATGAAATGATTACGACCCACAAATTATGAATAACTGTAGACAGTTGCATGTTGTCCACAATAGAAAGAAGCAATTCAAGCAGAATTAGCTTCTTTTGTCAGACGTAGAGTATTTGGGCTTATAGTTTAAACACTTGAAGATGTGAAACTCGTTAGATCTAAATAGAGATTTCTAAGAAAATGTAATGAAAACAACAAGATTATAAAATATAAAGCATGATTCATTGCTCAAGGTTTTTTATAGAGACTTGGTATTGACTTTGATGAAATATATGCTCCTATAATAATGGATGTAATTACGTTTTGATTTTTGTTAAGTTTGGCAATATAAAAAGACTTGATGTGCATCTTATGGATATAATGACAATATATTTATATGGGTCATTTGGCGCTCATACTTTTATAAAAATCGCTAAAGAATTTAAAATGTTTGAAGTATATAAATCAAAAATTATAATTTGTATTCAATTAAGTTACAAAGATCTTTATACAGCTTGAAACAATCTACACGCATGTGGTATAATCACTTGAGCGAAATTTTAATAGAAGAATGGTATGTTAATAATTTTATATACTCATGCATATTTATGAAGAAATCATAATCTAGATTTGCTGTTATAACAGTATATGTTGATGACATAAATTTAATTGGATTGAAAAGCTCTTAAAAACTACTGAATACTTGAAAAAGGAATTTAAAATAAAAGATCTAAAAAACCCAAATATTATTTTGGCATATAGATAGAGTATAAGTCTAATCAAATATTTATCCATCAATCTACTTATATTGAAAAAGATTTTAAAACAGTATAATATGAATAAAGCCCATCTGTTAATTAAACCAATGGTTATTCGATCTCTTAATCCTAAAAAAAACCTTTTTCGACCTAAAGAAGACGAGGAAGAGATACTTAGTTTAGAAGTACCATATCTCAATACTATTAATTCTTTATTATATTTGGCATAATGTATCAGACCAGATATAATATTCTCTATAAACTTATTAGCCAAAATAATCTCAAATCTATTCGGCGATATTGGATTGCATCAAACATATTTTTCATTACTTTCATGGAATTGAAGATTTGAAATTATTTTATTCCAATGAACCAATTAAAAACCTAAGATTTCTTGGTTTTGTTGATATTGGTTATCTTTCTGATCTCATGAAGCTTGTTCACAAACGGAATATATTTTTACTTATAATAATACATCCATTTCATAGCGTTCTACAAAACAAAGTCTTCTTGTCATCTTTTTAAATCACTATAAAATTCTAGCTATGCACGAAGTAAGTTACAAATGTATGTCGTTGCGATCTATTATTTATCATATTCAAAGTATATGCAAGCTATCTTCCACAGTAGATGTTCTAATTATAATTTATGAAGACAATGCTACTTATATCGTTCAATCTAGAGAAGGATATATTAAAGATAAAAGAAAAAAGTACATTTTACTAAAATATTCTATACTCACAAGTTTCAACAATGCAACAAGATTAATATTAAACAAATATGCTCCATTAAAATTTTTACTGATCTCTTCACTAAATCATTACCCAGGTCAACTTTTGATAAGTTAGTATATAATATTGACATGCATTAGCTTTACAAATTGTTAAATTAATATATGTCATGTTGAGGAAGAGAAATTTTGAGGCGAGCATAATATTTGAAGGACTCTAAGAGCAAAGGTACGTTGTACTTTTTTTTTCTCTTTGACTAAGTTTTATTCCATTGAATTTTACTGATAAGAGTTTTAATGAAAATATATTATGCACGTTTAATATTTGGTGATCCTATCTTCTCGGTACATAATATATCCTAATAAAAATAGTGTAATCCAAGTGGAACTATTATAAATGAAATAGATTTTTGACACTATTTTCATTAAAAGGATTATTTAAACTCTTATGCATTTATTGCATTTAATTGCCCATTGATATTATTATTCTCTAATTTTTATTATATATGTATTGTATTGAAACAAAAATCCTTTAATCAAATCAAGCATTTGAATTCAACAATTGAATTTGATTTGATAGTACACTGAGAAAGAAATCAAAAGCAATTAAAGTGTCAATTATAGTAAAATATTATTTGCATTTTTATATCTCTTCCATTTATAATTTAAGCTAATATTTACGACATTAAAATAATAATAAAATTCTTATAACACCTCGTTAATTTAAAAAAGACCCTTACTGTCTCCTTTTTTTTTTATAAATCTTAGTGTTCACAACGTATCTTTTAATTAAAAAGGACTAATTGATTTTTTTTTAAAATACACTCAATTAAATAAATTCTCACCTAATTCCAAATTATGATAAAAAAATTTCATCTTTATAGTCAATTCTCTAATTATTTTCTTTATTAATAAACTCTTATAAATTTTTTAAGAAAATAAAAATTTTATTTATTTAATTTAGAGTTTGAAAAAAAAAAGGTCTATGATAAGTAAGAGTTAAAGTCAGTAGGACTATTAGTAATAGGGTATAAATAGCATCTAAAATAAACTAAAATATGTATTAAATATGTCTTTTATCTATTTTAATTAAGATTAAAATTATAAAAAAAATAGAATTTTAAGAGAAATTTAAAGGGATAACATTAGCTTTAACTAAAAATTAAAAAAAAAATGAAAATAAGCTTTACAAAACACATAACCAAATATATTTTTCTTTTACTACATTTTAGAAAAAAAAAATTGAGAAGTGGAATATGCATCAAAACAGCATCTAATCTTATGGCTTTTAGTTACAACAATTTTCTTTTGAAATAAATTTAGTAATATTGAAATACGAGGAAACAAAATTCAATTTAATTGAGTTATTTTTCGACAGGTATCTAATTTTTGTCCAAATATTTGGCCACAATTTTTTCTCAGCTCTGTTAAACAATTTATATAATAAAGGATTATTATTGTCATCTGACAGTTACTCCTATTAAAATTAAATTAGGAAAATTAATATTATAGTTATATTTCATTTTCTTTGTTGTTGATGACTTGGTAAAAAAGACTTAAAAACTAGTTCAAGATATTTTTTGAAAATATGTACTTAAAAGAGAGGTTTGTTTTACTTTTGATTCTTAAGTTTTTGTTGTCATGGAAGCAATAATTCTTCTTTTTATTATTAGTATTTTTATTTTTATTGAGATTAATTTTCTTTTAATAAAATGAGTTTGAAATCTTGGCTATCACTGTTTTCAATTGAAAAATAATAATAAAAAGAATAATATAGATGACTTGTCAAATGGATTATAATCCATTTGTTCAAGTTCTGATTTACATTGTTATAAAGTTATTTTTTTCTTTTCTTATAATTTGAAAAAAGATATAATTTTTAAAAAATATGCAGTCAAATAAAAATATAATGTATTTTTAAACTAATTCAAATTTAACTTATGCAATAATCTGTGTTAAAAATTAAAAACTCTAACCTAATACAATTATTAAACTAATTAAGTCATAATCGGGTTACTAATCTAACAATATTTTCTATATATTATAAATATAGAACTAAATATTTTTAAAATATAAAAAAATAAGTAAATAGTTAAATAGTTAAAATATGACTATTTAACTATTTATTATTTGAATAGTTAAATCATGTTACATATAAATTTACGTGTAAAAATCTTTAAATCTAAACATAGTATAATTTATTATTCATATCACACTTACTCATTTACTAATTGTGTCGTTTTTTTCTCAATTCAAACTCATTTATCTACATCAAATTCGTCTCATGATTCAAATTGTTACCCCTATCTAAAATTACAAATGAAAAGATAAATATTAATTAAAATGATTATGATATTAATAGATTGGAGAGAAAAAAAGACTCACTTCACAATTTTTAAGTAAATTTTTAGTAAGAAAACTATAGGACTATAACTGATCATGGGTGGATGGTTGCAGAAGATGATAAGTCATAAAATCTCCATAAGTACGTTAATAATGTCACATGGTATGAATATCATTTCAAAAGTAATGCTAGACATCCTAAAATTTCTACTAAATGATGTAACATTTTATCAAGTAGTTGATATATCTTTATAATTTTCAAAATTATTTATTACATTTGATGACCCTCACATCATTTGATATAAAATTTGGCATCACTTTGCATTTGAAATATATTCAGCGACGTACAAACCAATGATACCTGAAGGATACTTACAGTCAAACAATTGGAGTAGCAAGACAGGCACATCCAGAAGGCTAACGAGTGAGCTTAAAATAAAGGATAAGTAAAATGCAAAAGGCGAGGCCTGTGATTATGGAGCCCACGATCCATTTGCTCCTGCTCATCCTTCTCGACATGGTCGTGAGGATCTTCTTGCTTTTGCTAATGTTGTCATCCACCCCTTGGAGCTGCAAAATTAATATACAAACAGGAAATGACACTTAAGGCAGCATCAATATATATATATATATATAAATATGAACAACACATTAAGAGTCAAAAGTCAAAAAAGAAATGCAAATTGAAACACCAGAGAAATCAAAGGGTATACTGTGTTATGAGCATGTAGAAGAGACTCGCGTTGTTGATGCAAATCTTGCAGGATCGAGACTCCAAGCTCTTCTGTTTCCAGCATTGTTCTTCTACTCTCCTTAATTCTTTCTGTAGACTGGTTTAGCCTCTCTGTTGACATCAACAATCTTCCTCTTTGATCCATAGACCCCTGTCCATCATTGACAAGTTTCAAAAGATAAGTAATTACTCACAAGATCCATTTGGAGAACTTCTAAACCCAAAAAGAAATTAAAAAATATTGCGGTGTTGAGATCCAAATATTATGATTAGAAAAATGAGATGTCTACACTTGCACGGAAGTGTTGAATTCAGACTATTATTGTAAATACAAGGTTTTACAAACAAAATACTAGATCATACGATAAAATTCTATTTGAATTTGAATTCTGAGAGAAATGAGAATTGGGGTATTTTCTGTCTCAATTACAGTGATTTGTATTGTTAATGGCCAATTTACATTTTAAGAAGCAAGAAACTAAGATCAATAATCAATCAAGGTATTCCAATTTCTAAGAAAGAGCCAAAGCTCAAAGAAATGTCAATTTGAGCATTGAAAATGGCATACAAATTATGACTAGAAAGAATACACTCCTCAATAGATCAAAAGAGTGGACTCACCTAGCTGACATAAATGCAATATTAGTTTCCAGGTTCATAATATCTCAGAAAAAGCCACATGGATATAGATATACCCTTAATATCCTCAATAAATTTGCCTATTTTTTAATAACGCCTTCCATTCCAAATTTCTTAATTTTACACACTCTTTTCTTTTGACACTTATCATGCTTACATTATGAATTAATTATCACCAAAACATTCAAACCAAAAGCTAATGAAAAATGTGAAATGGCATTCTATATAAAGCCAAGCTAATGGCAAAGAGATACAGTAGGTAAAGTCCATGGCAATTTGGCTCACATAGGATGGCAAAAAGAATTTCATTGTCAATGTATATGTAGAGATTTGAAAGTATAGTCACAATTCAGGAAAATTAAAAAAAAAATTACTAAGTAGATGTACCTACACTTGGCAATATTAACCATAAACTATCATTGACAAGAGAGCTACGCCAATTAAGAAATACAAACCATCATTGCATCTGCCACTCCTGACTCCAACAACTCATCTCGGGCAGCTTGATTGGCATTACCTGATGTGAATCTCTTCACTTCATTCTTCAAATTGTTCAAATCAGTTTTGTATTCTCTTAACTTAGCAAGAAGCATTGCCTTCACATTTGGCTGCAAACTCCTTGCCTCAAGGTCCATTTTTCGAATCTAGAGATAAAAGTTACGTAGTAAGTACAAGAACAAAGGATGAAACTTTAAGCCAACAAACTTAGCTTGTAAAATACCAAAGTCTCAGCATCATCCAATCCAGCTTTTATTTCAGAAAGTTTCTGCTTTTTCAGCTCTGCATTTCAAGAAGGCACAAAAGTATCACTGGTTAAAAAAACAAATGACCCAAGTGACCGATTCAGCAATTAAACATAATGCAAGAGCATGTACAAACACTAGGTCACTTCTTACAAGGAAATGGATTATCTAGTAGAGAAATGTCAAAGAAGTAAGATAAAATGTGCTAACATAACAAATGAGAATATACCAGGACAACTTAGAAGAAAAATCAGGATAAATCAGTCCATGACAAAGAAGTAAAGATTCCTACAAGTAAAGAAAAGCCTAGCAAGTCAACAAAAAGATATAGTAATGACTGATCTTTTGAGAATGGTTGTTTGTTCTGCTAATAGCTTAAAGTTTATGCTCTACTTTATATTAAAAGTAAAAGTGCTACTGTTGAACAAAGAAAACCATACACTTTTTTTCTCTCATCTTTCTATGAATTAAAAGTGCAAAAGGCAGTACAAGGGCAGATAAGGATCAGCCAACATTATATGTTTCAATTTTGGCAATCCTCAATCTAACACTTATTCTCCAATGTATACTAATTTATAAATCATGCGACGTAATATAAAATTGTAAACTCATTGTCCACTGATGAAGACAGGAAATCAAGAACCGAGTTCAGATAATTATACCACAATAACTAGGTTAGACAGTTCAATCTTATACAACCACCGCCAGTTATTAAAAACTAAAGGTTCCTTCGGGATACTAAATAAAAAGCGTTTATACTTTTTAGAAAAAAAAAATCATTAAAACGTTTAGCACTACCTGTAAAGCATTCCAAATGTTATTCAATTAGCATGTAATTATGTGCTAATTTAAAAATCACCTCCAGCGCTAATTAAATCTAAAAGCACTTCTTAAAATAAGTGCTTATATTTCTTACACAGCCAAACAGGCCGTTCATTTGATCAATGAAAAATAAATAATCTTGAGAGGAAATCGGCGTTTTCGTATACCTCCGTCAAGAGCACTTGCCGCCGTACATTTTCGTGATAAACCGGCGGAGAGCTCGCAATACTGGCGCTCGTATCCTTCAAATACCTGACTCATCGTTGCTCCAATCTCTCACCAAAGTTTTCTATTTATTCACATAAGCAGAAAACGAAAAAAATCAAATGCAAATTCAATTCAGTTGATCATTTTGATGTCAGTTATAAAAGCTTCAAGCGAAGATCACGACGCAATTAGAAATAGATAGATCAAATTTGAATTATGATAGTATACATTCCGTTCATTAATTAACGAGGAAGAGAAATTGTAGATACCGGCGAGTGATCGTCGAATTGACAGATAGATGAAAAGGAAAACGAGAATCGAATGAATGAATATGATCGAGGATGATAGTTTAAATTTTCTTTCTTGTTTATTTATTTATTTATTTATTTTTGCTGAATTTCGGAAGTTGTTAATATTTACGTAAAATTGCCACGAAAAATGTAATGTCCAGAATGCCCTTGCTGATAAACTTGAATAACAGAGGTTACCAAAAAGAGGCTTTTGTTAGGAATATTGCAGGACATCTATTTTATATGTCTACTTGATTTATTTCTTTTGAAAAAATACAATAACACGTCAAATAGGTTAAAAACATTTTTAATCATTTTATTTGAACTTTTTACATCATAAAATCATAATAAATTTTTATTATTTAAATATTAGTTTGTGTTTTTTACTATTGTTTTTTATAATTAAATTCACTTATGAAAAATTATCTGACCATAATTAAGTAGTAGTGAAGTATGATCAAGTATTAATCTAATATAATATTTAGGATTTGGTTGATTGACGTGAAAAATCTATCTCTATTTAATAGAAATATATCCTAAAGTAACTATGGGGACCGAACCCCTCCAATCTCTTGTATCTCTAGAGAAGGAAGGGAGATAAAAAAAACTTTCATCAATAGATTATTAGTGGATTGTTGTGAGAGTGGTATAAGAGAATAAAGGTTCAGTTTCTTACCAGGATATTTTTGTCTTTTCGACACTCATTTGCCAAGTATTTTTAAATTTGCCTCCTTTTTAGGCATATATATCCTGTGCAATTTTCTCACAAAGAAGGCCCGGCCTCCTCAGTTCTTTGCTTTTGTCACCTTCCTCTCTGCAAATTTTAATATTTTTTCCGGGAATTGCAGAAAAATAAATAAATAAAGAAGATCGATGACCGTGTGATATTTCTCAATCTGAAGGGCCATTGATAATCACCTAGGTTAGAGCTTTCAAGTCAGAAGTTTTTTGCTCACCAGTAGTTCGACGAATGTTCTCAAAGAAGAAGCACTTCTTATTGAAACCGAAATGGCTATGCATTTTGGAACAAGACGTCGATACCCAAAGATACAAACATCTTTTACAATCTCTCCACTCCACAATGCCTCCACCTGATCAAGCACCACACTTGCTGCGGGAGCTCTGTAAAGTTGTTTCAAGTACAGTTGGTTGTCTAGATGACTTAGAATCGAATATAAATCGATTTAGAGGTTATTTAACGTCATCGCTTGTTACCCAGGTGATAGATTCTTGCAAACACGAAGCACCCACTAGAATATTATTGCGTTTTTTCCTGTGGTCTTGTAAGAATTTGAGTACTAGTTTGCGAGATCAGGATTATAATCATGCAATTCGTGTCTTTACACAAAAGAAGGATCATACAGCTATGAATATATTAGTTTCAGATCTAAGTAAAGAAGGTCGAGTAATGGAGAGTCAGAGTTTTGCTGTTTTAGCTGAGACATTGGTTAAACTAGGGAGAGAAGACGAAGCATTGGGTATTTTCAAGAACTTGGAGAAGTTCAGGTGTGCCCAAGATAGTGTTACGGTTGCTGCCATTGTTAGTGCTCTTTGTGCAAAGGGCCATGCTAGGAGAGCAGAAGGAGTTGTTCACCACCATAAGGATAAGATATCCGGGGTGGAGCTATATATTTATAGGAGTCTTATTTACGGGTGGTGTATGCAAGAGAACGTGAAGGAAGCTCGAAAAATTATTAAAGAGATGAAGACAGCTGGGTTTATGCCAGATATGTTTTGCTATAACACTTTTCTCTGGGGCCTGTGTAAGAGAAACCTTAATCGCAATCCTTCTGGTCTTGTTCCTGAAGCTTTGAATGTGATGATGGAAATGAGGTCCTATAAAATTTTCCCAACCTCAACTAGTTATAACATATTGCTTTCTTGTTTATGTAGAACAAGAAGAGTGAAGGAATCTTGTCGAGTTCTTGAATTGATGAAAAAGTCAGGTTGTGCTACGGATTGGTTTAGCTATTATCTTGTTGCAAGAGTATTGTATCTAACTGGGAGGTTTGGCAAAGGTAATAAGATAGTTGATGAAATGATAGATGAAGGGCTGATACCAGCTCACAAGTTTTACTATGATTTGATCGGTGTTCTGTGTGGAGTTGAGAGGGTGAATTTTGCTCTCTGAGCTTTTCGAAAAAATGAAGAGATGTTCATTGGGTGGCTATGGTCCAGTTTATGATGTGCTCATTCCAAAGCTTTGTAGAGGAGGAGACTTTGAAAAGGGTAGAGAGCTATGGGATGAGGCAATGGGTATGGGACTCACACTAAGATGCTCAAGGGATTTGCTCGACCCCTCTATTACTGATGTGTTCAAGCCAACAAGGAAACCTGGTGATGTAGCCTGCCTTGAAAAGATACAATAAGTTACATATGTAGGAAACAATAATGGACAACAAAAAGAATCTTCATTCAAAGTAAGGAGACAGGAAGCGTTCTATTTTTGGGATTAAGGTGTTGTGATTTTGAAGATTCTTCCGCTATGACAAAAAGCTTTGTAGTACATACACCTATGGATAGTAGAGATCCCCTTGAGACAATTTATTCACCATCGTCACTTTAAGCTGACTATTAGATTGCATTTTGAACAATATAACAATCGAAATGTAACAATTGTCTGTAGTTCTACCGTAAAAGCAAGCTCTAGATGTCCAATATTATAAAAAAATAAAGCGTGCTTTGATTCCACAAGATCAAAGTAAACCCAGATATGCTAGAAGAAGAAACAGAACGTGCTTTCCTTCCACAAATTCACAAACAGAGGAGAGCAAATAGGGCCAATATACTTAAGGCGCTAAGTGAGCAGACTAAGCTCAATTACCCTAGCAGCAGTTCGTAGTTATCCCTTACATCTAAAGTCTAGGACAAGGAGTTTAGGCAAATTACAATTACATGTAACTGTCAATGTTATTGTTAATTTTCCTTAATAGGATAATAACATTCTAGTACCTAAACAACTAATTAAGGTATAGTTTCATTTAGCAAATTAAATCATGTTTTTAGTTGTTTTTATTTTCACATTTGATCCTGTTGTTTAGGAACGTACTTGTCGCAATTGAGAAAATTATGTCCTTGACTTGTTATTTCGATAGAGATTCAGGGACTGAAAATGTTACTATTCAACTATTACAATGGCATGTAATTTTTGTCTAATTGAATGAGAAACGAATTCAGATCTCCTAGGTAAGAGCTCAGCTGGCACGCGGCACATGGCTATTAATAATAATATGTAATACAGCGATTAAGATGTGATTCATTGGGCCCTACTCCCACATCTCAATATGCACTACAGTCGGAAACGTCTTACTATTATTAAATCATTGTTATTTTTCGAATCACTTAGAAATAGAATTTGTATTAATGCTTAATAATGTAATAATAATTAAATATTTTCAATCATCTAAAATTATGTAAACAATAGTATCTCTTTCAAGAGCTAAGATCGAATAATTTTAAAACAAATAAGATCATACATTAATTATTAGAATTAATGAATCCATGATCTAGAATTATGGGTGTTCATATTGATATTATATTATCTTAAATGGATAAAAACTAACAATTCTAATTGTTATATTATAAAGATTTGTTAGTTTTAAATATTCGTTATCAATCACATTCTAATTTGTTAAATATTACTTATAATCTTATCAATACAATGACTTAAATATTTTTATAATTCGTATTCATCAATATAATAACATGAATACTTTTACAAACTAACAATACATTATCAATCACATTTTAATTGTTAACTGTTACTTATAGTTTTATTAATATAATAACATAAATATCTTTATAATTTGTATTGATCGGTACAATAACATAAATACCTTTACTTTATAATTAGTGATTGTTAACTCACAAATTTTTTTAATAAATGAGTGGTGTATGTGCGAATATTATTATTATTATATAATAAAAAATTAACAATAATTTAAAATTCCTACTCCATTACTAATTCTTTTATTGTTCTCTATTTCAGAACCTTTTATAACCTTATTTTAACTCCAGCTCAATCTAAAACCGTACTCATTTTAGACTAAATTGGTCAACTTGACCCTTTGGAAGTTTTCTTAAAAAATAAAACTATTTATCTCTCACATTACGATGGCCAACAAGTCCAATATAGATTCAAAAAATAATGGCAAAACCTAACTGAAGGTATGCGATTGATAACTAATTTGAAACGGCAGGGTATGTTTATAATGTATCGCAAACGTATAGGGGTGCATATATAATTAGCCATTATAAAAAAATTAAGAAAATAAAACATAGTGTCAAACAGTTGGTGTTTGGACACATGATTTGTCCACTCCACTCTCTTTCTATCAATTCAAACGCAAACACGCCCTTAATCTTGCTGCCTCAGTTCCGCGTTCATCTAAATTCTTATTACATCTTTTGTTGTTTTGTAACAGACAAGACGATATTCAGACAATAATAACTCAGATCCCCTTGTTCGAGAAACCCATGAATTCTTCCATATTGATTAGAGATTTCTAGCAAGAGAAAAGTCATTAAAAGCTAGATCTCTTTTTCTTCTATCTTTTATTGCATATGGGACAAGACAATTTCTCAACTCAGAAAAGATCCTCTGGAAGCGGCGCCGGTGGGCTGCCGACCTCCATTGCCAACGGCAGGTTAATCCGAGGAGGGATGCCACGGGGCAGGCAGATCCAGAAAACTTTCAATAATATTAAGATCACTATTCTCTGTGGCTTCGTTACTATTTTGGTCTTACGTGGTACTATCGGCGTTGGAAACTTAGGCAGCTCCGACGCTGACGCTGTTAACCAGAACCTGATTGAAGAGACCAACCGGATCCTGGCCGAGATCCGTTCTGATGACGACCCAAATGATCCGGAAGACCCGGCGGAGTCTGAGATCAATCCGAATGTAACCTACACTCTGGGTCCGAAAATATCTTCCTGGGACGACGATCGTAAAACTTGGCTGAGTCAGAACTCTGAGTTTCCCAGTTATGTAAACGGTAAGCCTAGAACGTTACTTGTTACGGGGTCGCCGCCTAAACCCTTGTGATAATGCCATTGGTGATCATTACTTGTTGAAATCAGTTAAGAACAAGATAGATTATTGCAGGATTCATGGAATTGAAATTGTTTATAACATGGCTCATTTAGATAAAGAGTTGGCTGGTTACTGGGCGAAATTACCTTTGATTAGGAGATTGATGTTGTCTCATCCTGAGGTTGAGTGGATTTGGTGGATGGATAGTGATGCTATGTTTACGGATATGGTGTTTGAGATTCCCGTTAGCAAGTATAATGACTATAATTTGGTGGTTCATGGGTATCCTGATTTGATGTTTAATCAGAAGTCATGGATTGCTTTGAATACTGGGAGTTTCTTGTTTAGGAATTGTCAGTGGTCTTTGGATTTACTTGATGCTTGGGCACCAATGGGACCTAAAGGGCCAATAAGAGAAGAGGCTGGGAGGATTTTGACTGCTAATTTGAAAGGTAGGCCTGCTTTTGAGGCTGATGATCAGTCTGCTTTGATTTACTTGTTATTGTCAGCAGAAGGATAAATGGATGGATAAAGTTTTTATTGAGAATCAATATTATTTGCACGGTTATTGGGCTGGTTTGGTCGATAGGTATGAGGAGATGATCGAGAAGTATCATCCAGGGTTAGGTGATGAAAGGTGGCCGTTTGTGACTCATTTTGTTGGTTGCAAACCTTGTGGGAGTTATGGGGATTATCCAGTTGAGAGGTGCTTGAAGAGCATGGAGAGGGCAGTTCAATTTTGCTGATAATCAAGTTCTTCAGCTGTATGGATTTGGTCATAGGGGCTTGTTGAGCCCCAAGATTAAGAGAATCAGGAATGAGACGGCTACTCCTTTGGAGTTTGTGGATCAGTTTGATATCCGTCAGTTCTGTTCATGAGAAGAGTGGATTACAGACCTAGGAAGTGAACTTGAAACGTCATAATCAATGTGTCATAATGTGTAGGTAATGTAATTCCTCAGTTACACATCAGATTTAAAATTCTGTTTAACAGTTTTTACCTTCCAATTAAGTTTTGCTTGCAATATGTCTTGGTGCTTCTTTGAGAACAAATGAGCACAATTCTTTGTAAACTTCATTTTGTCTTCCTGATGTTTTTCAGTAATTTATGAAGGAAATTCACATCACCTTGGAGCATGCTTTTCCTTTTCAATTTTTCCCCTTTTATGGGTGTGTTCTATTTCCTTCTCCATGCCTTCTTACTAAGGAGAAATACACATGCTTACATTTTAGAATTTCTGGTCATTTGACTACGAAATAACTAGCAGTAATCAACAGGATGTAAAGGGAGTTTGAAAATCTAATTGTTTTGCCATTAAATATATGTTTAGAATTGAGGTGCTTTGAGACATAATGACTCTTCTAGATTGTTTAATATAAATGGAAAAGTCAAAGCACAGTTGTACCAAACGAAACCTAATTATCCTATTCGAAAGTTTTAGTCAGAACTGAAGCTTTTCCTAGTCTTGCCAAACTTTTGAAGAGGGTTTGTTGCATTGGATGTGCGGATCCCTTCTTTTAATCCATAGCATACACAGAATAATGGTTGTGTTTCTATTGTTCTGGTATTGCATTCATGAGTAATTTAAGACAGATTTACCAAATTGTAGATTAAGAACACCAGTGTAATCTATGTAGTTATCAAGTGTCAAGTGCCCATCAGTTTTGCTTCAACAATCAGTGTTGTAACGGTGGTCAACCTTCTCAAGTGTTAGTTTCTTTGCCCTTTTTTGAGGTGGTTTTTTTGGTTGCACACGTGTTGATAGATGCTAGCATGAAAACAAAAAAATTTTCAAGCCCTAGAAGCATTTAATTTCAATTTCGTTAGCAACATTATTCAATCTATATGTATCTGCACCTTACTCGAGAGCAGTTTTTGAATGCATGGGAAGACAATCCCAGATGCACAGCGTCATAGGTTAGAATGCTGAGCCCCTGCATTTGACACGGGACATTTAAATTTTAGACACATTTACCACATTTTCTGCACTTCTACCTGTGTTTAAACTGGTTGAAGCAAAACCTGTTTCAATGCAATGGATCAATATGAAAGGTTTAAGTTTGCTTGTCGCTATGTTCTTCTTTGTTTTCATCTGTGTTTGTGTGAATTCGCTTGTCGCTGTGTGGAATCAATTTATGTACATGAATCAACGAGGTATTATAATTGTGCGGTAACTCTAACTCATGCTTTAGGGAATAAAGTTCTGCAAAACAAATAACAGTGAGGGAAAAAAAGTCATCTTGAAGTTGATAACTATTGTGTGTATATACATATATATTGGAACTCCATTACATTCATAAGTATATAAACAAGCTTCTATTAATGATCAGGTTCTCCCCTCAATAGCGAATAACCAAAGCATATAAAATAACAGGAAAGCGCTTCCTAATTGCCTTGGAATAATCTCTCTAACGAAGAATATGTTTCAAAGAATAACTACCTAATTAATTTGCCAGTTTTGAAGCCAAATCTATGTGACGGGCCACTAGCACTTGATTCATTTGAGCAATTTGATGCAAGAGTTCACTGATTTTCTGTGAAAAACAAAATCAATGTGGGACAGAGCAAAAAGTAAAGCAATAATAAACCTTGTTAATCATTTCTAATGTAATGTATGTGCTTAGGCAGACAACATAGAAGTTACAAAAGCACAAGATCAGAGTAAAAGTAATCCCCATATAATTCGCATTGAACGTCATCGAGAAAGAAGCACTAAGCGTCCGTAGCGTCTGTTTGCTATAGTTTTTTTAAAAGTAGAATATTTGTAGAGTATGCCTTTTATTAGTACAATATAACTTTTATAAATAGAATGTTAAATAAAAGTTTATTAATTATTACAAATAATTTATAAAAAAAATGAATAATTACTTTAAAATAATAATGTAAATTTTTAAAATAAAATATAATATAGTTTTTATAAGTAAATTTTTTAATAAAAATTTATTAGTCATAAAAAATAATAATGTAAATTTTTAAAATAAAATATAATATAATTTTTATAAGTAAAAGTTTTTATAAAAATTTATTAGTTAACAAAAATAATTATGCAAATTTTTAAAATAAAATATAATATAATTTTTATAAGTAAAATTTTTAACAAAAATTTATTAGTTACCAAAAATAACTTATAAAAAAAATAGAATGTAAATTTTTAAAGCAAAATAAAAACATTTTGGAAATTTTGATTTTTTTTAAAAAAGTCAAAAAAAATTATCACTAAAAACCTGAATTTTGTACTTCTTTCCACAGAAAAGAAAGACTTTGCGAAAGACTTTGCGAAAGACTTTGCAAAAGTCCTTTATCCGATCCCAATCAAAAGAATTAAAAATAACTTTTCTAAAAACTTCTTTTTGGCTAATGAAAACGTCGGCACTAATCAAATTGGAGTGCCAAATTAGAATAAATTTGGTTTCTTAAATCAGTCCTCCCTAAGAGAGAAATCAAAATCTGAAAATAAACATAAAATGGTCCTACTTTTTTTTTATTTTTATGAGATTGTACTTGAAATATATATTCCAAAACATCCAATTTTTGTCTAAGAAGCAAATGGGTCTAGTTTGATTTTAAATTGTGTAGTTTATAATCAATATCTAGTATTATTGGCATTTCCACAAACACCTTTAAGACAATCAATAAAAAGAAAATGAACATCACAACACACCTCATCTTTGTGTTTGATAACCAGCTTCAAATGCTCTACACTCTCTCTTCGACTCCTCCTGCAAAACCACCACCACAACACAAACACCGCCGTACCGGCCGCCGGAAGAAAACGACCAAGGTTTAGATTTAGATGCCCCTGTAGTCTCCCCAATATTACAAAACCAAGAGTAAATGCAGCAAATCTTAGCGCGTAAAATGTCAAGAGCAAAATCCAACCACCCAATAAAGACTTGCTTAGAAGTGGACGACAGTATAGGCCGCGTAACGAGATCAGAGGGGGGGTGATGTTGTTTTTGCTGATCTCGAGTGTGATTATGTGATGGGATGTGGAGATTTTCGTGGTTCACAGGTGGGAAAACAGCGCAATCGTCGTAGGTTGAGTTGGGGAGAGAATCTCTTATCGTTATCATTGAGCGTTGTTTTGAGGGGAGATGAATTTGCTGCTCCAATAACCCTCCCAAGATCTCATCATCTTGTAACATTTTCACAGCTTAGAGCACTCAGAGCGCTTGTCTTGGTAAGCGCTTTAGGGAAAGCGCTTTTTTGTCCTCCGCTTTTTGAGCTTTTTTTCTGTTTGGCTGTTATAAAGGCCTACCTGTGCAGCGTGAGAAGCTGTGAGAAATAGGCTTAGCTCAGCATTAACACCTCTGTCTGGCCCGAGTCACAGTTGTAGTAAAATATTAATTTAAATATTTATAAAAAAAAATTAATCTTGTTAAAAATTTATAACGTTGATAATTTCAAACAAAATATCCTCGTATTTATTTGATAAATTTCAACTTATTTTTATTTAGATCTCGTACATGCTCTCACTATACGTGGTACTCTCTTCACTGTGTGAGATTAGATATTGTACTTCATGGAATCTTGGTAAATATATATTTTTTATTTTTATAATATTTATAAATTAATATTTAATTTTGATTTAAAAAACAATTATTATTAAGTTTTCTTTTTTTTTAAAAAAAAATTATTAATTTAATGCTACAAATAATTTTTTATAATTATAAAGACAAAATAAATATAAAAATATTTTTTACAATATTGATTTAAATTTAAGGATAGTTACAAAGTTAACTGCTCATTATATTTAGAAATTTAAGCTTACAATATAAATTTAATATAATAAATTGTAAGGATTCAAAATTTTTAGTAAAAAAAATAATAGTATGAAATACATTTTAAAATCTACTAGCACAATAGTGTGAGATATCTCTTCAAATACTATTAAAAAGATATGAATTCAATTTTGTCATTAACTCAATTGATGATAGTAAATAATGAAATATTTTTTAAATTTCAAAAAGGTGCCGGAAAATATTTTTCCTCTCTCTCTCTCCCCTTCACTTTCTAGACTTCTCTGTAACCTTCACCAAAAAAGTCACAGTTCTCACCGGAGAAGGAGATCAGTGAGATATCTCTGTTTTTTTTTTTACTAAAGTTTTTACTTTGATTTAGATCTATGGTAGTTTGTTTCCACCTTAAGAAGATTTCATCTTTTTCAATGACGGTATCTTTCCACCCAAATCTGTGATGGATATATTATTTTGTTGGACATCTTACTACTATAATTGTTATTTCCTTACAAATTTGGAGAGTTGCAAGCCTTGCATGCAAACAATTGAAGGGATAACTGTTTTAGATATGGAATGTTATAAGAAACTTGTTGTAACAAAGATCAAGAAAATCATCTAGAGTTATGGAGAATACAATAGTAAAAGAGTTATAGAAGAATTTTCGTTGCAGCTCTACATCAAATTATTTTCTTTTAGTTCAAAACACCACATAAAAAGGTGTTAAAATTTACTCTCCTAATCTCTCAGTGAGTATTTTGATCTTTTTAAATTTATGTTGTAACAAGTCAGTGTAATACTCTAACAATTTGTATCAATTGGTGTACATCTAAAATGTTATGTAATCTTTGTTCTATTGGGTTGGAATGAATGCAGAATTTCTTGTGTAAAAAAAAAAAAAAGATGTTGGGTAATTACACTAAAATTGAGAGGGGATTCGAGCAATTTCCCATTCTCCCAAACTATGTTAGTTGGATAGTTAGAACTATCATAGGGTGGTGGTCTTTCACTCATTCTCCCCCTACTCTCTCTCTCTCCCTCTCTACATATGATTAATCTATTTAGGCATCTCTTATTCTAAGCCTATCAACGTCATTTCCACTAAACATTTATGAGATTCTTCCATGTATTTTCTTTGCTACTCTCAATTACATGAGGATAGAGACGTTAAACGAGCAGAGCTGACCCACGATAATAAAGCCCAAGTGGGTAGTTGCCCCAGATACCCTTGTGGATCCTGGGCCGTTGTTTATCTTATTTTTTATTTTAAAAATTAAACACAAATATTATAAATCTAAAGAAATTTAACACACTACTTATCATTGGATTACTTTTACTTTTTAAACAAGATATGTAGATAAATAAGTTTAATTGGAATATATATTTCATTTTTATTATTATAAACATTATTAAATTTATTAAGTATTTTTATTATAAATATATTTAACTAGAATATAAATATATATAAAATTAGAATATTAATAAACGTTATTAAAGTATTTAGTTAATATATATTATTTTATATGTATATGTATATAATTAAGTATTTAGAATTAAAAAATATATAATAATTTAATTCTACAATGATTTAATAGTACTAAATTTAATATAAAATTTAAAAAATTATTAAATTTATTGATTTTAATACATATTTAAAGTTATTAAATTATTGATTTAATACATATTTAAGTATTTAAAATAGCTTCTATAATTATTAATTTTTAATTTATTATTAAAAATATATCATCAATTTTTAATTTTTTTTATCAAATTCTATAATAACAAAAAAAATTTATATCTTTTCAATAATAATAAATTAATTTTTTATACATAAAATCGTTGTATCACATATCATCAAAATAATATAATGAAAATAAATATTTAATTTTTTTCTAAAATAATTGATGAAAATAAAATAATTTACAATAATTATCAATTTGATTGAAATAATTATATAACATATTATAGTTTATAACAATATTATAATAATATATTTTATTGATGCATTTACTTTAATTTTTTATTAATCTCTATAAATAGAAAAAATAAATATATGTAGTAGTAAATTATAATCTAATTTTAATAGAATTAATAAAAGGTTAGAAAAAATATATTAAATCAATCTTAGTGTTTAATGTTTCTAGATAATTTTGTAGAAAAATATTTTATTCAGTAAATAAAAAAAATGAAAAGAAAAATAAATGAATTCATTAATTGTAAATTGATTATTTTTTATATCAATTGATTATTTTTTATTTTCAAAAACTTGTTGTTCCAAATCTAATTATTAAAGTTGGGTTGGGTTATGAAGTACAAGAACAAGGCAAATTACAATATTTTAATTAGTTTTATAATTTTTTAAATTTATTTTTTTAGTAAAGAAAATTTCCAAAATAATAAAAAAACTAATAAATTAAATAACTTTTTAATAATTAAAAAAATACGTTTTGATAAAATAAAAATAATAAATGGATATTAAATAAAATAATTAATTTGTAATTAATGAATTAATTTGTTATAATATAGTAATATAAGATTATCGAAATAAAGAATTTCTTAAGAATTTTTTTCTTTTTAGATTTTATTTTCTTATGTACCAAATAAAATAATTTTCTATAAAATTATCAAAAAATAAAACTCTAAGATTTTATTTAATATATATTTTCTAATTTTATCAATTCTATTAAAAATTATATCATAATTTACTACTACACTAATTCATTTTTCTATTTATATAGGTAAATGTGTGTCAACTGTATTTGATATTTTGTTCTAATAGAATTTTTATTACCTGATAATATTTTGTATAAATTATCTTAATTAAATTGATGGTTATTATTAATTCTTTTTAACAACTAATTTATCAAAAATAAATATTTATTTTTGTTATATTATTTCGATGATATGTAAAATGTGATTTCAAATATAAAAAATTAAATATAACATTAAATCATCTTATGACTTAAAGGAGTAGTTATTCTCTGTATACTTTTTTGAAACTCGAAAATGCCCAAATTTTATCTTCTTTTTACACTTGTTAGTAGTTCTTTTAAAATATATATACTTGTAATAACAAACTACTTTTAAGTTTCTCAAAACTTTCCTAAATCTTGCTTGATATGCTCACAAACTAAATTTGTCTTCATAGTCAAATCTTCCTTAAGTATAACTTTTTTCTCTTCAATATGAATAGGTAGAACTATGTTAACGACAAATGGGTTATCTTTAACTTGAACTTCCAGCACATTATCAATTTTCAAATTAAGATCAAACGAAACCTCTTATTGTATAATCATTGGCACTTCTACAATTGTCTTTTCAAGCACATTTTCATTCACTACCTCAAAGTCAACTTCAATCTTGTGATCAAATACCTTGTTAACTAAGTTGTTAATATCAATATATCTAATAACTCTATCCACATCAACTTTAGTTGCCTTTCAATTCCTTTGGCTAAAAGGATGGCATACAATAATGAATGGATAATATATGACGACATTCGATCTCTTATATTGGCATCGAGTCCCTCCAAAAATCTCTCAACTAAAAATTCTTCACTCTCATAAAAAAAAGAATGCCCATAAAAATTCCCAAACTCTATAGTATAGGAATGAATAAACCTCATACCTTGACGTGTCAAACAATAATTAAGAGGCATGACCTGTGACCTCATCAATCGCTTTATCTGATCCCATGATCGAACTTTGTCTTCTCGACTGGCAACTCGTGTCCTTTGTAATATATTCCATCAATCTGATGCACTCCCTTTTAATAGGAAACAAGCTACAAATTGTACTTGTTTATCTTTAGGGATCCTCTCAACTTTAAATAATTCTTTAATATCGTCCAACCAAAATAAAAATAATTTAGGACCACATCTTCCATCAAATAGCAATGCATCATGCCTAACATAATAGATCTTGAATAATTTTTTTCGTTTTTTTTTTTTGTGTGAAAGAATGTATTGATGGATGTGGTTGTGTTTAGTGGTTCAGGAAAAACTGTCTAGTACAGAAGTAAGCTTTGATATCAATTGACGCAGGCGTAATAGTGGGTGGGATAAAAGCACTTTGTCGAATATCCAAATCTCGTTTAGTACTTTGACGCAGTGGGTTAGATAAACGTTTTAATGGACGAGATTAGATAATAATTCCATAAGAGATAAAATCAAAGGAGAATATTTTATTAAATAAAAAAATTATCTAAATAATATTATAGATCTCTATATATAATAGAAAAAACTTAGTATTATAAATTAACTCAAATAAAGAAAATAACTCTTAGCTATATAAGAAAATTGAGAATTAAATAACTAAATTAAATTGATAAGAATAAAAGAATTATTAAACTAATTAAAATAGGCATGATCTCTTATTTTCCTAGGATCGTGATTCACCCATTTATATTGAGTTATCTGGAATTACTTAGACCCAATCTCTTTCTGTTACACTTGTTTAGCATCCACCAGATGCATGATCAAGTCCGGGGTATTCTTATGAACCTAGTTGACTACTTCAAGACGGTATTATCTCCACCAAAAATTTTCACCACATTTATAATTGTGCTTGTAAATCCTATAAAGAAAAAAAAATGATGTAAGAATAGTATAATAAAACAAAAACAAAACTTAACCCTGTAGTAATTTTCCCTAATTTGAATGAACTCCGGCTATTTTTTTGGCGCCAGATAGACTTTTTGTTATTTTAATATATTTCAATATTTGTACCCCCAACATCATAATAATCTACGACGTTATGTACTTGCCTTTCCGGGCAGCCGCTCATTTTCACTTCTCAGTTGGGTGACTCATAATTGTTGGCTTATTACAAAGGTAAAAGGCCCTTCCCATCTTGCTCAATTCCATACTAAACATAGTAGCCATCATCTCATTTTAAACCCTCAAAAATTTATATTTACAGACTATGTATAAAAATTTAGGATCACAACAAATGGTATCAGATTTCATTCTTCAGAATTTTCAATTTTCGTTTCGTTATTATTGATAAATAAATTTCGATGGGTATACTTGTTTTTTACAACAAAAATTAGGGATCCACAAACTTCACCATGTGGACCAAAGAATATTGATTTTTTTTTTCTTTTTAAAAAGAATCAAATATTTGTGTCTTGTTAAAAAAAGAAGGTACAGACAACAATTACACAAATCTCCTCATTGCACTCTGCAGCCTTGATCATCTGCTTTGAGATATATAAGCCCGCGTCTTATCCTCTGCAGAAGAAATCAAAACAATAATTAACTCAAAAGTAAATAAATAAAGAAACGTGTATTCAAACTGTTTAGTAACAAGAATATCATCAGCAAATGCTTGGATTAGTTTTCATTAAGGCTAAGTGCTACAGACAACTTAAGATTAACCCAATGCCTTCTTCAATTGCCAGTGCCGTTTTAACTGGTTCATACCTCTCTTGTATCTCTTATGCACAGGAGTTCTAGTCTTTCTGAAGGCCTTCGTTCTGATAAGGTAGCAAGCTGCAGCCAAGACATTCTAACACTCGTGAAAAGAATAACAATACAATTAAATCCTATATATTACTGTAGTGCAGAATTAAAGCATACCCAGAAACTGAAGCGCTCGGGATCTTGTGATGAGGGCATCATCACTTCCTTGTTAAGGCAGCTTCTCAAGTCTTCTTCGGTCTGTAGGCAAAATTCACCACGATATCTCATCAGAGCATGGTGAGCATAAAACATTCTCATGCCAGTGCAATGGTATTTAAACAAAGTACATATAGATATCTATATGTATATCCTCTTAAAAAGAAAAATTCGTTGGAAGAGAGGCTTATAGGCATAGAAAAGCAACATGAGATCAAACACAAAACAGAACTTGCGTGGTTCATTTTCATGTCATCCTCCCTCAAAATCTTACCTTGTCCTGCTGCTGCTTTCTCCCTCCTCAACCATAATTGAGCATATTCTGCTGCATTGTTGGTTAAATCCTGTAACTGTAAGCATCCAGAGTCATAATTGAGTCAACATAGTGAGGATAAGACAAAGCACTAATGCTTATTTCTTTTCTGAAAGAAAACTTACAGGCCTCAATGGATAACAACTAACCCAATGAAACATAACATATAAAACGATTTAAATTCAGCTATCTGACTCTAGAATACTAGTTTGTATTTGTCAATGCAAGTTTTCCTACCCATCAGGCTTTAAGCTATTGTTAACTATCAGAGAGTACCAAATAACTTAATTGTAGCCTCAGCAAAAGCAATTTGGAAAGTTCAGTATTGATGCATTTAGAAATTGTGGAAACAAATACAAAAGACTCACTCGCATATTGATGCATGTTTAGGCCCTCAGTACCACGCAACACAAAGTATTACCTTCAGTTTACTGTATTTTGACATCCAATTGCTAAGGAATTTGAAAGTTACATTTGAAAAAGACAGATAAAAAGCCCAGAGTAACAGTAAACTTACGTCTGCTTGATCTTCAGCCCCTTGTGGATGTGTATCCTGCACCCATTCAATCTCTGCAACACGATACCTGTGTGTAACATTAGGTGGGAATTAGGCCACAGCCAGGGAAACATAACAAATATGTAAATTAAGTTATCAGAGCACTCACCCATCTTGATCCCAAGATCGAAGAATTCGAAATCTCCGGCGGCTTTCAATCTGCATTGAATCACACTAATTTTTTGTCAGTATGCAAACGAAATATAAGAGGTGCCTCTTTAAATAAAAGGGGGAAAAAACAGAAACACAAAGAATGTATAGAATGCACAGATCATATGTCACCTCTAAAACAAATCGTCCATCTGGAAGTGGTTCACACCTGGATTAAGAAATAAGAGTTGATGTTAAAGAGGGAAAATGAATAGTTAAGGTTTAGCACAAAAGCACATAATAATGTACAAGAATATATTTCAAATGAGAGAAACAAAAACATATTAGAAGAGTCTTAGAAGGAAGAAGAAAAGAGGACATGGAACGAACACCTACTCAGTGATCTCCACCTCGCAAGCAAAGTCAGCCACAGAGCCTGTTGTAGGATCAATAATGACCTGCACAATTAATTTAAAAAGAAAAATAAAACCGACTAAGAGTGCAGGATTTATTGGTTTACTGACATTTTACAGAAGAAAAAGAAAAGAAAAAGAAACGACTAGTGGCAATCTACCATTCCCATACGATGATTTCCTTCCATTATTCTCCTCACCTTTAATCAACAACAGCATATTAGAATAAAGTAAATATGAGTACGAATTCAGATTACTTTAGCAAGGTCACCTACCAACAGGCATAAATTAATTCATTCATTGAACAATCATTGGTATACAGTTTTATTTTCTTATTTAGCTGCAAGTTTCAACTGAATAAATAATTTGGTCCTAATTGCTTCTGAGATAAATGAAATTTTTTCCACATTGAAAGAATGTCATCAGGTATATTTAAGTACATACAATCAGCATAACTAATAGAATGCAAGACCACAGAGTTATGCCAAAAAATAAATAAATGGTGTCAGTTCTTTACTTCATCAAACTGTATAAGTATTCTTCACATACTAAATTTCTTGAGGGGTAATAATAATATGTTACAGAATGACCTTTGAATTCCAAAATAATATGATTTAGGAAAACAGCAAAACTCTCTTACTTTTGCTACTTCCATGTGAGTAATGGAGAATATTTTGTATCAGAGCACTCTTGAAATTTGTGAGAGATGTCCATAAATAGGCTTTTCTTGAATTTTTCAATGATAATACATGGAAGCCAGATGTTAATGTAATATGAGAATGACAACTTACCATAAGTCTGTATCGAGGCTCAAATATATGTAATGGAAACTTCTGACATGGAACAACAACATCCATAACAAAGAGAGGAATCAAATCAACACCAAGGTTAGTCAAACTATCATGTTCTGACTTCCTTTCAGCATATTCCTCAGGAAAATTCTTCTGTATGATGTTGTTTAGTGTCACACTGGTAAACCAAGTAACATATACTATAATGTTAGAAAAGTAAATAAATCAGCAGTGTAATTCACATGCTTTGCGAACTGGAGAAAGGTCATGACAGGACATGATGGAAAAGGACTAACTTTCAGAAGAAGAATACAAGCTCAGCAACTTATACTACATTTGCACAGCACTGCAAGCAAGGTGCACAGGACAGTAACTATGGGGGCTCCACAGAGAGATAGATCTTAGAATTTTTATTTTTTTTGCAATTACTGATCTAACTTCATTTCTAATTCTACCTTCTGCTTCTTACCCAATCAAAATATCAATTTTAGTAGTGTTTGGTTCATGAAGTAAATGCTATTATAAAGCAACGTCATTTTATAAGCCACCTAGATCTACTTGGTGAAACCCCTGGATGGCTGCTCCTGGACCAAGTATGCAGACTAATGCAAACAGCATCGGTTGGGGAGCAAAGCTTCTGTTATTATAGTCCTAATACCAGAATTTTGCCAATATTATTGTGTAAGCAACTCACCTGATGGCACATGTCCTAGGACTAATAAAAAGGACTGTTCGGCACAATGGACATTTGTTACCTAATAATCCAAATGCAAGGTCAGGAAAGATAAATTTAAGTGATCTGAAAGCATCAGTAAAAGAAGGAATCATCAAACAGAGAATATATACCACGATCCATTGACTGAAATAGACACGATCGACAAAAGGAATGCCCACAAGGAGTCGTAATAGGTTCATACAGTAACTTCAGACAAAGTGTACAATCAAAGTCATCTGTACGTTCTGGTCTCCCATGACTTCTCCCAATCAAACTGGCAGTTGTCCTCTCCAAATTCTGCAGAGAACTTTGGAGAGGATTGCTAAATATTACCAAATCAAAAACCAATCACATCAGTCAATGGAACTCTACGTAGCCAAAAACACCTATAAGAAAATGTTTCCATAACTTCCAAACACTTCTGAAAATAGAAAATAAAAAAACAGTTGAATTAACTAATAGGTTACCTAAAAGGATCAACCTGCAGGCCTGAAAGAACAACATCCCTGGCCATCTCGTATCTTTCCAACTGCAATTTAAAACAAGTTGAATCATAATGAGACAAAGAAAATATGATCGCATGGCAAGAAGTTGAGATAAGTCAACCCTGTAATGAGGCAAGCATGATTGAAAATTTTTAACTCAGAATTGGCTTAAGCAGAGAAGGTCCAGCCTGAAATGTGCCAGGCTAGGTTTGAAACAACCCCTAGCATACACCGACCTTTATTTTATAGTTATATATGTATTTATTCAAGTATACTAAACTTTGCATATAAGTTAGCCATAAATAATTCTTTGGGAATAAATACATTAACCAAACAAATCAAGCCCTAAAGGAGACATCCCGCTCTAAAGTCTTATCCATTGTATCCTTGCTCCTAATTGCTTCTAATCCACTTCTCCTAGCAAAATAATTCACGCCACCATCAAATCAATTATTATTAACTTAATTTACTATGAAGGGCATTTTTTGGCAACCAAATGATTCTCCAAAAGTCAATCCTAGCTCATGTAAGTTGGACTTTGGCTAAGAGCATGAGCTGAGGCTCAACTGTTACTTGCTAAGGATATGCTCATAGAGAGTGTCTCCTACAATCATCATCTTTTTTTTTTTCCTTCTTATATATGCACAACCAAAAATCCCTCAACCTTTCTATGTTCACCTAGTTCTAAATTAAAGACTACTGCCGAACCCTACAAACTTATTAGCCAGGAAAATTGTGAGGCATAAATATCTTGGTAGGTGGCCCCAAAGGTGGAACCCCTAACTTCTTGGCTATGACCAAGAGTCTTTTACCACTCAAGGAAACCCTTGGCATTCCCAAAATCATCAGTTGAGACCCTTCATCTATGGATATTTCAGGATTGAGGTGACGTTGCTTTGAAACCATAATTGGTATATGATGGAATCACAATATGTAAGGTATAAATGGGAGAGTGAATAGAAAATTTTAGCTCCCAAGTAAAAGTTTGAGTTTCTCAATCACTTTAACCTTTATGATTTTTGAGTTAAGTGAAAAACACAAAGTTCCAAATATATACTTTATCTTGAGAAAATAAATAAATAAAAGGCAACCCATTCTCACCAGAATGAGGGCATTGGCCTTTAGGAGGTATGATTTCACTGAATTACTACAAAGGCTTAGTAGCTTCTCAGCATCCTTTAGAGCAAGCTGAAATAATGTGCGGCGACATTTCAGCAATGTAACAGTTATAAAATTAAAAAAGAAACATCTCCTTAATTACATAAAAAATGAAGACATACTTCAGCATGTGTTGTGGGATCCAAACCATTCAATGGTCTATATTCTGAAGCTGATGGAGGTCTGTGTTTCAGGAATTGACTGATCCTGGTTAAAAGATATTATTTTCATTGGAACAAATTCATCAGAATAATTGAAAATTAGATCAAAGCCCATCAGAGAATGATTAACAATCGAGTATTAATAAATGGCATCACTAAGTTCAAGAAGATACCACTACATTAAGCACAAGAAAAAGGAGAAGGAAACAAGAACCTGATATAAGCAGAACATCTGTTGCCAAGAATGGTAGGGTCACTAGGTTTGATGTTATTGGCTCTAGAGTAATTATTGATTGCCTGAACATGAAATATTATTAATAAACACTTATCATAATTTGCTATTCTACATGTTTATTAATCAAGCTAATCTAATCAGAATCAGAAACCAAGTGTATTAAATAATCAAATGGCAAAAATAATATCCCTCAATTAGAACGCATACTAGAATAAGACAAAAACCACATCAATTTCAAGTCTAAGCAGATAAAGAACCAGGCAGAAGAAGGTTACTTATAGAAAAGCTATAGCTTAAAAATTATAAGCCCCCAACACTAGTACTTGCCAGAATTAAGTTGACATCATAAACCCCAGCAGTGGACGGACAAGACTATAAAAAGAAAGTACAAGGAATTCCATGATAAAAGGTAGAATAAATAGAAATGAATAAATAGACATACTGCCATGCAGGAAAAAGTGGAACAAAAATTTTCAGACTTTACTCAAGTGCAAGTAACCAAATATAGTGACAATTCACTGATTTATGAAAAAAAGGAGAAGAAAATTTTGATATAAGGATAAGAAGCTTAAAAGAAGAATTCATTTATAGTTTGAATAACCTACAAAATGCTACCAATTGCTCAAACATTTTCTTAAAATTTGATGTTGACAAATCTCTTCCAAGCAACTGTATCTAAATCCTCATTTGTTCTTACTGTAGATGACTTGGTATTACATTGTTAAGATACTAGTAGAATACTTGCCCCATGGGTGTAGCTCATCGGCTTGGGGCATGCTTGATACTCCCAAGCTATTTTGAGTTTGTGTAACAGTAAGGGGCAAGGGTTCAATGTTCTGTGGGTGAAGTTTTTCACTCTCACCCAAAACCTTTAAAATAATAATAATAATAATAATAGTAGAATACTTCCAAAAAATTAATCTAAACAAGATATGGTTCTAAAGCTTGAAAAAGTGGATGTCTGAGGAATAAAGTCTAGACAGAAGATATGCACGCTATCTTGGTCTGGACAATTGTGTTACAGAATATAGCATAAGAGTAGGAATTTTACAAAGATCAACACGTGTCATAGATATAGCATTATCTCTCAGAGTGTAAACATAACAAAAACTCCTGTCTGCTTCTCTTCCTACACATTTAAGATTCTCAAATCAATGTCTCCCTGACCACAATCAGTACCCAAAGAAAGTTAGTTACTAAAATCCTTATATTTTTAAAGAAGCAAAGAGCTCATAAGGTAGACAATATCAAATTCCCAAGATTCTTAGAATCTAAAGAATACTGCACTAGATAGCTCTAGATACAAAACATCTTTAGCTGTAGGAACTTGCCACCCTAAAGCCACGTATATGAAACTGTTTTGACTTTTGAGAAAACAAAGAATAGCCAATAAACGGAAAAAAAAAAAGAATAGCCAATAAAACCTTTTAAGAGATTGTATTGTAACTGGAGAATGACCGGCCCTGCAGCTCATTTCTTGCTCTTAGTGAATCAGGTGATATACAAGCATTTACTAGTCAGTAAACCATATTCAGTAACTATTACAAACTCATGTGTTATGAATTCTCAAGTCTTACACCAGAAAAAGGCCTCAAGGAGCTTACAGGGAAGAAGGTATTAGCAAATTTCATTGGGTAATTCACATCATGTGGTGTTTGAGCCATGTTCACAATCAGAGCAAGGGTTAAAAAATAGGCAAACTGCTTAAAGGGGCAACCCAGGTTAAACGGACTCAGTAATTAGACCAGAACTAGTGAATAAAACCAAGTGCAACCAACTGAAGGTAGAAAGTCTACCTAAAGTTAACCTGGAGCTCCACTGTCAGAGGTGGGGGCATCATTCACATAGAGGAACCTAAGGTTTCCGTCCAGATGGTTGTAAAAGGCACTAAATGTAAAACATGTGATTACTAATGAGGCACTACAAATAGCATATACCCCAGAGTTATTGTAATGCAAAGGCCCATCAATGATTTGGAATTGCACCTTCACACTCCATAAAAGTAACATGTGTGGTGTTATTTTAACTTATATTGAGACAAAGATTTTGAGCCATTGATCCATCCTATCCACTGGTTGAAATCTAAAATCAAAAGGCAGCATTTAAAGTTGTCTATTCATCAATCCTCTCCACCCTTGGATTGCATGGGAGCAATGGCTCAAAATTTGTGTCACCATTTTAACTCAAAAGTTTTGAGCTACAGTAACCCCATTATACATATATAAGGAGATTTATGGATGTTAGAATTAAAATTAGATTTATTTAGTTTTACTAGGTTTAGTCTTATTAAGTATATTTCTAGTTCAAGTATTATTAGTCTTTTCCTAGTTCGTTAAGCATTCCTAAGTTTATGACGATTCATAATTTATGTTGCTTTATTATTTCAGCCTATATAAAGTTATGTCTATGTATTTAGTTTATAAGTCAAGAGAGATTCAATATGATTTTACTTTTTTTTAACATGGTATAAAAGCAAGTTCGACCTCAAGTTTGAGAGTCATATTAGAAAATTTTTTATAGCGATGATGTGCTACCCTATAAGGTGGTTATTGAGCATGATTCAGTTTCTAAAAAAAAAAAGCAAAAAAAAAATTTGAAAACCTAAAAAAAAAAATTCTAGGAACTATGGTAGTTAGGCTGTATTAGAGTACTGTTCACGGGTCCATGGTTCTTGATACGGTTGCACGTTTGTCTACTTACCTATAGAAGGCACTACTTGCCTAGAGAAGGCACTTCTCGCCTATGGAAAGGCACTATCAATATTCTTCACCTATAAAAAGTACAGTCAGTATTCTTCCCCTACAAGAAAAAGGCACAAGGCACAGTCAACATTTGCCTGTAGAAGGCACAGTCAGTATTCCTCGCCTCTTGAAGGCATAAGTGGTTTTCTCCTAGTTTTTGATCGCTTCTCAACGATACTACTGTTTTAGGATTTACTTCTCAATCGCATTAGCTTCCAAACTCAAGCTTAGTCTACCATCTTGAGTTTGAAGGGGAGTATTAGAATTAAAACTAGACTTGTTTAGTTTTACTAGGTTTAGTCTTATTAAGTATATTTCTAGTTCAAATATTATTAGTCTAAGATGTTGTTTTATTATTTCAGCCTATATAAATACATATCTATGTACTCAGTTTATAATTAAAGAGAGTTTCAATATAGTTTTATTTTCTTCAATAATGAAAAAATGATGAACCGAATTATTCTACCAGTAGGGAATTCATGGCCAAGGAGATAACCTAGTTGTTTTGGCCTCTTGCAGTAGAAGCAAAGGTCTAGGGAGTCATTCCTCCTCGCACCAACCTTGGAGCAAGAATTTCTTTAATTTGTATTTTTGCATGAAGTTACGTTAGAATTGGGTATGTGGAAACATAAACAATATACAGCACCACACTGTCTGGAACGCAGTCAAAACAAAATAGACTGCACTAAAAGCGAAACCTTAACCTCTTCAAAATGACTATCACGGAATGATCGGTTTCCTTTTTGCACTAAATCAAAAACATGACTATATCTGTCCCATGGCAATGATCCCTCTCCTTCATTTGTCTGCATTTCAATTGATATTCAGTCCATTAGATTTCCAAATAGAATCTTAAATTTTCAACAATTCAATCAATTACAGTGAGATAAGTGCTCCAATCAGCTTATGCAAAAGCAGTAAAAATCAAAAGAAGCAAAAATTATCTGTTTTACATTCTCCCATTTGAAGCCACAGAGAAAAGGAACTTAACTAAACCAACGAATTGTTTCAAAAACAAATGGCAATTCAGAAAGAAACCATTTATCATTTTTCCTTGTGGCTTTTGAAGCTGCAGTTTGAATCCATCAATCAATTTTTCAGTCTATTATACAGAAAAGAAGCCAATCAATAATCAGTAGAGAACAAGTCAGTTACAGTAATTATAATATTCATGTACAAATTAGCAAGCATTTCTCTCATCCCAGCTTATTTAATTTTTCTAAAAGAAACTTAAACAATAATGATAATCATTGGGCATTTTATTTTCTGTGTTCTCCTCGGATTTCTCGGCAACCAAATGGAAAGTAAACAGAAAAACAAACGAAAGCAACCAACTTTAAATCTTTGTCTTTTCCCAAGTTTCCTTGAACTACCAGACAAATCAAACATGTCAACAAAGAAAACAAACAGATTTGACGCCAAAAAATATGAAAACACTGTTTGGTTTCCAAGAAAGACCTGGAAATTTGGAAAAAAAAACCTATAATCTCTTTCCAAAGCCCTTTACTTCTTTCTTCCAAGAAAAAAAAACCCTTACTTCAAAACAAAAATGAAAAATCCAAACAGCTGAATCAAACAAAGCTGATCGAACCTAAATCGTTACTCCGGTCCTTCACAATTCAAAATCGAAGACTCTAAACTTCACATTATTTCACTATAACTACATTTTCTCCATTACCACTGAAACGAAACTCTCAAACATTCAGTCCTCAACATCTTCCACTTTACCGCATGTTCTCAGTATCCAAACACTATTAAAACCGGAAAAGAAAATAAAAGAGAAATTTCGAAAAAATCACCCAAATGTAGTCCTCCACATCCCCGATTCCTTCCAAACTGAACTGCAACGACGTCGTTTCCGCCGACATTTGCGAAATTCCAGCTATCCACAGAATTCAACAACCAAATGGAGAAGATTTGAAGAGAACACTAATGAGCATCGTGTTCCTCTCTGTGTCCTTTGTTACATACACGGACCAAATTCCGCTACGTGTTCTCTTTCTCTCTACACTTGTTTTATACTCTCTCATAATTTTTTAATTTTTAATTTTTTTATTTTCCTTTTGCTTTTTGTTGGATTTTTTGTTTTGATTATACGGCTGAGAGCTGGCGATTTGGCAGAGCGAGATTCGGTTACCTCTCTTCTCTTAAAAATGTTTGTTTATACGTGGACTTGAATAATAATTATTTCACCCCTAAACTTTATCGAAATAACTGATAACAGCATAATTTGACAATTTAACGAATGAGTCTCTATTTTAGTTGTATTTTAATTTTGCACAAGTCCATATCAATAAAAGTGGTAAATGAATCGGATCGGTACAACACATAAGTTCACATAAGCTCAAGTCCGGCACACATCCTAAACACAAAATAAAAACCAAATGTTATAATAGTACATTGACACGGAAATATAAATAATTAGTTAAGCTATTTAAAATTTTTAAAAAATATAATAAAAATAATAACAATTATATTCAATTCATCATTTTATTTTTTTTAATTTGATTGTATTATGGTTCTAAAATTCAGATTAGGTTTATCGTTAGTTAATTAAAAATGCTTCAAAATTTAAAACAACAAAAATGTCCAAAATTCAAGACTATAAAACATAAATTTAATGAATGTATGAGTTGAGTCAACCTTATGTTTTGAAAATTAGGTTAAATATAAACTATTAATGAACTTGAATTTTATGAATTGGTTTGTTATGACATGTTATCATTTCTACTACCTTTAGTTACTTTTAGTTTTTCTCTTCATGATTTTAGGACTTTCTCACGCAACTAATTTGGAATTAAATATCAATTTATTAAATTTTATGTTGATATGATAAATTAACTAATTAATTAAAGAACTAAAAATAGAAAGTGGAATGTGCATAAAAAAGTAACAAAGAGAAACAAACATATGCAAACACGGAGAAAATAGAATTGGCATGAGTCAAGTGGAAGACTCGAGAGGAGGTTGGATAGTGTGTGGAGACAAACTTAGTTTAGGGTTTTTTTTTTTTTAAAATTTTAATTTATGATAAAAAAATTTCTTCTTAACTGGGAGCAAATTGAGTTGGGAAAAATTTATAATTCGCATTTCTAGCCTACTTTTAAAATAAGGATGGGTTTTCACTTCATTTTCAATTGAATTTTTAAATTTCTTAAATAGTATATTTGATTTTCAACTAGAATGAGTCGGGCTCTCGTATTCTTGGGGAAATTTGTCAATCCCTACTTAATAAGGACAAAATTTAAATAATTAAGAAAATTATGCATTTATATGTTATTTTATACAGTTTAGGGACGAATATATTGTTAGCCATATTTGACCCGGCTGCGATTGCAAAAATTATTGTGTTTTTTCTTTTTCGTTTTCTTTTTTCATATGCCGTTGGATGCGTGTGATTGGTGGAATCAAGAAGAGGATGAGTTCACTACTCAACAGCTATTACGTGCGCGTTTTTTATTGGTTGAAGTGTGCAAAATGGGTGCATCGAGTTGTTTGGAAGCCCGGTTGGCATCTTTTCGTGTAAGATATGCGGCGACGATAAGTGCCGATAGATGCTGTTTGTAGAGATAAATTTTGGCGACGGGCCGCTCATGCACGTGCAATACACGACCGGACGCTAACATATTTGGAGAATCCCATACTCGACCAATTATTTTTACAGAAATTAACAGATGCCTAAAAAAAATTTATATATAAATAAAAAGTTTAAAGAATCTCTTTAATTATTAGTTAATTATTTATTTTTATTAAAAATTTAAAATATTCTTAAAATTTAACTCTACGTAAAAATTAAATAATTAAAAAATTTAAATTATTTATCCAAATTTTTTTCAAGACTTAAAATTATTTTTTGAAATTTTTTAAATATTTTGAAATATATATGTATTTAAAATAAGATAAATGACATATAGACCACTGTTTTCTATTACTTAAATAATATTTACACTTTTATTTTTAAAAAAAATTATCAATTATAATCTTTCTGTTAACTTTTTCATTAAAATTAAAATAAATTAACATATACCTCTCCTACAATTTGGAAAACTGACATTTAAATGTTAAGTTTGGAGAAATCCATACATTCTTCCTCTGAATCATTAGCCAACCATCCAAATTTTATGAAAAGATCAAAATATTCTAAACTCTCAAGTATTCCCTTAATTTTTTGACCGAAATATAAATTTTCTATTATCTTACATGCTTATATATGTGTAATATAAGTTCTATATTGTTTAATTTTATTAATTTATACAATGTACTATTTATCCATTATATAATGAAATAACATAATAATCTTTTTAAAAATTTATTATTCAATTGATAATATAACATCACTTTATAAGATATAAAAATTAAAAAAACTTAATCTTATAATTTTTTAATTTTTAGAATTTATAATAAAAATATAATTACTAGCTTTTAGAGTACAAAAAATTAAAAAAAAATTGATTACTTTTTTATGAAAAAATTATGTTTACAACATTAAAAAATATATGTTAGTCTAATTTATAAAAATTATTTTCAAGATTTTAAACTAAATATGATTAAAAATATTGATAAATTGATAATATTAAATATTATTATTTTATTTTAAGTTCTAATTATTAACTTGTATAAAATTAAATTATTAAATTGGTAGAATATCCAAAAATATCTTTGATACTAACTATCCTTTAATGATCAATTACGATTCAAGTGGGGTATGTGTAGGTTTCTTCAAACTTAATATTTAAGTATGAGTTTTTCAAACCTTATGGGAGATATATGTTAATTCCCCTTAAAATTAATTGTTGACTCGTATTGACTGCTTGAATAATAAAAATACTCGTCTGACCATTATTTAACAAAATATAATGACTTAAATACTTTTTTAATAATTTTTAATTAATTTTTTAGTTAAATAAATTAGTTATATGAAGACAATTTAATTTCAATTAAAAAGTAAAAGTTTAATTTATTTTTAATTCTTTTTTATTTTAAAGTTTTCACCTTTTTTTATTTTTAACTTAAAGGTTTCTACTCTTTTATTCAATTTTTATTTTAATTTTTTACCCTAATCTATAATTGAAAAATTACTCATATATTAGCAAATAATAACAATAATAAATTTACTAAGTGACAAGAAAAATAATTAAACAATATAAAAAGGGTATTAAAAATAATAGCATTTGTTGAAAAACATTAAATATATGTTGAAAATTTTTTAACTTAAATATAAAAGTATCATTTTTAATTATTTTATATTATTTAACTATTTCCTTGTCACTTAGTGAATTAAGGTGAAAAATAAAAAAAAAAGATGAAAACTTTAAACTAAATAAAAATAGAAATTAAAATAAAAAAGACAGATGGAGACCTTTGAATAAAAAATAAGAATAATTAAAATAAATTAAACTCTTATTTTTTTAATTGAAATACAATTTTTTTTATATAACTAATTTATTTAACTAAAATTATAAAAAATGTATTTATATAATTATATTGGTCAAATAAAGTCAAGGAGTATTTTTATCATTGAACCAATTAACATTGAGTCAACAGTTAATTTCAATATAAAAGGTAACAGAGGAGGTGTGGTTTACAATTATTTCTAAAGTATGAGTATAAATATCATTTAGGCAATAAAGTGAGAGTTTATATGTGAGTTGTCCCTATTTGAAATATAAGTATCCTTTAGATATTTAATTTATATATACATTAAATAAAATACTATACATATTTTCTTTGTGATCAATACATACTAAATTATTGTTAAAACAGTAAAAAAAGGTTAAGAGCATGTTAGTACATAATTTTATCCAAATTTATTGTTAGTATTTTAATTTAAATAAATAATATTTTAATTTTAAAATTTTTTAAAAATAATAAAACAAAATAAACCTTTTTAAGTTTAATATTTTAGTCCCAAATATGAAATATATTAGAAATAAGAACTGGATTGCCAACAATAAAGAAAATATATTCGATTTTGTCATTTTAATTAAGTATAGGAATTAAAATAATAATATTATAACACAAACTAACCAATGTTTAAGACTTGGAAATATTTGCTCTTTCACAAAAAAACTAAAGGGCATATTACAATATCCCTAATATTATCTATTTAATCATAATGTAATATATATTCTATGCAAACAATATAATATAGATCTATGTAAATATTAGATGAGTGGTTAAACAAATACTTATTATTAAAAATTTAAACAATAAACAGGATAAAACTATCGAACTAATAATAAATTGAAATAAAAAGTAAAATTTTGTAATAATGAAACTGTTTTCATTAATAAAGTAATTGGTTTTAATTTTTTATTTATCAAAATAATTTACTACATAATGTAAGTTTAGATTATCTGTAAAATTTACGAATATCTTGTGCATAATTAATTTCTATAAAAAGTTAATTTTTTTTTATCTTTTATTTGACTTTATAGTCAAGTAAAAAATAAAAAAGTAACTTTTTATGACTTTAAAAAATTAATTAGTAGTATAAATTTTCATATACTTTTTAATTTTTTATATTAATATAAAATTATAAAAAATATGTTTATAATGAATTTTTACAAATATAAATTAAATTTTATTCTTTTTATTTTCTCATTTAACTTTATTTTATTCTCATTATTATTCAAATTTTTAACACCAACATTTATTTAAGAGTCATTCATTCAATATTTTCATACGATATATAACTGCTAAATATATATTTTCTTTTCCATTAATAGAAAAATTATGATGAAATTTAGTATTTTCTTTTTTTTTAGTTAATACGAAAATTGTGACAGTAGAAGAGCAAATGATAATTCTAAAATAGGATTGAATAAGTAATAGTTAATGCAAGAATTTTTTATGTAGCCTTAATATATACTTTTTTTTTTAAGTTAAAAAGAAATTTGTGACATTAGGAGGTAAATGATGTTTTTGAATTAGGGAAATACACGGTAATTGATCTTTTGAGAAAGGGGGATTGGTATTTTTCCTTTCTTTTCAAACTGATATTATATGCCCCAAAATTTTTATTCTAATTTAAAATTTCAATTTAAATGATAGACATCAAGGTCATTAATCTTGAAAATTGTTACTATCTCCCCACTCACTTGCATATAATTGAACAGTACTGGCCTAGATTAAGGGTGGCAATTCGGATAAACGAATCGAATTTGGGCCGATACGAATACGATTCGTTTAATATTCGTTTGACACGAATACGATTCGTTTATTATTCGTATCAACTCTTTTAAATCCGTATACGATTTATTTATTTAGATACGATTCGTTTATACACGATTATTCATTTAAGATCCTATTATTCGTTTAAAGTACGATTCGTTTAAGATATGAATAAAATTCGTTTAATTTAATAATTATTATTGAGGTCCTTAAGATATTAAAAATAGCATATTTTATCAAACATAATATATATTTAATAATTAGATGCTTATATTAAGAGTTGTTTATAATAAATAAATTCATATTACATATTTTTTAAACGTTATTAAAATATATTCGTTAAGGATACGATTATTCGTTTATGACACGATTATTCGTTTAAGACACGATTATTCGTTTATTCGTTTAAGACACGGTTATTCAATTATTCATTTAATTAATCGTGTCTTGAACGAATAATCGTGTCTTGTATGTTAAACACGGATACGACACGAATAATAATCGTGTCAACACGAATACGACACGATTATTATTCGTATCAAGATTTTAAATCCAAATCCGTTTAATGGCACCGAATTCGTATCGAATAATCGTGTTGTGTCCCGAATTGCCACCCCTAGCCTAGATTATATATAGGTTTGTTTGGCATGTTTTTCATCTTAAATAACATGACATGAGAATAAATAATTTTTCAAAAATTTGTTGCCATCTCATTACTCGCTTGCATAAAAGTGAATAGTACTGACCCAATTGTGTATAAGTCAACTTGATATAGTGTGCAAATTCGAGTTAGGTTCGAAAATTCTAAGTTTTTCATTTTCAAGATTGGATCGAATCGATTGCAAAAAATAAACCAGATTGACCAATTTTGGTTCAATTCGAATCTAACTTTTGGGTTTTAATATAATTTTTTTCCAAATTTAAAAATATTTATTTATATATGAATGTTAATTCTTTCAATTTGATATAATTTAAATATAACTTAATAATTTTAATAAAATACTTATAGTATTTTAGTATATTTTATTATATAAAAAATTTAATTTTAAATTAATGAGTTCTATACTCAAATCTATTACTTGAAAAGAAAATGCTTTTGACATGTAATATAATATAATTAATTAACTAGTGAGGTTAATTAAATAAATTCATGAGTCGGTTAATTTGAAGATCAATTAATTTTTACAATAAAATACAAGCAACAATAGTTAACTAAGAAAATTAAATATAGTTAGGAAATTAAATATACTTAATTCCTTTTTTTTTTGGAATTATATAAGAAAAAAGCACTACTAGAAAGATGGCCAGTCATTAATGCAAAGTTCCTACTTTTGAAAAAATGTCAAGGTTAATGTATAGAAGAAGTTATTTTCATATGAACAATAGAATTGTGACAAGAATCTCTAATATTGGACAACAAATATCAAGGTTCTTTCCGACTATAGTATCACTAACTCAAACGACGTTATTTTGGCCACATTTTTACAGCGAAACAATTTCGTTCTTACACAGATTCAATTTTTTTATTAATTAGAATTTGAAATGATGTTAGCATTTCTAGTTCTAAAAACGACACCTGTTTCTGCATTTTGCACTTTAAGAAAAACTCAAAATCATTTCCCATCCTTATATGAAACTTTCCCACCCAATATTTCCTATATATAGCTTTGTTCATACTTTAAATTACCTAAAATCGACTCAATCAACCACATTCAGACTTTGAATCAGCTCATATCTACCTTATTTGTTTTTTTGCACAAGAAGTCCAACTCTGAATCAAAGCTGCAAGTGACCTAAATTGATTTAGGAACAATATTAGATCTATTTGAACTCTCATAATTATAGAATTTTAGAGTTTATATTTTATTATTATTCTTATTTTATTGGTCTTGTCTAGGTAAGATTAAGTTATTGTTTCATTGTTACATTCCTTATTCTCGAGGAATCATTTTCTTTGTAGGCTTAGGATATATGCTAGTGTAAATAGACCTTATTATTCATTAGTAGGAATTAATCAACTCATTCAAAATATTTTTCTTTAATTAATCATGTGTGGGTTATTTATCATTCCCTTCGTGGGTGATTTATCTCTCTTGAGAAGCTCTACTCTTGATTATTCAAGACGTACGCTAGAATGACATCTAGTATCAGTTTTCGCACTTCAGTCAAGTGGTATCAGAGCCTTACCTCTATATCAGGTGAGTCGATCCTGTGATCTAAATCCATTATCTATAACCATTCAAATCTAACCCATCACCTGCAACCAACCGCAGCCGCGACTTTGCCCATATCCATAAAAACTTTTTTCTATCCAAAAGAATAAAAAAATTAAAAAAAACAACAAAAAAACCTCAAACAACCAATGTTGACGAAGAAGTTACCCAAACAAACTCTCATACAGAGAAATTTGCAACAAAAGAATCAGTAGATGCACTTGATAGAAGACTGCAAAATTTGGAGATAAGGCTTACAAATTTGGCCCAACAACTTCTTGGTGGGCATAATAATAATCTCCAACTATAGAGGCAAGTCCAAATTCAAGCCGAAGTTAATAACCTAAGACAACCAATGTTCCTCATGAAAACCTTAGAGGTACAAGGAATGAATTTATTGAAGAAAAAGTAACAAGCGAAGATGATGAGATGCCAGTTATACCAAGAAACCAACAAGGAACCCAACCAAACACCTACCGCATGAAAATCAAAATCTGCAATTTGATGGTTTGTTTGTGATAGAAGACTTTTTTGATTGGTTAGTTGAAGTAGAGAAATTCTTTAACTATTGGGAAATTGAAGAGCACATGTGAAGTTGGTAGCTTATTGACTTAAGGGAGGTGCACTAGCTTGGTGGGACCAGTTACAAGTAACACGAATCCGACAAGGGAAGACAAGAGTTCGAACTTGGAGATGCATGAAACAATTGATGAAGGAGCACTTTCTACCTCTAAATTATGAACAAACACTTTTTAACTGCTATCAGCATTGTCGACAGGGATATCGAACAGTACAAGAATATGTTACTAAATTTTACAAACTTGCTACCCTTGTAGATATCTGCGAATCTGAAAATCAAAAGATTTTAAGATTCATTGATGGACTTTGCGCCAACATACAAGATGAAATTTTCAAACAGTCGTACAACACTCTTTCTAGTACTATTCAACTTACGTTGAAGATTAAAATGCAAGTCAACAGAAAGATAACTCGCAATCAGATGTCTTCACAACTTTTTGTGCCACCACAAAGATCAGATTTGAGTAAAGGGAAGGCAATAGCAAGATCACACGATAATGCTCTTAGGTTAAATCCTTCTCAAAATCAATACGCCTACAGAAGAAACCAACAAATAAAAAGACTGATTTCAATACCCCTTATGCAATTCCAAGAGACAACAAATGTTATCGATGTGGAAAGGCAGATCATTACTCCAATCAATGTCCCCAACGCAAAATAATCCATTTGGCTACACATGATGATAACATTAAAGATGAAGTTTATCTAGGAGATGAAGAGTACGAGGAAGAAGAAGAACTTATGAGAGCTTACCTATGAAGATGAAAGGGTTTCCTTAGTAGTAAGACAATTGATGTATACCCCAACGAAGGATGAAGAAGTGCAACGACATAATATTTTTAGAACTAGGTGTACAGTCAATCAACGGGTTTGTGATCTTATAATTGATAGTGGGAAGTAGCGAGAATATAGTGTCACAAACTATGGTAGACAAATTGCAACTACCAACCCAACCACATCCTACCCCATATCGTATTAGTTGGATAAAAGATATCGGCAAAACAAAAATGATAAAGCAATGTAGAATTCCTTCTCCATCGGCAAATATAAAGACGAAGTGTTATGTGATGTTGTTGATATGGATGTTTGTCACATGTTACTTGGCCGTCCATGGCAGTTCTACTTGAATACAGTGCATAATAGTAGAAGCAATACATATACTTTCTACCAAGATAACTTGAAGATCATTCTTGCACCTATGAAGAAACCTAAATAATACTGTATGTTTAAAAGTAAAAAACAACATTCTCCTGTTACCAAAAGAAGCTTTTGTTTTACAAGATATACCAGAACAAGTTCAAAGTTTGCTATCAGAGTTCAGAGATATTGTTCCAGAAGATTTACCAACTAGATTGCCACTTTTGAGGGACATTCAACAGCATATCGATCTTGTCCTAGTAGCAAGTTTACCAAACTTGCCACATTATCACATGAGTCCTAAGGAATATGATATTCTACGAGGACAAATTGAAGATCTTCTCAAGAAAGACGCGATACGAGAGAGTATGAGTTCTATTGCCGTACCTGCACTTTTAACCCCAAAGAAGGATGACAGTTGGAGAATGTGTATTGATTGTCGAGCCATTAACAATATTACAGTACGATACAGATTTCCTATTCCTCGACTAGATGATATGTTTGATAGGTTGGGAGGATCAAAACTATTTTCTAAAATCGACCTACAGAGTGGATATCATCAAATTCGAATTCGCCTTGGTAATGAATGGAAAATAGTTTTCAAGACACATGAGGGGTTATATAAGTGACTCGCTATGCCCTTTGGTTTATCTAATGCTCCGAGTACTTTCATGAGATTAATGAATCATGTATTTCATCCTTTTATTGGGAAGTTTGTTATTGTTTACTTCGATGATATTTTGATTTATAGCTAGAATGAGGAAGAATATTTACGCCACCTCACAGAAGTTTTTAGAGCATTTCGAAAGAACCAATGAATTTGAAGAAGTGTAGCTTCATGACTAATAGCGTAATCTTCTTAGGCTTTGTTGTAAGCTCCGAAGGAATTAAAGTAGATTAAGAGAAGGCGAAAGTTATTCGTGAATGGCCCTACACCAAAATCTATAGCTAAAGTTCAAAGCTTTCATGGACTTGCAACATTCTACAGACGTTTCGTGAATACTTTAGCATAATTTCTGTACCCCTCACTGACTGTTTGAAACAAAAACAATTTGTGTGGAGTGATCAAGCAGAACAAAGTTTTGTAGTTTTAAAAGAGAAGTTGACAAGTGCCCTAGTTCTCGCGTTACCAGATTTTAGGAAAATTTTTTTAAGTTGACTGTGATGCTTCAAGGGTGGGAATTGAAGTTGTTTTATCTCAAGAGTCAAAACCCATAGCCTTTTTCAGTGAAAAGCTTAGTAAAGCATGACGAAAGTGGACAATCTATGAACAAGAACTGTATGCAGTTGTTCAGACATTACAACAATGAGAGCTATACCTAGTGTAAAAGGAATTCATTCTCAATACAGACCATCAAGCATTCAAGTACCTTAACAACTCCTCGAAGGCAAATCGAATGCATACGTGATGGATCGCCTACATCCAAAGGTTTACTTTTCTCTTAGGCATAAATCTGGCCAGTTGAACAAGGTTGCTGATGCATTGAGTCGTCGAGTCATGTTGCTAACCACCTCGCGAAGTGAAATCATTAGGTTTTATTATTTAAAAGACTTATACGTAGAAGGCGAAGATTTAAAGATGAATGGCAAAGGTTCACAGTTGGAACTTCAAGTAAACATCAAATATATGATGGCTACCTATTTTTTGAAAATTGTCTTTGTATACCTCGAGGATCACTCAGGAATCACATCATTCAAGAACTACACGCAAGAGGATTAGGAGAACACATGGGACTCGACAAAACTATTTTACTAGTAGAGACCCGTTATTTTTTGCCACATCTAAAGCGTGATGTTAAGAAGTTTGTTAAGCATTGTTACATGCTAAACTGCAAAGGGACAAGCTCAAAATACTGAACTTTACATACCGCTTCCTATTCCCGATGCTTCTTGGGAAGATTTATCAATGGATTTTATTTTGGGGTTACCATAAACATAACGAGGTTCAGACTCTATCTTTGTTGTTGTTGATCATTTTTCTAAAATGGCTCACTTCATTCCATGCAAGAAAGCATCAGATGCTACTCATATTGCTCAATTGTTCTTTCCTGAGGTTGTTTGTCTCCATCCTTTACATACTTTAGACTTAGTTCCTTACCAAAGTTATCAGCGATGAACATCATTGCTGACCACTTGATTGATAAAGTGACTAATATCCATGGAGAAGTCAAGAAAAGGTTGGAGGAGTCTGTTGCAAAATATAAGTCTACAGTTGACAGGCATAAAAGATTTAAGTCATTTAATGTGGGTGATTCCGTGATGGCTCATTTGAACAAAAGCCGACTTCCAGTTAGGGAATACAACAAGATTAAGCAAAAGAAGATTGGTCCATTTCGCATCCTTCAAAAGATTGACGATAATGCCTATATCATTGATCTACCAGAAAGTTATGATATTTCCAAAACCTTTAATGTTCAAGATTTATACAAGTACCATGGATCGGAATCTATACCTTGACCAACTCGAGGATGAATTTCTTTCTAAGAGGAGGAGAGCTGATGCAGGAACAATACTAGATCTATTAGAACTCTCATAATTATAGGATTTTAGAGTTTCTATTTTGTTATTATTCTTATTTTATTGGTCTTGTCTAGGTAGGATTAAGTTATTGTTTCACTGTTAAATTCCTTGTTCTCGAGGAATCATTTTCTTTGTAGGCTTAGGATATATGTTAGTATAAATAGACTTTGTTATTCGTTAGTAGGAATTAATCAACTCATTCAATAATATTTTCCTTAATTAATCATGTGTAGGTTATTTATCATTCCCTTCATAGGTGATTTATCTCTCTTGAGAGCTCTATTTTTGATTATTCAAGACGTACGCTAGAATGACATCTAGTATCGCTTCTGTAATGCGTTATAAATCAACCACATTTATACTTTCTAAATCATCATATCTTGAAATCTTAGACATATTCTTTATTTTTTTCCTTGTTTGTCTTCAGTGTATACTATTTTATTAGCTTGATTTCCTTTTTCAATTTCTAGGGTTTGAGAGTTTGGAATATTTTTCTCGATTAGATTTTAGACTTTATATTGACTTGATTATTTTTTCATTCTAAACTTTGATTTGGGAGTCAATTTGCATAATGTATGTTACTTTATTGATGAATTTTTCATGTGTGTTGTAATTTGTACAATGTATATTACTTTATTGAGTGGGTTTTTGGTGTATATTGCTTTAATTTGCACAATGCATATTACTTTAATTAGCGGGTTTGATTTTTCCAGAGTACATATGCTACTTTGCAAATTTTGGTATGCCTTTGTTGATTTTATAATTTTTTATTTATATTCTTTAAATATTTAATTAATTTTTCTATTGTCGAAGTGCATATTATTTTATGAACATGAGTATTTTTTAATTTACGTATTAATGGGTTTGTTGCATGTTATTTTTCTTACTCAGATATGCAAATTTTTTATGAACTGGCCATCCACAATATTGTTAGAGTTTGTCATTTTAGTAAATGTACATTAAATATGTCTGATATTAAATTATATATGTTTTTTTTGTCTTTGCTTATTGTGAATTTATTATTTTAAAGTTATGTTTGATGTTGCTGTAGTTATTTTTTTATGATTGGTGAACACAATAGATGATATAAAGTGATTGTATTGTTGGATATTAAATTAAGATATAAATTATATATGTTATTTTTCTTTGTATTTGTTCATTGTGAATTTGTTATTTGGAAGCTATGTTTGATGCTGCTGGTGTTATGGTTGGTTAACACACAAGAGGTGTGACATAAATTGATTGCGGTTGAATATTAAAATATTGTTTGCTTCTTTTTTTTTTAAACAATGTATATGAAATTTAATATTATGTTGCTAAATTTATTTGTCTTATCTTATACTTATAAAATATATTTATATGATGTTAATATAAGTGTTTTTGATTTTTTTTTTGTTTGGAAATTTGACTTACTTCAATAGATTGCATGCAAGATTGTGAAGATAGTTGAAACTGCAGAGTTTAACTTACATCTAGATGACAAACTAAAGGAAGATGGACCATAAAGAAGGAAATTTAGAAACTGATAGAGGACAAGAAGATTGTTGTCAATTACAATTATTTTGGTGGTTCAGTGGGCTATGGTGCCAATGATTTGACGAATTATGTTGCCGTTTGGGTGAGAGGTTATATGTCCATTGTTCATGACAATTGAAACAAGTATCTTTTGCATTGAAGAAAACTTTATGGATGTATATCCAAGTTAGCTTTGAAGTTCAACTTATAGTCATTATTTTCTTGTGGCAGAATTGATTTCAAATTTATTTATTTTATTACAAAAAAAATTTATAGTTAATTTGAAAAGTAAAGCTCAATCGTTGCATTCAATGGGAGTTTCTTTGAGGAATTTCAGATGGACCTTGACACATATCTTTATCTTCCTTACAAGGACGATCAAAAGCATATATAGGAAACTGTCTCCAATTAATTACCCAAACATTACAAAGCAGCATTGGCAAGTATTTGTTAAGAAAGTATTATATTCAAAAATTTGATGTGCATTATCTATTGCTTTACAATTTATGCATAGTTCATTTGTGGCTAATTTTAGTTCGATAATTATTTATTGGATTTTCATATGTGAGGATGCCAAAGAAAAAAAGCGAGCAATATTGAAATACAATCACTAATTTAGGTTACAGCAACATGATGAAAAATCTTGTAAATGATTCATATATCTAAATGCTAAAAGAAAAAAGGCCTTTTACTGTTGATATTTGGCTGATTTTCGACTTGTGTAAATAAGGATTTTTTATAGCTAATTTGCAGTTGACCACAATTCCGTCGCAAACAAGTGTATTATTTGAAACCAAATTCAAATATCAGCCGCAAAAAAAATGGCAATTAATTTTAGTATTAAAACGATATTATTTTTATAAAAATACAAGTTCTGTCAAGGTAAATGAATCAAACTTATATTATGACTTTTGGTTAGTATTTTGGTCAATATACTTATTGTTGTGTAATTTATAATATCCCTTGCAACCGATAGTGTTAAATGCGAGTATTTTGTGAATAAGTACATACAATACATTGTGAAGGATGTAAACATCCTAATAGTTATGTGATTTTTGTTGGAGAAAAATGTTTTAAAACTATTATTTAATTTTATGAGTTATATTTTCTAAATTGTTATTATTGTATGGTGGTTACAATATTTAATTTACACCATTAATTCTATCAATTATTTAGATTTAATATATAAGTTACAAAAAGATATTAATGTGTTTTAATATTTTCTTTAAATATTTAAATATTGATGTACTAAACAATAAGAAAAAAGAGAAGACAAAACTATATGTCTATATGTTTTAACAAAAGTTATATCAGCAATTGTAATACCGAAGACTTGACGTTTATCTTCCGATGGTCGTGTTTATCGAGGAGACTGGCTGCAAGCATTGGGTTGAATCTTGGAACTATAGAGAATTGTCATTACCCATACGAGGGGAGGACTCTTTGATTTTAGGACAGCGTTTTTAGCGTGTCTCATTATGCTCAGGCCATAATTTCTTCACCCTATTTATTTATTTCAATTGCTTTTGTTATAATTTATATTTACAATTGTGATTGTGATATTTATATATTTAATAGAATATTAACAAATATACCCAACAATTTTTAACTTCTACATTCAGTTGGTTATTTTAATGTTTGAAAAATAATAATATCATACATATAATTAATTAATATATTTAATATTGTATATTGTGTTGAGCGTGCAAAGAAATCAATAAATATACTGAAGATAATATGAAAACAATCCGTGAAGAATAAGTTCATATGTTGCAACTCTGATTAATAGTAATGAATAAGAGGTATATGACGTTTAAGATTTATAATAACAATGTATTCTTCTATTAACACTAAATTTTGGAGAATTAAATATTTTTTTGCTTCTGTTGTGCCTAGAATTGAAGGAGATATAAGGGGGTAAAGGATAGCTTTTAGGTCACTGATTGGATTGGTTTGCATCTTGCATGAAGTTGGTTTGTGAATTGATTACCTAATAGCTTGCCAATTAATTTGTATGTTGACAATTAAAGTTGTTAATTGATTTGTTGAAATGTACTACACTAGATATGTTGGTATGTATTGCACTTGATAAGTTGGAATTTTACGGATTCAATTTTGTTTTTGAGGAAAATCATGTGTGAATTGTTGTACAATTATGCACTTGATAATATATTCGACACTATATTATTTAATACTTGAAAATTTGTTGTGTGTTAGGACGATTGTTGGCATTACATGATAATTAAATATATTTAAAGTATTTTTTAATTTAGAAAATTGTTATTATTTTAATTAAACTATTAGTTGATTATTAAAGTCTAATTAGAAAATGTAGATTTATAATTCTACAACTCAAAGGAAATAAGAGCTTTTGAAAATAAGAAGTTTAGGAAGGTAAGAATTTTTTTTAATTTAGAAGGATTTTTTTTAAGAAATAAGAAAACAAAAATCCTCTCTAGACTAGGCTTTATGGTTTTTTATATAAAAAAAATAATATTTTTCAGAATTTGTTTATGCCTCCATTACGTGAAAAGCTAGTACAAAGAGAGCTCCTCCATAAGCATGAATTTTGTTTCCTAAGTTGATCATTTTTTTTATGCTTTAATTGAGAACAACTTAGTGAGAATTACATGTTTGTGATTCCTATTATGATAAAGTTAAGGATGTAGATCTCTTAATTATTTTGAAGACAATTTGGTTGTGTTCTTCAGAAAAGGAACCTTGAATTCTTCGAGAGAAGAAGCCGTATTGGTTGAAGAGAGTTTGATGATATTAGAAGTGATGGAATATTATGAAACAAAGTCACCTAAGAAGATCTTGCACAACAATGACGACAAAGAGGGAGTCTTTAGTTTGTATAAGTCAATTGGTATTTGTATCATCTTATTTCTTAGTGTATTATTTTTCTTTCGGTGTGGTCTCGTGGATGTAAGATTAGAAAATTCGAACCAAATAAAAATTGTGTCTTCATTATTTTTATTTGTGGCTTATTTGATTAGATTAATTGTGGAATTATTATTAATTAATTAATTAATATAAAATTGACAACATATCTACCAACAAATCTTTCAATCGGTATCATAGTGAGTCATTAACTTTGTTTTTGGTGAGATCTTGGTGTTGTGATTTTCTTTTTTGTACGCATAGATTTTCAAAGAGATGGAGGATCAATCTCACTGCCACCTTTACTTGAATTACATCATCAATGAGATTACACTTCTATATATTTTATTATTATTTTGTTGTAACTTTAACTTATAAATAGACACATTTATTAATTAATATAAAAAAAAGTTTATTTCTTTTCAAATTCAACATAGTATCAAAGTAGAGGTATTATTCCTAAATTCACTTTTCTTGGGTTTTCTTTTTGACATGTGTACTAGATGCCATTGTTGTTGCCATATGCATCTTCATTGTTCCATCTTCGTTAAACTATTTTCTGCCACTTTGTGTATACTTTGCTTTTTTTTTTCCTTCTTTTGGGCATCTCTTTTATTTCCTTCTTTGTGAACTCAACACATTAAGGCCACCATCGAAAACTTGTCAATTTTTTAGTTTCTCAACTCCTCTTTGGAAAGAACTGTCACCACTATTTATAATATTTTCGATTAGTCCACTCTTAGAATACGCTCATAAGTCTAACTATGAACTTCCACTACATGAGTCGTCTTTTGTGAGGATCGAAATATTTTGTGCTTAAATCTCTTTTTAACTAATTTACCCAATCACTAGTGGATTTTTTGACACCACTAACATTAATAGCTTAGAACTCATTGATCTATCCATCCCTTCTCGTACATCCTCTTCATCAGTCAGCCTTATACATCACGTACAATCTTTGGAGGATGCATGTATATTCCACTTGTCTTCAATTTTTAGCTTCCATTTGTTGCACCGCCAGTATCTACAGGATCAACAGCACTTACTCGTCCTAACTTGTCCTAAAGGAGTAAGAAAATTGAGATGGATACCATGGTTGAGATGAGAGGATGCTATTGATCTTGCAAATATCAAAGGTGTAACAAATAGAAGCTAGAAATTAGAGGTCGTGGGCATACGAACATCTTTGGAAAGGCTGTGGGTGAGTGCACGAGTCTAGTTGATCAAGAGGATATAAGATCAGGGCTGAATAGAATGGTGAGTTCTGAGTTGTTAATATTGGTGGTGTCAGAAAACCTGACAAAGATTGAGCAAATTGGTGAAAAAGAGATTTGAGCACAAACATATTTTGATCCCAACAAAAGATAGCTCGTGTAGTGGGATAAAGGCCATTGTTAGACTTGCGAGCACGTTCTGAGGGTAGACAAATTGACGATGTTGCAAACGGCGACATGTTGATGGCGGTGATAGTTTTTTTTTTCAAAGAGGAGTTAAGAAACTAGAAAATTTATAGGTTTTTTATGGTGGCTTTGATGTGTTAAGTTGACAAGGATAAAAGCCAAAGATATGCCCAAAAGAAAAAGAAAAGCAAAGTATTAACAAAGCGAATGAAAATAGTTTAACAAAGATAGAACAATGAGATGCGAGTGGCAACAACATTGACAACAAAATGACAACATGTGCACAAATGTGGTCATGTGGCTAGAGAAAATTCCAGCATGAAGAAGGTCAAAAAGATAATGTTAACTCTAATACAATATTAAAATTTGAGAAAAAATAAATCATTAGAATAGTAAGTATTAAAGATATTAATAATAATATTGTGGTTGGGAGTTAATAGTTATATTATTTTGACTTGTATTGTTATATATTTTTGACTTTATGTATATTCCTTTATATTTTATTAGAATGTATTGTCTATATAAAGATACTTCTTGTAGATCAATACAATCAATTAAGATAATCAATATAATTACTATATTTTTCTCCAAAAATATTAACATGGTATCAGAGTACTGGTTTTTGTTATGAACTATACTCTATGCTGATTTTGCTTTAACGAGTGTGCCATCGTGTGGCATGTACTACTATGTTCAATTACAATACCAATTAACTACCCCAACCGCCAAATTATCTTTTGCCTTTTATGGATACTTTGCTTGGTTTTCAAAATTTTTCCAACTTTTACTTTTTTAGCTTCAATCTTGTCCCTTAAATTTGGCTTCATTTTCTCATATCATAATCGGCAAAAACAAATCACAGCCACTATAAGTCGCCAATCACCATCGCGTGCCCACCTCACATGCCGCCACCATAGATGGCGTGTATACCTCTTGTGTCATCACAAATGGTTGTATTTGCAACATCTCCTACTTGTCAACCATCAGAAGACACCAATCACTCCATCTGTGACTTTAATTTTGCTACACGTGTTGCTATAAGCCCCATAAAGAACCACGTTTGTGAGCCACTATCTGTCATCAATCTAGAGAAACTCTAACAAGTGGGTCATCACCATCGATTCAGTCATGTTTAGATTTCTGGTAGATTCATTCTTCCATTCATGGCCACCTATAACTTCGACAAAACTTTGATCAAAAGACCACCATCCTCCTTTATCTGAGCTAGTTTCTTACAATTATTTAACACCATCGATATTAGTCATTTCGTCTCAGTCCAATCATTCTCTCTAAAGACCTTTGCTCACTTTATTTGGTCTTTTATAACATCAATCAAAACAAATCAATGTAGAATTTTTGTCTCCTTAATCCTATTGATTTTCAACAAATCTTGCTTCATTGTCTATGCCATTCAATTCAACATTCTCTTGCCATCCTTTCCATGGCATCTATCCCTCATTTTTTGGCCTCAAATCCAAGTCAAAATTAATTAATTGTTCATTGATTTGTTTGTTTTAATTCCATTGATTTGTTTCATCATCGGTCTAGTTCGAATTACCAATCATCAACTGTCATTTCTATAGCTCTCTTGTCGCCTTTTTAGGCTACAAGTTTTTGTATCTAAATCAAGTCCAAACTAGTCCTCTTTGCTTTGATACCAAAATTCTTCAATGACAAATTTGCCCAATAAGATTTCGTTTTCAATAGCTCTTCAAGTGCCACCTTTGCCGCTCATAAGGCCACATTGGTGATGTGCTTAATTTTTATACAAAATTTGTCATACTTTCACTCTTAATTTCATGCTAATTCATATTTATTTTACTTAATTATTTGTATTTTCTTATTTAATTTGTTTATATCATTACTTTGAGCTTGGTTCTTTATTTTTGTAAAAGAAAAGCCCAAAAAGCCCAAGAAATGGAAAGAAAATAGCAAGGCCCGTTTGTACTGAACATAGTCCGTATTTTTGAGTGTATCTTTGTACTCAAGAATCGTATTTGCCTAATTCAAAATAATTTGAAAACTAGACATAATGATTAACAAACACATCTGTCATGGAAGGAAGCAAAAAGTCAAGTTTAGTGGCCTAAATTTCGGTTTGAATGGAGACAAGTGGGAGACAGCTTTTCCTTGACAAAGGGGAGTGAATTTGGAGTGTTTTGGAAGACTAAATGGGCAACTAAAAGGGGTGAACGACCAGAAGAGGGGGAGAACGAAAGTGGAGGTTTTCTTTTACCATTTTGGAGATTTTAGAAGCTTGAAGAAAGAGGAGAAGGAAGAGGAAGTGAAACTTGCTGGAATCTGAAGTCATTGATCTACATAGAGTTTTTCTTCCTCAACTCTTTACTTTTATCTTTTTGAAATGTTTACATCAATTGGGTCCAAAATAGGGTTATTTTGATAAATTTCCTATTAATATAAGGATGCAGTTTCAAATATAATAATCTAGACCAACAACTTTAGTGTTTTATAGATAAAAAATGCAAGAGATATAAGATGATTAATATACAAACTAAGCTCCTATTATTTTTCAAATGATTATGCTACATGCATCCCTCTGTTTATAAGTGACTGTAGGACTATGACTATTATGATGATATTTGTTTCCATTTTTAATCTTATAATAAAATCATTTAGTAAGTTACATTTTCTTGAATTCAAATTTGAATTCGAACTTATAATCTCCAAAAAAAAATTAAGATCACAATTAAAATTCTTTTTTGTAACATACTACATATTAAATGCATAAGTTTTAATTTTCGTATAACCTATAATTAGATCTCAAGTAAAAACTAGTAAAATTTGCTCACATTTGCATTATGAAATTTCCTCATGGGTTTGATACATCTTAAAGTAGCCTTCTATATATCTACAAACCCTATATAAAATTGTGTGTTTTGAAATACGAAACTATAAATATAAAACATAAATATAGTCTTATTTATAGGTGGCAAAAAGTATTGCCGGCCACAAAAAATAAGCTCATGCAAGCTCTCAGGCTAGGTTAGCACGACATAAACAGTAAAATGAATAAGCATAGCCCAGTCCACGACACAGTTAATGTGCTTGTCGTGCTAGCCCAACCAGTTAGAAAACAACCCAAGTATGGCCCTTAAGCCCATATGCTTATATAGTACCTAAAAATAGTACTTGTAATTAATGAATAAATTTTACTGTACATAATAAATAGCAACTAATTTTCAATGTTCACGGACTAAATAGTAGCCCGTGCACCTTTTTTCTTGGTGCAGCACATCACGATGACTGTTCATGGCATGGCCATGAAATTTTTATTCATCCCAGCCCGTAACAATGTTGAGCTATGTCAACATTGTTCATAGGCTATGCAATGCCGTGCTTAGGCCGACCTACCTGTTTTGTCACCCTTAGTCTTGGAGTCCATTTGGTATAACTTTTTCAAGTAGAATTTTTTAGAATAAACCTTTTACTCGTAGAACTATTATAAATAGAGCTTTTGACAAAAATTTATTAGTTATTTGATCGTTACAAATAACTTTTTGTAAATTTTGAGTAATTACTTTAATAGACAAATTTTTAATGTTCTATTTTAAAGAAATAATGTAAATTCTTTAAAATAAAGTAAGGGTGTTTTAGACAATTCCGTCTTTCAAAAAAGTTGGAGAAACTTTATTGTGAAAAGTCCAAATTTCGAGCTTCTTCGAATACCTAAGAACAGAGTTTTTTTAATTCCCAAAACCCCTTCTCTACTGCCAACCAAATGACATCGAAAAATTTAAAGAGTTTTTATCATTAAAAAAATCTTTTTGATTAATAAAAAGGTCACTAAACGTGCACTTAGTATTCTACAAGTATTCTTGGGCAAATAAGACTATAACTTGACTATGATATATTAAATATATTTTTTATCTTTTTTTTGCAACGGAAAAATTATAATATTTTGTGAAAAGTTGAAAATTTTAACACAAATCTAAAATTTTGATGTGAATTTAAACTTAAAATTTTTAAAAAGAATACTGATGTAAATCTATCTTTTTACGTAATTTATCATCGCTTTGTAAAATTTGGATGATTGTTTCTCTAATGCTAAACATTATTGGACCAAGCTTTCTTTTAGTCAAAGTACTTTAGGTTTGATTTTTATTTCATGTATATTTTGTTAAGCATGTTATTTTCATGTAAATTTTAGATCATATTCATCATTAAATATCCACGTACTTCACTCAAGAAAGTTTCAGTAAAAACATATTTGAAATATTTCAACAAAAACAAGTAGACGCATATATGTTAATAGTAAGGGTGAGCATAGGCCAATCCAATCCAGACTTTTTGAAAATTGAACGGAACTTAAAATTTTGGGTTTTTAATTTTTAAGATTTGACCGGACCAAATCTAAGAAAAGAATCGAATCAAAATTGGCCCAATCGGTCCGTGCCAATTCGGCTCGATTTTTAAATTTCTATTTTAAATTTTTTAATTCAAAATTAAAATTAAAATAATATGTTTTTCAATTTAATATATATCATTTGATTTTTTTAATATTTAAATATATTAATAATATAATATAATTATTTAACTTGGTGGAAATAATAAAAATATTAAAATTTCGACTCGGTTTGAGTTTTTTAGTAAAACTCGAAAGCGAACTGAAATTTTTGAATTTTTTAGTATTGAACTTAAACTGGATTGGATGATATTTATTCATTTCGAGTTAGTCTGATTCGATTTTTCAAGTTTGAGGCTTTTTTGCACGACCCTAGTTAATAGGATAATGTCTGATTTCTCTTTTTAGTTTAGCCTAATACTTAGATACCCCTTATTAAATCTCTAACATCTCAAGACCCCCTTGTTGTTAGCAGCCATCAGCAAAAAAATGTTAAAATTCAAGGGTAATTACAATTTTATCGTGAGGCTGTCACTTGTAAACCATAACATAACAATTGTAAAATTAAATATTAGTTTTTACAGTTTTTGGGAAGAAGAATGGACGTGAATGTACAAAATGCCCCTACTCTTGATTAGAAAATAGATTTAATATTTAAATAAATTATTTAATTTGAAATTAAATTTTTTTATATTAATAATAATAATTTCAAAATAGTTTTGTTTATATATATTATATAAAACTATTTTGATATATATTATCACAGTTTCTTATAATTTTAAATTAAATATTTTTTTATATGATATATATATAATTTTTCTTAAATATTCACGTTTTCTTATAATTTTAAATTGTATTATGCTAAATAAATGAGATAAATCTTTCAATTTTTAATTTATTTTTGTAATTTTATTTTATATTACTTTTTAGTTAATGTTTATCTTCTCATCTCCCTCCTTTATCTATTTTTTTAATTAAAATTTAAACCCTAAAAAAAAGGATTTTAATCGAAAATGCCCTTGTTTTAAAAACAAATTCAAAAACGCCCTTCTCCCGAAAATTCCATTTAAATATACTTTATTCCCTTCTATTCGAACTTAAACACCCTTTTTATCAATTATTTTCTCTAACTTATAATACTCACATTCATCACCTTCGAGTAAGGTGAATTGTCGCCTTTGCTAAAAGGTAACCTTCTAACAAAGGTAAATTGTCACATTTGCTAGAAGGTTAACATTCTAACAAAGGTGAATTATTATCTTGCTCAAAGGTAACCTTCGAGCAAAGTGAATTGTCGCCTTTGCTAAAAGGTAACCTTCTAACAAAGGTGAATTGTCACCTTACTTGAAAGTTACCTTCGAGCAAGGTGAATTATCACCTTACTCGAAAGTTACCCTCGAACAAGGTGAAATCAAGTATTAGTCAAATTTTACTATTGAGTAAGACTTAATTTTGCCTTACTCGACCGTACAGGATGAGTTTGTTTGAGCACGACTGAAAAAGTCAAATTTCACTTTGTGAAATCTTAATTTTAGGTGAGATCAATTTCCAAAATATCAATTGGGCTTATAAATTGAATCGAAACTAGTTTATTATCAAGAATTAATTGAAGTTAAATCATTTTGTATTGAAAATCTCGATTGAAGAAGAAGAAAACAAAGAAAGGAATGTGTTTATTTGTATGGGTATGAGGGTATTTTTGTCCGAAATGGATGAAAATGGGCAAGTTTGATTGAAAATTATGGAGGAGCATATTTTTGAATTTTTGAGGTCAAATGTGGGCATTTTCGGTTATTTCCCAAAAAAAGGGAGAATTGGCCTATGGCTGCCATTGACTACCAACTCTCGCTGCCACCACCCCACGATGTTGCGTTATCGATGTTGTTCCACGATATGAAGCCATCCGAAAATTTAGAAAAAGCCACCAAAATCATCCTAGCAATACTCATTGTTGTTACTTTACCGACCACATGAATTGTGACCACCGTCATTCATCGACATCCAGGTGCACGTTCCATAGCAACACCACTACCACTAAATAACTCAACAAATATCGTCATTTCATCCCAGTCAACCTTCACCTGTCGATAGCCTCATTGTTCGCTAGAATCGAGAGCTAAATCGGCGAGCTAAAGCCATCTTGTTTCATGTTTTCCATTGATACCATCATAGATCATGACAATCTGATACCACCATTGTCATCTTCAAGCTTTTTTAGATCCAACTAACACCGAACCATACCATTAACCATCATAGAAAAATATAGGTTCCAATTTACTCAACCTCAACTCCAATGCCTGCACTAAACCTTTCTTTCCTTTCTAAACTGGTAAGAAAAAGCAAATCAAACCAAATATAAAAACAATACAAGCTCATTTCAATGTGCCCCACTTTTGATTTTAAATTTTCTATTGTGAGACTCATTTCTATACAAAATTCTGACAATAAGTCAAAATTTTGACAACTCCCACACGTAAGACCGTTAAAGTATAATATTGTCCTTAAATTTTAATATTTTAATGGCATGGGGTCTTTGGCTATTAGGGATTCCATTCAGGGGCCAAACAATAGAGAATTGCACATTCTTCCTATGTTAATATTCTTAACTAATTATTAAGGTGGGCAATTTTTCGAATTTGGTTCAAGTAATTTTTCGGACCAGTTAAAGCTCGGTTCAACTTCAAAAATTTTCATTTTAACTTGGTTTGAGTTCTAAGCTCGGGTTATATATTATTCAAGGTCGGATCAAAAGCCCGACCCAATTCGAGACTAGTTTTAAATCCATACTTTAAAGTTCAGATTTATTTTTGAAAATTTATCGAATTTGGGTTAGGATTTTTTAAAATTCGATCTTGATCCATCTAAACATATATATAATATATTACATTTTCGAGTACCCGAAACTCGACTTAGATTCGACCTGGCATATACTCAAACTTTTATATAAAAGTCTGATCCAGACTCAGGCTTTCTTACTCAACCTACTAATTACCATACACGAACTTAGGGAATTGAATAATAACATTTTTATTTTTAAACTTTATTAAAAAAATAAGGAAAAATGACAAGTTGCCCCTGTTAAGTTTCTACTTACACTAATTTATCTCATAGACAAAAATATACAAAAATTCCCTTACCGTCAAGTTTTTAACTGGCAAAATTTACTTTTTAAGGGTAAAATAGACTTTTTAATAATAAGGGCTGATGTAGATGACAAACATGATAGAATAATTAAATAATTTAAAGTAAATTAATTTTAATTGTTTTTATTATTATAATTTAAAATTAAACAAATAAAAAACAAGATGTAGAATGGTTCTCTTCTCCTCCTCTCTTGTCGGCCTCCCACCACCTTTCTCTCATCAAACTCCTACCATGCCTCTTGCCGCCACTATCCACCTCTACCATCCCTGCTGCTATCACCATCAGGGGCCTTCTTCTTCTCTTGCTGCGGGAACCATCTCGCCCCTCGCTCAGTCAGCCTTCACCATGTCTAGCGATACCATCGTCGTCCTCCACCATGCATGCCGCCTCACCATGCGTGCCACTACCACCATCCTTCTCCATCATGCATGCCGCCATCACCTAGCCTCCGCCATCGAGGAATTAAACTCCTGAAAACCTCACCTATAAGTCTTTGATTTCTTCTGAACCTGGATTGGGAAAGTTGCTTCACTTTCTACCTATGCTCTGGGCGCTAATTTAAATTGTATTGTTAGTGTTTTAGTTGTTAATTTGTGACCTTTTTGTTTAATTTGATCAAAATTAAATTGTTGGTGGAATGATCCTCCTCCCCTCATCTGTAGAGAATTTTATATCAATACTTGGGAGTGTCGCTAATTTTCGATATATTTGTCAGTTTTCTAGTTGCTGGAAACATGTGATTAGACTATGGTTCTTCCTCTCCGTTGTCCTCTTTTATTGAATATTGCACATGGTAATTTAAAGCTTATTTTAGTTGACGTTGCTATATATTTTTTGCTGCAACATTTTCTGCGTTGTTGGTATAATATTATCTTGTTGGATTTCATTTTGCTGGCTACTGGATTTATCAATTGCAACTTTCTATATCGAATGCTGTGATCCCAAGCTTCATGTCGGTTGAATTCCATTTTGTTGGTAATTTGCTGCTACATGTGCATATTTTTTTCGTCATTAAAAAGGCAGTAAATGCAACTTCCTGCTGTTTCATTTTGATGTAGCTTCTCGCGAGTGTTCATGGTGTTTTTGGTCTGTAATCTTATTTGTTCTGTTAAGTCTTTGTACTACTTTTGTTCTCCCGTTTCTAATATTATTACTATATTAATCTACTTTTTTGGAAAAAGGAAAAACAATATATTATTACCTATATTAATCTACTTTTTTGGCAAAAAGAAAGACAATTCAAATTGTTTGCGGGAAGCTTATTAAATTAATTAGTGTTTATCTGAAAATATAATAATATCAAATTTAAAATATTTGATATTTATATAAATAGATTAATGTTTATCTAAAATTAATTAACTTAAAAAAAATTTATTAATTGATTATCTTTAAAAATTTGTAAATTTAAATATAGGGATAATGTGATTACTCTCCTTGGCTTTTTGAGAAAAGGGAGATATTCCCTTGACTTTTTTCCTAGTCTTATATATCTCTGATTGTTAAAACTTGAAATGCCCCATAAAATACTATTTAAGCACTATTCTAGATATAAATTGATTATTTTACCCTCATAACTATTAAAAACATATAAAATAATTTAATTATCCTTATATTAAAATAGTCTATTTAAAAATTATGTATAATTAATATTGTTAAAAATCTTCCTAATTGTCAACTTTTATAACACTAATTATAAGCAAATTTTAACAATGTCATTTGTAAAAAATTTACAACATACAATATGCTAAAAAATTGTTAAAAAAATTTACAATATGAAATTTTTTTAATTGTAAAAAATTAATTATTTTTACTTTTACAATAATTTTTTACAACTAAAAAAATTATAGAAATTCGACAATGAACTTTAACAATATTTATTATATATAATTTTTAAAATAGATTATTGATCAATGATAAAATAATTTATAATTAATATTGTCAAAATATTAACAAATTTAAAAGAAAATAATTAACAATCAAAATATCATTATAAGTTTTAAATTAAATATTATAATAATATGTTATTGATTATTATATAGTAAAAATAAAAACAATTAAATTATTTTATATGTTTTTAATAATTGATGGGTAAAATAGTCAATTTATATCTAGAATAGTACTTAGAATAGTATTTTAAGGGGTATTTCAAGTGTTTTTTAAAGTCAGGGTGTATGTAAGATTACTAAAAAAGTCAGGGGGTTATTTCTTTTTTTTAAAAAAATCAAGGAGTAAATCACATTATTTCTTAAATATATATATAAATTAATTAAAATTTATTAGTAAATTAGTTAATGACTACCTGGGAAATAATATTATAAAATTTATAATAATAATTTGACATTTTTGGGCTCATTCCGACACATTGAGACATTTGTGGAGTTATGAGGATATTTTTGTAAATACACAAATTTTCTGTTAAGTTAACAGGAAATTGCTTACGGGCAAGGGATTTTCGTGTATTTTTATCTAACAGGAGAAAAATCGCATAAGTAGAAACTTTATAGGGGGGAACTTGTTATTTTCTCAAACAATAAATTAGGACATAATTTAATAATTTTAATAAATTAATCTTTAATTTTAGTTGATTTTTTAGTTTGATATGTTTCTATTAGTACGAATGACAATTTGAGTCGGGATATAAATTCAATGCGAATAAAAAAATTCACCCAATTAATAATGAAATTATATCTGTGTTTGAAATTTTTTTATGACATAAATTCATTTAAAAATTTATCTATATAATTTATTAATTTAATTTAATTTCTTATATATATATATATATATAATTTTGATTTGTTTATTATTTTCAGATAATATATTTTTTATTTTAATTTGAAACTAAGTTGAATTTTATATTAAAATTAAACTAATCTAATTTGTGTCTTATAATATTAAATGTGTCAGTGGTACAATCATGTTAAATAGGTTAATTGTATTTGGTTATGTTACAACATAAATACTATCCGTTTAATTAAATGTATCTAATAATGTCATTTATGTAATAACGTAAATATGGATTGTTTATTAACCGCGTCTAATTATGTTATGTTATGTCACTGATTTAATTAATGGATTACACAGTTAGACTTGATTAGTAAACTGAATTGTATACTTCAATTAATAAGTAAATGATTCACTTTGTTTTAATTTAAAATATTATTACAGTTATGACACGATAACACAAATTATTGTCCCTTCCCTATTAAGGATAAATTATGACGATTAAGTAAATTACATCATAAATTTATTGTTTCAATAAATTTCAAACTCCATTCGGGAATTAGTTTCTTGATAATAATGAAAATTATGTCACCACATACTTCACGTGTCTTAAGATACGTTTAGAATTGAGGTATTGAGTTCTAAAATAAAAACTTTAAATATTAAAAGGTTATTTTCAACTTTACCCTCTAATTTATTGATATATATCATATATACCTCTAACATATTTAAAGTTATTACTTTACCCCCACTTAACAGCAACCCACCGTTAACTCTAACATATTGAGGGGTAAAAAAGATATTTTATACACATTGGTCGATTGAAAAATGAAAAAGATAGATTTCTTGTTCAAAGTAAGCTGTTAGTCAAAGCTATAATTTGTCTTATCAAATGCCTGAGCTCGTCTACTACAGTAAAGAAGAAGCTGAAAATAGAGGGAACTATTAAAGCATATGAGAAAACTCTCTTCACTTCGCACTTATTCATCAAGAAACCAAGTGAGACCTAACATTTTCACTCACTTTCTCTACAAGTCGTGGATATTTTTAGATTTTTGAGTAATATACAAACATGCAAAGCAAAAAAAAACGAAGGAGTTTTGGGCAATTCGTCTTCAAGTAAACAGGTTAGTAAATCGATTTCAATTTTTAAGGTTTGGTTCAGGGTTGGAGTGAAGTGCATAAAACTAAAATGGAAGATAAAATTATGTGAATCTCTGGTTTATTGTGTAGGCGTTGAATTATTTGTTATGTGCATACAGTGAAAATGGGTTTGATTTCGATGCTTGGGTTTGACTACGTTTCAATTTGATATTGCTGGGTATTGGTGTATTTTATTGCTTTATAGGTTAATGAATGCATGTGCTTGTGGTTTGGTTATACGATTGAAGTGAACTTATTCTAAAGTTCAAATGGGTTCGATTGGCATGCTCTTTTTGATGCATATAGTGATTATGGGTAGGAAAATAGCATTTAGGTTCGATTAGGGTTCGATCGGGTTTAAGTTTGTGGTAGATATTGGTGTACTTTATTGTTTTATATATTAATAAATGCATGTGCTTGAGCTCATGGAAATGAGCTTCAAACCCTTATTAAGACCTTTGATCACTGTTGCATGATTGAGCTATTAATGAGCATGTACTGATAATGGAAACCAAATGTTTTAGAAAATTTAACACACTCACCTTTAGGATACCAAATGTATTAGGAACAAACTTTCTTCGAAATCCTTGGAATCATTTGAAATAATTCAGCCTTGACTCAAGCTAGTATATCTTTCATAATGCTTTCCTGAATACAGAAATTATAATTTGGGAAACTTTCTGAATGCAAAGATAGATTTTTATAGCTATTTAAGAATCTTAATAAAAAAGAATTCCAAATTGTAGAATTGATATTTAAGGATAAAATAAGAAATAACATGGATATATGAATCATTATAGAAGATAAAGGATCCCACAATTGCTAGTAGTGCATTCTTGCTACTGTTGGCTATTATCCGATCTGCCTGTTGGCTGTTGTTGATTAATTTTGCACTTGGCTTACTACATCTTTGTTAATTTAGTTTGCTGCATTGCTGTTTTTTAACCTATGTTGCTGCTTCTGCATTTTGCCACTATTATCTTGTTGTTGAACAACCTTCTTGCTAGTTTACAACTTTTAGCTACTGTTTGAAGTTGTTTCAGATTTGTTTTGTGCTGCATTAATGAAGTTTTTTGGTTTCTTTTCTACTGTGTATTGCTGTTAAATACTACATCTTGCTTTCTCTGCTATTGCTAGTTCAATGCAACTATTTCAATAGAAGTAGATTTGAAAATTCTCTCTTTCTCAATTTGCCCATAAAGAATACAGGCAATTTGGCTTGTTAAGTTGTTGTTGTTTTCTGTTGTGGTTTCTTTCTTTGGATCTTTATTTTCATAACACAGTTTAATTCCTACTTTTTTGCCTTTGCTCTTGTAATTCCTTTTAAACCTTTTATTCTTTCAATAATATTTTATTCAAAAAAAATTCTTTTGAGTGTTATGTTTTTCCAAAATTGGAACAAAGAAAAGAGATTAATTTTGTTTTAAAGTGGAGAAAGTAGAATCTGCATTAATAGGATTTCATGCACTGACTCCTATGGGCACCACGGATCCATGGTGCATTGATTCCTTTTTTTTTTTTTTTTGGCATCATAAATATATACAATTAGTGCTCACTACTTAGCTAAAATCTGAGGTTCCACAAAAATGATTTTCTAGTTTTTAAAGTGTGAATTTGTGCAAGTAAGATATATGCATTGAGAAGATCAAAACCAACAAAAGAAAAATATATAAGAATGATAATAATGTAAGAGAACCAATTGTATACTTGCAAATGATGATACATTTGTCAAACTTGGAAGTTACAATGGATTTAGTCTGCATGTCATTTTGTGTTATTTATATACTTTCCAAGTGATGTACATATATAATGTGTTATTTATATACTTTTCAAGAGATGCAATACATATATGTTATTAATCTTCACTTGTTCTGGAGGCTAACATGGGAGGTGGAGATCAACATACTCGTATCAAAGCAAATTTTATGGGTCTGAAGTATGGTTTAGGCTAACATGATCAGATAGATGCAATAGAGTTTTGCTCATTAATGCTATAAGTAGCCTAGCACTGAAATGAAACATGAAGAAGATGAAGGCATTTGAATAAGGAAGAATTTTATTTTATTGAGTTAGTTGTGCCAAAGGGTTTGCATGAAAATTGGTTGTTGAGTGTTTGCTTATATACTTGCCATTTGCCAACAGTTTTTCTTTTTTATTTTCAAAATTCAAAATTTTGAAAAAATAATATTTTAATACATAATTCAAATTCAAATTTTAATGCATATTATGCATATTCAATTTATTTAAATTAAAAATAGTAATACTTTAATGCATAATTCAAAATTAAAAAAAATAATATTTAAATGCATAAACATATTCAATTTTAGTTTCTTGTATTATAATAATAATATTTTAATGAGAAAAATAGAACGTAATAGAGGTAGTAGTATTGTCGTTGCATAAGCAACAACACTAAAGAAAGAGTAAAACAGTCATTTAACAAAAATCTATTATAATTAACAGTATGTTGTTAAGTGGGAGTGAAATGATGACGTTCAATAAATTAGAAGTATATGTAATATATATTAATAAATTAGATGGTAAAGTTAAAAATAATTTTATATTAAAATTAAATAAATAAAAGTGAGTAGGTCATAAAAGTTAATCTTATAAAACACTTTTTCTAAATTTACTTTAAAATTAAGGAGTAAACAATACCAAACATATCTTATTGTTATCAACATGAATATGCGATGCAATTAATAGGCAAACTAACTTTATGGTACTCATTGTTAGACAAGGATTCAGCTCTCTAAATTGAGATTTTTGACTTGAAAGAATAATATAATTTTAATCTATTACATTAATCTAACCATTAAAATGAAAAATAACATATACATCCTAAATATCTATAAATCACTAATCATAGTTTAAAATATGAATTTGGATAAAAATAAAAATAATATAGTATATTTAACTTTTAAAATAGAACAATCTTCAATTAAATAATAGTTTGAGTTTGACATTCTTTTTAAATAATTTCTTGTTTTGTTGGTGAACGGCAGGTACTAGTACGAATGGGTTGGAGCCCAAGCATTCGGAAATATACAAAGTTTCTCAACATAAACGCAAAATAATAATAATAATAATAATAAAGCCCCCAAATCCAATTCTATTAAACAACAGAAAATTGGCTGGATCTAATGTAATCTGATCTAATCAGAAACTTGATGATCTTACAGGTAAAAGATGAAGTATGAGATGAATTAATAATGATAGATCATCCAATTCCAATTTCAACTTCAAATATAAAGCATCATATACTATTGCAATATTTACAATCACATATCATCTGACTTTAGTATCCAATCCTAATCTTATGAACAGAAAAAACAGTTTCCTATCCTTTATCTTCCTTCCTTCCATCATTCTAGGAGGATAATCAATTTTTTGGCCACTAGTCGGATGCCTGCAGTCTGCTGATAGTCATACGGATCCAATGAGAGGAATGCATCCACAAATGTCCCTGGTTTGAAGAGGGCATCAAGTTCTGTAGGATCAAATTTACTGAAGACACGCCTTTGAATGTTCCCTGATGCTTCTTTCTGGTAGATCTCTGTTTCATATTGGGCAATATTCCCCGATTACTACAGTAGGTATGCTGTAAAAAGGGAGAACAAAACACAATTAATCTGGTATATTTCCAATAGGTCCACTGACTGCAAGAACAATCGACTCTAATTCATGTTTAATTCATAAAATGTATTGAAGAATAAAATTTCAAATTATTTTCTTCCACACGCATTTGACTGTTTTCCATTTCAAAGTACTCTGTAAATAATGTCACCTGAACATAATCTCAGATTTTAAGAATGCCAAACCGAAAGCATCATTTTTGTTTCGTGAAAATACCGATTGAAAAAACAAATCCAAATGCACCGTTAATTCCTGCTGCAGGCATTTGATGTTTAAAACAAACTTTCATTCCTTGAAGAGTTCCATTATTCTATTATTGTATAAGTTATCCATTTGTTACTAGAAAGAATCAAAATAATGGAGAGAGAACTTACTGCAGTCTCAATGTGGGATAGTTGAAGAAACCATTTTTTCTGGTCACAACAGGTCTCCAATCAGAGCCACTACCAGAATCCACTACCAATTTCTGTGCAACATCATCACATGCATCGAGAACTTTACATAAACTTGAAGATGAGTCAACCACAAAGTTCAACCGTGGACGGCCAGCATGATCAACAAATTTTGTGCTTATTCCAAATCGAACTCTCAAGCGGGAACAAGAAAGCTGCAAAATAGCATCTTTGTGCAATAACTTAATTTTTTGAATTTGACTCCCAGGAAACAATGGGACAACACGCGCACTAACGCATGAGATGGAAACTTCATCAGGCTCTACAAATCCAGTATGGCCACTTGAACCCTTGGACATAGATGCTGTGGAACACATCTCAGGAGACATTGACTCAGATTTTTCTTCCATGGTGACATCGGTTTGAAGAGATTTAGTCTCCATCTGACTGCAGAGTAGGCTCATATCAAAAACATCTGGTTGATCAGTATCAGATGCAGCCAGAACAGAGTTTCTCCCCAGTATTACGACTCATAAGAGATAATATTGGATGGTTTTCCCCTGTGCCTTCGTATGGAGTAGACATATTTGAAGCATCTTCAAGATTTAATATTGAAGAGGGAGTATTGAGGTTTTGGCTGGTTCCCTCAGGGGATGACTTAACACTACTACGACTTCTTGTAGTAGCATTTGGGGAAACCCAACTATTCACGGTGAATATATCTGGGAGGCTCGATTCCTGTAAATACAGCAATTCATAGTTAACTAGTACAAAAGAGATCACATGAACCATGCAAGTGCATTAATCACTGCCACAAAACCCTCATTCAGGATTCATCCATGTGTAATAATGTACTGCCTAGAATATGCAAGGGGACAACACTATTCTGAGCATATGAAGTACAAGCATTCCAATTCATCCAAGCATATGCTGCATTTAACCGTCTTACAAAATTAAATAGTAAAAAGAAATTGCAACACTTGGAGAACAATCGCAAGCTAATATGCTATTAATTGATCACAGTAAGTACAAAACAAGACTGGAGTGCCTGATGTTCTCCCTGTGTGATTAGGTCCTTACGTATGAATTAAACTAAACTTTAAAGAGATGATAGACTAAGTCATTGAATTTCCAGAAGATCTGTAACTATCACCAAAGTTTGGAAAAGCTATGTAAGTATTGTTGGCACGCAATATGTACTCAACAATGTTAAAACATAGCAAGACCAACCAGAAACAGAAAATCTCATATTTATTGGAAGCGAAATCAAGCCAAAGATTAAAAGTAAGTATATTATCAACAGAGAAATTATGGCATCCAAAAACCTGCAATGGCTACAATTCAAGAAGAAGCCAATCTCAATGCATTTCAAAGGGGAGAATTACCAAGAACAAAACAGTTGCACAATACTTGAGAACTTCAAGATTCATACGTAACATCATCTAAGCTCCTGAAAGATTACAGCAGAAAAACATTATTTCAAGGAAAAAGGCAAGAGCAAGTTAAATAAATCTTTGCAGGCTGAAGTAATACCTATGAGTCTGCTGTCCAAGCCCAAAATATGTTGCAAGAGAAGCCATCTGCACTGGCATTAAAATATCAGCATCCAAAAGTAAACAATGATCATATACATGAAATATAAAGCATCATACAAAACCGAAGATAGTACACAAGGCAGGGACTCATCAATTCTTGTATTGTTAACATAAGTGGTAATAATATAATCTTGATTGCATGATATTTAATAGACTATTATGTTAAAAATTTCTCAAAATCCGATGGCAATTTCTCAAAACTTATCCAACAAGGGTCTCAATTCAAATAGATTACATGAAGAAAGCTTCAATGTTTTTAACACGATTGAAGCCAAACCATGTCATGAAACCACTGATATGTTGTATAGTATGATGGAAATAAAAGGGCAGGAGGTAATCGAGAAAGAAAAGAATAGAGGAAAACCATTTCTCCCATTTGGTTTGAAAAGGTTATGCATTCAAACCCAGCAAAACCTAGTTCTTTTGGAAACTAAACAGAAAGAGCCATGCCAAACAGAAAACGTAATACTAAGCATAAAGATCAAATTGACAATGAATGCATTTCTCTATGCTTCCACAGACAACCAAACGTTTGATTCTCTTGCTCCCTTATCTCTTCCTTCCACACAAAGAGAAACATGCAGCCCTCTTCCCTTCATTCTTTTGCTTCCCTCCAATCAAACAGTGTACCCAAAAAATATACCCAACTGATGAGAACGTACTAATGAAATTAACAATAGCAGAAAAATCACAAAAGAAAATCATTAAAACAAACAGACAAGCTTAATATTTACTTTCATGTCACCAGCTCTCCTTCCAAATTTCTGAGTCAACAATGCCAAGGAATCAATCGTCCCCTTGGGCTCCGGCGCCGGCCGACCGATCTCGGCAAACGCCTCTCTTATTCTCGCACAATCAAACCTCAATATATTATGACCGGCCCATATCCTCCCTATATTAACCAAAAAAAATGAAAATTAAAAAATAATAATACAAAAATTGAACAAAAAAGAAAGCTGAGAATTTTGCATACACGGACCGTGGAGAATGTCGAAGACTTTGTCAGCGATATCAGAGAAGGTAGGGGCGGAAACGACGGCGTCTGGAGTGATGCCATTGCAGCGGACGGAGAGAGAAGAGATGAGGGAAGGGTCAGCAGGTCGGACCAAAGTGGAGTAGCTGTGGAGCTCCACCAGCTTTTTAGGACAGACTAAAATAGAGCCGAATTCCAGAATAGCGAAGCCCTGGCCTTGTCGGGTCGGAACCGTTGTTTCTAAGTCGAAGAAGGCGATCTCGGATCTGTCTTGGGTCGGAGTAGGAGTCATCGTTCACACTGTCTATTGTTTTCTGATGGAAGCAAACGCAAACATTGAAGGCGCCACTGGCAATTTGATTGGTATTTATAGGATAACATTTTTATTTTTGATTTATTATTTATTTTTTTTTTTTCATTCTGGGTTTCTTCCTGGAGGGTTTAAATATCTAACTTGCTTTCACGCATGTACTGTTTCACGCGCAAAAGTAACCCAACATTGGATAATGATAATATCATCTCTAAACTTTGAAAACCTAACAAATTGGGACATAAAGTTTCCAATATTGATAATTGTAGTCCTTATATTTTGTTTCTTCCCAGAGTAAAAGATAATTTTAATTCAGAAAATTTCATTTATTTAATTGCTAAATTTTACTATTTCCAAAGATAACTTAAAATAGTCCAATTAGTTAATTACAAATATATGATCAAATAAAAAAACGTTATATAATATATTTTAATAATTTTGCATCAATAGTTAATAGTTAAGGCATATAATAGTAATTGTATAAATTTAATCTAAATAGATATAATCAACTAATGAACTAGAATGACTATAGGTGCTCTCTTAAAAGGGATGATTAATTCTCAATAAATGAATAAAACATTAAAGACTAAAATGTTAGAATTAATAGAAAACGATGTTCTCATTTGTCATTTCATTAAAGTTTAGGGATTAAAAATATTATTAACCATTAAAAGTTTAGAGTTAACAGTAAAAGACGAACTCTATATAATTTAGTAGCAATAATAACGAGTTAATTTTTGGTACATGAGAAATCGGACAAGACACCAATACAAGCAAATAGAAAACCCCGGCAACAAGTTAAATTGATAATGTACACTAGGAATCATTCCTTGCTTAGATGAAAATGCTGCACAAGTACAATTGAAACCAGAATTCTTTCAAGCAATCTATTAGCTACTACCTCCCACGTCTCTTCCTTGGTCTAAAGTTAAACCAGCAGTAGTTTATTGCTGAATAAAATAAGTGCAGCATATTCAAATTTTAAATTATTTCACAACTTACTCAAGAAGAAATGTAAATGTTGTGAAGCAACGGCTCCCAGCGAACATCAAGTTGTATGGCACTATCAAAAAGGAGGCCAGTACACGGGTAATAGTGGCTACCAAGCAGCCTGAAGCTGAATTATCATGAATCACCAACTAGCTCTTGGAATTCATCTTGGTGGTGGAAGCTCATATGGTCACACATTCCTGCCTAATAAAATCAAGATTTTCTTCTGGCGAGTGCTAGAACTTTCTCCCTAGGTCTAACAATCTCTTCAAGATGTGCTTCATGATCTGGTTGATTGCAAACATGCGAAGAAAATCTGGAAACAATCCCAGTTCAAGAATTCCATGATATTGCCAACACCTCTTCCCCAATAGGCAAAGGAGATACAATGGTCCCCTCCAGAAGAAAATTGGTAATTTGGATGCTGCTATAATTGGCATAGAGGCTCTCACAGCATTTAGTGCTTTAATCAGAACTTCAAAGGGAAATTTCATGGCTGCACCGCATGTAAATAAACTGCTCCATGGATACGTAGAGTTCACTGAAGCAGAATACTGTATAATGGGTATCAAGCTGGCTATTGACTGGGACCTCACTCTGCTTGTAGTAGAATCTGACTCTATAAACATAATCAATCTGATAGAAGGAAAGCTCCCAAGTAAACTAGAAATTGATCTGCTTATTTTGGAAATCAGATCCTTAACTCTGCTAAGGACCAGTCTAAATTTAAATATGCACCACGATCTTGTAACATAGTGGCTCACAATTTAGCTAAACCAACTTTTGCTTTTTCAAAGCCATGTATATGGCTGGAGGAAGCTCCAGCAGCTGTTATAGACTCTTGTAGTCATTTTGTTTACTGTTATAAAAGCCTTCTTCCTAAAAAATAATAAGATTGTGTGGCAAGGCAATGTCAATTAATGAGAATTAGCAATTGCATCAGACCAGACCTGATATATGTCTATTCCTCAACACCTGAACACAGCACTAATATGTCTGGATAGCCTTCCCACATGGATTGCAAGGTGATCTCACCTATTGTCTTATAAATTAAAGAAGCATGCTTGTGGGTAGTATCACCAGCCAAAAAATCATGAAAAAAACCATCAATTTGGACCCAACTTCGACCTGGAGGTTGTTTCACACCCATCTTAATGAGCTTCTGTCTCACAGCAGCAACATCCAGCCACCTTTTAGAAGTAGCGTACACATTAGCCAAGAGTACAAGATAGCCTGCAGCAGCTTGGTCAGGGTCAAGCTCAACCACCAATTTCTGAGCCACTTGAGAGGCAAGTTCAGCATTGTTATAAATTCTGCACCCAAGAAGGAGAGAACCCCAAACAGCATTACTGGGTTTCATGGGCATATTCTGAACAAGACTGAACGCTTCCTCTAAGAACCCAGCACGACTCAAGAGATCAATCATGCATCCATAGTGCTCAATCTTTGGTTTGATTCCATAAGTCTGATTCATGCACTGAAAAAATTGACGTCCCTCATCAATAAATCCCCCATGACTGCAGGCACATAGTACTCCTAAAAAGGATATCTCATCAGGTTTTGCTTCCTTCCCTTCCAAGCTGCTTTCCATCCATTCAAACAAAACAAGAGCTTCTTGTGCGTAACCCTGCTTTGCAAACCCAGTAATCATGCTTGTCCAAGAAACAGTACTTCTCCTTTGCATTTTTCTAAACACTTGATAAGCTTCTTCAATCTCTCCACAGCTAGCATACATATGAATAAGTGCATTATTCAAAGTAATGGAAATTGTTCCAGTTCCAACACACAATGTCTCTACAACATACGAGTGTATGCACTTCCCCAAATTCAAATCCCCTAATTCAGAACAAGCTGATAACACTGCCACCAATGCCACTTGATCCGCACCTACATGGGCTCTTCTCATCTCATTAAACAAAGACAACGCTTTCTTACATTTCCCATTCTGAGCACACCCAGAAATCAAGGTAGTCCACGAAACAACATTCCTCTCTGGCATCTCATCAAAAACTCGTAGTGCCCCCTCAATGTCTCCACACTTAACATACCCCTTAAGCAAAGAATTCCAGCTCACAATGTTTCTCTCCCGCATATCATCAAACACGCGACGTGCATGCGCAATCCCATCATCCCCTCCTCTCATCACATACAAATTCATCAAATTTGTCCTTATAAACACGTTTGAGCTATACCCAGTGGACAAAACTCTCTGATGAACCTGCTCCCCCTCTCTAAACAAACCCCATCTCGCACACGCAGTTAAAAGAAACGAATACGTGAACTCATCAGGCTCAGTCTCTTTCCCCACCATTTGTTTGTACAATTCAACCGATTTTTCCGGCGTTTCACTCTTACCATGCCCTTTAATCATCTGGTTCCATATAGTAGTACTAGGGTTTTCGATTTTTTTAAAAACTTTACGGGCATGCATGAGATCACCAGATGTGATGTAGAAAGATAAGAGCTTTACGAGGATATGGTTTTTCTGGGAAAAGCCGTTAATGATTATTTGGGTGTGAATTTGAGCGAGTGCTTCAACGTTGTTGCAGCTTTGTATTAGAGAGAAAAGGTGTTGCTTGACAGCTCTGGAGCTGGTTGCCGATTTGGCGGGAATTAGTTCTTTAACTAACATTGGAGCAGTCGCCGTCAACATAAGACAAGTAAGAACAGCACTCAATAATATGCATTAGAGCGACAATTCGTGTCTTGTACTAATGAATTGAAAATCTCTTCGGCAATCAACGTAGAAGCAGGAAGAAGTCATTTGACACGATGTATTTGACAATTTATTCTAAAAATATTAATTTAAATTCAATTAACAATTTGAGGTTTTTTTTTAATGATAGTAAACATTTTAAGTCTACTGCATGAGTTTATGATTTTCTAGCCTCACTGACAACCTGTAACATCACGATTTTTATTTCACCAGTGAATTTATTTATTAATATCCTTCAAAAAAATTTATTTTGTTTTGTTTCGACTATATTAATTAGGGATAAAATTGTGAGGAGTAAGAGTACTACATCGTAAATTTATTGTTTCCATAAATTTCAAAACAAAATTCTTTATTACTCTATTTGAGAATTATTTTTTTTTCTTTAGTAATGAATGTTATGTCATCGCATGCTTCATACCAAATATAGTCTTAGGTAGTAATACCAAGTATATTGGGATTGAGCTACTGGTGGATCTATTCTGATCTACTCATAACTTGATCATGATAGTAGTAAAAGATAAATTATGAGTTGAATTAATAATAATAATAATAATAACCATAGATCATCCAATTCAAATTCCAATTTCAACTTCATTCAAATATGAAAGCATGATTTAGAATTACAACTTTTACAATCACATATCATCTGACATTGGTATCCAATTCTTAATCTTACGAACATAGAAAAACAATTCCCCTTCCTTTATCTTCTTTCCTTCCATCACTCTGAATAGATAATCAATCTTTCGGTAACTAGTCGGATGCCTGCCCTTTGCTCATAGTCATACGGATTCAAGGAGAGGAATGCATCCACAAAGCTCCCTGGTTTCAACATGGCCTCAACTTCTGTAGCATCAAATTCACTCAAGTCGAGCTTTTGGACGTTCCCGGATGCTTCTTTCTTGTAGATATCCGTGGCGAATTGGACAACATCCCCGTCTACTACAGTTGGTATGCTGTAAAATGAGAGAACAAAACACAATTAATCTGGTTTATTTCCAATAAGCCGACCAAATTTCATTCCCTTAGACTCTCATTACTCTATTATAGTATAAATCATCCATTCGCTACTAGAAGAAAGAATTAACACGATGGAGAGAGCACATACTGCAATCTCACTGTGGGATCGCTGAAGGAACCATATTTTGTGGTCACAGCAGGTCTCCATTCAGAGCCGCAACCAGAATCCAGAACCCAAATCTGTGCAACAGTATCACAGGCATAGAGCACTTCACATAAACTTGGAGGTGAGTCAACCACAAAGCTCAACTTTGGGCGGCCAGCATCATCAACAAATTTCGTGCTTATTCCAAATCGAACAATCAAGCGGGAACAAAAAAGTTGCAAAATAACATCTTTGTGCAATAACTTAATTTTTCGAATTGGACTCCTAGGAAACGATGGGACAGCACACGGACTAATGCACGAGATGGAAACTTCGTCAGGCTCTACAAATCCAGCATAGCCACTTGAACCCTCGGCCAAAGATGCCCTGGAAACCCAGCTGTTCATCGTCAATATCTCTGGGAGGCTCCGTTCCTGTGAATACAACAATTTATGGTTAACTCATACAGAAGAGATCATATGAAACATGCAAGTGCATTAATCACCGCACAAAACCCTCGTCCAGGAGTCATCTATGTGTGGAATAACGTAAACCTAAAATTATTCTGAGCAGAGGGAGGACAAGCGTTACAATTCATTCAAGCCTATTCAAATTAAATGATGATGGTAAGTGCAGGACAGAATTAGTGTGCTTGATATCTCCCTGTGTGATAAGGTCCTTACGTATGAATTAAACTATACTTCTTCGGGATGGTAGACTAAGTCATTGAACTTCCTGGAGGATCTTCACCTCTCACCAAAGTTTGGAATAGCTATCTAAGACTTGTTGGCACACAATATTTACCCATCAACGTTAAAATATGTTATAACAAGACCAACTAGGAACAGAGAACCTCAATACTTATTGGATGGGAAATCGAGCCAAAGATTGTTAACAGAGAAATTATGGCATCCTTGCAATGGCTATCACTAAAGAAGAAGCCAATCTCACTGCATTTCAAATGAGAGAATTACCAAGAACAAAATGGTAGCACAATTCTTGAGAACTTGGAGATTCATCCGCACATCATCCAAACTCCTGAAAGATTACAGCAGAAAAATTTATTTCAAGAAAAAAGGCAAAAGCAACTCAAATAAAGCTTTGCAGGCTGAAGAAATACCTATGAGTCTGCTTTCCAAGCCCAAAATATGTTGCAAGAGTGGCCATCTACATAGGAGTTAGTTAACATATCAGCATCCAAAAGTAAAAAATGGTCTTATTACATGAAATATAAAACCACCAGACGAAAACTGAAAATAGTACACAAGGCAGGGAGTCGTCAATTCTTGTTTTGTTAGCATAAGTTGTGGTAACAGAATCTTGATTGCATGATCCTTAAGGGCCACAGTTCAAATAGATTTCACCGAGGTAAAGGGTACATCAAATAATTTATTTAATATTCATAAACTATATATAAATTGAGTACTATATTCTAAAATTACAAAAAAAAAATCATTATCTATATATATATATATATATATATATATACATGACCTATTTTTTAAATAAAAATAAGTAATTCTTTCATAATTACAGACCTTAAAAAATAATAAATATTTATTATTTTATAGAATATTAATTACTTGTAAAAAAAGTTAGTGTCAATTTGGAATTGATGTAGATTTCAAAACAATATTTTTTTGTGTTATGAAAATAATCAACTTTAAAGATAATCAATTTAATATTTGATAAATTTTATTTTTATAACAAAAATTCTAAAATTTTTAATTGCATTTTCAAAATATGAAAAGTAATAAGTAATAAAAAAATATTTTAATTTTAATAATTTTATTTTATAATTAAAGTTAAAATTTAATAATTATTTTAAAGTTAATTATGAGTTTTTGTAATTTTAAATGAGTATTTTTGATATTATATTATTAAATAAAATTATTTCTTAAAATTAAAATTTAAAAAGTAATTCTTTTTTGTTTTTTAAAATCTGTAAAATGAGGTAATTTTATCAAAACTAATTATGAAAAAACTTTTATCAAACACCTAGAATAATTTTTGGCTACTCAAAAATCAAAATCACTTTTGCTCCTAAATTTAATTTTGAAACTTTCTTTCTAATTATGTAATTAGCTTTACTTTTTTATATAATATTAGTTACTAATAGCATGATTTCTTATAATATTACAATTTTAATAATTTAAAAAACCGTCAAGTTACAACAAGACGTTTTAATAAATATTTTTCATAAATAATTTAATCTTCATCAATTATACCTATTGAAATCAACATTATATAAATTAAATTTTAATAAGCAAAAAAGTATAAAGATAAATTAATTATTTATAAAGTCATACATAAAAAATGAATTAATCTTTTAAAATTTATTATAGAGATAGTGATTAATAATAGTTGTAACTATAATAATATAAACACAGTTAAATTGAATTTTGTTATTATGAGTATAGTAAAATTAAGAAAATAATATTAGAGTATACTATCCTTGAGTGATAACCAAACCATACCAAAATAAAAAATAAAAAAATTAACACTTAAAAAATTCTTGACTAATAAAAAAGTGAAATAAATTGGATACATATTCTATCCAAAATATACCTAACTAGTGATAAAACACAGTAATGTAATTAATGATAACAGCAGGAGCGGAGCGTTAACAGTGGCGCCCGACAATTTTTAAATTTTTTTATCATAACATTTATATTTTAAATTTATTTTTAAATTTAAATATAGTTTAATATTTTTAATTTTGAGAAATTATCTGTTAAATTTTAATGTATTATTTATTTTAAAATTTTTAATTTATTAATTTTTTCTTTTTAATATTTTTACTCCAATTATTTATTTTTGGATCCCGCTCTTAATAACGGAAAAGCAAAACGAACAAACAAGTCTAATATTTACTTTCATGTCACCAGCTCTCCTTCCAAATTTCCGAGTCAATAATTCCAAGGAATCAATCATCCCCTCGGGCTCCGGCGCCGGCCTACCGATCTCGGCAAATGCCTCTCTTATTATTTCACGATCAAAGTCCAATATATTATGACCGGCCCATATCCTCCCTACATCAACAAAAAAAATGAAAATTAAAAAAATAATAATAATACAAAAATTTAGCAGAAAAAAAAAGTTAACTTTTCACGTGCGGACCGTGGAGAATGTCGAAGACTTCATCAGCGATATCAAAAAAGGTGGGGGCGGAAACGACGGCGTCCGGAGTGAGACCATTGGAGCGGCCGGAGAGAGAATAGATGAGGGAAGGGTCGGCGGGTCGGACCAGAGTGGAGTAGCTGTCCAGCTCCACCAGCCTTTTAGGACAGACTAAAATTGAGCCGAATTCCACAATAGACCGGGTCGGAGGAAACGTTGTTTCTAAGTCGAAGAAGGCGATCTCAGATCTGTCTTGGGTCGGAGTCGAACTCATTGTTTACACTGTCTCTTGTCTTCCGATGGAAGGAAACTCAAATACTGCGCCATTGCAATTTGAGTAGTATTTATAGGATAACTTTTTCATTTTTGCTTTATTATGTATTTATTTATTTAATCTGGTTGCTCCGAGACGCGTGTATAACTTTACGAACCTAGCACTGGATAATAACAATTGCTTTCCTAAGCCTAAAACATCTAACCAATTGGAACATACAGGTTCCAATATTGACAATTTAGTCCTTATACTTTGATTCTTTACCAAAATAAAAGACATTTTAATTCATAAAATTTGATTTATTTAACTGATAAATTTTACTATTTTAAAAAAGAACGTAAAACACTCTAATTAATTATAAAAATATTATACGATATATTTAAATAATTTTGTGTATAATAATTAAAAAAGATAACAATAGTTATATAAATTTTTATGAAAATTGACCATAATCAACTAATCAACTTACATGTTTGCAAGTATCTTTAAAAATATTATTAATCATAACAAATTTATTTACTTGATTTTCTTAAAATAATTTTTACCATAAATAATAATTTTTTTAAATACTTATAAAATGAAATTGCTATATAAAATAATTTTTTTGTATTTACAAGAAGTTAAAAATAAAAAGAATTATTATTATATTCAATTCAAATTTCATTATTTAATACTGAATTTGAAATATATATATACTTAATTCTATAAAAAAATTTAGCAGAAATTTTTCTCTAATTCAAATACATGCCAAATTTATAAACATACAACTTTAAAATATTGAAACTCAACACCAAGTACTCGCATTTCTCAACAAAAGATACCAACATAAACAATTATGACACTCAAATTCTAGCTACATATTGATATTGTAACTATAAAAATAGATTGTATTTTACAACTGCAATCACACAACTGCAAATATCCATTCATTGCACAAGTTTCAAAAGTACAAAATCATTCTGTTGGAAATTCATCTATTTCTTGTTTCCAACATTACCAAAATCTTAAAAAAGTAGGAATGAGTTCATGCCTAATATATATTTATACACAAAAATAATTTTAAAAATTATAAATAATTAAATTTTTATATAAAATATTTTTTGATTTCTAACAATGGATTTAATAAAATATGAAGAAAAAATTTCAAAACCGACTTCCATTAAAAAAATATAGCACGTTTAAACCTTTACTACCAATAACTTCAATTAATTCATTCCATGCATTCTTTTGAGTTATTATTCTTAAGACTATTGCCCTAAAACTGGTCAAATAGATTTTATCTTTAAATGTTTTCGCCAATACATTCCAAGTCATTAGTTCTTACAATAATCATGACCATTATATTTACATTTATTAAGTTATTTCATATTCATATTTATATTATCACAATAACTTTTACAAAATGATGAAAAACAACATTTTCATAAAAATTATTCATTCATAAAAAACATAAATATGTGTTGACATATTTTTCTCACTATATTTATAAATATAATATTTATACAAAATTATTATTCAAACTCAACTTTGAAAACGATCAATTAGATCAATACATGATAGTTAAGGAATTTCATAAACATTCACTTAAACTTTAAATGTGACAAATACCGTACTTTTAAGTTTCAAACCAAAATAAGCTCAAACGCATATAAATAATTGAGATTGTACAATAATTTTTATATTTTTCTCAGCTTTTCTTTTTCCCTTGAATCATTTCCTAATATCAATTTTACAATAAAATAAATAATTATCTAAAAATATACTATTAACGCATATCAATATTCTAATAAAATAAGCTTTTAAAATTTAATCATATAACATAATTTATTAAAATTTAAATTCAAAATAGAACAAAAAATAAATTCTAACCGTATCTATATAATTTTCTCCTTTTCTTTCTTTTCATTCTTTCTTCTCCTTTTTTTCTTTCCCTTTTCTTCCTTTTTCTTTCTTTCTTTTTCTTTTTCGTTTTCTGACTCTTGCTTTTAATTTGCGAAAGCAAAAGATTGTTCACCGCCATAACTGTATTATTGCTTTTATTTTCAAGGGGGCACAAAAGATAATAACTATGTAATTTCAATTAAGTCCGTTAATTGATTCTTTTATGCTTTTTGTCCATAATAAAGTAATTAATAAATTAAAATTCTCTTCTTTTAGAAATATAATCATATTCACCCAAAATTAAATATCTTCCTAAAAAAAATATCTTACTACATCAATTCTATTACTACAAATATTTCTCATAATATAACATATATATATATATATACATATTTTTATTTAAAACAGAATTTGGATATTACAATTTAGCTTATTGATAATATATCACGTTCCGACCTGCAAAAGTCGAAGAGTGATCTATTAAACATATAACATATCAAGAAATGAACTTTTAATAAGAATATTCATCAATATTCATTAATACGAAAATGTATTCAAATGGTCTTTAATACTTGGTCTCCAAACCTTAATGTTTATTAAACTAAAAATAAATTGCAAAGCAACATCTTAAACTTAGGGAACCAAGGGATAGCAGAAGTTTCACCAAATCCACTACACACACGATAGCTTATTTGAAAATTACAATAAACTATAATGAATATAAACTTAGTAAACATGCTAGTTTTTCACAGATGAAAATACGTACATATAATAAATAAGCATATAATGCATGAGATGAATATGTAAATGACAATAACCGTGTTTATTCCAAAATGCATAGTATAAAATCACTTCAAACTTGTGCATGTTATTAATTCACTTCTAAACTTCCATTCACATTTAGTTAGGAATATCTTCATTCAATTATTACTTAGTAGGACTTCACATATCACATATTGAACCCGAGTCACTCGTCGACGACTTTCTGTATGTGGGGTAAGTACAAGTGATGCATAAAATTTTATTACACACAATAAACAATCATACCTAAAGGTAAGAGTCACACCTTCGACTTGATCATCTGCGAGTCCTTCCATATGCACAAATCCGTTGACATATAATTGCGAAGACTCACAAGTCTTAGGATACCTAAAAGTCTCTCTCATATTATATGGAACATATAACACATACCAAATATACCAAACCCGAATGAATGGTTACATAAAACAAAAGGTTCCATAAACACTTATAATTGCCTACTAAGAGAGTAAGGAATTCAAATACCTCAAAATATCAAATTTTAACTTTATAAATATTTTTCATACAAAATAACTTTCTCATTTCTCATAATCATTGATGCATGTATTCATACTAATGTCAAAGCTCAATGATTTATGTACAACACATAAACAAGATATTGACATATAATCATAAACAAATTGATACTTTCATATTAATGCATAATTCCAAAATATTTGTAAACATAGTCACACACAAATATATATGTTCATTGTAATCCCATTTAAAAAATCTAGTATACTTACCTCTTGATGTCTTCAGCAAGATAACACAATCACATTAATCATAATATCAAATTAATCTCATAAGCCATATTATACAAAATCAAACATACAACATGTCATCAAACAAACATCCTAATTATGTCTGATAACTCTATATTCATAGAGTTATTTAATATGCTTTTGAATTTAAAAAGTCATTTAATTAGAGTGATTTGTGTTTGTAAATACTCAATTTGATTAATTTTACTTTTATATTATGTAGGAGTCCAAGTTTATTTTATTTAATTTCATTTTATTCATGTTAATGCTGAAACGTTGAAACAGGGCTTGAAAAAAGGAACTTCCCAGAATACTGCAGCATTATTGTCGTAGCAAAAGAAATCAGCTGGTGGAATGAATTGGATGACGTGGAGAGCAATTGAATCACTTAATGAGCTGGACAAAACAGCATGACGTGGAGGAGAAAAAAGGAAAATTTCCTTTTAGGGCATTGTCCTAACTCAAGATAAGAGGGACCAGCCGTCAAGAAAAGGATATCCACATTTTTAGCAAAGTTTTGGGAGAGGAAAGTTTGAGAGGAAGAAAAGGGCTACTGTTTTGGAGGAAAGGAAGAAGGAAAAGAAGGACCAACTTGAGACATCAACCTTGGGCTTGATTTTTCTTACTTTCCTCTTTAGTATTTCTATCCTCTTTTCTCTTAAACTCTTGTGGATTAATGGTTAAGTTGTATATGAATATTTTTAAGCTTTTGAATATGAACTAACTTCTTAGTAGCTAGAGTTGTTGATGAACCCTTTAATGTAAATTGGAACATTTTGCTGCAAGGAATGTTGAAGTAGTTAAGCTTTGTTCAATCTTGTGAAAATATTGATTAATGCTTGCTTATTTTTGGCCATCATTAGTGAGTTGCTGAATTAAAATTAATACTGGAAGGGTTAATTTTAATGGACTAAAACTTGATTGATGCAAGTTCATTTCTCTATTTGAAATTGATTTGTGATAATATAGGAATATATTATTACCTTGTATGACTAAAGGGAGTTGGAGCTTATCACTGCATTCTTGAAATTAAATTGGCATAGGAATATGTTAGTTTAACAAAAGAATTAAAATCATAAGCACTTTGGAAAAAGACTACGAACATATATAGAATTCCCAGTTAATAAAGCTCAGATTGTTATAGCATTTCTCTACAGCATTTTTACCAACCTTGCATTTTAGGGAATTCACAACTCTAGCTCATTGTTCTCATATCATTTACTGAAATTTGGGTAGTATAATTTGAGTTCTTTATTTTATTTTATTTTATTTTTATTCATAAGTTGATTTAATTTCTATTAGATCTCAATTGACTCATTGGTTACTTCCGAATTGTTTAGAGTTGATTTTTGACAATTTATTACTTGAACAATCCCTGTGGAGACGATAACTCACTTATCATTATATTATTTGTGTGACTGTGTACACTTGCACATTATATACAAAATTTCACGAACAATGTCCTTAGGGTAATCAACGATTTTTCTTATATCCTAAATGATATTATTTTTTGATGAAATTAGAATATAATTAGAATGAAATATTATATAACTTCATATAAAAATATAGATCATTAATTTAATTTAAAACTATTTGTTTTATTACTTATAACACTTAGTTAGTTGACCCCAAAAATAGAGCACTACTGAGTATGTCTAAGTTTATGATTTTTAATAAATCAATCATTTATCTAATGGCTATGAAACTTTGAAAAATTCATGTAGACACATATTCAATAGCATAGTAAAAATTGGAAGACACAATTTGTGTTCAAACGAATTTAAACAATTTTTTCCTTGTACTCTGCACATTCTATAAATTGCATATTCTCAGTGATATATACTATTTCAAAAATTTATAAAAACTTATATACGTAAAATTAGGATATGAAATTTTAATATGTTATAAAAAACATAAGTAGAAATCATTATGTAAAATTTCATAATATTTGGAGATCATTTGATTAACCCAGAGAATTGTGTAATTCATGTATTCTATAGAAATCAATATTTTTCAGCATCTCAAGATCATATCTGAAAATTCATATAAAATCGAAAATTCAACCTTTTCAAATGAAATGAAATTAATCATGACCCATTTGATGTGTAGTATTTAAGTTAAATTAGTTTTCCAAAATAAGTCATATAAAAATTTATAAAATTTTCAGATAATGCTATTGTCCAAGGTTTAAGTTTTGCAAAAACTTCATTTGATAGCAATAATTATCTTCTATCAATTCCTACACCAATTCCACCACAAAATCATATTTATAACCATAAATTATTCAAATCAATATACACTCAATATATTCATGTAATCTTTACACAAAATATACTTTCATAACATAATCCAATCATATATAACACAATAATCTTAAAGAGAAGAGAAGATTACCTTAAATATTTTTAATTTTCTTCTTGAAAACTAAATTTTTTCTTTAAATTCTACTCTCTCTCTCTCTCTCTTCATTTCTGCAAAATGCTATTTTTCTTTCTAAAACAAGAAATAGGATATATTTATACTTAGGGTTAGAGTTTTAATTTAGGTCTTACTTAGTACACTAACACTTAGTACTAAATATACCCATATATTAATACTCCAATTTTATACTTGGCTTTTCTTAAATAAACTTATATTTAATATTAAGTATACCTATATAATATTTCTAAAAAAAATATTCATAGGGTTTATAATCAAATACTTTAAGTATACTAAGTTACCTAAATATCAATAAAATAGTATGTATATGTATACATAATATGTACTACTTAGGGTGTGTTACATATTACCACTACATAACTACATATATAAAACTTGGTATAAATACTATTATAATCGATAATTAAATGATAAAATATTTGGATAATTTTAAAATACCTATAATATTTGTTTTGCATCCAATATTTTAAAATATATTCACGCGACCTCGCACTGTTAATAATAGTCGTTAAATTCTAATCGAATATTGTTAATAGTCTTCCCTTCCTATTTCTCATATATTTTTTATTTTTAAACCAGTTTTTTTTTCAAAAAATTCTAAATCAAAAGGGCCCGTTAAAATTCTCATGTCAAGACCTTCAACTACCAAAAAAGAGTTAAAAATTGCAATTTGAGGCTCCCCAATTCATATTTTATTTCATTCTCATCCTTAACCTGAGTCAATTGAAGCCAAAGAGCCCAATTAATTAATTAAATATATCAACAATAAATAAAAAATTTAAAATAAATATTAAACAAGTTATAAGATTAGTAAATTAACATCACGATTTTTAATTCACCTATGGATTAATTTATTAACATCCTTCAAGAAATTTTCTTTTAGGGATAGAACCATATATACTATATATTGTAAATTTATTGTTTCGACAAATTTTGAAATAAAGTTTTTTATTACTCTATTTGAGAATTAATTTTTTGAGGGTAACGAATGTTATGTCACAGCATGTTCCATAGGTTTCGACAAATTTAGGACTGTGAAATAAGTTTTTTATTGAAAATGTTAATAAGAAAAGTAACCGAATCCCACAACAAAATTATTGTTACTAAACAGCTTTTCTAACTTTAATTTTAGAATTAATTATAATACTAAATATAATCGTAGTGTTTGTCAATAGAATTTTTTTAAAATTTATTACTTTTTGTTTATGCTATGAAACTAATAAGTCAACAAAACAAATTCTTTGTTTGACTTGAATCGAATCTAATATAATCTGATCTGATCTAGTCATAACTTAATGATGTTAGAGGTAACATATAAATTATGAGATGAATTAATAATAATAAAAATAGATCAATCATCCAATTCCGATTCCAATTTCAACTTCAAATATAAAAGCATGATTTAGAGTGACAACCTTTACCATCATATATCATCTGACATTGGCGTCCAATCCTTAATCTTATGAACACAGAAAAACAATCCTCTATACTTTTATCTTCCTTTCCTTCCTTCCATCACTCTGAATGGATAATCAATCTTTCAGTAACTAGTCGAATGCCCGCACTCTGCAGATAGTTATACGGATCCAAGGAGAGGAATGCATCCACAAAGCTCCCTCGTTTCAACATGGCCTCAATTTCTGTAGCATCAAATTCACTCAAGTCGAGCTTTTGGACGTTCCCGGATGCTTCTTTCTTGTAGATATCTGTGGCGAATTGGACAACATCCCCGTCTACTACAGTTGGTATGCTGTAAAAAGAGAGAACAAAACACGATTAATCTGGTTTATTTCCAATAAGCCGACCAAATTTCATTCCCGTAAGACTCTCATTTCTCTATTATTGTATAAATCATCCATTCGCTACTAGAAGAAAGAATTAAAACAATGGAGAGAGAACTTACTGCAGTCTCACTGTGGGATAGGGACCATACTTTGTGGTCACAGCAGGTCTCCATTCAGAGCCACAACCAGAATCCAGAACCCAATTCTGTGCAACAGTATCACAGGCATAGAGCACTTGACATAAACTTGTAGGTGTGTCAACCACAAAGCTCAACTTTGGGCGGCCAGCATCATCAACAAATTTCGTGCTTATTCCAAATCGAACAATCAAGCGGGAACAAAAAAGCTGCAAAATAACGTCTTTGTGCAATAACTTAATTTTTCGAATTGGACTCCTAGGAAACAATGGGACAATACACGGACTAATGCACGAGATGGAAACTTCATCAGGCTCTACAAATCCGGCATAGCCACTTGAACCCTCGGCCAAAGATACCCCGGAAACCCAGCTGCTCATTGTCAATATCTCTGGGAGGCTCCGTTCCTGTGAATACAACAATGTATGGTTAACTCATACAGAAGAGATCATATGAAACATGCAAGTGCATTAATCACCGCACAAAACCCTCGTCCAGGAGTCATCTATGCGTAGAATAACGTAAACCTAAAATTTATTCTGAGCAGAGGGAGGACAAGAGTTACAATTCATTCAAGCCTATGCAAATTAAATTCAAAGTAAGTACAGAACAGAATTGGTGTCCTTGATATTCTCCCTGTGTGACTAGGTCCCTAGGCATGAAATTAAACTATACTTCAGAGGCAAGTCATTGAACTTCCTGGGGGAACGTCACCTCTTACCAAAGTTTGGAACAGCTATCTAAGAATTGTTGGCACACAATATTTACCCATCAACGTTAAAACATGTTATAACAAGACCAACTAGGAACAGAGAACCTCAGTACTTATTGGATGGGAAATCGAGCCAAAGATTGTTAACAGAGAAATTATGGCATCCTTGCAATGGCTATCACTAAAGAAGAAGCCAATCTCACTGCATTTCAAATGAGAGAATTACCAAGAACAAAATGGTAGCACAATTCTTGAGAACTTGGAGATTCATCCGAACATCATCCAAACTCCTGAAAGATTACAGCAGAAAAGTTATTTCAAGGAAAAAGGCAAAAGCAAGTAAAATAAATCTTTGCAGGCCGAAGATAAATACCCATGAGTCTGCTTTCCGAGCCCAAAATATGTTGCAAAAGTGGCCATCTACACAGGAATTAAGTAACATATCAGCATCCAAAAGTAAACAATTATCATATTACATGAAATATAAAACCACCATGACCAAAACTGAAAATAGTACACAAGGCAGGGACTCATCAATTTTGTTAACGCAAGTGATAGTAACAAAATCTTGATTGCATAATGAGGGTCCCAGTTCAAATGGATTATACCAAGACAAAGGATATATCAAATAAATTATTTAATATTTATAAAATATATATAAATTGAGTAATGTATTTTAAAATTGTACATAAAATTTTTCATTATCTAGATATACATGACCTATTTTTTAAATAAAATAACTAATTCTTAAATAATTGTTGGCCTCCAAAATAATAAATATTCATTATTCTATGAAATATTAATTACTATAAGAAGATTAAGAGCCATTTTAGATTTTCGTGAATTCTCCTGTGTTATAAAAATAATTTATTTTCAAAAAAATTAGTTTAGTATTTAGTAAATTTTATTTTTGAAAATGTTATGAATTTTAAAGTTCGTGGATTCTCCTGTGTTATAAAATTAATTTATTTTCAAAAAAATTAGTTTAGTATTTAATAAATTTTATTTTTGAAAATGTTATGAATTTTAAAGTTAATTTTGTGCGCTTGATAAATTTTATTATTAAAATATTATACTAATTCTAATTATTAAAATGTATATAGTAAATAATGATGAATGAAATTTAATTTTAATGAAGGATTTGTTAATTAAATTTCATTAACTCTAAAATAATAATGATGAATGGATACACACACATACTATTGTAAAAAAAATTAATAACAAAAAATAATAAATTTTTTTTATTATACTTTCAAAAAATAAAAAAAATTATTTTTAATTAAAGATAAAATTTAGTAATTATTTTAGAGTTAATTTTAAATTTTTATAATTTTAAATGAATATTTTTAATATTATATTTTCAAATAAAATTATTTTTTAAACTCAAAATTTGAAAAATAACTTTTTTTTCTATTTTCTAAAAATCTAAAATGAAGTAATTTTACTAAAAGTGATTATGAAAATATTTTATCAAATACTTTAAATGACTTTTGGTTACTCAAAATTTTTTTTGTGTCTAAAATTTAATATTGAAACTTTCTTTTAATTATGCAATTAGCTTTACTTTTTTATGTAATATTAGTTACAAATAACATAATTTCTTATAATATTAATAAGATAGTAGGGAGATATTAATTAAAATGTATTAGAAAAAAATGGATAACATCAAAATTAAAGAAAAAAATAAAAAAAAATCAGCTCCTAAGAGGAGTTTAATTTTTTGTTCCTTTATATTCCAAAAATAACTATTTAAGATATATTTGTATTAATATTATTAATTTAGTCTCTTTTTTCTTCTATATTAGGACTAAAATGATAAAATTTTAATTTTATATTTCATAATATTATTTATTTAAAATTTAGAGATAATAAATTTATTATCTTAATTTCTGTCTTTCAACTATGCATATCACGTATTAAAAGTTACCAAAAACAAAATATAATTCAATATCTCCCAAAAAAAAAACTTATGAACACGCAAAATTGTAGTGTACAAATATAATTTCAAATTAATTTACTAAAAAATTAATAATTTAAAAAGACTGTCAAGTTACAGAACAGTTTATTCAATATTTTTCATGAATAATTTAATCTTTAACAATTATACCTATTGAAATTAACATTACATAAAGTAATTTTTAATGAACAATAATGCATAAAGCTAAATTAATTATTTATAAACTCAGAAATAATCTTTTAGAATTTGTTATAGAGATAATGATTAGTGATGGTTGTAACTGTAATAAATACAGTTAAATTAGATTTCAGTTTTTATTACCGAGTATAGTAGAATTAAGAAAATAATATTGTAGTGTACTATTTTTGAGTAATAACCAAACATACAATAATAAAAATTAAAAATATTTTAATAGTTAAAAAATTCTTTTTATTAATAAAAAAATTAAATCAATCGAACACATAATTTATAAATATATATATCCAACTAATAATAAAACCCAGTAATTTAATTAATAATAACAACAAAAGTGGAGCATCAACAATAATCTCAGGCCCCACAACTTTTTAAATTTTTTTATTATAATATTATATTTTAATTATTTTTACACATATATATAATTTAGCTCCAATAATTTTAAAAGATTATCTATTTATTTTTAATGTGTTTCTATTAATTTTAGCTTTAAATATTTTCACCCCAATTGATCATTTTTGCGTCCCGCTCTAAATAACAGAAAAGCAAACAAGAAAAATATTAAAACAAGCAAACAAGCTTCATATTTACTTCCATGTCATCAACTCTCCATCCAAATTTTTGAGTCAACAATGCCAAGGAATCAATCGTCCCTTCGGGCTCCGGCGTCGGCCGATCGATCTCGGCAAATGCCTTTTTTATTATTTCACGATGAAACTCCAATATGTTATGACCGGCCCATATCCTTCCTACATTAACAAAAAAAGGAAACTTTAAAAATATATATAGTAATATAAAAAATTTTACCCAAAAAAAAGTTGAGAACTTTGCATACACGGACCGTTGAGAACGTCGAAGACTTTGTCGGTGATATCAGAGAAAGTAGGGACGTAAACAACGGAGTCGGGAGCGATAACATTGGAGCGGCCGGACGGAAAAGAGATGAGGGAGGGGTCGGTTGGTCGGACCGGAGTGGAGTAACTGCCGAGCTCCACCAGCGTTTCAGGACAGACTAAAATTGAGCCGAAATCCACAATAGAACGGGTCGGAAACGTTGTTTCTAAGTGGAAGAAGGCGATCTCGGATCTGTTTTGGGTCGGACTCGAACTCATCGATCACACTGTCTCTTGTCTTCTGATGGAAGGAAACTCAAATATTAAAGGCGCCATTGCAATTTGATTGGTGTTTATAGGATAACAATTTCATTTTTTGCTTTATTATTTATTTATTCTGGGTTGCTTCCTGGATAAGCATGCAAAATTTCATGCGGAGGCATTTTTTGCTTCCTGGATAATGACAGTTGCGTCCCTAAACTTCGGAAGTATAAGCATTGGGACACAGTTTCTAATATGAACATTTTAATCCTTATACTTTCATTCTTTGCCATAATAAAAGACATTTTAATTCTTAAAATTTGATTTATTTAACTGATAAATTTTACTATTTTAAAAAAGAACCTAAAATACTCCCATTTATTAGTTACAAATATTTGTTCAGATAAAAAATATTATATGATATATTTAAATCATTTCGTGACAAAGATTATGTGTATAATAATTAAGGAATATAACAATAATTATATGAATTTTTATTTAAATAAAGGTAATCAACTAATCAAATCAACTTAGATGCTTGTAAGTATTCTAGAATAGATGATTAATTTTCAGTAAGGTATTAGTAGGGTTTACATTTATTTTCATACAAATTTATGTATTTGATTTTTACTTATAAATGTAAATAATTATGAATATAACAATTTTATTAATAAGTTAAAAATAAAAATAACACTATTACATGAATAATTATTATATTCATTTTAAATCTTATTATTTAATATTGAATTTGAAATATATATTATTTAAATTCAACCGTTTAATGTGTTTAGATTCAACGATTTATTGATAATATAAATATGTGTAAAATAATAGGATTATTAATTTTTTCTGTGTGTAACATCCGTAATTTTATAAAATTTTTGGTATAATTTTTTCTATAATGTAAACAGATGCCAAATTTATAAACCTGTAAATTTTAAAATTTTATTTTAAGCACTCCCGATTAAAACTCAACACCTACCATTTAATTTCGTTTCTCAATAAAATACACCAACATTAACATTCATGACACTCAAATTCTAGCTACATAATCATACAATATATATATTTTCACAACTATAATCATACAACTACAAATATCTATTTATTGTCACAGGTTCCAAAAGTACAAAATTATCCCCTTGAAAATTTGATTGTTTCTTAGTTATTAAGTTTTCAACATTACCAAAAATTTATAAAATAGTAGATATTTATATACAAAAGTAGTTTTAAAAATTTAAAATAAACAAATTTTAATAAAGTATTTTCTAATTTTCAACAATAAATTTAATAAAATATGAAGAGCAAAATTTCAAAATCAGCTTCTATAAAAAAAAAGACACATATAACTCTGTATTATCAACAATTTCTATTAATCCATTTCATATATATCAAATTGGAACATTATTCTAAGGACCGCAATCCCAAAACTGGTTAAACATATTTTAGGGGTGTTATTCCTAAGGACCGTCACCTCATATTTCATCTTTACAGGTTTTTACTATTCACATCATGAGTCATTGGTGCCTACAACAATCAAGACTACCGTATTTTCATTTACTAAGTTATTTCTTGTCTATAGTTATATTATCACAATAGCTTTCACAAATTGTTGAAAGATAACATTTTCATAAAAATTATTTATTTATAAAAATTTGATATGTATTAACATATTTTTCTCATTGTATTTATAAAGACAACATTTATATAACATTATTATTTAAGCTCAAATTTGAAAACAATTAATTTGATTAACACAATAGTTTAAGAATTTTATAAATATTCACTTAAAGTTTAAATGTAAAACACCATATTTTTCAGTTTTTAAACAAAAATTAACTCAAATGCATATAAATACTTAATTGAATATTATAAAATAATTTCTACTGTTTTTTATTGACTTTTCTCTCCCTCTAATCATTCCTTAGTATCAATTTAATAATAATAGCTAATAATCTAAAATTAATTATTTAAAAATATACTATTAACAAATTTCAATATTCTAATTAAGTAAGCTTTTAACATTAAATTATATAACATAATTTATTAAAGAAATATTACTGCTTTACACCTCGCTCTTGAAAAAAAAATGAGATACCCTCTTACTTTATAGTCCTGTTAGATGCTCCTCTAGCTTTTTAAACAATATTAACATAACCCCTAGCCTTTTAGAAAATATTTAGATACCCCCCTAGCTAATTTTTGTTAATATTTTTCCTTCTTTCTAATATAATAGTCTATTTTATTCCTCAACACATAAAATACTACATTATTCTCATTTGGAAAAATACCAATTTCGTCCTTAATTTATTAGCATTTTATCACTTACATCCCTACTATATCAAAATTACCATTTATCTTCCCTAATATTTATATTTTTTCAATTTTACCATTCGATTTAAATAAATAATTTAAATATAAACCGAACCAAACCGAATCAAATCAAACCAATAGTTTAAACAAAAACCGATTTTCTTAAAATTTTTTAAAGATTATAAATATGTAATTAGTCTGAAGTGATTATTATTAACCATAATAATAAGAACTTTAAATTTAAATTATTTTAATAATTATAAAATTATTTTTAAATTATTATATCATTTATATAATGAAAATATATATCATTATTTATAATTAAGTTTAATTATTAATATTTATGATTACATCTTTTATAATTAGTCTGAAGTGAATATTATTAACAATAATAGTAATAATAACTTTATTTTAATAATTAAAATTATTTTTAAATTATTACATATTTTATATTAAAATTTTTTAAATTAAAATAATAATAAAATTATTTATAATCATTAAAATATTTATTATTTTATTTTGATTTGATTTTTAAAATTACATATTTTATATTAATTAAAATTTCCCTTACTATTTTAAAAAATAGTAGTTAAAACTATTTTTATTCATAATAATTATTATTTGTTTTTTAAAAGAGTCATATTATAATGATTGTATAAATTGTTCATAAATTAGAGTGGATATAGTGGTTAAGGTATGAACAATTTTTATCTAGTTCTTAGGCTCAATTTCCACTAAAAACTTATATTTTTGCAATTTTAAGAAAATGGATTTTTGTTCAAACCATTGGTTCTATTCGGTTCATATTTAAATTATTTATTTAAACCAAAGGGTAAAATTAGAAAAATATAAATGTCAGGGAGGTAAATGATAGTTTTGATATAATAGAGATATAAGTGATAAAATCTAATAAATTAGGGACGAAATTAATATTTTTCCTTCTCATTATTAATTTGTGATAACCATTATAGCCTTATTTTAATATTTATAATTAAAAATTATAATAATTTTTTATCTTTAATTTTTATTTATATTTACTGATAAAATTTTGTTATAATATTTTAATAACGTATAGTTTTTGTTATGTATCATCCTAAACAACATGCAGAAACATGTTTTTGATTTCCTCACCGAAAAAAAAAAAAGGAGACAAACCACAAAATGTTTATGCGAAAATACCAAAAAAGGAAAATCTTCAATTCATATGCTGAGTACCCTGACTTAAACTGACAACAAATCAGTAAATAAAATAACATTTTATTTTACAAATTTATAATGCTTATATGTTTATACTGAAATGTCATAAAAAAGACACATGAAATACACCCAAACCTTTTGTTTCCCATTACTACTTGGCTGCGTAAATGAAATTAAAAATTAATATTACTCGAGTTTAAGAATTTTTATGGAAAACGTAATATATAAGCAAGAAAAAAAATGACAAAAACATAACACATACCTGGTATTTCTCTTTATTTTTAGCTTAAAAATGCAAATTGTAAAATAGAGCTAGGCATGAAAATTGTAAAAAGGAGCATCCCTCCTAATCCTAAAATGCCTCTTTTTTAGTATTTCCCCAAAAAGCACAAGTGGTCCCAAAAAACAGAAAAAAAGGCTTGAAACATTGAATTCCATTAAAGAAATGACAATCAACATAGCGCATGCCTATTTTTTTTTTCTATCCAAGGAAGAGTTTTTCAAAAGATAGAATCTAACACAACAAACTCAACTTGGAGACCACAAACCTTAAATATAACCAATCTTCAATTTGATGAAAAAAAATGCTCGCATCAATCTATTATGTGTTATATATTTTATAGAATATACATTATATTTCAAAATACTTATAAGTTTAATAAATAAAAAGGTGTGTGAAAAGATATATCCCAATAAAAATATTTGTGAAAAGACATATCCTAATAAAAAGGTACATGTGCACCTATAAATAAAGGTCATATCTTAACTTTAAAATTAAAAAAAAATAGAGAATATTATTAATTTTTGTGTTGTTTAAGGGTTATATATTTGGGAGTGCACCCTTATAGAACCAATTGCTATTGTATCTTAAAGAGAATATTGCCATAAAATTTATTTGCACCAGGACATTGTTCTAGAGGAGCAAAAATTTCCTTAAGGACAATGCATTATGCGTGCCTTAACTTGAGCATATTGTCACGAGCCCAGCTGATCGACCCGTGCGACACCCTCGTAGACCCTTCAGGAGCGAGGGTTAAGCCTTATGCACGTCGCGTAACTAACTAGTTTTGGCCTACCCCGACTTCATCAGGAGGACGGCTTCAGTCCCCGACCAGTTCGGGCAAATGTGGTCTAGGTCATTTTTTACATGAAAGCCCTTGAGACTGAAGCTGGCGTTATCCGCCAATGTTAGAGTGCTTGGGTTGCCACACACCCAGCACTCCCAGCCAGTACGCAAACTCGCGTGCCGTTACATTCTCCCACATCGAAGATCGTGCACGTCCCCATGCACGCCGCCATTGTGGATTCTTTCACCATCTTTGTTGGTAGACCAACGAGGTCCTACCCTGCATACCACTCCACCTCAATACGCCCATCTCCCCTGGGGCTAGGGAGACTCCCTTCAACGAGAACACGAGGCCATCAGTCGTGTGGGCACGTCACATCTCGGTGTTACGAGCAACGACGCTTGGCGTAGGTGAGGTTCTACTCGGGTGCCACTCCAGCCACTATGCTCATCTCCCCTTGGGGAGACCTCTACCGGCGGGACACACCTCTCGTGCGAGCACGCCCACATCAAGGCAGCGTGGGGGAAGGTCACACAGCGGACACCCCATTCTACCTCGCCCAACTTTACGGGCTATTGTCTTCGGCCTTCTCTTGGGAGTCCTAGGAACGTGAGGAGATCTTACGGAAGTTCTCGTTCCTGCTCTGATACCATCTGTCACGGGCCCAGCGGACGACCCGTGCGGCACCCTCGTAGACCCCTCGGGAGCAAGGTTAAGCCTTATGCACGTCACGTAATTAATTAGTTTCGGCTTGCCCCGACCTCATCAGAAGGACGGCTTCAGTCTCCGACCAGTTCGGGCAGAGGTGGTCTAGGTCCTCTTTTACATGAAAGCCCTTGAGATTGAAGCCGACGTTATCCGCCAATGTTAGAGTGCTTGGGTTGCCACACACCCAGCACGCCCAGCCAATATGCAAACTCCCGTGCCGTTACATTATTCTGTGTTATTATTTACGTCATTCAATTTAGTTTAAAAATCTCCAACATTATGTACGCATATAACATTATTACAAACTAATTTCACATTTATTGTCTTAAATTAAAAAACCCCTTAAAAAAAGGAATACCCTAACTTACAACTCCTCATTATGTCATCGAAACACAATACCTACTTTAAATCCATTATTTTTGAAAGCTCACCTTATGGTCAACTCCGCGATTAAGAATTCGCAGATGAAAGTTTCTCTCCAATGATGAATTGACGACAGGGAGCATAAGATGGAGCCCAAAAAAAATAAGAAAATATTAGAATTTTGTCCTTTAGTTCTTTTAAAATTACTTAACTATCCTTATTTTAATGGAATTATAACTATAAAATAAAGTCGAGGGTATCTTAATATTGTTTAAATAGGAGGGCATTTAACATTGGCTATAAAGTGAGGGGTATCTTATTTTTCGTCGAAAGTGAGTGAGTGAAGGACAATCTCTCTTTATTAAAACTTAAATCCAAAATATAACAAAACATAAATTGTAACCGGATTGATCAATATATCATTTTCCCTTCTTCCCCTTCTTCTCCTTTTCTTCCTTTTTCTTTCTCTCCTCTTTCTTTTCTGTTTTCGATTGCTTGCTTTTAATTTGCAAAAGCAAAAGATTGTTATATATACATACTCAAAGTCATAACTAATTATTTAATTTTATCACTTTTTTTTACAGGAGAGGCACAAAAGATAATAACTATATAATTCCAATTAAGTCTCTTAATTAATTTTTTTTTGCTTTTATCCACAATAAGAAAATTAATAGTTAAAAATTCTCTTCTTTTAAAAATATAATCATATTCACTTAAAATTAAATAATCGAGTCCAAAATATATATCTTACCTCATCAATTTTAATACTATAAATACTTCCCATAAGGTAAAAATAAAATCTGGATATTACAATTTTGCTTAGTGATAATACCACTACACTTTTTTAACTACATACCTAAACATAATTTAATATTTAAAACTTAGTATAAATACTTTTATAATTGATAATTAGATGATAAATATTTAGGATAATTTTAAAATACTCACCGGATGTTTTGACAATATTTATTTCACACCTAAAGTTTTAAAATATATTCAAAGAGACCCCAGGCTATTAGTAATAGCCCATAAATTTAACTATAAAAAGAGTAAAATAGTTTTTTTAGAAATGATTTAATAATTAAAAATATAATCACTAAAAAGACCAATTTAACTTCTAATTACTCCTAGTTTTATCACTGTCAAATAGAAAAATAATTCTTTCTCTTTTGCTCTTTCCTTCTACTAGCTTGATATTCTCTCTCTCTTACTAAAGCTTAGCATGGAAGGAAAAAAATCTCTCTCTTGTTCTTTCCTTTGACTGTTTGGATTCTCTCGCTCTCTCTCTTTTATTAAAGCTTGTCATGGAAGGTAAAAAGCCCCTAAAAAGCATCACAACAACCAATTTTTTGAAATGCCAATAAAACAACCTAAAGGGGGTTAATTAGGACAACTTAAAGGGGATTAATTAGGTTTCTAATAAGTATTGACACCAAATTTGAAATTTAATCCAACGAGCCACCCACAAATTCAAATTAAACACAAATATAAAAATTTGAGGGACAGAGAGATATACACAAGATTTATAGTGGTTCTGTAAACACTCGGCATACATTCATTTCTTCAAGCTCTATTTGAAGATTTCATTAAATAACTTAGTCTTGATCCCACAAAACTTCAAATTATAATCAAGAGGATTTTCGGGTACCTTTTAAACCTTACAAGTGTTTACTCATCCAAAATACTCAAATAACCTAAGATTTATGGTATCTTACAACCCTTACAAATATTTCTTCAACTTAAACACTCAACACAATCTCAACTAAGTGAAAGACCAGTTCTTTCACTTCTTTACAATACAAAAATAAAGAGTACAAGTAATGAACAGCTTATAAATTTGATCTCCTTAAGAGTAGATCTAGAAAATGAATGTTCTTGGAGGTCTAAATTGATATATGAGGATTTATAGCTAAAAACTATTGATTTTATGTTGAAATCACTTAGTATATAACCAAAGATATGTTCCTAGAAATTATGAATCGAGTATGAAGTTCTCAATATAGAGTATATTCAAAGACTAGTTGTTAGTAGCCATTGGTGTACTTAAAATTTAAATTTTCATGCATGTTAGTTGACCAAATTGGACTAGTCAGTCGACCAAGTCATTTAGTTTGGTTGTTTGAAATTGAGAGGCTTTCTGCGTCCAATTCGGTCAACTAAGTTGGTACACTTGGTTGACCATTGCCTTCAATTTGGTTGACTAAGTTGGTGCACTTAGTTGACCACGGGCACTATTCACAATTTAAAATTTTGCATTTCAATCCATTTTCAAAGTTTCAAAATCTCGTATTTTGTTTCATATTCCAAATTTTAGAAACTTACATTTTGGTTCGATTTTTAAAACTCAAAATAATAATTTTTTTTAAAACTCTTGAGATTAAAATAATCATCATGCACACTTACAAATACAAGCATACACAAATAATACAAAATAAAATACTAAGCTTGTGACTTCATTCTTTAATTTGCTCAAAGGATTCTATCATGCTTTTCTTGAATGCCATTATTTTAGATGTTCTTTGAATCATCACAATTGCTTTCCAAATTTTTCATGCTAAAAGTATAACAATAAATGCTACAAAAAAAATGTGGTTAGTTAAGAATATCAATGTTTGTTATCATCAAAACAACAAATTATAATCCCTAAGGATAACAATCTCTCCCTTTTTATAATAACAAACCATTAATTGCCAAATAAAAAATAACTCATAAGTTAAACAAGCATTACACATCCAAAATTCATGCTCCCCCTCAATTATAGCATAAATAAATCAGTTAAGAATAAGAGCATATAATAGGCATTTCGCCTCAAGCAAACTTCCCCTCAATTATATCATAAATAAAGCATTAAAGCATAAGAGCATGTTGTGGGCATTTCATGTCAAGCAAATGGAAATCAATCATATTGCTCCGTTTTTTTGTTATCATAAAAAATATCAACTAAAAGAGTATGATAACAATTTTTAGAGATTTTTTAAAGAACTTTCAAAGTAAAATCTCTCCTAAAACTTTGAACAAATGCAATCAATTATAAGGATAGAGAATATAAGATAAACCAAAAACAAAAATTCTCCCCCTCATTGTTTTAAAAGTGCACACAATGAAATATTCAACTCATAATAACTTATGCACAAAGGAAAATGCACTCATCATGTGAAATTAATGCAACACATAATAAAAATAGAAACACATTTTCTCCTAAGTGTATTGCATACCATATGATACTTTCCACTTTTGTACATAAAAAATTAGAAGAATTAAAATTATTGCACATTTTTTCCATTTTGACAACTAAGAATACATTTACAAAATTTTCATCTCTCTTCCTGTGATACCCGAATTTTTATTAATGTATATATATAAAGAGAGAAATTAGAAAGTAAATATATTCATTAGAAATGGATTACCTAATCGTGGATGAATAAGTTCTTAATGTCAAAAGAATTGAATTTTGGGGTAATATAAGTTTGGTTGTGGGTGAAATATGTAAAAAGAAAAGTTAAAGGTTTCAATTAAAATTTAAACGCCAAATGCCTTTCCTTTAATTGATATACGAATTGGGTGATACATGTACATGGTTAATGGCTAGTGAATGTAAAGAAAGTAATAAAATAATAAAATAAAATAAAATAATAAAATGAATACATAAAGAGAGGCGGTGGTATATATATATATATATATATATATATATATATATATATAGCTTTGCTTTCACAAATTGAAAGCTACGGGCAGAAAACAAAATACGAGGAAGAAAGAACAAGAAAGAAAGGAAGGAAGGAAGGTTCATTCTGAATCTATATTTTTAGATGATGAGCTTTCCATTTTAAGGAATTGTAAATAATTTCATACGATTTAATTGTAGAAATTTAATTGTTAGCATATATATACAGATGTTTATATACATACATACAATTTTAGATAACTAAGTTTGAATTATTAAATCATTACCTGTTATTATTGTTAAATTGATACTAGGGAGTGATTCAGAGGGGAACAAAAAATTAGCAGAAGTATAGAAATAATCGTTCACTATCCAGGTATTTATATATATTTAAGAGATTTTAGTTTTGAAACTGAAAAGTAAGGTGTTTTATTACATTAAATGTTTTGATAAATGTTTATGAAATTTCTGAATTATTACGTGTTGATCCAATTGATTTTTTTTCGAATCGGATTTAAATAATAATTTTTATACGAATATCATATTTATAAATACAGTGAGAAAATGGTATCAGCATGTGTTGTGATTTTATAAATGGATAAATGAAAATGTGATACCATGGTTGTTGTTGTGATGTGGCACCGGTGTTTGGGGCGACGGTCCCTCTGAATATTGCCCGTAAAGTACGTTGACTAATTTTTAGGGCGGCGGTCCTTCGGAATAATGCCCATAAATTACGCAAGAATAAAAATAAGTGGAAATTATTTTAAATGATGGAATGAATATGTTTTTGTCATTCTTGTGAATACTGAAATTGAAATGTTGTTTTAGAATTCGTTAAGCTTGTTGTTCGAAATCAAAAGGTGTTTTATATATATAAATTTGTTTATTGTAAAGTTCTTAAAACTACCTTTATGTATAAATACCTACTAGGCATTAGCTCACCCCTACTTTTCAGGTTCTTAGGCAATGCTGGAAATATTATATGTAGAAGACAAAAATACTCCAGAATAAGAGTTTTACTACTTTGAAAACTATATGTAATTATAGATACAGGAGTTTGTAATGTGTGGCTTTGATGTATTTTTTTATGTTTGTATTTGAATTTTAGAAACCCTAAAATTAGTTATATATTTTTTTAGATAATGAAATGAAGCAGTTGGTGTTGAATATTATTGGGAGTGTTTAGAATGAAATCTTATAGTTTGCAGGTTTATATACTTTGGAATACATTTGTTATAGAGAAAATTCTGCCAAAATCCTTTTATAGAATTAAGGATGCTCCAAATTGGATTAAGAATATTAACTTTCTTAGAAGAATGATTACATTTTGAAAGTTTAAAATTTTCGTAGTACCCTAGTTCGGCGCCACTTTCGTAATGCCGGAGTTGGAGTGTTACACTTCCTTTTTGGCACTATAAAAAATGACAACAAAAATGTTGTCATAAACTCCGTCCATAGTATTTATCATCAAGACAATGCATCCAACATGAAAGAGAAAGAGAAAGAGCACTTTTATACATAATGAACATTTTTTGTCTATAGACTCCTTTCCCCCTTTTTTCTTCTATTTATAGCCTCAACACAATATGGATAAATCAAAACAATATAATGTGGATGAAAATGCACTCTAAGGCAACACGAGAGATAATCACTTTCTTCCCCTTAATACATTATATATAATATAAATCTCAATATAAAAAAAAATGCATCCTTAATCAATAATACAAATCATCAAAACAATGAATGCATATGTAATAAGAATAGAAAGTGAGTCAAGCTATTGAATTTATTCTCAAAAACAATACAAGCAAATAAAAGTGCATGCTGAAATGACATTTTTTCTAGAATAAAACCTTTGATGGTTTAGGTTCTTAAGCTCGCTTCTATAGTTTTCCAATGTTTCATCCTCTTTTAGAGTTCTCATTTGTTTTCCTTGATGAACTACTAATATAGGGTAGAAAACCTTAAATATCTGGTCAACCGACTTAAGCAATTTGGTAGAATAAATCCTCTTGACTCAGTTCATCTTGGTTGCCCTGTTTTCTAACCAATCTTTATTCATAGAGTCATATCTTTCTATGGCGATACACAAATTGAGTACTATAAACTTTTATGAATTCCTGACATATGAGGCTTTTTATCAATATATAATTTGCACCATCTCACATACCCTATTTTGATAAAAAAATTAAAAATTTTTGCCTGTTGTATCTTTCAAATAGCTATGACCTATGTGGCTTAATTCTTATATATCTATTTTTATAATGCCGAAATTTGGTTCTGCAAACTTCTATAGAAATTAGACATCCTTATCTCTTCAATCACATATTTCTCAAAACATGCAACTAATCACTCCCACAGTTTCTCACAATTTGGCTATTAGGTTATCAAAATGTGAAAACAGCCCATTTCACTTACAAGTCATAAACCATCCATTTTTTATTCTAGATACTTGATATTTCAATTAAATAAAATTAAAATATTAAACTGATCAAATTTCATTTCATAGCTATTAGTACATGATGAGTGGATGCATGAATTGAATGAAAATCTGGTGCATGTCAAGCAATTCAAACAAGCATCAAGCATATATCAAGGCATAAATAGAAATAAGGATGGTTTTCCTTAAATTTGCTCATGGTATGTAAATTTCAAACAAGATATGCTTGCAAATTTAAACCACAACATAGGCATTGACGAATTTGATCTAAGAATCATGTATAAGGCATTGAAAAGATAAGTCAAGAAATTTGAACCGATTTGCTTGTACACAAATATTTTTATTTTCTCCAAGAGTAAGATGCTTCCATTTTACATTTGGGGAAACTAACAATTTTTAGTGTTCAACTTGTCTTTCATCTTCATTAAGGAACCATTCACCATTCCTTGATTTTGGTACCTGCAAAAATGTTCAAGTTTTGCACTTTGGTACCCAATTCATTTTGAGTCCATGAATCTTAGTGTTAGTTCTCTTTGGAACCCACACCATGTTATGACCAAATGCATTCATCTTAATAGGACACCTATAACTTAAATATCCATAAATATTGCAATAAGTGCATGTGACATTTGTTTCAACTCTTGGAGAAGGTTCTAAAAAACATTTTTGTAAAATTTTTATTTAAAGTGTGGCTTGTAACCAATGTCACTCTTATCAAACACACATTTTTGAAAGCCAAGAAGTAACTTCAAATTCTTTTGATATCTAGTAAATTTTAAAAGAACTTATTTTTAGTCAAAAACTTGTTTCTTGAGCTTCTCTATTTCTTTTAAAGTGCATTTCTTTCTATTTTTCAAAAGTGTTATGCAATTCTTCTAAGGAACTATTTTTGTTCATCAACACATGGTTTGATTCTTTCAAAGAAATGATTTCATTAGTCAATGCCTCAATTTTCCTTTTAAGAGTTCAATTTTCAAAGATCAATTTCAATATTTTCATATAACTCCTCACATGCTTATGACAATTCATCAACAGAAAAAAATGGGTTCATAATCACGCATCTCATTATCAATAAAGGTCATGAAGCACATGTTGGTAACCTCATTGATGGAGTTGTCATTGGATGAGCTATCATTTTCATCATCCCATGTTGTCACCATTGCCTAGTGAGTCTACTAACTTCAGACTTTTTAACTTGACTTTTGTACCTTCATACACAACCTCTAAAATGTGCCATATCTCATAAGTTGATTCACATCCATAAAGTCTTATGGAATTCTTTCATACCCACACCACAATAGAGAATATTTATAGCCTTGGCTTTTATGGAAATATCTTTCCTATCAACCTTATGCCACTCCTCACTAGACTTAAGTACACTATCTTCTTTTTCATTTCTTTTCATAGAGATTTTAGAACCTTTAGTTACTACCTCCCAAAGTTCATAATTACAAGCTTGTAAGTAAATTCTCATTCTAGCCTTTCAATACGGATAATCATTCCCATAAAAAAATGGAGGCCTAGAGGTAGATTTTCCCTTTTAATTTTCCTAAGGTTGCCATTGGATCTTCTCTAAGATGGTTAATCTTTCTATAGCGAACCAATATTTGATAATAATTGAAATGCCATTAGGGTAACCCAAGAGGGGTGATGAATTGGTCTAACATGTATAGACACCAAATTCAAAATTCAATCTAACCTCCCACAAATTCAAATTAAACACAAATATAAAAGTTTAAGGGACAAAAATGTACACAAGATTTATAGTGGTTCGGTAAACACTCAGCTTGCATCAACTTTTTCAAGCTCTATTTGAAGATTTCACTAAATAATTAAGTCTTGATCCCACAAGACTTCTAATTATAACTAAGAGGATTTTCAGGTATCTTTTAGACCTTACAAGTATTTGTTCACCTCAAACACTCAAACAATCTAGGATTTATGGTATTCTACAACCTTACAAATGTTTGCTTAACCCTAATACTTAACACAATTTCAATCAAGTGAAAGATCTACTTCTTTCATTTCTTTACAGTAAAAAAATAAAGAGTGCAAGTAATGAACAACTTGCAAATTTGATCTCCTTAAGAGTAGATGTAGAAATTGAATGTTCTTAAAGATCTAAATTGATGTATGATGATTTGTAGCTCTTATGTTGAAATCACTTAGTATAGCTCTTAGATATGTTCCAAGAAATTGTAAACTGAGCATGAAGTCTCTAATATATAGTGTATTAAAAAAATATCCATTTTTAGTCATTGGTGCACCTAAAATTCAAATTTTCGTACATGTCGGTAGATCAAATGGACTAGTTGGTCGACCAAGTCATTCACTTTGGTTGATCCAGTACTCTGTTTTAATTGATCGAACCTGGGAGGCTTTCTGCCTCCAATTTGACGACCAAGTTGGTACAATTAGTGGACTGCTGCCTTCAATTCAGTCAACCAAGTTGATACACTTGGTTGACCACAGACATTGTTTACAGATTAAAAATTTTACATTTCAATCTATTTCTAAGGTTTGAAAATCTTGCATTTTGGTCCATATTCTAGGTTTTAAAAACTTGTGTTTTGGTTCGATTGTCAGAACTTAAAACATTTATTTTCAAAATATTCTTGAGTTTAGCACAATCATCATGCACATTTACAAATACAAGCATATATAAATAATACAAAATAAAATACTAAACTTGTGACTTCATTTTTTAATTTGCCTAAAAGGTTTCATCATACTTTTTTTGAATGCTATCATTCTGGATGTTCTTTGAATCTTCACCATTACTTTTCAAATTCTTCATGCTAAAAGTATAATAATAGTAAATGTTATAAGAAGAATGTAGTTAGTTAAGATATCATAGTTTGTTATCATTAAAAGAATGCATTATGAACTTTAAGGCAAACATTTTTTAATTCAACCCAATAAAAAGAAAATTAGATATGAGATTATTCTTTCTTTTTCTTTCTCTCTTGTTCTTTTTTTCCACTGGTCCCCTCTCTCTTTCCCCTATTGAAGCTTTCCATGGAATGAAAAAAGCTTTCTCCCTTGTTCTTTCCTTCTATTGGTTTTAGCTACAAATATGTTAGGGATTTGGTAGAGGAAAAATAAATTTGGAAGATTTGCTAGAGATAATACAGATTTTAGGGAAATTTGTTGGAGGAAAAAAATTTGCTAAAGAAATAGATGAGGGAGAAAAAGGAGAGGAAGACAAAAAAAATATTAATTATTAAAATCAAATAATATTTTATCTTTTCCTTAAATTAATAAATATAGAGGTAAAATGATATTTTATTTGATCAACAATGGTTAATTATTGAAATTGATAGAGAAGACTAACGATGTGGAGTTGCATTAATAATATTTCACAAACAATTGATGCGATTTACATAATGTAAAAATATCTCGAGATATTTTAAAATTATCCCTAAATACATTTTTTTTAGAAAATTCTAAATTTTATTTTAAAGAGTTATAAGCGCTTTACCACTCACTGATGGTTGGTATATTTGTTGAATTGTAAACTTAATCTAGAATATTGAATTGTCTAAATTGGTGTACTAGATTTAGTAAGCAATGGTGTACTAGATTTGGTAAACAATGGTGTACTAGACAAAGTCAATATTGGTGTACTAGACAAAGTCAACATTGGTGTGCTGGACAAAGTCAACATTGGTGTGCTGCACAAAGTCAACATTGGTGTTCTACGTGAAGACTAAATCAATGGTTTAGAATGGTTTGCTTCAACTATAAATACCCCTCCCCCCTTAAGGTTTTAAAAATAAGTTAGAAATAAAGCTTGAGTCCTTGTTCAAGTATTTGAGAGTGTTTACATATTTTCTTGTAAATTTGTATGAGAAATAAATATATTTGTGTGTTTTGAGTCATTACGAAATTCTTATTCTTCAACAAAGTGGTATCAGAGCTCGGTTTTGTAACTTGGATGTTATATTTGTGTGATTACGTGCATATTTAGAAAATTCTGTCAAAAAGGCCAAGATTGCCTAAGGAGTCTGGGTTTTAAGTGGGACCGTTGTGACCCCTCCAGTCTTTCCTGGGAATTTTCTTAGTGTATATTTTCACACCTATAAACATTCATATTACTATCCGAAATACTATTAGAAAGTTATGGCAAATGGAGGTATGACACCATTTCAAGTTCCAATTCTCAATAGAAGCAATTATGATAATTGGAGCATAAAAATGAAGGCACTCCTTGGAGCACAAGATGTGTGGGAGGTCGTGGAGAAAGGTTATAATGAACCTAGAGATGATGTTGCCATTTCTGTTTTGACTCAAGCACAAAGAGACACGTTGAAGGACTCGAGAAAGAGAGACAAAAAAGCTCTCTATGTCATTTATCAAGCATTAGATGATGATGCTTTTGAGAAGATATCAAATGCAACTTCCGCAAAGCAAGCATGGAATAAACTTCAGACATCCTACAAAGGCGCCGAGCAAGTAAAAAAGGTACGTTTTCAAACATTGAGAGGAGAATTTGAAACTTTATATATGAAGGAAGGCGAGTCAATTGTTAATTACTTCTCTAGAATTGAAGCTATTTCTAATCAATTGAAAAGAAATGGTGAAAAATTAAGTGAAGTAAGGATAATGGAAAAGATACTACGATCTATGGATTCAAAATTTGATCACATAGTCACAACAATTGAAGAAACTAAAGATTTGGAAGAAATGACGATCGACCAACTACAAGGATCATTGCAAGCCTATGAAGAAAAAATAAAAAAGAAGCAAGGCATCTCCGAACAACTTCTCAAGATGCAATTCAAGGAGAAAGAAGAAATTCAAAGCTATGATAGAAACCAACATGGTCGAGGTAGAGGTCGAGGTCAAGGACAAAGTAGAGGCCGTGGTCGTGGACGAGGTTGGAATTATAATTACAATAATTTCAACAACTATGAGAAAGGAGAAAGCTCAACACGAGGTCGTGGAAGGAACAATCCAAATACAAGGTACGACAAGTCTAAAGTCAGATGTTATAATTGTCAAAAGTTTGGCCATTATGCTTCTGCATGTAGAGCCTACAACAATGAAGTGGAAGAAAAGGCTAACTATGTAGAAGAAAAGAATCAAGGAGATGAAACTGTCTTGTTAGCATACAAAGACAATAGTGGAGGCCAAGAAAACACATGGTATCTTGACACTGGTGCGAGCAATCATATGTGTGGAAAAAGAAGCATGTTCGTGGAGTTAGACGAATCAACAAATGGAAATGTTTCTTTTGGTGATGATTCAAAAATAGCCGTGAAAGGAAGAGGTAACATTCTTATACAATTGAAAGATGGTAGACATCAATTTATTGGAAATGTCTACTATGTGCCTAATATGAAAAGTAATATTTTGAGTTTAGGTCAACTCTTAGAAAAAGGTTATGATATTCATATGAAAGATTATAGTCTTTTTATAAGAGATGACAAAGGCAACTTAATTACTAAAGTGAAAATGTCAAAGAATAGAATATTTTCTTTGAATATTCAAAACGATGTTGCGAAATGTTTGAAAGCTTGTTACAAAGATGCATCATGGCTATGGCATCTTCGATTTGGGCATCTCAACTTTGGAGGGTTAGAGCTATTGGCTAAGAAGGAGATGGTAAGAGGTCTTCCTTACATCAATCATCCGAACCAACTTTGTGAAGGATGTTTACATGGGAAGCAATTCAGAAAAAGCTTTCCAAAAGAGTCTACCTTTAGAGCCAAGAAACCACTGGAGCTCATTCATGCTGATGTATGCGGTCCATTCAAGCCAAGATCTCTTGGTAACAATAATTATTTCCTTCTCTTTATTGATGATTTTTCAAGAAAAACATGGATCTACCTTTTGAAGCAAAAGTCTGAGGTATTTGGAGCTTTCAAGAAATTTAAAGCTGCCGTTGAGAAAGAAAGTGGTCGTCAGATTAAGGCCATGAGAACTGATCGTGGAGGAGAATTCACTTCCAAGGAATTTCAAGAATTCTGTGAAGCAAATGGAATTCGACGATTCTTAACCGTTCCGAGATCCCCCCAACAAAATGGTGTTGCTGAAAGAAAGAATCGAACAATTCTCAACATAGCGAGGAGTATGTTGAAAAGTAAAAGACTACCCAAGGAGTTTTGGGCTGAAGCTGTATCAACTGCTGTATATCTATCCAATAGATCTCCAACAAGAAGCGTGTGGGGAAAAACACCACAAGAAGCATGGTGTGGAAGAAAGCCTGGTATTTCTCATCTTAGAGTTTTTGGAAGTGTAGCTCATGTTCATGTACCAGACGAGAGAAGAACAAAGTTGGATGATAAAAGCGAGAGTTTTATCTTCATTGGCTATGATTCAAGTTCAAAGGGTTACAAGTTGTATAATCCAAACAGCAAAAAGATTATGATCAGTCGAGATGTAATATTTGACGAAGAAGGAGAATGGGATTTTGGTCCAGATGTCGATGACTTCAACTTCTTTCCTTTGTTTGAAGAAGAACCAATAATGGAGCAAGCAGGAGAAGCAAGAGAAGAACCTACTACTCCGCATACTCCACCAACTTCACCAACAACAAACAATCAAGGAGATTCACCACCATCCTTTTTAAAGGAAAGAAATGAAGAACGCACAAGGAGTTTCCAAGATCTCTATGAGGTAACTGAGAGGTTAGATAATCTCACTCTTTTTTGTCTTTTTGCTGAGTGTGAACCAATGAGTTTTGGAGAAGCTATACAAGATGAAAAATGGAGAAATGCAATGGATGAAGAAATTAAAGCTATTGTGAAGAATGATACGTGGGAGCTTGTGTCACTTCCTAAAGGACACAAAGCTATTGGAGTCAAATGGGTGTACAAAGTAAAGCAGAATTCAAAAGGAGAAATTGAACGATACAAAGCGAGGCTAGTTGCAAAAGGCTACAGTCAAAGAGCCGGCATCGACTATGATGAGGTGTTTGCTCCGGTAGCACGCTTAGAAACTGTAAGACTAATCATTTCCTTGGCAGCTCAAAACAAGTGGAAGATCCATCAAATGGATGTAAAATCTGCATTCTTGAATGGAGTTCTCGAAGAAGAAGTCTACATACAACAACCTACAGGTTTCGAAGTTAAAGGGCAAGAGGACAAGGTGTTGAAATTGAGAAAGGCTCTCTATGGTTTGAAACAAGCACCAAGAGCATGGAATAGTCGAATCGACAAGTATTTCCAAAAGAATGGTTTCACCAAGTGCCCTTATGAACACGCACTTTACATCAAGATCAAAGATGAAGATATTTTGATCGTGTGCTTGTACGTAGATGATTTGATTTTTACTGGAAGCAATCCAAGCTTGTTCGATGATTTCAAGAACACGATGACTAAGGAGTTTGAGATGACTGACATTGGGCTTATGGCGTATTACCTCAGTATCGAAGTAAAACAAGAGGAAGATGGAATTTTCATTTCACAACAACGCTATACAAAGGAAATCCTCAAGAAGTTCAAAATGGAAAATTGCAAGCCTATTAGTACGCCAATTGAGTGTGGAATTAAGCTCTCGAAGCATGAAGAAGGAGAAAGAGTAGATTCAACTTTTTTCAAGAGCTTGGTTGGATGTTTACGATATTTAACATGTACTAGGCCCGATATTCTCTATGCAACAGGACTTGTAAGCCGCTACATGGAAACTCCAACAACCACACATTTCAAGGCTGCAAAGAGGATTCTTCGTTATCTAAAAGGTACAACAAACTTTGGTTTGTTCTATTCATGTTCAGATAATTTTGAACTTGTTGGATATAGCGATAGTGATTGGGCTGGAGATACTGATGATCGAAAAAGTACAACTGGTTTTGTATTCTTTATGGGAGGCACCGCTTTCACCTGGATGTCAAAGAAGCAACCAATTTTAACACTCTCCACATGTGAAGCTGAGTACGTAGCTGCCACGTCATGTGTTTGCCATGCAATTTGGCTTAGAAACCTACTAAAGGAGCTGAGGTGGTCACAAGAGAAGCCAACGAAGATTTATGTTGATAACAAGTCAGCTATGGCATTGGCAAAGAATCCGGTGTTTCATGATCGAAGCAAGCATATTGACACGCGTTACCACTACATAAGGGAGTGCATCACAAGAAATGATGTACATATGGAGTACGTGAAGTCCCAGGATCAAATTGCTGATATTTTTACCAAGCCACTCAAACAAGAAGATTTTATAAGATTGAGAAATTCACTTGGTGTGATTAGATTAAGTTTAAGGGGGAGTGTTGAATTGTAAACTTAATCTAGAATATTGAATTGTCTAAATTGGTGTACTAGATTTAGTAAGCAATGGTGTACTAGATTTGGTAAACAATGGTGTACTAGACAAAGTCAATATTGGTGTACTAGACAAAGTCAACATTGGTGTGCTGGACAAAGTCAACATTGGTGTGCTGCACAAAGTCAACATTGGTGTTCTACGTGAAGACTAAATCAATGGTTTAGAATGGTTTGCTTCAACTATAAATACCCCTCCCCCCTTAAGGTTTTAAAAATAAGTTAGAAATAAAGCTTGAGTCCTTGTTCAAGTATTTGAGAGTGTTTACATATTTTCTTGTAAATTTGTATGAGAAATAAATATATTTGTGTGTTTTGAGTCATTACGAAATTCTTATTTTTCAACAATATTATGGTTAATGCTAAACATTTCAAATAGTATATTGTAAATGACATGATGTTAATATCAGTATTCTTGTATTATATATACTAAAACAAAAAAAAAATTAAGAAAATAAACAAAAATTATTTTATTAAGAATCAATTAAAAAAATGTGATATAACCATCCAAGATAAATAAGAGAAAAGTATGTCAATAAAATATAAAATTAGTCCTACTTTTAAAATAACCAAATTAAAATAAGATATATAATTAAAATATATAAGAGAATTAAAGTGAAACTTATAAACTTAGAAAAAACTAAATAATAAACACAAAGGATACAGAATAATAAAAATATAGAGAGAATTAAATTGAAACTTATAAACTTTTAAAAGGACTTAAACAATAAACACAAAGGATAAAATAAAAGTATTTAAAGGATACAACAATAATAAATTTAATTCTTTTCTTTTATACGATAGATGATTAAAAGAACAATAACAACAAATTTAATTTTTTTTCTTTTTGCCTAATATTAGTAGAACAAGAATAGGGCATGATATTAATAAATTTAATTTATTCCTTATTATTATTATTATTATTATTATTGCGGTTGTGGGTAACTACCCACTGAACATATGGCATGACACGAGGGTGACATATTGACGAGAGGTAACACGGATGAGATTATTGATAAAGGAGAATTGGGACAGAGTATTGCCTTTATGATTCACCTCGACGCGTCAAGTACTCTGAGAAGAAAGAAAGAGATTGGGGCAAAACTTATGTCATGTGCTCACTGTTGCGGCACCAAAAACATCGAGTAAGCCTCACCTCACCAATAATCAGGATGGGAAAGTGTCACCTATAAAATCAAAGCACAAGAAAAAGAAACACTTCAAAAGATATGCGACTGACGTCTTTGAACATAAGCTCCTCATACTTGGGCATTAAGGGTGATCATTGAAAAGAGCCTAAGGGGGACAATAGGGATTTTGCAGCACCTAAACAGGGATTAGTGTATAAGCAAAGGCTTCAATTATCAGCAAAAAAAGGGAAATTCTCCAATTAGGGCACACATATGGATAAGGTATAAGGCATGGAAATATCTTTTTATTTTCTACACGTGCTATAAAAAGGCAAAGAAAGAAAGCCAAAAGGGACTTCTGGCTTCTTTGAGTGAGGAGAAACTCTGTCAAAATTGCCTATAGACTTTCTCTCTCTAAAATATTTTTACAAGCCACACGTAACTTGATGGCCGGATAGTTTTTCAGTAATTAAAATGTCAACTATCCACTTAAGTACATAGGTATCCACTAGTCACAAAGGTAGCTTACTGAAGATTCGCTTATAGTATAAATAAATTGTGATTGTTTACCGCATTTTTTTCCAAATGTCATATTGGAGCAAGGGTGCCAAACTTTCCCTCTCTAGACAAGTAGCCACAACGGTCACTAAACTAAATAACAAGGCTCTCAAGGATGTACATGCTAATAGAGATCTCTAAGAGACAACCATGGTAAGAGGGGCATTAATCTATGAAATTTCTTGTTTCACGATATAGCAATTCGGAAAATAAATCGTCCACATCATCAGAAAATTGGGCTTATTGGGAAAGCCGAAACATTGTCATGAAAATATTAAAACAAAGTTCAATGACTTTTATCGGGATTAGTGCCATCACACCTCAAATTCTTTAAGCCAATAAATAAAGCATTTAGTTCGTAACAATTACGTAAACCCAAAGAGGCCTCAATTCAAAAGGAAGTCATAGAGACATCAGTGAGCCCCTAGAATCGAGTAAGCACAAGTAAACATCATAACCATCTTGGGAGGCCGGGCCTAACTTTAGTTGGATACTCCTACCAAGAACGTAAAGCCTATGGTCATGGGACTACAAATAGAGAGAAATCGATGATAGTCAATTAATGTTTCAAGGCCCCTAAGAAAGTAAGGAGCTACACAACACAAGTGATGTTCACTGATGATTCTCAGGGTGTCATACAATCCCACGATGATACACTGGTAGTGACCATGAATGTGATAGGGAATATCATGCTTAGAACTCTTCTTAATACAAACAACTTGATGATGACATCATGTTTAAGCATGCCTTGGATCAGGCAGACATCAAAGGAACCCAAATAGAGGAAACTCACACCCTCTTGAGGGGAACTTAGATGAAAGAAAATTATACTGTCTTGACGGGGTTTATAGGAGGAAGAGTTTGGTTGGTAGGTATAGCCTCGTTACTAGTTATAGAGGGTATTGGATCAAGCACCCTTACCACTAGTAATGACAATGAGCCAAGGACATGTCAAGGACCTCAATGTCTGGCCCTATCCCCAATTCGGTTGGAGATTCCCATCCTCTGCTTGGTTTTGAATTTTAGAAATAAATAAAAATTATAGATGAGGATTCAAACTCAAAACATAGAAAAAAATGAACACATGTTACCATTAAAACCACCTAATTTTATTCATTAAATTACATAAGTAAGTAATATTTCATTAAGAATAAATATTTAATTTATATTAGTAAAACATTTATTTTTGAATTATTATAATTGATATAAAATAATTTTATAATATAACTTTTATGAAAGGATTTCAACTCTAAACATGAAAAAAATGAACACAATTTACCATTGAACCACCTACTTTTATTTAATAAATTACGTAAGTAAATAATATTTAATTTATATTATTAAAATATTTATTTTTGAATATTATTATTTATAAAAAATAATTTTATAATATAAATAATTCAAATTTAGTAATTATGAAATATTATTATTAAAATTAATCTAACAATAATTTTCTTGTTAACAATTATTCAAAAAAATATTTATTACTATTATTTTTATTAATAATTATTAGAAGAAACAATAAATTTATTTTAATATTAGAATTTTTAAATTCCAGTAAATAAATTTGATTACGAATATACTTATTTTTAAAATTAATTTTGAAAAGTTTCAAAAAATTTATTTAATTGTTAAGTATAATTGTTATTGTTTAACAATAAGTCAATAATTTAAATTATATATGGGCAATTATAATTATTAAATCTAAATTATTTTAAAAAGTATATTGATAAAAATCTCAAGTAGCTTGAGATATCGGGCAATTAATCGGTTTGATTAATTATCTACTATTAGTCAGCTTGATTAATAGGGATATTAATTAATTGATTTGATTAATTAGGAAAACTAATTGGTCATATTAGAAATAGCTAATTGATTTAATTAGTTATGAGCAATGATCTAAATAATTTTTGGATGTAAAAACCCTGAATGCTTTCATTTAGATCATGGTGTTGAAAGTAGGCCAGAAATTGGTTTATTAAGCACGATGGTTGATAGGCTATAAAAGGTTGTAATAACTCTTGAAAAGCTAAACCAAAAGGTAGATTATACGGTAACTCGTATATTTGTCTTGAACGAAAAATTAGCAAAAGTTTAAGAATCAATTGAATGTGCTAATTTTATACTTAAAAGGATTAATTCTTTTGAAAGGGTTCTGTCCTTGTTATTAGGCAAATGAACAATTGTCCTACCTATTTAAATTGCCCATTTGTTCCAAAAAGCCTTGTAGGGTAAGTTTGTCGGATAGGTTAGAAAAGGACTTAGAAGTTTTTCCTATTGAAGGATATATAAGAGAAAAAGTATTATAGTGTACTTTGGATTTGTGTAATGGTAACTGGGACGCTTAGATGAATATCTAGAGTGGTTATCAATATGAAGGGTTAAATTAAACATGTTTAAAGCGATTGAACAAGGTTATGTTTATTGGCTTTGAAAATACATCGATATCCATGGTGTTTCTGTGAAATTAGAAAGATTAAAGAGTTGTTGTTTGATAAAGTCGAAACAATAATTCCATATTGAACTAATTCACAAAGAAACAATACTCAGAATATGGATGTTACTTATACAAGTACTAGACGAAGATCTAGGAAACAGTAAGTCTGGTTAAAAGATTTAGGACTGTTGAAATAATTAAGATTTGTAATATATTTAATTAAAATGGACACTAGAACTATTGTCTAGGTTTTAGACAAAGGATCAAAAAGTCCTAGAAGAATTCGCTAAAAGTATTCAAGCTCAATACCTAGGGTTACCCCTTGGTTATATAGAGTTTGTTGTTAAAAAATCTCAAGGTCATTAGGATGTGGCCGAAAGGCATTACCTAAAAGCTAAAGAGGGTTTTACCTCTAAAGCTAATGGTAAAAGACCCAAGGTTGAATTTGAAGAAATTTATCAAGATGATGTGGATAAGCTTAGAAAGTACTATGAAAAGGAATACGAGAGACTTAACGCAAAAAAAAAAAAGACTTTAGAGAGAAGGAAATGTTCCTACAAAAGTAGAACTTGAAAGGCTTATCTCTAAACTTAGAGAAGCTGAGGTAAAGGATGATCTTTTGGCAGCGATTAAAAATCATTTGAACTCGTATGAAAGTTTCTTGAAGGAAATTCAAGAGTTGAATTCAACTAGATGTATCCTTCACGAATAAAATTCGAATTTGTATTGAGAGATGTATAAAGGATGGTGGAGATATCGTCTAGCAGTAGTTTCCTTGATGTTGATTTTGTCAAAAATGTTGACAAAGCAATCAAAGCATAAGAAACTGTTAATTGGGTACATGTACAAAACTGAGGTTTTGATGTATCTTATACTATCGATTCCTTAGATCTACACTGCAAGGTTTTGTAGGAAGTTTCTGGAAAAGTCTAAAAGTTGGATTTGGTATATTGGATATGGTAAGGGAATTAAAAATAGTAGAGGCAATCTTCACTCTTTTTAAGGATATGTTTAGCCGAGAATTTACTGGTGTAACTATTACCACTAGAAATTTGGTTGAGGTTGTAGCCATAAAAACACTCACAAAATTAAGAATTTAAGAGATATGTGAATGCAAAAATTTTGTATATGAGCATAAGTAGTATTACTGGAACGGAAGAAGTGATGAAAAACACTTTCTTCTGAGTGGCTGGGATGAAGTTGCTAGTGAAGCCTTCAAACTACTCCTAGAAAAGGATTAGATTGTAGATTCTTTAGGAGGAAGAATCAAGACTGTTAGACAACTAATTCGAACAAGATGCTAAAACGCCAAGCTGAATAAAGAAGCTAAAAGGCTTGGGTTTAATGAATCTTGTTGTCAAGATTTGATTGGTGTTCCAAGACAATATGGTTGTCTAAGGAACAAAAGTCTTGGAAAAGACATCGATGGCATTCGAACAAGAAGAATCGACGGTTCAAATAGACGACAAGAAAACCTTTAAAGACTAAGAAGAACTTTCCAAACCACGGGAGATTCATTAGACGAACTAGAACATGGTACAAAGAGAGTGCCAAGGAATGGGGTGCTAAAAAATTCTATGCTAGCTGTCAATCTAGAAAGTCTGCTAAAGATTGTAACTGCTACTGGATTTGTGGTAGGAAAGATTACTATGCAGATAAATATCCCGATTGGAAGAGAAAGAAAGGCTAGTATTCGATTGTTAGAAATTAGTCCTAAAAACTATTCCACTAAATATGAACCCTGTTTGGGGATAAGAAATTAGTTCAAATGACGAATCAGTTCATGAATTAATTTTGGAATACTCTAAGGAATTAGAAAATAATTCTGCAGAAGAAACATAATCTTTTAGGTTAGGAGATTTCAGGATAAATATTTTCATGATGAGAAGTATGCAAGATACTTCTAATTCATCCAATGAAAGAGAAGATGACCTGATATCGATTACTAATGTTAAAGGTTCCTCTGATAGACCAATAATTAGTAGTAATATTAATTATGACGACACTTCTAGAAGTTTCGATGTTTGGGTCATTCCTAAACTTACTTTTAAAGATGTTTTTGAAAGGAGGTATAAATAGAGCTTTCGAGCAGAGTGAATTAAAGATGTACATGAGTAGCTCGTTCAAGTTGAGCTAAGTCAATCAAAAGAAAGAGAAATAGTTATTTTAAATGACGAATGGGTTAAATGTATTTGTGAACTTGCTAAGGGAAAGCAAGGAAGAATAGGTTTAACTATGTACAACTCAGAGCAGTACAAATTAATGTATTTGGCTTGTTTAAAAGAGGTGTGGATGTTCCTGTCCAGGTAGCTCTTCTAGATCGAAGATGGTTAGCCTTTGGAAAAGCCTTAGTTGGAGGATTCCATGGAAATCTAGCTTTAGGATATACCCATACTACAATCAAAATAGAATATATAGTAAGTATTACAGATCCAAACTTGAAGCATTTGATGGTCTTGAGAATTCATACCTCTAGTTTAGAGGATTTAATGGTCTCAATTGATGGAATATCCATACAATATAGGATGATATACAGATTGATTAATTCTATAAATTCATTAAATATGAATCATAGTATAACTATTGAGGTTCATGGTTTTAAATCAAATAGGACAATACCGATGACCCATGAAGTAAGGGATGCAAAATCTCTTACTGGCCTAGAAAATGGGTGTTAGGATACACAACGCAGCTAAGCATGGTGGACCTAAACCTAAACAAAGGTGTAGTCATACGAGAATATGATGATAAGGTTGAAATAAATTTAGAACATCCGAATAAAAGAGGAAACCTCTTAGAACGTTCAAAATCTATGAGTTCTAATATTATAACTAGTAAACCTGTAATTTTAAATATATCAGAAGAAAACAATGATGAATCTAGGAGTGAAACCAACTCTGTAAATAGAAGAATCGTTGGGTACAAATCTGTACAAATTTTGGTATATGAAGAAGACGAGTTTTATTCAAGTACTGGACCAAGTATGAGGATGATGATAGCTAAGGGCAAAAAGTATCGTGCCTTGGTACAAGGAAGGATAGATACTTGTATTCGTAGAGAATGTAGTTTCTCAGACAATGTAAAGTATACGCTGGATATTCTGATAGATATTGGTGCAACTACGAGTATCGCAAGATGATACTATTTCCTTGAAGAACTGTGGAAAATATTGGATAATCCATTGTTGAATGCAGTTGTTGATGGAGGGAAAGGTATAGTTATATATTATGTTGAAAATGTAACTGTATGAATAAATGAGAAAGAAATCGTGAAAAGATAAGTCTTGCTAGTAAACTATCTTGAAAGGGGATTTTATTCTCAGAAATACTTTCTGTATGGTTAGTTAGAAGTTAGACTGTTTGTCCAAGATAATAATCATATTATTTTGGCGGGACACAAAATTTCCATTCTTACAAAACCTAATATTTCTAAGGTTTGAAAGAGTTTTCGACCTTAAAAAAGGTGAAAGAGAAAAAGTCACATTGTTTTTCGTTGTCATGAGAAATACAGGTGGTGGCTTGAGAACTCTGAGCAAGATGAGAATGAAGTATTTCTTTGGAGACTTTATTCATCTTATACAAAAGGTAGGATATCTGCGTGCATAAATAGAGACTAATAAAGGAGAAGAAAAACTTGATACTTTTACGGATGTGAATGAAAAGGTAGAAAGCCTAATTCAAATCTTGAAAGGAAAATTAGCTCTATGTTTTGATGATCCACCATTAAATCTATGGGAGCATAATGGTGAATTTACGGAGTTAAAACTAAAAGGGGAAGATGATGTTATTGTCACGAATTCTTTTCCCTAAACTCCTAACACAGAGGAGGAATTTAGTAAGCAAATTACCGAACTTCTACAAAAGAAGTTAATAAGGCTTAGTTTTAGTCCTCATTCTTCGCTTGCATCATGGTTATGAACAGAGCAAAAAGAGAACGAGAAAAGGCTAGACTTGTAATTGACTACAGGTAGCTAAATAGCAAAACTGTAAACGATGCTTATAAAATTCCAAATAAATTAGCCTTAACAAATAACGCAAGGTATTTAAGATATTTCTCTAAATTCGATTCAAAGTTAGGATTTTGGAAATTTTGAATGAAAGAGGAATGTATACCTTTGACAGCATTCACGTGCCTGAAAAGTTTGTTTAAGTGGATGGTTATGCCATTTGGTTTAAAATAGGCACCATCGATGTTCTAAAGAATAATGGGCAAAGTATTTTGTGATTTGTCTTCTTTCTGTGCAGTATATGTAATGATGTTTTAGTGTTCAACAAAACATTAGAAGATCATGTCTATCATTTGGAAAGGGTGGTAGAAAAATTTATATCTGCAAGAATGATTCTATTAGAAAGAAAGATAGAATGGTTTAAAACTAAGGTAAAATTCTTAGGTGTAGAGATAGGTGGAGGACATATTCAACTCCAAGAACATATCTCGAAGAAATTGTTGAAGTTTCCTGATGTCCTTTAGGATAGAAAACATTTACAATAATTTCTTGGTGAGGCCAATTATATGCGAGAATATGTTCCAAATCTCATGAAAGTTATAAATGGTCTTATGAGAAAGCTCAGTGAGAAAATTCCATGGATGACTTCGGAAGACACAAATTGTGTTTTGAGAACGAAAGAACTCACAAAGACCTTAAAACCACTCAGGATACTTGAGGATAATGAATCTTTAATTGTCAAAAGTGATGCTTCTCATATGTATCGAATGGATAGCAAGATAAGCATTGAGTAGATTTTCAACTACAGAAATAAACTATTTTGTCCATGAGAATGAGGTTTTAGCTGCTAAATATACTATCGAAAGATTCTGACTGTTCAGTATTAGTCGGGAATTTACTTTAGAAAATTTTATGAATCTGAACTTAAAGGATGACAAGAGTAGATTGATTAGATAGAAAACTTGATTAATAGAATATAACATCAAGTTTGAATATATGTGGAAAATCTAATCGTGTTGCTAATTTTCTTTCCATATCTAAAAACGATTTGTTTCTTGTAAGTCAAAATGGAAAAGAAAATTGGAAGTCTTTTTTAATGTTCAAAATGCCACAAGATCGAACATCTGAGAAGAAACTGTTCTTTGAAAGCTTAAGCAGCTATAAGAGCTCGAGAAGCTGAGAAGGGAAGCCAACAAAACTCTTAGCGACCTTCAAAGTTAGGCCGAGGACAAGAGACCAAAGGACAGGTGAAGGCATAAGCTTTTGGAAAAACTCATATACTTTGCTAGAACTATAAACTTCTAGGACATGTTTGTTCTGAATGTCCTAAAAGGAAAGGCAAAGGAATTGCTGAGGAGACGCAGGAAATACTGCGGAAAAGAAGAATGTTATTTCTTCAAAAAGAAAGGAAATTTTGAAAGAAGTTTCTTTTGGTCAAAAGGATATTTCTGACGAATTATGAAGGAATTCTTCGGAAACATCTGTTGATGTTGTTAAAGAAAAATTGGATCAACTTTTTGTACCAATAAAATTTCCTAAAAATTTCAAGGTAACCTTTTAAAGTTGCCAATTATAGGAAGAGTTGGAATCCCAATACCAAATTGCCTTGGCAATGGGAGAAGGTTATATTGAGATGAAAGGACTCTTGTACAAGTTAGCGAATATATTCGTGTGGCTTGAAGAGAATAAAGTCTACCTTGAAGAAGAAGAAGAAAAGGCTACTTCTTATCTTCAAGATTGGACGGTTCAAAGGTTTGTAATGGTAGACAAATATCTTACAAAGCAAGTAGCAAGAAAAATTGTGAGCTTTAAAACCTTGATCGATATATTAAGAGATTATGAGTTGGATAGATCGTAACTGGTTATTAAAATAATGATGATTTATTCAAATAATTTGATTGAATTATTCACCCCATGACAAATCTTTTCATCATGATTATGCTTTGAACTGATGAAAAAATGATCGGTTGATTTACTCGAACTTGAGGTACATAAGGCATTAACACATCCTAAATTACTAGACGCAACAAAACAAGTTCTGTGTGTATTAGACAGAAGGATTAATTATTTTACATGCTGTATAACTTCTACAATTTAAGAAAACGATGACTTATTGCCTTGTAGATTTGAGAATTTCTTGCAAGAGATCCACAGTATAATAATGGATTCATTGAAGAAAATTTCTTAATTAGTGAAGAATGGTTGTAGAAGCTTGAGTCATTTTACCTCAAAGATTGGACTAATCAAAACATATTCAAATTCGTGATGGTTAGGAGGAAATTAAAGCAATTACTTGAAAATAATTGTTTGACGCACATTTACGATGGTATTATAATAGTCATTCCCAAGACTAATGAACAGCCAGTTCTTTAAACAGAATAAAAAATAATTGCAAGTCTTTCTTGATGGATTTAAACCTGAAAATCTAAATACTCAAGACTTGCAATCAGAGACTAAAGAATTACTGAAATTGATTCTGCAAAGAAGTAGGAAGAATTTAATTCCAAGCATTATTTTGGAATTACACTATAAGAGATTCAATTCATCGTAAAAGAATTGACACTAACACCAAATATACCAAAGGCGAATAAGATGATACGCAGATGGATAAGCTTTTATCGACATACTTTAACAAATTATTATAGACAAAATGTCTATTTAATTTGTTTGTGTCATTTATTGTAAGGATAATGATATATAAGAGACGTGTAGACCTCAATATCATTATCTTATGTTTTTAATTATTGTATCTTTTTTACTTTTCTTTTGTAAAAGAAGAGATAAACATGTGGGAGACATAGGATCTCAGTGTCACTATCTCTCTCTAATTATTTTGTTTTTTATCCTTTCGAATTTCAAACCATTTAGAATCTGTGTTTGTAACTCTATAAATACCCCTTCTCTTCATTTGTTCACAAAAACTCTAGTTCCTCTAAATTCTGTGTTCATAAGTCTTTGTAGATCTCTCAAAAGGTTAAGGTCGTGCCATATAGGTTGCATCTCAAAGATGAAGCAAGTAGAATATTGGTGGACTAAGACTGAGTATTAGTTTGTAAAAGATAAATTTGTAATATAATTTTGATAATTATATGAATTGTTGAGTTTATTTCCACAATAATGTTATGGATGATACGAATGAATTATTTGGTTATTTTGTCATTTTTATTATGACTTTCTTGTTATTGATTTTTGTACTAAGGGCTATAATATTATAGTTAAGCTGGTGGTAGCTTGTTTTGCGCTGGGTTCTTGTTGGCATGTATTTGGTATCAAAGCCAACACGCCTATGTTCGAGTTACGAGAAGTGCAAACCCCCTGTGCATTGTGCAATTTTCGCCTCCTTCGGGGATAGAAGTTAAGGATAGAGACTAGGCTTGCATGCGCTCACATCGAAAGTGTGATGGACTTGATCCTTAAAGGGAATACGGTGCATCCTAGCTATCAGCTATAAGTTTTAGCGCAGTGGTAAGTACTTGACCCCAAATGGGATAAAATGAAAGTAAATATTTACTTTTTTCATAAATAATTGATGAAAATAAAGTAATTGTCAAAAATTATCATTTGATTGAGATAATTGATATAAATATTACAGTTTATAGCAATTTTTGTTAGAATAAAATATCATATTTGATTATAATCTTATACTATAATAAATTAATTCATTAATTATAAATTGATTATTTTTTTAAATCAATTTATTATTTTTATTTTATTGAAACGTATTGTTCCAAGCCTAGTTATTAAAGTTACTCAATTTTTTAGTTATTGATTATTTCGATTAATTTTTTGTTAAGAAAATAAATGTAATAAATTTTAGAATTGATTGAATTGAAAAACTATAAAAAAATTATGAAAGACTTGATTTTGGCTAAATTAAAAAAGTATAAACCTTTTTTGAATTATTTGATTAACTAAAATAAAAGACATAAAACTTGTTGAATCATTTATCAAATAAAATGGATATGTAATTAATCAAGTAAAAATTTGAATTTTATTTTTACAAAATAAGGCAGGTTGAGAAAGAAGACTAAACTTTATCCTTGGCTTGATTTTAATACGGGGATGGGCTCTCATCCCTATCTCCGACCTGATCTCAATATAGTCTAGAAACCTGTTTCCATCCTCGGCCCGAACAAAACGACATATAGGTCATTAGAGCAAGGTCCAGGGAAGCCGACATAGAGCCCCAAATTAGAGATGTAGAGGAGAGAAGTGTTGCAGTTGAGTAACTAGGCTCCATCCCAGTTTATGAAGACGATCTACCGAGAACTTTGAAAGTGGGTTTTGCCATGGTAGAGGAGTTGCGCCACAAAAAGCGGAGGCCTTCCTACAAGAGCAAAGCCAATTAGATAGAAGAAATGCTTATTCAACCAAGAATGATATGATACCATCGAAGAGGAAGTGGGTAAGCTTTTGAAGGCCAACTTCATCTTAAATTACATAAGTGACCGTCAAACGTGGTGCTTGTGAATAAATGATAGATATTAAATAGTGTTATGAATAAAAGAGGTTATAGAAATTATAGACTTTTTGTTATCAAAGACTTGAACTAAATATTTGAGTTGGATGATTTTTATTTTTAATTAACAACCAATAAGATAATATTTACTTGAATTAACTAAAAACAAAGTTAACAACTTTTCTTTGTTGTTTTGACGAGGAAGAGGATGAGAAGACAAAAGTTAATAATTTAAAGGATAAATGCTTTTTTAGTCCCAAATGTTTGGCCTAATATCCTTATAAGCCTTAGTAGTTTGAAAAATATCCTTAAAAGTCTTAATGTATTATCAAATAACTATTATACTTTTATATAATAAAGTTATTTAAAAAATCTAACAAATAAATCTTAAAAATTTGAGAAAATATGATATATTTCTGTAAAATACATGAATTAAATAAATAAAAATATTATTTTAATTGTATATTAATAAAATAATACAATATAATTAGTAGTAAGAAATTAAATAAAAATAAAAGATATTTTTAATTATTAGAAATTAAATAATAATAAAGCATAAATAAATATTGATATAAAATATAGTTTATTTATTTTACAATATATTTATAGTAAATGTATATATAAATAAAATAATAAAAATAATAAATTTATAATATGTTAATAAATATATTATCAATATGTCATAAAATAATAATATTATTTATTTAATTAATGTATTTTATGTAAATATATCGTATTTTTTAAATTTTAGAGATTTATTTATTTTTTAAATAACGATTATTATATTGGGATATTTTGTCATTTGTCAATAAATTAAGATTTTTAAGAGTATTTTTGAAATTACTAGAACCTTTAAGGTATTAGGTCAAACCTTTAGGAATAAAAGGGGGCTTTTACCCTAATTTAAATGAATGAAAATATAAAATTGATTTTTTAAAGGATAACATTAACATAAGTTTAAAATTAAAATAGAAACAAATGATGCGGCAATGTTAACTTATCTAGGACCCTTTTTATGATAGCATAAATACCTAAAATGATAAATACCGATGCGAAAGTGTGAGTAACACTACAAAGTTAACTATTTGTCAATAGTCAACTCATATTTTTTTATGCAATAAAAATATAATTTTGGACTTATTTATTAATATTTAAACTCACTTTAGTTGAACATTTTTATATTTTACTTAATTGTGCTAGTAAACTATCAAATAAAAAATATTGTAATTTCTTCTTCTTTCCCATTTTCATTTTCATTTTTTCCTTATTCTCTATCTCCTACCGTTCATCTTTCTTCTATTTCTTCTCAATTTGTTTCATTTTTTCCCATTCTCTATCTCTTGCAATTTACCTATAACACCCCCTAAGTGTTTGTAGTATGTACATATATGCATGTCTAATTGGTTAGTACTTATTCGTTAAGAGACCTAAGACATTGGATTATAGGCCCTATATGTGTTTTAGAAGTATTTTATAAGTATTATAGGGATGTATATAGTAGTATGTGTGGGTTTACTTAGAAAGGTCCAAATACAAGAACTAGTACTAAGAATCGGTTTACTTAGTAATGTTCAAGATACAAGGTCGACACTAAGTAGAAATAAATCTTATTGCTAGAATTTTAGAAAGAGAAACACTCTTTTTCATATCCTGAGAGAGAGAGAAAGAGGAAGAAGGATTGTGGAGGCCTAAGAGTTTTAAAGGAGAAATTAAGAAGATTTAAGATAATTTATCAATCTCTTTAAGATTTATTGTGTTATATGTGATTGGCTTGAATTATAGAAATATATTTTGAGTAATGATTGTATGAACATGTTAAGGATATATTAGTTTAGATTACATATGTCCTACAAACATGATTTTCTGATGGGAAAATAATTCTTGGTAACAATGAAAGCCTTTGTAGAGTCTAGATCTTAGATAGTCGCACAGTCCGAGAATTTTATAAATGTGTAAATTGTGTATTTTGTAAAATTGTTTTAACTGGTGAAACTAGACTTAAGGGTTAGAATAAATTTTATTTCATTAATATTTTATGTTTTCAATTTTATATGAATGGTTTTATATAGCCCTAAGATGCTGGAAAATGCTAGTTTTTGCAAAAATCATGAATTATAAAATGCTAATTTTTACTTGTTCCTTTGTTGTTGCAGTATTATATTTTTACTATTGTATGCTGTTGTCTATTAGTTTTGCTATGAAGAAAAATTGTAGCTTGTAATGTTGTTGTTGTTTGGATTATTGTTTTATAGCAAAAAATATTGCAGCTGTGCTTTTGCAATTTTGTCGTTGTATTATATTGTTCTTGTTGATGCTATTTGATCACAACAAAATGTGCTAGTATACACGAAAGAAAGTATTATGTGGAGCACATATATACTTGTTCTACAATGGCATAAATACATAAGTGTTTAGGGGATTTTTGTGAAGTAGCAATGATGATTAGGTGCAGATGGCAATATAGGACAAGATCTCTATTGGTAGAAGGCCACTCATTGAACTTGAATTCTTTCAACCAGTATTATATCATAAGAGATTAATAATTTTTATTTATAAAAAAAATTCACTATAAATAATTTTTTAATTAAGAAAATAATTAAAAAAATTATCTTATTACGTAAGTAATTATTAAGTTACAAATTTTTGTTGTGATCATAAATTTGTATCACTTATACGTTTTTAGTACAATAACATTTGTTGTGATAGAATAAGAAAATATTTTTAATAACTAACATGAAATAATTTTAATTAAAATTTGTTATAAATCAATTTTGTTATTAGAAGTACTTTGAACTTTTGAAAATATATATTTAGTAATTACATATAACTTAGCTGAAATTTAAAATCATTAAGGGCTCTACAACATCCGTAAACAATAATCTCTTATGAATTATGTTTTTTAATATATTATAATTTATAAAAGTAAAATAAATTTAGTTGAATATATAATTATTGTTGCATCACAAAATAAATTTTTTAACTAACTACACTTATGATGAAATGGTGGCATCATGCATTATTTATTTAAATTACTAAATAAGTTATAATTTTTTTCATATAGTTAATAATAACAATTTCTACAAAATTTAAAATAATAAATTTTATCATATAAAAGCATATATTTTGTAACATTTACAATTTTAATGCTAAAAGCTCTTTGACATTGATATTTTGGATATAGTGCTTACTATAATATCCATGGATATTTTCCTAATAATTAATTATTAATTTTAATATTTTAAAAAATTTATCAAAAAATAACATTTAACCTCTTCAACAATAGTTAGTTTAACAAAAATAATTATTATATTATTAAAATTTCATCAAATATAATATTCATAGAGGTATATAATTATTTTAATTAAAAAAATATATCATAAGTAAACGATACATTTTTATGTATTAAATTTATGTCATAAATTATAATAAAACAAAACATGTCAAGTTAATATCAAGAAAAGTTGATACAAATTAAATATCACTATTTATTTATCAATACAGTACAATTGATCAACAAAAATGAATGACACATTTTCTTATGTGTCACGTTTATATCACAAATTCTAATAAAAGTAAAATGTGTTAGCCTTAAGATTTATAATCTATTATTTTAATGATAACAAACATTTATATTCTTATGATCTTATTTAACAACATTCTTCTTGTAGCATTTATTGTTATATTTTTATTACGAAGAATTTGGAAAGCAAATGTGAAGATTGAAAGAACATCCAAAATGGAAGCATTCAAGAAAAGGATAATGAAACTCTAAGCAAATTGAAGAATGAAGTCACAAGCTTGGTATTTTATTTTGTATTATATTTGCATGCTTGTGTTTGTAAGTGTATATGATGTTTGTGTCAAACTCAAAATGTTTTGAAAAAACAAATGTTTTGAAAGTTGAAAACTAGACCAAATTGTAAGATTTTGAAACATGAAAAATGGACCAAAATGGAAAGTTTTCAAATTTGTGAACAGTACCTCGTGAAAAATGGTTTGCATGTGAACAGTGTCAGTCAACTGACTCTTCCAACTTGGTCAACTGACTTGAGGCAAAATCCCTCTCAAAGGCTACTTAGTCGACCGACCCTTCCAATTTGGTCAACCAACTTGAGGGAGAATGCCTCCCAAATAAGTTTTAAGCTAGTTGGTCGACCGACAAGTCTAACTTGATCGACCGACCTTTTGGAAAATCAAATTTTAGCACCCCTAATGGCTAGTTTTTTAATCCATTATAAATTGGGGACTTCATACTCATTTGAAAGATTCTTGGAACATATTTTTGAGAAACATAAAGTCCTTACCAAGTTTCAAAACAAATTCTTGAGCTTGAAATCATCATACACACATTTGGATTCATTTGCACTATTTTCTTGTGGGACATCAATTTGTAAGTTTTCATTTCCATTCATTTCGAATTTTGATTATAAAGAAGTGAAAGAAGTGGGTCTTTCACTTGGTTGAGATTGTATTGAGTGTTTGGAGTAAGCAAACACTTGTAAGGTTTAAAAGTTACCTGGAAATTCTCTTGATTGTAATTTGAAGTCTTGTGAAACTAAGACTTGATATTAGTGAAATCTTCAAGTGGAGCTTAGAGAAGTGGACGTAGGCAGAGTATTTACCGAACCACTATAAATCTGGTGTTCAATCTCTTAACTCTATCTTCTTTTATTTATTGTATATATTGTGTTCTTGTATAGTTGGGTTGGAATTTGAATTTGTTATTAATATTTGTTAAAACCCCAATTCACCCCCCATCTTGGGTTGCATAGCTAGATTTCAAAATGTGTCAAATAAATATAAAAAATATTTACATAAAAATTAAGAGTCATTATTTATCTGTCAAGATTGCCTAATTTTTTTGTAGTGGGTTGATCAAATTGTCTAAAAAACATTATAAATTTTATATAATGACTTCTAAGAATGTCTATTTTCACATATTACAATTTCGCATTTCCAGGTATTTCATTTATTATTAATTTTCAAATTGAACTGTATTGCTGCAAGTGTTCGATTGAAAGAATTCAATAAGTTCAAAATGAAAATTGTTCAAAATGATTTGGGAGTGTATTTTGTTCTGAGATATTTTTCGTGCCATTGTCTATGTATCTATATGATCTCTGCAAATTTTCATTGCCATTACTTAAGTGGTTGAAGTATTAAAAATTAGAGACTTGTATATATTTAGTAAGTCTTCTATATTATTTTATGCAAGTGATTAAGTCTTACAAGTGACAATAAATAGTTTCGGATTAAATCAAGGATCCATATTTTGATATGATCTTATGGAGTGTTTCATTATGATTATATTTTGATTTCATAAGAAACGAATATTATTTAATGTTTATGAAAAATCCTTGATTGGCCCAATTGCATAATTGGGGAGTTTGTTTGATGAGAAGTGTTATATTCCTGATTTTGTGTAATGTGACTTATGAGATTAATTTTGACCCTAGGGTTAAGGTGACTGAATTATTTTTGGGAAGTTAAAAGGTAAGTATACCGGACTTTTCAATTGGGATCATAATAAACATATGTATTTAAATATATTTGCAAATGTTTTGAAATTATATATGTAAGTGTACTAGACTTTTTAAATGGGATCACAATATATATATATATATATATATATATATATTTGTGTCTATCTATGTTTACAAATATTTTAGAATTATGTATTAATATGAAAGTAATAAATTTGTTTATGATTATATGCCAATATACTTGTTTATGATAATGTATTTATGTATTGTGCAAAGTCATTGAGCATTGATATTAGCATGAATACATTTATCATGCTTTTGAGAAATGAGAAAGTGATTTTGTAAGACAATGCTTATGAAAGTTATGACTATAAGTTTTAAAAGGTATCCAAATTCATTACTTCATTAGTAGACAATTATAAGTGTTTATGAAGCCTTATGATATGCGTGGCCATTCTTTCAAGATTGGTATTTATTGTATGTTCTATGTGTTCCATATGACACGAGAGAGATCTTTGGGTACCTGAGTCTTTGTGATACATGCTCACGCAACCCGTAAGTGTACGGGATCCTACAAATAGTAAGTGAAAAGAAAGGGTTTTCGTACCCATAAGGATTAAGTTTTGAATTTTTTAAATTAAGTATTGCAATTATGATAGGTTCAACATATCTAGGCACTTAAAAATGGCAAGAACAAGAAAATATAAAAAAAAAATTATACAAGAGCAACTAAATTAATTAACAAAAACAAAATGCTAACAACTTAAACCAACAAAGAGAGAATATGTGTAGAAATTGATATAACAATGGTCCTAAGATTTTGATTTCACCTAACTCTTACCATGTCTCTTTTAATTTAGAATTTGCTAAGTTTTGATTTTCCATATACTAATCACAAGTTCTAAGTAGCTTTATTCCTTTTCCCGAGTGCTAAACTGAGTTTATGTTTAGCTAAACCAATCAATATCCCTATCTGATTCAATTAACTATACAACTTTGAAGTCAAACTTATTATTAACTCTCAGTAATTAATTCACCTCTTGGTTTATTAACTGCCAAGTGTTAACGTGATTATCTAGTCATTGATATTCTCTTGAACTCTCAATACACTAAACTAAATTTTTCCAATCCCATGGATAAATTAGACTATTCCTACTAATATTCCATCCTTGTATAATCAAATAATTTATTAGATAATAAATCATTAGCAATAAGTGCAAGAAAGACCTAAGTGAAAAACATAATAGAATTAGGCTACATCAAAATCCTAGAATATGAAAATTTTAGCCTAATATATCAACAATCAAATACAAGTTTACAATGAAATTCATCATCCTTACAATAATCTAACAGCAAAAATAAAATAAATTCTAAGATAAAATTGAAGGTCTAAAAGAATAAAACTAGTAATGGGGAGCCTCCACAACCAATCTTCAAGTCTTCTTCCAAAGGCCTTCAAGCTTGATTGATTCTTCTTCTTCTCTCTACAAAAAATACTATTTTTCCCTTTCTCTCTCTCTAAAAGTCTCTCTTTCTGTTCTTTGATGACCCTTTTTATATGGTAGCTAATGTTCTAAAAATAAGAAAACCTAGGATTAGTCAAATTTGGCCATAAGAGGCTGATCCAAGGGCAAAATTTTGAGTGCAATAGACCAGTTGTGACATGGCTGTGCCTTTGCTTGTATGCGGAAGGAAAGCTCATGGTGCGGGCACGCTAAGCTTGGCGCGGCCGAGTCTTGCTTTTTGCCTCACTCTAAGAGAGTGAGACATTATATGGGTCGTGGGCACATGGCGCGTGAGGGCGACATGCACTATTTCTCATAATTTCAATTAAGTCTTTTAATAATTTTTCAATTACATTCCTGATTCTTTATAAATTACATTTTAATCCCTCATATCTTTATTGTTTTCATTTAAGTCCCTAATTTCCTTATATTTAGGTCTCGTTTTATGATGACTTGTCCTTTTCTGTCTCGTTTTTGTGTTGCTTATCACTTTAATTGCGATTTCTTCATTTATGCACAAACAACAAAGAATTTCATGAAAACAACACAAAAACTTGAGGATTTGCATATATATATATATATATATATATATATATATATATAACCTTTAAAGTACTGGACAAGTTAGTAAAATACTCACTTATCACTTTACATTCGTGCATAGATAGATTTGTGCATGTGGGAGGATTCATTGATGATCAAAACAAAGGTATGGCTTTTACCCTCAGCATGGGTACTCCTTGTGTGTGAAATTTTGTACCTCACTTGCATGTGCTCCATAGAAGAAAAGTCATCGACAAGTGGCTCAGCTTTAATATACAATAAGTGAAGTTCTACTAAGTAGTAATCAAATGAAGATTTCGTAATTAAATGTGAATGAAAGTTTGAAAGTGAATTAAGACATGCATGTGTTTGAAAGTGATTTTGTATAATGCATTTTAAGAATGAACATGGCTATTATCATGTTGCATATCCATCTCATGCATTACATATATATATATGTATGTATATATGTACGTATGTATGTATGTATGTATTTTGGTATATAAATAACTAGTAGGCTTACTAACTTGATTATGATGTTTCAGGAATTTCAAATTTTGATGAATTTAGTCAATCGAATATGTTATTTATATGTTTGATATATTACTCTTCGACCTTCTCGAGTTGGGGTATTTTTATATTTATTAACTAAGAAATTTTATGTCTTTTGAATCTCTCTTTTCCTCCTTTTTATCTCATAATTTGTATCTTTTTCATCTCATAATTTGTATCTTTTTCTTATTTTTTTCTTTTTTATTATATTTTCCCTCACCCCCATTATATCTTTTCATTTTAATTATCTCATGTAAAATAAAAAAGTAAAAAGTTTAAAATAAAACTATTTTAATTAATTTATTTTATCTAAAAACTTTAAAAATTATCATAACTCATAAAATTATAAAATTAAAAATAATAATAAATTTGGAAAGAAAGAAGTAACTAAAAGTCAAATATTATTATAAATTTTAAATTTAAATGTTAAAATAAGATTATATTGGTTATCACAAAATAAATAATGAAGACAATATAATTATTTTGTAAATATTTTAATATTTAATAGATAAAATAGTCAAACTAAATTAAAAATTGTAATCTTAGGGTATCTTGAGTACTTTATCTAAAATCTAAGGGGGTTTAATGGATCAGATTGGACCATCTTAACTAAATTCATGTCTGATTCATCACTTGTAAATCAAAATATTTTCAATCCAACTAAAACCACCATGTGATAGAATCTGATCTGACTCGATCCAATCCAATTCAAATAGACTAAAAATAATTAATTTTAATATTGATTAAATTTTTATTAATGAAGATAATCATGAAAATAATATATGATTTGTTTAAATTTTCAAACAAATATACTCATTCAAAATAAATAACAAAAAATAAATATATAAATAATTATAATTGTATTTTTTAATATAAAAAAAGGCTCATTCTTTAAAATTACATTGAAAGTATAAAAGTGACAAAAATAATTACAGTAACTCTAAAAGAATATATGATTAAAATATATAAACCTTCACGTAATAATGTTATAAGATGTTATTTTAACAAGAAATAAATAAGTACCATCAAATATAGTCTTCTCAACACCTTAAAAATTCACCTAAAAAATAAAAATTGCTAAATAAAAAATATTAGTTAGTTAAAAAGCTAACAAGTAATAATCTAGTAGAAATAATGATTCCATTTATTTACTATCACATCACAAGATGTTAAGCATCAATAGAAATAAAAAATATAGAATTTATTTTTAATGAAAGTTAAATAAGAATTGTATAATTTGTTCTATTTACTTGACTCCATATGTTCAATCTCATCTATTAATTATTTCACGAAGATTTGCTGTTAAACAACGCAACAAATTTTATGTGCAAATAAGTATCTCTAGAATATAAATTGAATGATATAAAGATAATAATATTATAAAAAGCAAATAAATTACACAAATTAAACAATAATAAGCACAAATGTAATTGTATAAATTGAATAATATAAATACTATATATAATTATAAAAAAAACTCATTAGATATAATTGTATATAAGAATTTAACACCTATAAAAGAAATTTCAATTAGTCAATAATATAAAAGAAAGTAGACTATAAAAATTAAATATTAATAAGCATAAACATAATTGTATAAATTGAATAATATAACAATAAAAAACACTCATAAGAAATAATTGTATATAAGAATTCAACACTAATATTAAATAAATTTCAATTAGTCAATAATATGAAAGAAAATAAATTGCACAAATTAAACATGAATAAGCACATATAGTTATATAAATTGAACAATATAAAGACCATACATAATTATAAAGAAAAACTCCTTAGACATAATTGTATGTAAGAATTTAACACTATATAAAAGAAATTTCAAGTAGTCAATAATACGAAAGAAAGTAAACTATACAAATTAAACATTAAACATTAGTAACCATTAGGGCTAGTTTGGAATTGCTATGAATTCTAAAATAATTCACTTTTGTTGTGCTTTAGAAATAATTAGTTTGAAAGAGTTTTAATTTAGTGTTTGGTAAATTTGATATTTAAAAGTGTTGTGAAGTTAAAAAGTCTTTACCACCATTTGATAAATTTTGCTATTAAAATATTGTAATTATGTAGATGATTAAAATAGACATATAATATTAAGTATTATTTGTTAATATATATATATATATATAATATATAAATAATTTGTAACAAATCAAAAGGAATTAAAATAAATCAACAGGCAATAAGATAGTAACCTTGATGATAGTTCTTTTTTCTAGCCTTAGTAGTTCTTTTTCTTTAACTTCGATTAGAGTTCTTTAACTTAAATTCTATTTTGATTTTGAGTCTTTAGTTTTATCTTAGGTTTTTTCTTTAATCTTTGGAACTCTATTTTTAGTCAAATTATAATTTTGATTAATTTGGTGCCTACTGAAATTCTTTAGATTCTGCTTGACTTTTCCTCATTGGGTTTGATGTCTTGATCTTTTATTGGGCCTGAACCTTGAGAGATGAGCTTCTCTAAATTAAGTTTTCGGGCATTCCTGGGATTGTACCCTAGGGGCAAATATATATTTTTTGCTAAACCTGACTTTTGGGCATGAGGGCACAGGTTATTTACGTAACACATCCTAAATAATAAGTATTATGTATACATACATATGTATGAGTTTACTTAAGAAAAGTTTAAAGTATAAAATTAGAGTATTAATGTATGGCTGTAATTAGTACTAAGTTTTGGTGTACTTAATAAGGCCTAAATTACAGCTCTAACCCTAAGTATAAATACATCTTATTTCTTATTTTAGAAAAAGAAATAGCATATTTGCATAATTTAAGAGAAAGAAAGAGGGAGGAAGAGAGAGAGAGAGAGAGAAGAATTTTAAGAGAAAATTTAGTTTTCAAGCAGAAATTAAGAAGATTTAAGGTAATCTACTCATCTCTTTAAGATTATTGTGTTATATATAATTGGATTGTGTTATGGAAGTATATTTTGTGTAAAGATTATATCAAATGTTGAGGATATATTGATTTGAATTATTTATGGTTATGAATATGATTTTTATGATGAAATTATTTAAGGAATTGGTATAAGATAATTATTGTTATCAAAAGAAAGTTTTACATAACTTAGACCTTGAATATTAGCTTGATCCAAAAATTTTATAAATTTTTATATGATTTATTTTGAAATTTTGATTTTATTTCATTTGAAAAGATTGAATTTTTTATTTTATATGAATATTTAGATCTAGCCTTAGGATGCTGTAAAATATTGATTTTTGTAGATTACATGAATTGTGAAATTTTTTGGGTTAATCAAATAGTCTCCAAAAACTATAAACATTTATTACAAGATTTTTAACTATGTTTATTATAACATATTAAAAGTTCATGCTATAATTCTACGTATATAATTTGTTATGAATTTTCGAAGTAGTCTATATCACTGAGAATGTAGAGTTGACAGAATTTGCAAAGTGCAAAGTAAAAATTGTTTAAAATTGGTTTGGACGCAAATTATGTCTTCAAATGTTTATTATGCTACTAACTATATGTCTATATGATTTTTGCAAAGTTTCATAGCTGTTAGATAAGTGGTTAATTTATTAAAAATTAGAGACTTAGATATAATCAATAGTACTCTGTATTTTGGGGCCAAGCAGGTAAGTTTTATAAGTGACAAAAAAAAAAGTTACAAATTGAATTAAGGATCTATATTTTTAGATGATGTCATCTAATGATTCATTATGATTATATTCTGATTGTGTAAGAAATGATATTATTTAAGGTGCAAGAAATGATATTATTTAATGTATAAGAAAAATCTTTAATTGGCCTAAGGATAGAATTAGGGAGTTTGTTTGATTGAATATCATACGTTTAATTTTGTGTAAGATAGCTTATGAGATTAATTTGATTTTAGGATTAAGGTGATTGTTATTTTGCTGGGAACATCAACAGGTAAATATACCAGATTTTTTAACTAGAATCACAATAAACATATATATTTGTGTGCGACTATGTTTACAAATGTTTTGAACTTATGCATTAATATGAAAGTATCAAATTTTTAATGATTATATGTCGATATCTTATTTATATGTTGTACATAAGTCATTGAGCTCTGACATTAGCATAAGTACATGCATCAATAATTATGAGAAATGAGAAAGTGATTTTGTACAAAAAATATTTATAAAAGTTAAGATTTTCTATTTTAAAGGTATTCGAATTCATTATTCTCTTAGTAGGCAATTATAAGTGTCTATGAAGCCTTTTGTTTTGCGTGGCCATTCCTTTGGATTTGATATATGTGATATGTGCTATATGTTCCGTATGATATGAGAGAGACCTTTGGGTATCCTTAGAACTTTAGAGTCTTCGCAATTATACGTTGACAGATTTATGCATGTGGGAGGACTCGTCGATGATTAGGGCGAGGGTGTGGCTCTTACTTTCTAGCATGGGTGTTTACTGTATATAAAAGTTTATGCCTATGTGATACCCCAATTTTGATTAGTGTATGCGTATATATATATATATATATATATATATAAATTAGAAAGCAAATATATTTATTAGAAATAAATTATCTAATTATGGATTAATAAGTTCTTAATTTTAAAAGAATAAAATTTTAGGGTAATATAAGTTTTATTGTGCATAAAAACGAAAAAAAAGAGAAATTAAAGGATCTAATTGAAATTGAAGGGCCATGTGTCTTTCTTTCAAATGATTTATAATTGAATTGAAACGTGTAGGTATTGTGTATAGGTGTAAGGAAAATAAAATAATAAAACAAATGAATAATGAGAGGCGGTGGTGTATATATATTTATATAAACAGTTTTGCTTTCACAAATTGAAAGCTACGGGCAGTGAGGAAGAAAGAAAAAAAAAACATTCGTTCTGAATTTGTATTTTGGGATGATTAGCTTTTCGTTTTAGAAATTGTAAATAATTTCATATGATTTAATTGTAAAAATTTAATTGTTAGCATATATATATATATATATATATATATATATATATATATATATATAGATGTTTACATACATACACTTTTAGATAACTAAGTTTGAATTATTAAATCATTACGTGTTATTATTGTTAAATTGATACTAAGAAGTGATTCAGAGGGGAACGAAAAGTCAGCAGAAGTGTAGAAATAATCATTTAATATTCAGGTAGGTATTTATATATATTTGGGAGATTTTAGTTTTAAAACTGAAAAGTAGGGTGTTTTATTATATTAAATATTTTGATAAATATTTATGAAATTCCTAAATTATTACGTGTTGATCCAATTGATTGTTTTTCGAATCGGATTTGAATAATAATTTTTATATGAATATCATATTTATAAATACAGTGAGAAAATGATATCAGTCGTATTGTGATTTTATAAATGAATTATTTGTATGAATATGTTGTGAAATAAATGGATAAATGAAAATGTGATGGCCATGGTTGTTATTATGATGTGGCACCAATGTTTAGGGCGACGGTCCTTCGGAATAATGCCCATAAAGTACGTTGACCAGTTTTTAGGGCGGCAATCTTTCGGAATAATGTCCGTAAAGTACGCAAGAGAAAAAATTAGTGGAAATTATTTTAAATGATGGAATGAAAATGTTTTTGGTATTCTTGTGACTATTGAAATTGAAATGTTGTTTTGAATTTCGTTAAGTTTACTGTTCGAAATCGAAAGGTGTTATATATATATAAATTTGTTTATTGTAAAGTTCTTAAAACTATTTTCATGTATAAATATCTACTGGGCATTAGCTCACCCATACTTTTCAAGTTCCTAGGCAATGCTGGAGATATTGTATGTAGAAGACAGGGATACTCCAAAATAAGAGTTTTACCACTTTGGAAACTATATATAATTATAGATGCAGGAGTTTGTAATGTGTGACTTTGATGCATTTTTCTATGTTTGTATTTGAATTTTAGAAACTTTAAAATTAGTTATGTTTTCTTTTAGACAATGAAGCAAGTTGGTGTTAAGTATTATTGTGAGTGTTTAGAATGAAATTTTAAAATTTACAGGTTTATATATTTTGGCATCCATTTGTTATAGAGGAAATTCTGCCAAAATCTTTTTATAGAATTAAGGATGCTCCAAATTAAATTAAGAATATTAACTTTCTTAAAAGAATAATTACGTTTTGAAAATTTAAATTTTTCGTAATATCTTAGTTCGGTGCCACTTTCGTAATGCCGGAATCGGGGTGTTACAGCCTCACTTGCAATTAACCCACATATAGAAAGTCATCGACGAGTAACTTAGGCTTAGTATGTAATACATATTATGTGAAATCCTACTAAGTAGTAATTAAATGAAAATATTCTTAGCTAAATGTGAATGAAAATTTAGAAATGAATTAATGACATACAAAAGTTTGATGTGATTTTATATCATGTATTTTAGAATGAACACGGTGATTATCATGTTGCATATTTATCTCATGCATTATATATTTGTTTATATATATATATATATATATGTATATATATTCATCTACGAAAAATTAATATGCTTATTGAGTTTATACTCATTTTACTTTATTGTGATTCCCAGATAAGTGATCATATGCGTTGTAGATTTGACGAAACTTCTGTTGTCTCTTTAAAATATTAACTTGTTTTTTATTTAAAGTTTAATAGAACATTATGGTTTGATAGTAGAATTAAAGACCATTTGAGTAGATTTTCATATAAATGTATAATGACGAATGTTTTTAGCGAAATTGTATTTATGATATGTTATGTGTTTGATAAATCGCTCTTCGAATTTTGTAGATCAGGACATGACAATATATCCCAGAATTTTCTTATCTAACTGACCACTTGTGTACTCAATAGCGGGTCCTTATCTTATGTAAGAAATTCGGTTACATTAGTCAATAATATGAAAGAAAATTAATTGTATAAACTATACATTAATTACTAAGGACAAATATAATTGTATAAGTCGAATAATATAAAGACTATATTTCATTATCAAAAAAACTTATTAGACATAATTATATCTAAATGGTATATGAAAGAAAATATTTCTTTTCCTTTTTCTACTTAATTTTGTGAGTAAAGTAAAATTATAAATCAATTATTTAAATGGTATAAAAATTGATGATAAATTAAATAAAAAAGATATATCATGTAGTAACATTAATTGTAAAAATAGAGGGAGACAATAGAAAAACAAAATGGTCAAATAAGTTTTTAAAATTAAATATCAGAAAATAAATTAATATGTTAAAAGTATTGAGAAAACAAAATAATTCATTCATTCTTTAAAATTACATCAAAAAACTATAACAAGTAGCAAAAGTAATTACAAACTAATATTAAAGAAATTTCAGTTAGTCAATAATATGAAAGAAAATAAACTGCACAAATTAAACAATAATAAGATAAATATAATTGTATAAATTGAATAATATAAAATAATAAAAAGTCATTAGAAATAATTGTATATAAGAATTCAAAAATAATATTAAAGAAATTTTAATTAGTCAATAATATAAAACAAATTGCACAAATTAAACATTAAAAAGCACATAAAATTATATAAATTGAATAATACAAAGACCATATGTTAACAAAAAAATTCATTAGCCATAATTGTATTTAAGAATTCAACACTAATATTATAGAAATTTTAATTAGTCAATAATAGAAAAGAAAATAAATTGTACAAATTAAATATTAATATGCACAAATATAATTATATAAATTAAATAATATAAAAATTATATAATTATAAAAAAAATTATTTGATATAATTGTATATGATAAATTTAATACTAATAATTAGTAATTTATTATAAAAAGATTATAATATAATTTATAATATTAACAAAGAAATCACCTTAAAAAATTTCGGGGGTTTCACTAAAAATTAAGAAGTTCAGGATAAAAAAAAAAGTTAATTAGATGAGAATTGAAAGAGTTTCAACGGAAGAAATTGGGATTTTCAGGATGAGAAGGGAAAGTGGAAGAGGCATAGGCAAAGGCAGAGGAAATGAAGTATTGAACCATTTGATGACTTTCTCTTTCTTTCCTTTTTTTTTCTGTTTGTTTTCTTTATTTTATTTTTTTAATAGTAATAATTGCATCATTGGACCTACAAACTTATTATGCTATTTTCTTTGTGTTAATTTACTCTTTTAATATTAGAAATAGCTTAGTCCTCTAAATTCATTAAAAATTATTGAATTCAAGTTAATACATTATCAAATCTATAGTAAATATTTTACAATTTTAAATATATAAAATATTTTTTTCAAAAAATTATTATATTATTTTTAACAAATTTGATTAGATTTTGATAAAATGACAATGCGAATGCACAATTCCAGCTATTGTATCTTAATTTAAAATTTTTGAATCTAAGTCAATCCACTGATCTACCAAATTCACTAAAAAATATATCCAATCGAATTGATTGGATTGCTTAGATTTTTTTAATTGAATATAATTCAGTTCTATTATATTTCATCAATATCAACGATCAAACAATACCTTAAAGGTTTACATATATATCACGTAAGATCAATTATTGTCGAGCCTATAATTATTATAAATATTTTCAATACATGCAATTATATTGAATAATATTGCAGCACATCATAATGATCAATAACTCATTAAATTTTTTATACTATTTTCTAGATCATTAAAGTTGAATTATTTCGATATTAGATTATTTAATCTAATATATATAATTAATGTATAATTAAAATAATAAAATGGATAATTAAAATTAAGAGACTACTAATATGCTATATATATATATAGACAGATATTTTTGTTATTCTTTTCCCTTTATTTTTTTTTAACTTTTAACCATCACTTGAGGCATTGCAATAATGAGATTCAAAGTCCAAGATTTCATTTTATCTTTCTATTCAATTAATTATCTATTATTTTTATGCTTAAAATTTTTTATAACATATAAGTTTTTTTTTAAAGAAAATACTTCTTCTCTTTCTCTCCCTTTTTATTTCTGAATTGAAAATGAAAAATTTTTAAAGTTTAAAAATTATAAATTTATTTGTTTTCATCGTACCTTTATCAAACTAAAAAAAATCAAAATAAAATAGAAAAATTTCTCTCCCTAAATCAATTAGAACAATCAAATTTAGAAATTCAACCTCTAATCAGAAAAATTAAACCCTATACAATAATATTTAAGTGGTGTCAGATAGATCTAATTAATTATATTTTAATAAATTGATAAAACATGTTGAAGTGATTAATATTTGATCAATTGGTCACATAAAATATATAACTTACATTTCATGTTTTTATTATTATCATAAATTCAAACACGAATACCTCGTAAAATTTACTTTGATACCATGTAGTATTGTCGTTTTACATTTAAACGTAGATTCCAAAGAAACCTATCTCTATAAACTGCAAGCTCTTCCACATTTATTTCCTAACATCAAACGCCAAGCCTTCCAAATACACAACAATGAAGAGCTCAGGACTACTTGTATTCTCCTTCCTTCTTTTTGTCGTCGTTGCCTCAGTCGCCACTAATCCGGTGCTCGACATCGACGGTGACCCCCTTCGCACGAACACCAGTTACTTCATCGTGTCCGCAATAATCGGTACCCCGCTCAGGGGGCTTAACTCAGCCGCCGGTCGTAGCCAAACATGCCCGCTTGACGTTATCCAAGAATATTTTTATCTAAACGCAGGTCTCCCTTTAATATTTTCACCTGCTAACAGTAATGACAACCTCGTCTATTCCTCCACTGATCTGAACATCAAATTCACCACCGTCCCAATAAACTGCAACCAGCAGCCGGTGTGGAAAGTTGACAACTACGACGAGTCAAGGGGGAAGTGGTACATAACTACAAACGGAGTTGAGGGAAATCCTGGAGCTGAAACGTTAAGCAACTGGTTTAAGTTTGAGAAGATAGGAACAGATGCGCGTTACAGGATCATTCATTGTCCTACAGTGTGCGAATCTTGCTTCCATTTGTGCAGCAACGTCTCCCCTTATTCCCATAAGGATAGAGTGCGACGTCTGGCTCTGGGTCAGAACCTGTTTCCCGTCCAGTTCCTGAAGGCTAGCTGACGACGCTTGACAAGCAGATATGAATGTGTTATGCTAATTCTTCCTAGCTCTTTTCCGAATATTGTTTTCTTTTTATTTTTTTATGTGATATGTGAATTTTTATTGTTTTTCTGCTTAATCTTGTGATAAAGAAAACTTATAAACCAATCATTTAAATGGTCTGAAGATTGATGAAAAATTAAATAAAAAAGATATATCATGTAGTAACATTAATTGTAAAAATGGAGACAAGCAAAAACAAAATGGTTAAATAAGCTTTCAAACTTAAATATTAGAAAATAAATTAATATATTAAGGACATTATTGAGAAACAAAATAATTTATTCATTTGTTCTTTAAAATTATATGGAAAAATAAACAAATGACAAAAGTAATTACAATACTAATATTAAAAAAATTTCGTTTAGTCAATAATATGAAACAAAGTAAATTGTACAAATTAAATATTAATAAACATAAATATAATTATATAAATTGAAATAATATAAAACTATATATATAATAAAAAAATCATTAAAAATAATTGTATATAGAATTAAACACTAATGTTAAAGAAATTTCAATTAGTCAATAATATAAAAAAATAGATTGCAAAAATTAAGTATTAATAAACACATATAATTATATCCATATGTAATTATATATAAAAAAATTTCATTAGACATAATTGTATATAAGAATTTAATACTAATATAAAACAAATTTCAATTAGTCAATAATATGAAAGAAAATAAATTGCACAAATTAAACATTAATACACACAAATATAATTGTATAAGTTGAATAATACAAAGACTATATTATTTAATTTAAAAAAAAACTCATTAGACATAATTGTGTATAGGAATTTAAAATTTTTAATTAGTCAATAATATGAAAGAAAATAAACTGCATAAATTAAACATTAGTAAGCACAAATATAATTGTATAAGTTGAATAATACAGAGTCTATATTATTTAATTTTAAAAAAAACTCATTAGACATAATTGTGTATAGGAATTTAAAATTTTTAATTAGTCAATAATATGAAAGAAAATAAATTGGACAAATTAAACATTAGTAAGCACAAATATAATTGTATAAGCTGAATAATATAAAGACTATAGTTAATTACAAAGAAAACTCATTAGACATAATTGTAGATAAGACTTTAACTCCAATATAAAAGAAATTTCGATTAGTCAATAATAGGAAAGAAAATAAATTGCACAAATTAAACATTGAAAAGCACAAATGTAATTATATAAATGAAATAATATAAAGATTAAATGATCTTCAAAAAAATCATTAGATGTAATTGTACATAATAAATTTAATATCAATATTTTGTAATCTATCAAAAAAATTTAAAACATAATTTAAAATATTAACAAAGAAATTATCTTTGATTTTTTTGGGGGTTTTTACTGAAAGTTAAGAAGTTTAGGAGAAAAAAACTAATTAAATGATAATCAAAGGAGTTTCAATGGAAGAAATTGCTATTTTCAGGACTAGGGGAAGCTGAAGCAGGAGATGCATAGGCCAAGACGAAAGAAATGAAGTATTGGGCCATTTGGCGACTTTTTTTTTCTCTTTCTTTTTTTTGTTTTCTTTTTCTCTTTCCTATTTTATTCCATGTTATTTTTTAATACTAATAATTGCGTCATTGGGCTACGGCTTATTACACTATTTTCTTTTTCTTTTTTTTCTTCTTGTTTTATTTTGTTTTTTAATATCAATAACTAATTTGGTCGAGTACTTATTAAAAATTATTGAATTAAAATTAATATATTATCACATTAAAGGTAAATATTCTATAATTTTATTGTTATACATCATTTTTATTTAAAGTATTATTATATTATTTTTAACTGATTTGATTCAATGATAGATTGACAATGTAAATGTACAATCCATTCTATTGTATGCAAATTTTAGATTTTTGATTCCAACACAATCCACTAGTCCACCAAATACACAGAAAAGCAAGTCAGGATCAAATTTGAACGAATTGGTCAAATTATATTAGATTCCATATAGTGTTACAAAAATCTATGCAAATGCTTATAATTTTTACTTCCAATTTATTTTAGGGAAGATTTTTAATTACATCTAATTCAGTCCTATTATTTTTTATTGATATCAATTATCAAACAATACCTAAAAGTTTAAAAGTTTAATTATAATGAATACATATAATTAAAATACTTGTCTCTTTTCTCTTTCTCTCTTTTTTTATTTATGGATTAAAAATGAAAAATTTTAAAATTTAAAAACTAAAAATTTATTTGTTTTCTTCCTACCTCTTATTAAATTCACAAAAATTCAATTCAAAATGAAAAATTTTCTTCCTTATTAATGAATTAGAACAATCAAATTTACAAATATGACATCTAGTCATAATAGTTAATTTCATTAAAATTATAAATATATAATTTTGTAGTAGAAACTATAAATATATTTATTTAAATGAGAGGTATAAATTTAAAGATAAGGAAGGACTCACTCATTTATAAAAAAATAAACGGTTGTACAATAAATATTTAAGTGGTTTTAAACTTGTCAAATAAATCTAATTAATTATATTTTAATAAGTTGATACAACAATGTTTAAGTGATTAATATTTGATCAATTTGTCACGTAAATTAAATTAATTACATTTTATGTTTTTATTATTAGCATAACTTGACTTATCAAGGGAGTGATCAACCTTGTGTTGTCTTCAAGATTAGAATTGTAAAGACTTAATTTTCTTAAGTTATAATCTGATCATCTACAACTTGTTTTATAGTTTTTGAGGTGTGCATAACAACTGATTCAAGAGTTCTTAAGACAAGTCGTCGAGTGTTTTCTTATTATTTGGTACCAGAGCTTTGGTTCTAAGATTTGAGGACAAATCTTTGTCAAGAAAGAGAGAATGATGCGAGCAAAGCTGCATAATCATGCATACAAGAGAGGGAACTCTCACGTGGGTTTGGAGGGACTTAGGGGTAGCATTCACATAATACATTAAGCTTGTCAAGTGAGTTGAATGACAAGAGATGAATTGAATGCATGATAAAAATTCAAGTAGGTTGCAAGAAGAAGAATAAAATAGCCCTACCCTTTTAAATTCTAATGCCGTATGGATAATTTGGACTTTTGAAGATTTCTTCTTTTATATAGAATTAGTTTCCTAATTTGTTTAGGATTATTATTTAGGTTTCGTTATTAGGATAGAATTATAGTTTTTTTTTTTCTAACTTAAGTATGGATTTCTATTTCTACTTAATTTTAGATTTATTTTTATTTTAGGATAATGATGTTTGCATGCCTATATAAAGACTACAAGTATGTAAAACAAATTTTCATCATATCAAGAATAATATTGAGGTATTTTCAACAAGTTTAACTTTGCTTTATTGTGTTCTTGGTAGAATACAATAATTTGACTTATTAAAAGAGTGATCAACCTTATGCTGTCTTCAAAATTGGAATTATAAGGACTTAATTTTCTTAAGTTCTAATCTAATTATCTACAACTTATTTTTTAGTTTCTAGGGTGCATATAACAACTGATTTATGAGTTTCTAATGTAGGTTGTCTAATATTTTTTTATCATTTGGTACTAGAGTTTTGGCTATAGAAATAGGTAACGGGGTTAAGGCTCAACAAACTTGCATCTTGAAAATCTTGGGACGTCATATCACATTTGGTATCGTTTCTGTCACATTGTCAGTAAGGTTTAATATTACATTGGTTTTTAGTTTTGTTACATTGTTAGCAAGGTTCAATATCACGTTTGGTATTGGGTTTTGTGACGTCATTCTCGAGGTTCATATCAAATTGTGTGAAAATTTTGAAAAATTCATTTGCAAAAATTGCATCCTCAAAAAGAAAATTGATAAGCTTAGCATTGAGATTGAATCCTTGAAAGAGGACAAAAGCATTTTTTGAAATGATAATTCTAATTTGAAAATTGAGCAAATGTCTTTGAAAAGAGAAAATGAGAATTTACAAACTTTGCAAAAGGAAAATGAATTTTTGAGAAATAAAAATGATAGTTTGCAAGAGAAAGTCAATTTTTTTGAAGTAGAAAGAAAAGACTTTCAAAGAGAAATTGACTTCCTAAAACAAAAGTTTTTTGTCTCACAAAATCTTGATAACTCTAAATTTTATGCATTAACAAAACAAAATGAAGTACTTAAGAAAAAGACCATTGAATTAAATAAGATTGTTGTGAAATTCACAAATGGTCAAAGGAATTTTGAAAAGTTACTTGGCTATTAAAGATGTATTTTTGACAAAAAAAATAATTGGATACAAGCCTCACATTAAACAAAAATATTTGATAAATTATTTTGTGAAGGCCACTTCCTTGAATGATTGTGATATTGCATGCAACTATTGTAATGACATTAGTCACATGAGCTATGCATGCCCCATTAGGAAAAATACATATTTTGGAGTTAGAAAGATTTGGGTTCCATAGGAAATCAAAACTAACATTAAAGGATCCAAAATGCAAACCTTGAAAATTTTTTTTGTAGGTACCAAAATCAAGGAATAATGGGTGGTTCCCTGATAAGGATTTGTGGTAGAGAGAACACCCAATGGAATGCAACATATGCTTGGATAAAATTCAAGGAGAAAAATAGGACTATGTGTATGAGCAAGTTGGTATCAAATTCTTAACCTATCTTTTCATTGCTTTAAGCACAATTTTCACCTCACATCTTCAAAGCATATTTGTGGTTTGTGTTTGTGAGTATGATGGATGAAATATGCTTACTTTGACAATAGATTCTTGGTTTATCACTTGGATTGTTCAATGTCTAAATTCTTTAGTCAAGCTATATATCAAGACAAATGTTGCATTTTGAGTTGATAAATATATTTTGCTTGAAATACACATGGTCTAATTAATTTGTGCAAAACATCCTTCATTTCATTTTATGCTTGATGCTTATTTGAGTTGCTTAGCATGCACTAGATTTTCATTCAATTCATGCATTCACTTATCATGTCAAAATAGCTTTGAAATAAAATTTGATCAATTTTGGCTATTATTTCAATTTCATTTAAGGCCAAACATCAAGTATCTAGAATTAAGAATGGATTGTTTAGGATTAGGAAGTAAAAGTGACTGCCTCCACATTTTAAGAACTTGGCTGCCACATTGTAAGAAATTCTGGGACTGATTGGTATTGTCAAATGACATAAATTATATATGGTTAGAAATCTACGGATGTTTAGTTTTTGTATAATTTTTCAAAACTCAATTCGGACACCATTACAAGCAGATATGCTAGAATTAAAGCATATAGGTCATAACTGTCTGAAAGATGAAATAGTCTAGAAGTTTTATTTTTTCTGGGAAACATAGGTTATGTGAAATGGTACTATCATATATAGATAGAAAGATTCAAATATCAGAAGTTCATAAAAGTTTACAGAACTTAATTTGGATTCTTTTATACAAAGATATGACTTCATAATTGACGACTGGTCAGAAAACAGAGTAGAAACAAGGCAACAAAGATGCACCAAGTCATGAGGATTCGGTCTATCGAATGCTCAAGTTGGTAAATTTGAAAACTTTCTGCCCTGATATTAGTAGTTCATCAAGGAAAACAAGTGAGATCTAAAAGAGGATGAGTATTGAAAAACCAATAGAAGCAAGCTTAAGAACCTAAACCATCAAAGGTTTGATTATAGAAAAATGTCATTTTAGCATACATTTTCATTTGCTTGTGTTGTGTTTTGGAATACATTCAATAGCTTGACTCACTTTTTATTCTCATTGAATATGGATTCATTGTTTTGATGATTGCTTTATTGATGAAGGATGCATTTGCCATTTTGGAGATTTATATAATGTACAATGTACCAAGTGGGAGAAATGATTGTATTTTACGTGGATTGGAGTGCATATTCATCAATGCATTGCATTATTTTGAATTATCCATATTGTGTTGAAGATATGAATGAAAGAAAAAGGAGGAGAAGAGCATATGGATAAAAAATGGTGATTGTATGTAGAACTGCCCTTGCTCTTTCTCTTGTTGGATACATTTATTATTTTGATAATAAATGCTATGGATGATTTCTATGTGCTATTCATTGGATGAAGTTTATGAAAGCATTTTTCTTTCCTTTTACATTTCCAAAAAGGATGAAGAATATGCATACATATCATTATGTCTTCTATTATATTCTTATATCTTGATAAAGATAAAGCATGTGCAAAATAGGGAGATGTGAAAATTGTGCAAAAGATTTTATTTGTTATTGTCTTTGTTAGTGCCAAAAGGGAGAGATATGAAAAGGAAGAAGTATCATATGATATGCAATACACTTAGGAGGAAAATGTGTTTCTATTATTATTGAGTTTTGCATTAATTTCACATTATCAGTGTATTTTGATTTGTACATAGGTTATTATGATTTAAATATTTCATTGTGTGCACTTTTAAAACAAATAGGGGGAGAAATATTTTCTAGCGTAATCTTATATTCTTCTATCCTTTTATTGTGTTTGCTCAAATTTTTACGAGGAGCTTTTATTATGAAAATTCTTTAAAATACCTCTAAAATATGTTTTCAAAAATTGTTATCAAGCTCTTTTATTTGATATATATTTTTTACGATAACAAAAAGGGGAGAATGTTTATTGATTGTCTATTACATGCTCTTATGTTTAAATGAGATCCTATTTGCATCCATTCTTTTTCCCCCCAAAGTTTAGACCTTAGGGTTTCTAGAGCCTTCAGACACTTTTTCCTTATAACGTCTATCAACGCGGTGTTCTCGAGTACGATTAGAATCACGAATGGTAATTTTGTTTGCACTCATGCATTCTTCTTGTTGTCTTTTCTCCATCTCTTCCTGCTCTAGAAGTATCCCTTCCTTCGCCTTCAGATAGGCTTTCTCTTAGGTATTTATTCATGTTTCCCTTATTTTGAGCCACAACCAACCTGTTCTGAGTCCTTTTCTCAGCCCTTCTAAGGCAATATCTTGGTTGTATGCACCTAAAGCCATAACTTCTTTGTGGTAACGATCAACAAAATCGTTTAGGTTTTCTTGCTCTCTCTGCTTTGTTAGAAGCAGGCTTCTGAAATCTTTAGCTCATAAACAAGTACCTCGGAACTCTTTGACAAATTCTCGTGTAAGTTGTGTGAAAGAATTGATACTTTCCGATTTTAATCCTTGGTACCATGATCTTGCTTGTCCTTTTAAGGTAAGAGAGAAGGGTCTGCACATCTCTTCCTCTGTTAGGCCTTGAATAAACATGATCTCTCTATATCGCTCTATATGAAGCTTCAGATCTGCCTGCCCAGTGTAGGGGATGATGTTTGGCATTCCGAATCCTCTAGGCAATACCTAATTCATGATCTCTGAACTTAAAGCGGTGGTGACTTTGTAATTGTCTTCTCTTCTTAAAGCACAATATTGCTATTTCTTAACCTCTTGTAATTCCTTCCTTATGTAACCGTTTGACCTCATCCAATAGAAGGGAGTCTGATTCCTCTTTTCTGAATAAGTTTCTCTATGCTTATGAACGCCTACTGTTTTAGCCATTACATTTGCATTGAGCCCATCTCTAATTTTGTTGTTGTCTCCCTTTACTCTAGTTGCTTCCAGGTTCCCGATTTCTTGACAAGAAGACCATGGGCATTTTCCTAAGTTCAATTGTCTACTAGTCTCATGTGAAGGATCAGGTATGTCCCGAGATCCCGGCATGGGTGGAACTTCATGCTGTCTTTCAACAAAATCTCTCAATTTTTCAATTAACCTCTGCATGTCCGATATCGTCTTCCCTTGTTCTTCAATTTTTTGTTAAAGTTCCAGTCTCTGCCTTCTTTCATCTTCTAATTCCTGTTCTAGATATGAATGATCTTGGTTGATCTAATTCGTCTGACTCGTTTGTTTTATCTAATTATCTCCTCTTAAAGGATCTTAATTAATCTGATTTGCCTGACTCGTTTATTTTATCTGATTATCTCCTCCTTCTGCCATTATTTTTCTTGCTTGGTCAATTTCTCACTCTGAATCTCCTGGCTTTTTGTCTATTTCCTATAGACGACGCCAACTGTTGATACCTAAAATTCGCTTTTAAGTATCAACTAGTAAATTTCTCTGATTGAGTGGGAAAAAAAGTCCCTTTTCTCTGTCTCTTCCTCTCTTTTTATATGCTCCATTATCTTTTCCATTTTCGTTTAGAATTCTATTTAGATATCCTTCTTTGTTTCTAAGTAAAAGTTTGATGCGTACTTAAAGTCGGAATAAGTTTTTGAGTTTATCTAATATTTTCTTTTATTTTAATTTATAAAATAAAATGCAAAAAGCTATCTTGGGCCTAATTCTATTTAAATCCTTACAGATTTTTTATTTGTTTAGTCCGGCTAATTGAGTTTCTTTAAAAAAAAAAATGAAATTGGGCCTCTCCCAATATTTTAGAAACTGCCATGATCCAGGTCCAATTGCTAGACTTATCTATAGACAACTGTTGATACCTAAAATTCACTCTCAAGTATCAACTAGTAAATTTCTCTGATTGAGTGGGAAAAAAAGTCCCTTTTCTCTGTCTCTTTCCTCTCTTTTTATACTCTCCACTATCTTTTCCGTTTCCTTTTAGAATTCTATTTAGATATCCTTCTTTGTTTCTAAGTAAAAGTTTGATGCATACTTAAAGTCGGAATAAGTTTTTGAGTTTATCTAATATTTTCTTTTATTTCAATTTATAAAATAAAATGCAAAAGGCTGTCTTGAGCCTAATTCTATTTAAATCCTTACAGATTTTTTATTTGTTGAGTCAGGCTAATTGGGTTTCTTTAAAAAAAAATGAAATTAGGCCTCTCAAAATATTTTAGAATCTGCCATGATCCAAGTCCAATTGCTAGACTTATCTACAGAAGTCCCCTAGTTTTGATCTTTTACTTTTATGTAAAAAATTCAAACTTAAATTTTTTTTTTGTGTGGGCTTTGACTTAGCTTAATGTGCATTGGGGCCTTCATTGGATTTACACTTCAGGTTCTATTTCAATGATTTTATTAGAAAGAAAAGAAAACTATTATTATTTTAAAAGGTAATATCTATTATATATATATATATATATATATATATATATTATGGAGCAGGGAACTTACCACACATATCATTTATTTTTTGGACGTTTTTTTCAAAGTCTTCCAAATGTCTGATGTCAGGAAAAGATTCAAAAGATCCCTCGTATTATTTATCACTCCATATACCATATTTATCTTTTCCTAGCTTTAGATTAAGCAGTGTTCCCCAAAAAGGTTCATTCTTTATAGGTTTGCCGTCCTCACTGTCTTCCCGGAGCAGTGAATAACTTTCAAATATTTGCGGCTGCTTCTTGTTCTTATCGTATTATCACTCGATTATCTTGTTGTTTTGAAATCATTTCTCTTCTCTTCTTTTCTTTTCTTCTTTCTTTTTTCTTTTTTTTTTACCCATAACTTCCATTTTTCGTATTTATCGTTCCTAGAGTAAACCCGTGAAAAATTGCTTCTTTTCGGCGTCTTCTTCTCACTGTTCCATTACCATTTCGAGCAAAAAAAAAAAAAGGTATCCTGTCCTCCTATCTTTCTTTATCCATTTCATCTTTGATTTTCTCTGTAAAATTTTAGCTTTTGGGTGCATTGACTGCTTGATTTTGGGCATCAATTTGTGAACCGAAGTGCATATTGTTGAAGGGAGAGTGGGATAACGTACAAGTGATGTGGGTTCTTGTTGGGGGACATTTGTTTTTATGAGTAGTGAAGTAAGTTCTAAAGAATCTTCTTCGACAGATTGGGGTTTATGGAATACACTGGAAAAAAACACCAAAAAAGACTTGTTAGAGGTATGTAGGAAAATGCCGTTGAAGAAGATTAAATCGCGGTTGATGGAGATAAACAGTGACTATGAATATACGCGGAGTGAGATCCCTGACTTACTGAGTAGTCATGATACTGAAAATGATACTTCTGATACTGCAGAATCGATACTGCCTCGTTCGAAAATTCCTATCTACTACACTAGAGAACTGCTCATTTGAGATAGATTGGATCCGTTCGTCCATGAGGAAATTGGACCTTACTAATTTGAGGGCAAGGTTTGACATACCCGATAGCATCACCTTGAAACTACCTTTGAGAGGGGAGAAAGCAAGCGATCCTCATAGAGGAGAGTTAGCCATCTTCGAAATCTTATTGGAACTTGGCCTTAGATTGCCTTTCTAGAGCTACTTCGTTAGAATCTTAGATGAACTGGATTTAGCTCCATGCCAGTTAGTTTTGAATTCCTTGAGGGTGTTGGTTAAGATGCATGTTTTATGGAATAAAATCGGTCATGGTGAGCCTTCCATTTCAGACCTTCATAGACTTTATCAAGTGAGAGCAGGCCCAAAAACTATTTCTGGATTTTTTTATTTAGCTGCCCATTCTAAGGGTGAAAGACCTGTGCCTGACTTCCTTGATTCAAACAAGTCTTGGAAAGATCGTTGGTTATTTTTCGGTGGGGAGTGGGGTCAGTCTATTCAGGTTGACGAAATCCAATTCTCAGTTCCTTCTTCTTTTTCTGCAGAAGGTGTTTTATTTTTTTACCTTTTGGCATGTATGATGTATAACGATATTTGTTGATCATGCTCTATCCTTTATGGAAAAGCTATTAACATAAAGTTTGCTTCTTCAACTTTTCGAGGAAAGAAACCAACTTTAGACCCTGCAGCTGAAGCTTTATTCAATCGATTATTTCTAAATCACAAATACCTAGAGATTTATTTTTGAATTATAGTCTTAAACCTTCTGGGTTGATAAGATTGATACCTCCATCCAAGAGGAAAAGCAAGTTTCATTTTGCTTCTGCAATCCTATCATTATTTTTATCGTTCTCCATATTTCTCGTCACTCTTTCATCATTCATTTGATTTTGTCATTCTTTTTCTTTATTGCTTTACTTTATATAAATATTTTTTGTATGCTTGTTGGCTTCCTTTATTATGATTACTTGACATAACTTTTATCCACTTAGGCATGGCCCCAGGGAATGAAAAGAATGAGAAAGGAAAAAGAAAGATTTCAGAGCAGCTCTAAAGAATTTGGCAGCTTTTATTGGTGCTTCTGGTTCCCAAAACGAACATGCCGATGAAGGGCCTTTAGGGACCCAAAACGAGAAGGATGAGATTGGTCCTATATCAGAAAGAGTATCCGAAAATATCCTTTCCCAACCCACTGACCTGGTGATCTTTGATACGCAAACAAAATAAAAAACGCAAGGTTGGTATGTCAGTTGAAGGAACTTCTTCCTCTGTTCTCCAAGTAATTGATATCAGTGCCACGAAGTGAGATAGATATGAGCATATGGTACCCATGATCAAATCAATGGAGTGTATAGTTTCTCGGGGCTGGGCTGAAACAGAAGGGAAAATCGAGGAGAAGGAGATGCTACGTTTATGCTTATAGTTAAATTATAAGGCAGCACTTATTTCTCAGAATTTATTTAACTTCCTTTCTCTTTACCTCACACCCTTTTTCTTCTTCTTTTTCTTTTTCTTCTTCTTTTTCTTTTTTTTTTTTTGTAAATGTCTTTTTGGTGGTCTAAGTATCGAGAGCAACTGCTTCAGCAGATTGATGATGCACACAGGATGTCTGAATTTGAACGAGAATGTAGCATATTGAAAAGAGATAAAGAGAGGCTACAGAAATGGGCTCAAGAGTTGCAAGATCAACATGAAAAACAGATTCAGGAATTGCAAAAAAGAAAATGAATATCTGAAAATTCAAGTCGCAGATTTGGATGATAGGTTAACAGTGGCCATTCAAACCCAGGACAAAATTCGAGAAGAAGCGAATGTAAAGAGCTATGCTAGGGCATTTTTTGATACTACGACTATGTTCAAAAACCGTTATCCTCAGCAAGACCTTTCTTGGCTAGACCAAGCACCTAAAATTGTTCAAGAAATTCAAGGTGAGGAGTTGGGAAAATGAAGAGAAAGTTTGGGGATTCGGTTAAGATTTCATATTATATTTTATGCTTTTAGTTGCACTTATCACGTTGAGTAGTTGCAAATATGAGCTAGTTTTTCTCATTATGTTAAGTTGTAAAAGGCTATTTATAAAGCCTAAGACAGTTCAATAAATCATCTGTCGAGAATTATTGAGCACTTTTTTCTTGTATTTTATTCTTAACATTTTGGTATCAGAGCCCCCACTGGGCCTGAGAAAATCAAAGCAGTAGTCTTTGAAGTTCTTAGAGTAGCAGAGAATATGACTATCAAAGGAAATTTTGTGCAGCCAGCTATCCCTCGCTTTAATGGTCACTATGACCATTGGAGCATGTTGATGGAAAATTTCCTGCGATCGAAAGAATATTAGGGGTTGGTAGAGACTGGCTATGTTGAGCCAGCGAGTGGATCGGTACAGACAGAAGCACAACAAAATAGGCTAGATGAATTGAAGCTGAAAGATCTTAAAGTGAAAAATTATCTCTTTCAAGCCATAGATCGGACGATATTAGAGACTATTCTTATAAAGGATACTTCCAATCAAATTTGGGAGTCTATGAAGAAAAAGTTTGAAGGGAGTGAACAAACATTCGATTGACAAGCTATAGAGAGGAACAACACATGGGAACTCACTGATCTTCCTACAGGTGCAAAAAAGATTGGATTAAAGTGGATTTATAAGACCAAACTCAAGGAGAACGGAGAAGTTGACAAGCTGAAGGCTTGTTTAGTGGCAAAAGGGTATGTGCAGCAACAAGGGATAGACTATACAGAAGTATTTGCACCAGTTGCAAGAATGGACACAGTGAGAATGATTGTGGCTCTAACAGCTCAAAAAGGGTGGACTCTCTATCAACTTGATGTCAAATCTGCCTTCCTGCATGGGGAACTTAATGAAGAAGTGTATGTGGAACAGCCTAAAGGTTATAAGCTGGAGAACAGTCCTCAGAAAGTCTACAGGTTGAAGAAAGCCCTATATGGACTGAAACAAGCTCCACGAGCTTGGTTCAGTCGTATTGAAGCACACTTCATCATTGAAGGGTTCGAGAAGTGTTATAGTGAACATACTTTGTTGATGATTTAATATTTACTGGCAATGATGAATTGATGTTTGCTGAGTTTAAGAATTCTATGTTAAGAGAGTTTGATATGACTGATTTAGGAAGAATGAGTTTTTTTCTTGGTATAGAAGTATTGCAAAGGTTGGATGGGATTTATATTTGCCAAAGAAAGTATGCTTTGGAGGTGTTGAAGAGATTTAGGATGGAGAACAGTAACTCAGTTCATAATCCTATTGTTCCAAGGTTGTAAACTTTTTAAAGATGAGAATGGGGTTCGTGTTGATGAAACTTTGTTTAAGCAGATGGTGGGATGCCTCATGTACTTAACAACTACACGACCAGATTTAATGTTTGCAGTAAGTTCGATTAGCAGATACATGGCTAAACCAATTGAGTTACATTTGATGGCAGCCAAGAGGATATTGAGGTACTTGAAAGGAACTACTGGACTTGGAATTTTTTATAAAAAATGAGGGTGTGGAGGTTTGATTGGATATACAGATAGCAACTATGTAGGAGATCTAGAAGATAGGAAAAAGCACATCAGGCTATGTCTTTATGTTAGGATCTGGAGCTATTGCATAGTTCTCAAGAGAACAACCTATAGTCACACTTTCAACCACTGAAGCAGAGTTCGTGGCTGTAGCTGCTTGTGCTAGTCAGGCTATTTGGATGAAGAGGATACTTGAGAAGCTAAGTCTGAAGGAAAGTAAATGTACTACAATTCGTTGTGATAATAGTTCCACAATTAAGTTGTCAAAAAATCCTGTATTACATGGTTGAAGCAACCACATTGATGTGCGCTTCCATTTTCTTCGTGATCTCACACGAGAAGGAACAATTGAGTTGGTTTATTGTGGAACACAAGATCAGCTGGCAAATGTGATGACAAAGCCGGTCACATTGGATACATTTCAGAGGTTTTGAAGTCAGCTGGGAGTCTGCCAAGTTTCTGAATTAAACTAGTTGTAGTTTGGGAACTAGTTTAAGGGAGGGAATGAAGAGAAAGTTTGGGGATTCGGTTAAGATTTCATATTATATTTTCTGGTTTTAGTTGCACTTATCACTGTTGAGTAGTTGCAAACATGAGCTAGTTTTTCTCATTCTGTTAAGTTGTAAAAGGCTATTTATAAAGCCTAAGACAGTTCAATAAATCATCTGCCGAGAATTATTGAGCACTTTTTTCTTGTATTTTATTCTTAACAGAAAAAAGGGTGATGAAGATGGTGTCAATTTGAGGTCCAGGGAGAAACAAACCGAGAAGGATGATATTGTCGGTGATCCTGAGGACCCTATTGGGAACAGTGGTGTTGAAGCTATTTCCAGGGAGGCGCCCTTACTTGATACCCTTGATGCCGTTTAATGTGCTCCCACCTTTTTTTTTTATTCACGATTTAATATGTGTTTGGGTTTTTATTTGCTTAGTCAGGCTCAACATTTTGGTTTTGATGATAGATGTTTATTAGATTTTGGATTTCATGTAGGTTTGATACCTTATTTTGGTTTCTATATGCATGGGTTATTTTGTGGAATGTTGATGAATAGCTCGTATTAATTCGCCTTCAACGTGCCTATGTTGATGGGTGGTTTATTTTGAATTCTATATGTGTCTTTTGTCGGTATATCGAGAATTTGGTTGTTTCTTGTCTCTGGCGTGTTTTCACACATGTCTACATGTATCTGCTTTGTCGTTTATTCTGGGAATTTATTGCTTCCGCATTTTGCATGCATATTCGTATGCTTATGAATTTGCATGTGCTCATATATATCAGGGCAATGAGACTACCATGGAGTTTTCTCGATAGATTATGGTTAATAATAATTTTTGTTCTTGCACTCCAGCCAGAGGAGACTTTTTTGCGATTAAGAGTCAGGTGGCTAGAGGCGAATTAACAAGTGCTCTTGGTCTTGTCTTTTAGCTATGATCAGTAGATTAATTATTAGTATTAATGACGGTAATATGAACGGACATAAAAAAGTTTTGGTAAAATTTACCATGCAAAAGGAAATTCGTAGCGTGAATAAGCATGATAATATGTTTCCTCTGTAGGAATTGTAATATATTTAACTACAATTGAGTTTGTTCCCTCATTAATGGATTTTTTTTCTTTGTTAATTAATTTAATATACTAGTTAGCAAAAGTAAAGTCTGCTCCATTAATGTTCATCTACTGTGGGCTAAAGCATGTATTCATATAATTAATCATAATATTAGACAAAAGTTGCTTATAAGCATGCCTTTTATTATTATTATTATTTATTGTGTGTATATATATATATGTGTGTGTGTGTGTATGTATACTGACAGATTCGTCACTTCGGTTAAAAGTATATATATATTTGTCATGATAATTTTTCAATAAACCGATTAAAGCTTCTTACATAGAGAGATAACAATTAATAAAGATATGATGGCCAACTTGCTTAGTACATAATATTAAATTAGATGTACGAACATTAATATATATATGATTTGTTGGTACATGTAGTCAATCTGATTTACATATCTCCAATTTTATTTAATTGGGATACATAACTAAAATGACTAATAAAATTTTTAAGAAATGTGAATTCTGAAATTTTAAACAACCTTTTCTTAAAGAGAAAATATAAAAAAGAAATAATTTAATTACAAACTTGATAATTTATATGGGGGAATGAGGTCTAGAAGCTTATATGTCAGTGAAGTACGATGCATTTCGTAGTACATTTTATACTGTAGTCGAGTATTTTGTATTCTTAGTTTCTATGATTCAAGGGTTTGCTTTATTACTTTAGGGCATCATTGTATTTACTAATAGTTCGAAGAGGCTTTGTTTGGTTACAGTGAGGCGGTTTGTCAGTACCTCAGGGTACCGTTGTGTTTGCTAATAGTCTAAGAGGACTATATTTGGTTACAGTGAAACGGTTTGTCGGTACCTCAAGGTACCGTTGTATTTGCTGATAGTCCGAAAGGACTTTATTTGGTCATTGCGAGGGACTTTGGGGCATCATTATTTTTCCTAACGGTCCTAGATGATTTTATTTGGTTACTATAAGGCGGTTTGTTGGTACCTCAAGATACCGTTGTGTTTGTTGATAATCCGTAAAGACTTTGTTTGGTCATTGCAAGGGACTTTGGGGCATCATTATGTTTCTTGATGGTCCTAAATGATTTTATTTGGTAATTGTAAGGCGGTTTCTCGATATCTAGGGGTACCGTCATGTTTACTGATAAGTCTAAGGGGACTTTGTTTGATTACCGCGAGGGCGATTTCTCGGTACCTAGGGGTACCGTCCTGTTTGCTAATAGCCTAAGGGGACTTTGTCTGATTACAGCGAGGGCGGTTTCTCAGTGCCTAGGGGTACCGTCATGTTTATTGATAAGTCCGAGGGGACTTTGTCTAATTACCACCAGAGCGGTTTCTCATTACGTAAGGGTACCATCTGGTTTGGTAATAGCCCAAGGGGGCTTTGTTTGATCTATTTTTTTTTTTTTAAAAAAGTGATAATCTATCTTATTTTATATTAATGAGGATCTAAATAGTTAAAACACTTTGAATGTAAATAGTTCCATCAACTTTCGTACCATTGTTAGGTAAGCTTTCATCTTCCCTTTTTTTGCTTGAAAATTCCCGTTCACCTGATTTATTACTAATTGAGAATCACCTTGGATATGTATATTGGTAACTTGTAATTCTACGACTATCTCCAGGTCGGCTATCAGTGCCTCGTACTTTACTTCGTTGTTTGTGACCTTGAAACCGAACCTTAATGCATTAACAAATTCTGTCCCTTCAGGGTTTGTTAGCACTATTCCTGCTCCTGCTCCTTGGGAATTTGTCGCTCCATCTATATATAACTTCCATTCACCTAGTCCTAAGGTCTTGACATTCAAGACAAATGCTTTAGGTAGTGAATCTTCTAAATTAGGTTGTTCTGAAATAAAATCTGCTAAGGCTTGTGCCTTAATGGCAGTTTGAGGTCCGTACTCAAGGTCGAATTCACTCAGTTCGATGACCCATTTTACTAGTCTTTTGGACAGGTCAGGTTGGTACAAGATCTAGCGCAGAGGTTGATTAGTCAAAACTACAATTCGATGCGCCAAAAAGTAGGGACACAACGTTTTGGCTGCTGTGATTAGAGTTAAAGCCCACTTTTCAGATTGGAAATATCGGGTCTCTGGGTCCAATAGAGCTTTGCTAACATAATATATGGTTGAAAAACTCCCTTCTCGGTTTCTCGGGTTATGACCGTACTAACAGCGCATTCTGATACTGACAAATGCAAAAACAGATCCTCCCCTTTTTTAGGTGTAACTAAGAGTGGTTCTCTGATAAGATATTCCTTGATCTCTTGGAAAGCCTTTTCACACTCTTCATTCCATGTCATGTTCTTTCCTTGCCTGATGACCCTGAAAAATTCCTTACATTTATCCATTGAACGTGAGATAAATCTACTGAGAGATGCTAGCTTACCAGTCAGACTTTGCACTTCTTTTAGAGTGTAGGGGGATTTCATGTCTAACACTGCTATGATCTTATGAGGGTTTACTTCTATCCTTCTTTCACTTATTATGTAGCCAAGAAATTTTCCAGAGTTAACTCCAAAAGAACATTTTTCCGGGTTTAGTTTCAAATGATACCTTCGTAGCTGTTTGAAGGTTTGCGCCAGATGTTCTATATGGTCTGGAATACTTGCTGATTTGGTTATCATGTCGTCTACATATACCTTCATCGTCTTTCCAATCAAATACTTGAACACTTTGTCAACTAGTCTTTGGTAAGTTGCTCTGGCGTTTTTTAAACCAAACGGCATAACTTTGTAGCAGTACAGTCCTTGGTCCGAGTAGAAAGCAGTTTTCTCCTTATCTGGTTCGTGCATTTGTATTTGGTTATATCCTGAAAAGGTGTCCATGAAATTCAAAATTTTATGCCCTGCTGTAGCATCAACCAGTTGATTTATTTTAGGCAAAGGGTAACTGTCTTTAGGGCAAGCCTTGTTTAAATCTGTAAAGTTTACACATATTCTCCATTTTTCGTTGGCTTTCTTCACCATTAGTACGTTCGCTACCCATTTGGGATAATACGCCTCTTTAATGAAACGAGCTTTTAGTAATTTGTCTACTTCTTCATGTATTGCAACATATCTTTCCTGGTTGAAGATCCGCCCTTTTTACTTTACAGGTCGAGTTTTCGGGTCTACTGATAGTCGATGACATATGACTTCCTAATCGATTCCAGGCATGTCCGTATGAGACTAGACGAACACATCTACACTACCCCTTAAGAAGTTAACCAATTGTTCCTTTTCAGCTGGCTCAAGATTTGCACCAATTTTTACTGTTCTTGTTGGGTTTGTGGACGAAATTTTTACATCTTCATAAATCTCCCCTGATTACAGTCGATCATTAGTAAAGATGTCACCTTTTGGAGTTATTAGTTTCTCAGTACTTATACAGAATATCTTTCTAGCAGTTGTTGAGTAGCAGTTTCGAGCCTCCATTTGATTTCCTCTTACAGAGCCCTTTATCCATCCTGAACCTCATTTTTTTATAGTGGATAAATTCAACAACTTGAGCGTTCTTAAAAAAGTGGTCTTCCCATCAATACCTTATACGAGATTGGGTGGTCTACCATAAGAAAATCAATCATTTGGCTCTTTACATATGGAGTTGTCCCCATGGTAATTGGTAGTTTCACTGTTCCCAAAGGCATGATATGGCCATCACCAAATCCATACAACGAGGTATGTACCGGATCTAACTTGATTTGGTCAATCCCCAACTCCTCCAACGTAGTTTTGAATAGAATATCCACAGAGCTTCCTGGGTCAATGAAAATCCTATTTATCTCTTGACCAGCTATGTTCATAGCAACTATTATTGCATCATCATGAGGATATTTTACATCTTTCGCATCTTCATCTGAAAACATTATAGGTATAGAAAACGTTATTTTTCATTTATGTGTCTATATACTAAAGACGTTGGTCGAGTAGTTGGGCCTAGTTGAGTGTCTTGAGTAATTTTTTCTTGCATTATTTTAGTCTCCGGCTATAGTTGATCCCCCTGCTATTACTATGATTTTGGAGGGTGGATTTTGGTCTTGATTTTCTTGTTGCTCTTCTTTGGTTACTATGTATAAGTTCAGATAACCGTTTCTGACTAATGTCTTAATATATCATTTGAGGCTCATGCATTCTTCTGTAGTGTGACCGTGGTCCTGATGAAACAAACATCGTTTATTTCTATTTCTCATCTCTGGAGGTGACATCATCTTTCTGGGTTCTACGGCTAAACCCCGTTGCCTAATATCTTCTAAAAAGACTTCAAGTGGTGCATTTCAGGGTGTGAACTCTATGTTACTTTCTCTGCGTGTCATTCCTTGGGTATGGTTCGTGATTTTTGGTTCTAAGCTTTGTAACGTGATGGTTGTTCTCTTATCTATACTCAATCTCCCATAGTCGTGACCTTATGAGTTCTGGTCCGGGTTGTTGTGCCCTAGCCTTCAACGAGATTTTATTTGCGTCAATTCTTTTTTCCACCAAAGTTCAGACCTTGGGTTTCTAGAGCCTTCAGACACTTTTTCCTTATAAGGTCTATCGACAAGGTGTTCTAGAGTACGATCAGAATCACGAATGGTAATTTTGTTTGCACTTATGCGCTCTTTTTGTTGTCTTTTCTCCATCTCTTCCTGCTCCAGAAATATCCCTTCCTTCGCCTTCAGATAGGCTTTCTCGTAGGTATTTATTCATGTTTCCCTTATTTTGAGCCACTACCAACTTGTTATGAGTCCTTTTCTCAACCCTTCTAAGGCAATATCTTGGTTGTATGAACCTAAAGCCATAACTTCTTTGTGGTAACGATCGAAAAAATCGTTTGGGTTTTCTTGCTCTCCCTGCTTTGTTAGAAGCAGGCTTCTAAAATCTTTAGGTAATAAACAAGCACCTTGAAACTCTTTGACAAATTCTCGTGTAAGTTGTGCAAAAGAACTGATACTTTCTGATTTTAATCCTTGGTACCATGATCTTGCTTGTCCTTCTAAGGTAAGAGAGAAGGGTTTGCACATCTCTTCCTCTGTTAGGCCTTGAATAAACATGATCTCTCTAAATCGCTCTATATGAAGCTTCGGATCTGCCTGCCTGGTGTAGGGGATGATGTTTGGCACTTTGAATCCTCTAGGCAATACCTGATTCATGATTTTTGAACTTAACGGGGTGGTGACTTCAGTAATCGTCTTCTCTTCCTAAAGCACGATATTGCTCTTTCTTAACCTCTTGTAATTCCTTATGTAACCGTTTGACCTCATCCAATAGAAGGGAGTCCGATTCCTCTTTTTTGGAATAACTTTCTCTACACTTATGAACACCTACTTTTTTAGCCATTACATCTGCATTGAGCCGATCTCCAATTTCGTTGTTGTCTCCCTCTACTCTAGTTGCTTCCAGGTTCCCGATTTCTCGACAAGAAGACCATAGGCATTTTCCTAAGTTCAATTGTCCGCTAGTCTCACGTGAAGGATCAGGTATGTCCCGAGATCCCGGCAAGGGTGGAACTTCATGTTGTCTTTCAACAAAATCTCTCCATTCCTCAATTAACCTCTAGATGTCTGATATTGTCTTCCCTTGTTTTTCGATTTTTTGTTGAAGTTCCAGCCTCTGCCTTCTTTCATCTTTCAATTCCTATTCTAGATATAAAGGATCTTGGTTGATCTGATTCGCCTGACTCGTTTGTTTTATTTGATTATCTCCTCCTAAAGGATCTTGATTAATCTGATTTGCCAGACTCGTTTGTTTTATCTGATTATCTCATCTTTCTGCCATTATTTTTCTTGCTTAGTCAATTTCTTACTCTGAATCTCCTGACTTTTTGTCTATTTCCCACAGACGGTGCCAACTGTTGATACCTAAAATTCGCTCTCAAGTATCAACTAGTAAATTTCTCTGATTGAGTGGGAAAAAAGTCTGCTTTCTCTGTCTCTTCCTCTCTTTTTATACGCTCTACTATCTTTTTCGTTTCCTTTTACAATTCTATTTAGATATCCCTCTTTCTTTTCAAGTAAGAGTTTGATGTGTACTTAAAGTCGAAATAAGTTTTTGAGATTATCTAATATTTTCTTTTATTTCAATTTATAAAATAAAATGCAAAAGGCTGTCTTGGGCCTAATCCTATTTAAATCCTTACAGATTTTTTATTTGTTGAGTCAGGCTAATTGGATTTCTTTAAAAAAAAAAAATGAAATTGGGCCTCTCACAATATTTTAGAATCTGCCATGATCTAGGTCCAATTGCTAGACTTATCTACAGAAGTCCACCAGTTTTGATTTTTTACTTTTATGTAAAAATTAAAACTTTAAATTTTTTTTTTGTATAGGCTTTGACTCAGTTTAATGTGCACTGGGGCCTCCGTTGGATTTACACTTCAGGTTGTATTTCAATGATTTTATTAGAAATAAAAGAAAACTATAATTATTTTAAAAAGGTAATGTCTATTTTATATATATATATATATATATATATATTTTATGGAGTAGGGAACTTACCACACATATCATTTATTTTTTGGACATTTTTTTCAAAGTCTTCCGAATGTCTGACGTTAGGAAAAGATTCAAAAGATCCTCGTATCCTTTATCACTCCATATACCATCTTTATCTTTTCCTAGCTTCAGATTAAGCGTGTTCCCCAAAAAGGTTCATTCTTTATAGGTTTGTCGTCCTCACTGTCTTCCCGAACCTGTGAATAGTTTTCAAATATTTGCGGCTGCTTCTTGTTCTTATCATATTATCACTCGATTATCTTGTTGTTTTGAAATCGTTTCTCTTCTTTTCTTTTCTTTTCTTCTTTCTTTTTTCTTTTTTTTTTACCCATAACTTCCATTTTTCGTATTTATTGTTCCCAGAGTAAACCCGTGAAAAATTGCTTCTTTTCGGCGTGTTCTTCTCACTATTCCATTACCATTTCGAGGAAAAAAAGAAATAAGGTATCCTGTCCTCCTATCTTTCTTTATCCATTTCATCTTTGATTTTCTCTGTAAAATTTTAGCTTTTGGGTGCATTGATTGCTTGATTTTGGGCATTAGTTTGTAAACCGAAGTGCATATTGTTGAAGGGAGAGTGGGATAACGTACAAGTGATGTGGGTTTTTGTTGGGGGACATTTGTTTTTATGAGTAGTGAAGTAAGTTCTAAAGAATCTTCTTCGACAGATTGGGGTTTATGGAATAAACTGGAAAAAAACACCAAAAAAGTCTTGTTAGAGGTATATAGGAAAATGTCGTTGAAGAAGATTAAATTGCGGTTGATGAAGATAAACAGTGACTCTTAATATATGCGGAGTGAGGTCCCTGGTAAAAACAAAAATACAGCTAACACCCCTGACTTACCAAGTAGTTATGATACTGAAAATGATACTTTTGATACTGCAGAATCGATACCGCCTCGTTCAAAAATTCCTATGTACTACACTAGAGAAAGCTCATTTGAGAAAGATTGAATTTGTTCGTCCATGAGGAAATCAGACCTTACTAATTTGAGGGCAAGGTTTGACATACCCGATAGCATCACCTTTAGACTACCTTTGAAAGGGGAGAAAGCAAGCGATCCTCGTAGAGGAGAGGTAGCCATCTTCGAAATCTTATTAGAATTAGGCCTTAGATTGCCTTTCCAAAGCTACTTCGTTAGAATCTTATATGAACTGGATTTAGCTCCATACTAGTTAGTTTTGAATTCCTGGAGGGTGTTGGTTGGGATGTATGTTTTATGGAATAAAATCGACATAGTGAGCCTTCCATTTCAGACCTTCATAGACTTTATCAAGTGAGAGCAGGCCCAAAAACTATTTCTGGATTTTTTTATTTAGCTGCCCATTCTAAGGGCGAAAGAACTGTGCCTGACTTCCCTGATTCAAACAAGTCTTGGAAAGATCGTTGGTTATTTGTCGGTGGGGAGTGGGGTCAGTCTATTCAGGTTGACGAAATCCAATTCTCGGTTCCTTCTTCTTTTTCTGCAGAAGGTGTTTTATTTTTTACCTTTTGGCATGTATGATGTACAACGATATTTGTTGATCATTCTCTATCCTTTATGGAAAAGCTATTAACATAAAGTTTGCTTCTTCAACGTTTCGAGGAAAGAAACCAACTTTAGACCCTGCAGCTGAAGCTTTAATTCAATAGATTATTTCTTAATCACAAATACCTAGAGATTTATTTTTGAATTATACTCTTAAACCTTCTGGGTTGATAATATTGATACCTCCATCGAAGAGGAAAAGTAAGTTTCATTTTGCTTCTGCAATCCTATCATTATTTTTATCGTTCTCCATATTTCTTGTCACTCTTTCATCATTCATTTGATTTTGTCATTCTTTTTCTTTATTGCTTTACTTTATATAAATATTTTTTGTATGCTTGTTGGCTTCCTTTATTATGATTACTTGACATAACTTTTATCCACTTAGGCATGGCCCCAGGGAATGAAAAGAATGAGAAAGGAAAAAGAAAGATTTCAGAGCAGCTCTAAAGAATTTGGCAGCTTTTATTGGTGCTTCTGGTTCCCAAAACGAACATGCCGATGAAGGGCCTTAAGGGACCCAAAACGAGAAGGATGAGATTGGTCCTATATCAGAAAGAGTATCCGAAAATATCCTTTCCCAACCCACTGACCTGGTGTTCTTTGATACGCAAACAAAGAAAAAACGCAAGGTTGGTATGTCAGTTGAAGGAACTTCTCCTCTGTTCTCTAAGTAATTGATATCAGTGCCACGAAGCGAGATAGATATGAGCATATGGTACCCATGATCAAATCAATGGAGTGTATAGTTTCTTGGGGCTGGGCTGAAACAGAAGGGAAAATCGGGGAAAAGGAGATGCTACGTTTATGCTTAGAGTTAAATTATAAGGCAGCACTTATTTCTCAGAATTTATTTAACTTCCTTTCTCTTTACCTCCTTTTTCTTCTTCTTCTTCTTTTCCTTTTTTTTTGTAAATGTCTTTCTGGTGGTCTAAGTATCGAGAGCAACTGCTTCAGCAGATTGATGATGCACACAGGATGTCTGAATTTGAACGAGAATGTAGCATATTGAAAAGAGATAAAGAGAGGCTACAGAAATGGGCTCAAGAGTTGCAAGATCAACATGAAAAACAGATTCAGGAATTGCAAAAAGAAAATGAATATCTGAAAATTCAAGTCATAGATTTGGATGATGGGTTGACAGTGGCTATTCAAACCCAGGACGAAATTCGGGAATAAGCGAATGCAAAGAGCTATGTTAGGCTGAGAATATGTTTTCAAAAATTGTTATCAAGTTCTTTTATTTGATATATATTTTTTACGATAACAAAATGGGGAGAATGTTTGTTGATTGTCTATTACATGCTCTTATGTTTAAATGTTTCACTTATACTATATTGAGGGGGAGCATAAATTTTGGATGTGTAATGCTTGTTCAATTTATAAGTTATCTTTCATTTGGCAATCAATGGTTTGTCATCATAAAAAAAAGGGAGATTGCTAGCCTTGAGGCTCATAACCCATTGTTTTGATAATAATAAATATTGATATTATTATTTAACCACATTCTTCTTATGGCATTTATTGTATTTCCAGCATGAAGAATTAGATTGCAAATGTGATGATTCAAAGAACATTCAAAATAAAGATATTCAAGAAAAGTAATAATGAAAACTCTTGAGCAAATTGAATAATTGAAGACACAAATATTAGGTGATTTTTTATATGTAATCTGCCAATGAAATTTAATATTAATTTGCACTTAAAAGTTTAAGATGATTTGTGCATGCCATTAGTTTTGAAAATCGGACCAAATACAACATTTTAAAACCCTGAAAAATGACTAAAATGCAAAGTTTTCAAAACTGCAGAAAACCGATTCAAAGCACTTGGTCCAACAAAATCAGTTCACACCGGTTCAGTCTAGTGTAGACCAATTTGATCGACCGAACCAGACCAATTGTTCAACTAATCCAGTGGTGGAATACTCTTTTGGTTTAGTCAACCAAACCAAACCCCTTTGTTGATCGAACAGAACCAGTTGGTAAACTGACCTCTGGAAAAATTTGAAATCCAAGCCTCTAATGGCTAGTAACGACTAGTTTTCTAACTTTCACTATAAATACTAACCTAAACTCATTTGGAACAACTTTTGCACGTTTGGAAAACTTAAGAAACTTATTTTACAAGTGCATTATAAATATTTGAGCTTTTATTTGCACATCAAATATTAAATTCATTACACACTCTAGCTTTAAATTGTATCATTCATTAAAGAGTGTTTTCTACCTTCTACATTATCATTCTTGAGAGATTAAGTGTAAGGCAAACACATTTAGAGTGAGGTTTGAGTGACACCCTTAAGTCACTTGGTTGTAAAGGTTAAAGAGGCACCTGATCAAGTCCCTTTGGTGTAAAGTTTAAGTGGCACCCGAAAGTCCACTTGGTGTTATATTTGCTTATCTTGAGTTGAAGGCATATTAGTAAAATCCTCAAGTGGGTGAGCTTGGAGGCGTGGATGTAGGCCGGAGGTTTGCTGAACCACGTAAAAATCGATGGTTTCTTTCCTAACCTTTTCACTCATTTAATTTGTATTCTTATCATTATTCTACACATTTCTCACATATACTTGAATTTGTTTTGTGATAATTTATGAAATAATTATTCATTGTGTGCTAAATTTTGTGTATTGAATTTAAGAATAATTTGAATTACTTAGTGTTTATTGTTGGGTTGATTTAAATTTGTTAAAATCTTTGAAAACCTAATTCACCCCCCTCTTGGATTGCCTTAGTGGCATTTCAAGGAATTCAGGTCAATTAATTAGTATAGAAAGAGTCAATTTTTATTGGAAAGTTTGCAAGGCATAGAGCTCTTATAGTGCAATCTATTCTCTAATTTAATCAAGGTTTTCTACCCTTTACCTATTTGGGTGTTCCAATTTTTAGAGGAAAACTGAGGAAGACCCATCTACAATATCTTGCTGATAAGATAAAATCAAGATTGAAAGATTGGCAAGGCAAATTGTTATCTTTGACAAGTCATATATAATTGGTTCAGTCTATGATTTAATCTTTCTTACGCTACAGCTTCTCGATTTATAAGTGGCTAGAGTCATTGCTTAAATAGCTTAATACTTAGTGCCGTAATTTTATTTGGACAGGAAATTGCCTTCTAGCAAGCATGTAACAATTGCTTGGCACAAACTATGCCTTCCTAAAGACCAGGGAGGTTTGAGGTTACAAAATCTCAATACTTTAAATTATGCTTACCTTCAAATTACTGGAGTCATTTTATTCACACCTGATTTAGATTCAATAACTTGTCTTTCTCTCATTAATACTCTTTAATTTGGATTGGGATTAGGGAGATTATTTCAAGGCTAAAAGAAGGATGTTGTTGGCTAATTAGTAATGATCATTTTGTGTTATTTTGGCATGATTGTTGGTTAACAAAGCCTATCTTCGATATGATAAATATTCCTACGAATGTTGCTGCTTCTCTTCAAATGAAAGTGTCTGATGTTATCTCAAATTCAACTTAGTCTATCTCTATTGGTTTTGCTTCTAGATTCCCTCATGTTGTAGCTAAAATTCGATCTATTATCCTCCATAGTTATCCTAAAGAAGACACATTTATTTGGTCATTCTCTAAGACTAGTACTCTTAGTCTAAAATAAAGCTATGAATTCTACCATCGAAGAAATTCTTCTTAGGTAGCCTTTCTTAATTTGGAGGAAATTTATCCCTCCTTGACTCTCAATTCTTCTTTGGAAAAAATTTTATGGCAAAATCTCCATAGACGAAAATCTAAAAAAAGGTCAACTTTGCCTTTCACCTTGTGTCAAAGAAACCACAAACCATATTTTTTGTGATTGTAATTTTGTTCAACCTCTTTGGAATTGGATTTTGAGGATCTTTAATACAACACTTCCTCCATATAGTTGCTAGTCATAATTATGGAGTGAAATTTCTAATAAACACTTCTCATCGCAAATCCAAAATCTTTGGTTTGTGGCTTGCTACAGGGTAGTTGACTCCATCTAAAAAACTCGAAACTCTATTCGTTTTAAGAATACCTTCATCAACCTATCTAATGCTTATCGATCTTGTATAGCTTTAGTAAAAGATCTTTCTGGTATGTGGAGGAATTTTGCACGATACATTTTGGCTTATTTTTAGGAGGTTTTACAATGGCTTTAGTGTTTAATCCTCTTTTTTGCAGAAGTTTACGGAGTGATCTTAGCAGTGGAAAAAGCTTGGTCTCGTAGATGGCATAAACTATAGATAGAAAGTAATTTGCTTGCTGATGTGACCTATCTTACTTTAGATTCCTTCCTTCCCCCTTAGCCTTTCCAAGTCCGTTGGGCTAATTGTCTCTACACTTTACGCAATATGGAATACTACATCTCTCATATTTATAGAAAATGCAATCAAATAACTGATTAATTAGCAAACCAAGGTCTTAGTTGTCATTCTTACACCTAGCTTACTACTCTACCAAATAATATTATCAAAAGTCTACTTCTCAACTATTGGGGTTTACCTAATTTTTGGTTTACTTGATTTTTGAAATTTTCTTACTGTCATGTTGCTGATTTTTTTATTTTTTTTGTGGCTGCTTGCTATTGAAATTATTTGGTGGTTAGATTTGTTTATAGTCTACTAGCTCTGTTTCAAAAATAAAGACTATTTTTGCTCTCTAAGCTGCCTAAAGCCTTTTATCAATTGCTGACTTTGTGTGTATCATGGAATTTTGTTTGACATTATTGTTTCCTTTTAGCTTGTCGTATCCCAGGAATAGCAAAGAACATCTAATTGGATGTATGTTGTTTGGAAGTAGCTGTTCTTTTTTGGCTGTTGTTTGCTATTACTATGCTTGGTTGTTAATTTTCTAATTGGCAAATGTTATTGCTACAATTTCTACAAGTTTTCTTGCTGTCTTTTAAGGTTCAAGAAAGGTGCTTATATGTGAAATCCTCTCATTTATGCTAGTGGTTTATTGCTAGCCTATTGTCATCTTGTTTTTCAACTGCTTGTTACATATGTGCTTTCCTACTTGCTGCATATGTGCTGTTGATGCTGTTTTTCTTTGATTTTGTCTTGCTTAGACTGTTGTTATATATTTGCTGAGTCTGCTACCTATTCTTTGTTTCCTATTAATGGATTCTACTGTAGTAACTTTTTGTTATGTTTTATAATTGTTGCAATTTCTTTCTCCTCAATTTGCTTTTATTGCATTTGTATTCTACCTCTCGACTACTCTTGTTTCTCCTTTCTCATATTTAACAATATATTATTTTGATGCTTTTATAAAAAAAAAGGGCCATTCATCTATATATATAAATTGTAATAATTTAATAAAAAGTTGCAATAAAACTTAAATAACATTTTCTATTTAGTTCCATCGATCATTATGAAATTATTAAAACTTAAATAAAAGTTGGCCAAATAATTTAATATTTTCTATTAGTGTTCTATTTGTTATAAATATTATATGAAATTAACTATTTACTCTATTGATCTTAAAAGATATTATGTAATTAACAATTAATAATATAGTTATAAATTAAGATAAGAAAGTTATTTAGAAAAACCCTTGTATTGGCGGATCTCTTTAACTCCAAAATAATACCTTAGCTCACAGCAATTTTTCTTTGTTGAGCACAGTCACCAAGAAGAAAATACCAAATCTTTGAGCATGTATGCATTTATAGAGAGTAAAATAAATAGTCAAGTGTATTATGCACAAAGAGGTAACACCTTTTATATAGTAGTGTTTAGTATTAGACATTGAAACAAGAATTATAAGCTAATTTAAAAGATTTGCAACTCCTAACACTTTAAATCTCCAATAACTGTTGGTTTTTGAAATTTGAAATATAGAATCATAACCCTCATCGAGTTTATTAGGAGAAATAAACTCTTGTAACTCCAAATATTATTACAAGGATTTAATTAATAAATATAATGAAGTTTTTAAAGCTTTATCTCCAACAATCCCCCATAAAAGTTTAAAAACTTTAAAATACACATATTCATAAATATAAATATATTTGCTACATTTCTATTATATAATCAATGTAAGTGTCTTTCGAGCTTAAACTTACATTTAGTGTTGGTAACATTCTCTTGAGGTACTAGAGTGAACTATGTCTTGAACTCAATTCCTTTAACCAAACTTCAATTACCAAACACATAATAGTGACAAAGACTCACTTTTAATGGGTTAACGCTATTAGTGGCCATACGCTCACATCTTAATTCTCACGAGAGTTTTAATAGAACAACTCAATTTCCATGGTCACGGCCTCATGACAACTCTCACTTAGGTGAATCCTCCAAAGATATAAGTGACCTATACCTTGCAAAAGTATGCCTTGGATTCATTTAGGGTAAATACCCTTCCTTAACATCACAAACTATTACTTTGTCACAAGAAATTAGTTATATTAAGTTCGCAAGTCCAATAGTTCAAATATTATGAAAATAGAATGAATTTGTTGATTGCTAAATTTAAATTCACTATTATTAGATATTAGGACCTTTGGGATTTATTGTGATGATATATATAGAAAATATTCTCGATCCTTTTTTATAGCATAATTAAGAATCAACTAAGGAGTGATCTTAATTAGAAGATGAATAATATTTAAGCACAAACAAACCAAAAGACTAACCTTTAAATTGATGATGAAAGACTACAAGTTGCTTTACTCATTGATACATAGAAAAACGTTCAAACATTCAATGTACTTTTCATTAACAATGAATCAAGGTTTCTAATAAACTAAAAAACTTGCAAAATATATTATTCACTCAACAGAAAAGTTTGACAATGAAGTACACAAACAAATTATCAAAAAAACATCATATAAATCATCAAAACTTCACCCTTAGTTCTAACTACGAATTTAGAAAAACATCATGTAAAGAATAAAAAAAAAAGATTTTCCCAATGCTAAGAAAGTAAGAGCTTTCTCCCTCAACTCTTTTGTTCTCAACAACAAGGTTTATATAGGCAAGATGAAGGAGAATTTATATGTGTGAATACAACAAGTTACAAATTTCATCATAACACTATCTTCCACTTTGAGACTCACTTTTTTCTATGGTCAACTCCAAAATAGACAAATATTTCTTCTTCAACAATATGGTCCCATGAATAAGCTTGTTAATGCTTCATGAATCATAGGACTTGGATCTGTGTAGTAGGAGAAATGGTTAAAATAATAATACATGTTCAAATTGAAACGTTGGCAACCACTGTCAAGATAATGATTACTTTAGATCCCTTAGATGAATGATTCCAAAAATATTATAACACCAAGGTTGTAGTTACGTTTCTCATGGTTTGAATGATTTAAGAATTAACTCAAACGGTGTGCTTTAGTATATTGTTTCAAACATTCAATGATAAAATATTCCAAATTTAGAAATGACCTCTAAATATAAATTGTGCGTAATTGAGTCAGCTTTTATTTGAAATAAAAATTATTAAATTTGAATATGCCTACACAAAGACACAATCATTATACTAATTGGTGCTTAAGTGAAAAATATATAGGTGAAGCATTTTAATTTTTTTAATTGCAACTTGTTCTATTTTGCACCCATACCCAAAAAACACAACATTAGTATTTCAATATAAGTATTATACTCATACTAACTTATACAATTGTACATGCAAGTAATTGAGTTTTAGATCATGAAAGCATGCAAATTAAAGTTATAGCAATAATGTTCACAAATTTTACACAAATGGGGACTTTGAATTAAATGATAATTTAATAATATCTTGTAAAATATATATATATGATATATTTGTAGACAGTTATCATCAATCATAGAGGTTGGGCTCATTCCTTTTGACAATTCTAAGACGGCTTTCCTTGAAAACCCTTTTGTTAATTAATCAGCTATATTCAACTTTAATTTTACAAAATTCAAAGTGATAACAACATTCTCAAAATTTATATCTCACTCTAATATGCTTGTTCATTTTTTTTGTTCGTATGAGATTGATTTACAAAATTTATAACAACCTTACAATCACAATGTATTGGAATAGAAGAAAAGCTTTTATCCACAATAGGCATTCAAGCAAAAGACTCTTAATCCATTCAAGTTCTTTACAAGTAGTATCTAAAGCTACAAGCTTAAATTCAATAGTGGTTCTCGAGATCTTAGTTTGTTTCTTAGATCCCCATGAAACAACAACTCCTTCTAGAAGAAATATGTAACTAGTAGTAGACTTTACATCTATAGTATCAGTTAACCAATTCACATCAATATACCCTTGAATCACATTAGGATAACATTGATAACATAATGAATAATCAATTGAACCTCTAAGATATGAGTATATCTACTAAGTCTCCCAAGAGTATATGATATATCAAACCTAGTTTTATTCGCTATGTATAATAAAGATTCTATTATCTAAGAATTCCTCAATTGAGACACTGGTTCCCTTTGATTTTTCTTCAATTTTACTAGAATCATGAGGCGTAGAAATTGAAGCACTATGAAAGTATCCAAATTTCTTTAGCATCTTCTCTATAGAACTATTTTGATCTAAAGTCGTACCTCGAGTTGTCTTAAAAATTCTCATTCCTAGAATTACAAGAGCTTCACCTAAATCTTTTATATCAAAATTTCTTGACAAATATAACTTAATATCATTATCATCTTCAAGTTTGACCCAAAAATTAAGATATCATCTACATATAAACTTAATAAAACATGTGCTCCATCAATTTCATTGTAATATAAACATTTATCAAATTCATTATCTCTAAATTCATATCCAAAATTACTCTATCAAACTTCTCAAGCCATTGTTTTAGAGCTTGTTTAAGACCTTAAAGAGATTTTACTAATTTACAAACTTTATGTTCTTGTCCTTTCACTATAAAACCTTCAGGTTGTCTTATATATATTTCCTCTTCTAATTCTCCATTTCGAAAAATAATCTTCACATTTATTTGCTGAATAACTAGGTTATGGATTGATGCTATGGCTATCAATATTCTAATCAACTCAAATTCACTACTTATGGCTTTTTTCTCCAAAAAGGTACATCTGTACAAACCATGGCTTCTTTATAAGTTGTAAGATCTCCTTTAACTGGAAAAGTATAAAAATCTTCTCCAAAATTCTTAACTTCTTTCTAATTCCTTTGAAGGATTAACATAAGTACTACTAGAAAGTTTTTCATAACCAGTTGGCTTCTCAACTTTATTCCTATAAGGAATGATATCTTGAAAGTAAATAGCTTCTCTAGGTTCTCCCCATAATATTATTGGATATCTCATTAACCTCAGAATTTATGACTAAAAATCTATTGGCACTACTATTCTTAGCATAACCTATAAACACAGTATCTATGATTTTGGGGTCTATTTTCTTTCTCTTAGAATATGTTATACCTATTTCTGCTAAACACCCTCACACTTTAAGAATATTAAGGTTAGAAACTCTACCTTTCCAAATCTTAAAAGATGTTTTCTCTTGATCTTTTATAGAAACCCTATTGCTACAATTTTTAGGTTGTAATACCCAAGCGTAGGTTTGTCAAGTAATAAAGATTCGGAAGTCCGAGTGTCGGTCCTCAGGGAATTGGTTATACTAAGTCCACAAGTCCAAAGTCCAAATATTGTGAAAGTAGATTGAAATTTTGATTATTAACTTGAAATTAATTATTATTGAATATTAGGGCATTAGGGATCCATTTTAATGATATGTATAGAAATTATTCTTGATCCTTTTTTTTATACACAATTAAGATTTAAATAAGAAATAACCTTAATTGGAGGATGGATAACATTTAAGCACAAAGAAACTAAAAGACTTACCTTTGAATTGAAGTGAAAAACCATAGGTTGCCTTGCTCTTGATATGTAGAAAACATCCAAGCATTCAATGTACCCTTAGTTAACAATGAATCAAGGTTTCTAACAAACCAAAATACTTGCAAAATATAGTGCTCACTCAAAAGGAAAGTTGACAATGAAGAACAAACTAAAGGATCAAAGAACAATACTATACAACCATCAAAAGTTCACCCTTTGCCCTAATTACGAAATTAGAAATACATGGAGTAAAGAAAATATGAAGAAGAAGAAATGAAAGTGTTTTTGAGAATACAAGCCTCCTTTTTTTCCCCTTTTAAGCTTTCAAAACCAAGGTTTATATAGGCAAGGTAAAGGAGAATTCGCACATGTGAATGCAAGTAAGTGGCAGGTTTCATCATAGCATTATCGTCCACATTGCGAAGCACGTTTGACTGTCTTCCACTCCGAATTAGAGAAATGTTTCTTCTTCAAAGATATGGCCCCATGAGTAATCTTTCCAATGCTTCATGAATCATGGTATTTGGACCTATGTAGTGAAAGTTACACTTAAAATATTAAGGTATGTTCAAATCGAAACGTTGACAGCTACTGTTTAAATGATAATTATTTTCAACCACCCAGATGCACGAATTGGAATTTTTCCATAACATGAAAGTTGTAGCTGTCTCTTTCCAGATTCATTTGAATCAAGAATCAACCCAATTGGAGCATTGTGGAGAGAGTTAGGTCCAAAATACCGAAGCATATGCACAGGTCCAGGCTTCAAATGGTAGGCCACGTTTTGTTGTAATGCCTCAAACATCTGGTGGTAAATCATTTCAAAATCGAAAATGACATCTGAAAATAAATTATGAAAAATTGAGTCAGCTTCCATTTGAAACAAAAATCATTATATTTGGAAGTGGGTAGACAAAGATATGACCATTTAACTAATTAGTGCTTCAAATAGGAAATATGATGTTGACCATTTTTTTTTCAATTACAACTTGGCCACCTTTCACCTATGTATAAAATACACTACATTACTATTTTACATAAGTATTATATACATGTCAACTTATATAATTATACATATTTACATGTAATTGAGATTTAAATCATAAAAACATGCAAATTAAAGTTGTGCCAATGAAATTCATAATTTTTGCACAAATATGGACTTTAAATTAAATAGTATGTAATAGTGTCTTCTAAAATATATATAAATAACACACTTTTAGACACTTATCACACCCCCCAACTAACATTTTGCTAGTCCCTAGCAAATTATGTAGTAAACAATTTTTTTTTTTTTTTTTTTTTTTACTCACTCAAAAAATATATATATTTTACAAGAAAATAAACAAAAACTGAGGTAAGACAAAAATCATTTCCATATCATCTACAATTATATGTCTAAGTTAGAGAAGTATAAGAAAACATTTGTCATCAAAGTTACATAAATCAAATTATTGTTAGAACACATGCCAATCCCCTAATCACAAATGTTAATGACATTTTAAAAGAAAATATACCCCATGAAGTTAAGAATAATGTCACTAATTTAATAAGGAATAGTGAGAATAAAACAATGACAACTCAAATTTCACATCCCAATTGAAAGAAAATATAGGCTTCAAATTTTGGATAAAGATAAATGATCAAAATGAATAATCAACAAAATACCTCAATATCTCTTTTTTTTTCTTTTTTTTTTTTATATATACTATATTATTCATCCCTTATTACTAGCATCTATTTCAAACTAAAATTTCTTAAAATCAAGAAGGTCTTTTATTAGGATGTAATGCAGGATTGGGACAAGGCTAAAAAGAAAATGAGATAAGAGTACACAAAATCATATGTTTGAGAAAATAGATATCTTAAGCATAATAAGATGGTGCATCAATAACTTTTTTTTTTCTTTTTTTTTTCTTTTTTTTCGTTTCTTTTTTTTTACAAAGGAATAACAATTTATATACTTTTATTTTTTTTATTTTCTTTTCTATTTTTTTAAACAATGATATATAAATATATTTGAACACTTCTTCATTTTTTTTTTCACCATCTTTTTCTTTGAAATGTAAACTCTTCTCAAACATAAAATGGTAGTAGATAACAAAAAGAAATAGGTTAGAAATCCAAAAGTAGAATTGGATGTGGTAAATAGGATAAGAAATGATTTTTTTTTTATTTAATGGCTCAAAGGGCTTACTAAGGGAAAACACATAAAAAGGTAGGCTTGAAAGGCTCAAACGGATCAAAGAATGCCTTCTATCATTTTTCAAGAAATAAAATAGCTATCCATATCAACTAGCTTAATGGGCTTTCTAATATAGCAACACATTTTTTTTTTTTTTTAAGTATTAGTTGAAAATCCAAGAGATCAATATCAATATCAAGGTTATGCACAAATTGTGGGCCAAGAAGGGTATTCTCCAAGGAAAAATAACAGGCTCGAAACTCACTTGGAACAAAATTACTTGGCATGCAATTCTTCCAATAATTAGATTTATTTCACTCTTCAAACTCTAGTTTCCTCATTTATTGCTAACTTGAACAAATAATTTAGGAAACATGGTGTGACAATTGTCTACTTAAATGATAAAATTCAAAACAAAACTTGAAAATGAATTTTTTTTTTTTTTTATAAGAATGTAAAGAGAAGAATATGTAAAGAGAAGAAGATACCTTACCCCCCAACTTAAATTAAGCATTGTCCTCAATGTTAAAGGATAAAAATAAAAGAAGGGTATAGATATTACCTGAAAAGTTGAAGAGGCTTGTACTCTTGATGTTGTGGTCTCCAAGAAAAATAAAACAAACAAAGAAAGAAAGAAAGCAAAAACAACTAACTAATAACATACAAAATAAAAAAAATTAATATTTACAAATAGTTGTGATTGTGGCTCACATCTTCCTCTAGTTTTACGTCTAGTAACGGCTTAAACGCCCTCTATGGGTCGAGGATTGGCTTCCCATCCAATTTTCTTATAAATTGGCAAACAGGGTCTTTTAAAGTCAGATTCCCAAGACTATAACGACCACGTTCTTTTTGGAATTGTGTGTGTAAATTAAGAATTTCACGTTGAACATATCCACTAGGATGCGTCTCAAGAGTCAATAGAATGTTATCTAAAGACTCTCTACTCAGTCCATCCTTTATGAATTGTATTTTATCTTCTCGATTTATAGACACCATTCCTATAGAACGACAACGTGCATTACAAGTCCAACGTGCACATTTATAACAAACTTGTAACCTTTTTGCTCTTCGTTTCTTTGCAAAAGAACTCTTACCTAGCCCAGGCATACGTGAAACAAATGTATTAGAAAATTCACCTTCTAATCGAACTTTTGCTTCAATTATCCAACGTATATCTTCAGGAATTCCTTTAAGCATGAGCATTCTTAACCTTTCGCACCTGGCTTGGTAAATTTTCAATAAAGCATTTCTAGGAAAAGAAGGAAAATATTTTAGCAAATTAGAAAGTATATCATCCATTGTGAAAAGCATGGAAAGAAAAAGAATGAGAAGAAAGTGTTTTTTTTTTTTCTTTTTTGTTTCAGTTATTTTGGGAAACTGAATTAACCGACGTAAAGAGTCACGGAGTACCGTTATCCGCCACTTAACCGGGAAACAACTCAGAGAAAGAAAACCAACAAAGAAAGAAAGACAACACACAAATAACAATAAATACAAACAAGTATCAAATGTTGTACACAGGCTCATTCAAAGTGGTAGACTCTCGTTCATTATTGAAATTCTCAAAAAAATGGCTTCAAACGATGTCCATTAACCTTGAAAACATTACCATTTTTGGGATCTTCAATTTCCACTGCACCGTGAGGATAAACAGTTTTAACAATAAAAGGTCCACTCCATTTGGAACGAAGTTTTCCAGGAAACAAGTGCAATTTCGAATTATATAATAGAACTTTTTGTGAAGGTTTAACAATTTTTCGAACAATATTTTTATCATGAAATACCTTCATTCGTTCCTTATAAATTCGAGAATTTTCATAGGCTTCATTTCTAATTTCTTCCAGTTCATTCAATTGAAGTTTTCTTAATGAATTTGCCTTGTCTAAATTGAAATTAAACATCTTAATGGCCCAAAATGCTTTATGTTCCAATTCAACAGGCAAATGACAAGCTTTTCCAAAAACAATTCTATAGGGAGACATTCCAAGTGGTGATTTGAATGCAGTACGATAAGCCCAAAGTGCATCAATTAATCTTAAAGACCAATCTTTACGATTTGGATTTACAGACTTTTCCAAAATGTGTTTGATTTCCCTATTTGCAAGTTCAACTTGTCCGCTTGTTTGTGGGTGATAAGGAGTAGACACTTTGTGAGTAATTCCATATTTTTTCATTAAATTTTCGAAAGGTCTATTACAAAAGTGTAAACCCCCATCACTTATTATTGCACGAGGTATCCCAAATCTTGAAAAAATGTTTTCTTTCAAAAATTTCAAGACAATTTTGTGGTCATTGTTTTTACAAGGAATGGCCTCAATCCATTTGGAAACATAATCAACACCAACTAATATGTACAAGTAACCAAAAGAAGGTGGAAATGGACCCATAAAATCAATACCCCAACAATCAAAAATTTCAATAATCAAAATAGGGTTCAATGGCATCATATTTCTACGGGTTATCCCTCCTAACTTTTGACAACGGTCACATGCCTTACAAAATTCATAGGTGTCTTTAAAAAGAGTAGGCCAATAAAATCCACATTGTAAAATTTTGGCAGTAGTTTTCTTTGCAGAAAAATGACCACCACATGCTTCAGAATGAGAAAAAGAAATAATTCTTTGAATTTCATTATCAGGCACACATCTTCTTATAATTTGGTCAGGGCAATATTTAAAAAGATAAGGGTCATCCCAAAAGAAATTATGTACCTGAGAAAGAAATTTCTTCTTGTCCTGTGAATTCCAATGAGATGGTATTTGTCCTGTAACAAGAAAATTAGCAATATCAGCAAACCAGGGTAAATTAGAAACGCTAAAAAGTTGTTCGTCTGGAAACATGTCATTTATTGGTGTAGTCTCAGATGATTCATCAAATACAAGTCTAGACAAGTGATCAGCAACCACATTTTGTACTCCTTTTTTATCTTGAATTGTGAGATCAAATTCTTGGAGTAACAGGATCCATCTAATGAGTCTAGGTTTCGCATCCTTTTTTGAGAGAAGATATTTTAATGCTGCATGATCACTAAAAACAACAATTGGTGAGCCAACAAGATAAGATCTAAATTTATCCAATGCAAATACTACTGCAAGTAATTCCTTCTCGGTGGTAGAATAATTCACTTGAGCACTATTCAAGGTTTTACTAGCATAGTAAATTACATAAGATTTCTTATCTTTTCGTTGTCCTAAAACAGCTCCAACGGCATAATCACTAGCATCACACATGATTTCAAAAGGCAAAGTCCAATCTGGAGGTTGCATGATAGGAGCAGATGTTAGCATGCTTTTAAGTTTAACAAAAGCTTCTTGACATGATTCAGTCCACTCAAAAAGCGTGTCCTTTGATAGGAGATTACACAATGGTTTTGATATAACACTAAAGTTTTTGATAAATCTCCTATAAAAACCAGCATGTCCTAAAAATGATCTAACATCTTTTACTGACTTAGGAATGGGCAAATTGGCAATCAGTTCAATTTTAGCTCTATCTACTTCAATTCCTTTTGATGAGACAATATGACCAAGTACAATACCATGTGTGACCATAAAATGACATTTTTCCCAATTAAGCACAAGATTCTTTTCTTTACATCTAATCAAAACTTTTTGCAATTTAGACAAACAATCATCAAATGAATCACCAAATACAGAAAAATCATCCATGAAAACTTCGAGAAAACGTTCAACCATATCACTAAAAATGCTAAGCATGCATCTTTGAAATGTGGCCGGTGCATTACATAAACCAAAAGGCATTCTTCGATATGCAAATGTACCGAATGGACATGTGAATGTGGTCTTTTCTTGATCTTCAGGTGCAATTTCAATTTGATTATACCCAGAATACCCGTCTAGGAAACAATAAAATTCATGTCCCGCTACCCTTTCTAAGATTTGATCCATGAATGGTAAAGGGAAGTGATCTTTCCTAGTTATTGAGTTCAATTTCCTATAGTCAATACACATTCTCCAACCAGCAGTGGTTCTAGTTGGAATTAATTCATTATTTTCATTCTTGACTACAGTGACTCCAGATTTCTTAGGTACAACTTGAATAGGACTGACCCATGTGCTATCAGAAATAGGATAAATGATTCCTACATCTAAGAGCTTGAGAACTTCATTTCTCACTACATCTTTCATATTAGGATTTAGTCTTCGTTGCATTTGCCTAGATGGTTTGGCATTATCTTCCAAATATATCTTATGCGTGCAAATCAATGGACTAATTCCTTTTATATCAGCTATGGTCCATCCTAAGGCATGTTTATGCAATCTCAAAATTTCTAACAATTTATGTTCTTGAAGATCATTGAGTTTGGAAGAAATTATCACCGGAAATGTTTCATTTGTACCCAAGTAAGCATATTTGAGATCGGATGGTAGCGGTTTCAAATCCAGCTTTGGCGGTTGAACACTTGATGGCACAAGCACATCATCACATTGTGGTAATTCTTCGAATTTGGGTTTCCAACCATCTTCGTTTGCCACTTGCAAAGAATCAAACAAAGAACAAATATGTGAAACTTCAGAATTTTTATCAAATTCAAATTGAGTAGAACTAGTCAAACAAACTTCCAAAGAGTCAGAAAATGAAGAGATAGGAAAATGATCATGAACAAGTTCTTCAATGAAATCTACCTCGTGATTTTCAATGTCATGCCCAGGTTGTTTACAAATGTTAAAAACATTTAATTCCAATGTCATGTTTCCAAAAGAAAGTTTTAAAACACCATTTCTACAATTAATTAATGCATTAGACGTTGCAAGAAATGGACGACCAAGAATAATAGGAATTTGAGTGGTTGAATTAAGGACAGGTTGTGTATCCAAAACAATAAAATCGACTGGAAAGTAAAATTTATCTATTTGGACCAACACATCCTCAATTATTCCTCTTGGCATTTTCACAGAACGATCAGCAAGTTGAAGTGTTATTGAAGTAGGTTTAAGCTCACCTAAACCTAATTGCTCATACACAGAATAAGGCAAAAGATTAACACTTGCACCAAGATCAAGCAAAGCACGTTCTATCCTAAAGTTTCCAATCACACAAGAAATTGTTGGACAACCAGGATCTTTGTATTTTGGTGGAGTGTTTTGTTGAATGATGGAACTAACATTCTCAGTCAAAAAAGCTTTCTTTTGCACATTAAGCTTCCTTTTAACTGTGCACAAATCTTTCAAGAATTTAGCATAAGAAGGAACTTGCTTAATTGCATCTAACAAAGGAATGTTGATTTTAACTTGCTTGAAAAGTTCAAAAATTTCAGAGTTATGATTCAGCTTTTTGATTGGTTGAAGTCTTTGAGGAAAAGGGGCAGGAATAGGGCATTTTTCAACATCACACAACTTAGGCTCATCATTCTTTTTATCAACAATTGATTTTGATGGTTCATTAGAATCATTTACCTTCAATGGAATGGTTTTATCAATGATCTTACCACTTCGAAGAGTTGTGATTGAATTGGCATCCTCAGGATGTGTACCACTTGAATCAGAATTATTGACATTAAATTGACTTACAGGATTTGGTTGTGGTTGGGCAGGAAATTTACCTTTCTCTTGAACACTCAAAGATGAAGTCAATTTTGAAAGTGTATTCTTAATGTCATTAATGGCTTGTGATGTTTGATTGTTTATGCTTGTTTGCCCTTGCATGAATGCTTGCAAAGTTTCCTCAAGGGTTTTTGAATGTGATGAATGATATGGAGGAAAATTTGAGGGTCTTTGGGGAGGTGGATGGACATTATGCTCATTTTTCCAACTAAAATTTGGATGATTTCTCCACCCAGGATTGTACGTTTCAGAATATGGAGAATGAGTTGGAAAAGTCTTTTTGAAAGTATTCATAGAATTTGCTTGGTCATGAAACATTTCTTTAAAAATTGGAACATTTGGACAATCTTGAGTGCAATGTCCCATGATTTCACAAATTCCACACACTTCATCATTAAGCACAGATTTGACTTCTTTTACTTTCCTTAATTCCATGGCTTCGATCTTTCTAGTCAAATTAGCAACTCTAGCACTTAAATCATCTTCTTGACTCAAAGTATATTTGCCTCCACTAGAACTAGCAAGATTAGATCTTATTGAATTTTCTGAAGAACTAGTGGTTTGCCAAGATTGAGAGTTTTCAGCCAAATGATCTAAATACTCTAAAGCTTCTTCAGGATCTTTATCTAAAAATTCACCATTACACATTGTTTCAACAAATTGTTTTGTCTCTGGTGTTAACCCTTCATAAAAGAAACTTATCGTTCGCCACTTTTCAAAACCATGGTGTGGGCATGAATTTAACAAGTCCTTAAATCTTTCCAAACATTGAAAATAAGTTTCATTCATTTTTTGACAAAAGTTTTGGATTTGTCTCTTGAAAGCATTCGTTTTATGTGTTGGAAAAAATTTCTTTAAGAACTCAGTTTGCATTTCTTGCCATGTACCTATGGATCTAGGTCTCAATGAATTAAGCCACGTTTTCGCTTTATCTTTTAAAGAAAAAGGAAACAATTTTAGCCTAATTAAATCTTCACTACATGTTTGATCAATAAATGTGGCACATACTTCCTCAAATTCTTTTAGGTGCAAATATGGACTTTCAGACTCTAAGCCATGGAAATTAGGAAGCAAAGGAATCATACCAGGCTTAAAATTGAAATTATTCGCATTAAGAGGAAAAATAAAGCATGAAGGAGATGAATTTCGAGGAGGTTGCAAGTATTCACGCATAGTTCGAACATGTGGATTTTCATTTTCACCGTGTATACTTTCATTTTCAGCCATGGTGTTTGATGTGTGTGAATGTGTAGATGAATCAAATAAATGACCAAAGAAGGTTTCAGAATTACCTTTCACCAAACGATGCGAGTAAGGATCACGATACCACCCAAGCATAAATTAGATAAGATAAAATTTAACAACAACAACAATAATAAATAAATAAAAACGTTAGAACAATAATATAAATAAAAAAGAAAAGAGGCGGTATAACCTTCCTCTTAACAAAAATAAAATAAGACAATTATAAAATGATAATATAGGAACTAACAAAAAATAAAAAAATAAAAATTAGGTGGTAGAACCAACCATTATATTAAACAAAAGAAACACGTAAACTAATCTTATAATTATAATACAACATTAATTTAAAGACAAGAGAAAAAAAAAATACAAATGGGCGGCTGAGCCTCCCAATTAAATAAAAGCAAGAAATATAAATAACAAAATAAATGTTAGAGTTAAAAGTTAAATGTTAGAGTTAGTGTTAGAAATTAGATGTTAGTGTTAGATGTTAGAGTTAGAGTTAGTAAAATAAAAGAAAATAAAATTAGAACAAGTAAACTTTATACAAGCTGAAATTCCCCGGCAACGGCGCCAAAAACTTGCTACAATTTTTAGGTTGTAATACCCAAGCGTAGGTTTGTCAAGTAATAAAGATTCGGAAGTCCGAGTGTCGGTCCTCAGGGAATTGGTTATACTAAGTCCACAAGTCCAAAGTCCAAATATTGTGAAAGTAGATTGAAATTTTGATTATTAACTTGAAATTAATTATTATTGAATATTAGGGCATTAGGGATCCATTTTAATGATATGTATAGAAATTATTCTTGATCCTTTTTTTTATACACAATTAAGATTTAAATAAGAAATAACCTTAATTGGAGGATGGATAACATTTAAGCACAAAGAAACTAAAAGACTTACCTTTGAATTGAAGTGAAAAACCATAGGTTGCCTTGCTCTTGATATGTAGAAAACATCCAAGCATTCAATGTACCCTTAGTTAACAATGAATCAAGGTTTCTAACAAACCAAAATACTTGCAAAATATAGTGCTCACTCAAAAGGAAAGTTGACAATGAAGAACAAACTAAAGGATCAAAGAACAATACTATACAACCATCAAAAGTTCACCCTTTGCCCTAATTACGAAATTAGAAATACATGGAGTAAAGAAAATATGAAGAAGAAGAAATGAAAGTGTTTTTGAGAATACAAGCCTCCTTTTTTTCCCCTTTTAAGCTTTCAAAACCAAGGTTTATATAGGCAAGGTAAAGGAGAATTCGCACATGTGAATGCAAGTAAGTGGCAGGTTTCATCATAGCATTATTGTCCACATTGCGAAGCACGTTTGACTGTCTTCCACTCCGAATTAGAGAAATGTTTCTTCTTCAAAGATATGGCCCCATGAGTAATCTTTCCAATTCTTCATGAATCATGGTATTTGGACCTATGTAGTGAAAGTTACACTTAAAATATTAAGGTATGTTCAAATCGAAACGTTGACAGCTACTGTTTAAATGATAATTATTTTCAACCACCCAGATGCACGAATTGGAATTTTTCCATAACATGAAAGTTGTAGCTGTCTCTTTCCAGATTCATTTGAATCAAGAATCAACCCAATTGGAGCATTGTGGAGAGAGTTAGGTCCAAAATACCGAAGGATATGCACAGGTCCAGGCTTCAAATGGTAGGCCACGTTTTGTTGTAATGCCTCAAACATCTGGTGGTAAATCATTTCAAAATCGAAAATGACATCTGAAAATAAATTATGAAAAATTGAGTCAGCTTCCATTTGAAACAAAAATCATTATATTTGGAAGTGGGTAGACAAAGATATGACCATTTAACTAATTAGTGCTTCAAATAGGAAATATGATGTTGACCATTTTTTTTTCAATTACAACTTGGCCACCTTTCACCTATGTATAAAATACACTACATTACTATTTTACATAAGTATTATATACATGTCAACTTATATAATTATACATATTTACATGTAATTGAGATTTAAATCATAAAAACATGCAAATTAAAGTTGTGCCAATGAAATTCATAATTTTTGCACAAATAGGGACTTTAAATTAAATAGTATGTAATAGTGTCTTCTAAAATATATATAAATAACACACTTTTAGACACTTATCACCTATTTAATATAAAGCAAGCAGATAACATTGCTTCCTCCCACAAGTTATCAAGTAAACTAGAATTTAACAACATTGAGTTTACCATATCTAGCAATATTTTATTCTTCTTTTAGGAACACCATTGGATTGTGGTAAGTATAGCAATGTTAGCTCATGTATAATTCCATTTTCTTCACAAAATGTAGTAAAGTCACTAAGAATATATTCTTCATCTTTATCGAATCTAAGTCTCTTTATCCTTTTCTCTAATTGATCTTCTACCTCATTCCAAATCTCATCCTTACTCTTAATCAAAAATAAACAACAATACGTTCAACAATCATCAATACAAGTCACAAAATACTTATTTCCTCCTCTAGTAGGTGGAACTATTAGAATTACAAACATCACTATGAAAAAAGTTTTAGAGTGTTCCTATAATAGACTTATAAGGCTTCTTTGATTATTTGGCTTTGTACACAAATATCACATTTATTGTTTAAAGTCAATTTGGGCCTTAAGAACTAAGCCAAGATCCATTATTCTTTTAAGTTTTTTCAAATTTATGTGACTAAGCCTTCCATGCCAAATACTAGACAATTCAATGCTAAGAACTTTTGGCTAGGAGTCAGGACTTCACTAGGAGGTCTTGGCTTCGATTCTTGCCATTGGCAAGAATGTTTAATTTTCAATGTACTGTGAGTCAACTCACTATAAGTGAGGCTCACTAAATTTTTAAAATTGAAAAAATCAATGCTAAGAACTTAAGAAATTTTATTGAAATTTCAAGCATTATTCAACTTAAATGAACCATCACAAACATAACCTTTTGCCTGCCAATACATTGTTTTTAGAGATAACTACCTTATGCGACTCAAGTATAATTTTATATCCACTAATAAGATTTCTTCTTACTTTAGATACATGCCTCAGTCCTTTGAATGTAAAATTTTTTCTAAAGGCTATCTTTAAATCAATATCTCCAACTCCAAGCACTTGTGCCGTAGAATTATTCCCTAAAGTTACACTTCCTCCACTTAAGTGCTGATAATTTTTTAAAAAGTTCCTCAGTTAAAATAAACACATACATTTGCTCACCACTCATTATTCTCATAAGTAAAATTCATACTTAAGAAATTAGAATTGAACTTAATGGTAGATTCACTAGAAACCTCTTTGTCCTTTAGCACATGAACAAGATCATTTTATCCTTCATGAAATTGCTTAGGCTTAGTCTTGAAAGCCTTAGTCTTCTTGTGAAAACAATCCCTAGCCAAATGGTAGGTCCTTTCATAAACATGGCACAACCTATCACCTTTGCCTTTAGAATTCTTAAAGTTATTAGGGTGAGAAGTGCTAGGGTGTTGACCATTCTTTGTTTTAAAATTCTTTTTTCTTAAGTTTATAACCTTATCCGTTATTGTTTTTGAATTTTTAGGACTTTAACAATATTCACCTTAGAGGTCTAATTTTCACTTATATCACTTAGTCTATTTTTCTCCTCTATTCTAAGTTTATTTATCACTTGTGATGTGGTAAGAACTCCTCATTTATGCTTAAGAAATTTGGAAAAATTAGACCAACTAGAGGTAATTTCTCTATTAAACAAGATACTTTAAAACTTTCAATACGTTTCATATCAATTTTCTTGACTTTCCTCAAAAGTTCTTGAAATTCATAAATTTGATCTATAATAGGTTTAGAATCTACCATCTTATAATTATTAAAGTTAGATATAGTGAATCTGTAAATATTAGCATGCTCTATCCTATAGGCTTGCTCAAGAGCATTCCATAAATCTAAGGCATTTTCGATAGATTCATAGACATCATATAGATGGTCACCCAAGGCACTCAAAATTCGATTATGCAATGATAATCTATATCTTCTTGCAAAAGTTCAATAGTTAAATTAGAGGCTTGACAAGTTCTTTCATTATTGGGTTCAATAGCCAAGATTAGTTTAAGAACCGTGAGTCAATATTTCAATTGTCCCACTAAATTTTTCTGGTTTAACAATATTTACTTCCTTGGCTTTAACAATGCTTGAATAGAGTTCTATTTAAAGAAAATAATATTTTAAAAAAAGGTTACATAATTAAAAGTTATTCTCATAATATATTCTTATAATGACAAACAATTTAATTTTATTACAGTAAATGACATTTAGGAATTTACAAGGAGAAAAACAGAAAGACAATTTTAATTACAACATATTTGAAATTTGTAACCGAAAATAATAAAATTTACATTACAATTTGTTAAAACTAAAAATTGTAATTGAACTTAAGTTCTTAGAAAATTAATAAAAGGATACAGTTTTAATATTAAACTAAATAAAGTAACTAAATTGTTTTTAGTTTAACTATATTAAAATTTTTAAATGTTTTAAAATTTTGAGCAAACTAAAATAATTTTAAATTTTAGATAAATAAAATTCTAGAAAGTGATTATTTTTAATATGTAAGAAAATTATAAAATTCGATCAAATTAAGATATACCGATGAAAATGTATTATTTTAAGAAAAAAAATGCTAGCTAGAAAACTAATTAATAAATATAAACCTTATAACAATACCGGCATATCGAAAAAAAAATACCAACTGACAATAATCGAATTTATTTATCACTTAATCAAAAATAAGCATGAGAAAATAATAAAACAATAAAGTAAACCTATCATGCAATATTATAACTATCACATTAACCATATATATTAAACAAAGATTTTTTTTTTTACTTTAGATTGTTATAAATATTATTATGAAATTAACTATTTATTCTATTGATCTTAAAAAATATTATGTAATTAACAATTAATAATGTACCTATAAATTAAGAGAAGTAAATTATTTAGAAAAGTAGTCACGCTTTGTATTGTCCCAAAGTTAAAATGTTCTTCCTTTGTGTTGATATTAGCATATATCTCTTCCACTCAAAGATAAAACCCTAACTTACACCCACTCTTCTTTGATGAGTACAATCACCAAGAAAAAAATACCAAGTTTTTTAGAGTCATAGTTGTAAGAGAATAGTTAATACAATTTTAGAGAGTAAAATAAATAGTTGTATTATGCACAAAGGAGATAATACTCTTTATAGAGTAGTGTTTAGTCTCAAACATTAAAAAAAATTAATAGCTAATTTAAAATTTAAAAGATTTGTAACTCCAAACACCTTTAATCTCAATAGCTATTAGTTTTAAAATTTGAAATATGAAATCATAACCTCCATAGAGTTAGGAGACTTAGACTTCTCTAACTCCAAATAGTTTTACAAAGATTTAATTAATATTTATTATAAAGTTTGTTATAACGAAAACAAGAAAGATAATTAAGAACGTAAATAAAGAACACAGAGATTTAACGTGGTTCACTAACGATGTGTTAGCTACGTCCACAGGCAAAGGAGAGAAAAGTTTTATTGATCTTGAGGAGTAAAAATTACAGATTGCGGCTAGGTTATGACCTAGAGAGTTTATATAGTACTCCCTAGACAGATGCGGAAAAGCCCAGGAAAAATAGGCCCAAACATATAACCCTAGCCCAGAATCCCGTCTGAACAGGGACTAATTAATTCAAGGCATATTCTAACAAATCTCCACCTTGACTTGAATCCTCTCACAAATAACAGATGTACCAAATGCACCATACACAATGCCAGATGTACCCAAAAGAAAAAAATCTCCTCTACCTCAGATTTTGCCCTCTAATAACAACAAACTGAAATAATGATGATTTATAATTTTAAAACACAAGTCTGGATTCAATGTGCAGAATTTACCATCATGTGTTCGTATTTTAATCGAGCCTATTCCAACCGCCTTACAAACAGAACTGTTAGCCATAGAAATATTGCCTCCATCTACCTGCTCATAGGTTGTAAACCACTCCCTGCGCGGACATATATGGTAAGACGCTCCAGAATCCAGAATCCACACATCATTGTGATCCGTGTGCTCATCAGCAACTAGAGCAATTTCTTCTTCAGAATTGGTATCTGCTACAACAGCAGTACCTGTCGGTTTATCCTGCTGCCTCTTCTTCTTGGGACAATCGGATTTCCAATGTCCCTTCTCTTTACAGTAGTTACAGACATCATTGGGTTTTGGACCCTTAGAAACTGGCTTCTTGAATTTCTTCTTCCCCGAATTTCCATGTCCATAACTCCCACTGGCTACTAACCCAGCAGCCTGATTATCTGCACCTGTACCAGTCGCCTTGTGGCGCAGCTCTCTAGTATGGAGGGACGATCTAACCTCCTCCAGAGACACAGTATCTTTCCCAACAATAAACGATTGCACAAAATTCTCATACGACAATGGTAAAGATACTAACAGAATTAAAGCAGCATCCTCATCTTCAACTTTAACATCAATATTACGCAATTCTAATAAAATTGTGTTTAACTGATCTAAGTGATCTCGAAGAGGCATACCTTCCTGCATTCGCAGACTGAACAGACGTTGCTTTAGAAGCAACTTATTGGTTAAGGACTTTGTCATATAGAGACCCTCGAGCTTAACCCACAGACCTTGCGCGGTTTCCTCCTCCGCGACCTCGGTAATGATATCGTCTGCAAGACACAGCATAATCGTCGAGTGTGCCTTCTCCTCCATAACGGCCATCTCAGCGGTGATTGGATCCACCGGCTTCCTCGCAAGTGGCGCCCACAGCCCTTGTTGTTTCAACAAGGCTCGCATCTTGATCTGCCATAAACTGAAACTATTCCTCCCCGTGAATTTGTCGATCTTCACGTTCATACCAGACATCTTTCTCACCGAATTTCAAACCCTAGACAGATCTAGCTCTAATACCAGTTTGTTATAACGAAAACAAGAAAGATAATTAAGAACGTAAATAAAGAACACAGAGATTTAACGTGGTTCACTAACGATGTGTTAGCTACGTCCACAGGCAGAGGAGAGAAAAGTTTTATTGATCTTGAGGAGTAAAAATTACAGATTGCGGCTAGGTTATGACCTAGAGAGTTTATATAGTACTCCCTAGACAGATGCGGAAAAGCCCAGGAAAAATAGGCCCAAACATATAACCCTAACCCAGAATCCCGTCTGAACAGGGACTAATTAATTCAAGGCATATTCTAACAAAGTTTTTAAAGCTTTATCTCCAACACTATTAATTCTTCCTAGCTCTTTTTCGAATATTAATTTTCTTTTTCATTTTTCGATCGAACAAGATATCAATATTATCAGAAGCAATTAACTAACTAGTATTAATTTTAATTAATACATTAAAAAAATTGAAGCTTGTGAAACAAATAGTATTAATTGCAGTTTCCAACTCATATATTAAAGATTTTACCCTTTAGAATATGTTTTTCAATGCACTGGCTTCTATATATTTTTATTGTTTGCATTTTGAGACGTTCTCAATAGTCATGCAACGAAGAGTATGATAAGAAAAGGGATTATTGTAATTTCATTTTATAAAAAGTAAAAAATAATTGAAAAAAAAAATTGATAATGAGAACCTCATGATTAAACCACATAGAATTGGTCAATTTCTTATCGGATGAATTAGCATCATTCATCAAATCTAAATTTAACTAAAATTTGAATTTAAATGATTTTTTTTTCTTACACATAAATATAAGTGTTAAATTGCTCACTTTTACAAAAATACAAAATTTAAAAAATAATATTTTGACATATATACCCTTTTAAAGTATTGCATATATTTATATCTATATCTTTTTTTAAAAGTTTTGATTGTTAATACAATACTTTATAAAGAGAATAATTTCTAATAAGTTATATTAATATTTATAAATTTTCCATATGATATGTGGATTTTTTTTTCTTTTTTGGCTTAATATTGTGAGTAAAGAAATTATAAATGAAAAATTATATAAAAAAGACAAATCATATAGTAATATTTTTCCAAGTGTGTAAAAATAAAGGGAGATAATAAAAATGAAAAGGGTTAAATAAGCTTTCAAATTTAAATATTATAAAATAAACTAATATAATAAGAATATTTTGAGAAATAAAATAATTAATTCATTCAAACATTGGTCATTTAGATATAAATTAAAATTTGAACTTAATTACATTTAGAAATTTTTAATAAATTTTCAAATGAAAATTAAAAAATAAACAACTTTTAAATATATGATTAATTTTATTCAGACTTTAATTCATAAAACCAACAAACTCTTGTATGTTAAACTCGTATTGACGACTTTTGATTAAAATATATCAATAAAATAAGAATATAAAAATATAATTTGTAATATATGATTAAAACTTTTGAAGAGATCTAAACAATGAATAGAAACGGTAAGGAAAAATAATTGATTATAAATAAAATATTTAAAATTTTAAAAATTGAGACTTATATATACCTTACAAATAAAAGAGTTTCAAAATCTGAATAAATAAATTTAGGATAAAAATGTGTTTAAATTTGATATGTACATAATTATGTGAAAAATAAAGAAAAGGACCCTTTATCATTTTTTATTTTTGTACTAACTTCTAGGATATTATCAAAAAAATCGTTTTTGGATAAATTTTAAATAAATAATTTTTTAAAATTTTTTTATTTTTTATTTTTAAAAATATAAAACGCTATTAGGTTAATGTGTCAAATAAACTCCATACTATAACTTGAATTGGATATGTCTCCTTTTTTTGTTTTTGTAATTTTACCTAAATTAAAATTGTAAGTGAAAAAAATATTTTAAAGGGCTGATGCTAGCATCATTCTTTTAGAAACTATTTTTATCTTTTTTAAAAAAATAGCCAAAATTATTTCGGTTGTATGGTTTGAAAATAAACTTTGTTATTAAAATTTAAACTAAACACTAAAAAATAACATTTTATAGGATTAATAAATGGTTAATCCAAATCGTCACCTCTAATTAGGGAAACTAGTAAACATTAAATATTGTTTTTTAAGCTTATTCACCAATGGGTTCACTTTATTTTTATTTAAAAATATTCTTAACATAAAACTGACAATAGAATCAGCACATGAACCACTCACTGTGTGATATACACATAGCGAGTCAATACGTATACACACCTTATATCTTATGCACCCATAAGATGATTAATAACAATAAAAGTTATACCTTTTAGATAGGACGCCCTTATATTATTATTTGTAATGGGTGATCCACCAATTGGATAAACTTTCACACATCCGTAACAAATTTATATCCATCATAAACTCGATGTACCACATCAGAATAAGCTCCGCTATTCATAGATTTAAAGGATTATTCAAATACAGGAATAACAACTTCATAATCCTTTTGGAAAATGTTTAGTCATTGTTGATGTCATGATTGTTCCTACCGACACGTGTCAATCGTGTAGGGTCGATCTGGTCAATAATCAAGATTTCTAATTTGTGGGGTGCAATGCATTAACTGTATGTACACCTTTATCCACTTTGGTATTTGACACTCCTTCTTAGGTTGAAGTTCTGATGCCTGTCACAAAAGAAAGTGGAGTTAGGAGGCGCCGGTGATATTTACTACTAAAAATCCTCTGATGATCAAGTTAATCACGGAGTATTCTTAATGGGATTTTGGGAGATACAAGATTAAGAGTTCAACCTCCTCTTTTCCTAGGGGTCTTGGGGTTTATATAGGCGGTGAAAGTGAAGGTGTTTGACTGTCATCATAAAGTTGTGCAGGTGCCACTTGGGGATGTTTCTCGCATGTTTCCATGTCACAGCTTTTCCCCATTTTATTCCCTTGTTATCCTACCAGCTTTTGTTAAGGTGTTCCCGTGGTGCCATTTGTGCCTACCAATTTATCTCGGTAACATGACCTCGTCATTATCTTACGAATGATCTCGGCATTACCATTGTCGGTATAGGTTATAGGGATTCGATAAAAACTCTTTCCCCAACACAAGCCCCCTTAGTTTTTAGTCCTTTAGACAAGGCTGAAATTTATGAAAACTAACATTTTTGTCTTTTGGTCGTGTTGATTTTTGTGAGGCGGGATATTTTCCTTTATTGACTTTTAAATTTTTCAAATCTTATTACCGCCTCTCACTTAAGAGGAAATCTCCTTTGTGTCGCCACCACTGATTATGTTGCTATTGTCTTTTCAAGCACTTCTTAGAGGATCTTTTTTGTAGGGGTTTCCTTTAGGTCTGAGTAGAGATGGATCCTAAATGGGCACATCTCAGTGCTTCAAATTTCGAATTTAGACCTTATAACCTGCAATTTAGTGATAACTCCCCAAATACCTCAGAGGACACCAGGGATATCGAGGAAATACGCCCTCCTCCCACTTCTAGCATTGCTCAAAGCTCCGCTGTTTCAACATCAACTAGTGAAGGTCCTATACGTCTGGGAGCATCACGGGGAATAGGGGTTTTAGAATGGGTGCCATCCCATATGCCATAAACTTGATTCCACAAAAACTGTCTCTGGACATTCTCGATGCACACCGAGATGCATACATTATTTTGAGGTCAGTTAGGATTAAGCCAGTAACTCCTGGCGTTTAATCTACATTTTTTTTAAGCTAGGTCTTCGATTAGCTCTAGAACCTTTCATTCGAAAGGTGCTTAACTTCTATGGGCTTGCCCCGACACAAATAAGTCTAAATGACTGAAGATGTGCCATTGATTTATGAGTCTTGTACAAAAAATATTGTTGAACTGACACCAACGAACTTAGCTATTTCTTTACAGTCAAGGTCAATCCTAGTAAAGACCACTCGGTTTCTTCCATCTTGATGGTTGTTCTAGTAGGAAAAAATAATCGTAGATAGCCCTACCTCCAAAAAATCTTAGAAAAACAAATATTTTTTTATAGGGGTATATGGGGACAAAATTACACTGAGGATTCCACCCTTTACCTGATACAGTCAAAGTTTCAAGAACCGAGTCTTTTAAATTCTCAAAATCTCTTCCCCTTCTAACTACCTTTCTTCTCTTTTTTTTTTTTAAATGTCTGTTGTTTCTATAATGAGGCACTCCAGGACTCCCGACTCTCGCATTCTGAGACAATCAGTGCTGAGATTGTTTTATTCTGTAGTAGGGTTAAGAGAAACCAGTTGAATCTTTTCATTCCCAGCCAGTTATTTGACGTGGGTTTCATATCTAAACACACCAGTGCCCAAGGTCAGTCTTCATCATCCCTTAGCTTTATTTTATCTCTTTATTTTCGAGCTAAATTCTTAACCTTACAATGTTTAGACCATCTCTTTCAGGAGCTTTGTTGGCAAGATATGGCTGATTCCGGAAAGACAAGGGGAACTAAGAGAAAGAATCCTGAGCCTGCTATAAAATCTCTATCCACTACTTCTTCCGAGGCTGATTTGAACAAGGCCCTCCAACTGATGAAGAGGAGGAAGTAAAAGGGTTCTTCTTCGCTGATCATAAAGGATATTCCATGTCCTTCTCCTCCTCCTCTGAGGTCATAGTAACCTCCTCGCCATTGGTGATGTCCATCAATTCTCACGTGGATGTGCCGTCATTCGTGCTCCCTTCTCTACCTCCAGATTCTTCCTTGGTACCTATGTCGATTCTCGATTTTCTTATCGACATGGTAGACAGCCTATCTTTCTCTGTCAAGGCCGAGGACATCACGCGAGTAACCCCAAAACCCTTTGACAAATTTTGGAAGGATATAGAGAGGGCTTCTAGTCAGGGATCCATCTACCGCCTTACCGTAGTGCTTATCTTTATATAACGCTTACCTTACCCTCCTCCACCCTTTTTTTTTTCAATTTTTTGTGTTCATTTGCTCAAGGAGGCCAGATGCCAAAGATGTCATTCTAGCTCAGAAGTGTTATTCAGAGCTCGCCTCCTTCTCGACAAAGAAGTTGAAAGAGCTGAAAGTTAAATTGAAATCGGCAATTAATGAGGCCAACCACTTAAGAAAAGGTGCGTGAAAGCAGAAACTGAGGTGATTGTTCAAAAGGCTGAGGTGCACCACCTGAGAATTGTTCATAAACAACTCAAATCCTCTTTGTAGTTGGCTCGCAGGGAGCTGGACAAAAAAAAAAAGCTGAGCATTCTACCTAGGTGACATGCTTAGAAAAGGCGGGTGCTAGTGCATATCTCCTCGGTTACCAAAGTGCACAAAGGAAAATCTATAAAAGGGGCCCTTCTTTCAAGATGGATTGGATGGAGTTCCCTTTTAATTTAGACAAATTTTTGGCTACCAATGTAGATGTAGGGGAGGAGGATACTCCAACCGAGGAAGTCACCCTTCTTTCCGACCCTCCTCCCTATACTGGACCAACTAATCCTTCACTTTTAGCTTTGACCACCGAAACAGAAGCTCCTGGCATTGACCCTAGAGGTGGCAAACAGGCCTGCCCAGCCCGGCTCGGCCCGTAAAATATAAGCACGACTACTGTATGTGTCTGGACCGGTATGGCACAACTACTGTACATGTCTGGGCCGACACGGCACACAAGCCTGAGCACGCTTAAAAAATACGAAGCCTAGCGCGGCCCATAAGGCACGGTCCGCATAGACCGTGCAAGGCCTGTGCTTGGGCCAGCCTGCAGGCCGTGCCTAGCCCGTGATGGACCAGCCCATAGGCTCATATTGAGTGCGAGTTGTGCCTGGCCCATGATGGGCCAGCCCATGGGCCATCCTTAAGATTAAAAATTATATATATTTATATAATGTTATCCTTATAATAAAATAAAAATTTATGATAATAATATTAAATTTTTTAAATACATTAAACTATATGTTCAGGGAGTTTTTAAAAAATACTCTAATAATTCATGATTAAATTTAAATGGTTGAAAATTTGTATTAAATCTCAAAATTAAAGGGTTGACTAATTTTTTTCTCATTTTAATTGATAATATGAAAAGACATTTCTACATTGAAATAACATTTTTTTATTATTAATATTTTTAGTTTTTCAAAAGTATTATAATTTAGAAAACTTGTTTTTTAATTAATTTATTTTTAAAATTTCAAAGAACAACATTTACAGCAATAATTCAATAAACACTTAAAATAAATAATATAATAATTTATCAGACTTAAATACAATTAATATATTGTAAAGACAATTATACATTACTTGAAATTAAATAATTAAATTTTATTTTTAAAATTTGAGATTAAAATAACAATATTGATTTAATATTATTTAATTATATATTGAAGGAGATTTAAGAAAATATTATAATTGTAATAATAAATTATTAATTTTTTAGTTATAATTAATAATTCAATTAATAATTCAATTAATTATAAAATTTCAAACAACAACATTTACAATTACAACAATGATTCGATAAACAATTAAAATACATAATGTAATGATTGATCATGCTTAATTATGATTGATATATTGTAAAAATATTTATACATTGTTTAAAGTTAAATAATTAAATTTCAATTATAAAATTTCAGATTAAAATGACAATATTGATTTAATATTATTAAATTATATACTAAATGAGATTTGAAAAAATACTTTAATTGTAATGTGGAATTATTAATTGTTTTAGTTATACCTAATAATTCAATTAATTATAAAATTTCAAATAATAACATTTACAACAATGATTTAATAAACAATTAAAGTATATAACGTATTAATTGATCATGCTTAGTTATGATTAACATACTATAAACTATAAAGACATTTATACATTACTTAAAGTTAAAAATTAAATTTCAATTTTAAAATTTCAGATTAAAATGACAATATTGATTTGATATTATTAATTATATATTGAAGGAGATTTGAAAAAATACTCTAATTGTAATGTGGAATTATTAATTTTTTTTAGTTATAATTAATAATTTAATTAATTTTTATATTTCAAACAACAATATTTTTGACCGTTTGAATTAATAACGTTGCTTATTTTAATGACTAGTCAAACCATTACTCACCCCAAAATCCAATTTCACTTAATCATGACAAGCCAATTCAATTGTAATGTGGAAATATTAATTTTTTTTAGTTATAATTAATAATTCAAACAACGACATTTTGGGCCGTTTGAAACTTTGAATTAATTTCGTTTTCAATTTACTGACTACTAGTCAGACCCTCAGACCTTCACCCAACCTAAAGCCTAATTTCGCAGAATCATGACAAGCCAATTCAATTCAAATTTCAATTTTTCAGACTTAGTCTCAGACCCTCAGTGCATTGTTATTTTATAAACCCGTTATTCATATTGAAATCCAAAACCCATACCCATACACCCACCCACTATATAAATAAAAGCCCATCTCATGCCACTTAGCCACCTATCTTCAGCACATTCTATACGAATACAATCCCTAATTTTTGCTTTCTTCATCAGTTCGTCTCTCTCACTTTAGTTTTTACTCTTTCAATTCTCTCTTTTTAATTAGCCAATCGCACGCACAAACCAAATAATTGTTGAGATTTCGAGCTGAATTAAATCTTTTTAGATAAAATAAATAGCATGACAATTTATATATGAGTTAGTAAGTAAAATAAATTTGAAGTGGTTTTGACTTAATTTAGACAATAAGTTGTTAGAACTTTAGGACCAAGAAAACCGCGTATCTTGTTTATGTTCTTATTATATATAATTAAAATTTTGGGTTGTCACCCCAACAAAAGTTAATTAATAATACCAAGGAAGCACTAATGAATAGTTACTCGAAAATATTTTTGCTAATAAAATAATTGTTAGCCTATGCGGTAATGCCCGTTAGCTTATATTTTAATGTCCTGCATGCTTTTGAGTTTTGACATTCCTTTTCTTTTAATAATTCTTTGTATTTAATGCAAAGTTTCTGGCTTATCCATGTCATTAGTGGTTACATGCTCACAGAGATTTCATCCACTTCATATGTGTTGAAATTAATAAGTTGCTGGACAAAATCTTAGCTCATTTAATTGTGGTGCATTTTCTAAAAGTCTAAATTCTGATGCTTGTGTTGTATTTGCATTGTTTTACGTATATGTAGGTGTCTATATGGTATAAACTAAACTTCTGAATTTACATAATTAAAGCTTCTGAATGTTATACACTTTACTGTTTTTTTAAATCAAGTATTACTAAGGGCCACATGTGAGAGTTTTCATGCTCATTGTTTTTTTCCTTATCAATTCCTTTAACTTATTGATGAAGTTTATCCACTATAATTATTTACCGTTATGCTTTGTTTTTGTGTCTTAGGTAATCGAGTGATTGTTGGTTTAAGCTATTTTTTTGAAAGTATGGCATCTAGAGATTTTGGACAAGATTCTACAACTGGAACTAGTTCTTCTTTTGCATCTTCTACTTCTACTTCCAAAAGGACTAGGACATCAATTGTTTGAGAATTTTTTACATTAGAGAAGCGACACAATTCCTTTGGGCAAATTGAAAATAAAATTGTTTGTAAGTTATGTAAGAAACCTCTAAGTTATTCAGCTTCAAGTGGAACTGGACATTTAAAACGACATGCTGAAAAATGTAGCCAATTACCTGCTCCCTTAGCTGATCGTATACAATCTCAACTTGCATCCAATGCTTTTGGTTCTGGGGACACTATTTTTAAATACACACATCAAAACATGGAGAGAAGGGATGGCTAAATGGATTGCGTCAAGCGAACTACCTTTCACTCAGGCAGAAGATAAAAGGTTAAAAAAAATTATACAAAGGTATGTTCAACATTCTTTCAAATTAGTTCCAAGAAATACATGTAAAAGTGATTGCATTAAATTATTTCATCAAGTCAAACAAAATTTGATTGTATCTTTTCAAACATTTAGAGGTGTTGTCTCTGTTACTATGCCTGTCACAAAAGAAAGAAGAGTCAGGAGACATCGAAGATATTTACCGGTGAACATTCTCCAACGATCAAGTTAGTTACAGAGTACTCTTAACGAGATTTTGGAAGATACAAGATTAGGGGTTCAACCTGCTCTTTTCCTAGGGTCTTGGGGTTTATATAGGTGATGAAAGTGAGAGCACCTAGTTGTCATCATGAAGTTGTACAGGTGCCACTTAGGGATGTTTCCCGCATATTTCCATATCACAGCTTTTTCTCATTTTATTCTCCTATTTATTCCCTTGTTATCCTACCAGCTTTTGTCAGGATTTTCACATGGTGCCACATGCAACTGGTCTATTGTTATTTCAATAGAAATTTTTCCAAGACCAACGAGATCGGCTGTAGAGGGTCTGAATTGAATGTTGCTTGTCAAAAGTTCGTAGTTATTTCCAAAGAGCTTGCAAACTGATTCGATTAACGCTGTATCAGCCATTGCAATATTATTATTAGTAATACCATAAAGAAAGAAGAATGCAGCAACGTGACAAAGAACGAGATAAACTGAGAACTTATTGTAAGAGGAAGACGCCATTTCTTAAGTCAATGGGGAAGCAAGGTAGAATACTAGTCTATATATAATATAAGATAATGGCAAATATAAGTATTTATTGTTATTTAACGCTCCATTATTAGTTACTAACAATGTAAGATGCGATCATCAAAATTGAATAAATTAATTTAATACATCTTTTTTTTTATAGTATGACACTAGTTTTACCCTATAATTAAATCTATATACTTTAAAAATTAATATTTTAATTGTTTACTTAGGTGGTGTTTGTTTATTCTATCTAAAGTCTTAACATGCGTGTTAATAAATTTATTCATATGAATGATACTGCAATTGAATTGTGTTCACTTGTAAAAATTCACTACAAATAGTCCTTTATTTGCGGCAGATTAAAAATCAGCAATAAAATCAACCGCAAAAGAGGTTTTTCTTATGGTGATGAATAAAATCTGAATTTAATTGATGTTTAAATCTGATGATACGTTTGTTTTTTTTTACCTTAACTGTTTTAATATAACTGTTAACTTTATTTGTTTTTACAAAAATAAAAATTTGAAGCTGATATTTTTTTCTCTTATTATTTATAATTATATTTTGTATAAAGTTTAATTATGATAACAAAATAATTCATAAATAAAATAATTTAATAAATTATATTACTTTGTATATTAATTTTTTATATGATATATCAATTTTTTTTCTTTACTTTATATTATCAGTAAAAAAATTATGCATTAACAATTTAAATGATATGAAAATCAATGATGCATTAAATAAAAAATATAAATTATGTCTAAATATTATTCTGATTACGTAAGTAGAGTGAGAGGCAGCAAAAAATAAAAGTTAAGACATTTTTATAAGATTTTATATATAAGTTAAAAGAAAAAAAAAATACTTCTTGAACATTTAAATAATTTTATTTAAACTTATTTTAGAAAACATGAAATTGAAACTCAAAAAATTATGTTATTCTAAATTTGGTTACAATTTATGATATTATATGAAAAATGTCCATATATTTTAATGGGTAATTGACTGAATACCTTCATAAGTTCTAATAATTTTAAAAATTCTCATTATACCCCTATGCATAATATTTGTTAAAAATAACTAACAAATCTTTAAATTTGATAAAATATAATATATTTATATAAATATATTAATAAATAAATAGAAATATTATTTTAATAATATATTGACAAAATACTTTTATTGTGATTAATTATAAAAAATTAAATAATAACAAATTATATATTTGTAATTATTTAAAGTAAATCCAAATAAAACATAAATAAATTTAACTTACTAATAAAATATAGATTTGTAAATTTATTTATTATATAATAAATATTTATTTATAATTATATTGTAATCTAAATAAAATATATACATCTTTAAAATATAAATAAAATAATAAAATAAAATACCAATAAAATAAAAATATATATAATGTATTAATAATTATTATATTAAATATGTGCTATAAAATAATTATAATATTTATTGGTATATTTTACATAAATATATTGTATTTTATTAAAAAATTTAGATGTGTTAGTTATTTTTTAACAAATATTATGTATAGAGGTATAATGAATATTTTATATAAAATTTAGACTTTTAAGAATATTTTTAAAATTATTAAAATTTATGAGGAAATTCAGTCAAACTTTAGGGACTAAAAGGGCTTTTATCCTATTTTAATTTGGACAACAATATTGATAAATTTAAGTTGAAATTATTTTAATTTGTAAAACAATAAAGATTCTATAACAAAAGTTTAAGAATAATTTCTTAATTGAAAATTTTGATGAATAAAAGCATAGGGAGGGAGAATATGACAAAGTTATAGATTAATAAAGGAAAAATATTAATTTCATCCTTAATATATTTTGATATTACCACTTAAATTTTTACTGTTTCAAAATTATACATTTAGTCATCGCCGTTATAATATGTATGTTAAATGTTAGTATATTTTATCATTTGACATAGTTACCCTTAACTAAATTAAATTTGTATTGGGTTTAAACTAATACAAAAAAATATAAAAAATAAACTTATTTTTATTAAGACACTAATTGCTTTCATTTTTTATTTTATTTTTTATTTTAACAAATAATTATTGAATAATATTTTTTTAGATTATAAAAATTTACAAACAAATATTTATAATTAGGCTTTATAAAATGTCTTATCCATAAATAATTTTTTATAAGAAATTTAAGTTTTATTATATTATTTGTAGTTAATTTTATTGTAAAATTAAAAAAATTTAAAAGAAATAAACTTATTTAGATTTTATTATTTTATATTTATTTAATTTTATTGTAAAAACTAAAAAGAAATAAGCTTTTAGATTTTATTATTTTTATTAAAATTTTATTATTTTTATTTTTATTTGATTTTATTGTAAAAAATTTAATGGTAAAAAGAGATAAACTTATTTATATTTCATTATCTATATTTATATTTGATTTTATTGTAAAAATTAAAAAAATAAAAATAAATAAATTTATTACATTATGAATTTAATTTTTTAATTTAAAATTAATTTTTATTAAATAATTTTATTCTTAATGTTTATTTGAGTTTTTTAGAATTGATATTTATTTTATTTTATTTTTTAAAAATTAAGTGACATTATCATTCTCAATATAGGGACAATAAGGCCATTTTCACTCAAAAATTAAATTTTTGAGGTTAGTGTTATAATGACAGGGATTAAAGGTATAATTTTAAAACAGTAAAGATATAAGTGGTAATATCGAAATACATTAGGGATAAAATTAATATTTTTTATTAATAAATTTTAAGAAAATAAAATAGTTACGAGTATTTATGAAATATTTAAAAAATAAAAATTTAAATAAAACGAGAATAATAAATTATAATATAAATAAAATTTAGTATCACGTGTTAATATAATTAGTAATTATATATTTTATATTCTTAAATAATTTAATTTAATTTTAATTAAAAATATAAAAAAGAAGAGAATTTTGATTATTTTTGTTTGTAATAAATATAAAATTTTAATATATCTATTTTTTAATTTTTATTTATGTTAATTATGAGCTTCACAATTTTTCTTAAGAAAATATATTGAATATAATATAATTTTTTAAATAAATTTATGATATAAACACAAAATTCTAAAAATATTTAAAATTTTCTTAATAACTATATATCAAATTATTATTAAGAGAGTCAAAGAAGAAGGTTAAAAATATTTTAATATATGAGTTTGCTAAACCCATTGTTATAATTTTTTATAACAATAGTTTTTTTTCTAAATCTTTATTAAATAATATATTAATTTTAACATTTTAGTTCGTATTATGTTCCTTAGTTCGTGGTAAATAATAAGAACTAAATTGTTATAATTAAAAAAATTATATCTTATTTTATTATTTTTAATATTTAGATATGAAAATGATAATAACCTAACACATTAATTGAAGGGTATCAAATTCAAAGAGCATATTTATTTATTTTCTTAAAAACTTGAGGGTATATGTCAGTTAATCCACGAATTCTAAGGTTATTTGTCATTTCCTCAAACTTTTGAGGTATCTATCAGTTTGCCTTTATCTTAAAAAAAATACTATTATGCTTCCCAACATTCTAATAAGGGTGGAAAAAATCAAATTTGCTTTATTTTTTAAAAGACCGAACTAAGTCAATTCAGTTTAATTTGATAGTCTTAATCTAAGTTCAATTCTATTTCAATTTCACCTTACTTTCAGCCCGGAACTTAAACGTTTGGAATACTTTTATATAAGTTCTTAAATTAGATAAAAATTACAAAAAAAAAGTAAGTTTTAAAGTTTATAATAATTTTTACTATTTTTATGTAAATTTTGGTAAATATTTATGAATATTTTATTTATTTATTTATTTTTAAATTTATTTGAAAGAAGTTCTATTTAAACAAATTTTAATGTGATTTTTATCAACAATGAAATAGAAAAATAATTTATAAAATTTATCTTCTACTTCAAAAAAAATCTTATTGTACAAAACAAAAATTTATGAAACTATCTAAAACTATAAAAGGAAATATAAAAATACTTTACGGTAATTTTTAATTTCAAAACTATCCAAAAAAGAAAATCGACAATTTTACCATTTTTCATCAAACAACTTCAATCTCTCTAATTTTATCCCAAATTAAACCCTAACACCACAAAGATGACTACATGAAAAGAGAGAGAGAGTGGGAGGCGGACCGAGTCTCGCCCATAGCATCTCGCAAGTGAGAGACAGTCTTGCCCACGCAATGATGCTTACCTTTTTCAAGTACTAGTCGTCTTTGTCACTTATATTGATAATGTTTTTAAAATAAAATTAAAATTTAATTAAAAATAAAATTAAGGAGATCGAAGTTACTTTGATGTAAAGGGATAAAATCGTTTAATTTTTTATTTTTTGAGTAACTTTAAAATTAAACATTATTGTTAGATATTTTAATTTTTTTAATTTCGGATAATTTTTGTGAGTTTTCAATAATTTTTTGAAATGCATAATAATAATAATAATAATAATTATTAAAAAAATCAATATAATAGGTAAAAGCCAATTGACAGTTTCCCTCACCGTCATTAACACGTCAGCAACAAAGAGCGCCAACCATTGTAGATAGCAAACCAACCTCCTCAATATCCAATCACACACGCGTCTCCGATCTAAATTCTATCAATTATCTCCAAAATATTTTGGGCAGCGCACTCTTACTCTCTTTAGACTTGCCGCTGAAATTTTGTTAGAGGAAGACACAGAAAAACACACGAGCTTCTCTGCCCACCTAACTGCTTAGAGAAAAGAGAAGAGAAGAAGATGTCAACTGCTTCCCTCTGTTCGTCAACAACTCCTCAGATCAATGGCTTTGCAGCTGGCCTCAGGTTACAGAAGAGCATCCTTTGTCAACCCACTTCATTCACTCTTACCAGGTACGCTTTTTGTGTTCTTGGATTAAACTCAGTTCTTAAATGGCTTGCATGAGCATTTATTTGTCCGAATATTGGGTAATTTTAGTTGTATCTGGAAATTTGGATTGATTCTAGCTAAAAATTTATTGGTAAAATTTGAAATGAAATGAAATTGTAATTAAAGTAAATTGCTATATCAATTATGTGTCTGGCATATTTGTGGTAATGCTTTTGTGAACCTTGAATAAATCTACAAGTTCTATTGTAGCTGTGAATCGCAATGTAGATATAGAGAAATTTATATTCAGCTTATGGGTATATATCTTTTCTCTGTTAATTACATTTAATTTTTCTTTTCTTCTTATTTTCATTAACTTTGTGAGAAAGCAAACTGTTCATCCTTGTATTAGCTTTTCTGCGAAATCAATCCTTGAGGGTGGAAACATCTCCACTGTTATAGTCTTCTCCTTTATTTTCTGTACCTGCACCGCTTGTACAACTTGTTGCTCCAAATGAATGTCCATATTTACCAATTTGTGGAACACTGAAGGATTCTCATCAATGTCTGTCATGAAAACTCTTCGTTGAAAATAATCAAAATTCCAAGGTTGGAAAAAATTCGACAATACTATGTTCTTTTGTTTATGTTGATGATAAAAGAAAATGTTTCAAGCAACTTTCTTAGAGTTCGAGATCACTAACCAATGCATTCCAACCATTCCCCTCTCTTGAATAGAATTCATTATTCATTGGAATCTGTATGCTTGTATCATAGCAAATACTTTGTATCTCTGAACTCTCAAATCTGTGATGAAATGTACCAGATATCATGCCCCATTTCTTATATACTTCTATCACTTCTTGTTGTATGAATTCAGGAAGAAAATTCAAACTGTGGTGAAGGCATCAGCTCGTGTTGATAAGTTCTCAAAAAGTGATATCATTGTTTCTCCATCTATTCTCTCTGCTAATTTTGCGAAATTAGGAGAGCAGGTTAACTTTTGTCTCTTGTTCTCTGTTATCATAATTCCAGTACAAATTTTCATGTGACACTATTCTTCCAAATGACTAACAGCCAAATGGCTAACATATCAGCTTTGAATTTATAATGTGTGGTATAACCCTTATTATTGCATGAGTTTGTCAATTTTAATATTATCCTTTGAATTTGTGGCAATTTCTTTAGTGAATCAGTCAATTCTGCACTTACTATAATAAGTGTTTTTGGTCCTCCGATCTGCACTGTATATTGTAGTAAACTTTTATCAGTTTTAGTGTTTGACTTTCATTGTATCTTAGGTAAAAGCTGTGGAGTTGGCAGGTTGTGATTGGATTCATGTTGATGTAATGGATGGTCGTTTTGTTCCAAATATTACAATTGGACCACTTGTGGTTGATGCCTTGCGCCCTGTGACAGACCTACCTTTGGATGTGCATTTGGTATTATTCTTTTCCATAGTTTTCTTATTGATTCAGACATGTTCAAATATTAATAGTTGTGCTAACATAAAGCTGAAGTATTTCAGATGATTGTTGAACCCGAACAGCGAGTTCCAGATTTTATCAACGCTGGAGCTGACATAGTCAGTGTTCACTGTGAGCAATCTTCAACCATTCACTTGCATCGCACAGTTAACCAAGTAAGATTCCTTCGAACCAGCCATTACACATATTCCTTTCAACAAAATGATGTTCGTCTTTTGTTGCCTTAAGAGTTTTTCTCTTCGTTTTCTGCTCTTGGGCTTTTTTCTAATATATCCTCAGAAAAAGATTAATATCAAGGGCTAGTTTAGCAATTTGGTGACTTTAAAATAATCAATGTCAGCTGCGCTGTGTTTGATAAATTATATTGTTAAAGCTGTTATAAGTTTTCACTTGGTCTATCCCATTGTTGAATTGTTGTGAGCATATGTAATGACTAAAATAGGCTTCAAATGTATATTACACAGGTATGATAGAGTTAAATGGGTTGTATATAAATTTATTTGGCTTTGCATTATTTACATTTGTGAAAGGGGTAATTTTGCTAAAAGTGAATTTGAAAATTCATGTATTGTACTAAACAGAAATAATAGAAAGGGGAGTAAATTAGAATAAAGGGAGAAACAAAGGAAGAAATAGGGGCAAAAAAATCATAATTTTTATTCAATAATCTTCAAAGTTTTCCCTAGAATTGAAGTTAAGGCTCTATTTATAATGGCCATAATCGAAACAAAACAGAAAAGAAATGTACTTCCAATAAGAAAATAGAAATCCTATTATAAAACGGACAAGAAAAATCAAATCAACTAAAATGAATTACACAAACACAACTCTAACAAGAAAAGAAATTCTAATCTAACTAAAATGAAGAAAATAAGCTTAATACTAAAACTAGTCTAACTTATTTGCATTGAAAACATCTTAGCAAACACTTAAAGTGAATTTTAGCTTCATCAAAGTCACATTTGAATGATGATCCAAACTAGCCCTAAGTGTGTAAGTTGTTTGGAAACTCCCTACTAAAGTTAAATGTAGGGGTAAGGGATAAATCTCCATCCAGGCAACATACGTATAAGACACCAGTGGGTTCATTTTAAAGACTTGGGAACATTAAGGTCAAGATATAAAGGTGTCTAGTTTAACTAATGCTGCTGATCATTGAATGTATCAAATGTTGGAAATATCAGAAATAGATGAATGCAATGACAGATATGAGAGATTTATAGTTATTACGATAAGCCAAGGTGCATAATGCTGGATTTGTTAGCTTGATTGTATAAGGGTGCAGTGCCAAGGATAGAGCCTACAACAACTGCATAATACTTTATTGGCTGGTGACAAACTAGAGAGTAGATTCTCTTTCATATTTTAAATGTATCGGTGCCCCCTTTTTATAGTATAGGATATTATGTTACCATTAAATTACAAATTAATGTTATAAAAATTACCATTAAACCATGCTTGTAACTGAAAAAAAAATGTCAAAAGAATGATGACATAATTGGTTACAATATTCAATATATATTATAATGGTCAATGAGATATGCTTACGCCTTCCCTTCGGGATTAATGAATCGTCAGGTAACATCTCATTTAAGCCATATGAATCATCCCATAATTCATGCTCAACCTTGTCCAGAAACAGATTCCGTTTTCTGTTTTGACCTTTAGAGTTTGTCGTGGCTCAGCGAAAAGACCTTGGGGACTTGCTTGTGTAGCTGCCTATTTCTGTTTTATTCATATTCTTACATATCTATATATTGTTCTTTTCCCAATTGGTGCTACTTGGTTTTCACTCGGTTACTATTCTCTATCTTTGTTCTGATTCAGATAAAGAGTTTGGGGGCTAAAGCTGGAGTTGTACTTAACCCTGCTACTCCGCTAAGTGCAATTGAATATGTCCTTGACGGTGAGTTTTTCTGTTCCCTCTTAATCTCTTACCTTTTTATTCCATTTTTCTTCTTTTTTATTTTGGGATTCAAACCTTTTCTGAGTTTTCTAAACATGCTGAGAACGAGGTTTTTGTCTGTCAATGCTTACTCTCCTGACATGAAGAGATATATCCTTCTGTGGAACAAAAATGAAGTGTATTTCTTATGCTTAATTGGTCTGATTTGACTCTCTCTCTCTCTCTCTCTCTCTCTCTCTCTCTGTTTCTCTCTGTCTTTGTTCTGGAGCCATACTGCTATTGTTCTTGATTCCAAAATGTCTCTGGAAAGGATCTTTGCAGAAAAAAGAATAAAAGAAAAAAATAGAGGAAATTAGGAAAGTAAAGAGAGCAAGATAGAAGCATGGAATTCACTAGAAGTTGATCCCGTACCATAATTTGGGTTGTGTTGACAGTTTGTTATACCAATAATGTTGACAGCGGTGGATCTTGTCTTGATCATGTCTGTGAACCCTGGGTTTGGCGGGCAAAGCTTTATTGAGAGCCAAGTAAAGAAAATCTCAGACTTGAGAAGAATGTGCCTAGAGAAGGTACAATCTTGCTCTCTGTGTGTACATCTATGTGTGCATGTTTGTGCTCTTTTAATACGTTCATTTAGGCTTTGATATGTCTTTTCTCAATGCATTGAAAAGCTGGTGATCTCTTGTTTGCTTTCTGTTCAGGGAGTAAACCCATGGATTGAAGTAGATGGCGGGGTAGGTCCGAAAAATGCTTATAAGGTATTCAATATGTTATCCATCTCAACTTTATTCAAGGATATCAGTCTATTTTATGATGTTTTGTGAATCAGTATTCCTGTACTTATGAAGCTCGCGGTTTCCTCTGCTGTTAGCAGATGAGCATTGTTCAAGTGGTTATTCAAAAATCAAAATATGTTTCATTCATATTAAATTTATGTACAAACCTGAAACATATTGAATGCTTTCTTTGAGGAATGTTTCATAGAAAACCATTTTTGCTGAGAGGCTTTCAGAAGATTTTTCAAATTTCCTTTGGATCCACTGTCTGTTCCTGCATTTATGTTTTTTGGTGCGCTTGCCTGATTATGTAAAAGACAACTGCCTTGTAGAATTATTATTCTTGATGTCCCATTTGCTTCAATTTCAAATAAAAACGAAGGTAAAAAGTTGGGGAGGGGGGTTGGGGGAGAAAAAACTAAAACCTTTTGTTGGCCCCACTGCATTGGTATGCTATTATCACTGTCCGAAGAAAGTTCAATTTATCACCCCAAGGTTCTGTAAAAAAGTTGCACAATCCAGTTAAGTGTCAGGGAAGTAAATCCATTGTGTGGTTTCTATAATGCTATGTATGCTGGCAGGTTATTGAGGCTGGAGCCAATGCTTTGGTTGCTGGTTCAGCTGTCTTTGGAGCTAAAGATTACGCTGAAGGTACAATCAATCGGAACATTATTTTATTAATTTTCATGCACAAACCTTTTTCTCACTTAAGTTAATTACTTTACAGCTATAATTGGAATCAAAACCAGCAAAAAGCCAGAAGCAGTTGCGGTGTGAACATATATACCCGAAAGAGAACTGATTTGGTTCAGTTCATGATATCTGTATCTTCCGTTCCCACGTATGTTACCCTATCATTCCATCATACTTTCTGAATTGAATATTGGAATATGAACTACGAGTAGTGATGAGACACCGATCATGGAAAATAATTTCAAACTACGATGAGAAAGACTACATATATAATCTGTCCCGTAAATCCATCTGCATAAGAAATATCAACAATCTTTTACGACAACTTTTGCTTATTGAGATGATCACAGTTTGCTTCATGTTTGCAGATATTCAAAAGTAGATATGCAGCCTATCAATGGAGAACTTCTGTGATGGATAAAACTAATAAGAAATCAAGCCAACGGTAAGACTGCATTTGTGAGGCTTATTTTGTACCATGCGTACATAATAGTATAGGGGAATCAAGTAATGTAATTCAACTTGCTCAATGCATTTTGTAACAAACCAATAATTCAATTAATTTTCGTTTTTGTTGTCAATTTTTCATATATTTTTTTCTATGAACTACAAACATAGTACACTAGTTTCCTGCCCGCACTGCATAATAAAGCAAAAACAAAGAATAAGATAAATTTAAAAAAAATACTCAATAAATGTAAACAAAGGACTTAAACCGAGAGCAAACTTATTACAAAACTCCCTAACCCACATCTATATACAATTTCTCTAAGAAAATTAATTTGCAGTTTTCTCATCAACCTCATATGAGAAAGCACAAGCAAATCAAATAAGAGTAGTACTCCCAAAACAAAGCTTAAACTAACAAAGTCTTGTATTGATGCATAAACCAGAAATCAAAGTAGTGGGAAGAGGAAGTGATAGAACTAAAAGGGAAAGAAAAGGAAAGCAAAATTCATATTTTTAGGAGTTCTTTTCAGAGCATGCTTATGTGAACTATACTGTAAACTTCTCAGTTTTCCTGTCTATCTACTTTATACTTGTATGGCATGATTTCATGGGTTTCTTGTGCATAATAGTTTTTAGAAGCTTGAATTTATAGTTTCTTCGATATCAGATACTAGAGATTCCTTCAAAATTCAGCTTCTCATGTCTCTTTAACCGTATATGTTAGCTTGTTTCCGATTTTTCTTTAACTGATTATAAATTCGATTTTCAATTTTGCAATGAAATGTTTGGGGTTCTTGATTAATATGGTGATTATTTTTCTAGGGAGGAGGACTATCAGGTTATGAAGATAGGTTTTTTGCAAGTCATTTTTAGCCTAAAAAGTTTAAACATTGGGAAGAACAAATCATAAATCAATCTCAAAGAGTTCACGTTATGGATCATGTAAAGCAACAACTACCTCAAATCAACTTGTATATTTTATGGAAGCAGAAAATTTCAGGCTGCTTCTTAGCCACAAATCATGCCAGTTAATTCCTATCGCTCTTGGTTACTATTAGTACTTTAACCACAAATATATTAGACCTCTTATACTGAAGCAGATCGGAATAATAAATAAAATCTAGATAATTTATCTGAGGTAAGAGAAACCCAAAATCTTCTTATTAAATTTTTTTTCTTTATGGCTGGATTAAAAAACTTAATTAACAATAAAACTAACCAAACTTGAACAACAACATTGATTTTCAATGCAATAATAAACCTACAACAAAAATATCACTATATTACATTGATATCATATATTCTAAAACCCATAACTAATAATCAGTAAAAAACATTCATACCTCAATGCATGTTTACGATTGATACTTAAACCCTATAGACAAGCACATATCACACAATATTGCACCAAAAACCTAGCAACCCAAACCCATTTTCATTACACGACCAAAAATAGAGCATCCAATAGGTTTCAAACACTGAGTTTTTACAAATGGGTTTTAGATTTCATTATTTGATGTCAAAATGTATTGTTTAATAAACCAAAATAGATGAAATCAACCTTACTAACCTACTTCTATCATAACGACCCCCATATTTGACGACCACAATCTTGTTGAGCCTTAATCGATGAAAAGAAACCCACAAATCGCACAGAATATGAGAAATAAATACACCCACAAATTCTAGTCTTTTTTCCCTTATCTTCTATACTCTACATACTCTCTCCTCTATTTTCTCTTTGCTTTGTAACGTATCAGACGACAGTATTGACGTCTGATGGAATTGATTGGCAAAATGAGTATTTCATATTATTTAAATGTGTTTTTCCTTTAAAATAAATATTCTTGTGCAATTCTATTTTTGTCCCTGATCCTGTTATCATTAGCGGCAATTAGCTGTTAAGAGGGGTACTGTAAATGAATTTTTAGAAGTTCAAGTCATTTATAAAGATTGTCAATAAATGTGGAGGCAAAGTAAAAAATAAACCATTTTTAAAAGTAACCCTTTCATTTGTTTAGAGAAGTTGGATTCAAAATACCCTTGACATAGAAGGACTTTGTCTCTCTTTCGGGCCTAGCAAGACTTTGACTCACTTTAGGTTTTTGTTGTAACACTTCTGCCCATAGATAAAAATGAAAATCAAATGTGCGTCGTGTCCCTTAAGGTATGTCCTGACTTCATCATACTTGGGAAAGCAAAAGGAAGTGAATTGGCTAACTCTCCTTGTCTCTGAAAAAGTCAACATTCACTCAAAATTTTACAAATTATGTTTTAGAAATCCTTTTCATCATTTTTTTAATATTATAATTTTAAAATTTATTGATATTTTAAGTATTTACTAAAAATTTAGATGTAATAGTTATAGTACATTTTTTATACAATGTATGCGATATCTACTCTTAGAATCGAGGAAGAGTTGAAAAGTATTTATCCATACAAGAGGTAAAAAAATCACCTTAAAATGAAGTCTTACCTTATACAAAGTTCAACCACACTCCAATCATTTTCTTAAATAAATGTTAAGCCGTTTATTACTTAGCAAATTAAAGGAGCACAAAATACGAAATACCTATATGGATAACAAGAGATAATTAAATGACAAATTTAATATCCATTTTATTCTAATTAGGAAGGTGAAATAAAGAATTAAGTAGTCATAGATAACTGAGTGTGGCAGAATCTTAGGTAAAATTTACAAGATCATATTGAGCTAACTAGTTACAATTCTACTCAAACTCTATAAATAACTACTATATAAATTAAGCGACTTAATAAAAAGGAATAGAAGAAAATTCAGTGAGAGAAACCAAAAGAGAAGTGTCTTTCTTTGTAGTCTGAAAAATATACGGGTTGATCATATTTTCATTATTACTCCTCCCAAGAATATAACCAATAAACTATTTTCTCTTTACATACCATCATAATTTTAATATTTTGCAAAATTAACCATATCTCTACATCATCACTTATTTAATATTTTGCAAAACTAGCCATATCTCTACATCATCACTTATTATGAAATAAGCAATTTAAAATTTTGAGAATGTTGTAACTTATTAAAACCCAGTAAGTGTTTGATTAATTATACTCTTGATGTCGGTTACAAAAATATAATGTCAAAATATGTCAATGTATAACATAATTAAGATTTATAAAAATATAATATATAATCTGTCTTTTTCTTAAAATTATGAAATTACCATAAAATATATTAAATACCTCATGAATTATTAAACTATTTTTAAACCATAGGAATATATCATATTTGATATTATTATTGATACAAGGGATACAAGTGCTCCAGCAAAAGACTCAGATAAGGGCACTCACTCTTTATCCCCCACTGTGGTTTATATATGAACCACTCTCATGTACATAGAAGTATAGATTAGCCTCAGAAAACACATCAATAATACAAACACACTACATACACATATACATATACATGGACTAACCGATTCACCTCAAGATCCTTCCTGTACACTAAAATACAAACATACCTACATAGACCTACACGTCCCGTCTGCAAACAGGGCACGAGCCATGTCCGATGAGCCACTTGTCCACACATGCCAAGTGAAAAGTGTGGTGGCAACCCGGCAAGCTCCTTGCAAGTTCCCCTACTACAATATCCTGCGAAGAACAAGAGACATTAATATTCTGATTATCATTGCTGCCAGAAATACTAAACCCCAGCTGGGTGCAGGACTCAAAAAACGTATAATTTGGTACCACCCAAAGAGGTAGTTGAACCAACTAGCACCTGGCACTAATATGGTTAAAAGAATGACTAATGAAAGTTCAAGAATTCTGACTGAAACAGTTAAATATATAAAAAGAGGACCTGTAAACATATAGAGCAGCAGATACTCTGTGCTGGCTTGATTTCATCCAATATCACGTGACAAGGTAATTTCTTGAGTGACTCTCCTGATAATCCTCTGGGTACAGCTCTGCCATAGATTTCATTTACATCGTAGCTCATGCTAGCCATGCTGACCTGTGCATTCCAATACAAATTTATTTGTTACTTGAATATGAAGAATAAATTCAATTTATAATTAAACTCTTTCAACAACAAAATCAACGCTACACACAGTTGAGATGGGGAAAATATTTATGATTTATTCATGCTTCATATTAAGCATCAAGGAGTATTTCAGAAAATTCAGAAAAGACAACTCATCGCACAAAATGATCATAGAAGTGCAATATCCTGTCAAAGCCCTATCTTGATAACAAATTCCAGACAGCTCCAATATTGTTTTGTTTGCATTGAAAACAACCACACTGCATATGGAACCTCATATGACAGACACCCTCAAATTTATAGCTCATATATTTATTAATCAATATGTCCTGACTTTGAAAATTCTTCGCATCACTATCTTGGATGCTTGTGCATTTTCACTACATATGTATTCCAACTAAGCTTATCACATTATTCAGGAAGTTCTGACTCTACAGACTGAGCCAAAAAAAAAAAAAAAATAGTTAGCACAAGGAAGAGATAAGAGAAGTAGACTGAACAAGGAAGCACTAAATCCTTTTAAAGCTCTTAAAAATTCTAGCCACCCATGTAGACATGAAAAACAGAAACAGGTTAGCTTTTAACGGTGGCAGCACAGCACGGGCATGGCTTGCTGCTTGGCCGGTGATAGGTCCATCTTCCAGGCAATTTTAAATAAACAGAAATAAAAACAAAAATGAGACAGTCTTCTTTAAACAAGACAACATCTCTCTAGCAAAAGGAGGCTTCTTTCTTTTCCAGAGAGAGACATGTACCCTTTTTCATTAAAAGGAATTTTAGAAGCTTACGGATATTGATGCCCATTTGATCATGATTTGGTCATCTGAATAATATAGCTTGGCTTTTATCTTTCGGAATCTAAATAGATAGACCTTGAATGTATTTATTTTGGCAGGGTTGATGAATGATTAAGATAATGGTCTGAATTTTCCTTCCCCTCCGTTCTGTTTCTTGCTCTTTTCTAACTCATTCTCCCCATTCCTCTCCAAGTTCCGTCTCTTCCATCTTGAGTCGTTAATTTCTAATCTTTTCTCTCTCTTCTATTCTCTATTTATCCAATATACTCTTTGTCATAAAACAAAGTGGGCTCAAAGTCAATCCACGTTTCACACATTTCTGAATCATTAAACACAAAATATCCACAAAAATCTTCTGTCAAAATGCACCCAAAAAAAATAAAAATAAAATAGAATTCTCTCTCTCAATTCTTTTTTCACAATTTTGGACAAGTTTAACAGTTGATGTGTTGTTTTTGGTCAGTTCAAGGGTGTATCTTAAACAAGACATTTTGGGACGAAATCTCAATTCCCAGAACCAATGTTCACTCGCTGAAGTCTGAGTCTTTTCAGCGAGGGAGAATATCCAGAATCAAGAATCGAACTTTAGAGTGTTTTATTTTAGAAATTTAAGGATATTGATATTAATTTGACAATGATTTTGATAATACTAAAACTATTCATTAAATTTATTTCTAATAAATAGAATAGCTTTATCTTTGGCCTTCTTATTTCAGCAGATTTGATTACCCCCCTCCCAATTATTCTGGACAGGCTCACAAAAATTTTTAGCAAAATAAAATCTGGAAAAAATTTTCCTAAAATGGGGGGAAAAAATAAAGCAAGCTTGAAACAGAAAATAAAATTTAAAATGATAACAAAATTGGCAGAGCTAGAATTGTGACTTCAAAGTCACTTCGCTAGCCCGTTTAAAATGAAAAAGGCAATGAAACTAGACAGATACTAAGCATAACTGTTTACGAACATCTAAATATCAGGGCACAATATCTTGAACAGTTTCAGATGCACATAATAGACAAACAGTAGTACTAACAGTTGCAAAGCAAATCCTAAGTTTTACCATTCGAAAAAATTTGGGATAATGCTTTGAAAGTGTAGTAGTATTCTTATCACCAAAAGGATAAAATAAAAACACACCTGCCAGTGGTAAGCAGTCAACAGCGCTGGAGTAAGACGTTCCTCCATAAACCTCCCTCGGAGAAGCTCCTCAACAAAGTCTGCCTGTATTCAAAATATATACAATTAGTCTACTACTGAAGCATTAAAACAAGAATTCCTAGGTCTAACAACAAGCACATAATTTTTCAGTTTAAGAGCTTAAAAAACCAAGCAGCTTTGTATTAAAACTCATTACACAATTAATCATGTATAATTGTTACAATTGTTCAGAAACAGCACTAAACCAAACCAAGCCAATTATACATACAAATCAGACATCGATGTAATTAACTGACCATAGAGGATGAGCCCCGAGAACCAGACCGTTCCAAACACCAGTAAGCGCGAGAAGCCTCCAAAACCTCTATGGAAAGCACAGCCCCAGTGATAGCACCCAGTCCAGCCCCTCGCAAGACACCACAATCAGAAGCCCTCCCAGCCAAAGCACCAGTAATTGCTCCCGTGAAAGCTCCAGCTACAAGCAAATAGACAAACCCATATCAACTGTCAGCACACATATTCAACAACAAAGAGAATTACTCTCAAAATATCCAACCCAAAACATTCCCAAATCTTGGTTTTCGTTAAAAGCATCATCTGGGTCAGATGCAAGAATCTAATCCTATTAAAAAAACCAATTACAAATATATTCATAGAATGAATGATGATAACAACAATATACCGATAGCGATGAGTCCAGTGAGAGTGCCAGAAATAGCACCAGCAATGAATTTGGGTATGGAATGGAAAAGGTTGGCATCTTGAAACTCTAAATCATCCATGGTGGGAGAAGCTGGCGGCGGAGCTGAGGCTTAGCCACCACAAGGGTGAGAGTCTGGCGGGTATTGGTTACGGAAGAAGGAGCGAGGGATCACATCCACAAAGACATTGAAAATAGCATGATGGGGATTAAATCTTAAGAAAAAAGAGAGAGAAGAACTGTAGAGCTGAAATTTAGGAGAAAGGTTCCAGGGTTAACAAAGAAATTGACAGACCGTTTTAGAAATCACCTAAAAGAGGGTTTGATGCCAATCAAAGCGGTTTCGTGAAAAACTACTAGCAGCGAGGGGAACGAAAATACGGATGAGATAATAATATCTTCATCCCTAATCTTTTCTGAAATGACAAATAAGAATATAATTTATTGAAATTTTAAGAATTCCTCCCGAGTCCCAGACCGTTCTATTGGGCTGGATCCGACCCAGTTTGATCTTGTTTGATTGTTTAAGTTATTCTTGCCAATCACTGTTAACCGTCATTAACCGCCATCCAACATCACCCATATAAATTATAATAAATATTATTTAAATTTTTATTGAACACTTCGTTACAATGGTATAACTATCATTGCTATTTGAGCAATAATTTATTGTACATTTGAAGATAGTAGTTATACCATTATGTAAGAACATTCAACAAAGATTTAGATAATATCCATGTAACTCAAACTGATGAAGTTAGACTGCAATTAATGACAATCAACAATAATCAATAGCGATTGGCTATAAGCCAGATAGAGATAATAAAGTATTATGATTTTTTACATCTTTACAATAAACATACAATATAAAACTAAAAACAACTAAAATTAGAAACTAATTATTAAGGTTATCCTAATTTTTTGTTCTTAAAAAATTTAGGATTTGTTTTCTTCTATGTTTGACTTATGATTTCATATATATATATATATATATATGTGTGTGTGTGTGTTTATGTTTGTACCCTAGCTCTTAAATTAAATATTTATCATGGGATTGCATCTAACAAATATAAAAACAAACATATTTAATAGGGTATTTTATGCCTTTTTATTTTTCTTTCTTACCTAACTTAAAACATCTCTCTTTTACTTTATCTCTTCTTTATTACTTCTTCTCTCTCCTTAAATATTTTTTAATTTTAATTATCATATATAACTTTAAAGAACTCATGAATTAAATTATTATTTTTGAATATTTATATATTATGATAATTTTTAAAGTTTTTAGATAAATTAATTAATTAAAATAATTTTTATTTAAATTTTTTAGTTTTTCAATTTATTGGTGATAATTAAAATGAAAAGAAGTAATGACAAATATATAGGCTTATTAATAATTAATCTTACGTAATATATGTGTAAACTTTTAAGGTATCATTTGATAATTGATATCAATCAAATATAATAGAATTCAATTCAATTCAATTAGAAAAACCCCCTTAAAATAAATTGGAAGTAAAAAATTATAGTATTTACTTAAATTTTTTAATGGAGATCAAGTGCTGGCCAAATGATTCAAGCTAATACTCCAAATTCTTTTCAAAATCCTTTGTAAGGAATCGGTGGTCCAATGACTAGGGCAAATATAAAGAAGATGAAAGAGGTTTTATAAGACTTAATTATGAAAGTTTATGACAAATAACCTAATTTAAAAGTTCTAAGATTGTTCTTGAAGTTTCCAAAGTTTTACCAAAAATAATCACTTATCTTTATGTGTAGGAAGAAGAATAAAATTATATTTTACTCCTTATTTTTATTTGATTTTATTTTAAATTTTTCTAAAACTGATAAGATATAAATTTATTATAAGACTTCAAATGTTTTTAATTGTTAGTAACTTTTAATTTGAAATTATTTTTTATTAAATAATTTTATTCAAATTATTTGTTTGCATGTTTAAATTGATATTTATTTAATTATCTATCTAATATATGCTCACAATTAGTTATTATTGATTTAGTTTAATGGTTAAATTTTAAATTTTTAGTATTAAGGTCCAAGGTTCAAACTCCCATTACCAAATTTGTTTTCTTTTTAAAAAAATAGAGTTGGGTCAAATTGTGGTTTAAGTCTTTTCCTTCTAAGGGTTAGTGTTTTTTCTTCAAATAGTGAAATGTTAGTGTTAGAGTTATAATAATAGGGGGTAAAATGTAGTTTTAAAATAACAGGGAGGTAAATGGTACAAGTGTTAAAAATCAGGGGAGAAATTAGTATTTTTCTTATTAATAATATTGAGGTATTTTCAGCAAGCTTAATTTTACTTTCTTGTGTTTTTTATAAGATACAATATCTTGATTTATTAAGGGAGTAATCAACCTTTATGGCATCTTTAAGATTGAAATTTTAAGGACTTAGTTTCTTTAAATATTAATCTGATCATCTACAACTTGTTTTCTAATTTTTAGAGTGTGCATAACAAATAATTTAAGAGTTATTAGGGTAGGTCGTCTAACGGGTTCTTATTTTTTTTTGTAAGATATTCAGAATCTAATCCAATCTAACCAATGTGCTCAATTTGATCCGACCAATTTTTTAGTGGATTTGGTGAATCAATAGATTGAATTAGATTAAAAAAAACCTAAAATTTGTATACAGTGAATTGGATTGTACATTTATATTGTTAATCTTTTAAAATCTGATCCAGTCTACTAAAAATAATAAAATAATATTTTTAATAAAAATTATTTTATAATATATAAAAATTGTAAAATATTTAACTTAAAATTGATAATTTGTTAATTTTAATTTAATAATTTTCAATAAATCTATATGACCAAACTAGATATTAATATTAGAAAATAAAAAAATTAGTATAATAAGTTGTAGACCCAATGAAGTAATTATTAGTATTAAAAAATAGCATAGAATAAAATAGAAAAAATTAAAAAAAAAATGAATAAAACAAAGAAAGAAAAAAAGAGAAAGTCGCCAAATGGCCAAATTCTTCATTTCTTTCCCCGCAGCCTCTACCTTTGCTACTTTTCCTTCACTTGAAAATCGCAATTTCTTTCGTTGAAACTCCTATAATTTCCATTCAATTAGTTTTTGCCATCCTAAACTTCTTAATTTCTAGTAAAATCCCCAAAAAAAAAAATTAAAGATAATTTCTTTATGAATATTTTAAATTTTTTTAATCTATTGTAATAGATTACTAAATATTGGTGTTAAATTCTTGTACACTTACATCTAATAATTTCTTTTGATAATTATGTAATCTTTATATTATTCAATTTATATAATTGTATTTATGCTTATTAGTGATTTGTGCAATTTATTTTCTTTTATTATTGATTAATTGAATTTTTTTTATATTGGAGTTAAATTCTTACATACAATTATGTCTAATGAGTTTTTTCATAATTAAATTTTGTCTTTATATTATTCAATTTATACAATTATATTCGTGCTTATTAATGTTTGATTTGTGCAATTTATTTTTTTTAATATTATTGCTAGCTGAAAATTCTTTTATATTAGTGTTAAATTCTCATATATAATTATGTCTAATAAGTTTGTTTCGATAATTATACGTAATTTTTATATTATTCAATTTATACAATTATATTGACACTTATTAATGTTTAATTTGTATATTATTGACTAATTAAAAATTCTTTTAGATTGGTTTTAAATTCTCATATACAATTATGTCTAATGAATTTTTTGATAATTATATAGTCCTTATATTATTCAATTTGTAGAATTGTATTTGTGCAATTTATTTTCTTTCATATTATTGACTAATTGAAATTTCTTTTATGTTAGAGTTAAATTCTCATATACAATTATGTCCAATGAGTAGATTTATATTTGTGCTTATTAATGTTTAATTCATGCATTTATTTTCTTTCATATTATTGATTAATTGACTTTTTTTTATGTGGCCATTAAATTCTTATATACAACTATACCTAATGAGTTTTTTTGATAATTGCATATAGTCCTTATATGTTTCAATTTCTACAATTAGATTTGTACTTATTAATGTTTAATTTGTCAATTTATTTTTTTAATGTTATTGAATAATTAAAAACTCTTTTATAATGGTGTTAAATTCTCATAAATAATTAAGTTTAATGAGTTTGTTTTGATAATTATATATAGTATTTATATTATATAATTTATACCATTATATTTGTACTTATTAATATTTAATTTGTATATTATTGACAAGTTAAAATTTCTTTTATATTGGTGTTAAATTCTCGTATACAATTATGTAAAATGAGTTTTTTTTTATATAATTATATATAGTATTTATATTATTCAATTTATACAACTATATTTGTACTTATCAATGTTTAATTCATGTAACTTTTTTTTTTCAAATTATATATAGTTTTTATATTATTTCATTTATATCTTGGATGTACTCATTTGCACCCAAAACTAGTTACGTCTGAAATACCACTAAGGCAACCCAAGAGGGGGGTGAATTGAGTTTTTAAAAATTTTAATAAATTTAAAATAATCCAACAATAAACACTAAGCAATTTAAATTCTTCTCAAGTTTATTACACAAAATTCAACATAACCAACAATCAATTCATAAATTATCACAAAATAAATTTAAGTGTGTGAGAAATGTATATAACAATGATAAGAATCTAAATTAAATGAGTGAAAGGGTAAGAAAGACAACGCCGATTTTTATGTGATTCGACAAACCTCTACCCTACGTTCATGTGTCCAAGCTCACCTGCTTGAGGATTTCACTAATATGCCTTCAACTCAAGACAAGCAAATACAACACTAAGTTGACTTTCGGGTGCCACTTAAACCTTACACCAAGAGGATTTGATCGGTGTCTCTCCAACCTCTACAACCAAGCGACTTAAGGGTGTCATTCAAACCCCAAACCAAGTATGTTTTCCTCGCCCTCAACCTCACAATAATTACAAGAAAAATATCCATAATCAAAGAGTATGATCAAGTATACACAAACACTCTTTCTTTTAAATATTCCAAATGAATGCTAGAGTGTACAATGAATTTGATATTTGATTTGCAAATAAAAGTTTAAATCTTTGAATTACACTTCTAAAACATGAAACAAACTTTCACAAGGGTGCAAAACTTATTTAAAATGAGTTTATGCTAGTATTTATAGTGAAAGTTAGAAAACTAGTCGTTAGAGACTTGGATTTCAAATTTTTCAAAAGGTCAATCAACCATATAGTTCAATTTGGTCATCCAAGATGAAAATCGAAAGTAAAAAACTAAAAACTCAGAAAGTCGGTTGACCGATTTTGATAGGTCAGTTGATCGACTGGTTTGGTTCAACTGACCAAGGGGTTTAGTTTGCTTAACCGATTCAAAGAGCATTTTGTCACCAGTTCAATTGATTGACTACTCTGGTTCGATCGATTGAACTGGTCTACATTAGATCGAATCGCTCTAAATGGTTTTGTTGGACCAAGTGCTTTGAACATTTTTTTGCAGTTTTGACAACTTTGCATTTTAGTCCTTTTTCAGGGTTTTAAAATCTTGCATTTTGGTCTAATTTTAAAAAAACTAATGATATGCACAAAACATCTTGAGCTTTTAAGTGTAAATCAATATTCAATTTCAATGACACATTACAAATAAAAAATCACTTACTATTTGTGTGTTCATTTCTTCAATTTGCTTAAGAGTTTCCATTATAATTTTCTTCAATGCTTTCATTTTGGATGTTTTTTGAGTCTTCACAACTGCTCAAATTCTTCATGCTAAAAATATCACAATAAATTTTACAAGAAGAATGTGGTTAGTTAAGAATATCAATATTTGTTATTATCAAAATAATAGGTTATGAGCCTTAAGGCTAACAATCTGTCTCTTTTTAATAATGAAAAACTATTGATTGCCAAATAAAATATAAAGCATAAATGGAACAAACATTACACATCCAAAATTCATGCTCGCCCTCAATTATAGCATAAGTGAAACATTTAAGCATAAGAGCATAGCTTTGCTTATCTCTCTCAGTCCTTGACTTTCTCAAATCCCTTTTCACAACTCAATCGTTTGCCCCACCACCTCCCTTATGTCTATCTCTTTCAAATCCAAGCACAAACACCTCCCTTCTCCTCTTTTTAACTCTAACTGCAGAAACCTCATTTTCTCTCTCGCCTCCAAATCCAACCACAAGCATTGTGCTACATCAAGCTCGGGTTTTGAGATGGATGAGTTGACTTTGAGTTTTTGATAGATAAATTTTGTGAAAAGAGTTATTGGTGATTTTGCTCTGGACCTGATTTTGTCACCCGAATTGAATCAAATTTTCGTGAAGCTTTATAAATTGAGTAGCAAAAAATCCTAACTTTCCTCTGTTGCTTGCTAAATGCAGACATATCGTTTTGAGGTTCTTTGGTATTATTGCTGATTTGTTATCATAGTAGGATTTATGTAATGAGTGAAGAGAGAAAATTGAATAGATGGTGAGAAAGAGTTTAGTTTGGTTTGGTTGTAGTAGAGTTTTTTCTATGCAAATGCTAGTGGTGTTTGAATTAAAGATTGTTGAATGAAAATTTTTGGGCTGTTTTTTAAGGTTTGGCCGTGGAAAAAGAGACCATCGGAAGAGCCAGTATAGAGAGGCAAAAGACAAGATAAAAAGTAGAGAAAGATTAACTAATTAGTACATATGTCAAAATAATTAATTAGTATTTTTTTAATTAATTTTGTGTTGTTTATATACCATTTTGCCCCTAAAAAATATTTTTTTTCCTTTAATCCAACTAATTCTTGGATGTAACGGGATATTTTTTAAGTCTTAGGGATAATGAGCAATTAGCTAAAATCTAAAGAGGTCTAGAGCAATTTTTCAAATATTTATATTTTCTCACAATTTAAATTGAAGGAAAAATACCAATTTCCTCCCTAATTTATTAGTATTTTATCAGTTACATTCTTACTATATCAAAACTACCATTTACCTCCCTGATAGTTATATTTTTTCAATTTTACCCTTTAATTTAAATAAATAATTTAAATATGAACCGAACCAAACCAATGGTTTGAACAAGAACCGATTTTCTTAAAATTATAAAAATATTAGTTCTCAGTAGAAATCGAACTTGATAACTAGGTGAAAATAGCCTATACTTTAACTATTACATCAACCTCTATTTTATGAATAATTTATACAATCATTATAATATGACTTCTTTCAAACACATATATAATAATTATTAAGAATAAAAATAATTTTAACCATTATTTTTTTTAAATAATAAAGAAAATTTTAATTAATATAAAAGATGTAATTTTAAAAATCAAATCAAAATAAAATAATAAATATTTTAATGATTATAAATACTTTTATTATTATTTTAATTTGAAAGATTTTATAACTTAAATATTAAATTTATATAAAATTAATTCATGTTTATCCAAAAAAAATTTATATATAAATATATTTTTAGATAAAATATATTTATATATAAATATTTATATTTTCTGTCAATGTTGGTATATAAATCTATTCTATAGTGACTTGTTCTCATTATACCTTTTACACATAAACAATATGTTATGATATCAAAAACTTCTGAACGGCAGGCAGGATTTTGGACTTTTTTTTCTTTCTAATAAGGGTATATTTGAATCTAACAAGGGGAAAAAAATATAGTTTCCCCTATTATATTTGTCCATAGAAACCTGATATCCACCAAGAAAATCTCCACCATTCAACTAATAAATTAATTCTCCCAATAACCCAGAAAGGCATTACTTATTGTTATGATCTTTTCTTCTTAAAATGAATTTGTAAACACTAGCTGATATAGTGGATATTTTTGGTAATTTTGCTAGTAGACATAGGCTAAATGTCAGAACCACGTAAATTTTTGTATGATTGTTGGTTATCTTCATTTATTCCTCTTATTACTTGTATTTTGTCTATCTCGGGAGTCATGACTTTAACCCATAGTTACACTATAAGCAATATCAATCCTCACATATACCATACTTAGGATGCTGTCTAAAGTTGTTCTAATCTTTAGACAAACTCTCTTCTCAATAGCGAGGAGGTCTATCAGCTCTCCTCTCATTTCTCATTGATCTCTAAAAACACTCATAGCAACCATTTACTAACTCACTAAACCAGAAATCTTCTTTCAAACAGTCCTCTATTCAACACTTTTAAGTTTAGGGTGGGAGCTTTACCTGTCTTCATTTCTTAAAATCACACAAATTCCACTTGTTTGTGCACTCTGTGAGCTACTCATAAAAATATGTGCAAACATAATTACACTTTGAAACAATTTTATCACAACGAAGTAAAGAAGTGACAAAATTTGTAATGTAATATTTTATATTAATATATTTAAAATAAAAGTTATAGAGTAATTAACAATGTTTATTACTATTAAAATTTTGATTTAAAATTATTCTAAAAATATATTTAACAAAAAAAAACTGTTACTAAAATTTTAATATACTATTACTCTCGTTAATATATTCAACTAAATAAATATTTTTATTTTTATTATTTTCATATATTATATTCAAACATATTTCTCACTTTTTTAAAATTTAAAAATAGTTTTCAAATATTATATTAAATGTATATTTTTAAATATTAAAAATAAAACTCAAATTTTTTAATTGTATTATAATTTTTTTAAATAGTTGGATTTATAAATCAATATTTTTTTATTGGTTTTAAACTTCCACTTACCAATTTTTTTTTAAAACAATATTGTTGACATGGGATTTGAATAAGAAGGGATCTGAACACTAATTAAAAAAAATGAGAATGTTGGGATAATCAATGTTTTTTAGAATTAACAATATATTATAAAGAATATTTTGATTTTAATATATTGTAATGAGATAAATAAAATAAAAGGGATTTTAAGAAAACTTGGGAGGATTGACAATAGAATAACTCCTTTTGAAAGTTGCATCCAAACAACATCAAAGCTTTGAAAACTGTGGAGAAAACATTTAAATATTTTACACCAATAAAAGAAAAACAAATCAAACTAAAATTTGTGAAAAAAAAATTTTTATAAAAAGCAATATATTTTGACAGTAATTGTATTAAAACATATTATTGCGGATAGAAATTGCTGGGCCACACGGGTAATGTCTGAATGACTTGGGCCGGTTTGCAGCTAACTGGATTGGCCAATATTGGTCTAGATTGAACTACATATCGTGGTTTTTACCCATTTTCTAAATTGAAATAGTTAGACCTAGGGAAAATGTCCTATGTCTTAGACTCCCTCACATTTAATCTAATTGTCTATCGCCCCTCTAAAGTTTAAAAATATATCATCACGTTCTATCATTAATTAAGATAACAAAAAATAATTTATATAAGGATAAAATTATCTTCTCGTATAATTAAAATTACATTAAATATATTTATTAAATCTTAATATTTTTTATTTTTTCAATATTATTATTTTTATTTTTTATTTTATTTGACCTTCGCTCTCTCTCACTTTTTTGGTAGTCAAACAATCTCCTCTACTGTGAAATTGAAGACAAAGAATTCATGGTTGGGGGCTAAGAATGCCAATCACATGGTGGTGGGAGTGGGTGCATTTTTGGGCACACTGTGGTCTTTTGTAGTGGTAAAGTAGGGTGCGAATAAGGTGGTAGCAATGATGGTGGTGGTGGGGGAGGGAATGAGAGGGAATGAAACTGCAAAATATTTTGAAGGTTTTTGTTCGTAGAAAAAAAGGATTTGGGGAATCAATTTGGATAGGTGAAAAAATTGAATTTTGGTTGAAGAGAAAAGAGAATTTTTGAGGTTATTAGATTAAACTTAATATTTTGGGCAAAATTTGCAATCTTGACAAAAAATATTTGCTTTTAATTTTGTCTTTATTTCTTGAATAACCAAATTTGTTGTTTCTTTTCTTTTGTTTCTTAACCACGGGGTTGGATAAGTCCTCGATAAACAGAGGTTCAGTGTTGGTTGAAGAAGTGATGTCAATTAAAGAAAAAAATATATGCCAAATGAGATAATAACACAAAAAAGTAGAGAAGTTGAGGAACAGGAATCTGAAGCTGAAATGTTGAAAATAAAATGGACGGTAAATATAAATGAAAATAGAAAATCAAATAATGAGTTGTTGTATGAGAGAGATAGAGAGACAGAGATGAAGGGTTTTTAGATCGTATCACATACGCTTGATAGAAAATGGGATAAAGGGGAAACGGTGCAGCCAATCAAATGCTAGTATTAGGATAGTTTTGATAATAGAAAATTATCATTTTATTTAATTTAAATATTATCTATTTTGTAAGTAAAATTTAATTTTCGGTTAAATACAATAAATTATTATTTAATTCTTGTCAAAGCAAAAAAAACTATTATTTTATTTTTACATCAAATTAATAAATGATTCTTTAATTTCAAGTCAAACTAAAAGAAAATTACTTTGGGACACACAAATGAACAAATATACTAGACCCATATATGACGCTATGAGACTCATATGTTCTCTTATTATGTTAGGGCTAAAATAGTAAAAGTATTATTTTTTTCGTTTAATCATATAATAGTAGGACATAACATGATATTTTTTAAATTTTAAAGGGGATAATAGGTAATTAGATCAAACCTGAAGGGGGTCTAAGGCATTTTTCCTTAAACTACCACCCCTTTAAGAATTCTTATCCAAAAAAAGCTTGTTGTTATGACTTTTGACGATTTCTCGGACATGATCCTGTAAAACCTCAACAAAACTCAATTAGCATAACATCCAATTATGTAGTAGTGTGTGAGAACGAGTTTGGTCCAATAGATAATGAAAGAAAATACAATTCTAGATGGCGAAAAATAGGAGTTTTGACATGAGATATGACAAGGTCATAATCGCTTTGTATTGTTGTTACACAATAAAGTACTTAAAAATCACCGTAAGTTTTGCGCGAAAGACAAGTTTATTCTAATATATTTTATAGAAAATTTGGTACCTAATATGTGGGACGATAACAAGTTGTCTGGGACTCTTGACATCCGTGCGAAAAAAAATTAATGGTGGGAGAATATATGATTATTATACCCTTAATTTATAAAAAGTTTTAAATACCAATTATAACCCTGTGATTGTTAAAATTGACAACAATAAACTTGTCTTTCTCTCTACATTTCTCTCATAAAAACTCATCTTTTCCCATTTTTGAGGTCAAACTAAATCTACACAAATTCATACAAAAAAGTATTAAAAAGTGTTAACCTTAGTGTCACATAACTCTAATTTTGATGATCACAAAACACATCACCCAATTAAAAGACCATTAAAGTTCAATTTACGAAGTCAAGATAGAAGCGTAGAAGTACTTTATAGTGTATTTTATATATGTAGACTTGTATTTTTGTAAGTGTGTCATACATTGATAGAAAAGTCAAGTTGTTTTATGCATATCATATGTTTTGGGAAAAGTTGGACTAAAATAAAAAAAACTTTTAGAAATCTAAAAAATGGACCAACGTATAACCTTTTCAAATTTTTAAAAACTAGGTATTGTTCATGGTCCATCCGAACCAGAGCTAAACTAGATTAATTATGTATTGAATTGGTGAATAGTGTTGGTCGACCTAAAATAAAAAATAAGTCAACCTAAATTTGCAAAAACATAATGGTTTTAAAATGCAATCGACTATACTTCTGAGTTAAGTCCTCCTTTGCATTTTCAAGTGTTCTGGTCAACCAATATTAAAAGTGGTCAATCAAAACACATGAAAATTTGAATTTCTTGTATCATAATGGCTAATTTTTGAAGAAATTATAAAAAGGGACTTCCTGATTTTATTCATATAAGTTTTCTAAGCATATTTTCATAAACCCAAAAGGACACAAAACATAAAACACACACTCTTAAGCTTAAATTCATTCAACATACGTTAGGATCTCCAAGTGCAATCAATTTTTGTCATCTACAATTAAGAAAATCAAATTTATAAGTTTTTCATTCTCAAACTATTTCGTTGTCTTTCACTTGATTAGACAATATTGTAGTGTTTAGGGTGAGCTAAACTTTATAAAGGTCTTAGGATATCATAAATCCTAGGTTGCAAGTGTCTGAGGTGATCCAAATAATTGTAAAGGTTATAAGATACAATAAATCCTAGGTTTATTGTGTATTTGGGGTGAGCAAATACTTGTAAGGTTTAAGAGGTACCTAAAAATCTTCTTGCTTGTCATTTGAACTCTTGTGGGATCAAGACTTAGTTTTTTAGTGAAATTTACATGTAAAGCTTGAAAGAGTGGATATAGGCCGTGTTATTACCGAATCACTATAAATCTTGTGTTCATCAATATAACCCTTATACTCTTATATTTGTGTTTGATTTGAATTTATGTGTTTAAATTGAAATTCAAATTTGTTGTCAATATTCGTTAGAAAGCCAATTCATGAGGTACAATTTGATTGACTAGGATGCCCTGAATCTGACATGTCTCTTGGGAGGAGTCACATAAAGCTCAGACTGATGCGATGGGTGTATTCAATACTCTCCAAAAAGGGGGAATTGGTCTATGGTCGATTCAGTAAAAAATCAATAAGAATTTCTAATTATACCTCGTGAAAAAAGACTTCTTTTTTGGAATTAATCATTCCCCTTCTTTATCTTTCGAAAGAAATGAAATTATGTTCAAGGAAGCAAATATGTCATGGTTGTGAGAGTCTATACATCGCATATAGGCTTTAAATACATTGTGGCAAACTGTCAATGTGAAGCAGGACCTAAAAGATCGAAAAGAACGATACATAGACAAGTAAATCCCTTATGAATTCCAAGGCATTTTTTTCCTTTAATTAAAGAGATTCATTATTCAAGGGAAGTAGACTACTCAAGAATTTCACATTTCATTTTCGTAATTTCTAATTGAATAAAAAATTTCAAAAATCTAATCTAAATAAAAGGAAAAGAAGAATGAATCAATGAAATGTTGCTCGGTCTTTACGGGGAACTTGAGTACGGAGTAATTGTTTTGGGGGTGGGGGTGGGGTTCTAGAATTTGAAAGCGAGAATCCTTTTCTTTATCCTTATTTGGTGTAACTATTGATGTAACTACTTGAGCCGGATGAGAGGAAACGTTCATGTCCGATTTTGAAGGGGGGAAAGCTCTAAAACAAGTCATAACAATAGATGGCATCGAGCATATCAAAATCTAACAAGTAATTTCAACTCAACAGTTTAAATGACCTTTTTATTATAAGAAATTTCTTCCTCAGCCAAAAAAATGATTCAAATTCTAACAACATTCGCAAAAAAGAAAAAGAAAACCTCAATTGGCATATTAGGAGAGATGAGAATGATGCTACATTATTGTTTCGGTTGATTTGCCTCAAGATAGAGATAGAATAGTTGGGAAAGATCAAGAGATTGTTAATGGAGAATCGAACCAACGGCAAGGATCAGTGCTAGATGTCATCATCATAGAGGTTCACCTAGTGGGGTTGAACTTTCAACGTGTGGGAGAAGAAGCACGTGTAAAGAACATAGAAAAGGAGAAAGTATAGGTGGAGGCTGCGATGGAAGAGGAAGATAGCAAATCGTTGCTGACTGCTGGACTTATTTTTAGGTTAGATTAGAATAATATCATTTGCATCTTTGAATTTTTTTCATTTGTATTCCTAAATTTTTTCATTTGCCTTGAAATTTTTTAAAAAATTAAAAAAAAGATTTTTTTAGATTTTATCGAAAAGATAATTTTACCCTCTTATCGTCAAATTTTTTATGGATAGCTTGTTGATATATTTTCTACCCTTATGACCTATAGTGTAACGATGGAATATATATTGTATCACGATGAAATCTCGCGTAAAGTGAAGTAGTTGACTAAAAATATCTCTAAATTATAAATTTAACATTGACAAATTATAGTTTAAGCTAAATTTATTATTGTTACTTCTAGTTAATTTTACTCTAGCTAAGGATTTAAGTCTTAACGTACTCATTTTCCTTATTTTTATGAGATTTTAATCGAAATGATGTTTTTGCCTCTTTACAAACTAATGAGAATAACAAAAATATAGTTGAATACTACAATGTTACATTTTAATACATATTGTATCATACTAAGAAACAACATATCTTATAGTAGTTAGGTGAAAATAACACTACCTTTTATAATATATCGAGGGATAAAATATTAATGAGTATTTTTATAATCTTAAATTATTATTTTACAATTTTTTACTATTATTTGGATATGTAAGAAAATTGATGTCAAAATTTTGATACAAACTAACACTAAAAAATTATCAATTTTTAAGCTTAATCGGCTAAGTGGTGACCTTTTACCTTGCAGAATGAAGAATGTCATAAAAGACTTCGATATGTCTTCCTTAATCTTTGACTTCCTAAATACTAAAAAATAATCAGTAGATGTTGACACAGTGATTGACGATAACCCTCTGACATTTGGTCATGTGTCCTTGGCTTAGATTGAGAGATTTACATACTTTTTTAATTTTCATAAAACTCTTATATTTTCATTTTTATTTTCTTTTATTTTTGTAGTGATTAGATAATATTTTCACGAACTAAAAATAAATTAAATATTAAAAATTTTAATATGATACTTCCACTAGCCTACGATATAAAATTAGCAAATTTAGGTTGATCTCTAATATGATTGAAATAACAAATGGGTGATATAAATGTGATAAGATTTATAACTGTGTCTGGTTGTATTTTAAAGTTTTTGACATGTAAACTCATTTATGACAAGATTAACTATTCAAATAATCATGTTATGATAAATGTTATAAAATTCTAGTTTCTTTAATTAGTGTCCTAGAATCCAAATTAAAATTTGCAAGTATACTAATCAATAATTGTAGTAAGGTAAGTAATTCCACAAGGTCAATTCCATAGAGTACAACTTAGAGTAAAGCTTCTTTATTACTTAACCCTAAAATGAATGAATGCAAAACTAATAAATAAAACCAAATTTAACTAAACTAAAACAAAAATAGTAAATAAAGTAAAATAAATCAATTTTCTAATAGCAAAATCAAGAATACAAAATTAATCAAGACAAAAGACATTAAGTTTCAAGAATCCACCACTAATTTCTACTTTCATGGCATACTTACATAATCAAAAAAATTTGACAACTTAATACAATAACAATCCTCTATGCAATATAATCACATGCATAAATTAGTTTTTCGATTGATTATGAACTTAATCTTAGTGTGGCATCTAAACTCAACTATTAATTTTAAAACATGTAATAATATTTAATATGAGCTATTATTATCATGTCAAGAATACAATAGGCACTATGAAAACAAAAAGATCATTTAATAACAATTAAATTGGTGTGATTATTATTTTATCACAAATTATTCATGTCAAAAACATTCAAGATAGAAGATTGGTGCAGTTCTCAAATCTTGCGTCAATATATATCGCACATCGAAATCATAAATCTCAAAGTATTTAAATATACAATAATAACCTTTAACACAATAGGAATGAAAATTGCGATAATTAAGTATAAATATTTCTTAGATTAACATAAAATCATAAAAAGATTTAGTTAGGGTTTCATTTCTAACTCTAACAAAGAAAGTTTAGCTACTAAAGAACATAATAAAAATAAATATAATATAAGAAATGACCATAAAGATAGAGGAACATAGCACCTTCTAGAACTTGGCTTCCTTGAAACTATTCACCTTCCTTGACTTGTGTCTTGATCCCTTTGTCCCTCCATATCTTGAGAGTAAACATGATTTATCCCTATATAGCAGCAGTCCTAAGCATGGTTCTCTTATTTCTAAGCAAAATCAGATTTGCATCAATTTTTTTCTGACTAGAATTTGACCTCCACTTGACTTGTTAAGATTTACACATAAATTGTTTATTCACTGCAAACGATCCACTTTGAATCTAATGTCAAACAAAGTATCTCGTATGGTTTTGAATAATCTAATGTCAAACGATCCACTATAAAATTTTGTATCTCTAGCTTTCAATAATAAAAGAAATCTCACATGATTTAGTGCTCTTTTAATGACCACTTAGTAAGCTGTTAATTATAATGCCATTAGGATTATTTTTTCTTATCTCTCAAGGATAATCCTATTTTTTTCTTATCAAAATAAATATTAAATGGTGGTCACAAAATAAGTTGTCCTCTTTCTTTTAGGAAAGCTTTAATAATAAATCTTTAAGAAATAAAGAAGATTTTAAGAATACATCTTTTGAACTCCTTTCTTCATCTTTGCTTATAAAGATATACAAAATAATAAAAGCAAGTGAAAAACTACAAAATTCAACGGCTAACTAGTATGGTTAAGGCGTATGTAACATAAATATATGAAAAATAATAAACAGTATATCACTAACATTCATATATGATTTAATAGATGTATTTATATTTTTCACATTTAAAAGTGCTTAATTACATTAGTCAGATTTTTAAAAGTAGTCAATTCTATTAGACTAAATTGATTAGTATTTGAGTAATTATTTTAAATATTTTAAAAGTATATTGAAAAATGTTAAGCAGGTGACATAATTATAACTCAATCCATTTAGTACATATTACAAATTAGAATTTTCAATTCTTTACACATTTATTAAATGGGTCGGGTTTGGATTAGCATAAAATATTTTACCCTTATCTAAAACAACAAGAATATGACATTCCAATCTATATTGCCACACTACTTTTACATAACAAAAATCAATGTGAGTATACAAAACTAAACCTTTAAATTCACTACTTTTGTTATGCATTAGTAATCAATTCTATTTTAAACATGTTTATGTCGGTCAACCATATTTATTACTAATTATATAATACACTACCAATTTACTATTTTATCTAGATATTTAAATTCATATAATACTAGCTACAAATTTGTTTTGCTCTTAAAACATAATTAATAAGAACTTTGTGGGCTCTACATTAATTAACCTAATTTGAGTACTATTAAACCATTGTTTTAACCTAATAATATTTGCAATTAAGATATATAATCATTATAGGTAGTCAAACCCTAATAAGTCCTATATTATAATTTATCTTCTAGGAAAATTCAATTTAGCAAGTAGTTCTAATTAGTATTTTTTATAGCGAATGCACAAGATTTGATACTAGGTATTGACCTAACTAAGAAACTAACAATAAAAGGTTGGAATTTTCTATTTGAAATACTTCTCTCACAAGTTTAATAACTTTTAGTGTTTAATTCAATATCTCATAATTATATTTATTGACATTTATAATATATAATTTTATCAAAATAAAATAATTGAGTTTGATAAGTGTGTAGAATACGCACTTATTGGGTATTTCAAGAATTGAATTATTTTGTAAATCTTCAAGTTTACTTAATATTTGATGAATTTTAATATTTTGCATAGAAAAGATAGTAAACGGGCATTGAAGATGAAATCGGCTAGAGAAAGCAACGTCAAAAAAGTCAGAAAGGAAACAGGGACCAAAACGCAAAGCTGAAGGGATCAAAGTGTAAAGAAATCAAAGTTAGAGGGGATGGCGCTGCAACATCATGCCATGGCGTGCTAGTGCCATGGAGATGTGTGGCCGCGCCACACATTCTCTCCCATGGCTCTCCAGCTTAGATTTTGGGGGCTCCAACGCCCTCTGCACGTGCTTGGACTATTTTTAGCCATGAGATCATCACCTAATGGCCTGATTTGGATATCTTTTAGGTTTATATATTTTTTAGATGATAGCCACCATAGCTAAGCAACCTAGAATAGAAATTACGAGGTTTTTGAGTGAGAAAGAGGAAGAACAAGTGAAAATCCTAAAGAGAGAAGTGAAGTGATTCAAGTTGAAGCCCTTAGAAGAGGACTTGAAGGAGGATCATTGAAGCTTGAATCTCTAGTCTAGTTTTTCTAAACTCTTTAACTCTCAATTTGTATTTCATTTGAACTTTAATTATTGAACTTTATGATTATGGAATACATGTTGATTATTATGTTGTTATTTGTGATGGTTGGCTAGTTTTCTTAATCTAGGGTCTTAATAAATCTTGTCTAAACTATGTTTTAATCACTTGGCATGTTCTTAATGTTATTATAGTTTGATTCACTTGTGTTTATCTTGCTTAATGTTCTGATTTATTAATTAATTAATGAATTGGTTAAATTGGAGATTGATGAATTAAGTCTTAGGAAAGATTAATTTGTTTGTCGGATTAAGTAAACACAATCTAGATAGTTGTGAGACCGGGAGGTAATCGACATCTAGATAATCTAATTAACACTTAGAATTTCAAGAAACCGAGAAGTGAATTGGGTTTTAAGCGTTAAATAACAAGTAATACATAATGAACGTATAACTATTCGAGTTAGATAGAGATATCAACTTGAATTATTGTGCATAAAATCTTGATTTATGCTCGGGAGAGGTGTTAAGGTTGACTTAAATCTTGTAATTAGTGAATTAGATCAAAACGCATTAATAATGGCCAATTAGGAGAAACAAGTCATTGATAAGTAAAATCAAGACCCTAGGTAATTCATCTTTGCATACCTCATCTTTTATCAATTCTTAAACTCAATTTCTATTCCACATTAATTAATATTTGTGTTTTAGTTTATTTTTTATTACAATTAATCAATTTAGTTTGCTTAGATAAAATTGACATTTCAAACTATAGTAGTTAATAGTCAATTTGAATATCAATCCTCGTGGGACGATATCTTTTTTTATCACTTTATTACTTTATACAACCCGTGCACTTGCGGTTATTATAGTCGCTGTAAGAGTTATCTCAAATAATGAATTAATCAAAGAAAAAAGGACATATAAGTTTTTAAGTAAATTATGTCTTAATTTATTATTTTAGTAAAGCTTGAGGTTAAAAAGTTATAACCCTTTTTGAAGTTAAAGTGCAGTAAATTTCACATCATAAAATTACAATCAAGAGTAGACTACTAGAAGGCTTGGGTTTCATGTTTTCTTTAAAAATTAGGGTTTTGATATTTTTCCTAGTTATTAGCATAACTTCTTAACATGGTCACCAAAAGAAGCTTTGAAATTGAATGAGTTCAATACAAAAACAAGCAGAAGTGAACTCCCAACCTCTAAATGCTTCCATATATATATTACACACATACATGCAACAAGCAAGAATCTAATGAATGAAGATGTATCTTATGAAGTTATCTTATAAAAGATAAGAGATCTCCATGTAAAACAATAACACTACTATATCTAAACAATAAAAAATAACTAAATAAATAAAATGAGCTTACAAATTAAAAAAAGAATTTAACATCAAATAGAGACTATCATTTAACTATTTGGTTTTTCTACTACCATTATCACTATTCATTGTCATTGTTCAAGTGAATTTTAGTGTGAACAAGGCTATCATTGCATTCCTACAATGCCGGATACCAAAATATAAGCAAATTCACTGTCAAAAGCCAATAAATAATAAAAAATAGATGGAAACACATATCCATTATGGTCAATGCATTGACAATCGCTAAGCATAGTGTCTCACAATTAGATTCAATTTAGAGTTGAGAAAATGGTAATCAAAACTCACACATGACCATCATCAATTGTTGTTTGGAATGCCACTGATCAAGTGTTAACTCCACATGCGAATTGAAAGAGATCAAAAATCACTTTTCCAATGAAGCCCTCACAATGAATTCCATTTCACCCTTAATTTTTTAACATCTTTTATTATTTTCATGATAGTACAAGCAGGGACCAATTTGTTAAAATTAGTCATATAGTTTTCTAACTTCTTGTTTTGCCAAAGTTAGGGATAAAGATGTTATTACTCCTGCAAAAAATATCAGCCACTTTTACAAACTTCATAATAGTATCGGTCTGCCCATTTGAAGGGCAACTAGAAGGAAAAGAACAATGCAATTATTTAAAAAATAATAAACAACTATATGTTTTTTGTTGAGTTAATCTACTTGGTCTAAGGTGCCAGATTTCCATGTGTCGTAAGTTAAGATGACCGAGTTGGTCTAAGGCGTCAGATTAAGGTTCTGGTTCGAAAGGGTGGGTTCAAATCCCACTCTTAACAATTTTTATTTTTATGTTTTAATAAACTCCACACCATCTAGCATTATATATATAAAATTTATTTATATATTCCTGCATAAATTATCGAAAATATTATACAATTTCCTATAAAATAATATTTGGAATACGCATAATACAACTTTTTTTTAATAATGCTTATGGTTACAAACTTCTCTCTAATATGCTCTCCAATCTCTTGATTTTATTTGATTTAGTCTTTCCTAATATGCTCTCTAGTCTCCTAGATTTGTTTAGTCTCAAAAGAAAACAATGGTCGCATATGAAATTGAAGTTACGGATGTCTAGTTTCTAACACCGTAAACGGATTGTGATTTCAAGTTTTTATATAAAGTTATCACGATTTTAGTACATCATACTCAGAATGAAAATTTCTGTAATTTTCGCTCACGATCAATGAAAAGGCTCATAGACTTGCACCAAAACTTCTCTTCCATCTCTCAATGTTGATTATAAGCTTTTTAAAGTTCTCTACCTACAAAAATACACACAAAAAAAAAAAATCATTAATGTTAACAAACAAAACATCACTCAACTAAAGAAAAATTCACACAAAACACAAAATATGAAACTTGAGCTACCTTCCAATAAGCGCTAAGTTTAACGTCTTTAGCCAAACCAAGTTCTTTCACAACGAAGAAAGACTCAAATACTATCCGATGTAATAATGATCTTGGATTGTTCGAACTCATTCTCCACATAATGCTTTAGCCGTTGTCCATTTACTTTGAACATTTATTTAGTTTCGTGATGAACTTCGACTATACCATGAGAAAACACACGAGCCATTGTGGACGGGAAGATATGTGTTAATTCTCTAAACACACGAGTCATTTGAAATCATACTATTTCAAAATATTGGAATTGAAGGACAATTAAGTCTTTTTATTAAAATTAGATGGAGGTGGGTGGCTATAAGGGAGGTATATGTTTCTTTCTCTAAATATTTTTTCTAGGTATTAAAAGGCCAAACCTCAGGGAAGGTATGTGTTAATTCTCCTTATTTTGATTAATGATTTTGAAATAAGTTTTTAATTGTAAAAGAAAATTTATTAATCTTTTTGTTATAGATCTATTTTCTAAAATAATTTTTTTACAATAAAATCTCTCTATTACTTTTACATAAGGGAAAGCAATTGCTATATCTCTTATTGTTCCAATATTATATTGCTTATGGCTCTATGGTTTAATTTAAATCGTAAAACAGTTAAAAATAAATAAAGCATAGCTTTCAAATGATTAAGTATGCTTCGATAAATGTAACAAAATAAATTTAGGATATAGATGAACAATTTGTAAATATATGTATCATTTACAAAGTTGTTTTGAAAATATAATAATTTTTTAACTTTATTGAAAATAAATTTTTAATTTAGTGTTACAAAATAATTATTATTTTAAATTTTCATTAATTTGCTTTATAAAATTATTATTATTTTAATTTACAACAATAACAAATATTAATTTTTTCTTTGCTTTTTTTTTTAAATTACAAAGAAGTCTACAATATAATTTTATAATATTCATTTAGATTGAAGGTTGGTTAGAAAATTATAAAATTTATTAGGATTAGGTTTTTAAGATAAGTCTAAATCTCTAATACTTAGAGGTTTTATATAGACTAAGAGTTTGAAAACATATACAGACAATGTGACTCGGTCTAAAGGTTAGAGAGCTCTTGCACATTCCACCCATTACATTTTTCTTTTTCTAGTAAATTCAAGTTGGCTCAACCCATTTGAATTATCCACCGGTAAAATTGAAAATTAATACAAAATCTATTAAATTTAACAAAAACAATTTAATGCTAGAGGAGCGATTGGATATATATATATATATATATATATATATATATATATATATATATATATATATATATATTATTATTAAAGAAGAAATGCGTTAGAGCTGGATCCAATAAGGGGCAATGATAATTTCCTCTTAATTACCCATAATCGTTAAACTGGTCTTTATTTAAATCTCAAAGTGGTATAAATTTTAAACTACTATAAATGAACTCAAGATCAATGATAAAAATGCACATCCTTATCACAAAATTACATGTTACTTTACTTTTGATTTTGTAATCTTAAATATATTATAAAAGTAAAAATATTATTTTTATAATTTTTAAATTAATTTTAAAAAATAAAATAACCATATCAGCAGAAAAAAAACTTATTTTATTATAATTCACAATCGTAATTTTAAAATAAATTTAGTATTGTTAATAATTATTATTTTAAATAATCATAAAACTAATTTTCAAATATTATTTAAGAAAATAATCATAAAACGAATTTTAATGACAATAATATAAAAATTAGTTTTATAATTATTTAAATAATTATTAATTTTAATTTTTTTACTACAAATTATTACTTTAATTTCATACAAAATTATTGGTAATTTAATATTATAAATATATATTTTTACGTGTAATTTGTATAAATTGATTTAAGTTTACAAATTTATATCTAACTTTTAATTTATAAATTATTATTAGTTTAATTTTTCTTTTTAATTGCTTTGTTGAAAAAATTATTACTTTAATTTAAATAGAATAAAAATTTTAATTTTTAACTTTATAGGAAAGAATTACTAATTAATGTTACAAAATTACATACTCATTATATTTAGAATTTCAAGTTGCGAAATAAGTCTAATATATTGAGACACTATATATATATTATAACCTATAAACCATATCTCATAAATATTTCTGACCCTGGTAGCTGGAAGTGCAAAGTTCAAATCAAATACACCATTAATTTTTCAAATACTTTGGACTTGACTGTTTGTGCAAATGAAACCGAACACATCAAGGGTAAATTTAAAAAAAAATTTAATAAAATTATGAGAAAAATCTAACGGCAGAGTAAATACGCTAAGCCTCGATCTAGAAGGGAGCAATTGTCATTCTCCCTACCATAATTAACTTATGAACTCTGAAAACTTATTCTAGGGTGCATATCAAACCTCTCCCTGATCTAATGGATTTGGTTTATCTAAAATTGAAAATGGCACCCCTCAACTTTTCATATACGCAACAAAGTCTTCTTATGTATCGTCATTTCATAATACACATAAATGATATTTCAAAATAATAATTGGTGGTAACCCTTCGTGAAAGTTACGTCGCGGATGATGACGATGTTTACATTTTAGGCCCTAAAGGAAAGGTCGCTGGAAGATATCGACATAACTACTTTAATTGTGTTATGGACCTTGATGTTTCTCAGAACCCTCTTGGAGATTTCCTACCAAAGATTTCAACATACCCACAAGGATGTGGGCTCAAAAGCTGTAATTCAAAAGTTGAAGTTAACAAGTAAATGATGCCGGCCCCAGTTTGCCCTTTTCTGTTTGTTCTTTCGCATTCGAGCATCTCCAAACACAAAACTGATCAATATATGCTAGAAGAAATAACTACTTAAATTAGCTCCATTCGTTCATATTCATTGTAATTCATGGAAGACACAGTCAATGTACCAGCAGACAACCTGTCCAATACGGCAAATTCCCCACACCTATTGATGTTACTATGACTTTGAAAAATTAAATTGTCCAATGAGGAGAAAATTATAATAAAGTAGTTGTGGGAGGAAGAAACGAGTGACGAAAACTTAAAATGTCTTCAGGACCTTGTAAAGGTTGTTGTCCAACTGTTTTTCTTGGCCTTCCTGGACCTGGAGCTGGAGCCGAAGCTGAAGCTGAAGCAACAGTTGGGCGTGGTTTTAAAGCAAACATAATTTCCTCTCTTCTCCCAATTCCAAATATCAAATTTACAAATCATGAGTCCCTGCCTTCGTTGCATGAAACTTTTTCTATGTTCACTAAAGCATTTCCACTCTACTTGCTTACTGATCAAGCTGACCAAATCCGAGCACGAGAGTATTTCCATCTCTCGCTGTATAACAGGGTCTGTTTTGATTATATAGGCCATGGTCTGTTCTCGTACTCTCAGCTAGAACAGGCGCCGTGGGTTGCTTCTTCATCATCATCTTTTCCTACTATATCCCTGCAGCAATTTGACATTTCCTACAGGTCAGTGGACTTGTATTCTTGGTTGCAGTATGGTGGTGAAGAATCGTATATGGAATCCAAAATCAGGAAAAGAATCATGGCTTTTATGAATATTTCTGAAGATGAATACACCTTGGTATTCACAGCCAACCAATCATCTGCATTTAAGCTTATAGCAGAATCATATCCGCATTACTCTAATACAAAACTGCTCACAGTTTACGACTCTGAAAATGAGGGGGTACAAGTGATGAACAAAAGCTCCAAGAAGAGAGGAGCAAGAATATTGTCGGCTGAGTTTTCTTGGCCTAATTTAAGAATTCAATCAGGGAAATTGTTGAAGAAAATAATGGGTAAGAAGAGAAAGAAAACAAAGGGACTATTCGTTTTTCCACTTCAATCAAGGGTGAGTGGAGCAAGGTATTCGTATCTATGGATGAGCAGGGCTCAAGAATATGGGTGGCATGTATTACTTGATGCAACTGCATTGGGACCTAAGGACATGGAAACATTAGGACTCTCTATTTTTAAGCCTGACTTTCTCATTTGCTCTTTCTACAAGATTTTTGGAGAAAACCCATCAGGATTTGGGTGCCTGTTTGTCAAGAAATCCGCTGCTTCAGTCTTAAAGGATTCAACGACTGTTACTACAACTATTGGGATTGTGAGTCTTGTCCCGTCTAAGAGACCACTTCAATTCCCTGAAAAATCAATTGTTGCTGATGTAGAAACCCAAAAAAAATCAAAGAAGCTGATCAGGAAGGAGCTTTCACTTTCGGAAATTGAGGAATTAGAGAGGCCCAACAAAGCTGCTCAATTCGAAGTCACAGGAAGCAGCAGCAGCAGCAGCAGCATTAGTGAGAACACGAAAATTGAATTGGAATGTAAGGGCTTAGATCACGCAGATTCGTTAGGCCTAATACTGATCAGTGGTAGAGCAAAATACCTGATGAACTGGCTTTTAAACGCATTAACGAGTCTTCAACATCCACATTCAGATCAGGGACCAGCTCCCCTGGTTAGAATTTATGGACCAAATGTAATGCTTGAAAGCCGAGCACCATCAATAGCCTTCAATGTCTTTGATTGGAATGGCACAAAAGTTGATCCTGCACTTGTACAGAAGCTTGCTGATCGATCTAACATTTCTTTAAGTTGTGCTTTTTTACAGCACATTTGGTTCTCAGACAAGTATGAAGAAGAGAGGGAGAGGATATTGGAGACAAGAACTACAGCAACCGCAACAGCTACACCTGAGAATCATTCTGGGATATCTGTGGTTACAGCTTCTTTTGGATTCTTGACAAATTTTGAAGATATTTACAGGCTCTGGGCATTTGTTTCCCGTTTCTTAGATGCAGATTTTGTAGAGAAAGAGAGATGGAGATACGTGGCTCTTAATCAAAAGACAATTGAGATATAAACCTTTCATCTATTCTTTTACGATATGAGCATCAATTCATATCAATCTATAACTATTATTATTTAGAACATTCTCATCAATACATTTGATGCATTATATGAACTTCATCTATCACATCATGAGTCTTGTTTATAATGACTCAATGAGTGGCCATATATTTTTTTATAGAGAAAATTATTATTGCTTATAGTATAATCATGATGATAATTATACTTCATATGTAAAATACTGTATACTCGTTGAATTTATGAATATATCTGTTGATGCGGGAAAACATTTTGCTCGCACCAAGGAAGGATATATGGATTGGTTGGCAGTAAAGAAGAGGTCAACAAACATCTTCAGCCTAGCAAAAGGAGCCAACCTTGAGGTCAAACCCGACTCGTAGAGGCTTCCAGTTGGCCTTCACACTTTTGTGAAGTAGAAAATATGGGTTCCAATTCTTTAACACTAAAGAGAAAAGCCAAAAGAAAGAAAGTTAGAAGAGAGAATGGGGGCCAAAGAGTTGGAAAGAGGAAAATGGAGAAGATAATAATGAAAATATTTTTAATTAAAATATAGAGACAATTTGAAAGAAATTCTATTAACTTTTAGGATTAACCTACGCGTGGGGAGTACCTATTTTGTCTCCTTTCCATAAACCATTTGTATTGACTATGGGACGTGCGGTAGCACCTTCAATGTAAACTTCTTTCATAATCAAGGTAGCTAGCTATCCTTTTTTAGTCCAAATTAGCTCCTAGAAAGGTGCTTTACAAGATAAGATTCTTTACTCAAGGTGCCAATTTGAACATCACGGTCTTACTTCATTGCCACGTGTTTAACCATTATTTTCTATAACAATATCAACATATACTAAAATTAAAATATCTATAGTGGTCATATGTTTACACAAAGCTGCCCGAAAGAGCAAGTTCTAAATCATGAATCATGAATGCGATTAAAGAGATGAGGTATTTGTGCGGTGGTTTAAAAACTACTAATTAATTACATATAATCATTAAAACACACCCTTTTTAACAACCATTTTCATTGTAGTAAAGTTTAGCATAATAAAACTATACAATGTATTTTGAATCCAGCAAGTAAACTTTTCTTCTTTTAAGTACAAAATCTTAATTTTCAAGAAGATTTATAATTATCCCAATTTTAATTTTCAGTCTACATCTGCCAATTGCCAAAAAATAAATTATCCCTATAGCAAATTCTAATAATATATTATCTGAAATCATGTTAAACTTCACAAAATACGAAAAATAGCATATAGTACATCATTTGCATTTAAACTAAAATCCTGCTTGATTGCCATCTGAAAATTATTTTGAAAGTTACGATGCAATTCAAAAATTTAAGTTTGCATTTTTACTATTTTTTAATATTTAAAAATATGTTTAATATAGCACTTAAATTTTTTTAAAAACTTTAAAAGTAAGGAAAAAACATTTGATATAATATTTAAGAATAAAAAATAGGGATATTAAGAGATACCCCCCCTCAAGAATAAGTTAAGAGAAGAATACCCCCTCAAGTTTGAAGATAGAGAAATACCCCCTTGAAGTTTGGATAAAAAAGGAAACCCCCCTGAAGTTACTAGTTTTCATATAAAATTACTACTATACCCTTAAATATTTAAAAGGCAAATAAATAGACTATTTTATCCTTATTATTAGTATATAATAACTAATATAATCTTTTAACTTTAAAATAATATAATGAATTATATTTTTAATTTATTTCTTTTAACAATTATACTATTAATTTTTTTATAATTTTATTCTAAATTATTGTTATTTTAGATAATATTAATCTTATTATATTAATTTATTATGCATAAATTATTAAAATAAATATTAAATAATATTCGTTTTAAAAATAATTGAATTCATACACATTAAAATTTAATATTATAAACTTACATAAATAGAGACAATTTTATTCTTATTATATTATTTATTGAGTATAAACTATTAAAATATATTTCAAATAATATGTATTTAAGAAAAACTTTATTTATTCACATAAAAATTTAATTTTATTTGTAATATATTTTAATGATTTATTTATAATAAATTAATATAATAAAAATTAATTATCTAAAATAATATTTAAGCATAAAACCATAAAAATATTAAAGTATAATTATTAAAATGAGTATTTTTAATTAAAGATATAATTTACTATGTTATTTTAAAGTTATAAGGTTATATTGATTATTATGTATTAGTAATAGGAATAAAATTATATATTTATATATTTTTTAAATATTTAAGGGTATAATAGTCATTTTATATAGAATTAATGCTTTGAGGGGGGTATTTCTCTTTTGATCAAACTTCAGGGGGGTATTCTTTTATCTTTAAACATGAAGGGGGTATTTGTTTTTGGATGAAGTTTGAGGGGGGTATCTCTTAATTTCCCAAAAAAATATTTAGTTCATTGAGTATATTTTGAAGAATAATTTTATATCAACTATGTTGATTAGACAGAACTATTATTTAAATATTTTAGTACAAAATATTATATTAGAAATTTTGTCACTTCTTAATTCTATTATGATAAAATTATTTGAACTATGGTAGATATACTCTTTAATTGAATAAGTTGTCAATAAATTTAATAATTATCATAAATTCAATATAAAAAAAAATTTCATGTGCACAAAAATTTTACTAAAAGGAATATTGTACTTTACCCTCTAAATTTAAAAAAAAAAACAATATACCCTTGACTTTTTAGAAAGTCAAGATACCTCCTAATATTACTATTTACTTAAATTGACTAATTTACTCTTTAATTATTAAAAACATATAAAATAATCATATTATTTTTACTTTTATTTGTAATAACCAATATAATTTCATTGTAACATTTAAATTTAAAGGTAATAATAATATTTTAATCTTTAATTATTTTTTTCTACCAAATTTGCTATCAAAACTTTTGACAATATTAATTATGTATAATTTTTAAAATAGACCATTTATTTAAGATAATCTTCTTTTAAGAATTATGCATAGTTTAATTATTTTCATAATTATTCAGACAATAATAAAAAGTATGATAATAATAATAATATTCTTATTTTAATATTGTATAATATTTTATTTTAAAAATTATGTAATGATTGTAAAAAAAATTAAAGAGTTTTTTGTTAAAATTTTCTAAAATTTTACATATACATAATTTTGATAATATTAATTACACATAATTTTTACAATAAAATTATTTTAAATAAATGATCTATTTCAAAGAATATATATAATAAATAATTTTCAAAAAAATTGAAAGCAAATTTGGAAGGAGAAAAATAATTAAGGGTTAAAATATTATTATTGTTGTTGAATTTAAATATTAGACTAAAGTTATATTGGTTATTACAAAATAAAAATAAGGATAATATAGTTATTTTATATATTTTTTAATAATTGAGGAGTAAAATAATCCATTTAAAGTAAAAATAGTAGTAAAATGCCAGGGGCTAAATTGCTTTCCTCGAATAAAATATAATATCTCTTACTAAATTATATAAAATAATAACACCTCAAAACTAATAATTATAGTCTCTTCAATTAGTCATTACTCTTTATCAATTCTTTTAAAAAATGTGTCACTCATAATTATTTTAAGAACTCGTGATTATATATGTAATTTTTCACCTTTGTAATTAAATTAATAAGTAACAAATTAGACATAATTTATTAAGATGAAAAAATTGTAATATTAGTGAAATTTTTTATTAAAATGTAAAAATAAAATTAAAAATATTTTGTAACATATCATAAAAAATTTAAAGAGATAATAATAAATAGAATGGATTGAGAACAATTGATGATAAATTCCTTTTTTCTTTTTGGTAAGAGGTAATATGAATGAATATAAATAAAATATTTCAAATTTTTAAAATTGAGATTATATGTTATAAATAAAAAATTTAAAATTAAAATTATGTTCAAGTTAAATAAAAAGGAAATCATAGTTAATTAAATTGATACTGTTAAGTAAAAACAAAGAAAACTCTTTTTATCGTTTTTTTAGTTTTTACTATCTTTAAAAATTCTATCCAAATATTATTTTTTAATAAAGTTTAGACAAATATAGATAAAACACATCTTTTTAAAATGTACTAGGATCCTTTCTTGGTCGTTTCTATCTTTGTTTTATATGATTTAGTTATTTATGGCATAACTAACAATAAAAGCTAACTTTAGTGCCCTCAGTCTAGTAACAAGATTAGACATCTCCATAATATACTCCCTTATGTTCCCTTTGCCTTTTATCGTATTGAAACGAGCTTAGATAGAATGGTGCTCGTTTCGAGCTTTCCATTACCAGCGAATCAATTTGCTATTTGGCTCAAGAACTTTTTAGCATTTTCTTCCTCAGGCATAGGTCTCTGATGGTATTTGAAATTTAGTACTTCATGATCATCATACTCATGCGGTTAAAATGCTCCCATTTCTCATAAAGTACACTTTCTATAGCAGTACTACTCCATCAGCAGGGGCGAAAGGTTCTTCTAACTTAATTGCATAGTATAGATCAATACACCCAAGCATAATAGTAATGTGCTCTTTCCTTTTTCGGAAGTTAATGCTACGAAGCATTGGAATGTTGTTCAAGTTGTCAGATATAGAAGAAACATTAACTAAATCAAAATCAAAATAACAAATTCATAAGTAATAAATATGTCATTCAATCATGCATAAATGCAATCAGGAAAAATTAATTACATACATATACACATATGCCATAAATACACTCAATTGGCCTTTATAAGACACCAAATACAGCATTGAACTTTAGTCTTTGGACAAAAATAACAACTTGCAGGCGGCATCTTAGAAAAAGTGATTAGTAAATATTGATAATAAATATGCCTTTCTTTGGACCGGTATAATGCTTGTTGGAAATTAAACTTGATTTGGCCTTATATATAAATTGCACTTGTGAAATTTGGGCCTAAAAAAGTATGAATAGTATATCTCAATTTCTAGAAACTTGTAAGTAAATATTTAGATATTAATGAAATAAATATCTAGATATTTGACAATAAAAATCTCGATATTCGTGAGAAATATCTAGATATTATTGTAGATATTTCTAGAATGAGTATTTGTAACCATTAGATTAAATATGTGTTGGCATAAATCTAACAGTTGGTTAAGGAGGTGTCATACTATAAATAGGAGTGAATTCTCTCATTGTATGTCAAACCAAAAATAAGAAATCAATAAGATTGAAAGTTTCTCCCTCTTTCCTTGTCTTATTCCTAGCAATTTTTGATTTTTTTTTTTTTGTAATTTAAGCCCTCCTCTACCTTCCAATAAAGTGGTATCAGAGCTAAGATGTGAGTAACCATAACAAGCAATAGAATGGCTCTCTTCCAAGTTTCAATACTTACCAAAAGAAATTACGATAATTAGAGCATCAAGATGAAGGCTTTGTTAGGGGCTCAAGACACATGGGAAGTTGTAGAGAAAGAGTATGATGTGTTAAAAGATGAGGGTACCCTTACTCAAGCTCAAAAAGATACTTAAATTATTTTAGAAATAAAGACAAGAAAACTCTCTACCTTATCTATCAAACATTCAATAAAGATAGCTTTGAAAAGTTTCCAAATACAACCACCGTCAAAGAAGCTTGGGAGATGCTTCAAACTTCATACAAAGGTGCCAAAAGAGCGAAGAAAGTATGTCTTCAAACTCTAAGAGGTGAGTTTTAATCTTTTCATATGAAAGAATGTGAATCAATTTCTAAGTACTTTCTAGAGTTTGGCGGTTGCTAATCAATTAAAAAGAAATGGATGAAATTTAAGTAATGTTCGAATTATTGAGAAAATTCTTCGTTCCATAGATTCAAAATTTAAGCATATTATTGTTACAATTAAAAAAACAAAAGATTTAGTGTCCATGACTATTGAAGAACTCATAGGCTTGTCACAAGCATACAAAGAATGACAAAAGAGAAAACAAGAAGCCTTAGAACAAGTTCTCTGAACAAAGCTCACCTTTAAAGAAAAAGAAAAAAATTCGACAATGAAAGAGGCCAATATGGAAGAGGAATGGCTGAGGATGAGGTCCTGGATAAGGATAGAAAGGATCTTTGAATTATAACAACAACAACAGTGATAGAGGAGAAGGCTCAACAAGAGATCGTGGAATATGCAATCCAAACTCAAAGTATGATACGTCTCAAGTCAAATGCTATAATTGTCAAAAATTTGGCCACTATGCTTTTGAATGTAGAGCTTCTAATAATAAAATTGATGAAAAGGCTAACAATATAAAAAAAAAAGAGTCAAGAAGAAGAAATATTATTGCTAGCATTCAAGAACAATAATAGTGGTAGCACTAATACATCGTACCTTGGTACCAATACAAGCAATTACATGTGTGTATGCAAGAATATATTCGTGGAGCTTGATGAATCGATGAGTGGCAATGTCTCCTTTGAGGATGAGTTTGAAGTATCTGTAAAAGGCGAAGGTTACATTTTTATTAGTTTGAAAGATGGAAGACATCAATTTATTTCAAATGTTTATTAATGCTTCATATGAAAAATAATATTTTAAGCTTAAGATAATTCTTAGAAAAAGACTATGATATTCGTATAAAAGATAATAGCATTTCTATAAGAGATAGCAAAAATAACTTAATTACAAGGGTGGCAATGTTAAAAATATAATGTTTTTGCTAAATATTCAAAATAATGTAGCAAAATGTCTCAAAGCTTGCTACAATGATACATTATGGTTATGGCATCTTCGATTTGTATATCTCAACTTTGGAGGATTGGAACTATTATTTAAAAAGAAAATGGTAGGAGGATTATCTTGCATCAATCATCCTAACCAACTTTGCAAAAGGTGTTTATTTGGGAAGCAATTTAGAATAAGGTTTCTAAAGGAGTTTACTCATACACATCGATTTTATGTCAAGCCAAGCTCCTTAGTGAAGAGCAATTGCTTCCTTCTCTTCATTGTTGACTACTCAAGAAAAACGTGGGTATACTTTATGAAAGAAAAATCTAAAGTTTTTGGCGTATTCAAAAATTTTAAAGCCCTCACAGAGAAAGAAAGTGAATGCAAAATCAAGGCCATTAGATCTGATCAAGTCGAAGAAGTTTCAAAATTTTTATGAAGCTAATGAAATTCATCGTCTTCTAACTATTCCGAGATCCCCTTCAACAAAATTGCGATGTTGAAAGGAAAAATAAAACCATTCTTGACATGGCATGAAACATGCTCAAGAGTAAGAAATTGCCAAAAAGATTAGGCTGAAACTATGGAATACACAGTATATTTATCCAATCGATCTCCTACTCAAAGCGTGTGGAAAAAACTGCCACAAGAAACATGGAGTGGAAAAAAACCAGACATCTCTCATCTAAGAATATTTAAAAGCATAGCTTTTGTGCATGTACCGAATGAAAGAAGAATAAAGTTGGATAATAAAAGAGAGAATTTTATTCGTCAGCTACGACTCAATCCAAACAACAAAAAGGTTGTGACTATTTGAGATGTAATATTTGATGAAGAGAGAATGGGATTCTGGTCCTGTTATAGATGATTTCAATTTTCTTTCCCAATTTGAAAAAAAAAAAAAAAGAAGTCACTAGTAAAGCAACAAGCAAAACGTCAATAAGAACCTGTAACACCACCTAGTTCGCCAACAAGAGTTGATGATAATAATTCACCATCCTTCTTTTTAAATGAAATAAATTAAAATGCACAATAAGTCTCAAAGATCTCTATGAGTTGACTGATAAGATGGATAATCTCACTTTTTTTTTTTGCCTCTTTGCTAAATATAAATCGGTAAATTTTCAAAAAGCTATACAAAAAGAAAAATGGAAAGCTACGATGAACTAAGAAATCAAAGCCATTGAAAAGAATGGCATATGAGAACTCTCTATGCGAATGGAGAAATTGAACATTACAAGGTAAGGCTAGTTGCAAAAGGCTACAATCAAAGAGTTGGAATTGACCATGATGAGGTATTTGCTTCTGTTACTCAGTTAGAAACTATTCTATTAATTATTTCCTTTGTAACTCAAAATAAATGAAAGATTCATCAAATAGATGTAAAGTCTAGCTTTCTTAATGGAATACTCAAAGAGGAAGTCTACATCGTGCAACCTTTGGTCTGTGAAATAAAAGGTCATGAAGACAAAATCTTAAAGTTAAAGAAATCTCTCTATGGGTTAAAGTAAACACCAAGAGCATGGAATAGCAGGATAGAGAAGTACTTCCCAAAAAATGGTTCCACCAAATGCCCCTACAAGCATACGTTCTACATCAAAATTAAAGAATGAGATGTTTTAATTGTATGCATGTATATGGATAATTTGATCTTTACTGGAAGCAATCCAAGTATGTATGAAGAGTTTAAGAAAGCCATAACCAAGGAGTTTGGGACTAACATTGGGTTAATAGCTTACTACCTCAACATCGAAGTCAAGCAAAAGGAAGATGGAATTTTCATCTAACAAAAATGTAAGGAGATCCTCAAGAGATTCAAGATGGATGACTACATGCTGGTAAGCTCACCGATAGAGTATCGAATTAGACTATCAAAGCATGATGGAGGAAAAAGAGTAGATTTAACTCTTTTCAAGAGCTTGGTTGGAAGTCTACACTACCTAACTTATACAAGGTCTGATATTCTTTATGTTATTGGGTTAGTTAATTGCTACATGGAGACTCCAACAACCAGCTATTTTCAAGCTGCAAACAAATTCTTCGCTATATTAAAAATACAATTGACTTTGGTTTATTTTACTTATTTTCTAATAATTATAAGCTTGTTGGATTCAGCGATAGCGACTGGGGTGAAGATATGAATGATTGAAAAATCATTACTAGATTTTTATTTTTCATAGATGACATTGCCTTCACTTGTATGTCAAAGAAGCAATCGATAATCACTCTCTCAACTTGTGAAGTTGAGTACATAGCCACTACATCATGTGTTTACCATGCAATTTAACTAAAAAATCTCTTGAAATAGCTGAAATGGTCAAAAGAAAAGCCAACTAAAATTTATGTTAACAACAATTGACAAAGAGTTCAGTGCTCCGCGATCGAACTAAACACATTAATACTCGCTACTAATATATAAGGGAGAACATTACTAAAAAAGATGTATAAATGGAATACGTGAAGATATAAGACCAAACCGCTGATATCTTCACCAAGCCTTTAAAAAGTGATATAATTTGTGCATTAGAAAGACTATTGAGAGTCACCAAATCAGGTTTAAAGGAGATTGTTAGAAATTAAACTTAATTTGGGCCAATATATAAATTAGGACTTGCAAAATTTAGTTTTAAAAATTACGAATAGTGTGTCCTAATTTCTAAAAACTTGTAAAAAAATATTTAGATATTTATTTCATAAATATCTAGATATTTGTAAGAAGTATATAGATAATTGGAGTAAATATCTATACATTAGATATTATTGTGAATATTTCTATAAAGGAAATTTGTAACCATTAGATTAAATATGAGTTAGCATAATCTTAATCGTTGATTAAAAAGGTGTCATACTATAAATAAAGGTGAATTTTTCCATTATATATAAAGCCAAAAATTAAAAATCAATAAAATTATAAATTTCTCTCTCGTTTTTTGTTCATAATTATTCCTAACAAATTTATATTTTTTTTAATCTAAGCATTCCACCTTTTAACAATGTTTACATTGGAAAACATAAAAAATTATTACATATCCACTATCAATGTATTTATGGTCCGGTCAAAAAATAATCTTATTTTAGGCCGATTATTTTTCACATAAATGTAGACATAATATTTAATTTCCTTAATAAAATCCTTATATTTTAAAATAAATAATTCCACATAAAAGATGTTACTTTGGCCGCTTTTTATTTCAATTTAATTTATTTTGAGATGGTGCATTTTAATTTAGAAAATTTTGGTCAAAGTTAATAATCAAAGTCAAAGGGTCAAACGTCCAAAGCAAGTCAGGGTTGGACCGAGTTGGGTCATCCCAACCCGATTCCTTATCCAACTAGTGGATCCTTTTCAAACATTCCAAAGAAAATGGGCTTAAGCCCAAGTCCAACCTCATGCCATGTCTGGTCCTTATGATTGGGCTCAGCAAATTTTAAGCCTACTTAAAGTCTTTGCAGGTTTAATCAAATAAGCCAATTTTTGTGCTAAACAACAACTTGTTCAACATTTTTAATCATCACCGAACTTGGTGAATACATGCAAACCAAATCCAACAAAAATTATAATATATAATCATTCATAACCATGAATATGTGATTACCAAACAATTATATTCAATATAATTCTTCGTAACAAAAATCCATATATCAACAAATAAAAGAAGGAAAAGTATTGAGAGCTCTGATACCTCTTGTAGGAAAATTAAATAAAACTTTTAATGATGAAAATATTTTATTCAAGTGAGGAACTCATGTTAAATCATTAAAGAAAAATTAGTCGTAAGCGTAGTTGAATCTATTGAGATGTGGTATATTGAAGTTGTTAGTCTTTCATATCTAAATTTTTCTTTACAAAGAGTAAAATCATAGTATCACGTAAAGATGATATATTAGTGAATGATACCTTATATTCATACCAAAGACCTCAACCTATTTATATGTTTTATTTTATTTCATCTATTATAAAAATAAAATAAAATAAATTGTGTTTATACTCATTGCACAGCCCATACTAATTAAGAGATAACTTAAAAGCCCAATAACTCAATTAACTTAATTAATCACTTTTAATAGATTAATAATTAACTAGCACATATAATATACAATTAATGTTAATATGTAGGCCCATAATTAAAAATCTCCTAACAAATCCCTCTTATCTTTCTTAGAAAATCTCTTCTTACAATAACCAAAAATCATTTATGTGAATTCATCAATATACTTATTTTAGAAAGAAAAAAATTCCATGATACTAAAGCCATTCTTCAACATGTATAGATTATATTGCTTCAAATCAAAATTTATACCAAGTTTAGGCTTTCAATTTAGAGCATTCAACCATTCTAAATCTATATATCACCTCTAATAATTTTAAGCACCAATAAAGAACCTGAAAAATAAAAATAACTAATAGAAAAGAGAAATTTTAATAAGGTACAAATTCTAAACAAGAAAGTAGAACTATAATCTAAATAGAAAAATAATAATCCTAATTAATTAATAACCTATTTTTCTCATATTTTTAAAACATAATCCTAATACAATAAGAAAAAAAATGCAACCTAATAAAATTAAAATTCTAGTGTTCTAAAATTAAAATTAAAATTTATAAGTATATAAATCGATTGTTGTAAAATAAGTAATTTCACAAGTTCAATTTTATAGAAAATAAGTTAAATTACTTCGTTATTAATAAACCCTTGAATAAATGAATATAAAATCCTAATATGAATGGAAACATATAGACAAGACCAAGTTTAACTAAAATAATATAAAAATAGCAAATAATGTAAACAAAGATGAAATTTCCTGAGGAAATAATCGAAAACAAGAAATCAATCAAAACAAAAATGTTAAGGTTTCAAGAATTTACTACTAATTTTTAATTTTATAACATACTTATGTAATAAAAAATTTCAACTTATATCCAAGAATACATTTTTTTAAGCTTCTTTTTTCTTCTTTCCTTACAAAGACCTATAAAACAATAAAATAAGCAAAATATAACAAAATTCAAAAACTAACTAATTCGATTAAGGCATATATGACATTAGTATATATAGAATAATGAACACATTATTTTATATACATCAAGAACAAATTAAAAAAAAAAGTTATAAAAATTATGTAATTTAGTTGTTGAAAAGAAAATCATAACTCCACTAGAAATACATATGTAATCAAGTAGGAAAAATCAATATCTGAAAAAAAATTTTAAAAAATTATAAGCGCTATCTAAAGAAACAAAATACAATCAAATATAAACAATATTGCTAATCTTTCGTTTTTGTCTAACTTGCATGTTAATATTTTTTTTTTTTGATTTTCTTTTTCACGATGAAGGTGTGTTGAAGTTATTCTACAGTAATTTATTGAGATCTAGAAAAATTTTAAGGCAAAAAATAAAGAGTGAGTGATAAAGAAGATAGTTTTAGATTTGGGTTTAATTTTAAACGCAAAAAAATACAGTAAATTTTAGATTTAATTAGTAAAAATTATTAAAATACGATCTCAACTCTTTATTGTTACTCATATCATGTGTCACCAGATTATTAAAAATTAAAAATAAAAAAGATTATAAGAGAATAATAATTTTCTTAAAATTTTTATATTTTATATTTTTAAAAACTAAAAATTCTATCATAATACTAAATTATACGGGCCGTAAGTAAGAAGATGAAATTCATATACTAAGTATATTTACATAATAATAATAATAATAAAAAGACCAATCACAAGCTTGGCAAATTAATTTTATTCTCTTTTTTCTTCTCTGGTTCATTTTTTACGAAATGGGCCGGACAACTCTTCATGGGCTGAACTGTGGTCTGCGATACCAAAAATTGGAATAATAATATTTTTGTCCTTAACTTTAATAAAATGACAGATTGAGACATCATTTGTTCAATTTTAACACTTTAGTAGCTTCCCTAGTCCTTTTACTTATTTACCTAACAGGATTAAAATATTAAAACTAGATAAATTATGTATTATTTATTATTTTGCTTAATAAAATTGAGGGATGAAAATATTTTATCCGATTACAAATTTGAAGTTTAAGAAAAATGCGATTGTAAAATTGACAACAATAGAGCTCTTAAACTACAAAAAGAAATGTGTACTAAACAAATAATATTGATCATTAATAATTTTAGAAAAATGCTCTCGCAATGCCAATTAAGTTACAAATTATTACCATAGAGAATGGTAAGATAAATACTTTTATAATATGAGAGAAAATATCAATCACACTATGCATATATAGATATTTGATCAATAAAAATGGAGACATTTCTGATGAATATATCAATGGATTTTAATGTAATATTAAATATAAGAATAATAAATTATTACAACCTTTTCAATATGAGGGTAGATAGGAAAACACATATAATGTAATTTCTCTATAAATTATATTATAATATAATATTTTTAAAAAGTAACAAAATTGTTATGAAATTGCATGAAAAGTATGTTGCACGTGTTATTATTTATTTCTGAAAGTAGATCATTGTTGCAAGTGTAACTCAATTATGGCACTATATCTGAAGTAATATATCAGTAAACTTATAATGTAGTATTAGAAAAGTAACAAATTGATAAAAATAAATTATTTCAAGAATTCTTTTATTTTATCAATTTATTTAACTAGGAGTCTAGGATCCTATTTGGGATGGTGTGTTGTTATTTTCTAATGTTATTTTGTAAACAAATTTAATAAAAATTCAGATTTTTTTATAAGATTACTTCGCCGATTGCAAATTTCCCCTCAAATTTTGAAATGAATGGGGCCAACACTCTTACAGGGGCGCATTTAATATGGGTATGGCGGTGTATTTAATATTGTTAGTCTTCCAAATTTCGAGACTGATTTGGGCCCAACACTCTCCAGGGTTAAAAGGTTGGTGACGTAAATTATTGAAAAATTTACCAAGCTATTGAAAATTAGAAAATATATATTTTTTTAAACAAAAACCATTAATTCATTAAATAACAAAACAAGAATCAAGCTCAGATGGAGCCTCCTCGAGCCAAACATTATTGTCTGAGATAACAAAGCCATTTTGACTAACATGACTAACATGTGACCAGTAACATTACAAACTCTAAGAACAGATTTTAAATAAGCAATTTCCTGCAACTATCATATCTTGAATCTCAGACACCAGCCAACCTACCTCTTTATAGCTTTTAATTTTGTCTAGGATTAAATCAATTATATTTTCGAAATCTGATTCGATGACCAGTGAGTGAAGCCCCACAGCTCTAGCCATCTTTAAGCCTTTAAAAATTGCCAAAGCTTTTGAAAATTCAACATCTTCTGGAAAGGAACATCTCCAAGTTGCAGCAAGTATAACTTTCGCTCTAGTATTTCGCACGATGACACCTAATCCTGTCCAACCATCAGCAAAATTAATATCGCATCAACATTCATTTTGAACCACGGATCACTAGGAGGAAGCCAACAGAAATTAAATGAACTTGTCTCCTGCTCGTGTGAACTTAGCTGACAAGGATGTGAATTACTATATGATTGTATAGTATCTAAGGTTCTGTAGTTGATCTGTTGTGGGCAGGGAGTTTCATTTATGTGTAGCCAATTATTTCTAGAGGTCCTTGACCAAGATAGAATCATAAATAGCTCAACTTCAACTTTACCACAGCCTCTCATCACTTGTAGTGCCATGTCTTTGAAATCCTTGTATACAGATCCCTTCCCCGCATGGAATGGAGAAAAATTCCAAACTTTAACAATTACAGGACAACCAACCAAAACATGAAAAGAAGTCTCATAATCTTGATTACATCTTGGACACCATGGCTCTTCCAACAACTTCCTCTTACATAGGTTGACATAAGTTGGCAATATATCTGTTGATGCATGATTTTTGCAAACCCCGTATCCAAACAGAAAAATAGAATATATGCACCCGAGGGGCCGGGTGGCTCGAGTCAAGCGTACAAATACGAGCCAAGTCTATAATCACACACCACCTTGAACCTCACTACACAAATACCCACACAATATCCAAGTCTTTTCACCTCCCCGCTCACTGCCTCAGACCACCTCTCAGCTCACTGACCACCTCCCAACTCACTGACCACCTCTCAACTCACTGCCTCAGACCACCTCCCAACTCTCAGACCACCTCCCAGCTCCCAGCTCGACTCCGATGGCTCCGAAACTTTCCAAGATCCCTCGAACGACACTATACTTATTACCCGTTCGTCAAATAACTATCCAGCCCACCTCCTTTCATGCCCGAACACTCTTAACCCAAGGATTTCATCGAGCTAGTCCGTAATTTTCTGCAAAACAGAGTAGGGCTTAGACAGGAGTCGCCTCTTCGGTGACCCCTCTCCAATGCCTAAGTTAGCCTCAGGTCCGAGAGTAAAAGAACGAGGGCTTGGGTATAACCCTCTAAACGAAGAGAATCAAAGGTATGCTAGGGTGATGAGGAAGAAGCACAAGGAGATGATCTTGCCCAGATCACGAATCAGGTGAATGGAGTGTAACACCTCCCAAGTGGTACGTATTTTGTATATATACACGTCAATTTCTATTAGTTTGTACGTAAGTAGCTTAATACATTTAAGATATTTCTTTTGAAATATTATATGAGTGTATTTAGTATTAAATAAGAGTTTACTTAGAAAGGCCCTAAATATAAAATTAGAGTATCAATACATGGGTGTATTTAGTACTAAGTGTTGGTGTACTTAGTAAGGCCCAAATTACTATTCTAACCCTATGTATAAATACATCATATTTCTTGTTTTAGAAAGAGAAACACCATTTTGCAGATTTTAAAAGAGAGAGAGAGAGAGAGAGAGAGAGAGAGAGAGATAGAGGAATTTGAAAAGAAAATTTAGTTTTCAAGAAGAAATTAAGAATATTTAAGGTAATTTTCTCTTCTCTTTAAGATTTATTATGTTATTTATGGTTGGATTGTGTTATGAAAGTATATTTTGTATAAAGATTACATGAATATGTTGAGAATATATTGATTTGAATCATTTGTGGTTGTGAATATGATTTTGTGGTGGAATTGGTGAAGGAATTGGTAGAAGATGATTATTGTTGTTAAAGGAAGCTTTTGCAGAACTTAGACCTTGGACAGTAACTTGATCCGAAAATTTTATAAATTTTTACATGTCTTATTTTGGAAAATTGATTTAACTGGAAATATTAGGCATCAAAAGGTTCATGATAAATTTTATTTCATTTGAAAATATTGAATATTCAATTTTATATGTAATTTCTGATTTGACTTTGAGATGCTGAAAAATGTTGATTTCTACAGAATATATGAATTACGTGATTTTTTTGGGTTAAATCAATGGTCTTAAAAAATTACGAAATTTTATAAAGCTATTTCTAATTATGTTTATTATAACATATTAAAATTTTATGTCTTGATTCTATGTATATAATATATTATGAATTTTCGAAGTAGTTTATATCACTGAGAATGTGCAGTTTACAGAATCTGCGGAGTGCAAAATAAAACTTGTTTAAATTGGTTTAGAGATGAATTATGTCTTCCAAGTTTTATCATGCTACTGAATATGTGTCTACATGATTTCTAGAAAGTTTCATAGCCATTGGATAAGTGTTTGATTTATTAAAAATCAGAGACTTAGATATACTCAGTGGTGCTCTATTTTTGGGGCCAAGTGGCTAAGTGTTATAAATGACAAAACAAATAGTTTCAAATTGAATTAAGGATCTATATTTTTATATAAGGTTATCTAATGTTTCATTATGACTATATTCTGATTTCATGAGGAAATGATATCATTTAGGATATAAAAAAAAATCGTTGATGGGCCTAAGGACAGAATTAGGATGTTTGTTTGATGAAATGTTATATGTTTGATTTTGTGTAATATGGATTATGAGATTAATTTTGATTTTAGGATTTATGTGATTGTGTTATCTTGCTCGGAACATCAAGAGGTAAGTATACTAGACTTTTTAAATGGGATCATAATAAACATATATATTTATGTATGACTATGTTACAAATGTTTTGAAATCATGCATTAATATGCAAGCATCAATTTACTTATGATTATATGCCAAAACATTTGTTTACAACTTTGTGTTTATGTGTTATGTATGAGTCATTGAGCATTGATATTAGCATGTATATATGTATAAATGATTTTGAGAAATGAAAAAGTGGTCTTGTAAGAAAAATATTTGTGAAAGTTAAGACTTTGTATTTTTTAAGGGTATTCGAATTCATTACTTTCTTAGTAGGCAATTATAAGTGTTTGAAGCCTTTTGATATATGTGGCCATTCCTTTGGGTTTGGTATATTTGATATGTGTTATGTGTTCCGTATGACATGGGAGAGACCTTTGGGTACCCTTAGGACTTGTGAGTCTTCGCAATTGTGCGTTGACGGATTTGTGCATGTGGGAGGACTCGCCGATGATCAGGGCGAGGGTGTGGCTCTTACCTTCGGGCATGAGTGTTTATTGTGTTTGAAATTTTTGTGCCCCACTTGCTGATACCCCATATACGAAAAGTCATCGATGGGTGACTCAGACTCAATATGTGATATGTTATATGTGAAGTTCTACTAAGTAGTAATTGAATGAAGATATTCCTAGCTAAATGCGAATGAAAGTTTAAAAGTGAGTTAGTGACATGTACAAGTTTGATGTGATTTTGTATCATGTATTTTGGAATGAACATGATTATTATGATGTTACATATTCATCTCATGCATTATATATTTATTTTATATATATGTATGTATTTTTGTCTATAAAAAACTAGTATGCTTACTGAGTTTATACTCATTATAGTTTATTGTGAATTCCAGATAAATAATCGTGTGCGTAATGGATTTGGCGAAGCTTTTGCTGTCCCTTGGTTCCTTAAGTTTAGGATATCGTCTTATATTTTATTCTTAGTTTAATAAACATTATGGCTTAGAGACTAGACAGTCAAGACTATTTCAATAGATTTTTTGTAGTAATGAATGTTGATGAAGTTTCTTAGATAGTGAAATGTATTTCTTGATATGTTATGTGTTTGATAGATCACTCTTTGACTTTTGCAAGTCGGGGTGTGACATGGAGATTCAAAGGGCTAAATAGTAGGGTTTTTCCTAGGGTTTTTATGTGTGTTCATGTAGTTTTAGGCTATGGAGGCTGTGTATATGGGAGAGGAAGAGAGGGAATTCGTTTTGGGAAGAGAACCCTTCTCCTAGGAGTATTGTGGCTAATCACTTGACTTGTCTTCTTTCCAAATAAGAAAAATACATTTTTATATGAAATAAAGGAATGTTCATACCTCATTGGATGACCTATTTTGCCCTAGTTTTAGGGTGTTTACCTTTCCACGTGTCACTCTCCTATTGGTTCTCGGTGGCTCAGCTCAAATGCTGTGTGGCAAGCTATGGTTGGTGAGCTTTCCCTTATCCAAGCTCATTGGACACGCGTCGACCTTCTATTAGCCAAGGAGATTGTTATGTACCTTGATGGACAAGTGGCATAACTTCACTCGCCCAGTTGGCACATGGTCCCCTACCTGAGCCCAGAATGGTCCCCACCTGGGCTCTGCGCACTGTCTGTACAATACCAGCATGGCTGCTACCAAGATCAGGTGTTGTCTCCTGCCATTGAAGTGGTCCCCGTAAGATGTTTTCTTATGTGTTAGGCCACTTTAAGGTTTCTTTTGAGGCGCAATCAGGTGGGCTTTCGCTCACCTAGGTACTTGATCAACTGGGCGTCCCACTTGCCTGAGCAGCTGGGCGTCTCACCTATATGGGGTAGTTGGGTATTTTACCTCTCTTGCTCAGGAGGGCGAAGCTCTTGTTTATTGGAGGCGGGACTGGCCGTTCCGAGATGCAATGGAGAAATGGAGTTATTTTCCTTATGTATATCTGCGTGCTACGGTATATAGCCACGCTTTTTCGCATATGCCACGGTATATGGTCACATGGGTGCTTCCACACGCGCCACGGTATATGGTCACGTGAGCTTTCCCACCCGTGCTACGGTATATGGTCACGTAGGATAATATCAGCAAATGGAGAATTCCTTGGTGATACTTAGCGAGGAGCCCAACTTACAGTGGGTCTTACCTAACTGCTCAAATGGCGAATGTGTTGACAATACTCAGCAGGGAGCCCAGCTCACAGTGAGTCTTACCTATTCGCCACGAGCAGGGCTTGTACCAAGTCCTGCCTTGAGGTGGGCAAGAAGTATGTTACCTCGCAGCGAGCTGATTCGAACTTTCCTGGGCTTACTTTTCGTCATGTGTCTAGTTATATTTTTTCCCATAACAATATCATTAACAGCTCTCCAGAAAAATATTTTAATTTTTGGTGGTACATGACCATAGAAGCTTCAAATCCCATGAGACCTCCTTAGAAGAAGAAGGAGTTGCTGAACAAACGTTTGTAAAGCAACTTGGTATCCACTCTTGACTGAATAGATACCACGTTTATCAAAGTGCCAAAGAAATTTATCCTCCCTAGGTGTATGTAGGAGAGGAATCTTTAAGATCAACTCTCTATCAAGAGGAAGAAAGCTCTAGCTAATTAGTTGCTCATTCCAACTGCCGTCTTCAATTAGATCAGTTACTAACATGTCATGTAGCAGCTGTTGTGAAGAGATAGGTTTGAAAGAATAGGGCCTAGAAAGCCAATTATCAGAGTATACAAAAACATACCTACCATATCTTATCTTCCATCTTGCATCCTTCTCCACAAGTTTACAACCCCATAAAATGCTTCGCCATATGAAAGATGGATTATAGCCAAGCTTACTCTTTAAAAAATTACACCTTGGGAAGTATCTAGCCTTTAACACTTTGGCCATCAATGAGTTAGGAAATTGAATTAATCTTCAGCATTGTTTACCGAGAAGTGCCTGATTGAAAGCCACAAGATTGCGGAAGCCCAGTCCCCCTTTCGTCTTTAGTATGCACAACTTTCCCATTTGCACCAATGGATGCCCCTCGATTTTTCTGAGGAACTCTACCATAACTTTGTAATCATTTGCTGGATTTCGTAGTAAAAGGCTGAAGGCAAACGAAAAATACTGATTGCTTGAACTATTGCTTTAATCAGAACTTCCCTTCCACCACAGGAAAATAATCTTGCTTTCCAGATGTTGAGTTTATTATAGATCTTCTCTTTTATCTCTCTAAAAGCTGAAATTTTGATCTACCTAGCATTGACGGTAACCCTAAGTATTTCTCATGATGTGAGGTTACCTCCAGATTAAAAATTCCTTTCAGTTTTTGTGCGGTTTCCTTTGCCACTTTTGGACTCAAGAGTATAGAAGATTTATTAAAGTTGAAAACTTGTCTTGACACACTTGCGTATTACTCAAAGATGGCTTTGAGCAAATTGCACTCTTCCACCGAGGCTCTTACAAAGACAAGACTATCATCTGCAAAGAGAAGATGAGAGATGGATGGCCCATGTTGTCCAAAATTAATACCATGAAGTAAATTAGCATTGGTAGCATTATGTAACAAAGAGGAAAATGCTTCTACACATAAGATAAAGAGATATGGTGAAAGAGGACAGCCTTGGCATAATCCTCTTTGTGACTGGAAATTGCCAGATGGCTTCCCATTAATTAACACAGAGAAAGAAGTAGTACTAATGCACTGTAGGACTAATTCCACCCATTTCCTAGAGAAGCCAAAAGAAGTCAAAGCTTTACTTAAAAAAAGCCTATTTAACTCTGTCATACGCTATACTTATATCTAGTTTTAAGGCTACCATACCTCTTTTGCCTTTCTTCTTGCTCCTAATTTTATAAAGACATTCATAGCCCACCACAATATTGTTGGTAATCAGTCTAGTAGGGACAAAAGCACTTTGATTTGGGGAGATTATACTGTCTAAAACCAATTTCAACCTATTAGCCAAAGTTTTGGAAATAATTTTGTAAATGACATTACAGAGGCTAATAGGTCTGAAATCAGATACCCTTTTTGGCTCTTTGGTTTTAGGAATTAAAGTTAAATAAGTTTTATTTAAAGACGAAATATCTCCCCCATCATTTAGTATGTAAAGGAAAACCTTCACAACTAACTCACCAATTATATCCCAGTATTTTTGAAAGAAACCAGCATTTAACCCATCTGGTCTTGGTGCTTTCCACGGATGCATCTGGAATAATGCATGGCAAATCTCTTCCTTAGTGAATGCTTGGTTTAAAAATTGGTTTATATCTGTCGTAACTTTGGGAGTAACATCTACAAGGACAGCTTCTATCATCTCTAGGGGAAGGATTGGTTGAACTAAAAAGATTATGAAAATTTCTGGGACAGCTTCTTCTTCAATTCCTCTTGGTTCCTCTATCTATCTACCAGTTGCATCTAACAAACCTCTTATCAAATTCCTCCTTCTAGCAATGAAGCCTTAGCATGGAAAAATTTTGTGTTTCTGTCACCCTCTCTTAGCTAAACAACACGGGATCTTTGTCACCATTTAATTCATCATGCAAAATATTATCAATCTCGTTTTCGACATTCCTAATGCGATCAATGTTCCTAGGATTTGATGCGTCACTTAATAGTTAATTTAGCTGGCATTGAAGCATAGCAAGCTCTTATCTTCTCTTTCCAAATTTTTCATAATGCCAACGCTGTAATTCCTCCCTTATTTTGCCCAATATGTCTAAATATACAGATATAGGATTACTGTCACCTATGTTCCTATTACCCTAGTAATTCTTTATTATATTGATGCAATCATCATAAGACGACAAGAAGTCTTCGAAATAAGATCTCTTACCCCAATTGTTCCTTTTACCTCTCAAATTCTTTCTTCGCTGATAAAGCTCAATACAGATTGGTAAGTGATCTGGACCCCCTACCGTTATATGTGAAACACGAGCACTAATAAAGGTATATCTCCACTGTTTTGTACACAAAAAGAGATCCAATCTCTCTTGAACCAAACTTGCACCAAATCGTTGATTTGACCAAGTAAACAGTACCCCTTCATAATCCAAATTAGAAAGGCCACAACAATTTAGCGTGTTTTGAAATTCCCTCATTAAAACCGAGTTGCGAGAGACTCTTACTGTTTTTTCATCAACCCTAAGAATCTCATTAAAATCTCCCTCATATAGCCAAGGAGCAGAAGATAGCTGGACAAGGTTTTTTAGCAATGTCTAAGAATGAACTTTTTGGGCGTTTTCTGGGTGACCATAAAAACCTGTAAATCTCCAAAGGATTCCATTTGCCCCTCGTACAGTAGAATCAATATGATGATTGCTGTAGGAAAAAAATAGAAATATCAAGCTCATTCATCCACAACAAAGCTAAACCACCACCAAATCCAACTCTATCCACGGCAAAGCAATTATGAAAACCCAACTTAGTTTTTAGCCCCACCAATTCTTTATGCAACATCTTTGTTTCACATAGAAACAAAATACTCAGTTTGAATTTTTGGAGAACATATCTTAGATGACGGAATGTTTGAGTGTTCCCCAATCCTCGAACATTCTAGCATATGAGATTCATTGCTATCGACAGGGCTGGGAACCAGCCTCTGCCAATGTCTGTACATCAAACAAAGCTACTTTAGGCTCTAGATTGCCATGTGAGACCTTGTACCCTTCCATGCACTCCTTATGCGATAATGGTGGAAAATCCCCTACTTCTTTGACCTTTTCAGCTTTGGGAGGTCAATTGCCATATCCTATCTAGCTCGTTTTATTGTACCCATAACATTAGGAAATATAGTTTGCTTATCTTTGCCAAGCCAGGCCTGCACTTTTATTTTTCGTCTCAGACCAGAATCAACTCATAAGTCCATTTCCTCAAATTGTGGTCCACGGTCCCCTGCCCCTACTTTTATGTTTTTATTTAGTGAATCATCAGGCCCACTACTAGCATCTTGGACCTTAGTGGAAATTTGAGGCCCATCCTGACTTTTGTTTTGCACCACTCTTGGCGGATAGGATTCTTTGTCTTAAAGGATCATCCACATTAATTGCTTCGACATTGCTATCTTCACTTTGTTCTTGAGTAGTGTGCACCCTCATCATTACATGGGCTTCCAACTCGTCCTTTCTTTTCATTTATCCTCAAAAGAGTTGCACCAGCTCGAAAGTTCTTGACTTCATTGAACGCATCACCGATTGTAATTCCCTTAGTTTGGTCCGGCAAGGTGGATGTAATTCTGTGAGGTTGCAGTTTGTCCATTGGTTTCTGTTGTCATCCCTTTGCTGTTGGAATTGAAGCACGTAGCCATAGGCCATAAATTAATTGTTGCCTTGTATTGCTTTGCAATCGACCTGAATCAAATACTAAGCATTCCCGATAGATATGACCTATTTTGCTATATTTGTAACAGAACTCTGGCAACCTTTCATATTGAATTAACAAGGTGACAACCTCCACGTTATCTCGTAATTGAACTCTTAAACATCTCTTGAGTGGCTTAGTAATATCAATGTTGATCCTTAAATGAAGGAACCTCCCCAAACAATCACCATTGATGCCTCGATCGATATCTTCAACATTCCCAATCTGAGCTCCTAGGAAGAGCCCAATCTCCTTATTCATGCATGATATGGGGACATTATGAAACTGAACCCAGAAAGAGACATAAAAAAATTCTAACTTAGAAAGATCCCCAACACCTTTAGGTTCCGCTAAAATAATTAAAACTTTATAAAAAAAAACCATGGACCCTTTGTTAAGACTCATTTTCTATCACTTTTAGCATTAAAACGAAACATTAATAGATTTTTCCCCACAGATTCTATTTTAACTCCTTTCAATATCTTCCATACCTGTTGAAGGACAGCCCTAAAAGCATCCTTGTTAACTATTTTGTTTGCTAGCACTTTACCCACCAAACAATTTCTGACTTGCCTTTCACCAATCTCAGCCAACGATCTCTCAATGATAGCCACATCTCCATCTTCCATCATGAGCGACAAGGATTTACAGAGCTTTGTAATTTCCTCAGCATCCATTTTCGACTAAAAGGCGAGATACCATAAAAAGAAAGTAGGCAAAGACAAAATGCCCTAGAAACTCAAAGAGAAAAAGACGAGGGAAAGAAAATATCAACCCTCCAGTGAATGGAGGAAAACAACACCTATAAGAACGGTGAGAGCACACTTCTACACCTATTCTCGGGGAGACTTCCTCAAGAACTTTTGAGAAGACTGGTTAGAAAGGATATTTTAAAAATATCTAACTGTAACTTTTAATTTTAAAATTATTAAAAAAAATAAAAAAAATTGGATAACTTACTCTTCTTCTTCAGATAACACCAATCTCTCTCCTCCAATCCTCTCTATTCTTCAAGTGCCCCAATAAACTATAAACTATAAACTCCTAATTCTCTTGAACCCTAAATCTAATTTACCCACAATATAATCACAATTCTTCCTAAAATCAGAATTTCCCTATTAACCTAATTCTCCCATTACAAGAATAAAATAAGAATTTTCAGTTTTGTTGGTTTCAATTTTCAAAAAATGTGAAGATTTGCAAAATTTATTTTCTTAAAGAATTTGTGAATGCAATTACAAGAATAATATATTGAGGTGTGATTTACATGTTTGAGTGTATATTATACTAAAGTTTTTAATTTGAAATGTTGTTTAAAGGTTATATTGAAGTTTGAGGTTATTTACAATAAGTACTTATCGTGGTCAAGAGTCATTATCAACTTGTTAAAAGTGAGTCTCAACTGGTTGAGAGTAAGTCTTGACCAATCAAGACTCATTCCTGATGAATCGATAATGAGTCCTGACACTTTTGCTTGTTTCAATGGAGAAGGATAAAATCGTTTAAATTTTTATTTTTAAATAATTTTGAAATTAAAATAACTATTAGACATTTTTAAATTATCCTTTCTAATTTTGAATAGTTTAATAAATTTTCCTAAATCACTTACCTTCATTCTAAGGATGGTAATGGGACGGGGTAGGGGTGGGGAGGCCTTCCTTGCTCTCCACTCCATTTTAATTTTAATCCCTATTCTCTAACAAAATTTTTTGGAGTGAGAATAGAAGGTCTCCATATAGAGAATGAATTTCTCATCCCCAATTATTTTTTCTATTTTCGTATTGTTTATATTAAATACTAATTAAAAATATCATTAACATATTACAATGTTATTCATATGTAATAATGTTATTCTATTTTCGTATTATATTAAAGATATAAACTTGACTACTTGATAAGATAAAAAAAATAACAATTATGTATAGACGGGGAATGGAGGAGGGGGTGGAGTGGAATGGGGAACGGTTTAGATTAATAATATGTGAATTAATCTTCTTACATTCTATGTTCTATTTTCTATTATATCATCTCAATTTTATCCTATTTAGGGCAAATCCTCACATAGTCCCAAACGTATAGGAAATTTCACCATCCCTACTTCCTTCCTCACATTTTATGTAATTAATAATGCTATATTTTTTTTAGTGATTCCACAATAACAAATAATTTGTTATTTTTAATTATTTGATAAATTTTCACAACTCTCAAATTGATTTACTCTTATTAATGTTTGGTTTCTCTGGCTTTGATATACCTTCTCTTATGCATATGTTTTATTTTTAAATTGCAAATTGGCACAAATCTGTTAATTTGATGCACAATAAGGTTAATTTACTCTAATAAGTCATGATTTACACTATATTTGTATTTTAGAAGGTAAGTGTTTTTGCACCTAAAATTGCATCAAAATATACCGACTACTTAGTAACACTTCAAAAAAAAAAAAAAATTCAAAATACTATAAGGGCAGTGGAATTTCCTCAAAATATACCCAATTTCCCAAAGTGCTTTTTTAACCTAATAGTTAGGGCAGTGAAAATTCCTTTCATCAAGATTATACAAAATGTCAATGTTCAACCACTAATGTTAGGAATACAAATTTTATAGTAAAAATTGCTTTCATCTAATTATATTTGCTACATTATTTTATATAATTTTTTATTTTTAAAAAATAATAATAATATAATAAAAATTATATAAATAATAATAGTGGCATTGACTAAGCAGCTACTTATTTTTTTGCTTTGACTTGGAAGTAATGTTTTATTGCCTACCTCACAATCACATAATAATAAAATCGAAAAGTATGTGATTGATGTTTACCTAAACCTTAAGAAAAGAAATTGATCTCATAATATATTGCTTTCAAGTTATTACATAATATATTTGCTTTTACACTAAAATTTGTTGACAATTAATTTACTCGAATGGGAGAGACTTATGAAATTGGGCAAGCATCGTCCATTCCGAGGCCATATTATATGAAATATGAATAATTTAAAATTAGGTTATCTATTTGAACAAGTTATTATCAAAATTAATTTCAAAGCTTAGTTTCAATTGATTCCACGTCACACAATATAAGGATTTAAATGTCAATGGCACGCCTATGTTGTTTTCAATTGTTAATTATTTTGAATGTTTTATCAATTTTATTATTTTAAGTACAATAATATCTTTATAAACCACGATTTAAGATAAAATTTAAATTAAAACTAACAAATAAACAAATTAATTGTAGTGTAATAAGTATCTGCAAAACGTGGATTCACAGAAAATAGATTAAATTAATACTTGTTTATTATTAAATCTTGAAACAAATAAATGTAAAACAAATAATTGTTAAGTTTTAACTATATAAAAAAGCCAACAAATAAAATAAAACAAAAATTATCCAAGAGAGTAAATCAAGAATAAAAATTCTATCAGCACAAATGATGTTAAGGTTTCAAGAATTCGCAACTAATCTTTTACTTACATAAAATATTCAAGTAATCAAGAAATTCTAATAACTTAATATAGTATTAAATTTTTTAATATGCAATCTAATTACATGCATTAATTTTTCACTAATAATAAATTTAATTTTGGTGTGGGATTTAAACTCACATATTTTGAAATATGCAATAACACTCTAGTGTGAGTTACTATTATCATACCAAAATTCATTAAGCACTATGAAAACAAGAAGATCATACAATAACAATTAAATTGATACAATTATTATGTTATCACAATTCATTCATATCAGAAACATCCAAAACTCTTAAATTAATGTACACTTCAAATCTTACATTAATATATCAAATATTTAAATTATAATGACTAATAGTCTCATGATTTATTCAAATACTAAACAATTATATTTCAAATAAAAAAATAAACATATTATTCAAATTTAAACATTTAAAATATTTAAAATTTTCAAAAAAATTTATTTTTTAATAAAAATAAATGATACATTGTGTTTATATAAAAATGAAACAAATTTGATTTTTACTCTTTCTAAAGCTAAGCTAAACTTTGAAAAAACAATAATCTTCCATTTTGTATTAATCATATATATATGGTTCCTCCTTTTTTTTCTCATGCAAAATATTAAAGTTTCTCTTTCCTTAAATTTTTTGGATTAATTTAAAAGGTTTTAATGAATTTATTAATTATAATAATGTAGTTATATTTCTACATCTAAAGTCTAGTCCATTCAACTTCATTGTCAATATTAAAAAATTTGTAATCCCTTGCAATATTTAATTATCAATGGTTAATATTGTTTTTGTTATTATTTATGAATAAATATTATTTTATTTAAATCTTTTTCAGGACCAGAATAATCCAATAATTGATTAGATTGGAGAGGTGTTGTTAATTTGTTAGAAAGTTGTTAAAATTATTGATTTGATGATATCGGTTAGACTTACTTTTACCTAAGCTTAAAAATACCATATTACATCTATAATAACTTTTTGAAGTACTTTTACTATAATAACTCTGGAATAAATGAGTCCATTTATATTTCGGTGGCCGCAAATAATACAATAAACTAAATAATTGGTGGGCTTTATTAATAAATAAAAAGAAAAAATATGTTTGCTTCCTTTGCCATCTCTTCTTCCATTTTTTTGAATGCACAAATCAAGAAAAACAAAATTATATATAGTAATTTTTATACTTGGTGGAATTCATTTTTTATTTTGTTATTATCACCATGGCTTTATGTGCTAAAGTTCAATTATTTTTTCCTCCTTAGAAGACTTATTGAAAACCAAACTGATGAACCTATTGGCCTTCCTTTGTAAAGGAGTGAAGAAGAAATTAGGATTCAAGAGAATAAAGAGTCTCCATGACCCTTTTTTTTCTACTATCACCGAGTCTCATACCTCTCAACCACTCTAGCCAACTTTTTCATTGGTTGGTCCATCAAAATTCTTCTATCTTCTCAAATGTCTTGGGAGTAACTTATAAAAATAGGTGCTAAAATAAATTTTGAAGATTTAATTCCTAAAACTAGTTTGAAAGTTGGAGCAGGTTTAATCCTCAAGGTTGTTGCCTTTTACCTCTCTTTACTCTTTAATAAGATTTCATTTAATCAAATACACTAACTCATTTTCTTTCTTTTGCAATATCTCACTTCACCTACTGAGGCCGAAGGACAGCTATAAGAGGCTAAAAGTAGAGTCTCCAAACTCCAAAGTGAGATTTATGATGCCAATAATGTAGCGGCTAACCATCATTCTAATTTTGTGATTATTATAGATAAAATAAAGGCCACTCAATAAGAAAAATATGATGCTTGATAAAAGGCAAAGGAGGCTATTAATAAGGTAAACAAAGAGATTTTAAGGGCAAAACTAGCTAAAGAAGTTGAAGACGAGAAGTGGAAAGTGGTAATCCATCAAGATGAGACCAAAGAGGTGGAGAGCTTAAGGGAGAGGGTGATATCAGAGAAACTGGAGACTTGTAAGATAAGAATTATAAAGAATACAAGTCTGGAGTTTACAAGTGTAAGATGGTCATCTTAAAGGAAAATCCTCAATTTGACTTATCTCTCATAAAATCTTGGCAGATGATTATAAAAGTAAAGATGAAAAGGCACCAAATCAAACAGATCTTGTTGTTGTTCCTAATGGTTCTAGACCTACTTCACTTACTCCTAAAGATAATTTTACCATGGTAGACCTCCTTATTAATGTCTAACATAAAAGAAAAGATGACGCCCAAGAAGGTAGAGGAGACTAATAGAGAGAAATCCTCCCCTTGATTCTAGGATGTGTTTTTGGTCTATAATTCCTTATAATACTTTTTATTATTTACATTCATTATGTTTTCATATGTATAATCTAAATTATAGGTGATCATATCTCCTTAACTTGTATAAATTTAGTCAATACAATAACATATACAAAGCCAATTTTACCATTCTTTTCTATTTTTTATATGGTATCAGAGCCCTCCTTTCCTCGAAGCAGGTACTACCATTCCTATTAATCTTCCTTTAGTCAAACTCCCTTTGCATTATGTCTTCTACCTCGTCAAATAAAAATTTTGAAATTCCTACAATAATCTCGTCAACGAACATCCCTCAACCTTTCAATCTCATTTCTCTTAATGATGCAAGTCAAATCCCATTCAAGCTTTCAAAAAGAGAAAATTATGCCTCCTAGAAATCTTAGTTTACCAACCTCTAATTTGGCTTGATCTTTCAAGTTATGTCTATAGATCTACACCATGTCATATTGAAAACTTGCAATCAATAGAGAACTCTATACCTATTGTCATTCCTGAATGCAAACTATGGCAATGACAATATCATCAAATGCTGCTAGCGATCTAAGCATTAGTTAATGGTACGGTCACATCCTTGATTCAATCTTGCAGGAGCTTGATTGAAGCGTGGAAAACACTGGAAACTTGCAAATAAGTCAAGCACTCATATGCTAAACCTACTTGTAATCATGATGAAAACCTCCTAAGAAGGATACTTGGTGGCTGATTATATGCAATCAATAAAAGTCATTGTTGATGCCATAGCCATGATAGAACATCAACTAAGCGATGAATAAATTGTTGCCTACACACTTAACAGTTTAGGAAATGATTTCAAAGCATTAAAGGTAGTGATTTAGGCACCAGACACGACTATGGCATTAGATAAACTACAAGACAAACTTCTTGATCATGAGATTTGCCTCATGTGTGAAGAGGTTAAAACAAGAAATCCTACAATCACAGCTCAATTCATTCAAAAGTCAAGCACCTGCAAAGGAAAAAGCAATAAGCATGGTAACAAAAATCAATACAATAATTTTGGCAATAAAAACTTTGTTGGTAACTTGCAAGGCAATCGAAATATGCAAGGTGACATTCTTCCCAACAATTATTTTAACTAAAATGGTTATTATAATTAAAATGGGAACAATAATTTTGGCAATCCCAATCATCAGTGGTGGCCCAACTTTGGCAAGCAAGTCCAAGCCAGTTTGTCAATATTGCGACAAACTTGGACACATTGCAAAAGAGTGCAAAACAATTAAAAATCTACGATTCACGCTTAATTGGCCATAAGAATATTACCCGGTATGTGATCACAATGACAATAATGCAAGCTTGTTAATCGATTCTAGCAGTTGATTCAAACACTTCTACCTCAAATTTGAATAATCTATTTATTTATTCTGAGTATGGTGCGACTAAGGACATAATGGTTGCGAATGGTAATGGTATTCGTATCTCTTACATAGGCTCCACAACACTTGATTCTAGCACTTCTACCTTTAAACTTGATAATGGTGTGTGCATCTTTGATCAATGGTTGGGAGAATATCAAACTTTATGCAATTTTCTCATAGGAGAATGACCGATACCCCCCTCTAGTGATAAGAACTCACTAGACGACCTACCTTAGGAACTCTTGAATCAATTGTTATGCGCACCCTAAAAACTAAAAAATAAGTTGTCGATGATCAGATTAGAACCTAAGGAAACTAAGTCCTTAAAATTCCAATCTTTAAGACACTACAAAGGTTGATCACTCCTTTGATAAGTCAAGATATTGTATTCTACCAAGAACACAAGAAAAGCAAAGCAAAGCTTGTTGAAAATACCTCAATATTATTAATGATATGATGACATTCGTTTTACATACTTGTAGCCTTTATACAGGAATTATAAACATCATAATCCTAAAAAAAAGAAGTGTCCAAAATTAAGTAGGAATAGAAATCCTAGCTTAAGTTGGAAAATAAAACTATAGTCCTAATCCTATAAGGGAACCTAAATAACTATCATAATCTAATAAGAAAACTTTAATAACAATCCTAATCTAATAAGGAAATTAAAAAAAAAATTCTAAACAAATAAGGAAACTTATTCCATATAGAACAAGAAAATCTTCAAAAGCCTAAATTATCCATGCGGCTTTAGGATTTAGTAGTGCAGGGCTATTTTATTTCTCTTCTTTCACATAAAGATAAATGATTATCTTTGGTGAAACTTTGAAAATTTCAAGAACAATCTTAGAATGTTCTAGAATAGCCTCTTTGTCATGCACTTCTATGATTAAGCCTTATAAAGCGTCTTTCATCCTCTTTGTCTTTGCCCTAGTCATTGGACCGTCGATTCTTTGCAAAGGATCTTGAAAATAATTGGGAATATTAGGTTGAACTATTTGGCATGCACTTCGATCTCCATTATTCCCTCCTTCTTCGAAAGGATTCGTCCTTGAATCACTTACATCAAACAAAGATAAATCAGCAACATTGAAAGTCACACTAACATTATCATAGTTGTTTAGCAAATCTAGCTTGTAAACGTTATCATTGATTCTCTCTAAGACTTAGAAAGGCTCATTTCCTCTAGGCTACAATTTTGATTTCCTTTCTATAGGAAATTTATCTTTACGCATGTGCACCCAAACCCAATCTCCAGGTTCAAAAACAATCTTCAAGCGCCCCTCATTAGCTTGCTTAGCATATTGCTCATTCTTCCTTTCAATGTTAGCCCGAACCTTGGCATGTAAATCCTTCACAAAATTCGCTTTTTTCTTAGCATTAAGATTAACATGTTCATTAGTAGGCAAAGATAAAATATCCACAGGAGTTAAAGGATTGAAGTCATAAACAATTTTAAAAGGTGAAAAAGAAGTAGTACAATGAATAGATCTATTATATGCAAACTTAATATGTGGTAAACACTTCTCCCACTACTTTAAGTTCTTTTTAATGATAGCACGTAACAAAGTAGTGAGTGTTCTACTAACTACTTCAATTTGACCGTCCATTTGAGGATGTAAAACATTAGAAAATAATAGTTTAGTTCCTAATTTATTTCATAAAGTGCGCTAAAAATGACTTAAGAACTTAGCATCTTTATCACTAACAATTGTTTTAGAAAAACCATGCAAACGAACAATTTCTTTGAAGAACAAGTCAGTAATATGTGTTGCATCATTGGTTTTAGAACATGCATTGAAATAAGCCATTTTACTAAACCTATCAACAACAATAAATATGTTGTCCTTACCACCTCGAAACCTTGGTAACCTTAAAATAAAATCCATAGAAATATTAATCCAAGGTTGGTTAGGCACTGGTGAAGGTGTATACAAGCGATGCGGTTTAACCTTAGATTTTACTTGCCTATATGTAATACACTTATCACAAACAAATTGTATATCATGCTTCATATTAGGCCAATAAAAATGCTCACGCAATATATCTAAAGTCTTTTGCACACCAAAGTTTCCTATCAAGCCGCCTCCATGAGTTTCTCTAACATGTAACTCACGAATAGAATAAATAGGAACACACAATTTATCTTTCTTAAATAGAAATCTTTCATGCTTATAGAAATCACTAAATGTACACTTATCACATGCTTTCCATGCTTGGCCGAAATCAGCATCATTAGCATACAAGTTCTTGATCAATTCAAAACCAAGTAATTTAGTTTGCAAAGATGTAAGTAATGCGTACCTCCTAGATAATACATCAGTAACATTTTTCTTTCCATGTTTGTACTTGATCACATAAGGAAACGTTTCTATGAATCTAGCCATTTAGCATGCCTTTTATTAAGCTTACCTTGGGATTTTAAGAACATTTAAGCTCTCATGATCATAATGAATGATGAATTCCCTTGGCCACAAGTAATGTTGCCATATTTGAAGAGTTCTCACTAATGTAAAAAGTTCCTTGTCATAAGTAGGATAATTCAAGGTTGCCCCACTTAACTTTTCACTAAAATAAGCAATTGGTTTGGAATCTTGCATCAAAACAGCCCTTATTCCAATTCCAGATGCATCAAATTCTACCTCAAAAGTTTTGTCAAAGTTTTTATTCAAAGGTGCAGCAATAGAACTAAAATCCTTAACAAACCTTCGAAAAAAACTTGCTAAATCATGAAACCTTCTTACCTCATTCGCATTCTTAGGTGTAGGCCAATCCCTTATTCCCTTTACCTTGTCTTCATCAATGCTAATACCTTGCGAACTAATAACATACAATTTATGTTGTCTTAACACAATTAAAACCAACATGCACGTGTTTGACATGTTCATCCAAATTTTTGCTATAAACTAAAATATCATCAAAGTAAACTACCACAAATTTTCCTATGAAAGCACACAAGACATGATTCATTAATCTCATGAATGTACTAGGCGCATTAGTTAAACCAAAAGGCATTACTAACCACTCATACAATCCATATTTAGTTTTAAATGCTGTATTTCATTCATCTCCCTCTTTCATGCGAATTTGATAATAGTCATTCTTTAAATCAATTTTAGAAAATAAGCTAAGAGCCATGCAATTTATCAAGCATATCATGTAATCTAGAGATAGGATGTCTATACTTAACCGTTATTTTGCTAATAGCTCGACAATCCACACATATACGCCATGTTCCATCTTTTTTTGAGACTAAGCTGACAGGAATCGAACATGGGCTAGGACTCTCCCTTACAAAACCCTTTTGCACCAACTCATCCACTTGCCTTTGTATCTCCTTTGTTTCCTCAGGATTAGCTCTATAAGCAGGTCGATTTGGTATGGCAGAATCAAGTATAAAGTCTATTTAATATTCAATAACTCTTAAGGGAGATAATTTGTGGGGAATCTCCTTGAGAAATAGGTTCGAAAAATCCTGCAATAAGACACAACAACACTAGGCAAAGAGTGATTAAGATCATTAGTAGAAAAGTAAACATCCTTGTACATAAGTACAAGTAGTTGCTGTCTTGTAATTATGATACTCTTAATCTCATTTTTTTCGAAACATACACTCATTCACTTTCTTTTCTCTTCTTTTTGCACACTTTCGTATCTAATTTTCCTCTCGACTTCACTTGCTCTCTTTGTTTTTGTTTGCTCACTTTCTTTCTTTTTCTTTTCCTCTTGCTAACATTTTTTTTCCTTTCTCATTTTGCACTCTCTCGCTATGCTAATATGATCTTTATAAGCTTTGAAAGGGGTTAGTACAATAGTTCGGCTATTCATTATAAAAGAATAATAATTTTTCTACCCATCACGTGTAACCTTTTGATCAAACTGTCATGGTTGGCCAAGCAATATATGACCAGCATGCATTTCTGCCACATCACATAAAACCTTATCCTTATACTTGCCGATTGAAAAGAAAATTAGAACTTTTACGGTTTAGGATGCCTTATGGTATGGAAATTCAGCTTATTTACCAACAAAGTACTAGTAACAATAGTACAACTTCTACTATCAATAATCATAGTACATACCTTATCTTTCATATAATATCTTGTGTGAAAAATATGCTTACATTACTCCACATCAACATCATCCTTAGGCTGTATACTTAGGGCTCTTCTTGTAACCAGCAAATCACCATGCACGGGCTCTTCAACTTCAACATCAGAAGAATCCTCCAATGGTGGCATCTCATCCTTACTTGAGCTAGCACTTTTTATTTCTCTATTTTCCAACACAATCATAACTCTTTTGTTTAGGCATTAAGAAGCAATATGCTCAAATCCTTGGCACCTAAAACATTTAATTTCACGTGACTTCGATAAAGTTTTAGTTTCAGTTTTACCTTTAAAAACAGTAGTCGAATCCTTTTGCTTTTCTTTTTCTTTTGTTTTTGAGGCAGCTTTGTTGTGCTTCCAATTAGATTTCCATGAAGAACTAGAAGCAGAACCAAATATGAACCCTTTTGATTTAATTTGCTTCTCCACCTTAATGGCTTTGTGCAACAACTCCTCCATCTCCACATAGTGTTGTAAATCAACCACCTCAACAATCTCCTAGTTCAAGCCGCCAATAAATCTAGCCATTATTGCTTCTCAATCTTCCTCTATGTTTGCACTAATCATGGCTATCTTCATCTCCTTGTAATAGTCTTTACATTCTTGGAACCTTGAACCAACCCTTGTAACTTTCTATGTAAATCTCTATAGTAATGGCTAGGTATAAATCTCTTGCGCATTACCAATTTCATTTCTTCCCATGACCGAATTGACCTCTCTCTATTCCTATGCCTATTGATCACTAATTGATCCCACCATATGCTTGCATAATCTGTGAACTCCATAGCTGTTAGTTTTACTTTTTTCTCCTCAAAGTAAATATGGCAATCAAATACGTGTTCAACCTTTCTTTCCCACTCCAAGTATAATTCGGGACCATTCTTTCCTTGAAAGGTTGGAATCTTTATCTTTATGCTGCCCAAATTGCTTTTTCTTTTGGAAACAACCTTCTTACCTCGTTTAGAACTTGATTCCTCCAAATTTGAATCCTCTTCCTCTTCCTCTTCAAGCACACATCTTCCAGTGATTTTAGACAAAAGCGAGGATTGCATATCATCCAACCTAGTATTCAACTTTATAAATTGTTCATTAACCGTTTTTATGAACATTTTCACATCAACTTGTTAGAAAAAAAAAGAAAATTTATTCCTCTCACAGTTCCTCACGTGTTTGCACTCAAATCAAATTGTTATCACTTGTGTTTCACAGCTAATTTGACTTTTTCTCGATGATGGTCTCAACACTCTTGCCTTTTACCACCTAGCCAGCCCTTTTTGTATTCTTAAAAGAATCAAGATCAACAAATGTCAAAAGAACAATTGGTTAGATGGTGGCAAATCTCAAAATTAGAACGTTAAAAACTTGGTTGAGGCAAACGGCAACAAAGAAAAAAAATAATTAAAAGAGCCATGAAAATAAAAAAACTTCAAAAGAAATCACTATAATGCAAAAAAATTAAAACGCGAAGCTAAAAGACACAAATAGTCTTACACAATTGATCTCAAATAGAATAAATAAAATATAAAACACGAAATTGAATTAATTTAGACGCAAGAATCCTTATTTAATGAGGATTAATACTAGTTAATATAGTGAGACAATTGTTTATGGAAAAAAATCCTAACTAAAAAAAAAAATACACAAGAATCCTTATTTGATAAGGATTAGTACTAATTGTCTTTGAATTTGTTGATTAGTCAAATCCAAAAAAGAAAATGCGGTCCTGTTATCATTTATTTGAATAAAAATAAGATCTTGAGTTTCAAGAAATCCCTTTTAGGTTAGGAAAATGATTAAAATCAAATCTGCAATCTTAATAAATAACATAAAACAGATTACACATCGATCAAACAATGCAATCTAGCTCTTTTTTTTTTTAATTGGATATTCTTTTCAATCTTTTTTTTTTTTTGTTAACAAAACTAAACACAAAACATATTTGAATCTATGAACAAACACAAAGATGTAGAATAAAAGAAGTCAAGGAAGTTATGCGAAGACAATACTATAATCGCACAAAAATCAAAGAAAAAACATAAAACAAGGATAAGCAAAGGACAATAACATGTTTCTAGAGCCAAAGCTCTGATACCAAATGATAAGAACCCACTAGACGACCTACCCTAAAAACTCTTGAATCAGTTGTTATGTGCACCCCAGAAACTAGAAAACAAGTTGTAAATGATCATATTAGAATCTAAGGAAACTAAGTCCTTAAAATTTCAATCTTGAAGACACCACAAAGGTTGATCACTCCCTTGATAAGGCAAGATATTGTATTCTACCAAAAACAAAAAAAAAAAAAACCAAAGTTAAACGTGCTGAGAATACCTCAATATTATTAATGATATGATGAAATTTGTTTTACATACTTGTAGCCCTTATATAGGCATGTAAACATCATAATCCCAAATAAAATAAGTGTCCAAAATTAAGTGGAAATAGAAATCTTAATTTAAGTTGGAAAATAAAACTATAATCCTAATCCTATAAGGGAACCTAAAAACAATCCTAATCTAATAAGGAAACTTTAATAACAATCCTAATTTAATAAGGAAACCTAAAAAAAATAACAATCCTAAACAAATAAGGAAACTTATTCTATATAGAACAAGAAAATCTTCAAAAGCCTAAATTATCCATGCGGCTTTTAGAATTTAGCAGTGCAGGATTATTTTATTCTTCTTCTTGCACATAAAGATAAGTGATTATCTTTGGTGAAGCTTTGGAAACTTCAAGAACAGTCTTAGAACTAGAATAGCTTCTTTGTCATGCATTTCCATGATTAAACCTTATAAAGCCTCTTTCACCCTCTTTGTCCTTGCCCTAGTCATTGGACCGCCAATCCCTTGCAAAGGTTTTTCAAAATAAGGATCTTGAAAAGAATTGGGAATATTAACTTGAACCATTTTGGCCAGCACCTAGATCTCTATAATCTAGTTTGGTCTAATTAACCAATTCCCCCTATATTTTCAAAAATTACCCTGTTATATCCAACAATTAATAAAATTAATGGAAATTTTTAGATTTTGATTGTAATTACTAAAATATCTTTATATTTTATAAATATATAACCCCTGTTTGATAGACATAGGGGCCAACCAATAGCATAAGTCCCACCAGCAATATTTTAGAGATAATAATATTTTTATTTATATTATTTATATAACAATATATTTTTTTATTAATATTACTTCTTTTTTTACTTTCTTCAATTTTTTTTTTTTTTGCTTTTATCTTGCTCTTCTCTTTCATTGAAAACTCGAATTTTTCTGCTTTCATCTCTCTCTTCTCTTTGCATTCAAAACTTGATCATAAATTCTTATTGAAAAAAAAAAAACCATCAGATCGATAGGAGTGGTCAATTTTTCAAATGCACTAGGGTCATGGGGGTGACAAGTAGGGGACAAGAAGAAGGGTGAAGTCCTGGCACGGTGGGGATAAGGTGGTAGTATTAAGGCAGAGTCGATGAAGCAACAGAAGGTGATAAGGTAGTGGTGCTTGGTGCTTTGCGGTGGAGGAAAATAATTTGATTTTTGGACACCTGTAGTCGAGAGTTTAGAGTTGTAAAGGAATTAGAGTGTTGTTGCAGATTTGTGGTTGCAGAAGAATTATAGTGTAATTAGAGTTAGGATCTCTTTTGGTTGTTGCAGATGAATTAGAGTATAATTAGAGTTGGGATTTATTTTGGTTGTTGCAGAGGAATTAGAGTATAATTAGCTTTGGGATTTGTTTTGGTTGCAATATAAAAATTTATCGTTGGCCTAATAGGCATTGATGGTGGCAGTATGGCTACTATTATTGGAAATTTTATCTTGCACACTACTTGATACATGATTGAGTTCCTTTTTCTTGATGATCAATTTAACAAATGTGGGTTGACTAAGAATAAACCAAATGCTTAAATATTATTATATCTCTTTCAGCTGCTAGTCTATGGTACGGCCAATTCTCTTCTTTTGAGTTTATCGTCCATGGCTCAGCATGGGAGAACGATATTAGTAATCGATAAAAACTTTTACACCAATGTTGTTGGGAATTTTAGGGTTGATCCTTTAGAATTTAAATTTTTATATTTATATTATGTATTTTTATTTATAAATTATAAAAAAGAAATAAAAATAAAAATATAATATTTTTGTTATTTTTTATTAATAATTTTTATCTTTTAGTTTGATAATATTAAAATACAAATTTATCCTTAAAAACACAATTTGACTGTTAGTCAAACTAACGGTTTGATGTAACGAGTAACTTTTAAAAACATAGGGGGAATCGGTTAATTAGACCAAAGCAGAAAGGGGTATCAATCATTCTCTCTTATTTCTCCAATTACAGTATTCAACACCTCATTTCTCTACCTGACACACATGAACATGTTGGATCTACCGAACAAAAACATAGGCATATTGTTGAAATAGGTTTAACATTACTCCATCAAGGTTCCATACCACTCAAATTTTTTAGTTCGCTGCATTTCAAACTGTCATTTACCTTATTAATTGAATGCCAACTCCATTCTTTCACTTTTACTTTAACAAATCCAAATTTCACAAACTCAAAGTATTCGATTTCTTGTGTTACCCCATGGTTGCGTCCGTATATTATAAACTTGAACCACCTTCTCATCCATGCATCTTTTTAGGGTACTCCTTAGAACGTAATGTCTTTTGATGTTATGATCCTAAAACATCCAAAATTTTCATCTTCTGTCATGTATTTTTCACTGAGGATAATTTTCCTTTTACAATAACTTACCGACATAGCTAACATATGTCTCATAATACCTTGTCTGATTGGGTCGCTATTGACATCCCTTCTTTGGCAATACCTTCACCTTCTCCCTCTAATTTTGTTATTGATTCTCTACCTCCTATTAATTCTTTATCATTATTACCCTCTCTTGACTCTAGAAGCCTTTCCCAATCTTATTCCTGTAATCAAAACTCATTGACTACTCCTTCAAGTCCAAGCTCTATGTATAATACTTCATCCTCCACTTTTAAAAAATTCTAGCTCTTCCTCTTCACGACTGTAAATAGAAGCTATGACCACCAATTCTACTCGGATCAATGATGTCAATGCTCATGACACTCTATAGGTAAGTTCCTCCTCTCATTCCTCAATTTTGAAAAATTATTACCCGAGCCAACAATATTATCCTTAAACTAAAGAAAATTCTTGACCTCACTGCCACCCTTGAATCCCCCTTTAGAACTAACCGGTATTGCTCAAGTTAAAACATTTCTTGAATAGTGTAAGAGTGAAGAGTATGATACTTTAATAACAATCAAACCTGCACTTTTGTTCCTCACAATCTATCTCAAAATGTCATCAGTTCCAAGTGGATTTTTCGGCTTAAACAGAATTCTAATGGTACCATCTCTCAATATAAAGCTCGACTAATTGCTAAGGGGTTTCACAACACCCTAGCATTATTTTACTAATACATTCAGTTATGTTGTTAAACCTGCCATTGTTCGTCTTATACTAAGTCCAGCTGTTATCCATTAGTGGTCTCTTATACAATTACATTTACTATTAAAGATCTTGGATCCTTGTCTTACTTTTTAGGCATCGAAGCTACATTCACACAACATGGTCTTATTGCAACATAAATATATCGTTGATATCTTGAATACGACTGTAGCTAAATAGGTTTATTGACCTTTATCCCTCATAAAACCTTTAAAGCTTCACGACAAAGCCCTCTAACATATCCTACTAAATTCAGGAAAGTCATTGCTTCTTTACTATACTTATCCTTCACTCGGCAGATATTTCTTTTGCAGTCAATTGACTATCTCAAGTCATGCATTGTTCTTCTTCCATACACTAGATTGTAGTTAAACATGTGCTACAGTATCTTAAGACACCCTTTTATCATGGTCTTATACTCCTAAGAACTCACCCCAAAATCTCCATGCCTTTGCAGATGCTAATTGGGCTAGAGATTCTAATCATCATACCTATACTACTGCCTTTGTTGTATTCCTTGAGACTAATCCCATTTGTTGGAGTTGTTAAAGTGAAATATAAAGCAATTGCTGATAATGTTGCAGAAGTCAATTGGGTCACTATTTTCCTTTGTGAACTTTAGTTACCTCTCTCTACCACTCTAACAATTTATTATTATAATATAAGAGCAACATATCTCTATAAAAATCCCATTTTTCACTCTTCAATTAAGCACATTCAGATTGATTTTCATTTTGTTCGTGATCAAGTTGCTAAGAAGCAGCTACCAGTTTCTTATATCCACACCTTATAACAACTTGCTGACTCTTTAAATGAGTCATTACCTCATCACTAATTTCATACTCATAGAGCCAAGATTGGCATTATTAACAGACATTTAATCTTGGTGGGGAATGATAGAGAGAAAGCGTCCCATTGATTCTAGGATATATTTTTGGTTTATAGTTCCTTATAATATTCTTCATTATTTACATTCATTATGTTTCCATGTATATAATCGAAATTATAGGTGATCACATCACCCAACTTGTCTAAATTCATTAAATACAATAACATATGAGGAGCCATTTTTACCATTCTGTTCTATTTTTTATATAGACAACGCTCAAACTTGAAGGTTCTTAGCATAACTTATTTTTCTTGTCTTTGAGTTTTTTTATTTATATTATCTTAATTGTTTTTCTTTTTCTTTCTTAATGGATGTACCACTCTCTTTTTATGATTAATGAAAGATACATTTTAGTTAACTCTTTTTGTAGATCAATAGCATGTACGAGCAACTTCTTTTTTACATATCCTTTATTTATTTGCACAAGTAGATAAAGTATACGTACAAAAGTCATTTTATTGATAATATTTTTCCAAGTGCTTAGCATTCCAAACATTTTTAAGTAAATGATTGTCTAAAGTAGATAATATATAATTCTTTAGCTGGACTACTTTATTCACAAAATATGGACCTTCCTATATAGGCCCTAGAGTACCATCTCGTGGTTCTCTTGTGTTTTGCATGACTTTCCTAAGGACAAGATCTCTTACTCGAAAATACCTAACTTTAAATTTTTATTTGTAAAAACAGGTAACCTTGTCTTGGTAAGAGGCCACGTTGATTATGCCTAGGTTTCAATTTTTTTTTAATAGATCAATATTCTCAAGTAAGCGATCTTCATTTATGCTTGGGTCATATGCTCAACTTGAAGCATTAGAATCCCAATTCTAACAAGGACAACTACTTTAAACCCAAAGTTTGAGAAAATAAGGTTTATTTTGTCAAAGTCCTCAGATCATGAGATATGCCCAAAGAACATAAGAAATCTCCTCAAGCTATAATCCCTTAGTTGATTCTAACTTAGTTTTGAGCATTTGCTTGATAATATTGTTGGTTGCTTCTACTTGACCATTGGCTTAAGGGTACATGGGTGAAGAGTAGACATTATTGATATGAAGCCCTTTGCAAAATCCTCTAAAATTATCACTATCAAATTGTTTTCTATTATCTGTGAGTATCATATGAAGTATTCAAAATCAACATATAATATTCTTCTTGAAGAATTTAGTTGTTCTTTTTTTTTTTTTTTTTTTGTGACAGTAGCTAAAGATTTAGCTTCAACCCATTTTGTGAAGTAATCAATAACAACTATCAAAAGCTTAATTTTTCCTTTTTCAATAGGTAATGACCCAATAATATCTATTCCTTATTAAGTTAAAGGCCATAAAGCTAAAAGGAGAGTTAGATTCTTTATTGGCTTCTTAGGGATAATAGCAAATTTTTTGTACTTGTCACAACACTTAACCAATTCTTTTGCATATCTTCATGTGGTTGGCCAAAAATATCCTTATCTAATTGCTTTACCACGAGTTAAAGCCTCTCTAGTCATTTGGTATAGGCCTAGGCTTGTTAATCAAGAATTTTGCATATAACACAATTCATTATAATATAGATCATTATAAATGATCAATGATCTAAAAGGGAATAGAGAGCTATGATCAGGTTTCTAGATAAACATGTTAGGTTTATCACTTGGGTTTTTGGATCTTAGGATAATTTCTTAGCTTTGATTTCAATTTGAACTTGGTCCCTATTTAACGCCTCATTCATTCCTATATATGCTCTTTTCGCCCTCTCGAGAGAGATCAGGATAGTAGTAAAGACATTTTGGCCTCAACTTCTTCTTAGTCAAGTTAGAAATGACTTATATTGAATCCTCTAAAGATATAATCTTAATTTAAAATTAAAGTCTCAGGCCAATTTAGAATTATTGTGTCTTATAAAATACTTTAAAAATTGTTATGATTTGTAAAATAGTTTATGATTATTATGTTCAAGAATAATCAGTTGTTAGGAAAAGAATCTAAGTGTTTGATAACGATATTGTTAAAAGTGTTATGAGTTTCAAAAGTAGAGTATGCGCTTTTAATAAATTCTAGTCTTAAAGTATTATGTAGGATACAATTGTCTTCTAAACTTTTTTAAAAGTAACTCCTTCCTTATAAAAATTATTATCAAACTAAATTATAAAACAAATAACTTAAATTTTTATAATGTACATAAATTATAAAATAAACTATGTACTTTTTAACAGTAATAAAATTATAAAGCAATCTTAAACGAGGCCTTAGAAGGTTATTGTCTTACGATTGTTTATTTTCTTAAAATCTGAGTGTATCTGAAATTTAAATTTAACTAAAATTTGAATTTAAATGATATAACTTTTTTTTTCAAATATATAAATACAAGTATTAAGTTGTTTGTAAATAATATGAAAACTAATATTTGATAAATATATATATATATATATATATATATATATATATATATATATATATATATTCTTATACCATTTGTTTATCATTGGATCTAGGCATCTCCAATAATTGAGATTACATCTAACATATAAAATTAATGTATATTTAATATATCTGTTGATGCACGATTTTTGCAAACCTTGCACCCACACAGAAGAATGTAATAAATGCATCTGAGGCGGCCGAGTGGCTCGAATAAAGCATGCAAATACGAGCCAAGTCCACAATCCCAAACCACCAAGAACCGCCCTGCTCCTTCACTGTTCAAATACCCACACAATGTCCAAGTCTGCCCACCTCCTAACTCACTGCCATAGACCATTTTCCCGCTCACTATCTCAAACCACCTCCCAGCTCACTACCTAAGACCACCTCCCAGCTCACTGCCTCATACCACTTCCAAGCTCACTGCCTCAGACCACCTTCTAGCTCCCAACTTAACTCCGATGACTTTGAAACTTTCCAAGACCCCTCAAGTGACACTACACTTACTGCCCGTCCCCCAAATAACTATCCAATCCACCTCTTTTTATGCTCGAATACTTTCAACCCAAGAATTCCACCGAGCTGGTCCGCGACTTTCTGCGAAACAAAGCATGGCTCAGATAGGAGTCACCTCTTCGGCGACCCCTCTCCAATGCCTAAGTCAGCATCTAATCGGAGAGAAAATGAAGGGGGCACAAGTATCTCCCTTTAAAGTTAGTAAATCAAAGGTATGCCAAGGTGATGAGGAAGAAGCACAAGGAGAAGACCTTGCCAAGGTCACAAATCAAGTAGACAGAGATTCAAGGGGACGAACAGTGGAGTTTTTTATAGGTTTCTGTGTGTTCATGGAGTTTTTAGCTATGGAGGTTCTGCACATGATAAAGGAAGAGAAGGAATCCGTTTTAGGAAGAGAGCCCTTCTCCTAGGAATAATGTGTCTAGAAAAAATGTGAGTTCTCCCTTTGCAAATAAGAAAAATACTTTTTTATATGAAACAAAGGAATTGTTATACCTGATTGGATGACTCATTTTGCCCTAGTTTTAAGGTTTTTACATTTTCATGTGTTTTCCTCCCATTGGTTCTTGGTGGACCCAGCTCAAATGTCATGTGGCAAGCTATGGTTGGTGAGCTTTCCCTTATCCAAGCTCATTGGACACGTGTCGACCTTTTATTAGCCAAGGAGATTGCTCTATACCTTAGTGGACAAGTGGCGTAACCTCACTTGCCCAGCTGGCATATGGTCCTCCATCTGGGCTCTGAATGGTCCCTACCTAGGCTCTGTGCACTGCCTGCACAATGTCAGACAGGATCTGCACAGTACCAGCCTAGCTGTTGCCAAGACCAGGTGTTGTCTCCTGCCTTTGAAGTGGTCCCCGCAAGATGTTTTGTTGTATGTTGGGCCATTTTAAGGATTCCTTTGAGGGCGCAATGAGGTGGGCTTTTGCGCAACTAGGTGCTTGATTAGCTAGGCGTCCCACCTACCTGGGCAGCTGGGTATCTTACCTCTCTTGCTCAGAAGGGCGAAACTCTTGTTTATTGGAGGCGGGTCTGGTCATTCCAAGGCGCAATGGAGAAATAGAGTTATTTTCCTCGTCTATTTATGTGTGCTACGGTATATAGCCATATTTTTTCACATGTGCCACAGTATATGATCACATAGGCGTTTCTACAAGCGCCACGGTATATGGTCACGTGGGCATTTCCACACGCGCCACGGTATATGGTCACGTGGGGTAATTTCAGCAAATGGAGAATTCGTTGGCGATACTTAGCGGAGAGCCCAGCTCACAGTAAGTCTTACCTAGTTGCTCAAATGACGAATACGTTAGCGATACTCAGCAGGAAGCCCAGCTCACAATGGGTCTTACCTAACTGCTCAAATAGCGAATGCGTTGACTATACTCAACGGGCAGCCCAGCTCACAGTGGGTCTTACTTATGCACAGCGAGCAGGGCTTGTACCACGTCCTGCCTTGAGGTGGGCGCGAAGTGGGTTACCTCGCAGCAAGCTAATTCGGACTTCCGTGGCTTATTTTTTGCCACGTGTCTAGTTATATTTTCTCCCATAACAATATCATAATTAACGTATATACAAGATTTAATCTCAACCGTAAAAAAGCTATAGATCCAATGATTCATAAAATAGTGCAAGAATATGTATAAACTTAAAGGACTATCAAATCTCGTTCCCTATATACATACACACATGTACACAAACATATTTAAAATATTGTATATATTTATACTTCTATTTTTTAAAAAATTTGATTATGTTAAAATAATAATTCATAGAAAGAATAATAAGTAGCTTAAATTACATTAACTCAAAAATTATTTTTCTTTCTGATTTATGAATTTTGTTTTCCTTTGCTTAATCTTGTGAGTAAAAAAGAAATATAAAACAATCATTTAAATAATTAAAGGTGGACGAAAAATTAAGTAATAAAGATGAATTATATTGTAACATTTTTTCAAGTAGGTAAAGATAGAGAGAGGGAACCAAAAAAACAGTTATAGGGTTTAAAATTTAAATATTATTAAATAAAATAATAAAATAAAATTATTATTCATAAATAAAATTATTAACATATTTATATTTGGTTGTTAAGATATAAGTTAAATTTTTACTTAATAATATTTAGATATTTTTAATAAATATTTATATATAAATTAAAAAAGAAATAATTTATAAACATTAAAATAATTTATTTAGACTTAATTAAAAAAATAAAAAGATCTTTAATTTTCAAGTTTTTCTCAATCTCCCTTTTTCAAATAAATAAATAAATATTTGATGATATCCAACTTTTAGTTATAAAAATGGTTATGCTCTTGTGCAAGAGTAGTAATCACTTCAATTGATGGGCGATTGACTACTATCCAAACGTTTTGTCCGAGCAAGATGCTATTTGAGAAAATATTCAACATTTTTGGTGTGTGTTTCCTCTAACTCTATTAAATGAAATTTAATATCATAGACAGATATGATATGATATGAACGGGAGTTGACCTTAATTCATACATTTAATACTTATATTTTATATAAATTTTAATTCTATTAACACAATAGTTCATAAAAAATTAATTTTTAATTAAATTATTAATAAATATTATTTTTTTAATGTTATATACAAATATTTTTTTATTAATCTTGTGAGTAAAAAAAAATCCTGAAACAATCATTTAACTAATATAAAGATCGATATAAAATTAAATTATAAAGATAAATTATGTCATAACATTTTTCAAGTAGGTAAAAATAGAAAGAGATGACAAAAAATAAAATGATTAGATGGGGTTAAAATTTAAATTTTATTAAATAAATTAATAAAATAAAAGTATTGAAGAAATAAAAGTTATTAACTTATTTAGGTGTTTAATTAAAATTTATAATTTTATTTACATATTTTTAGTAAATTTTCGTATAATTTAAAAAATAAATAATTCTCAAAAATTTCAATATTTTATTTAAACTTAGTTAAAAAAAATAAAGAGATTTTTAATCTTCCAATTTCTCTTAAATTTTTTTTAAAAATTAATATGTGGTGGTATCCAACTTTTAGAAATAAAGTTGGCTACGTTCTCTATAAAGAGCAAAGATACCAATTCTTCAAGTTTCTCTCAATATTTATTTTTTAAAAAAAATTAAATATATAATAATATCCAAATTTTATAAATAAAATTGGCTACGTTTTCTTTGTAGGGTAAAGGTACTAATCACTTACAATTAAAGCGATGTTGACTATTATCGAACGTTTTGTACGAGCAACATGGTAGGTAGAAAATATACAACGTTTTGTGCGTGTTTTCTCCAACTCTACTAAATGGAATTTAATATCATAAACGAGGAGTTGACCTTGATTTCCTACTCTGCTATCAATATTGAGTTGTATTGGATTTCGATCCTCTCATTTAAATTGCTTTCATTTTTTATATATTACATTATGCATTCCTTTGTCCTAAATGACGATTTTATTATTGTCATATTCTTGTTTAATTTTTAAAATATAATAATTATAGCAATTATTCAACTATTTATACTTAAATTTTTTATAATTTTATTTCTAATTAAATATGACATTGTTTTCTTTATAGTATTTCATATAAATTTAATTTCAGGAGAATGGCAGTCAACTACCCTATAATATTCCCCTCAAATTTGATATAATATTTTGATTTCTCATATTTCTTAAATTTGCTTATCTCATGTGAATATTTTAGTAAATTTGTATTCGTAATTAGGGTTGTTTCCCATATTGAATTGGACGAATTTGTTAAAATCTATGTACAATCCATCACTTGATGGATTGGAGTTTTTTCAATCCAATCATATTTATCATAGGATAGAATCTAATTTGATATACTTTTTTTGTAGAAATAAAATTTGGTAATAATACTGTGTGAAGTCTTATAATATTTAATTTATAATGATTATTTTTATTATTTTTTATGTATTTTTAGAGAATATAATTTTTTATTAAGGAAAGAACCAATTATAATTATTTATATGTTTATTTCTTCTGTTATTTTATTTGAACGAGAACATTTGTTTAAACTTTTAAATTGTTAATGAGATAATTGTTTTCTTTCCTTCCTTATTAAGAATTCTTTTCCTTTCTTTATTAGGATTTATTTTTTTTATTATATTTTGTTTCCTTCTTCTTTCTTGTGTAAAGACTATATAGAGGCTCCATTGTATATTAGTTTTCAATTCAAAAAATATTGATTCAAGTTCTTCACATGGTATCACAGCCAAATTTAGACTTGTCTTAGTCTCGATTTTCCTTCCAATTGTAATTCTAGAATTCTATCTCCCTCCATCTCAAAATTACCGCCATCTCAGCCGCAGGTGCACCTCACGCGCTACCCAGTCTCGACCTTCATTTGCACATCGCTGGCACCTACAACTTCAGAACGAGCCAGCCAACATAGTCGTTGCCTCCATTGCCTCTCACCCGCCACAAATCTCGACCGCAAAGACAACGTTCTTACGAATCTGTTGATCTTCGATCCAGCCGATTAGCGCCGCATCATGCCTCTCCTCCGCCACCGTTTAACTCAGAATTAGCCGTTCGTCCTTACTCTGGTCCCCGAGTTCCGTTTTCGGCAACGTATCATCTCGATCAACTTCAAGTCAAACCTGGTTCTACTCATTTTTGCTCCAAGCCAATCACTAGCGCGTCTTATCACATCACCGCCGCTGTTCACCTCAGAATTGACCAACCAACGTTTCTGTGTTCTTTATTCCCTATTTCTAGCCACCTACCAATGTGGTCAACATTAAGTTTGAATCGGTTTTATCTGTCACTATTTAGGAAACTTCTGGTAGGTTAACCATCATTGCCGATCTATTTTGCTTCGGTATCATCACATTATAGACAGATCTGATATTTCTCACCCTATTCACATTCAGTTGGATGGATATAACTACGTTTTGTGGGCTCAAGCAATGTCCAGCTTTCTCAAGGAACAACGTTTTTAGAGATATGTTACTAGCCATATTACCGAACCTATCAAAATAGATAAAGACATTGATGCAAAGTTTGTTGATCGTTTAGAAGAATAGAACAGCAAAAATCACCAAATTATTACGTGGTTCCATAATACTTCTATCCCCTCTATCTATGTACTATTTAGAATATTTGAGACAGTTAAAGCATTGTAGAACTTTCTTCCTTATTGATATACTACCACTAATCTGTCACACCAGTATCAGATCCTCTGCAAGCTTCATCAAATGAGTCAAGAGCTCAGCTAGTCTATCTCTAACTTTCACTCACAGATGCAATTTTTATGAGACTAACTATCACTTTCAGAACCTGAGTGGACAACCTCTGAGGGTGCAGCGAGATTTGTCACCTATAAGGACCAACAACAATTAATGATATTTCTTATAGCCTTACGAGATACATTTGAACCTACTAGAGCTTTACTTCTCCACCGAAAACCTTTACCTACTCTTGATGAAGCTATTGATATGCTTATCGCTAGAGAAACTTAGCTTGCTCCTTTACAATCACCACGTCCTAACACTACTCTAGCTACAACTTCACCGTCTCAACCTGTCTCTATAGTAAGCTATAACTATTACCATAAGACTAGTCATTGGGTTCTCAATTGTCCCATCAGAAGATGCAAGGTTTATCACAAAGTTGGTCCTCATCAATTTGCACGAGATTATCCGAATAAAAGAAGACAGAAACATCCTCCACCATTGTCTGCTACTGTTACGAATAGCACCAACGACTGTACAACCTCTTCATTCCTTACCACCAACGATCTCGCATCTCTCCTTCAGCAACTTTTGCAAAAATTTGGTAATCCTCCCATTTCAGTTTCCTCAATTCCCTCAGGTATATCTTCTTGGTACTTTGACTCTGTGTGCTATAATCACATGACTACAAACTCTACTCTTTTTTCTTCTAAATCTCATGTTCAATATTTTCCTGCCATTCAAACTGCCAATAGATCTACTATGCATGTCAGTCACCTGAGCAAAATCACTTTATCTAATCTCTCTTTACCTAAGACTTTCTTGATTCCTCGTCTCACCCTCAATCTTTTGTCTGTTGGTCAATTATGTGACCTTAGTCTTCATGTTCTTTTCACTACTTCTGGTTGTTGTGTGCAGGATCCAAAGACGAGTCAGATGCTTAGGATAGGCTGTAAAGTTGGACGTCTGTTCGAGCTCATCAGTCTTCATCTACCATCCACACGTCATTTTATTCTTCTGCCTATTGCCTCTACAACTTTCGCCTCTTTTTTTAGTCTCTGGCATTCTTGACTAGGGCATATATCACTTGGTCGGCTTCATTCACTAGTTTCTAGCAACATTCTAGGTACTGTATCCCATGATCAAATTGACTGTGTCTCTTGTCAATTAGCTAAATGTATTGTTTTACCTTTTAATAATAGTGACTCTATTTTTACTACTCCATTTAATCTCATTTATTCTTATATTTGGGGGCCTTCCCCTAATGCTACCATGGGAGGTTCCAAGTACTTTGTCATTTTTATTGATGATTACTCACATTATACCTAGATATATCTTATGATATATCAAAATTATCTAAAATCTATCATGATTTTGTTAAAATAGTTCAGACACAATTTTCTTGTTCCATTAAAATCTTTTGCACTGATAATGCTATGGAATATAGAGATTCTAAATCTTTTACAAACTAATGGGACTCTTTGTCATCGCTCTTGTCTTGGCATATCTCAACAAAATGGTCGGGCTGAACGAAAACACAGACATATCCTTGAAATTACTCATGCACTTCTCATATCTGCCTCCTATTCAGAACGTTTTTAAGGAAAAGCTGCTCTCACAGCTATTTATATTATCAATCGTCTTCCTTCCCCAATCATTGGTAATCAATCTATTTATGAGTGAGTGTATTGGACTCCTCCTAACTATAGTCTTCTTAAAGTCTTTGGTTGTGCTTACCTTGTCCTTCTCCGACCTCATGAATATACCAAATTGGATACTCAGGGCTCGTTTATGTTGTTTTCTAAGATATGACATTGAACACCAAGGTTATAGGTGTTGGGATCCTATGTCTAATCGACTTTGTTTATCTAGACATGTGGTCTTTTGGGAACACAAGATGTTCTCTTCTATTTCCAGTTTTCGTTCTGAGTCTAACCTTACTCTCTTTTTTACTCACGAGTCTATAGATTTGTTTCTTGATAACACTAATGCAGCTAATTATGATGAGTCCTCAACAGATATGTCCACTGAACTCCTACCTGCTCCTAAGCCGACGGCTTTGCCTTCTACTTCCACATTAGACAACTTAATTGTCCCTCCATGTACCTCATCCGATCTTCCTTTTATCTCTCATCAATCCAATTGGGTAAGGAAACTTCTCATTCGACTTCGAGATTATCATTGCTTTTCTACTACTATTTCCTTGTATGAGCCTCAATCCTATTTCGAGGCCAGTTCTAATCCTGTTTGGCAGCAAGCAATGGCAGAAGAACTAGAAGCTCTTGAAAAATGACATAAATAGGACTTAGTTGATCTCCCCTCTCAGAAATCAGCAATTAGTTGCAAATGGGTTTACAAAATCAAAACAAAAGTTGACGGCTCTATTAAACTGTATAAAGCTAAACTGGTTGCTAAGGGATTCTATCAAGAGTATGGCGTTGACTCTGAAGAAATCTTTGCCCCTAGTTACTCATATAACATCTGTACGAAGCCTTTTGGTAGTGGCAGCAATACGCCGATGGACACTATCTCAAATGGATGTAAAAAATGTCTTTCTTAATAGTGATCTCATTAAAGATGTTTATATGAAGCCTCCTCCAGGATATGCCCATCCATCACACAAAGTTACAAGCTCTGTCGTGCCTTTTATGGTCTCAAGCAGGCTCCTCGAGCTTAGTTTGCCAAGTTTACCACTACCATTCAGCAACTTGGTTTTCGTTCCAGATCTTATAATATAGCTCTCTTTATTCGCAACACAGATCATAGTTGTATTCTTCTTTTACTTTATGTGGATGATATGATCATTGCAGGAGATGATATTAATGGGATATCTGCTCTAAAGATCTCACTTCAACAACACTTTGAGATGAAAGATCTTGGTCACCTTAATTATTTTCTTGGTTTTGAGGTACTTTCTGACTCTGATAACTATTATCTTTCTCAGGCAAAATATGCCTCAGATCTCCTTGTTCGAGCTGGTTTAACTAACAATAAAATTACATCTACTCCACTGGAGCCAAATGCCAAGCTTGCACCCCTTGATGGAGTACCACTTAAGGATGCCACTTTTTATCGCCAGTTGGTTGGTAGTTTAGTTTACCTTATGATTATTCAACCTAACATCTCTTGTACTGTTCATATTGTGAGTCAGTACATGTCTGCTCCCCGCTTTCCTCATTACGCAGTTGTTCTTCACATTCTTCGTTACATTAAGAGCTCTCTATTTCATGGGCTTCATTTCTCTGCTCATTCATCTATAGAGTTATGTGCCTTTTTTTATGTAGACTAGGCTGGTAATCATACTGATCGACACTCTACCATTAGTTTCTGTGTTTTTCTTGGTGATTCTCTTATTTCTTCGCGTTGTAAGAAGCATATTGTTATTGCAAGATCTAGCACAGAGGCTAAATACCGTGACCTTGCCAATACTACTTAAGAGATTACTTGGCTTCATTGGCTTCTTTGTGATATGAGTGTTCCTCACACTAGTCCCACTTCTCTTGCCTGCGATAATAGTAATGTTATTCATATCGCTCACAATGATGTATTCCATGAGCGTACCAAACATATTGAAGTTAACTGTCACTTTATTCGTCATCATATCACTCAAGGCACTATTACTCTTCGCTCGATCTCTTCTTCAGATCAACTAGCAAATTTGTTCACCAAAAGTCATCATTAGGTCATTTTCGGGATTTGGTGTCCAAATTCAAGATCACCTCTACACAGTCATCTTGAGTTTGAGAGGGGATGTTAATGAGATAATTGTTTTCTTTCCTTCCTTGTTAAGAATTATTTTCCCTTCTTTACTAAGATTTCTTTTCTTTATTATATTTTGTTTCCTTCTTCTTTCATGTGTAAAGCTTATATAAAGGCTCCATTGTACATTAGTTTTCAATTCAAGAAATATTGATTCAAGTTCTTCACATAAATAAATTGCATATATACTATACTATTTTCCATAAACCTCTCTTTTTTCCTTTCTCAACTTTATTTTTTATTTAAAATATTACATATTAATCAATTTGATGTATTGGCGATATAAATTAATAATTCAATTCCCCCGTGGCTGGAATTTAGATTTTTTTAATTTATCCATCAAATTTATTAAAACAGAAATTGAAATTGATCTTCTCCCACAGTGTGAAGTGAGGCTGGCTCCATCGATTGTATTGACCAGATTAGTGGGATTGAATTGAATTATGAATACCTCTTGTAATATATCTAAAGGTTGTCAATGAGCATTTCTTAGTTTTGCATATTTAAGTGATAAAACTAAAACTTTCATGAGAGGTATGTAATATAGCCTCATGAAATTAACCTTGGGAAACACTGATAGGGACCAAATATAGTATTTACAAAATATGAAAGTTTTCTTAATTTTAACAAATTAGATTATGTTTTAGCAATATTTTTAAATTGTATTTTGAAAACTATAAAAGTAATATCTTTAAGAGACATTAATGTTTTAAAAATTAACAACGTGTTTACTAATATTTGTAGGATAATTTTAGAAATAATCAATTGATTTTTTTATGTCTTTCTTATATTTTAATCTTTATGATAATTGAGATAAGGACGGCAAGTCAATAAAAGAAGAGTGTATTTTATTTTGTACATACTCTAAAGGCAGCATTATTCAAAGCATCAAAAGTTCAATTGACTCCAATTTTTTTTAAATGCTTGATATATTTAAAAAAAATTAAAATTGGAGAATGAAAGCTCTGCGTTAGAGTGCTCCAACAAGCAACAACAATTTATTTTTAAAAAAAAAAACGCAATTTTCTTCTAAGTGAAAGAAATTTCGGTAAGATTTATATTATGATACAAATAATCTACGATATATTTTTATATTTTTAATATAATTTTTTTTAATTTTTGTTGTATTTTTTAAATATAAAAATTAAAAATTATAATAAAAGTAGAAATCGATAAAAAAAAAGTTGAAATTATACTAATAAATAAAGAAAAGATTTGGTATCGGTGTTATTCATTTAATAATGTACACTTCGATTATTGGACCAGTAAGTAGTAACCAACAATTGCTATTAATAATTTTTTTAGTTTTTTTTATAAAAAAATGACAAACACACCTAATATTTCAAAAAAAATACTATTAATTTAATCATTTTAGCATTGGTCAAATATAATGGTTGAAAAAGTGATAGATGACTCCAAATCCTAATGATAGGTAAAGATCATTTAAATTAATAAAATAATTTTAAGAATTAATTTTAATTCGAAGGTCTATAAATAACGGCAAAAATTAATAAAAATGAGGGTGACAATCAATTTCAACTAAAGGATATTTAAACTACATTATAAAAAATAAATTTATATTATTAAAATTTACCACAAAATTTTTTTAATTAATTTTTAACTAAAATAAGAACTTAGAATATTTGTCACTTTCTCAAGCATTAGAGATATCATACAATTAATTTCAAAGATGAAGACGAAAACAACATTTCCAATTAAGAATGCATGCATGAGTTTTTATAAAAAGAGAGAGAGAAAAAAAATATTAATCCAAAATTTTGAAGAATTTTTATTCTGAAACTTGTGAGATAGCGTATTAGAGGGCATGCTATAAAGTCAAGACTAAGCATTTTTTTCTTTTTTTTGGTTTGAAAGAGTCAAGACTAAGCATTTTAAATCAGCCGCCTTTTGTTTTGAGTCAAGATTTGTGTCCATTTGATTAGTAACTGAACTTCAATGAATTTGTCCTTTCTGGATCAACTTTGGCATACTGATTACAATCCAAATTCATTGTCTGGTGTAGAATATATTATAAACATACGTCAATATATGGAATCAAGAACAGCTTTAGAGATATTTAAAAAGGAAAAAGATAAAATGTTTCGAGGGATATATAGAGAATACTCGATGTCCGAGTTTTGAGGTTTAATAATTCATCATCTCCTAAACTTTTAACTAATGTCCTATTATCCTTTGATATTACATTCATTATTGTCATCCATTATTTTTAAGAGATATTTAGGTACTTCAAATTTTATAACTATGCCTAATGAATTGTTAACACCGCTGACCGTCATCAACCACCATCGATCGTTATTGACTATTGTCTAACATTATTCATTTTAAAATATAAGTTGAGAGATGTAATGTTACTCTTATTTAAATAGCTTATAATTTTAATGATCAACTAACACGTTTATAATTTTTTTTCTATGTTTCGTAATTAATGTAAGATATAAGATATAATAAAATTAAATGACATTCACATTAAAATTGAGATAAATTTTCATTTATATATATGAAAAAAAATATGTCAGTATCTTTTTAGCTTTCATTGAATTCAAAATGAGACTGCAATTGATTAACAACCAAAGGTGCAAAAAGTAAAAAATGATTGTATAGTAGGATAAGCACTTCATTTGAAATATATTATTTTGAGAAATATTTTTCTAATATTTAACACTATTATTACGTAGTATCAATTAATGAATTAGGTACTAAGTCACATGCCAAATGTTATATGAGTTTGAGGTGTAAATTTTTCATTCAATTTTTGTAATTCTAGCACTACTATTGCACTTATATTCATTCCAATTTGTTGGGATCATGAAAAAAATGTAAAAGGCCGCCATATCTTAGACAATATAATGAAATAAAAAATTAGAGATAGTTGGAATTGGATATTAATATTATAAATGTTTCTTGTGACACATTATTGACTATTCAAGGGAAATAAATTTTACAAGAATTTGAATATCATTATATCATTTATTATTTTTTTGAGAAGTCACTACACATTAATAAAAAAAATATTTATAATAATAGAGATAACGAATCATCAATCCTATTTTTTTTATATTTCTTTTTACATAAATTCTTTGTTTTTATTTTATTTTATTTAAACACATTTAACAGTAAAAATTAAATTTAAAATATATAATTAATACTTTTAAAATTGGTGTAAAAAAAATCCTATTCTTTAAAAACCTCTTATTTATACCTTAACCACTAAACTAATTAAAATTATAAAACGGTCAAATTGATTCAGCGGAATAGAGTAAATTCAATGACTACACATACACGACGTACTCCTTCACCAACATCTTCAGATCAGAACCGCGAACACTGAGATGCACGTGATACAAATATTTGAATGACAGACAGCAACTGGTTTGGTTTGGTTTGGTGTGTGCTTTCCAAGATCATATGGTAATTAAACACTGAGAAAGCGACATTTAATTAATTTTAACATCTCTACTACTCACACGAATATCTGCTAAAATTCCACATGTAAACGTGGCATCTATATTAATAAATTAAACATGCACTGCTTGAGCTTGACTTACTGCTTGACCATTTTCCTTACCAACCACAAAATTGATCGCATCACGTCCATATATCTAGTCATAGACATGATCTATCACTGATCCGACGGTTCAGATCTATTCTACTCACCACTAGTCAAGTAACAACAGTAGCAGGCTTCGTTTGCTTACGTATCAACCATTACTTTGTTCTACTCCTGTTATTTAGCGATCAGGCGGTCAACTTTGGCAGTCCCTAGAAAAGATCAAATGACTATTATTTTTAACATTGGAGAGTTATGTTATTGTACAACTTATTTTTAACAATTTAAAAGTTTAAACAGTAGCACGCTTGGTTTGCTTTCGTAACAACCATTACTTCGTTCCTCTCGTTATTTACTGATCAAGCAGTCAAATTTGATAGTCCAAAGAAAAGATCAAATTACTATTATTTTTAAGATTGGAGAGTTATGTTATGTTATTGTACAGCTTATTTATAAAAAAGTAAAATTTTTAACGTAATTCATGAGTTATTTTTATTTTAAATTAATTATTAAATTATATTTTTAACAATTTAAAATTTTAAAACATTAGGATTGTATTATATAGTCCCCGCATTATAATTTTGCCGTTAAATAAATCCCTTAAAAAATCTAATAATACATAAAATCTTGGCCGTTGAAGATTCTTATGATCCACGGTGCAACGAAAAAGCTGAACCCACGTTATGTTATGTTAATGTGGGCAAAGGACAGGTGGAAAGGTGTTGGTTGTCAGTCTAAGTAGCCTGGCTTGGCGTTTATTTAAATTTTATTATTAAATAAATAATTGATGCGTCTGAGCCTGATTCTGACTCCAGATGCAGTTTAGAATTTTTAATTTTGATGTTTTCTCTAATGCAACGGCACCGATCTTAATAAACAAATCACAGATATTATTTTTGGGCTCTATAAAACCATTTAAGTATTGCAAAGTCCAAATATCATATCTATTTATACCTATTTTAAAATGAAAAGCATATACAATATATTAGTTTATTAAAAAAAAATTAGATTAATGTCTAAACGAGTTATATATATATATATATATATATATATATAGGAGCATGTTTGATGACTTTTTTTACATAAAATTTTATATTAAAATACAAGTCATTAGATCTAAACACATTCAACGATCAATATATATAATAAATATAATATGTTTGTCAAATTAATTAGGTTACTTAACTAAGCGTAAATTTAATACGAATTAATTTAAATCCGCATGCATTTAATGAGAATCCCATTAATAGTTTATAATTTGAGAAAGTAACAATGAAATTATGGTACATAATTTGATAATCATAAATTTATATTTTATGGCTTATTAAATTGACTAATTTTAAAATAAATAATTTTACATCAAAACAAGAATAATTAAAATTTTTATTTTAAATTGAGATGGAAAAGCGAACACCATAAAATTAATTAACAATATCAATTATTTTTAAATTATTTAGCATACTAATACAAGATTTGATTTATTTTATTCCATAAGAGTGTTATATACTTTTTAAAATTAATATATTTTACATCCATAATATTGATAGATAAAAATATAAAATTATTATAATTAATAATAATAAATAATGTAAATTTATACTGCTAATATTTTATTCATATTTTTTAAGGGATCTCCAAGAATAATATCTAAAAATTATTCTACCATTTGTTTTCAATAAACTTTAAAAAGAAAAAAAATTGTATGATGCACAATTATTAACCATATAAATTAACAATTTAAATAGAAAACCAAATTAATAAGTCATAATATATAGATAATATTTATTTACGATTACCAAACATGTAACTTACTATAATTTCTCAAATTGAAAATGTAACATCAATTGGAAATTTTAATTATAATAGGAAAAAAAATTAGTATTGTTAATAACAGAAACTAAAATTTAAAAATAGAAAAAACAAAAGCCGTAAAAGAAACAGCCGGCAGTTCACAAAACAACTAAAACTACCTGTCACGGTAGCAGCCGCCTACAGTCCAATTGAAAAGTAACAAATTAGATACCGTTCTTTAATTCTTACACATATAATGGCAAAACAGTAAATAGAGGGACATTTATGGGGAGGTTAGAATGGAGTACACCCAAGAATAGGCATAACAAATTTGAGTTTTGAAAAAAGGTTTTTGTTTTTTAATTTTCCAAATTAATTTTTTTTTTATTTTCTATAAATAAGGAAGAAATTCACATGGAGCATTGCCATCCCTCCCTTCCAGTTTCAAGTCCAGTGTTTCTGCCTTTCTGGTTTCATTGCATACAAATTAAAAACAGCAGAGCAAGAAGAGAAAATCCAAGCAACAAAGCAAAGCAACACAAATATATTTGCTGTTGCTGGTGCTTTTGTTTTCTTGATCTTCTACAATCCGTGTATTGTTCTTGAAAAAACAAGAAAAAGAAACATAAAAAATGGCAAAGAATGTGGGAATCCTCGCCATGGACATCTACTTCCCTCCTACATGCGTCCAGCAGGTAACGATCTCAGGCTCTCTCTGACTTATTCTTCTTGTTGTTGCCCATGTTTTGACTTTTGAGTTTGTTCCTTGAGAAATGGAGAGACAGTGAGTTCAATTTCTTTTTTTTGGCTAGGTTTTTGTTTCATTAATTCCTTTTGAAATATAAAAATTTTAACTCATTTAGCTGTTTCTTTTTATTTGTCTTTTGGAAATAAATGATGGGAAAGTTTTCCCACATGCCAAACAAATGCTGCTATCTCTTTTCTGTATTTGAAGTGTTAATTTTAGGGGGGATTTCTTCTGTGGGATTATATGGGTAGGTGGTTCAAGATGCATTTATTTTATGTATGTATATAAAGTGATTTGCAATGGGTGATTGAATTTAAGGTTTTTAAATACTTAACTATTGGTGGTCATAAATTTTTGTCTGGGAGTAGTTTATGATATAATCTATTGGTTAGGCCTACTATTTTATCATCAAGCTGCCATGAATAGTTTATTTTGTGATGGAGTTTTGTTAATGGATTGCGGAATAGTGGTCATCTTCTTTTGAAATGGAGTGAGAAATGATGGGTTACACCATTTTATGTGGAGTAAGATGAGTGTTTTTAGGATAGCAGTCTTATGAATATCTTGTTTTAATTTGGTTAATGCATGTATAATTTGTGTGGATTAATATTTTATTATTAGATATGCATATGACATCTTAAATTTAAGTTTGTCTTTCTATGACCTAAATAGGAAGCTTTGGAGGCTCATGATGGTGCAAGCAAAGGAAAATACACCATCGGACTTGGACAAGATTGCATGGCATTTTGTTCGGAAGTGGAAGATGTCGTCTCCATGAGGTTTTGATAATTATCACCCTGTTTCTAAAAGAAAAGAACTCATTGATTTACATTAAAGGCTGTTGTTTAAATCATCTCTGATCATTTTTTTTAACTCTTTATGTTTCCAGTTTGACAGTTGTTACTTCACTCCTTGAGAAGTATAAGATTGATCCAAAACAAATTGGCCGCCTCGAAGTGGGAAGTGAAACGGTGATAGATAAGAGCAAATCCATCAAGACCTTCCTGATGCAAATTTTTGAGGTAATTTTCGAACTCAAGGTGCTCTTCCTATGTAAAAATTGCCTTTCTTTTCTTGGATGGGGGGAGGTGAGACTGAACTTGTGATCATGAGCTGTGATGTTGAAGATACCAATTGGAGTAAATATATTGGAGAGTAACAAACTGATTTAATTAAGGCCACCAGGCGGCGACTACATTTGAACCTTACTTTGTTTTGACCTGCTTATATCCATTTGTAGACCATTTTGCTGAAATTGGCTGTTAAACTGCTTCAATTTTATACAAACCCAGAGCTCTGTTATAGAAGTTGAGATTAATGGATAGCAAAAATGGACACTAAATGGTTATCAAGGTTCAACCTGGCTGTTTCGGTACTTGGATTTCGGTTCCAAAACATATTTCTCTCTGGCAGATTTACCATATTAATTTAGACTAAAATTCAGTTACTTAAGTCAAATCATTTCTGTGTAACTTGCTGTAAATTTTTACTGTAGTTTCATCTTTTATTAGAAATGATTATTGCACAATAAATAGTCTGTGACTTATATCTTACTCTTTTCTTATATAAAACAAGCAGAAATGTGGAAACACTGACATTGAAGGTGTTGACTCGTCTAATGCATGCTACGGAGGAACTGCAGCTTTATTTAACTGTGTGAACTGGGTGGAGAGTAGTTCATGGGATGGACGCTATGGGCTTGTTGTTTGTACTGACAGTGCGGTATGATAAATTCCTTTAAACACTGCATTTATAAGTTTTTCCAGACATAGGATTAAATATCTAAGATGAAATGTATTTGTATTACTATTTTCCTTTTCATTATGTTGGATATAATTTGTGCATGCAGAAAGAAATTTATAATTATAGGTTCAGATGTTATACGACATGTATAGTCTTACATGAGGTCGTTTAAACAGGTTTATGCAGAAGGACCAGCAAGGCCCACCGGAGGAGCAGCTGCGATTGCCATTTTAATTGGGCCTGATGCCCCTATTTGTTTTGAAAGCAAATTCAGGGGGAGTCATATGTCTCATGTCTATGATTTCTACAAGCCAAACCTTGCTAGTGAATATCCGGTACTCCTTCTCTATTCCATTTGACAGCTGTCATGATTATAAATGTTGTTGACATCAGGGTCATCTTTGGCCAATGTTTTGTGTTTACCAAAACCCTCCTGATTATACTGTCTTAGCTATTTGCAGAATTGCCAGTTAAAATTTAGGTGTTGTTTCAGTTTTTAGTCCACATATTTTACTGTCTTGTGATCAAATTGCCTGTCACAGTACAGTAATATGGTGAGATATATTTTATAGAACCCTCCTCAAAGCCCTCCTTTGTAGGGGTGAAATTGGGCATTGAGCACTGTATAGTAGGTGAAGACTGTCTTTGGCAGAGCAATTGCTTGAAGTACAATTAGATATAAACATAAATATCATGTCTTTGATATGGCTAGTGTGGCATTATTCTTGGGGGTGGCTTGTTTTTCGCTAATTCTTAATGGATTCATCTGTTGAAAATTATGTTTGTAGGTTGTTGATGGGAAATTATCTCAGACATGCTACCTTATGGCTCTTGATTCTTGTTACAAACATTTATGCAGAAAGTAAGTCTTTTTTTGGCCTGGAGCAATTTTCTTTTTCTAAACTTTGGTCTATGGTTTTGCTAGTTAAATGCCTAACTACCCTGGTTTTTGTAGATATGAGAAACTGGAGGGTAAACAATTTTCTCTTTTGGATGCTGACTACTTTGTGTTTCATTCTCCATATAACAAGGTATGCCATGTGATAATCCTTCAATAAATTTCTTTTGATTTGTCAATAAATTATTAGAATGAGTGATTATTTTTTAAATATGTAAAATTTTAAATTTTTTCATTATCAATATCTAAGCTTTTTTTCTTCTGAGCTTCTGCAGCTTGTACAGAAAAGCTTTGCTCGTTTATTGTTTAATGACTTTGTGAGGAATGCCAGGTTGGTTTCTTTTCTTCATCAGTGATCTGTCTAAGCATTATATATATATATTTAATTTGAAGTACATGTACCTGGTGGTTGATTATATTTGCTGGAGTTTGCAGTTCTGTTGATGAGACTGCTAAAGAAAAGTTCAAGCCGTTTTCAACTTTATCTGGTGATGAAAGCTACCAAAACCGGGATCTTGAGAAGGTCTACTTTGAACCCCTACTGTTAATGTTTAACTAGTGAATTTCTTCATGTATATTTTCCCTTTGATTTTTTCCTTGGGTTGGGCTGAGGTTGGTGATTTTGATTTCTGAAGCAATTGACATTTGACATCATAGTGAGAACTCATCAAATATCTTCAAGTCCTGAGACAGGCTCAATATTTTCTTTTCTGATTCACTTTATTTAGTTGTGTTGATGGTTCATATTTTAATGACACTAGAAAGACATGATCGAATTTTTTGTATTCTATTGTGAGCATGTATCCAGATTAACTTCCTTACTTCAGCATACCTCAACATTAGATTTTTGAGCAGTTGGTTTAAGATTGGAGCTCTTGCTGATATCATGCATAACAGGTATCCCAACAACTTGCAAAGCCTCTCTACAATGCAAAGGTCCAGCCAACCACTTTACTACCAAAGCAAGTTGGTAACATGTACACAGCATCTCTGTATGCGGCATTTGTATCCCTTATTCACAACAAACATAGTGAATTGGTAATTGCTTTTCCTGTTTCTTAATTTTAGTTCTTATTCTTGCTTTTAGTACATATAGATATGATTCCATTTAATAAATTTCAGGCTGGCAAGCGAGTGGTATTGTTCTCATATGGAAGTGGTTCGACTGCCACAATGTTCTCGTTGAAACTCAGTGAAGGTCAACATCCCTTTAGCTTGTCAGACATTGTATCTGTTATGAATGTTGCAGAAAAGTTGAACTCCAGACATGAGGTAATTCTTCATTTTCTTTCAGATAGTAGTATTTCAGGCATCATGTGTGTTTTTCGAATTCGTACACACATTACCAAAAAAGAAAAGGCATTTGCATATGCATATCTTAATCTGTCGTCTGTGATAGTTCCGGGCATTAAGTTGGCACAGAAAGATAGCCAGCTGGAATTATCTTTTATTAGTATATCTCTAACCCACACTACCTAAGAGCCTCTGTGAGGATATTTCACCAACTCTGTCGAACTCGTGGAAACTTCTGGCTTTAACCTGGTGGGTGGCTGTATTATAAGGTGATACATTCTCATAAAATTTGGTAGGAGAATAGAATAATTTAGAGATCACTAACCTATGACTAAAGAAGGTGATCCTGTCAGTCATGAATATTATGCTGCCAAGCGATGTTGAGAGAGCTATATTTTTATTAAAACCTGTCCCCTAAATACCTGCCACCCCACACGCTCCCCTGGAGTTGGAATTGACGAGAGTCAGGATTTCTACTATGATTTTAAAAGGAAAGGGTGTTATACCATTGAAAACATTTTAATGAACAGTTCTCTAAATGCAGTTTCCTCCAGAGAAGTTTGTGGAAGTAATGAAGCTAATGGAGCATAGGTACGGGGCCAAGGACTTTGTAACAAGCAAAGACAGTAGCCTTTTGCCTCCAGGAACATACTATCTTACAGAAGTTGACTCCATGTACCGGAGATTCTATGCCAAGAGGCCTGTGGACACTACCAACTGTGAGAATGGTTCAATCTCAAATGGTCATTAAGAGGGACCAAAATACTGTTTGTAACGCCAAAATATGGCTTGTGTTTGATGTTGTCTTCACTAGATGATGTTGCTAGTAGTTAAAATATCACTGTTTCTATAAGTTTGATGTTAAAAGCTAATAGTTTGTTCATCAACGAGCACTTTCAGGCTATTAGCTGCAAATTGTTTGTAATAAAAGTTTCCAGAAATGCCTTGTTTAACACAACTAGTTGTGTGCGATTGCATGACTATAATTCTCTTAGACAGGCATGCATACTAATGAAATGAAAGGTATAGGTTAAAGGTAAGTGGGGGCTGTGAGAAGTGATTAATAGTTGTTTAGTTTTATACAATTTTTTATACTATTTATAAACTATTGGATCTATAAGCTTTTATTGGTTGATATTAAATTTAATACATTTAATTAATATATAATTAATATATCAATTATGATATATAAATAGAGATGTAATTTTAATTATTAAAATTATTTAGGTGCAATATTCTATAAATGAAGTAAGATATTGTGTAAAATTAAAAGGTTATTCTTATTGATATGATCTTTTATCAAATATTATATTAATTGCAATGTTTTTAAAGTGTAAGTGTTATCAAAACTTAGAGACTATCAGTAAGCTAAACGTTTAAGCTTTTGATTAAGGCTTTAGTTTATTCTTGCAAGATACCTGGTGTAGTTCATAATGGCAGAGTCCTATTTGAACAACAACAGAAATTAATTATCAAATATATCAATTTTGTTATTATTGCTTCTTATTGTTAAGCTCTAAACCAATATTGACATTTTAACAACATAAATGTTCAGCATTGTTATTTGTGATTTGTGGTGTAACTTAAAATATAACTAGGTGACCCCAAAAGATCATTGATAATCTAGGATATGGAAACTTATTGGATCTACGAATTAATTTCTTACAGATAATAAAGCTGATATATAGAATATATAAACTAGCTAATAATAATAATAATAATAATAATGTTTATTATGGGATAAAAATAGGCTAGACACGTGGCGGTACGTAAGTCTACGACGCTCTAATCGGCACCTATGGGACAACCCGTTCATGCTGAAACCCACTTCACCTTGGATCCCAGCTGAGGCAAGATCCGACCTCAAGTAGTATAAAGGGTATTCACATGAAGGGTGCTATGTGGCCTATAACCAATAATCCACATAGATAGGGCAAAACGAGTGGACCCCACTCGGGAACAGCCCTAAAAGTAAAGGGATTTGGTTCCCCCAAAAATGTGAAAAAGGTGTCCTATGATCCCAGGTCACCGGGGGGGACCACCTGAAATTGCCCAAAATGAAAAGCTGACCAAAGGGACAGTGTAGCACCTTGGTAGCTGAAAAAAGGACCCCACCTGACGTGGTCAACCTTTGAGGGACCACAAGTGGAGGCGAATGAGCATTTGCCACCTGTGCACAAGGGATAACGTAATTCCCTACTCGAATCAAATCATGCCATGTGGCACGTAATCTTGGATAAGGTCTTAAGGACCAATCCCTGCTCACCAAGTGTCCCTAGTCTTGACTCTGAGCTAAGGTTTCAAGCTTGGGAAGAGGAAGGAGGGGAGGAACTAGGGCAACATTGTTTAGCCAATCATGTGTTCACAAAGATATAATATAAAAAGACACTTATGTCAAGGTAAGAGGGGAGCTTCTTCAAGCTAGAACTCATTCTTTACTCACACACACCACAAGCACAAGTCACCTCACTATTGTTCTCTCTAAGAAACAAGGAGACAACCTTAACACTCATTGAAGGTTGTCCCTTGAGGACGGTTTTACTGTTCCAGCTTCCCAAAAGGCCACATTTATTCTTTTCTCCATGTGTTTTGTGTGTCATTTGGTCAACTAGCTCCTAGCTACATACTCCTCCACACATTAGCTATTTCAAGCTACCAAAATCGAGCCATAACATCACCCCCTCAAGGTACTGACTTGAGCGTCGGAGTGGGCTCGCTGGAAAATCTCCGGCGCCCCCCTTTTGACCATATTCTCTACTGTAGGCATCCTCACCAAGTTCTGGTCCGAGGTCAGCAAGGAGAACAAGGTCAGGAAGGTTTCAAGCGATTTGGCCCGGGATCAACGAGACGTGATAGGTCAGCTTGGGAGCCTCCGGGGTTAGGTAGAGACTAAATCGGGTGCGGAATACTAAGCTCAGACTGTTGACTGGGCATCCATCTTCAGCTCGGACACTAGATCAGCAAGGCATTACCACCTCACCTTGGTTGATATTTTCACGCATCAACAGTGGCGTCGTCTGTGGGGAACCAAAACGAAAGGTCCCGCTACAACTTACGTACCCGCCAGAGAAGCCAAATGCCTAACTCCGAGGCCCTAAGAGGGTCCAGAAGAGAGGTCACGCAGGAGCCCGGCCAAAGCAGTGGCCCACCTCCGGCTCCGTCTCAGGACGAGTATGCAGAAAGTCAGAACATAAGAGCGCTTGACCCAGGCCGCAGCCGGAAGGGAAAAGAGAAGGCTACCACCAGCTGGGAGGTGGTGTCAGAGAAAGCTAAGGAGGTGAGAGAGCTGGCTGAAACTAGGTCACAGTTTCAGCATGTGATGAAGTACCTGTGCGATAACCTGGGCATACCGCCTCCTCCTCCCCGAAATCTGGCAAGCCGGTTGGGGAGCCAACTCAGAAGCAACCCTGCTCACGTGGAAGCATCCACACTAAGTCAGCAAGGTGCTCAGCTGCGACTATCCCAACTTAGAGCGAATGTCCAGGACCAGCCCAGGGGTCACCGCAGTGACCATCGTTCGACCGCCAGCAACCGACCCGAAGGAGCAAGGAGCCAACTCGAGGGACTTGTGCATGGTGACTTGAGATACTCCTTGATGGCCCGATGCTAGGGAGAAGGTAACGACTCTGAACCTCCTTACGTGGAATGTTTGCAGAAATAGTTACTTACCATGCAGGAAGAAACGAGGGAGCTCAAGTCCAGCAAGGGGGAACCTAGCTCACCTGATATCCTGGGTGACTTCACCGCCCCCCTAGCTGACTCAGTGAAGAACGCGACCTTACCTGGGAGATTCAAGATGCCTCAACTTGATCCTTACCATGGGCAATCCGATCCTGTGGCACATGTGGAAATCTTCCAGAATTTGATGTTGGTGCAAGGGGTGCCCGACGAGATAATGTGTAAGGTGTTTCCAACCACCTTGAGTAGGCCAGCCGGAACATGGTACAAAAAGCTTCCGTTAGGAAGCATAAGAGATTTCACCACCTTCGCCAGCAAATTTGTCCTCCATTTTCAAGGAGCCAAGCCACCCACTAAAGACCCTTCCTCTCTCCAATACATTAAGCAAAGGGGACAAGAACCTTTGCATGAATATGTGAAGCGTTACCATGATGAGGTAATGCAAATGGGAGTTTATGAGGAGCCGGAAACTTTGAGAAACTTTTGGTACAATCTCTACACCAGGCCTTTGTGGGTGTCATTTGAAGAGAGACCTCCCACCTCATATCGGGAGGCACACGATTGTGCCATGAAGCAAATCGCCATTGAGGAGAAACGCAACATAAAGAGGGAAAGAGAGAAGGCCGAGGATTTCAGTGACAAAGGGAAAGATAAGAAGAAGCAAGATGTCAGGCCGTCCAGGTCTATCCCTCCTCAGCAAGGGTCGGTCTCGCGTCAGCAAGACAGCCAGCGGGCACCACTGCCCTACAGGCGCTCGCCTCAATCAAAACTAAAAACACTGAGGCCCCAGCCTCCGCCACAGCCAAGAGAAGTGCCTCACCCGCCAAGGAGGGAATCCGCCACCACACATGCCTACCACCCCCTGAACACAACAAGGGAACAATTGTTCTATACCATAAGGGACAAGGGCCTCTTGACGAGACCACCTAAGTTGATTACTCCTCTAGCTAAAAGGAACTTAAAGAGGTATTGTGATTTTCATGAAGAGTATGGACACAGCACAGCCGATTGCTTCAACCTGAGGGACCAAATCCAAAATTTAATCAACAATGGATACCTAAAAGAGTTTTTGCTCGAAGTGAGGGGGAAGGCTCAGGTGGTCAGGCAGGCGAGAGAAAGCTCAGGAAGGGACCAAGGTCAGCCAAGATCCTAGGTGACCAAGGATAAGGATTTCATCAGCATAATCTCAGGGGGACCCACCCTAGCAGGAGACTCCCGTAGGGCAAGGAAGGCTTATGCCAGGGAGCCCTCCTTGGCCCGACACCACCAAGAAGTGAACTTCACCGAAAGATCGCCTAAGCTACCAAGGGTAGCCACCACCCCTATCATGTTCACGGACGAAGACATGAGGGATGTGGTGTACCCTCATGACGACGCCATGGTCGTCACAATGAAGATCGCCAGTAAAGACGTGTCACGAATCCTCATCGACACGGGGAGTTCGGTTGACATACTGTTCAAGGAAGCCTTCAATAAGCTGGGACTAAACTCAGCAAGGATGCAATAAGTCACCACCCCCCTCAGCGGGTTTACAGGGGACCAGTTGATGCCGTCTGGCAACATCACCTTACCAGTTACCCTTAGGGAAGACCCTTCTCAGCTCATCACTATGGTTGACTTCGTAGTTGTCGACCACCCAAGCTCTTACAATGTCATCCTGGGAAGACCATTCCTTATGGCAACCAGAGAAGTGGTATCCACGTACAACTTAAAGTTGAAATTCCCGGTGGGCAACTAGGTCAGGGTCGTCAAGGGGGACCAACTCACAGTAAGGAGGTGTTACGCCTCCTCAGTTGGGAGGTGCAATCAGGTCTCCATCCTTGACCCACGAGTCTCTGAAGTCGAGCAGCAAGGTGAGCCTGTAGAGGAATTGGAGGCAGTCTCGGTATGTGAAGATGACCCAACCAGAGTAGTTAAGGTGGGAACCTAGCTCACCTCGGATGTCAGAACATCCCTGGTGGAATTTTTAGTTGAGTACTCAGATGTATTTACTTGGAGCTACAGCGACATGCCGGGGATCAGCCCTAGCATAATCTCCCATCGACTTAACGTGGATCTCATCCACTGACCGGTACGCCAAAAGCGACGAGCTTTCAACCAAGAACGCTACGACGCAATTGAGGAGGAAGTCGACAAGTTACTATGCACGGGGTTTATACGTGAATCCAAGTATCTAGATTGGGTCTCCAATATGGTGTTGGTAAGGAAGCAGAACGGGAAATGGGGCATGTGCGTTGACTTTACCGACTTGAACAAGGCGTGCCTCAAGGACAGCTTTCTATTGCCTCGAATAGATCAGCTAGTCGACGCCACAGCTGGCCATGAGTTACTTAGCTTTATGGATGCCTTTTCGAGTTACAACCAGGTGAAGATGTATGCTCCAGACGAGGAAGGAACCTTTTTCATTACAAACAAAGGCCTGTATTGTTACATGGTAATGCCCTTCGACTTAAAGAACGCGGGGGCCACGTATTAACGCTTGGTGAACAAGCTATTTAAGGAACAGATAGGCAGGACCATGGAAATTTATGTCGACGACATGATCACCAAGTCGATGAAGATAGCTGACCATGTGTCCCACCTCAGGGGGACATTTGACGTGCTGAGGAAGTTTGGTATGAAACTTAACCCTGAAAAATGCACGTTTGGGGTGGCAGCCGGAAAGTTTCTGGGTTACATGGTCCATCAAAGGGGAATAGAAGCCAATCCAGAAAAGATCAAGGCCATCGTGGAAATGAGATCACCTCGGACGACCAAAGAAATACAAAGCCTAGTTAGAAGGGTAGCCGCACTGAGCAGGTTCGAGTCCAAATGCACGGATCGTTGTCACCCTTTCTTCCAAGCTATCAAGAGGGCTAAGGGGCAGCAATGGGACGAGGACTGCGAGGCCGCCTTTCAGAATCTGAAGAACTATCTAACTAGCCCGCCGATCTTAGCTAAGCCTCTTCCAAGGGATAACTTACTGATGTATTTGGCGGTATCCACGACTGCAGTAAGCTCAGTTTTGATCCGAGAAGAAGAAGGAGGGATGCAGAAGCCTATATACTATACTAGCAAGGCCTTGACCGAGGTAGAAAAGAGGTATCCCAAACAAGAACAGCTTGCATTGGCCCTGGTCATGTCGTCCAGAAAGCTAAGGCCGTATTTCCAAGCTCACACGGTCAGTGTGGTTACCAGCTTCCCACTCAGGCAAATCCTACATAAGCCAGAAAACTCAGGAAGACTTATGAACTGGTGTATGGAACTCAGTGAGTTCGAGAATTACTACCGACCGCGAAACGCGATTGAAGGACAAGCCATAGCTGACTTTGTGGCTGAGTTTACTCTTGACCTGGAGGATTTAGGAATGGACATAAACCAATGTGAAGAATGGGAAGCTGAAACTAGCTCACCATGGATCCTCCATGTAGACGGATCATCCAGCTCATAGGGAAGTGGAGCTGGGGTAGTGATCACTAGCCCAGACGGGGTTGAGATAAGTTATGCGCTAAGGTTCGAGTTTAAAGCTTTTAACAACGAAGCTGAATATGAAGCGTTGATTGCTGGGCTCAAGATGACAAAGAGCTTAGGGGCAAAACGGTTAGAGATAAACAGCGACTCCCAGCTGATCGTGCACCAAGTCAACGACAAATACCAGGCCAAGGAGGATAACATGATAGCTTACCTGAAAAAGGCGAAGGATTTGGTGGGACAATTCAAGCAAGTTAAGCTGCAACAGATCCCGAGGAAGAAGAACTTTCAGGCCGACATGCTATCAAGGTTGGTATCCCTGTTAGAAACCTCCTTACCTAGTACAGTACTAGTGGAAGTTCTACCCAGGTCGTCCATAGAAGAACCTGCTGAGGTAGTTCACTGTGTTTCAAGCCCCTCATGCTGGATAAACCCTATTAAGGAGTATCTAGAAGAGGGACGCCTTCCCGAAGACCAAGAAGTCGCAAGAAAGCTCAAGTATCGTGCAACTCGATATTGCGTTATTGAGGGTGTGTTATACAGACGAAGTTTCACCATGCCCTACCTGAGGTGTCTGCACCCAGATAAGGCCGATTATGTTCTGAGAGAGATCCATGAGGGGGCTTGTGAAAATCACTCAGGGGGAAGGTCATTGGCATACAAAGCTCTGCGCCAAGGATATTACTGGCCAACCATGCAAAGTGACTCCCGAGTCACGTTGCAAACCTGCCTCACCTGTCAGAAGCACGCCAAGATGATCCGAGTTCCACCAGAAAACTTGACGACGCTGACTTCGCTTTGGCCTTTCGCTCAGTGGGGTATCGACTTGATTGGACCTTTCCCAGTTGGCCGGGGTCAAGCCAAGTTCGCCATAGTGGCAATAGACTGCTTCACCAAGTGGGCAAAGGTGGAGCCGCTGGCCAAGATCACGGAGAAGAGAACCACCGACTTCATTTGGAAATCCATCATCTGTCACTTTGGAGTCCCGCGAGTGATAATCACCGACAACGGACGGCAGTTCGACAATGAAAAATTCAGAAACTTTTGCAAGACATAGAAGATAGAAAATCGATACACCATGCCGGCTCATCTGCAGTCAAATGGGCAAGTTGAAGCGGTCAACAAGGTCATCAAGGATTTGTTGAAAAAGAAGCTAGGAACCAAGAAGGGAGCATGGGTTGATGAACTACCTGAGGTGTTGTGGGCATACCGCACCACCTTTAAAATAGCCACTGGAGAAACCCCTTATGCATTGTCTTTTGGCACTGAGGCAGTAATCCCAGCTGAGGTAGGAATGCCAACTTTTAGAGCCCTCCACTTCGACGAGGTCAGCAATGTGGCCCAGCTTGATGCCGCCCTTGACTTGTTAGAGGAGAAAAGAGATCAAGCCCAGGTCAGGATGGCAGCATACCAGAGAAGAGTTGCCAAACATTACAATGTCAAGGTCAGACCTCGAGGTTTCAAAGAGGGGGACTTGGTATTGAGGAAGGTGATTTTTGGACTAAAAAAGGGAGGCTCCACCAAGTTTGCTGAAACCTGGGAGGGCTCATTCCACGTCACCAAGGTTATCAAGCCTGGAGTCTACAAACTTGCTCACCCTGATGGACGCCAGATGAGACGACCAAGGAATGCCGACCAGCTGAAGAAGTACTACCCGTGATCCCACCTGATCTGGGAATCCAGCAAGTGTTTATTTCCATCTCCATTTTGTTATTTCTCCAAAGTCCTTAGTGGCTAGATTGCTTCTGTATGTGCGCCAAAAAATTGATTTGGTATGTTGTCCCATTGCTCTCCCCCAAGTGAGCATTTTGAAGGGAAACATCACTTAGGTGAAGAGGGTTGTTGTTCTATTGATTAGGATGTGCATTCCTATTTAATGGCTTAATGACATACGACTTAACAAACGGTTTGCCACCTTCCATTTTATTTCGCCATGGTTGATATAATCGAATTTTATTTTGCCAACAAACAGTTAGGATCGATTTGTAAATCAACCTAGGTGAGGAAGGACACCTACTCAGGTCGGATAGCCCACCTCAGGAAGGCTCTATCCTGCTAAGAACGTTACGTGCATAAAATTAACATGCATGGGCAAATCAACAGCAAGCTCACAACAATCCATACGGCAAACTAAGAATATAGAATATATCAGCCCAAAACAGGGCCACTGTTACTTAACAAAACAATATCTCCCAAAGGCAATAATATGTCAAACAAAACCACACTGAAAGTTCAAATCCACAGTACAGAGAAACAACCTCTGAGTTTACAAAAGAAAGAAAAGGAAGAGAAAAATGTGTAAGAAAGCTTGATCCAACGAAGAGGCAGCATAAGCAAAGGCCGAGGGTCAGATCAGGTGTCTTCGCCTTTTCCCGACTGAGAACCTTCATTGTCTGAGTCGTCTTCCTCTTGATCCGAGTGAGGCGGGGAAACTTCCAAATTCAATGGGTGCTCTGAGGTAAGCTGTCGAGAACTCCCTGCGACATCAGTTGGGTTCTGCTCCTTGCCAAACTTGGCCACCAATGCCTCTCAGTCGAACCCAAAGTCCATGTAATGCAAGTCCAAATCGAAAAATTCCCTGGTGACCTGGTATTGCGCGTAATGGTATCCGTGAAGAAGATTAGAACCCGCCTCGGCCTCCAATTTGTTCACATTGGCCTGGAGCTCATTGGCTCTCTCCACTTGAGCTCAGAGCTGAGTCTTCACTGATCCCACCTTATCCGGAGCCTCTCCTAGCTGGTCCTTCGACTTCGAAATTTGATTGTCCTTGTCCTTGACCTTTTGAGTGAGCCGGGACAGCTGAGCCTCAAGCTTGGCGACACGACCAGTTGAGGTTGATCCCTTCTTAAGCTTGAGCTTTCGCACTTCGCTGATCCCAGGCCAAGTTGTCGCAAACGTTCCTGACCTGTTCGTTCTTTCTGACCTCGAATCCAATCGTGGTGAAGTTGCATACAACAAAGAACATGGTCGGGGAGGGGGGGGCCTGGAGGTTTTCCAGCGAGGCCACTCCGACGCTCAAGTCAGTACCTTAAGAGGATGATTTTATGGCTCGACTTTGGTAGCTCAAAATGGCTAATATATGGAGGATTCATGTAGCAAGGAGCAAGTCAACCAATTGTCACACAAAACACATGAATATATAGAATAAATGTGACCTTTTTGGAAGCTAAAATAGTAGATAAGCTCCAAAAGACAACCTTCAATGAATGTTTAAGGTTGTCTCTAGAAGACTAACAAAGAAGACAAAACTTTCTTCTTATTTCTAGAGGGAGAAAATGTGAAGTGACTTGTGTTTTTTGTGAGGGAGAATAATATGAAAACTAAAGAGGAGTCCCTTTTAACCTTAAGATAAGTGCATTTAAATATCATACCTTTGTGAACATGTAATTGGTTAAAGAATGTTGCCTTAATTCCTCATTTGCTTTCTCTTCCCACGTTTGAAACCTTAGCTTGGAGCCAAAACTAAGGGCACATGGTGAGCAAGGATTGGTCTTCAAGACTTTACCCAAGATTATATGCCACGTGGTATGATTTAATTCAAGTAGGGGATTACGTTATCTCTTGTGTACAGGTGGTGAATGCTCATTTGTCTCTAGTTGTGTTCCTCAAAAGTTGACCACGTCAGGTGGAGCTCATTTTTCAGCTACCAAGGGGCTGAACTATCTCCTTAGTTAGGTTTCCATTTTGGGCGATGTCAGGTGGTCCCCTCAGGTGACCTAGAAACATAAGACACATTTTTCACATTTTTGGGAAGACTAAATCCCTTTACTTTTGGGATTGCTCCAGAGTGGGGTCTACTTTTTTGTCTTTTTTATGTGGACTATTGGTTATAGGTCATGTGACACCTTTCATGTGAACATCTTTTACACTACTTGAGGTCGAATCCTGCCTCAACTGGGATCCGAGATGAGGTGGGTTTTAGCATAAACATATCGTCTTATAGGGTCGACTAGAGCGTCGTGGGCTTACGTACTGCCATGTGTCTACCCAATTTTTACCCCACAACAAATAATAATAATAATAATAATAATAATAATAATAATAATAATAATAGTTATTAGTTAAAAAGAAGATAAGCATAGAAATTTAATTTGTGGTTATTGGTAATTGTCTAGTACATAATTTATTAATTAAGCTTTAACATAAGAATTGTATTTTTAGTTACCTATCTGACACGATTACATGCTTTGATGTGTTAATTAATTGCATAAGCTTTGACCACTTTTTTCTTTCCAATAATTAAAGACGAGACTAATAGTCTAATATAACGAACATTTTTACATTAATAATATGAATTAAAGCCGCGTGTACACCATACATACATACATACATACCTACATACATACATACATACATATATATATTTTCCTTTAAATGGCTAAATTAAATATTTTCTTCTTCTAGTACGTGGTAATTAAGAGGGCCGAGTAAGTACACATAATATTTGTCAACCTTCCAAAAAAGGCAAATGTAATATTAATATTTGTTGATGCGATAAATTATCAACCTAGGTAAGGTAGGATGCCTTACTGATATAGTATCCGAGTTGGAGATGGATACCTAATCAACAGTCTAAGCTCAGTATTCTACACCTGACTTGGCTTCGCCCTAACCCTGGAGGCTCCCAAGCTGACCTTTTGCACCTCACTAATCCCAGGCCAAGTTGTTGCAAATCTTCCTGACCTCGACATCTCTGCTGACCTCGGACCCAACCTTGGTGAAGTTGCCTGCAGTAGATAACACGGCCAAAAGGGGGCGTCGAAGGTTTTCCGGCGAGCCCACTCCAACGCTCAAGTCAGTAGCTTGAGGGGGTGATTCTATGGCTTGACTTTGGTAGCTCAAAATGGCTAATATTTGGCGGATTCATGTAGCAATAGGCAAGTCAATTAAGTAGCACACAAAACACATGGAGAATAGAATAAATGTGATCTTTATGGAAGCTAAGTAAGCCAACTTTAAAAGGCAACCTTCAATGAGCGTTTAAGGTTGTCTCTAGAGGACTAACCATGAAGACAAAGCTTTCTTCTTGTTTCTAGAGGGAGAAAATGTGAAGTGACTTGTGCTTGTTGTGAGAGAATAGTAGAAAATGAGTTAAAACTTGAAGAAGACTTATGTTACCTTGAGATAAGTGTCCTTATATACTATACTTTTGTGGGCATATGATTGGTCAAAGAATGTTACCCTAATTCCTCCTTTGTTTTCTTTTCCCATGTTTGAAACCTTACCTTGGAGCCAAAACTAAGGACATGTGGTGAGCTAGGATTGGTTTTCATGACCTTATCCAAGATTACGCAACACGTGGCGCGATTTGATTTGAGTAAGAGATTGCATTATCCCTAATGTACACATGGCGAATACTTATTTGCTTCCATTTGTAGTCCCTTGAAAGCTGACTACGCCAAGTGGAGTTCCTTTTTTAGCTACCAAGGTGCTGATCTGTCTCCTTGGTTAGGTTTCCATTTTGGGCGATGTCAGGTGGTCCCCTCAGGTGAGCTAAAAACATATGACACATTTTTCACATTTTTGGGAAGACCAAATCCCTTTGCTTTTGGGATTGCTCCAGAGTGGGGTCCACTCTTTTACCCTATTTATATGAACTATTGGTTATAGGTCATGTGGCACCCTTCATGTGAACACCTTTTACACTACCTAAGATTAGATCCTGCCTCAGCTGGGATCCGAGGTAAGGTGGGTTTTAGCATGAACGGATCGTCCCATAGGTGTCGACTAGAGCGTCGTGAGCTTACGTACCGTCACGTGTCTAGCCTATTTTTACCCCATAACAGAGGTCCCCCAGCTTCCAATGGCTAAGGAGATGGCGAAGGCATTGGGAGCTTCTAAGAGTTCCTAGCCCACGTCGCATCGTAATCCCTCCTCTTTGGTGGTCTTACCCTTGCCCCCTTGGGGTGTATGCATACCTCATCACCTCTTTAGGGTGACCCGAGATGGCTTGGAGTATAAATCTATGGCAAAAATGTTTCTAAGCTCATGTTGCTCTTCCCCTTCTTTCATTAGAGTAAGGCTTGGCGAAATTTTTATTTTATCTCTGGGTGAAACGAGGGGATTATTCCTCTCTCTTTAGATTCTGAACCACACTAAGTTGGGATTGATGAGGGCGTAAATTTCCTCCTAACCTGGGAGTCTATCCTTCCTCAGCTCGGATCAATGTATTTTGATTACGATAACTAAGAGTGTACACGTGAGACCTTCTCAGATTGTGGGCCCTACATTTTGAATTTTTTAGCAGATCCAGACCTTGGAACTCTAAGACTTAATGGAGAATAATGATGGGACGCAACTCCCTATTTGTGACCTTTGGGATTTTTTCAGAGGAACCCCATCTTCTTTCTCTTTGTTTTCAAATTCTTTCAAAGTGTAGCAGGGGCGACAAACATAATAGCGCGGGTCTTCAATGGAATAGAATAACTTTCATGGGACCCACTATAGCCAAAAGTTGGCTTTTATCCATTTCAACATGAAGGAAGGATCGTGCCTTTTCACGTTCCTGAACATTCGTCCCTTTTCATTCCCCTTATATGCGAGCTCCATAAATTAGGAAAACAAAAGCTTCTTTTTGCCTTTCGGGTCTACATTCGCCCCTTTCGCTAACCTTAATCGCCATTTTCCCTTCGCCTCCTCGCTTGTGACACAAAAATCGCCTCTCCGTTGATGAGTTTTGTTGCCAATAATTTCCCTATCAAGCATTTCCCTGCCATTTTTTCTGCTTTTGTTTTTAACTCCCCTGATAGTGTTACCACTTCTTCTTCATTCTCTAAAAGAGAGATTGAGCTACGAAGCTTTATTAATTCTTCTGTCTCCATGTTTAAATTCTTTTTTTTGATGTCTAGTAGATATCACAGTTAATGCTTACTCTTTAGTGTCACTACTGACTTGTTTTGGAGTCTCTCAATGCCTCAACATACTATGTTTGTTGAGCTGAGAAACCCAATCTACACTTGGCTTTCGTTAAAAGAGAGTCTAGTCTTTAGTCAAAAGAAGTGGAAAAAGTAGGCTATAAGGGTGCCAATCTACTCCCACATGCATTCTTCAGTAGAGCCTGAAGAAGACGTAAGAAGAGAAAAATATTAACATCCCACTCATATACCAAATTACCAAATTTGAAGGGAAAAAAAAATTCAAAACTCATCCCATAAATAGTTAGGTTTTAATTCTTAAAGAGGAAAAATAGCGATTACACCCTTAAACTTTAACAAAATAACTACAATATATTTATGTTCAATAAGTAAAATTTTATTATTTTAATTTATAATATATTCATAATGCAATATTTATTAATGTATTAAATTACAATGTAAATAAAAAATAAATTTATAAAAATTTATTTTTTATTAATATTATAATGGTTAATTTTATTCAATTAATTTATTATTATTATTTTATTTAATTCATAAAAATTTTAATCAATAGTGCTAATGTTATTGATTGTTATCTGCCATGATAACTAAGTTAGAATAGATCATTGTTAGTATCATTAGACTATGAATTTTTTATATGTGAAATGGTGAGATAATTTTAAATAAATAAGTGACAAATGTAAGTAAAAATTGACTAAGATAGAGATAGCCACCGTGTAACACTACTATAACAGTAATGGTATAATACTACTATAGTTGGAGTTGTTATAGGGTAAAAATAGGCTAGACACGTGGTGGTACGTAAGCCCATGACACTCTAGTTGGCACCTAAGGGACGATCCACTCATGCTGAAACCCATCTCACCTAGGATCCCGGCTGAAGCAGGATTCGACCTCAGGTAGTGTAAAGGATATACACATGAAGGGTGTCATGTGACCTATAACCAATAGTCCACATAAAGAGAACAAAAGAGTGGATCCCACTCTAAAACAATCCCAAAAGTAAAAGGATTTGGTCTCTCTAAATATAAGAAAAAAGTGTTCTATGTTTCCAGGTTACCTCGGGATCACAAATGAAGATTTTGGGGGACCACAAATGAAGGCAAATGAGCATTCGCTACGTGTACATAGGGGATAATGTAATCTCTTACCAGAATTAAATCATACCACGTGGCATATAATCTTGGATAAGGTCATGAAGACCAATCCCAACTCGCCACGTGTCCTTAGTTTTGGCTCCAAGCTAAAGTTTCAAATGATAAAAACGTAGGAAGAGAAAGCAAAAGGAAATTAGGGCAACACTTTTCAACCAATCACATGCTTACAAAGGTATGATATTTAAGGGCACTTATCTTAAGGTAAAATGAGACTCCTCTTTAATTTTCATATTATTCTCTCTTACTACAAGCACAAGTCACTTCACATTTTCTTCCTCTAGAAACAAGAAGAAAGTTTTGTCTTCTTTGTTAGTCTTCTAGAGACAACCTTAAACATTCATTGAAAGTTGTCTTTTGGAGCTTATCTACTGTTTTAGCTTTCAAAAGGCTAAATTTATTTCATTTTCTTCATGTGTTTTGTGTGCCACTTGGTTGACTTGCGCATTGTCACATGAATCCTCCAAATATTAGCCATTTTTCAGCTACCAAAGTCGAGCCATAAATCACTCTCTCAAAGTACTGACTTGAGCGTCGGAGTGGACTCGTCGAAAAACATCCAGAGCCCCCCTTTGATCGTGTTCTTTATTGTAGGCAGTCTCACTAAGTTTAGGTCCGAGGTCAGCAGGAATAGCGAGGTCAGGAAGGTTTATGACAGCTTGGCCTAGGGATCAGCGAAATGTGAAAGATCAGCTTGAGAGCCTCTTAGGGATTAGGACGAGGCCAAGTCGGGTATAGAATACTGAGCTCAAACTATTGACTGGACATTCATCTCCAGCTCGGATACTAAATCATCAAGACATCCTACCTCACCTAGGTTGATATTTTACCAGATCAATAGTAGCGCCGTCTATGGGGAACCAAAACGAAAGGTCCTGCTACAACCTATGCACTCGTTAAAGAGGTCAGATGCTTAACTCCGAGGCCCCAAGAATGTCTAGAAGAGAGGTCATGCGGGAACTGAGCCAAAGCAGCCACCTACTTCAAGCTCAACTTCAGGATGAGTATGTAGAAAGTCATAATGAAATGGCACCTAACTCAAGCCCTAACAGGAAGGGAAAAGAGAAAGCCGCCACCAACCAAGATGTTGAGGCGAGGAAAGCTGAGGAAGTCATAGAGTAGGCTGAGACTAGGTTACATTTCCAGTACATGATGAAAGACCTGTGTAATAACCTGGGTATACCACCACCACCACCTCCAAACCTAGTGAGTCAACTGGGAAGTCAACCTAAGAGCAACCTTGCTCAAGTGGAGCCATCTATACCCAGTCAGCAAGAAGCACTATCGAGACCATCCCAACTGAGGGCGAACGCCAAAAAGCCGCCTAGGAGTCACCATGGTGAGCATATCGATCAACTGCCAACAACTGGCCCAAGCAAGTAAGAAGCCAACTTGAAGGACTTGTGCATGGCGACTTAAGATACTCTTTGATGGCCGAACTCCAGAGAGAAGGTAATGATCTTGAACCTCTTTGTGTGGAATGTTTGCGGAGGTAGTTGCTTACCATGCAGGAAAAAATGAGAGAGCTTAGGTCTAGCAGGGTGGAACCCAACTCACCTGACATTCTGGGCAACTTCATCGCCCCCCTTGTTGACTCAATGAAGAATGCAACCTTACTAATGAGATTCAAAATGCCCCAGCTTGACTCCTACCATAGACAGTCCAACCCCGTGGCACATGTGAAAATTTTTCAGAATTTAATGTTGGTTCAAGGAGTCCCTGTGAGTGATATGTAAGTGTTCCCTACCACCTTAAGTGCGCTGGCCAGAACATGGTACAAGAAGCTTCCATCAGGAAGTGTTCGAGACTTCACAACCTTCGCCAGCAAGTTTGTCCACCATTTTCAAGGGGCTAAACCGCTTACCAAGGATCCCTCCTTCTCCAATACATTAAACAAAGAGGGCAAGAACCATTACATGAGGAGATAATGCAAATGGGCGTCTATGAGCTGAGAAGCCTATGACCGTGCCATGAAACAAATCGTCATTGAAGAGAAATGCAACATCGAAAGGGAGAAAGAGAAGGCTGAGGATCTTAGCGAAAAAGGGAGGGATAAGAAGAAGCAGGATGCTAGGCAACCTAGGCCCGACCGTCATCAGCAAGGATCAGTCCTGCGTCAGCAAGATAGCCAAAGGGTATCACTACCCTACAGGCGCCCACCTTAGCTAGGACCAAAGACACCGAGGCCCTAACCTCCGCTACAACTAAGAGATGCATCTCATCCGCCAAGAAGAGAATCCACCACTGCACATGCCTACTACCCCTTGAACATGACAAGGGAAGAAGTGTTTTATGTCATAAGAGACAATGATCTTTTGACAAGATCGCCCAAGTTGATTACCCCTCTTTCCAAGAGAAACCTGAAGAGATATTGTGCTTTCTATGAGGAATATGGACACAATACAACTGATTGCTTCAACTTAAGGGAGCAAATCCAAAATTTGATCAATAATAGATACCTAAAAGAGTTCTTGCTTGAAGTGAATGGGCTAAGGTCAGCCAAGATCCTAGATGACCAAGGACAAAGACTTCTCCAGTACAATTTCAAGGGAACCCACCCTAGTGGGAGACTCCAACCGGGCAAGGAAAGCTCATGCTAGAAAGCCTCTTTAGCTCGACATCTTCAGGAAATAAATTTCGTCGAGAGGACAACAAAGCTACCTAGGGTGGCCTCCATCCTCATTATGTTTACTGAAGAAGACGCGAGAGATGTGGCTTACCCCCATGACGACACCCTAGTCACCACGATAAAGATCGCCAGTAAGGATGCTCTTACAACATTATCTTAGGGAAACCATTCGTCATGTCAACTAAGAGAATGGTTTCTATGTATCACCTAAAGCTGAAGTTGGTGACCAAGTCGGAGTTGTCAAGGGGATTCAGCTAGAGAAGCAACCTAGTATCAACCCAGCTTCAGCAGGACCACCTACACTTAGTCACCATAGTGGCTAACTAGGACCATCCCAGCTCAAAAGTTACCACAACAACTAGAGATTACTGTCAACAATAAGCTTGAGGGCCGTAAGAGCCAACTTAATGGGTTTATCCATAATGATTTAGGATACGCCCTATTGATGGAACCTCCAAAGGACGGTAACTCTAAACCTTCTTCTGTGAAATATTTGTGGACTATCCATGGTGATCTAAGTGACTTTTTTATTCTCCTTGTTGATATGGTTAGAAATGCATGCTTATTTAGAAAGTTTAAAGTATCCTACATATATTACCACCAAAGTCAAATTGACTTGGTAGCCCATATTGTTTTCCATAATTTGATACTTTATGTGTAAAATATTTTATATGGTGTTGGATGGATTGATAAGAACTTGGTATAAGAAGCTTTCATTTGGAAGTTGTGAGATTTTTGTGTGTTCATCAGTGGCTTTGTCCACTATTACCAAGGTGTGACCCCACCTCAGCAAGGACAAGTCCCACTTCACCAGAAATACATATGCGACAATACACCAGTTTTATACTGGTGTCCATTTCAACAAGAATATTTTTCACTTCATCAGGGAAACCCACCTGCGCCAGTACCATACAAGCACCCGCCTTAGTAAGGACAAGTCTCACTTCACCAGGGATACATCTATGCCAGTACACCAGTGTTATACTAGTGCCCATTTTAGCAAGAATATTTCTCACTTTATCAGTGAAATTCACTTGCGCCAGTACCATACAGGCACCCACTTCAGCAAAGAGAACTCTCATTTCATCAGGGATACATCTGCGCCAATGCATCAGTGCCATATTGGTGCTCATGTCAGCAAGGTATCATCCTACCTCATCAGGGATACCTGCCAATGCCTACACCTTCTAGACGTCCACTTCCTCCATTAAAAGAGCCAATTCTCTAACTAAGAAAAAAAGGGGAATCTATCTACTCTTTGGTATATCATCCCTTGAACAACTTAAAATGAGAGATTTTCTACATCATTAAATATGAAGGCCTCTTAACGAATCCTTCCAAGAGAGAAATCATATGTATGATGAAAAACCTATAGAGGAATTTGTACTTATGGTTTTAAAAAAAGGTTTCAAAAAGAAAGACAACCTGAAGATATCCAGAAAGATAACGAAGGTCAACTGAGATCCTAGGTGACCAAGGAAGGTGACTTCGTCTACACCATTAGTAAGGGACCCACCTTAACTAGGATCTCTCCAGTAGAGCAAGGAAGACATAGTTTTGTGATCCCATTTTATCTCACAGAAATCATGAAGTCAAACCTCAGAAAGGATATCCAAGATGACATTTACTCAAATCTTGCTCAGCAAAGAAGATATAAGATATGATCTATCCGCATAACGATGCCTTAGTCACCACCATGAAGGTGGTCAGGAAGGATGTACTTGGAATACTACCTGACGCAGGAATCTCCTTAGACATCTTGTTCAAGGAAGCTTTTGACAAGCTGGGTTCGACATTATTAGGGATACAATAGCCACAAAATGATTTATCTCCATACACCACTTGAAGATAAAGTTTTCAGTGGGAGGCTATATTGGAATTATCAAGAGGGATCAGAATATAGTGAGAAGGTGTTATCCCACCTCAGTAAGGATGTGCCTTCAAGTATTCATCCTTGATCCTAGAACACCAAACTTAAACAGTGAGATAAACTTGTTGAAAAGTTGGAGTCTGTCCAACTTAGCAAGAATGATCTTATCCAGGTTGAATTTGGGATCCAAGCTCATCTGAGGTCCAAGCTTACTTGGTAAACCAGCTGAGGAAGTATTATTTGTTACATTGGTCAAGCTTGATCTTGATCACGGTATTCTATCGCCCTATTGTTTATCGCTATACTATTTATCGCCAAGTTCGATGTGACTACAGTTTTCTTATATATTCTCTCGAAAAGACCTAGGTGTGTTATATTATTGCTTTGGTCTTCATAAAACATTTTTGGGAAAAATACCATCTAAGCTAGATTGGATCTTACTTACTACTCCCATGAGAAACATCAACTCTAAGTTATGCATATAGAATTTGTTGGTTGATATTGAGTCCACCTCACATGGGATAAAAGACACCTTAAGTTGGATAATTGTAGTCAAAACGCATAACTTCCTAGATCAATAGGGATTCCTATCCCAGATCATGAAGGATCACTGCCCCATCTCAGAAAGAACACCGTTATGGATGTGAAAAATATTCGCCAAAAGGGATACAAATCCTAGATCATGAGGGATATCTATTCCGAATCACGAGGGATATCAAGCCGGTATATCCCAGCTAAGCTCGTCGAAACATCAAATATCTAAATCCTTGCTCTCCAAGAAGGTAGTATTCTTTTAAGAAGAACCTTCAATGCCTACTTAGCTAAAAGCAGCAGGTTATTGTAGCTTGGCCACCACTTTATCATGGTCAAACTTGAATTGCGTAAGGTTCCCATCTTAAGAGGGACGCTCTACAATGATCTAAATTGGGTCACTTTATAATCATGCGGGAATCCGCTTCAAACTGATTCACCTTTTACTAGAACTCTTTACTCTAGCCCACCTCACATTGGATCTAGCATTAGTAGCAACTACATCACCTTGTACCTCATTCAGTTAAATATAAAAGAAAGTCAGAACCTGGTATCCCACGTGAGTAGGGATATATATCAACAGTACTTGGGATGCCAAGTCCAAGCCTTGCTAAAGCCTAAGCGAGCCATATTACTAGTCTTCTTAACGTCAACAAAAAAGAAGGCGGATTTCAACATAGGAATCACTTGAAACATATGAGGGAACCACCTATCCAAGATGTTGTCTAGCTCTTTGGTTAACTGGGACAATCATGCTAAGCTTTCATTCTTTCTCACTTGTTTGGAGGACTTGAGGAAGAAGTAAATGAAGAAGGAAGAAACTAAAAGGTTGCCTCTAACTTGAAGTAGAAGCTGACTAAAGTTGGGGGCTTGCATGAAGAGTCTATCCTAGCGTATACAACCCTACTGAGCTCTTCCATGACATCGAGTTGAGTTGGGCAAAAGCAAGCTCAAGTAGGCTTGGTATTTTCACAAAGAGAGACTACATCATCATTAGGAACGACAACCTTGTTCAAGCTATGCTAGCTAACCTTGTATTCAGCCTTAGGCTTGCCGAATATTTTTGAGAAAGAGTTTGGTTATAGTCAAGAATAACTCCTAGCTGATCATGTACAAAGGACTCCAAGGTCACCTGGAAAACCTGTCGTACTTGCCAAAAATATGTTAGGCTAATCAAGCTTCCACCTAAGAATCTGACCCTGCTCAGCTCGCTTTGGCCCTTGCTTAGTAGGGAATTGAACTATTTTTTCCAGCAGGAAGAAGCCAACCTAAGCTGGTGCACTACACCACCAGTAAGATAGCCATAAGAGACATTCTGTACTCGCTTACATTTGGCAAAAAGGTTGTAATCCTAACTGAGCCAGAATATAAACTCAATGGAATGAAGAAGAATCATCCTAAAGTTAAGAGGGATTATCTTTGATCGGAATGGAGTTTCACCAAGCTCAACACTAGATGATGAGAGATCTCGCAAAGTTCAATCTCAGACTTACCTTTATATAAGAAAGGCAAGATAACCCAATGAGATGGGGTGGTAGTGGCCTTACAAATACTTTTCCAAGTACACTGATCTGAGCTGAGGAAGAACGACCTCCCAAGTCATGAGGGAATTTACGCCCATCTTAATCCCAGCTCAGTACGGTTTAGTCTAAAAAAAAAAAGGAAATAATTCCCTAATTTCGCCTAAAGATAAAGTAGAAATTTCACCAAGCCCTACCCAGATGAAATGAGGGGAAAAGCGACATGAGCTCGGAAACATTTTTGCTATAAATTTGCATTATAAGCTATATTGGATCACCTTGAAGAGGTGACGAGGTGTGCACACACCCAAGGTGGCAAGGATAAGACCACCAAAGAGGAGGGATTACGATGCGACGTGGGCTAGGAATTCTTATAAGCTTCCAATGCCTTCACCATCTCCTTAGCCATTGGGAGCTGGGTGACCTTTGTTATGGGGTAAAAATAAGCTAGACACGTGGCGATACGTAAGCCCATGACGCTTTAGTCAGTACCTAAGGGACGATCTACTCATGCTGAAACCCATCTCATCTCGGATCCTTGCTGAAATAGGACTGACCTCAAGTAGTGTAAAAGGTGTTCACATGAAGGGTGCTACGTGACTTATAACCAATAGTCCACATAAAGAGAACAAAAAAATGGACCCCACTCTAAAACAATCCCAAAAGCAAATGGATTTGGTCTCTCCAAATATATGAAAAAGATGTCCTATGTTTCTAGGTTACCTAGGGGACCACTTAGCATTGCCCAAAAATAGCAACCTGATCAAGGAGACAGTTCAACACCTTGGTAACTGAGAATGAGATCCCACCTAACGCTGTCAGCTTTTGGGGGACCACAAATGAAGGCAAATGAGCATTTGCCACGTGTACATAGGGGATAATGCAATCTCCTACCCGAATTAAATCATGCCACGTGGCATGTAATCTTGGATAAGGTCATGAAGACCAATCCCACCTCGCCATGTGTCCTTAGTTTTGGCTCCAAGCTAAGGTTTGAAATGATAAAAACGTGGGAAGAGAAAGCAAAAGGAAATTAGGGCAACACTTTTCAACTAATCACATGCTTACAAAGGTATGATATTTAAGGGCACTTATCTTAAGGTAAAATGAGACTCCTCTTTAGTTTTCATATTATTCTCTCTTACTACAAGCACAAGTCACTTTACATTTTCTTCCTCTAGAAACAAGAAGAAAGCTTTGTCTTCTTTGTTAGTCTTCTAGAGACAACCTTAAACATTCATTGAAGGTTCTCTTTTGGAGCTTATCTACTGTTTTAGCTTTCCAAAGGCTAAATTTATTTCATTTTCTCCATGTGTTTTGTGTGCCACTTGGTTGACTTGCCCATTGTCACATGAATCCTTCAATTATTAGCCATTTTTGAGCTACCAAAGTCGAGCCATAAATCACTCTCTCAAGGTACTGACTTGAGCGTCGGAGTGGGCTCGTTGGAAAACCTCCGGAGCCCCCCTTTGACCTGTGTTCTTTGTTGTAGGCAGTTTTACCAAGTTCGGGTCTAAGGTCAGCAGGGATAACAAGGTTAGAAAGGTTTATGACAACTTGGCCTAGGGATCAGCGAAATGTGAAATATCAGCTTGAGAGTCTCTTGGGGGCTAGGACGAGACCAAGTCAGGTGTGGAATACTGAGCTCAAACTATTGACTGGACATCCATCTCCAGCTCGGATACTAGATCAGTAAGGCATCCTATCTCACCTAGGTTGATATTTTACCGTATCAATATAAGTCATTGACAAACAATTTATCAGGTGATGGTTGTAAAATTTTGGTTATTTTACATTACATGTCCTCAAATTCAAATTAAAACTCATAAATATACAAATAAATTATAGTATGATAATATGTTCACGAGGTCAATGGTATAAAAAATAAGTTATCTTAATGTTTTATTATTATTAAACCTTAAAATAAATGAATGTGAACATAAATAGAATAAAATAAAAATAATAAATAGAATAAAATAAAAATTGCTAAAGAGCAAATCAAGAACAAAAAAAAAACACGGAGATCAAGACACAAGTCAATAAAGTTAAAGAAAAGTCTCAAAAAGAGCAAGATCAAGAAGGATAGGTGTCTTCTTTTTTTATTTGTACGACTCTTTCTTATATTTTATTTATTTTCATTATATGATTTAGTAGCTCAACTTGTTTTGTTAAGGTTAGAGATGAAATCTTAGTTGAATTTTTCATGGTTTTAGAGATTTGTAGATTTAATTATAGTGATTCTTATTCATATCATACTTAAAAATTAATACTACACATTTGAATAATTTAGGACTGTAGCCTTTATGATTTAGATATATGATATATAATATGAACCTCGCCAACAACGTAACAAAACTCAATACTAAACGTGATATTAGACCTTGCCAACAATGTGACAAAACCCAAAACTAATGTGATATTAAACTTTACCAACGATATGATAGAAACCCGATACCAAATGTGATACGGAACCCCCAAGATTTTCAAGACACAAGTTTTTTAACCTTGACCCGTCATTACCTGTTTCTAACCCCCAAAGTGCTATATCATATGATAAGAACCGACTAGACGACTTGCCCTAAGAACTCTTGAATCAGTTGTTATGCACACTCCAGAAACTAGAAAATAAGTTATAGATGATCAAATTAGAACTTAAAGAAATCAAGTCTTTACAATTCCAATTTTGAAGACGTCACAAAAGTTTATCACATCCTTAATAAGTCAAGATATTGTATTCTACCAAGAACACAATAAAGTAAAGCAAAGCTTGCTCAAAATAGCTCAATATTATTAATGATATAATGAAAATTCGTTTTACATACTTGTAGCCTTTTATATAGGTATGTAAACATCGTTATCCTAAATAAAAAATAAATCCCAAATTAAGTAAAAATAAAAATCCTAATTTAAGCTAAAAAAAATTATAATCCTAATCTAATAAGGAAACGTAAATAACAATCCTAATCTAGTAAGAAAACCTTGTAACGATTCTAATATAATAAGGAAACCTTAATAACAATCCTAATATAACAAGAAAACTAATTCTCTATATAGCAATGAATTTTCAAAAGCCCAACTTTTTCATGCAGCATAAGGATTTAGTAGCGTAATTTTATTCTTCTTCCTGCACATAAAGATAAGTGATTATCTTTAGTGAGGCTTTGAAAACTTCAAGAACAATTTTAGAACTTTCTAGAATAACCTCTCTATCATGAACTTCTATGATTAAGCCTTATAAAGTCTCTTTCATCCTCTTTGTCCTTACCCTAGTCATTAGACTATTGATTCCTTACAAAAGATCTTGAAAAGAATTGAGAATATTAGCTTAACCTATTTAGCCAGCACCTTGATCTTCATTAATATATTGATAAAAGACTTGAGGACTACACCAATCCATGAGTTTTAAATACACCTAATATAAATAAATAGAATTAATATTAAAATTTTTAAATTTTAAATAAGTTGTATACTAATTATTTATTATCTTTATTTGTCAAAAATAATTAATATTCAAATTTAAAATTTTGAGTGTTTTTAAATTGAATGAGATTTAAATTTTTTTCTTTATTAATCATATTGTCCTAGATTCTATATTCATATTCGCCGTATTCTATCTATAATATTTATATTCTCTTGTCAATATCCAAATCTAAGAAATATTTTACGGATATATCCGTTATAATTTGATTTTTAATATTTTATAAATTAATATACCATGTTATTAAATTAAATTAAAAAAATTAATGTGATATTAATATCTTAAAACATATATAATTTTAATAATATAAAATTTTAATTCTCTAATTATTGTATCAGATAGTGATGGATATCCGAGAATACAATTTTATTTCTAACATTGGTTAATTGAATTTAACTAAAAAATCTTCACGCCGAGTGATGAAATGGTTGTAGATTTACTGATTCATGGATTAATTTGTTAAAATTGAGAAAGTATTGTCATGTTTGTTGTTTTTCTAAACTACAAGGACTGATTTGTTAATACCTGAATTTTTAATTAAAGATAAGCTGGGTAGCCCTCTACCACCGCTGCCGGCTGCTGGTTTTTGGTTTGTCAGTTCTCCTATTCAACCCTCTCGATCAAAATCTTTTAAGGTAAAATTTATATTCTTAGATCGTTCTAGTTATTGATGAGTTCTTTCTTTCTTTATGAAATGAACCCTCAAAAATAACTTGTTCAGATTTTATTTTATGCATTTTTGGTGTTTTTCTTTTTTCTTTTTAATTTTGAAACCGATTTATTTTTGTTTTATTCATAAAATCTTCTAGTTTGTGTTTTTTATGATTGATAAATTGTTTGGCTAAATTCTCGAATATTCATATAAAAACATGGCATCTGGGATGCTTGGATTTTGTGTTTAGATGTAAAAATGGCAGTGAAAAGAACGATAAAGCTTCTGTTCATGTGATTTAATTTGTCATTTGGATCCAGAAGTTCTGATTTCCTTTTTTGTTTATATATGTGTGTGTGTGCGCGCGCGCGCGTATTACCTGTTGAGGTCTTGTTGCTGGTGGCATAGTATAGGGCCATGTCTGGGGTTGGTCAATATGTTGGAAACACCAATGAGACAAACAGTAGAATTCTTTCATTAATAATTTCTGCGAATAGATCCCTTACATAACTTAATAGATCCCTTACATAACTTAAACTCTGCTTTATAAGTGTTTGTACATGCTTCTACATTCAAGCCAAGAATTATTCAACTAAATTGCGAGATTTCCGCCCTTGATTGACACTTACTTGAGTACTAAATCCCATGACAAAATTTTCCTAAATAATAAGTATAAATAATTTTACCTGTTACAGAGTAACTTCGTTGATGAGAAAATAGAAGGCTACAAACGGAATGAATGTTAAGAAAGAAGCATCTTTTGTTGTTTTAAATTGTTTTGGTGAGTGTTTGTAACTTGGATATTCACCAAAGTAAACATGGTATAACTTATGTTGATTATAGAGTTTGAATTTCATTTCTCAGACAAATGCACATGATAAAGTTAGAATGATGCCTGTTTATGAAGGACACACTGGTTGCGTTAAGCTGGTGAAATATTAAAAATAATATTTCGCAAGTGGTTATTTGCTTACAGACAAACTGCTAGTCTAAAGAGGAAGAAAGGAGAGATTGAGAGAGAGTTGTTATGTTTAATTTTTCCTTTTAACATCTGTTTTTACTCTTATTTGTTGAGCTTGATGTTGGCTTTTTTTATCAGTCATCTTGCTGTTAGGCTACTGTTATCTTGCAAACCAGAATCCTATTCCTATGTCCTGATTATTTTCGTTGATTGGTTTAAATTTACTTTCTTGCTTTTTTTTTTATAATATGTGTGTTATGCACACTCTTGTTTCATTAGGTATGATTTCCTCTGGAATTAATTGTATGCTGTCTGTTTTTGCAATGCTTTTGAATATATAGGTCTCATTTGTATTTTTTTTTAATAGAAACTATTATCTATTTAGTTATTTGGACTCAGCATGTTGCAGTTTGTATAATTTAGGTTTTTCACCAATGGGAAAGGACTCTAAACCAAAGGATGCAGGAGGGAAGGGTAAAGGAAAACAGGCAGCTGGTGGGGCTGATGAGAATTCTTCAAAGGGTAAAGGAAAAGGAGGGAAAGCATCTGATGGGCTTGGCACTTGCACATATGTCAAAGGTCTCTTATTTTGGCTGCCCAGTTTGAGCAGTTTTGCTTTCTGGCACATCCTTCTTGTTACATTTTCTTTCTTTTCTTTTTTTAATCTTGGTCCTTGATTTTGTTTTAGCGAGGCATATCTTATGTGAGAAGCAAGGGAAGATCAATGAAGCTTACAAGAAGCTGCAAGATGGTTGGCTTAGCAATGGGGATAAGGTTCCACCAGCGGAGTTTGCAAAGGTGTAGTTAGCAGAAAATATCATTAGCGAATCTTCTAGATAAATAAGCATCTTATAAAAGTTGAATTGATTTCCTAAGCTTTTACACATATAAGAAAGAAACTTAGTTGGGCATTTTTAAGAATGTTTTAGTTTTGAATGTGGATATTCACTGATTTTATATATCAGATAGCTGGAGAATATTCAGAGTGCCCATCAGGAAAGAAGGGTGGGGACCTCGGATGGTTTCCTCGGGGCAAGATGGCTGGCCCATTTCAGGAAGTTGCCTTCAGCACCCCGATTGGAGCCACCAGTGCGCCCTTCAAATCAACGTATGCTTTTAAATTTTCTTGTTATGCAAGCAAGTTTTACAGCATATTTGATTGTATAACTTTATCATCGCAGGCACTCTAGCTTATTTATCTTGCATTCTATAATGCAGGCATGGATACCACATAATCTTGTGTGAAGGGAGAAAGAATTGATGGAACTTAGCGTCTGAAATCAGAGAGCTTAGAGATGAAAATAATGTTTTCTGTGAACGTGGCTCATCATGATACAGAAGTGAATGTTAGGGTGTTGCAAGATTATAAACAACTCGATGCTGATAGTTTGTGTTTGTACTTACATCCCTGTGTGTTCAGTATGCTATGCTGAAACGTCTTTGGTTCGCTAATAGAAAAACACCAAGAAGCTAAAGCATTGTTTGTGTAGTGAAAATCTAAGAGAAGCTTAAGAATTCTTGTGAAAAACTCAAGTTTTTTTTTAAAAAAAAAAAACAGAAAATGTGACTATTTACCTCGGAATGTAAGTGAAAACATAACTAATGCGGTTTTTGGTACGCCAACAGATTAAAATATGACTGAGCAGTGCTTTATTTTAAGTTGTTTTGGAGGACACACGTGTTGGACTTGCACATATTCTTATAACAACTGGGCCGAAGAAGTCGGCGAGCCGGGCCGGCTGAGGCACGAACCAGGTTTGGTCCACCAGTCTAGCCATCCTGCATAGTCCATTTATAGTTACTCTATATATATATATATATATATATATATATATATATTTTAAATTTGCTAAATTTAAAGCTAATCAATTAATATTTAGTAAATTTTATTTATAAAAATAATATAAATTTTTTAAAATAATTTTGTATATTTAATAAATTATTGTTAAAATATTATTAGTAATGTAAATGACTAATCTATATACGATAAATAAAAAATTTAAGTGTTTATATATATATCACAACATAAAATACGTTTGTTTAAAATAATTTATAATAAAATAAAATTTTTAATTATATATAAAAAATATAATAAAAGTAAAAAAAGTAATAAAAAGAAAAGTTTTAGTTTTAATAATTTTATATTTTAATTAAAGTTAAAATTTATTAATTATTTTAAGTTAATTTTAGATTTTTATAATTTTAAATAGTTGTATTTGATATTACAACAATTTTTTTCTCTTTTAAAAACTCTGTTATAAGATAGAGTGATTTTATCACAAATAATTCTAAAAACTTTTTTATCAAATATCTAAAATAATTTTTGATTATTTAAAATTATTTTACTATTTTTAACAACAATTTCAAACGAGCTTTTAATATAATTAATTTGATATTTTATCATACTTTTAAATTTATAAGTTGTTTCACATATTCTTATAATAATTAGTAAAATTATTTATTGTAAATTGTTAGTTTAAATGATAACATATAACATTTTAACTATCAATAGTAATAAATTACTAATTATTCACTTAGTAAGAAAAATATTATATTTAAAAAAAATTATTTATAATATTGTATTTAATATTTAGATTGTTATAAATTATAATTTTTATTCATAAAGTATTATTAATTCTGATTTGAAAATAAATAATTTTATTCACTGATAAACCAACAAAATTAAAATATATTCATTAGCTAAATGATTTAAAATAATACTAAAAACACAAACTAAGTACTTAATAAAATGCATTTATTTTTGTGACGATCCGCACTTGCCGTCCCTCTCCAATGCATGGGAATTGTGTTGGTACGTTTTCGGTGAAAGGCGGACAATTTTTATGCTCTAAATTTGTAAACAATCAAACATAAAATGCATTCGTTTGTAAACTTGCTACATGTGTTGTGCCTCCTTTGTGTGTGGCAAATTCGTCAACGCATTTTTTTTGTAAAACAGAGAATAGTAGAAATTTATGTCTTCAATTGCTAAGCACTCAATAACTGTACAAAACCACATTTGCTTGGCAACAAGCCACGTATGTCGTGCCTCCCGAGTGTGTGGGATAATATGCCTATTGTTTTATATATTTATGTCGTGTATATATATATATATATATATACACACCCCTTAATCTTGTTTGTAAATATGTTTATTATTTTTTCATTACTTTATTTTGTATAAAATATTTTTTCAAATATTTAATTCTTTATTAATTTATAATTACATTTCATACTTATTATTTATACAATCAGTAATATTTATTTAATTATTATATAATCTTTATTATACAAAAGATCATTATTGATGTATTTATATTTTTAGGATATTGTCCTTTACCTCTCTCATTTTTGAGAAAAAAATGATATACCTCTTGAATATTTGAGAAAAATAACACACCCCTTAGATTTTGGAGAAAGTTTAAAATACTCCCTTAAAGTTATTATTTACATTTTAATTTAACTATTTTACTCATTTACTATTAAAAATATCTAAAATAATTATATTATCTTTATTTTTTATTTTATAATAATCAATATAATCTTATTGTAATATTTAAATTTAAAAATTATAATAATATTTTAATTCCTTAATTATTTATTTTCTTCAAATTTTATAATAAAATATTTATAAAATATAATTATATATAATTTTTAAAATATATCATATTATATTTAAAAAATTATGTGTAATTAATATATAATTTTTTTATAACATAAAATTTATTGTCAAAACTTCTTAAATTTTACATAATTATAATAATTTGGACAATATTAATTATACATAGTTTTTAAATTAAAGTATTTTAATAATATAATAATTTTTAGAAAATATATAATTAAATATTATATAAATTTGATAATAAATTTAAAAGAAAAAAATAATTAAAAGTTCAAATATTATTATAACTTTTAAATTTAAATGTAAAAATAATGTTATATTAGTTATTATAAAATAAAAATAATATAATTATTTAGATATTTTTAATAGTATAAGGGTAAAATAGTTAAATTAAGATGTAAATAATAACTCTAGGGGGGTATCTTAAACTTTCTCTAAAATCTAAGGGAGTATATTATTTTTCTTAAATACTTAAGGAAGTATATCATATTTTCTCAAAAGTGAGGGGAGTATAACACAATATCCCTATATTTTTTCATTTACCAATGAGTCTAAGCCATTGAATTCTTTGTTCACTTATTGTAAGATAAATTTAGTTTGTAATATGCAAATTAATTATCTAGTGGATTATAACTAATTTTATGATTAAAATTAAGTTTTATTGTTATTTGTAATCTTTTGTAAATATTTTTTCTATTTTTAGTATTTATCTTTGTTATTTCTTTTTTCAATTTTTAATTTATAACAATAAATTGTTAAATATATTGATATTTTAATATTAAAATTTTAAAAATAAATTATATTATATTTAAAAGTAAATTAGCAGATATTAGAATATTTATTAAGAAATATAACTAATTTCTAAATAGAGAATATTTTTGTCAAAAAAATAATGAATTTCTTTTCCTCCATAATGTTCTATTTCAACCAAACAATTAAATACTATTATAATCTATTTTTCCTTTCCTTTCCTCATTTCTTTTCATTCTTCAAATCAAACAAAACCTAAATTCCTATATCAAAATTAAGGATGGTCTATTTTTAACTAACTAACTAAATATATATATATATATATATATATATATATATATATATATCTTCTGTTCCTATAGTCATGACATAGTTTGATTCATCATTTATTTAATATTCATCAATCACTCATTCTGATTGTCATTCTATTCTAAAATTAAAATTGTTATTAAAAATGATAATAATAAAAAGTTGAACAAAGTAGAAGATTTTTTGGGAAGCGATTGACATAAAGAATGTTGAACTTCATTTTTTTTTCACTTTTATTTATTAATTCACTTGTTATTAAGATGAGATAGGTGTACCTCAATATCATAATAAGCTGAAAAATTGACAAATAATATGAAAATCTGGTAATGGGGATCAACAAGATTAAATTTCTTTTTTTCTAAAAATTTTGCTCAGGAGACAAACCGAATCTCTTCATCACATATTCGAATTGGTGGGTACATGTATATACTTGTATACGGATTGATAGATCGATGAAGATGACATTCATTAGTGCGGTAGGCATATGTATTATATATGCACGCTTCTCAAACAGTATGCAGATCGAAGAATGATATGTATGCCCCATATGATATTATCTTCACAAAATTTGATACATATATTTGGTAACTAAATATATACACACACGTAGTTTTCTGGTGATCATACCTTCGATCCGTTCATGCTTAAGACAGTTGGATGCATACAACTCTTTCTTCAGAAAATTAATGAAGAAACATCTATACTTTCAGATTAGGCCATAAATCTTAAGCTGAATGAAGCAGTTAAAGGGCAACTCTCCTTTGGCGGGTCAAGTCAATATAATGAAAGGCCTGCCAAAGGAGAGAAGCCCCACAACTAAATCACTCACGATTTCCTGCCAAAAAACTGCTACATCGATCTGCTGTTTGTCAAGGAAGTACTGAGAGAATAGCTAGTGTTCTAGTTATATATATATATATATATATATATATATATATAGGCTCTTCTTCGAGGGCTCTAGACATGGAATAAACTGTTCATGAAATGGCATATTCCGTAGATATTCCTGATCTAGTGAAGAAGGCATGCATGCTTTCTACGCATTATATGAAAGTCTATCGATCTCCTTTTTATCTGAAAATAAAGCTATCCATATATTGTCAAATGTTTGAGAGAGATTCTACTTAGCATGATTTAGACGACTGTGATGTATGTCTCTTTATTTATGGTGGAAATGAAGGGGAGGAAAGGAAGGAGTAGTCAAGGAGGGAGATGCTTGCTTTCAGCAAAATTAACATGGGCCTGGAGCCTGGAGGTATATGCTGTGACATATTCTTTCTGCAGGTTGTTTTTTATTTGGTTTATGGTTCTTGCCTTTTTTGTCATATGGAAATGAAAATAACCCATTTAATTTCTGCCCAATCAGAATAACTTCTAGAGAGACTATCAAATTATTTTCATTTTCCTGTCTTGTGAGCATGTGCCCAGAGGTTAGGGTTGTAAATTGTGTTATGTCTAAAAAATTTAGACTTATTCATATTGTAATCGTGTCAAATATTTAACCTAGTTTGACATAATTCATGTGGTCATTAAATTTGCGTTGTCTCATGTCGTGTCATGTTTCTACTGAGTTTTGGATTTCGTATTTTCTAAAAACTTTTATTAACTGAAATCGTTAAAATATCACTCGATTTATTTTCAGGGTAATTATTAGTATGTATATTGATGGCTTTTTTTTATTTTTGTAATTTTTTAAAAAATATTTAATTACTTGAGGCTTTTCAATCGACTTGAATGCAAGCCAATAGTCTTTTTGTACCTTGGATTGAATATTTGATACGAATTTATTTAAATTTTTGTAATACATCGATCTACATCTTTTGGTAATGGTCGAAATAGACAGATGAGATATATAAAAATCGAATGGTGAATGTCATTACTTGGATTCATGATCGATCAGTTGCAAGTCTCTCGCTCAACATCTTCACTCCCATGTACCTGAAAACATATCGCATAAATTAAAATTTTCACCAATCAGTTAAACCATATAACCAAAAATAATTTGCAACAAATTAATATATATACCTTCCAAGCATCATGACAGTGGCTTGAGGATTAGTCCCTGGAGAGTTATTAAAGGTTGATCCATCAATAACCCTTAAAGCATCAAACCCAATAACCTTATAATCCTGATCAACAACCTGACCAACTTGGCATCCTCCATGATAATGCCATATTGTCATCACTGTGTCTCTGCAGAATTGCTCCAATGATACTGATGTATTACTGTGTTTAGGCAACAGATTCACTGGAGCACTTGCACTCATATTCAACAGCGTTGGTAGCGACATAAAATCGTATCTATAATTTGCAAATGATTTTGACTCTATTATTTTCTCTATGGTTTCGATGCCCTTTACACATCTTTCTATGTCTTGATTTTCTTTGAAGTAATTGAATGTCACAGACGGGTTGTCCTTCGGGTTGCGGGTTCGGAGCTCCAAATGACCTCTGGAGATCGGACCCATAATCTTTTCTAGAATAAATCCTCCTCTGAATGCAGCATCATCAAGTTTGTTCATGTAATCAATGGCTTCGGCTATTGCCTTTGGTGTCCTTTGCTTCGGGGGTAGTTTAGAGAACTGCCCAATCTGCATAGAGGGCTGTTTTATTATTTTGTATAAATAATGCCTCCTGCAATAAGAAATGTCGTGTATGGCAACATGTCGTATATTGTAAAGAGTCGTGTAATAATATGAAAGCAACATTACATGTCTCTCTTACAATATATAAATGACATTACACGACCGTTAACATTAACATAATAGACCACATTACATGACTGTCTCATAATACCAGTGGTGAATACTGAATATTATATTCTATAAATATTGAAGGCTTTATTGTAAATTTACAAGTTATTTAAAAGCCCGTTGTTTTGTGATTCAAAAATTAATTTGAAAAATTATGATATAATTAAAAAATGAGGATAAAACTATATATATATATATATATATAAGAAGAATTGACAATTTTATATTTTTACATATATATTTATAGTTATTGATAAAATATTAAATTTATATTATTCTATCAATTAAAATTGAATATGATATATATATATATATATTAATTATAATAAATTTATTATTTATTAATTTTATATGTTAAATTCAATCTAAAAATAATATATATATATTTAATTATATATAAATGATGTAAATATATATACAAAAATATTTGGTTACCGGTCGATTTCATGTGGCACAGTGTCCGGTCCTCTCGCTACAGAACTTTTAAAATTTTAAAATAAAATTATCAATTTGACCCTTTACATTGTAATTCTTTTGTCTTGATCTTTATATTCTGGTCCCACATAGAGCACTGATTTAACTTTGCCACTATGCGCCACACACACACATGTATATTGAATAAGTTATAAAATAAAACTTAATTAACCAGGAGAGATGATGTACGCATATATATATATATATATATATACTTACCTTAGGAGACAGCATGCCGTAGTCTCTTGGCCCAGCGAAGTTTTCACCGCTTGCAGCTTCAATGTAGCCGCCAAAGTGGGTTATTCCGACAACTTGAATGAGGGAAACCTCAACGGGAACCGGGGATGGTATGAAAATGGCGTTCATGGGATTATCGGACATCCCTTGACCAACAAAGGGCTGGTCCAAAACTACTGTTATATTATGGGCCTTGAGGTGATCTCTAGGGCCTACTCCACTCAACATTAACAGCTGTGGGCTTCCTAGTGCACCTGCTGATATTATGATCTCATTTTTTGGTCCATTCTTCAGATATGCTTTGTGCTTTCTTCCACTTGCATCTCTAAAGGTCACTCCATGGGCTCTTGGCCTTGTACTTGATTTCTCCGTCTCTGAAACAGATAGTATTCAATTACAGTATGATGTGATGTATACATATTAAGCATTCACATTCACATTCACATTCACAGTCACATACCTTGTTGAGAATTAGACGATTTAGTCCTTCTTCTTGTAAACAAGACCTTGTGAACAGAAGCATGCAAGAGAACAGTAAGGCCAGTTGGAGTAGCATACTCCAACAAATCAGCAGCAGTATGTCTTTGACCATTTTGATCAAATATTGTTCCACCAATTTTTGTACCATAAATATGGTCATAAGTGAAACCATTGTACGGCAGCACCCCTACTTCCACAAGACCATCTCTTACCGCAGACTGCCACTGCCGCATCGGTGGCTCGAATGCAACCACCTTCTCCACCCACTGGTATGATTCATTTACCAACCGCTCATCCCAACCCACTTCTCTAATTTTTTACATATCGAAATAAATCGTTATAATTAGTTTTTAAGCTAAGCTATATATAGATTTATGGGATAATGACATTTTTCTCTAAACATTATGATATAATGTATTAGTATATAAATATATGATGGGACACCTATAACAGCGTGGATAATCCTACCAAGGACAGTGTTTGAACACATTTCCTCAAGGGAGTTAAAACACATCAAAGTAAACATATTCAAAATGGTAAATGAATTAAATATATACCTGACATAATCGGTAGAAGCTCGTGTATAGAAGCCAGCATTGAGGCAACTACCACCACCCAAAACCCGTGCACGGGCATTAATGACGCCATCTTCAGATATGAAACGTTGTGATGGAGATGATGGAGAGAGATCAGAGAGTGCAGCCCCGAACAAAGCCAAGTCGGTGATGTTAGGATTCCCATAGGGTGAGCCACCCCTTTCAAGAACCAAAACGGAGGCGTTTTTTGATAGAGTAGCCGCTAAAGGGCAGCCAGCGGTTCCACCTCCTACAATGATGTAGTCGTAGTACGATACTGCTGGAGCCGAGGTTGCACTCTGCATCAATCTGTAATTCAGACCACCTGCCTCTTCACTCATTTCATCATACAAAATTAATTAATTAACTAACAGTCGATCGATCGAATCATAAATTAATAAGAAATAAAAATGTAAATTTTACCTCTTTCTGAAGAACAAAACTGATGAAAGAAGAGGATCGCAGCAACAAATGACAATCTCCAACACTCAAGAAAATCCATACCTCAGTGTATAACTAACTCGAGAAGGCACACAGAAATATTATACTACAAAGAGTTAACATGGGAGAAAGAGAAGTAGCAGTATTATATACATAAAAGAGTACCTAATAACTACAACTGTCATTAATTTGTTAATTACTATTAGTTATTTAATGCCCATAATTTTAGGCCTTTCGATTTGGATGTGATTTATGGTCCCACTTAATAACTGCGTGAGTAGCAAGTTGGCAATGATTTTTTAGTAACGAAGATTTACTACTTACGTAGTTATTGTTGTTAATTATCTTATCGACGTTGAATTTGTGATGGGGTTAAAGGAAGATATAAATGAATTCCAACAACATGAAGTTGAGTAGATTAGCGGAGATGATAAGCATCACCATCAGATTCAGCTTGATTAAATTTAATGCCAAGACTATCAAGGTAGATGGAGTATCAACAAAAATTCAAGCATATGCATTTATTACCTGGACCAACTCCACAGCTGGCACTTATTTTAGCGCATCCAATCCATATAATCCACATTGTATTATTAGTTCATTTCTCACTTTATTATTTGTCCAATAACAGTTTCATTGCTGTACTTGGAAAAAATAAAAAAATCAGTCACGATTTTTTTAATTTTAACATATTAATTTCTGATAGAGTGATGGTGAAGGTAGGGATAATAATTCAGATAAATAAATTATATTTTAATTAATATAAATACGATTCGTCTGTTTGTTTAGATACGATTCGTTTAAAATACAATTATTCGTTTAAAATATAATTATTTATTTAAAACATGATTATTCGTATAAGACAGATTATTTAAGACACGAATATATATTTAACTAATCATATTAAAAGGATTAACTAATAATTGTGTTGACATAAATATGACACGATTATTATTCGTCTCAAATTTTTTAAATTTAAATTCGTTTAATGACATTAAATTTGTGTCGAATAATCATATCGAATATCAAATTGAATAAATAATATCCTGATTTATTATATTTCTAACACTTGGGGTAAAAATATTGTTGTCCTTACATAATAATGCTATTGCTACTTGTTAATGCATATATTCAACTCACAAATTTGTAAGTAGATTTTGTATTTAGATGAATCTCAGTTTCGGCGCTTTATGTTTATCAATTTTAAATCTAATTAACTAATTTGACGTACATGTTAATTTTGCTTTAAGGAAAGCTCATTTTCGTAAGTGACATTGACAAACAACTCCTGAATTTTGAAAAATGATATATCCAATAATTTCTCAGATCGAGAGATATCCCATTTGTCAATATTTGTCAAATCAACAAACACAAAGACTTGAATACGGGATTGAATTTGGTGAAGATAAATTTCAGAAAACTCTATATGCTATGCAATAATATACATTTATTAATTCTAAAATATACATGCCAATTATATACATATAAACTCCAAAACTACTCGCCTAAACTTTTCACTTTTAAGTTATTCTATGCTTTTATCATTGAAATCAATAATGAATGTCACAAGTCTATGTAAACACCGAGAGATTTCTTCAAAATCTCCTTCCGGAAGCAATATTTAGGAGAAAAGTCAAGGCTTTATTGATTCATACCTCAATTATATTAAGGGATATTTAGATACCCAAGACATGAGAAACTATTACTTTGTGATAACTTTTGAAAAAATGATCATTTACTTTCTCTTGACCGTTTGTTGAACTAACTTTAAAATATAAAATTACTTAAATTTCCTCATCCTAAAATATGTACCTCTAGTTTACGATTACGAACTAATTCTTAAATATTTTCTTAATTGTATAAAAATATAAAAATTTATACCCAACTTTGTACAAAAATTTTAAATTCTAAAACCTTTAATAGAACTTAAATAAAATAATTGATGGGCTCAAGAAAATTAAATGATATATGACAAAAAATGATTTTCAAATAACCGGTTTTCGATCCAATTTCAAAGAATTGAATCACATTCTTTACTATTCTAGAATCATTCACTATCTATTTCAACACTACAATATGCAACCACAAAAGTGCAGTCAAAATAGAACTACACTACGAGTAAATAATGGTGAGCAAGACGAGGCAGTTGCCACTATTGAGTGGTTAAAGGGTAAGTGATTGTTGCAATTAGATGGTGGAGAAGGAGGCAGTTACTATTGAAAAAGTTTATCGAATAAACAGTTATAATTTAAGCCAGAAGAATTATAAAATTTATATGAGTATACAGATTTAATTAAAAAAACAAGATAATATAGAAAAATTACCTTTCAATACTGTTAGAATATTTTTGCTGCAAGTTTTCTTTTACCAATATTTTCCAAACCAATTCTTCAACAGTAGCCGTAAAGAGAAGAGTGAGCTTATTTTCTAATACAATAATGGTTTAGAGAAAACTGATTTTTCTTTGAAATACACGTTAAAAGAAAAAATATTTATTTTTCACCTCTGCTTTATTAGGGTTTCCACTTTTATGTTTCTTTTATACGACTTCTACTTTAATTAAAATAATTTTAATTAAAATAAAATTAATTAATTAATAATTTGTTAAACAACTTTTAGTAGAAGTGAAACTCTAATTAATTCAAAATTAATATTTAAAAGAAACGATAAAGATGATAAATATCTCTATGAGAATTTATCTATTTAATTTTTTAAATTAAATTATTTGGATATTAATGAAAGATATTTATCTTAAAATATCTTATTAATTAATTCTTAATTAATTAATTTAATATCCAAATTAAAACACGTATTCCAGAAAACTATTTTCTGGACATAAAAATAATTAGTGTAATAATATTATTCATTGTATTATTTACGTCACTGATCTTAAAGGTGGTATTGGGGACCTATGGACCTACAATTTCAAGCTCCAATAAATTTAGATAATTAATTAAACTCTTTAATTAATTAATCCAATTTATTAATTCCAGTATTATTCCACTAAAAATCTAGAATTCAACTCTTGAAATTATAGATATATTTTTTACTCAAAAAACTTTAAGTAGTCCATTGATATAATCATTACATGCAGTTTAACCCTCCATAAACAGTTCATAATTAGAGCTAGGTCAATTTTCCGTTTTACCTCTCTAATTACATATTTATCCTTAAGTTCCATTAATTCACCATTGAACAGTTAATTTATAAACCAGTTATAAATTGAGCGCTCAAACTGTTCAATTCCAGAATTAACACTTAAGAGAACCATCTTTCTGACTTCTAATAAGAAGGAATGGATTCCATATCTGTATGTCACATTCCCAGCTATTTATCCCATTAAATCTCCAAGAAACAAGTGTTGAGCTTGTTTTTAAAACAAACTTTAACAAGTAACTCAAAAGACTCAATAACATAAACATGAGTTTATGACTACTCAGGATTAAGATTGATCTATATATGATCATCTATTGACATTGTTTGAATTCTCAGTTAGTAACGGAATTTATATGAGAATTCTAATTATGTCTGGTCCAATCCTATATAATCATATTATATAAAATGCCTCTGCTGTGATGTCGCTACATTGGCAGTTCGGATAAAACTATCATATTCTTAATGTCAGTAGACCGCACTAGTAATATTTAATTAAAGAACCCAACTTTAATTAATTTATTACGGACTATTTCGGTTTATTATCCATAATCTCAATCCTCTTGTATATATAACATTTATATATACTAAGATTATGGTTACATAAATAAACTAGGATTTTTCTGATATTAAAATTAACTATAATTAAGTATAAAGAAATGCTAATTTTATTTATTCCAAAAAAATGTACAAATTACATGCTTTTAGGGCATTATCCCTAACAATCTCCCACTTGCCCTAAAGTAGGTGAGACATGTCTCTCAATCCCATGCCCTCTATGTGACCCTCAAACGTTTTGGCTGGTAATGTTTTAGTAAATGGGTCCGCAAGGTTATGTTTGGACGCTATCTTCATAACTGGCACGTCACCTCGATGCACGATCTCTCTGATCAGGTGATACTTCCTCTCAATATGCTTCCCTCTCTTGTGACTTCTTGGTTCTTTCGAATTTGCCACTGCCCCATTATTATCACAATATAGGGTCAACGGTTTATCCATATCTGGAACTATTTTCAGATTAGCAAAGAACTTCTTAAGCCATACTGCTTCTTTAGCTGTTTCACAAGCTACTATATATTCAACCTCCATGGTTGAATCGGTAGTGCTGGATTGTTTTACACTTCTCCAGACTATAGCTCCACCACCAAGAGTGAACACTAACCCAGACGTCGACTTTTGAGTGTCTTTATCTGATTAAAAATCATAGTCAGTATAACCAATAGGGTTCAGGTCTCCACTTGAATAAACAAGTATATAGTTCTCGCTCTCTTAAGATACTTGAGAATATGCTTTACTGCAATCCAATGACCCAATCTCGGGTTTGATTGGAAACGACTGACTATTCCCACTGCATAGCAAATGTCAGGCCTAGTACAGAACATGGCATACATGAAGCTTCCTACTACGGATGCATAAGGAATCTTTCTCATGTCCTCTTCCTCTTGGGGTGTCTTAGGACATTGCTTCTTGGAAAGGACGACTCCATGTTGAGTCGGTAAATAACCCTTTTTAGAGGTTTGCATCGAGAATCGTATAAGCACCTTATCGATGTACGATGCCTAAGAAAGTGCTAAGAGTTTGTTCTTGCGATCCCGAATTATTTGGATCCCAAGGACATAACTCGCTTATCCCAAATCTTTCATTTGGAATTGCTTAGCTAGCCATTTCTTTATGTTAGATAATATATCCACATCATTCCCAATAAGTAGAATATCATCTACATAAAATACTAAGAAGACCACCTTCTTTTCTTTGATGTACTTATATACACAAGGCTCATCAATATTTTGCTCGAAACCATAAGTTTTGATTGTCTCATCAAATATTAAGTTCCAAGATCTTGAAGCTTGCTTAAGTCCATAAATAGACTTAAATAGCTTGCAGACTTTCTGCTCTTGGCCTTTCACCATAAACCCTTCTGGTTGTACCATATAGATGCTCTCCTCAAGATAGCCATTCAAAAAAGCTGTCATAACATCCATTTGTCATATCTCATAATCGAGACATGCAACAATGGATAAGAGAATATGAATGGATTTAAGCATGGCCACTGGCGAGAAAGTCTCCTTATAGTCAACTCCCTTCTTTTGGGTATAACCCTTTGCCACCAGCCTTGCTTTGAAAGTCTCCACTTTCCCATCCACACCTCTTTTTCTCTTGAAAATCCATTTACACCTAATGGGCCTGACATTTTCAGGTAGATCTACAAGTTCCCAGACTGAATTGAAGTACATAGACTCCATTTCTTGGTTCATGGCTTCTTACCATTTTTCCTTATCAAAATCCTCCATTGCATGCTTGTATGTCAATGGATCATCTTGGTTTGTATCAGATACAACAACTTGTGCTTCTCCGTCCTTTCTGTAGCGAACAGGTAGTTTCACAACCCTCCTATTACGTTGAGGCACCATGATGTTCTGATTAGGAATAGTGGTCTCCTGATTTTGCCATTCATTAACTGTTAATGGTAATGGTAATGGTCTGATTTGATCAGAGAGTAACTCCTCTAGTACAACCTTACTACGAGGTTTGAAGTTTGTCATGTAGTCATTCTCGAGAAAAGTAGCATTTGTCGATACAAATACCTTTTTCTCTTGAGGATTGTAGAATAAACCTCCTTTAGTGCCTTTAGGGTAGCCTACAAATAGACACACTTCTATTCGCGGTTCTAGCTTCCCAGTCTTTCCTACTAGCACATGTGTTGGGCACACCAATATACGAAAATATCTTAAACTAGGTTTACGACCATTCCACATCTCTAGAGGTGTATGATGAACAGACTTAAAAGGTACTACATTCAGAATGTAGACCGCAACTTGTACTGCATATCCCCAAAACGAAAGTGGCAATGAAGAATAACTCATCATAGATCTAACCATATCAAGCAATATTTTGTTTCTCCTTTCTGCAACACCATTCTGTTGTGGTGTTTTAGGTGCTGTGAGTTGGGATAGAATGCCATGTCCTAGCAAATAATCCTTGAACTCTGAGTCAAGGTAGTCACCTCCTTGATCTGATCGAAGAGTTTTAAGTGATTTACCTAACTGCTTTTCAGCTTCTGCTAAGAATTCCTTAAACTTTCCAAAAGTTCTAGATTTTTTTTGCATTAGGTATACGTAGCCATATCTAGAATAATCGTCAATAAAGCTGACAAAATATTCATAACCACCTCTAGCTTGTACATTTAATGGACCGCAGACATCACTATGTACAAGCTCAAGTGGTTCTTTAGCCTTTTCGCCCTTTCACCCTTTGCTGAGAAAAGTCTTTTTGTCATTTTGCCCTTTAGATAGGATTCACAGACTGGTAGAGAACCAACATTTAGCTCTTTTAAAGGACCATCCTTAACGAGTCTGTTAATTCTATCTAGATTAATATGACCTAACTTAAGGTGCTAAAGATATGTCTCATCACTTTGAGAAACTTTCTGTCTTTTAGGTTTAGGATATTCTACTTTGAATATTTATGTATTCAACAATGGTCGTTCATTTGGCCTTAAAACATAAAGCCCATTTTCTTCTTGTGTTGAACAAATATATAAACCATCTTTTGAAATAATAATCTGATTATTATTAAATGAAATGCTAAATAACTGTTTAACCAATTTAGAAACTAAAATCAAATTTCTTTTAAAACCAGGAACAAAATAAACATTGTTCAAACAAATAAATTTATTTTGAAAATATAAATGAATAACTCCCACTGCTAATGCAGAAGCAATTGCTCCATTGCCCATTTTCATGGTGAAGTCTCCATCAGCAAGCTCCCTAGAAGAACTAAGCATCTGCAATGAAGAACAAACATGATTAGTGGCTCTTGAATCAACTATCTAAGGAGATAAATCATCTTCCACTAAACAAGCTTCTAGAACTAGTAAATCGAATTTACCTTTCTTCTTGTCCTTCAGCTCAGAGAGATACTTTTTGCAGTTTCTCTTCCAATGCTCATCAACTCCGTAGTGGAAACATTTTCCTTTCAGTGTTTTGTTCTTGCTACCTTTGGTGCCTTTCTTGGCTTTCTTGAATTGTGCTCCAGAACCACTTTTTGAATTCTTCCTCTTTTTGCTCTTGTTAGAGGAAGCAGGCTTATCTTCGATAACATTTGCCTCACTTTTTTTAGGCTTCTCTTTGGAGATAGCCTCAAAGGTTTATAGTTCATTGAGTAGCTGTGTCATGTTGTAATTCAGCTTATTCATAATATAGTTTGTCTTGAACTGTGTAAAAGCCAGTGATAGCGATTCAAAAATGATGTTGACTTGAGTACGCTCATCAATGGTCGCACCATGGATCTCTGCCTCGTTCATATAATTCACCATGTTCAAAACATGCTCTTTAACTGAAACACCCTTTTTCATCTTCACATTCATGTAGTTACGAGTAGCTTCATGACACGATTGATCCGAGGGTTGCCTAAACATGGCCTGGAAGGACTCCTATATCTCATATGCAGTCTCCATCCGTTTATGCTTTTGTCTAAGCACGTCATTCATACTTGCTAGCATGTAGCAGCGGGCCTTGTTATTGGCTTGAATCCAATTATCATATCGCTCTCGTACATTACGAGGTGCATTAGCAGCAGGTTCTGGAGGACACTCCTCAAGGAGAACAAACTTTTGGTTCTCACATATCAGCACTATATTCATGTTACTCTTCTATTTTATAAAATTTTCACCATTTAACTTTTCGTTTGCAAGTAAAGCGATAATGGGATTGGTTGCAGACATGATTGCTGAAATAAATAGATATAACATTTAATATACATAACATAATATCAAAACATTTTTTAGAATAGTAAACATGATACACGATGCATATGATAAATTACTAAACCACAATAATTCAATCTTATAATTAATGTGCCGCCGTAAGGTAGGTCACACTAATATAATTGAATTGAGACTATTTCAATTAGTAAATGAAATTCAAAATATCTCATATTTTCATTCATTTATTAATTACCGTTATTTTTGTCAAGATATCATTAACAATTTAATATATATCTTTATGAGTGTAACCCATTGTTTTGGATTCTAACAACTTAACTCAAAAATGCCGCCGTACGGTAGGTTAATTTTCAAATACATTATTTGAATCCTATCACTAAGAAGCCAACCTTGATATTAATATAGATGGACACCCTTCGTAGGGAGGACGAAATCTAAGCGTCACGAGGCGCTACCTATATCTTACGGTGTTGTACTAACAATGGAGACTATGGGGTATATTGTCATATATCCTTCTCCCACTCATTATTTTTAAAAACTATGTGTTTGTAAAACATATTATGTCCCTAGTGAATTATTTATATCTCATATTAATAATTACTAGATAAATATAATTCTATTTTGGTTAATTATTTAGGTTAACAGAGTCCAATCTAATTGGGTCTAACAAATTAAAATAACCTAATTCTATTAAATAGATACCTAAATAATTACCACTTAAAATAATAAAATCACATCTTATTATTAAGAAAATAAAATATAGGCTAATTTAAAAATTAACAATTAATTTAGATAAGCCAAAATTAAATAAATGAGATAATTCTATTCAATTAATCTAATTAATTATAATCATATTCATATTTAACTATTAAATAAAAATGATAACATATATGCATGACATTCAATAATGACAATGAGTGCGTATTATGAATGGCATGTTTGTATGCATGGTCATGTTATCATATCACATATCTCATAACAAAAATAATTAACAATTAATTAACTTTGGCCGTGTCCTCTAAGATATTTAATTACAAACCCAAATAATCAATTCAAATTACAAAAGTATATAGGCTCGCAAGCCCAATAAAATAATCTTCCAAAGTCCACAACAAGCTCATTTTGATAAGTCTTCAGAAATAAATGTTCATATGGGTTCAAAAACTTTTCTTAAGCCCAATGATTAATTATTGCAAGGCAGTCCAACTTTTGGACCATTTTATTTTTAAATAGCTCAATAAAGTCCAAAAATAATATAATAAAATAAAAATTTTTAGAAAACCCAAAAAAAAATTTAATTCATTTTTAAATTATGTTACTACAGGGGTTTTAATAAAAAAACAAGTGGACTTAATTGATATTTAACAAAAAAAAAATTGTAAAGCAAATTTCACCCAGGGCAGAACGTTTCTTCCCAAATTTTGCTTTACCAGGAACTGACTTTAAGCTGTTTGTAATTGTCTTGTAATTTGTGGCAGTGAGTACTTTACTCACTGTTTTGACATCTTCTCTTCTATTTCTTTGTGAATTCCAATTCCAAGATTTATCAATTAATTACATAACAAAAATAAATTACATTGAACCTATACCCTTTATGGGTTTACAAAATTTTAATTTAATTAAAAATAAAATTAATCAAATATCAAATTCTAGGGAACCATACAATTAACGACCAAAGAATCCATACACAAAACTCATCTTATGATAAAATATACCATTCATCAATGCATATAGATAGAAAAAATGCAATACCCACTCATGCATACATCAAAATTAAAACCATATACTCATATAACCTAGCTCTGATACCAATCATTGGAAAATTTTATTGAATAAACAGCAGAAATTTAAGTCAGGAGAATTATAAAATTTAACTGAGTATACGGATTTAATTAAAAAAACAAGATAATATAGAAAAATTACCTTTCAATACTGTTAAAATATTTTTGCTACAAGTTTTCTTTCACCAATGTTTTCCAAACTAATTCTTCAGCAGTAGCCATAAAGAGAAGAGTGGGCTTCTTTTCTAATACAATGATGGTTTAGAGAAAAACTGATTTTTCTCTGAAATACACGTTAAAAGAAAAAATATTTATTTTTCACCTTTACTCTATTAGGGTTTCCACCCTTTATGTTTCTTTTATACGACTTTTACTTTAATTAAAATAATTTTAATTAAAATAAAATTAATTAATTAATAATTTGTTAAACAACTTTTAGTAGAAGTGAAACTCTAATTAATTCAAAATTAATATTTAAAAGAAACGATAAAGATGATAAATATCTCTATGAGAATTTATCTATTTAATTTTTTAAATTAAATTATTTGGATATTAATGAAAGATATTTATCTTAAAATATCTTATTAATTAATTCTTAATTAATTAATTTAATATCCAAATTAAAATACATATTCCAGAAAACTATTTTCTGGACATAAAAATAATTAGTGTAATATTATTATTCATTGTATTATTTACGTCACTGATCTTAAAGGTGGTATTGGGGACCTATGGACCTACAATTTCAAGCTCCAATAAATTTAGATAATTAATTAAACTCTTTAATTAATTAATCTAATTTATTAATTCCAGTATTATTCCATTAAAAATCTAGAATTTAACTCTTGAAATTATAGATATATGTTTTACGCAGAAAACTTTGAGCAGTCCATTGATATAATCATTACATGCAGTTCAACCCTCCATAAACGGTTCATAATTAGAGCTAGGCCAATTTTTCGTTTTACCTCTCTATTTACATCTTTATCCTTAAGTTCCATTAATTCACCATTGAATAGTTAATTTATAAACCAGTTATAAATTGAGCGCTCAAACTGTTCAATTCCAGAATTAATACTTAAGAGAACCATCTTTCTGACTTCCAATAGGAAGGAATGGATTCCATATCTGTATGTCTCATTCCCAGCTATTCATCCCATTAAATCTCCAAGAACCAAGCGTTGAGCTTGTTCTTAGAACAAATCTTAACAAGTAACTTAAAAGACTCAATAACATAAACAGGAGTTTATGACTACTCGAAATTAAGATTGATCTACATATGATCATCTATTGACATTGTTTGAATTCTCAGTTAGTAACGGAATTTATATGAGAATTCTAATTATGTCTGGTCTAATCCTATATAATCATATTATATAAAATGCCTCTGCTGTGATGTCGCTACATTGGCAGTTCGGATAAAACTATCATATTCTTAATGTCAGTAGACCGCACTAGTAATATTTAATTAAAGAACCCAACTTTAATTAATTTATTACGGACTATTTCGGTTTATTATCCATAATCTCAATCATCTTGTATATATAACATTTATATATACTAAGATTATGGTTACATAAATAAACTAGGATTTTTCTGATATTAAAATTAACTATAATTAAGTATAAAGAAATGCTAATTTTATTTATTCAAAAAAAATGTACAAATTACATGCTTTTAGGGCATTATCCCTAACAATCTCCCACTTGCCCTAAAGTAGGTGAGACATGTCTCTCAATCCCATGCCCTCTATGTGACCCTCAAATGTTTTGGCTGGTAACGTTTTAGTAAATGGGTCCGCAAAGTTGTGTTTGGACGCTATCTTCATAACTGTCGCGTCACCTCAATGCACGATCTCTCTGATCAGGTGATTTTTGAGCCTTGACCAATTACCTGTTTCTAGCGCCAAAATTTTCAGATACCAAATGATAAGAACCTACTAGATGACTTGCCCTAGAAACTCTTAAATCAGTTGTTATGTGCATCTCAAAAACTAGAAAGCAAGTTGTAGATGATCATATTAGAATTTAAGGAAATTAAGTTCTTAAAATTTCAATCTTGAAGACACTACAAAGGTTAATCACTCATTTGATAAGTCAAGATATTGTATCATACCAAGAACACAAAAAAGCAAAGCAAAGCTTGCTGAAAATCCCCCAATATTATTAATGATATGATGATAAAATTCGTTTTACATACTTATAGCCTTTATATAGGCATGTAAACTTCACTATTCTAAATAAAAAAAGGAGTCCAAAATTAAGTAGGAATGGAAATCCTAATTTAAGTTGGAAAATAAAACTATAATCGTAATTTAATAAGAAAATCTAAATAACAATCCTAATCTAATAAGAAAACTTTAATAATGGTTGTAGTGTTTTTCATATTAAATGCAAGTGCACGTTATCGTTAACAAGTAATATATGATAAATAAGTATTATTTTCACGAGGATTGATTAATTTGTTAATTATTGAAGATAATTAATCCTAAATTTATTTGAAGAAATTAATATATTTTGATTACAAGAATTTGCGAAAATTTAAATTGAACTAACAAAATGAAATTGTGAACTTCATTTAATTAAAACACTAGGGTAGTAGACTTCACCATAGCTAATTGAACTCAATTTCTTAAATTACGTTATTTCAATTTGTTACCTATATTGACAGAAATTATCCTAATTTATTTGCTAATCTTTCTCAAAATTTACCAAAAATACTTACACATATTAATTCACTATATCTCTATATGAATTTAAATATATGAAAATTCATTAAACATAATAATAATTATCTTAATTATGCATGAATTATGATAACATATCTCTATCTAACATGTAATTCATTATATTCATGACATCATTAAAATATATAAATCACTTCTCAGATCAATATAGTTCACAAATCATTTAAATATTGACAAAATATTAAAAAACATTAAGCACAATAATGAACACTGAATATTAAATAAGAAATCATAAGCAACACAAATTCTGTAAATTGATGTCCTTAGCCAGGTTATATCTTTGCCCTAGTTAATAAATATTAATTAATAATGGAATTACAACACACCATAATCAAATTGAAAACCATAATGAAAATTTTAAAAAGAGAAGTAAAGAGTTGAGGAAGAAAAACTCTATGTAGATAAAGGACTTCAGCCTCCAACAAGCTTCAAATTGTCTTCCTTTTACTTCCCTTCTTTCTTCAAGCTTCCAAAATCTCCAAATGATAAGAAAAACTCTCTCCTCTTTGTTCTGGTTGTTCCCCTATTTCATTTGCCCATTTGGTCTTCCAAAAACACTCCAAATTCACTCCTCCTTGTTAAGAAAAGCTGTCTCCCACTTGTCTCCATTCAAACCGAATTTTAGGCAACTAAAACTTGACTTTTTACTTTCTTGCATGAAAGGTAGTTTGTTAATCATTATGTCTAGTTTTCAAACTAGTTTGAATTACTCAAATATGATTTTTGAGTACAAAGATACCTTAAAAAATACTAACTATGTTCAGTACAAACGAGTCTGGTTGATATCTTTATATTTCTAGGGCTTTTTGGGCTTTTCTCCTACAAAAATAAAGAACCAAGCTTAAAGTAATGACATAAACAAACTAAATAAGAGAAACTCAAATAATTAAGTAAAATAAATATGAATTAGTATAAAATTAAGAGTGAAAGTATGACAAATTTTGTATAAAATTAAGCACATCAAATACCCCTAAACTTAACGGTTATTAGTCCTCGAGCAAACAGAAAAATAAAAGACTCAGCAACAAAAACTAGCTTCCTTACTTCATTTTTCATGGTCAATAAGAATACAACAAGATACAAAATCAATTAATCAATCATTCAAGTATTAACAATGCTTCATATGCTATGCTCATGTGTAGTGTGTGATAGCCATTAATTAATTATCATCTCTCATGTCATATTCACAAAATTAGAGTACAGCATGAGTAGAAGTTTAGAACTCCAAATCTCACAAAGATGGTCACTATTAAAGAAAAACACTCAAAATTTGGGTTAACATACAAAAGTATGTAAGACAAGTATTATGCCAATAAGTAGGATATTCTCATATTCTCAATAACATATGCATCTATTATCAAATTCTCATATTTTCTTACGACCACATTTCATCACCACCACTCCTTCAAATTCTTCTCCTTTTCTTTTCAAAGTACATTGTTCTCTTTTCTTCTTTTTTTTTTTTCACATTCGGCCTTAAATTTTTTTTTTCAACCATATTCTACCTTATGATGCGAGAACTCAATGCTTACTGAGGCATGAGTTCCGATTACTCAATAAAAACATGGTTTACACAAATGAACACAATTTTTTTTTTCATGGCCACACATCAAATTGATAATAAATTGTGAAATCAACCACATATACAACAAGTAACAACCTCCAAATTTATTGTGAAGCATATGCCAATACCACACATTTATAACTCAAAGGATAAGAATAAGGACAAAGACAATGAAAAATTGGCTATTGAGATTGGTTGTTATTGGTTTTAAGAAAGATAGAGATTATTTTAAAGCTTAAAGTGGTTAACTAAGGAAATATGCGTAAGGTCTGCTATAAAGGCTCAAACAATACAAACAAGGCCTAGAATCACTTCGTATGAATCATACAACCAAAATTGCATCTAAAGCATGAATAATCATATCAATTGGACAAAACAAAATATAATGAGATCATTAGAATGAAAATATTACAAGAAAAGATGTAGGCTAATCACTTAACACTCAGAATTGAAGGATAAGGGTTCAAAAACTCACGATTAAGGTTACATGAGTCTACACTTTTTTGCATAACATTCTCCAACTATGTGAATTCATCAATTTAAGCTTTTGATCAATCATGACATTTAAGTGTTTATGCATTGTGAGAATAAACAATGAAACTTAGACAGTACAAGGATAATATTATGATCGAACGTAATATCTCATTAATTCAAATCGATCATACATAAATCATTTCCAAATCTTGTAACTAAATAAGGAAGCGACTCAAACAACTTAAAAATAGAAATTAGAAATGAATTTTGTTTTTATAAAACTCAAACAAACAAAATTGAAAAAAAAAATAATAACTCTAATCAAAGTAAAACCTAAAACTCTACCCCCAAACTTAAATCTAAAATTGTCCTTCAATGTTTGCAATTAAAAATCATGCAATGAATAGATCAAATAAAGGTGGAAATGTAAGGAAACAGTTCAAACACAATGAAAAGAAAAATGGAAAAGATGGCACCTGATTTGGCAATCAAATTCAATTGTTGCATAATTCATATTCTCCCTTTCGTTCACTTTGAGTTGCCTCCCAAGTAGTGTTAGGTTTAATGTCTTCAGCGGACCAAGTTCGTCAGCAAAGAAAACACTCAAACACTAGATAAGGTGATTGTGGTCTTGCATTGCTCAAAGTTACCCTCTATATAATGCTTCAACCTCTGTCCATTAACTTTGAATGTTCCTTTGGATCATGATGGACTTCAACTACACCATAAGGAAATACATAAACAATTGTGAAAGGGCTAGAAATAGAGATCGAGGTGCAGTCCAAATGGTTCAGGCTAATATTCCCAACTCCTTTCAAGATCCTTTGCAAGGAATTGGTGGTCCAATGACTAAGGCAAAGACAAAGAGGATGAAAGAGGCTTTACAAGGCCGAATAATGAAAGTGCAAACAAGGAGGCTATTCTAGAAGGTTCTAAGGCTGTTCTTGAAGTTTTCAATACTTTACCCAAGATAATCACTTATCTTTATGTGCAAGAAGAAGAATAAAACAGCCCTACGCTTCTAAATCCTAACGTCGCATGGATAATTTGGGCTTTTGAAGATTTCCTTATTTTATATGGAATAAGTTTCCTTGTTTGTTTAGGATTGTTATTTTTTTGGTTTTCTTATTAGATTAGGATTGTTATTTAGGTTCTCTTATAGGATTAGGATTATATTTTTTTTCCAACTTAAGTTAGGATTTCTATTCCTACTTAATTTTGGACACTTCTTTTATTTAGGATTATGATGTTTACATGCCTATATAAAGGCTACAAGTATGTAAAATAAATTTTCATCATATCATTAATAATATTAAGATATTTTCAGCAAGCTTAGCTTTGCTTTCTTGTGTTCTTAGTAGAATACAATATCTTGACTTATCAAGAGAGTGATCAATGATAAGTGTCTAAAAGTACATTATTCACATATATTTTACAAGACATTATTACATCACTTTTGAATTTAATGTCCCTATTTGTGCATAAATTGTGAAATTTCATTGCCATACTTTTAATTTGCATGTTTTCATGGTCAAGAAATCAAATACATGCAAATATGTATAATTGTACTAGATGGCATGAGTATAATACTTGTATTTAAGTATTTATGTGGTATATTTTTGTGTATAGGTGTTAAAGGACTGCAAGTTGCAATTAAAGATATAAAGTATCCATTTGCATACAACTCACTTGAGCATGAATCACTGTCATGGCCATAACTTTGTGTAGACATCTTCAAATGACATGATTCTTTTTGCAAGTGAAAGCTCCTCAATTATACATAATTCATGTTCAGACAACAATTGCAAATTTAGAATGGGTAGGCACCAAAAGTGTGAAGGAATGTAATTGAGCAGTGTTCATCCATGTGCAACTTGGACCAACAGACACCTTTCTGTATTTTGGCCATAACTTTCTGAATACGCCATCAATCGAGTTGATTCTTGAAGTAGTGTTAACAAAGAGAAAGACAGATAAAACGTTTATGTGAATAATTTCCAGGTCATGCATCTGAGCTGTCTAAGATAGTCATCATTGAGACAATGGTTGTCAAATGACAATTTGAGCATGCTTTACGGTTTTGAATATATCTCATGCTTTAGAAATCAAAATGACATGATTCATAAATCATGAGAAAGCTTATTCAATTATTCAAAAATTTTATGAAGACTACTTTCTCTAATTCGGCGTGGGAGACAGCCATAAGTGAGCTACAATCTGGCAGATAGATATATGATGAAACTGCAACATGTATATGTCTACACATGTAAAGCATCCTTTATCTTTCCTATATAAATGGTGGTTTTGAAGAGGAAGGCATGCTATTCTTGATTTTATTTCTCTTAGGAAGTTATTTTCTTGTTTTGTTTCTTTGCGTATTGTAATCCAAGTGTTGTCACTCAAAAATTCGTACCTAGTGTTTGTTTTGATTTTGTATTCTTCATCAAGCAATTTCCACCAAAGGATTGAAGAAGACGATAAAGATAAGTTTATTTCAATCTTTGTTTGTTCTTCTACGTGTTTTGTACTTTCATACTTAATTTCATTGATTTGAACTTGATAATGGAAGGCTAAATACATAGTGGGAGTTTGGTTTAGCTACTATGATTGTGTTGGTTATTTTGTGAATTATGTTAAATGAATGTTTAAAATTATTATTTGTTCATTGTTCTTCATACCTTAGATTATGAATTATAGACTGATATCTATTGTTTATAATTAAAATTAACAAATGAGAATTAAGGTGTTAGAAACATCATCTTACCTTAATTAAGCTCTATTGAACAAATGTTTAAATTGGATCCATTGATTTGGTTTAATTTAAATGGTCATATCATTTTCTTGTAATTAATTCAATTAATTAAGTAATAGCCTCACATCAAGGATATACTTAGTTGATTGCAAGTGAGAATTGCCATGATCATTGGATTTCTCTAGCCATAGTGAAAAGATCAATAATCTAAACATTGGGATAATTGTTAATCTTTGCTAGATAGCAAGCAATATTATCTGTATATGATTTTGAGATTGAATTCATAAGAGGCGAAGATAATTTATTGCTAGATTTTCTAACAAGAGAATTCTTGTAGGGCTCTAAAATGTAGCAAGGATTCTTCCTCAAAATCCATGGAGAGACTTAAAGCATCCCATTCTCCTAACAAGCAAAAAAGGCCAGTTTTGAAGGATGAAACTCCTTACGAAGAAATTTATTGCGTCAATGTGGCAATTTTAGAAGATTGTCATCTGCATCTTAATGTTGAGGAAGCTACAGGTTTGTACTTAGACAATCATATTAGTTTAGATTTATACCCTAAAAATAGGGATTTTTATAAGCAAATTCTCATCGAGACATGATCTATTGAGATTGTAGTTTTTTGGTTCAAAGAATGCAAGATTAAGAGTTGTACAAGTTTGTTAGAGAGGAGTTAAGTCAATTACCAAGATGTAGGGGCTGTTAAGTTAGTTATACTTTGTAATTGAATTTAACCACCTGGAATTCAGAATATATGGGCTGGTTATTGGTATCTTGGAGAGCATGTATCTTGACTTATAGAGAGTTAAGGTGAGTGATATAGCTCGTTTTGAAGCTTGTAAAATGTTCTTAATTGTTGTTGAATAAGATTGAGCTTTGCTGGTGTTCTTTCCCATGGATGTAGGCTTCAAAAGCTGAACCACGTAAATAATCTTCTTCATTGTTCATTCTGCAGAAAAAATTATGTTCTTGTTATTCTTGAATTCTTTTAGTCTTTCAAGTGTTTGATTGATTGCATAAAAGATTTGTTGAGATCTTTAGGGTGTGTTAAAGTCCATTAACACAACAATTGGTATCAAAGCCTTCACAAATCTATGGCTTCATCAAAGTTCGACATTGAGAAGCTTACAACAAAATCTGATTTCAATCTTTGGAGATGCGGCTTTGTTGGTGCATCAAGGACTTGAAGATACCTTAGAACCTGAAAGTATACCTGCAACAATGAGTGAGAAGGATCAAAGAGACTTGTTGAAAAGGGAACACAGTGCCATTGTTCTTTGCCTAGGAGATGGGGTTTTGAGGAAGGTGTCTAAACAAACTACGACTGCTGCTTTGTGGGACAAATTGGAAAGTTTATTCATGACAAAGTCTCTAGCAAATAGGCTATATAGAAAAAGACAACTCTACAATCTTAAGATGGAACCTGGAACCTCAAGGCAAGATCATCTTGATAGATTCAATAAAGTTGTCTTGGATCTTGAGAATATTGACATCAAGGTAGAAGATGAAGATCAGGCTTTGATGTTACTCCGATCTTTGCCTGATTTCTATGAACATTTCGTGGATACATTGTTGTATGGTAGAGATACGTTATCTATGCAAGATGTCAAAGCAGCTCTCAGTTCAAAGGAGTTGGATAAAATTGAAGGAAAAAAATAAAGTTCTGGAGAAGGATTGACTGCTAGAGGAAGATCTGAGAAGAAAGAAGTTAAATGGAAGAAAGACAGTAGATTAAAGTCTAAAAATAAGAAGTTGAAATGCTTCTTTTGTCACAAAAAGGGTCACTTTAGAAAGGATTGTCCTGACAGGAAGATTAAAGCCAAAGGAAACTTAGAAAAGAATAGAGATGCTGCTGTAGCTTCAGAGGATGGATACGAAACTGGATATGAAAGTACAGACCTGTTGATTGCTTTAAATGATAGAAAAAATGAAGAAGAATGGGTTCTTGACTCAGGTAGTTCTTTTCACATGAGCCCTAATAAAGCTTTCTTCATTAACTATCAACATATTGATGGGGGAAGGGTTTTAATGGGAAACGACTTCTCATATAAAGTTGTAGGTATTGGCTCTATCTCTATCAAGATGCATGATGGTATGATTAAGAAAATTACATGAAGTTAGACATGTGCCAGAGCTTAAAAGAAATCTTATTTCTCTTGGCATGTTAGATAATTATGGTTTTAGCTTTAAGGTAGAATCTGGTGTGATTAAGGTTCAAAGAGGCTTTATGGTTGTTATGAAAGGAACTAGGAGAAATGGTTTGTACATATTACAAGGATCTACCAGTAATAGGTGAAGCAGCAGTAACTCATAGACATTCTGAGGATAAAACAAAGCTTTGGCATCTTAGGTTGGGATACCTTAGTGAGAGAGGTTTGAAAGAACTTGGAAATCAAGGATTATTGGGTAGTGATAGAATAGGTAATTTGAAGTTATGTGAAAATTGCATTTTGGGGAAGGCATGTAGAATCAAGTTCAATAAGGCTGTTCATAACACAAAAGGAATATTAAACTATATACATTTTGACTTGTGGGGACTTTCTCAAGTTCTGTCTCTTAGTGGTGCAAGATATTTCCTTACCTTCATAGATGATTTTTCTAGAAAGGTATGGGTTTACATTCTGAAACAAAAGGATCAAGTTCTTGAGTGCTTTAAGAACTGGAAAACACTTGTTGAAAACCAAATTGAGAGAAAGTTAAAATTATTGAGAACAGACAATGGTTTGGAGTTTTGTAGCAGCATGTTTGATGACTTTTGTAAAAAGAATGGTATAGCAAGGCATAAAATAGTAAGGTTTACACCTCAACAGAATGGCCTTACGGAAAGGATGAATAGGACCTTAATGAACAAGGTTAGATGTATGATGATCAATGCATACTTACCTAAAACATTTTGGGTAGAAGTTGTTGTTACAGCGTCATATTTGGTGAATAGAAGCCCATCATCAGCTATAGATTTCAAAACACATGAGGAGAAGTGGTAAGGTGTTCCACCGAATATGGAAAATCTTAGGATATTTGGCTCACTAGCCTATGCACATGTCAAGCAAGGCAAGTTAGAACTTAGAGCTATTAAAGGTATCTTTATTGGATATCTTGATGGTGTTAAAGGCTATAAGTTGTGGTGCTCAGATGGTAGGCCAGCAAAGTGTATAGTTAGTCGGGTTGTGGTGTTCAATGAGAATGCTATGATGAGTTCAAAAGAAGAAACAGAACATATAGCTGAAAATAAGCTAAAGAAGTATGAGAAAGTCTCAATTGAGGTGGAGCATGCTACAAAGCAAAGAAAAGATATTAAAGTGTCAGATTCAAGTGATTTAGAAGAAGTTGGAGAAGGTGCTTCTGAGCCAGGAAGTTTGCAGAATTATGAGTTAACAAGAGATAGACAAAAAAGGCAAATCAGACCCCCTAAGAGATATGGATATGTTGACTTGATATCATATGCCCTAGCTACTGCAATAGAAGTTGCTGAAGAAGAACCAAAGACATACAAAGAAGCTTTAAAGAGTAGTGATAAGCTGTCATGGCTGAAAGCTATGCAAGAAGAGATGGATTCTTTACACAAAAATCAAACATGGATTTTGACTCAAAAATCTAAAAACAAGAGGTTGGTTGGATGCAAATGGATCTTTAAGAGGAAAGAAGGGATTTTAGGTGTTGAACCAACAAGGTACAAAGCAAGATTGATGGCTAAAGGGTTTACACAAAAGGAGGGAGAGGATTACACAGAGCTTTTCTCACTAGTTGTAAAGTTCACCTCAATCAGAATTCTTCTTGCCATATCTACTGTTTTTGACCTTGAACTAGAACAAATGGATGTTAAAACAGCCTTCTTACACGGAGAACTTGAAGAAGAGATATTCATGGCACAACCTGAAGGTTTCTTAGAGTCTGGAAAAGAGAATCTGTTTTGCTTGCTAAAGAAATCTCTTTATGGCTTGAAACAATCTCTGAGACAATGGTATAAAAGGTTTGATGCCTTCATTACAAACCATGGGTTTAAAAGGAGTAATTTTGATAGTTGTATTTACTTTAAGCACTTAGACAAAGGTGGAGTAATATACTTGTTGCTATATGTTGATGACATGCTCATTGCATGTAAAATTAAGGAAGAAATTCAAAAGCTCAAGGATGTTTAGAGTTGTGAGTTTGAAATAAAGGATATTGGGAAAGCCAAGAAAATTTTAGGCATGGAGATAATTAGAGATATAAGTGTTAAGACTCTTTTGTTAACTCAAGAGAAATATGTCAAAAGGGTGGTTCATAGATTTGGAATGGTGAAGTCAAATTCTGTCTAAACTCCCTTGGCTACACATTTCAGATTATCAATTGCACACTCACTTTAATCAGAAGATGAAGAGCAAATGATGGCTAAAATTCCTTATGCACATGCTGTGGGAAGTCTTATGTATGCAATGGTGTGTTCTAGGCCTAATTTAGCACAACCTGTTAGTGTTGTTAGTAGATTTATGGGAAATCCAGAAGAGGAACACTGGCAGGCAGTTAAATGGATACTAAGATACTTGAATGGCACTTTGAATCATGGTCTGTGGTATGGAAAATCAAACCAAAACAGTAGAGATGTGATGGGGTTTGTTGATTTTGATTATGCAGGGGATTTGGATAAAAAGAGGTCCCTGACAGGTTATGTGTTTCAATTGTGTGGTTGCACTAGAATCTGGAAATGTTCACTTTAATCAGTTGTAGCATTATCCACTACTGAAGCTAAATATATTGCTGTAACAGAGGCAATTAAAGAAGCATTATGGTTGAAAAGCCTTGTATCAGAATTGTGGCTGAACCAAGATTACATTAGTATTTTCAGTGACAACCAAAGTGCTATTCATTTGTGCAAAAATCAAATGTTTCATGAGAGAACGAAACATATAGATCTAAGGTTTCACTTTATAAGAGATCATATCGCAGCAAGAGATATCAATATTCAAAAGATTCACACTTATGAGAACCCAGCAGATATGTTTACCAAAGCACTTCCAACTGAAAAGCTTAAGCTATGCTTGAGCCTTGTTGGGGTGAGGAGCAAGTGATAAAGTTGTTGTTTTGGGAAGAAAGTAAAGCTATTTTCTAGCATTCTGGAACCAAGGTAGAGATTTGTAGTTTTTGGGTTCAAAGAATGCAAGATTAAAAGTTGTACAAGTTTGTTAGACAGGAGTTAAGTCAGTTAGCAAGATGTAGGGGCTGTTAAGTTAGTTATACTTTGTAATTGAATTTAACCACCTGGAATTCAGAATATATGGGCTGGTTACTGGTATAACTTGGAGAGCATGTATCTTGACTTAGAGAGAGAGCTAAGGTGAGTGATATAGCTCGTTTTGAAGCTTATAAACTGTTCTTAATCGTTGTTGAATAAGATTGAGCTTTGCTGGTGTTCTTTCCCATGGATGTAGGCTTCAAAAGCTGAACCATGTAAATAATCTTCTTCATTGTTCATTCTGCAGAAAAAATTTTGTTCTTCTTATTCTTGTATTCTTTTAGTCTTCCAAGTGTTTGATTGATTGCACAAAAGATTTGTTGAGATCTTTAGGGTGTGTTAAAGTCCATTAACACAACAAAGATTAATCATCATATAAGAAGCATTAGAGAGGTAGGTTTTACTACCTTAAGAATTTTAAAAGTCCTTAATCCTGAGGACTGGTGACATGCCTAACCTAAAAAAAAAAAAAATCATAATCATAGGATTTTTCCCACTCATTATATTTATTTTGATTACATCGCAGCGTGGGATCAATTCTTCTATCAAAACTCAAAGTTCTCCTATTCCATGTTTCTTAAATTTAACCTTTTAAAATTTTCTAAACCTTTCCCAAACTGGTTGCCCACTGAATTAAGGGCCTCTTTCGAAAAGTTCTATGAACTTAATGAATTCAAAGGAGAAGATAAAAGTATTCTCTACTTTCTAGCCCAATATTCTATTCCCTAGATAATCAAATGGGGCTACAAGCTTAATTTCGAGCCCAACACTATTCTTGAGACCATGCCCAAATTGCTCAAGGTATCCATGGTCAAGTGGTGGGATAAATTTGAGTATATACAATTAATTGGAAGTATTTTCAAATATTAAATTATTTGAAATGCCAATCTTAAAGATTGATGAAGATAAGGATGTGGGGTCTTCTTCCACGTCCAAAGTAGGATAGCTGGTGTCCCAACTTCATGCTCAAGGAATCACTTAGAAAAGATCACGACAGGGCTTCAATTATTAAAGTAAAACAATTCCACTCAAGCATCGTCTTCAAGGCCAAAGGAAAAAGGCAAAGGTGTCATATGGAAAGAAGATAGCCACAAAGACGACATCATTTTTGTAGGATATTCTTAGAGTCTGTGATTTTAGCATTCTTTTGGCCTTAAAGTCAATAATGGTCGACATCTTTCTTAAAGAAAGACTTTCTCTTTATTTAAAGAAAATTATTATTCTCTTTTAGTCACTATCAAAGTATCTTTGCTTTGAAAAAACTGTGAGAATAATAATTAAAGTTTTAGGGTAGCCTGACTCCAACTTTATTTAGGACACGTAGCCCTTTGTATTATTGTTTTTAGCTTTTGTTTGCCTATTTAAGAAATAGCTTTCTTTGCGGTGAGTGTGTAAAAATTATAAGAAAAACTTGTAAAATAATTTAGTTTATTTAGTGTTTTTTCTGCCTTAAGTGTGCTTGTAAGCTTTCAACGAGAAATTAATGTAAGTTCATGATTTGTCTTTATCTTGTATCTTTTATTATAATATTTTCTATTATGTGTATAATTTCTATATTTTTAAGAAATTATTTGTATAAGATCTGAGTTGTATGTCTATTTAGAGATCCTTTGGCCATTTGGTATCAAAGCCACTACTTAGATTATATTGTTGTTCAAATTGCTTAAAGCAAGAAGTTTGTTTAAAAGAACTTTTCTCTGAGCTTAGAAAAATATTAATTCCAAATCCTAGAAAATAAATCATCATAAACTCATTGGGAGTCAAAATGGGTTTAGTAGATAATAGAGGAAAGGCGAGGTGCATTAGGACAACCGTTTGAAGGCTAGGAAGAGCCGAAGTTTAGGTAAATAAACATGAGAAACACAGTCCATTCCGACTCAATAGAAATTATCTCTTGGAAAACAAGACTATGGCATCTTTGTTAGGATCTATGTTTAGAGGTTTGGGATCATCTTTTTCTAAGTCTAAGGAAAGATTTGTTAAAAACAAATCAATTATGTCTATAGAAAACATGTACTAATCGCGACTATACTAACTGCAAGTGCACGGGTCGTATCAAGTAATAAAATGATAAGAAAAGATACCGTCCCACGAGAATTGATATTCAAATTAAATACTAAATACTATAGTTTGAAAGGTCGATTTTATCTAAATAAACTAGATCGATTAATTGTAATGGAAAATAAATTAAAACACTAATATAGAATAGAAATTGAGTTTAAGAAGATGAAAGATGCAAGGATAAATTACCTAGGGTCTTGATTTTACTTATCAATCACGTGTTTCTCCTAATTGGTCATTATTAATGCGTTTTAATTTAATTCACTAATCACAAGATTTAAGTCAATCTTAACACCTCCCCCGAGCGTAAGTTAAGGTTTTACTCACAATGATTCAAGTTGATATCCCTATCTAACCCGAATAATTATACGTTCATTATGCATTACTTGTTATTTAACACTTAGAACCCAATTCACCTCCCGGTTTATTAAAATCCTAGTCTGACAAATAAATTAATCTTTCCCAAGAATTAATTCATCAATCTCTAATTTAACCAATTCATTAATTATTCGTGTATTCATCAAGACCCTAAATTAAGAAAACTAGCCAACCATCACAAAGAACAACATAACAATCAACGTGTATTCCATAATCATAAAGTTCAACAATTAAAATTCAAATGAAATACAAAATGATAGTTAAAAAGTTTAGGAAGACTAGACAAGAGATCCAAGCTTCAATGATCGTCCTTCAAGTTCTCTTCCAAGGGCTCCAACTTGAATCACTTCACTTCTCTCTCTAGGATCTTCACTTGTTCTTCCTCTTTCTCACTCCAAAAACTTCTCAATTCCTATTCTAGGTTCCTCTTCCTCGGTGGCTATCATCCTAAAATTATATAAATCTAAATGATACCCAAATTAGGCCATTGGGTGATGATCTCATGGCTAAAAATCGTCCAAACACGTCCAGGGGGCGCTGGAGAGCCCAAAATCCGCGCTACAGCGCTATGGGACAAAGCGGGTGGCACTGTCACACCATCCTCAGCGGCCATAATGGCCTTAGCCCGCGAGCATGGTGCTGCCGTGTCATCCCCTATAACTTTGATTTTGTTGCACTTTGGTCCCTTCAGCTTTGCGTTTTGGTCCCTATTTCCTTTCTGACTTTTTCGATGTTGCTTTCTCTAGCCGATTTCATTTTCAATGACCATTTGCTATCTTCTCTATGTAAAACATTAAAATTCATCAAATATTAACTAAACTTGAGGATTTACAAAATAATTTAAATCCTGAAATACCCAATAAATGCGTATTCTACACGCTTATCAAATACCCCTAAACTTGAATGTTTGCTTGTCCTCAAGCAAAACAAAATAAAAACAAACAAACAAACACAACTAATTAAAAGAACTTAACCAAAGATAACTACAAAGAAATAAAAGAGACTCATGAGCATATTCTCAGTCAAATCAAACTTTAGCCTCATAGATCAAGCAATTACTTAAATTAAGAAAACTTTCAAATGTTGGGAATTCATCTAAAAAAAATCAATTTGAATACCAAAAGCCACTCTACTTAAAGATTCCTTATACAAGTGTGTGAGTTGCCACTTATACTTAATCATTCTTCAACTCGGATAAGTTTATATAAACAAATAAGCTTGTTCAAACTTCTTAGGGAATTCCATAGGCTTGAATTTCATGTCACTCTCCACTTATGTAATAGGGCACCACATCAAGGATCCTTAGGGCTTGATTAGGCTAGAAATGATAAGTTATGTTTAGGGTAGAAAAAGGATATATAAGTGAGGTTTAAACACCCTAAATACAAGAACCATCTTAGAACTTTTCCTTCAATCCTTTTTTGTTCTTTCTCATAATCATCAATTTTTCACAACTCTCTTTGCTACACTTTCTTTCCTTTTTTTTTCAATTTTTTTTCACAAATTCAACCTCATTCTACCTTTTTATGCGAACTCTCCATGCTTTATAGACATGAGGTTCGGTTACTTAGTAAAGTTTGGCTTGAACTTTTATTTCTCTCCCCTCGCTCTACCTTTTTATGTGAGTTCTTTATGCTTGCTTAGGAATGAGACCCGGTTACTCGGTAAAAGCTTGGCTTGAGCATTTTTTTTTCAAACTCCACCCTTCCTCCTGTATATATACAAACATAAGAAAAAGCAAAATGTTAGGGTGTTTAAACGAAAGGGTATTAAACTTAATTATGAGGTCAAATTAACAAAGAGTGATAACACAAGAAATGGATCAAAGATGGCCTAAATCATTTCCCTAATGAAGCATCCCTTAGAAGTTCGCCTCAAGTACAATAAAAAAAAAATGGAATTCAATGAAGTCTTACAAGTTTATTTGGTTCACATAAACCTTCTCTAAGTTTCTAAACCATCAAGTAATCATGGCATTAACGATTAAATTTTAGGAAACGAACAAGTAGAATTAATTTGGCAACAAGTTAAGCACATAGATTAGGCCAATATTTATCATTTTTCAAATTGAAGTACTCTCAATAAAAATTATATCATTGGCTTTCATTAGAATTGACAAAAGAGAGCTCACAAGACAATTAAAAACAACTCAAAAGATAAAACACGATTGCATGCATATAATGCTAAAAGGAGAAAAAGAAACTTAAAGAAAACAAACACACAAATTCAAACAAAAGCACTAACTCGCATGCAAGAACAAGAACTACGAAAACATGAAAACAAAATTTAGATAAAAAATGTGTGTGAGGTGGCTTAAGGAAAAATTTTTTTTTCAACAAGATATACCAAATACTTCCGCAAATATTCCACAAACATTCCTAATTATTCCACAAGTTTTCTCCCCCAAACTTAATATAAACATTGCTCTCAATGTTTTTATTCAAATAAAAAGCAAGGGAAAGAAATCATACCCGAGAGGGAGATGTGAGATCTCACCTCTTAATCCTCTTTGTCATTATTGTGCATTTCGGCTATTGGGGAAATCGTAGTCATGAACACTTAAGTTTTCTCTCGAAAAATTCGTCAAACATTTGGTATGCTCACTTTCTCCTTAACCTCTTTCCTTACTAAATCAACTCCTAGAACACTTTCTTGCAATTCCCAAATACTCCTTAAGTGATTCCTAATGTGAAAACTTAAGAGATCTTCAAAAATTATCACTCAAGAATTATATCAAACACCTGGTGTGCAAAGTTCACTACCCACCCAATTTTTCAAAATTCAAAAGTCCTTTCAAACTTCAAGTGTCACAAAATTTATCCCACTCACATTTACTATACTTTGAATTGCCCATACTTCCCACAAAATTCTCCAACAATATCATAACATCCCACAATTTCAAAATTTTCAAGTCATCAACTCCCACAATTCATACATCTCAAATTCCAAGTCAATAATAATGAAAAATTGGCAAAGCAATGAAGAACTTACTTGAATTTGAATGTGGTAGACTATACTTGAAGGTTGAGAAGTTGTTTCCAAGAAAATTTCAAGTGAAGAATTTGCATGAAGAAGAACTTGGAAATTGTGAGTGGGATTGGATATTTGATTATGTATTGAGAATTGATACAATGTGATGAGAACTGATTGGTGATTTGGAATTAAAATGTTTGAAGAAGATTGTTAGGCATGAGTTTGTGTTTAGAGAGTAAATTGGGGTGAAGAAGAAATGAGGGAGGGCTTGTTAAAGTGTTTGTGTAGTGGGGAAGGTTGGCCAAAACAAGACAAGAGGGGGAAAAGAAAACATGGCGCAGGCCATGCTTTCGGTAAACATTGGGCAATGGATGGGCTATGTGTGTGGAGATGGAAATGGGTGCGAGAGCATGGCGCTGCAGTGCTATGGCTTGGCAAGGGCGCACCATACTCTTGGCAAAAAAATATGAGCGTGGGGGCTTGGTGCGGGGCATGGTTTCTTGTTTACGACAGCATGGTGTTAGAGCGCCATAGTGTGGCGCTGCAGCGCCATGCTTGTGGTGAAGCATAAGGGAAGGGGCTAAGGCAATGGTGTGGGAGGGTTTGTTTGCGCTAGCATGGCGCTGTAGCGCCACAATGTGGCGTTGTAGCGCCACAATGTGGCGTTGTAGCGCCATGGCCTCTGCTCTATGTCAACGCAAAGCTTCGCACTGCTTCCAACTACTCCGAACTTGCTGATCATGAGAAAATGCTTTCCTGAAACACACTCACACACATGGAAACATGGAAAAACATAAGAAATTAAACAAAAATTAAACAAAATAACAAAACTAACATTGATTTAAAATAAAAATTCAAAGTAAGAAACGCTTGGGTTGCCTCCCAAGTAGAACTTGATTTAACATCTTTAGTTAGACTTGGCCTTTTAATTAGTTCAAGGAGGATCCTCAAAAGGATCATTTATCATATTTGGTCCTTCTCCATCGAAATGAAATTTGAGCTTTTGGCCATTCACACTAAACAAGCTCTCATCTCCATCTTTCAAATTAGTCAATCTCTCATGCGATTTTTTTTTCTTTTTCTTCATACGCATCTTTCCAAGACTCTTCCATTCCATTCTTATCCACATTCACCACATCACTGTTGATAACATCTACCGTATGACAAGTGCTTATGTTTTGAATTTTCTTGTTATGGTAACTATTAAACTTGACATTTTCTTCATTTACCCTTAATGTCATCTCGCCATGTTGTATATCAATCAAAGCTCCTTCGGTAGCTAGGAAAGGTTTTTTTAAGTATAATGGGGATTTCATGGTCTTCCTCCATGTCAAGCACTACAAAATCAACCGGGAAGATGAATTCATCCACCTTGACTAACACATCTTCTACAACTCCCCAAGAATAAGTGATGGACCTATCCACCATTTGCAAGGAAATAGTCGTCGGCTTCACTTCACCAAGTCCTAGCTTCCGAAAAATTGGAAGCGGCATTAAATTGATACTTGCCCCAAGATCACACAAAGCTCTCTCAAAATTTGATTTGCCAATGGTACATGGTATAGTAAAACTACTTGGATCTTTCTCCTTCTTAGACAACTTTAGTTGAATAATAGAGCTACATTCCTCCATTAACTTCACCAACTTATACTTCTCCAAGCGCCACTTCTTAGACATTACTTCCTTCATGAATTTCAAATGATTGGCATTTGTTCAAGTGCGTCTACAAATGGAATGTTGACGTGAAGCTTTCTAAACGTTTCCAAGAACTTTGAAAATTGAGCATCCAATTTCTTTTTCTGAAATCTCCGAAGGAATGGCAAAGGTGGACTGATAATGGGAGGATTATTCGGAAATGAAATCCCATATGGCTTAGACACTTCCTTTAGTGCTTCTTCTTCAACTTTTTTCCCAATCACTTCATTTTCCTTCATTTTATCCTTCTTTACTTCATTCTCCTTACACTTGAGTGGCTTTAACTCTTTACCACTCTTAAGAGTGATAACCTTGCATTGCTCTCTTGGGTTGATCTCTGTATCACTTGGAAAGTTTCCACTATATAGAGACTTGATTGATGTAGCTAGCTGGCCAACTTGTACCTCTAAGGATTTCACTGTTGCTCCTATATTCAGCATATGAGTCACCATGTTGTCTAACCTAGCTTCATTTTTGTTGAGCCGATTCCTTGTTTCCACGACAAATATGCTCAAGAGATCTTCCAAGGATGGTTTCTTTTCGACCATGGGCTGTTGTTGAAATCCCCCTGGTTATGGTGGTAGCATTGCATTGCTTGCATTACCATAGGAAAAATTCTCATGATTGCGGAGTCTGGGATGATAATGAGTTAGTAAGTTGTTGGTTGGCCGAAAGTTGTAGTTCCGATTGTTGATATATTGACGTTGTTCTTGCTCAAAACCATCATCAACACATGAAGAACTTGCAACCATCACCTTATCTTGACTTGAAGAAGCCTCCCTTGTGGTGAAATTTTTAATTTGGTTTGATAATGCAGCAGCTTAAGTTGAACGTGCTGCCGTTTGATGCATTGCATGAACTCCTGCAACTCTCCTTCCAATTAATTTCTCACTTGGCCATTGGTAATTGTTGCACGCCATTTCTTCAAGCAAAGCATAAGCCTCTTCAGTTGTCTTGGACAACAAAGTACCACCAGCTGCTGCGTTCACAATTGTTCGAGTTTCCCCATTCAATCCATTGTAGAAGAGTTAAATTTGGAACCAATCTTGATACCCATGTTGAAGACACTTCCGAATTAAGTCCTTAAATCGCTCCCAAGACTCATACAACGATTCAAAGTCCAATTGCCTAAATTGAGCTATTTCTCCTCTCAACTGTGAAGTCTTTGATGGTGGAAAGAACTTGGTAAGGAATTTTTGTGCCAATTTTTCCCATGAGCTTATACTACCCGGTTGTAAAGATTGCAACCAACCCTGAGCTTTATCCCTAAATCAGAACGAAAATAACCTCATTCAGATCAAATCTTGGTCTACTTCATTCATCTTGACGATATCACACACCTCCAAAAATAGCTAAATGAATATTGGGGTCCTCACGAGACAAGCCCCCATATTGATTTTGCTGAACCATGTTTATCAATGCGGGCTTAAGCTCAAAATTGTTGGCGTTGATTGTTTGTCGATGAATCCCTAAATAGTTATCATTAACTATAGGTCGGAAGTAATTCAGAGTGCTCTTGGTTGTTGTTGTAGCTGTGGTGTTTGAGGATTTTGATCTCTTTCCTCGGCCATGTTTGTAGCTCGGTTCCTTCTTGCTCTTCTTAAATGACGAAGTGTTCGTTCAATTTTTAGATCAAATGCAACTAACTCAAGGCTACGGGTTCTTCGCATACACCTACAAATTTAAAAAAGCAAAACAAAAACATAAATGAAAACAAAAGAAAATAAAAGTTTAGATTAAGATTGGACAATGCTATTATAGTATTAGTAATAATTTAAAGTTTTCAATCCCCAGCAACGGTGCTAAAAACTTGATCACGATTATACTACCTGCAAGTACACGGGCCGTACCAAGTAATAAAGTGATAAGAAAAGATACCGTCCCACGAGGATTGATATTCAAATTAAATACTAAATACTATAGTTTGAAAGGTTAATTTTATCTAAGTAAACTAGATCAATTAATTGTAATGGAAAATAAATTAAAACAGAAATATGAACTAATATGGAATAGAAATTGAGTTTAAGAAGATGAAAGATGCAAGGATAAATTACCTAAGGTCTTGATTTTACTTATCAATCATGTGTTTCTCCTAATTAGTCATTATTAATGCGTTTTGGTCTAATTAACTAATCACAAGATTTAAGTCAACCTTAACACCTCCCCCGAGCGTAAGTTAAGGTTTTATGCACAATGATTCAAGTTAATATCCCTATCTAACCCGAATAATTATACGTTCATTATGCATTACTTGTTATTTACACTTAGAACCCAATTCACCTCTCAGTTTATTAAAATCCTAATTATTAACTTGATTATCTAGATGTCGATTATCTCCTGGTCTCACAACTATCTATATTGTATTTACTTAGTCCGACAAACAAATTAATCTTTCCCAAGACTTAATTCATCAATCTCCAATTTAACCAATTCATTAATTAATTAACAAATCATAACATTAAGCAAGATAAACACAAGTGAATCAAACCATAACAACATTAATAACATACCAATTAATTAAAACATAGTTTAGACAAGATCCATCAAGACCTTAGATTAAGAAAACTAGCCAACCATCACAAAGAACAACATAACAATCAGCGTGTATTCCATAATCATAAAGTTCAACAATTAAAATTCAAATGAAATACAAAGTGAGAGTTAACGAGTTTAGGAAGACTAGACAAGAGATCCAAGCTTCAATGATCGTCCTTCAAGTTCTCTTCCAAGGGCTCCAACTTGAATCACTTCACTTTTCTCTAGGATCTTCACTTGTTCTTCCTCTTTCTCACTCCAAAACCTCTCAATTCCTATTTTAGGTTTCTCTTCCTCGGTGGCTATTAACCTAAAATCATATAAACCTAAAAGATACCCAAATCAGGCTATTGGGTGATGATCTCATGGCCACAAATCATCCAAACACATCCAGGGGGGCTGGAGAGCCCAAAATCCGCGTTGGGACGCCATTGGACAAAACAAGTGGTGCTGTCGCCCCATCCCCTCTAACTTTGATTTCCTTGCACTTTGGTCTCTTTAGCTTTACGTTTTGGTCCCTGTTTCCTTTTCAACTTTTTTTACGTTGCTTTCTCGAGTCAATTTCATCTTCAATGACCGTTTGCTATCTTCTCTATGCAAAACATTAAAATTCATCAAATATTAACTGAACTTGAGGATTTACAAAACAATTCAAGTCTTGAAATATCCAATAAGTGTGTATTCTACACATTTATCATTGACCAACCACTACATAATTGGGATATACTTGAGATGTCAACCTCAAAGGTTTATACTAAAGGTTTGGTCTTAACTAGAACAAATTATGTCATTAAAATACATGAACATATATGTTCTATAACCACATAAGACATTGAATTTCTTCTATTATCACAAAACGTAATCGAAGAATATAGAAAAGAATTCAATTTTTTGCATATAGGACTTATACAAGTAGCAATAAAACCCTTAATAAGCATAGGATTAAATAAGTTTGTCTTAATCTTTGTTAGGGATAAAAGATATTTTAAACTTACAGACTCTTTAATAGGATGTATAGAAAGAAGCCTATATGAAGGTCTTGTATATTTTAATTGTGTCCCTAATATGACAGTTCATATTCATGACTTAAATGTCAGAAACTCAATAATTGTTCATATAAAAACTAATAGGTTTAATATGGAACCCGAAACCAGTAACATAGGTTTAGTTTACAGAATATATTTTAAAGTTATGAATATTATTGCTCTAAGCTTAAAAGTTAAACTTTGATAAAACATCCAAAGGGTGAGACAAAAATTTTTGAACATAATATTCATAACTCTAATTTAAATTTGACAAAAAGAATTTCTTGGGATCCAGGTAGTCTACTTGAAGAATGGAAAATGGAGAGAACTAGATTTCCAATAGTTCCAAAAAATACAGAACCTCAAAAAATTCAGGAACACCCTGATAGATAATTACGAATTACTTTTGCAAGGCTTAATACGAGTCTTAGTCTTAATTCAAGACTAAATTATAGTAATATTCAATCGCCTGAAAGGGCATTTACATCGAAGTCCTAGATTTAAAAGAGATTAATGAATCTTTAGATGGAATTACTAGACCTATTTACGAGGAAACTAGTAATAAAAAGCCAACTAGTCTGATCGCTTCTAATATGGGATACTCTACCATAAACATGCTTTAAATTAGCAAATGAAGAATCTGAATAAAAAATAATAAGGTTAGACAGTTTTAATTAAAGAGAAAATTATTTTTGAAATTTCTGGATCAAAAAGAACATTTTGGTTTCTTTCAATTTCTAAAAGAATATTTAGAAAATAAAGGATTTAAAATTTCTTTAATTGAAGAAATTCAAACCAAGCTACACGTCATTGAGGTTAAAACCTATGATCCAGTAGATGGAAGAACAATCTCCATTGTTCATCCTCCAGACACTAGTTTATCCTTAAAGGATAACAAAACAATGGCTACTCCGTTTAAAAGAGTTTCAAAAGCACAAGATACAGCAATAACTAGAAGAGATTTAAGCAGTGTAATTGAACAAAATAATTACACGAACCTCTATCTGCAGAGTTAAGGGCAACAATTAACAATGGTAGAAAAAATGACAAAGCATTTTGAAACGCTAAAAACAGAACCTAAAATACCAGTGTCATCCTCAACTGTAGTAAGTGGCCCTAGAACTCCACTATTCAAACCAATGACAATTAAGGACTTTAAATTAGGTCCTAAAAACAATGAATTTATTGACTCTTTAGTAGAAAAATTAAAAACTCTTAACATAGAAAAAATAATAGATAAAGTAAATATCTTAACAGAAGATAAAAATTTATCTTATCTTGAAAATTCCTTAAAGGTATTAGAGGGGGAAGGAGTGAATAAGGTAACCTTTAACAAAAAAAGCTACCCTAACATTCACTACAAAAGCCTATTATAGACGACATCCCCTGTGAATATGTAATTTGAACAAAACAATCATATATTTTCGGCTTCACAATATGATGGAAAGTAGGTAGTAGAGTGGAATACAGATGACCTAGTAGATTATCAAATAATCGTGGTCCTAAAAAATATGACAACGTTTACTAGTGCTTGTCGATGGAATGACAATTTTGATGATCAAATAGCAATCATTATTGCCACTGGTTTTGTTGGATAACTGCAAGAATGATGGGACCACTATCTTTCTAAAGAGCAAAAAAACCAGTTAGTTTATGAAAGAAGACCTAAAATTGAAGGATCTTCAGCTAATGCAACAGAACCTGAAGGGGTTAATACCCTAATCTATACTACCATGAGTCATTTATTAGGAACATGATATGGGAAGATTTGAGCTGATAGCCTTTGGCAGGAAAAAAAAAAGTAGTTATAACTAACTACTTTCTGTTAGTTGTTATTCCTGTAATACGGGAAATCTGATTAAAAGTTTGCTAAGCTTCTGTTGTAATCAATCATCACATTTTATGAATAAAATCTTTTCTTCCTCTCCTCTAGTTTCTCTCTCATTTTGATTTCTTTCTCTTTTCTTCTCTTTCTCATCGTTTCTATTCAATTAGTCAGTATATACACTGACATATCTTTGCAGAGCTATCAGCCTGCATCATTGGTATCAGAGCCATCTCTGTTGCCTTACTCTGATCAGTCCGCCATTGTTGCAAGAAAGTGAATCTTGAAAACTCGCATTTGGATATTCATTAAAATAGCGTGAACTAGCTGTAATACTGGCACCTATTTCTAAAGCAATCACAAAGAAATTCTCAGACATGGAAGAACAAGTAAGGGCTTTGGAGCAAAAGTTGGAAGAACAAGCAAATAATATGCATTTGATAATGCAAATGATCAAGGAGATTAAAGATGGAAACGGGTTAGGAAGTGGCAACTCCGAATCTCCAAGAATATCTTCCAACGGGGCCAATCCCACGAGGCCTCAAGGTATGATCCCAAAACTGCAGTTTCCTACGTTTGATGGGACAAATCCTAGAAATTGGGTGAAGAAGTGCAGTAGATACTTTGCTCTTTGTAACATTGCTAGTGAATGTAGAGTTAATTTGGCATCATTGTATATGACTGAGAAGGCTGAAAATTGGGTTTCCAGTTATCTTGCTGTAAGGAAAAATGTGGAGTGGGATGATTTCATTATTGATTTGTGTGCAAGATTTAAAGATGATAAAGGAATGCATGCTGTAGAACACTTTAATAAGTTGGAGCAGGATGAAAGTTTGGAAGATTATATTGATGAATTTGAGAATCTGAGATCTATTTTGTTACAAAATGGAAGAATGTTGCCTGATGATTATGTGTTGGATAGTTTCATTGGTGGTTTGAAACCTGCAATTAAACCATTTGTCAGAGCTTTTAATCCTACTACCATAGCTGATGCTGTGAAGTTTGCCAGAATTCAAGAAGAGCAGATTGCAGCTTGTTCTTACAAATCCTTTGCTAAACCATCTTCTGTGCCACTAAACACAACCTATAAATCCTCAAATTCTGCCTCACTGCTTTCAAACTCAAATAAACCACCTCTTTTACCTACTCCCTTGCATAAACCCACACAAATGACCAAAAACAACCAGAACAGACCTTTTAAACACATTCCAGCTGATGTTAGAGCACAAAAAATTGCAAAGGGGCTGTGTTATTACTGTGACGAGAAGTATGATAGGAATCATAAGTGTAAGTTCAGAGAACCACAACTTTTACTGTGGAAATTCCTTGTTCTGAAGTAGTTGGTTGTGAAGCAGAGGAGGAAGACCTGGGGAGTGAGAATGACTTACTTCTTGCTGAATCTGAACCTTGCATTTCAGTAAATGCATTGTCTGGAAGTCAGGGCTTCCATACTATGAGAGTAACTGGAATGGTAGGCAACAAACCATTGCATATTTTGATCGATTCAGGAAGTACACATAACTTCTTGGATTTGTCAATTGCAAGGAAACTAGGATGTGAAATTGAGAGTATTAAATCTCAAGCTGTTACAGTTGCAGATGGGAACCACATAGCTTGTGAGCATAGATGCAAGAATTTTGCCTGGAAGATGAATAAAAAAAATTTTAGTGCAGAAGTAATGATGATATCTTTAGGGGGCTGTGACATGGTATTAGGTGTTCAGTGGTTGAGTACACTTGGACAAATCAGTTGGGATTTCAAACAATTAATCATGCAGTTTGAAGTGGATGGTGAATTGTTTGCTTTGAAGGGTGTATCACCTAAGAAACTGAAAGTAGTGGAAGGAGAGACAAGTGAGAAGTTATGGGATGGGGCTGCCCAATTATGTCTACTGCAGATGGTAGATATGGGTTGTTTGGGTATGGAAAGGCATGATGGAGAGCTGGATAAAGCTGATGAACCAGCACTAGTGAAGTTGAAAGCAGAATTCAGCATGATCTTTGATGATCCAATTGATTTACCACCTCAGAGGGGTGTGTTTGATCATAAAATTCCCTTGGAGCCTAACACTACTCCGGTCAACATAAGGCCATACAGATATCCTCTTAAACAAAGAGATATCATTGAACAACTAGTTCAAGAAATGCTTGACAGAGGCATTGTGCAAAACAGTTCAAGTCCGTTTGCTTCTCCAGTGGTGTTAGTAGGAAAGAAGGATGGAACGTAGAGGTTGTGTGTTGATTATAGAGAGCTGAATAAGAGGACTGTGAAAGACAAATTCCCTATACCAGTTGTAGAGGAATTGATTGATGAATTAGCTGGTGCTGCTGTTTTCAGTAAGTTGGACCTTAGGGCTGGTTACCACCAACTTAGGATTCACCCTGATGATGTGTATAAGACTGCATTTAAAACACACACGGGACACTTTGAGTTTTTGGTGATGCCTTTTGGCCTCACAAATGCCCCGGCTAGTTTCCAGAATTGGATGAATAAGGTTTTTAAGCCACTTTTGAGGAGGTGTGTGCTTGTTTTCTTTGATGATATTCTGGTATACAGCAAGAATAAAGAAGAACATTGGATGCATTTAAGAGAAGTTTTTGAATTGATGAAAGAAAATCAAATGTTGGCTAAAGAAAGTAAGTGTTCCTTTGCTATAAAGAAAGTGGAGTACCTAGGACATTTTATTTCAGCAACTGGAGTTGAAACTGATCCAAGGAAGATTGAAGCAGTGTCCAAGTGGCCAGTTCCTACTTCAGTTAAGGAATTAAGGAGCTTCCTAGGCCTTACTGGTTATTATAGGAAGTTCGTAAGGAATTATGCAGTGATCTGCAAACCATTAAATGAGCTTTTGAAGAAAGGAGCTTATAGTTGGAATGAAGATGCACAAAAGGCTTTTGATCAATTGAAGAATGCCTTGGTAACCTCTCCTGTTCTTGCTATCCCAGATTTTTCTAACCAGTTTGTAGTTGAAACAAATGCTTCAAACATGGGGATCGGAGCAGTTTTGATGCAAAATGGGCACCCTATAACCTTTATAAGTAGAACCTTGGGTCCTAAGTGGCAAAGGTTGTCAGTTTATGAGAAAGAATTGCTAGCAATTGTTTTTGCAGTTCAAAAGTGGGAGCAGTATCTAGCTGGGAGTCATTTTTTGATAAAGACTGATCAAAAAAGCCTCAAGTGGCTGTTACAACAGAAGATTTCCACTCCCTTTCAACAGTTTTGGTTGTCCAAACTGATGGGATTTGACTATGACATTCAGTACAGAAGTGGGCAAGAGAATGTTGCAGCCGATGCCTTGTCAAGAGTTCAAGGATCAGAGATATTATGCATGGCAATTTCAGTGGTATCTTCTAATTTGGAACTGATGATAAAATCAAGTTATCATTTGGACCGAAATTTGGTGGCCATTATTGAAGAGTTACAAGATCAGCAAAGCTTCCATAGCTTTACATTGAAACATGGCTTGTTGAGGGAGAAGAATAAACTGGTTGTAGGGCCAGATGAAGAATTGAGAAGCAAATTGGTGCAATGGCACCATACCTCACCTGAAAGTGGCCACTCAGGCAGGGACTTGACTCTGAAGAGGATTAAACAGGTCTTCTATTGGAAGGGTATGAAAAGGAGGGTGACTCAGTTCATCAGAAACTGTCAGGTTTGTCAGGCAGCCAAATATGACAATGCAGCAAAACCAGGGCTGCTACAACCCCTACCAATTCCAGAAGAAGTGTGGTGTGATGTGTCAATGGATTTCATCTCTGGTTTGCCAGCATCAAATGGAAAAGATGTAATATTTGTTGTTGTTGACAGATTGAGTAAATATGCTCATTTTGTCCCTTTATCCCACCCTTATACTGCAATACAAGTGGCTCAAGCTTATTTGGATAACATTTTCAAGTTACATGGGTGGCCTAGGAGTATAGTGAGTGATAGGGATGCAGTGTTTTTGAGCACGTTTTGGAAGGGACTGTTCAGTTTACATGGTACTGAATTCTTAATGTCATCATCTTATCATCCTGAAACAGATGGTCAGACAGAAGTAGTAAATAAGTGTTTAGAAACCTATTTGAGGTGTATGTGTGGTGACAGTCCAAAAGATTGGTGTTTGTGGCTTCCTTTAGCAGAGTGGTGGTATAATACTCACTTCCACACATCCATTAATATGACCCCTTATGAAGTTGTCTATAATCAGCCACCCCTGTTGCACTTGCCTTATCTTCCAAGAGAATCTGATGTGGAAGTGGTTGATAGAAGCATGATCAAAAGGGAAGCAATGATTGCTGAATTGAAATTCCAGTTGGAAAAAGCTCAATCAAGGATGAAAGTTCAGGCTGATAAGAAAAGATCTGAAAGATCTTTTGAAATTGGAGACTAGGTGTGGTTGAAACTGCAACCTTATCGACAGCAATCAGTTCAAAGGAGGGTGAATCAGAAGCTGGCATGGAAAAATTTTGGGCCATTTCAAGTAGTTGATAAGATTGGAAAGGTGGCTTACAAACTGAAATTACCAGCAGATTCTTTAGTCCATGATGTTTTTCATGTGTCTCAACTCAAAAAGTTCTATGGCACACTACCCATGGCATCCCAGATTCCACCTTGGTTCTATGGGAGAGATGTCTCTGAAGTTCTGCAACCTACTGCTATTTTAGAGAGAAGAACAGTCAAGCAGCAAAACAAGGCAGTAGTGCAATATTTGGTTCAGTGGGAAGGTTATGCTGAATTTGAAGCTACATGGGAGAATGCAGAAGTATTTGAAAAGAAATACCCAAGTTTCCAACTGAATTGAGACTTGTGGGCAAGTCTTTTGAAGGGGGAAAGTATGATATGGGAAGATTTGAGCTGATAGCCTTTGGCAGGAAAAAAAAAAGTAGTTATAACTAACTACTTTCTGTTAGTTGTTATTCCTGTAATACGGGAAATCTGATTAAAAGTTTGCTAAGCTTCTGTTGTAATCAATCATCACATTTTATGAATAAAATCTTTTCTTCCTCTCCTCTAGTTTCTCTCTCATTTTGATTTCTTTCTCTTTTCTTCTCTTTCTCATCGTTTCTATTCAATTAGTCAGTATATACACTGACATATCTTTGCAGAGCTATCAGCCTGCATCAGAACAACAGCAATGCAATATGGTAGAAGTCAAGAACAGTTGATGAACTTAAAATGTTCTACTCTATCAAATTTTAGATGTATAGAGATGTTTTCTTCTCTAAAATATTTAAAGAGAAGACTATTGTAAAGACTTTCGGAAGGAAAAGTTTATTTCTGGGTTTCCTCCTTTATTTGCAGAAAGAGTCAGAAATAAACTTAGACATAAGAATGGTGGAACTATACCCTATAGTTAGTCAATATAGATATGAGAATCTAGCCTTTGAAGTAGTTGTTGAAGGGCTAAGTTTATGTAATGAGATTAAGCTTAAAAGACAGCTTAAAAAGCAACCAAGTAACCGACCTTCAGGTGATTTTCGCCAACAGTTTGGCTATGAAGAACTAGAAGATTTATTAAAAAGAAAGAAAACTCAAACTCAGCCTCTAAGCCTAAAATATTTTGAAAAAACGTCTATTAGTCTCCACACTGCTAATTCTTAAAAACTTAAAGTTAAATTTAAACTTCTTAATGCATCTGTATGTTCAAAAGGACTATGCATTGAACATACCTTTGTTTTAGTCAAAAAACTAAATTGTACAATCATTGTAGGATCTAATTTCTTAACAAAGATTATCCCAAAAAAGGAATATTTGCAGAAATAAGGGAAGAAATATTTTCTTTTGAATTCTTCGAAGAACTGGTTGGCACAGAAATTAATTGTCTCAAAAGACAATTAGAAAATAAATAAAAAATTTTAAGTTCCTTAAAAGAGGAAATTGATTCCAAAAGAATCAATGAAAAATTAAATTATGTAGAAATTAAGCAATAAATAGAAGATCTTAAACTTAGATTTGAACAAAAAGTTTGTGTAGAAATACTTAATGCCTTTTGGGATAGAAAAATACATTTAGTATTGCTTCCTTATGAGCCTGACTTTTAAAGAAAGTCAAATCCCATCCAAGGCTCGTCTAATACAGATGAATGATAGACATCTATAAATCTGTAAAAAAAGAAATAGATAAACTCTTAAGAAAGGGCTTAATTAGGAAATCCTACTCCCCGTGGTCATGTGCAATATTTCATGTTGAAAATGTAGCAAAAAAGGAAAGAGGGGTTCCTAGGTTGGTAATCAACTATAGGCCCTTAAATAAGGTGCTGCGTTGGATTAGATACCCTTTACCTAATAAAAAGTATCTTCTTAATTAACTTCATTCTGCCAAGATATTTTCAAAATTTGACATGAAAAGTGGGTATTGACACATTTAAATAAAAGAGAAAGATAAATACAAGACTGCCTTTACAGTCCCATTTAGACATTATGAACGGATTGTAATGCCATTTGGACTTAAAAATGCTCCATCACAATTCCAGAACATCATGAATGAGATCTTTAACCTATATCATCTTTTCACCATTGTCTACATTGATGATGTGCTAGTTTATGCCAAGAGTTTAGACAAGCATTTTAAACATCTGAAAGCTTTTCTTAATATAGTAAAGCAAGCAGAGCAAGTCTTGTGGTATCAGCGAAAAAAATTAAGCTGTTCCAAATCGCTGTTAGATTTTTAGGACACAACATAGAATTAAGGTCAATTAAACCAATTAACAAGGCAATTAAGTTTGCTTCTAAATTTCTAGATGAAAATTTGGATAAGAAGAAATTAGAACGTTTCTTAACAATTCTCAATTACATAGTAGACTTTTATAAAGACTTAGCTTTAGATGCTAAACCTTTATTTGATAGACTTAAGAAAAACTACGAACCATAGTCACCCAAATGCACGGCATGATAAGAACCCACTAGACGACTTGCCTAGGAACTCTTGAATCAATTGTTATGCGCACCCAAGAAACTAGAAACAAGTTGTAGATGATCCAATTAGAACTTAAAGAAACTAAGTCCTTAAAATTTTAATCTTGAAGATGCCACAAAGGTTGATCACTCCCCTTAATAAGTCAAGATATTATATTCTACAAAGAACACAAGAAAGCAAAGCTAAGCTTGCTGAAAATACCACAATATTATTAATGATATGATGAAATTCATTTTACATACTTGAAGCTTTTATATAGGGATGTAAACATCATAATCCTAAATAAAAGAAGTGTCCAAAACTAAGTAGGAATAGAAATCCTACCTTAAGTTGGAAAATAAAACTATAATCCTAATCCTATAAAGGAACCTAAATAACAATCCTAAACTAATAAGAAAACTTTAATAACAATCCAAATCTAATAAGGAAACCTAAAAAATAACAATCCTAACAAATAAGGAAACTTATTCCATGTAGAACAAAGAAATCTTCAAAAGCCCAAATTATCCATGCAACTTTAGGATTTAGCAGTGCAGGGCTATTTTATTTTTCTTCTTGCATATAAAGATAAGTGATTATCTTTGATGAAGCTTTGCAAACTTCAAGAACAGTCTTAGAACTTTCTAGAATAGTCTCTTTGTCATGCACTTCCATGATCAAGCCTTGTAAAGCCTCTATCATCCTCTTTGTCCTTCTCCTAGTCATTGGACTGTTGATTACTCGCAAAGGATCTTGAAAAGAATTGGGAATATTAGCTTGAACTATTTGGACTGCACTTTGATATCTATTATTTAGTCTCCGATTGCTTAAATAATGCTTACAAAGCCCAATTCTTCACGTCGTGTATCTTGAATTGTATTTTAGCCAATTTGCAATTTCTTATCTCTAGTTCTTGTGATTGGTCCACTTGGAAAACTTAATGGATCATATAAATACTACCCTTCAGTGCCTCTATTCTTATGCACAAGTTTCTCCTTTTGTATGCGTGATTGTGTAACTTCGTTTGCATCAGATTCTTTTTCTTATTTTGAGCCTTGTTTTTAGGCCTAGAGGTTGACTTTGAGTTTTCTTCCTTTTTAATAAATCTTCTAATTTAATTCTTCTTTTACTCGTTTAATATTTTATCTAAAGAGTGAAACTGATGTTTTTTAGTTTTATCTTTGATTTCTTGTTTCTTTGGTTGTTTTTTAGCCATTGATGGCTTCTCTTTTAGCCTCTTAATCAGGGATTTTATTAATTAAGTCCAAGATCATATTTTTTTCTTCTGTGAGGACATTACTATTTAATCCTTGCATTTTAAGGACTAAAGTGTAATAATCACAACTACATCCTTCAAAGTCACAACATTCTTCTTGTTTTGACTCTATTTCTTAAGAGGAATATGGGATATTATCCTCGAAATCTTCTTCAGAGCTGAACTGGTTTGTTAAAAACACTTGTATTAACTCCTTTTTAAGTCCTTCGTCTAAGCTTAGACTTTTGATTTTTGTCTCTATTTGACAGTTTATACTATAATGTCCCATTTTTCCACACTAATAACTAGTGGGATTCTTTTTCTTATTTTGAGCTTTGTTTCAAAATACTAGTTGGTTGTAAAGGAAATAGACTATGTTTAATAGCATAAAATAACGATTTTGTAATGATAGCTTTGTTTTTTTTTATCATTATTTAATGCTGCATAGAAAAAGAATCATGAGACGGTATTGAAATTTCAAATTCAATTAATGATTTAAGTTTCACTAGGACATGGACATATTCATATTCATTGTCATAGAATTGTCTGTCTCAAATATTGTTTTAGACACAAAATATAATAAACTAATTATTGACCTTAGTATCACATAACTCTAATTTTAATGATTACAAAACATGTCGTCTAATCAAAGAAATGAAAAAGGACGATTTAAGCTCAATGTACTAAGTCAAGATGCAAGCATAAAAGACGATATTTTATTGTGTATCTTATACATATAGACTTGTGTTCTTATAAGTATGTTATGCATTGATAGAAAGCTCAAGATGTTTTGTGCATATCATTTGTTTTGAAAATTATACTAAAATGTAAGTTTTTAAAACCTGAAATAGGGACCAAAATGCAAGATTTTGAAATCTTGAAAATGAACTGAAATGCAAAGTTTTTAAACTTGTAAATAGTTTTGTGAATAGTGCTCCTCAGTCAACTAAGTGTACCAACCTTGTCAATCAAACTGGATGCAGAAAGCCTCCCAAGTTTGGTCAACTAAATTGAACCACTAGTCGGCCAAACTAAATGACTTGGTCGATTGACATGCACAAAAATTTGAATTTCCAAATCATTAACGGAAAATAACTTCTAATTTTCAAATGTATCATAAATTTAAAACTTCATACTTATATTAGAACTTCTTGAAATATATTTTTGATAAACATAAAGTAATTACAACGTCAAATAACACATTTTTGAGCTTAAAACTGTGCAATACATAATAGGATGCCCAAGTACATTTATTTACATCATTCACACTTGTAGAGATCAAATTTGTTAGTCCTCTATCTTATCCTTGTACAATTTTGTTGTTGAAAGTAAAAGAAATGGGTCTTTCATTTGCTTGTATGGTTTTGGGAGTGTTTGGAGTGAGCCAAGTCTTGTAAAGATTGTAGGATACCATAAATCTTAGGTTGATTGAGTGTTTGGTAAGCAAACACTTGTAAGGATTGAAGGTACCATAATCCCTTGTTTGTAACAGCTAAGTCATTGTGGAGTTGAGACTGGTGATTAGTGAATACTTCTAATGGAGGTAGGAGTGGATGTAGATAGGTTTTTGTCAAACCACTATAAATCTTATGTTCATTTCTCTATCCTTGAACTCCTATGTTTGTGCTTTGCCTTAGTGATATTTCATTACTATAAAATCAAAATCAAAGTATAAATAATCAATTAAAGTTAGCAAAATAATTTGAAATTTAAAAAAGGTTAATAACATCTGCGTTGATATTGTCTAAAAATTAAATTAATGATATATAATAATTTTTTGAAAGGGTTACTAACATAAAATGTAGAGTTCAATCAATATAGCACAAATGTGATGGATTCAACATGGAACACAAACAAACTTAAATTTTTTTACTCAACATGATTTATAGAAAGTAAAAGATGTTCTTTACTTAAATATTCTCTAAACACATAAATTACTATATAGTAGAGTTAATACTATGGGTGCGAGTGGCCATTAATTCTAAATCCCAAGAAACGTTTTAAGAAAATAACTATATATTATATTTTTAGGCTATGAAATAGAGATTTTATGCATTAATTCTAATGATTTTCTATTATATCAATTAAAATAAATAAGTGTTAGTGATAAAGTTTATTTGAATATCTTTTTATAAATGCTACAACTTCTAAGTGGTAATATCCAAGTATAGGTTGTCTCAAGTAATAAAAGTTCAGAAGTTAGAGTATCGATTGATATATTCAAGAAAATCGAAATATTTAAGGATTGGCAACCTGAATAGGGGTCATTCGAACTGTCATAACTTTCTCTACCAAGCTCCCAATTGCATGAGTTGTTTTGCATTACAAACTAGACATTTTCCTTTAATATCTCATTTGCTCACACATTCCAAATGATGCGTTCCCAGTAATTCGAGCAAAATGAGCGTTTATTCTAGTAAGGTGAAATAAGTCCCACATTGCTTAGAAACGTTAGGCAAGGCCAATGGGTCACACTATATAAAGAAACCACATTTCACCTTCAAGGTATCAAGAAGAGCCCCAAGAGAAGAAACAACTTAATATGAACCTCGTCAATGATGTGACAAAACTCAATACCAAACGTGATATTGAACCTTACCAACAATGTGATAATCGACACCAAATATGATACAGAATCCCAAGATTTTTAAGACACAAGTTTGTTTAGCCTTGACTCGTTACCTAGCAAGATAAGAAGTAAGAATTATGATTATTCAAGACGTTACACCAAGAATCAAGGTGATAAGTCTAGTTATTAAACGCCACAAGAATACGATTCTTGAAAAGTTAACAAGTTCTTTAAAAGAACCAAAGAAAGAGTTTATTTCTCATTGAAAACAATCTTATAAGAACAAATGTTCTTAATTCCAATGTAATGTTAGCCGATATGTATAAATCCTAAATAAAATAGAAATAAAAATTAAGTAGGAATAGAAAATTCTAAATTAAAGAGAAAAATTATAATCCTAACCTAATAAGAAAACCTAAATTACAATCTTAAACAAAATGAGATACTAATTCTATATAGAATAAGAAATCTTCAAAATCCCAAATTATCTATGCGGCATAAGAATTTAGTAGCGCAGGGATATTTTATTCTTCTTCTTGTAGCCTACTTGAATTTTTGTCATGTATTCAGCACATCCCTTGTAATTTTTGCCTACTTGAAAGCTTGATGGATTATGTGAATACTGCCCTTGAGTCCCTCCCAAGCCACTTGAGAGTTCTCCCTCTTATATGAATGGTTGCACAACTTTGTTCGCATCACAACTCAAGTTGGACCTTTTTGTAGTCCAAAATTTATTCAAGGAGAAAATGAGTTTTATCTCTTTATTAATGTGAACAAAGATGCGCAATCATGTATACAAGAGAGGGAACTCCCACGAGAGCTTGAAGGGACTCAAGGGCAACATTCACATAATCCAATAATCTTCTGAAGTGGGCAAAAATTGCAAGAGATGGCTGAATACATAACAAAAATTTAAGTGGGTTGCAAGAAGAATAAAATAGTCTTGCACTTCTAAATAATCCTTATGCCACACGAATAATTTGGGCTTTTGAAGATTTTCTTGTTCTATATAGAATAAGATTCCTTGTTTGTTTAAGATTGTTTTTTTTTTTTTGTTTCCTTATTAGATTAAGATTGTTATTAAAGTTTCCTTATTAGATTATGATTGTTATTAAAGTTTTCTTATTAGATTGAGATTGTTATTTAGGTTCCCTTATAGGATTAGGATTATAGTTTTATTTTCCAACTTAAGTTAGGATTTCTATTCCAACTTAATTTTGGACACTTCTTTTATTTAGGATTATGATGTTTACATGCCTATATAAAGGCTACGAGTATATAAAACGAATTTTCATCATATCATTAATAATATTAAGATATTTTCAGCAAGCTTAGCTTTGCTTTCTTGTGGTCTTGGTAAAATACAATATCTTGACTTATTAAGGGAATGATCAACCTTTGTAGAGGTCTTCAAGATTAGAATTTTAAGGATTTAGTTTCCTTAGGTTCTAATCTAATCATCTACAACTTGTTTTCTATTTTCTGGGGTGCGCATAACAACTGATTCAAGAGTTCCTAGGGCAGGTCATCTAGTGGGCTCTTATCATTTAATGCTTTCACTTATTTAGCTAATAATTGAATGATTTGTTGTGCATGATAATCTGAGAATGATGTATGTATTTTTCCACAAATTGAATGAAAGACAGAAATGTGCCAACGTGATTTGTGCGATTTTATGTGAAATATCATTGATCTTAATGTGCTCAAATATAATTAAATTTGCACAGACATATTGCGAATTATTATATATTGAGTGATTCTACTTCTACTCGAGATAGGGTTGTAGATAAATTGGAATGTTTTTTGTCATATAAAATGACAATTGATTGTATTACTAGGCTTCGGTATTAGATTGGTTAAGTGAATCAGATGCCTTAATATTTTTCTAATTGGTGAAGACTTGTTCCTAATACGTTATTGTTTTATTTATTCTAGCAACTTTCATTATTAATTTAATTTGATTTACTTTCATTTCCTAAAATCAAATTGCACAAGTCATTTAATTATCAAATAACTTAGAACTAGAATAATTTCGATAGTTAATAAGTAAATAGTTCTTGTGGGTTCGACATCCTATTTTATCACTATATTACTTGTTACGATTACATGAACTTGAAGATTTTCACAACACTTTCTAGCCTTCATGAAAAGTTCTCCTCAACAGTCGTTTGTTATGTTGCAGCTTGGTTTTTCTTTGTATATTGTGGCATTCTCGTATAGCTCATGCCGAATCCCATCTAGCTTATTAAGCTGCAACTTTCTATGAACATTGGTGTTATTCAAATCAAAGTTGAGTTTCTTAATGGCTTAATATGCTTTATGTTCAAGTTCCATAGAAAAGACTCATGCCAATAGGTGTCTTATATGCAGTTCTATAAGCCCATAATGCATCATTTAATCTTTAATACCAATCCTTCCTATTAGTATTGACTGTCTTTTTAGGAGTGTTTTATCTCCCTAATACTAATTTCAACTTGACCACTGTTTTGAGGATGATAAGGTGTTGCCACCTTATGAGTCACACCATACTTTTTCATTATTGCATCAAAACATTTATTGCAAAAGTGTGATCCTCCATCATTAATGATAGCCCTAGGGATGCCAAATCATGGAAAATGGTTCCCTTTAAAAATTGCAAGACAATCCTATGATCATTAGTGTTACATGCTTGTGCTTCAACTCATTTGGACACATAATCCACACATACAATAGTGTAAATGAAGCCAAAAGAAGGAGGAAATGGACCCATAAAATTAATACCCCATACATCAAACAATTTCATAATTAACATGCTAGTAAGAGGTATTTGATTTCCTGAAGAAATATTATCAACCTATAGACATCTATCAAATGTGGAGCAATACACATATGTGATGTGCCGAAAAAAACAAAACAAATATTTTCTTGTGGGTTTTTGTAGAATTCTAAATTGATTAAGGAATGTTACGATTTTGATCTCAATAAATGAAGTGTAGAAGGCTAGCAATTACCTATTTGATAAGAAGAAGTCGCCACAAACAAATAAAAGCTAGGTTGATTCGCCACACTTAGATAAAAGAATATGAGTGATAAGAATCTATTTAATTGAGGGCGAAATCGCGTTCTGCGATTTTTTTCAGAAATAATGACCATGTCCAACATGTTATTTTGGCCTTTAAATAGCATTCTAACAATATGCGGCTGCTAAAAAAAAAAATAACATATAGAGAAAAATAAATTCTAACCTAGGAAACATTACAATGTGCTAGGCTGTGCACCCTTATTTAATAAAAAACCAAAAATAACTAAACCTAGTAGATAAATGACATGGGTTGGGCTGATGAAGAACTTAACAATAATAGAAGATAAGAAAAATGAAATTAAATAAGAATGCCTAACCTTCCAAGAAAGTGAGCAAGGTCAACAATTTGGGCTTTTTAATGCTTTGGCCTCCAGATTTTCCAAATGGGCTATGTTCACTCTGAGAAGTAATTCAAGTGTTGTCTGAAGTTTCTTAACCATGGAACAAGTGATCGGCCCAACACTGGGAACCGTGCAACCTTAGGCAGCCTCTACATCTCCATAGATCACATCCTTTTCCCACGGTTGAATAGGATTTATCCTCAAATCCAACTCTTCGCTATTCCCCAAATACGATGTTAGATCCCTGACATTGAATGTGGCTGATACATTATATTCCCTCAGCAAATCGATCTTGTAGGCATTGTCATTCACCTTCTCTAACACTTTGAAAGGCCCATCTGCCCATGGCATAAGTTTGGACTTCCTTTGGTTTGGAAATATCTCTTTACGAAGATGAATCCACACAAGATCACCAGGAACAAGCTGAGTTGGCTTTCTTCCTTTATATGCCGCTTTTGCGTAAGCTGTATTTCTCTTCTCTATGTGCTGCTTTGCATCTTCATGTAATTGTTTAATCAATTCAGCCTTTTTCTTCCCGTCCATACATACTCACTCGCTGGTTAGAATTGGTCTAAATCAAGTGGCGTAATTGGATTAAATCCATAAACCACCTCAAATGGTGAATGCTTAGTTGCATTGTGCATGCTTCTATTATACGTAAATTCAACAAAAGCTAAACAACCATCCCAATTCTTCAAATTCTTGTTAACAATAGTTCTAAGTAAAGAAGACAATATACGATTTACCACTTTAGTTTGGCCATCTGTTTGCGGATGGCAAACTGTCCTAAAAAGCAGTCTCGTGCCAAGCTTTTTCCATAAGGTTTTCCATAAGTAACTTAAAACTTTCGCATCCCGATCAGACACTATACTCTTTAGTATTCCATGCAATCGTACAATTTCTCGAAAGAATAAATTTGCCACATGAGAAGCATCGTCGATTTTATGACAAGGAACAAAGCGAGATATTTTTTAGAACCTATCGATAGTAACCATAATCGAACCTTTCCCTCTCTATGTCCTTGGCAACCCAAGAACAAAATCTATACTCACGTCAACCCAAGGCTGATCTGGTACAAGTAACGGCATATACAATCCATAAGCAACCTACTTACTCTTTGCCTTCTTAGAAGTCATACATCTCTCTAGTATGCGATGCATATCTCTAATCATTCCTGGCGAATAGAAATGCTCTTTAACTAGTTCCAAAGTTTTCTTCTCACCAAAATGTCCAGCCAAACCACCACCATGTGCCTCTCTTACTAAAACGTTTCCTAATAGATCCATTAGGAAGCATAGTCTTTCAGATCTAAACAAATATCCTTTATGCCTATAGAACCCCCTAATTGCCCCTTTTTCACATGCGAAGTAAATGAAAGCAAAGTTTGGATCATCTAAATATTGATTTTTGATCAATTCAAAACCCATTAACTTAACATTTACCATGAAGATCAAAGTATACCTCCTTGATAGCGCATCAGCTACCACATTTACATATATTTTTTTGTATTTGATGACATAAGGAAAAGTCTCTAAGAACTCTACCCACTTGGCATGTCTGCGATTCAATTTTCTTTGCCCCTTCAAATGCTTCAAGAACTCATGATCTGTGTGAATAACAAACTCTTTGGGCAACAAGTAATGCTGCCAAGTCTCTAAAGCTCCAATTAATGCATAAAACTCCTTATCATATATTGAATAATTCAGGCTCACCCCATTCAACTTTTCGCTAAAATATGCTATAGGCCGTCTATATTGCATAAGAATAGCTTTAATTCCCACTCCTGATGCATCACACTCCATTTCAAAAGTCTTTAAAAAATTAGGGAGAGCTAAAATAGGAGTTGAACACAACTTCTCCTTAATCAACTCAAAACACTTCTGGGCAGGCTCGGTCCATCTAAACTCTCCACCTTATTTAATACATTCAGTCAAAGGAGTAAGAATAATACTGAAATTTTTCACTGAACCTTCTGTAAAAGGATGTTAACCCATAGAAACTCTTTACCTCCGACACATTAGTAGGCATAAGCCACTCCTTAATAGCTTTCACCTTCTCCCCATCAATTTCAACCCCATGCTGCGAAACCACATAACTGTGAAAGATAACTCGGTATTGATAGAATTGACACTTCTTTAAATTGCCAAATAGTTTCTCTTGTCGAAGTACTTCAAATACTTCCCTAAGGTGCTCCAAATGTTCCTCAGAATTCTTGCTATAAATCAAAATATCATCAAAATAAACCACTATAAATCTGCTAATAAACTTACGAAGCACATGATTTATTAGTCGCATGAAAGTGCTTGGTGCATTAGATAAGCCAAATGGCATAACTAGCCACTCATACAATCCATGTTTTGTTTTGAATGCAGTCTTCAACTCGTCTCCCTCTTTCATTCGAATTTGATGGTATCCACTCTTCAGATCCACCTTTGAAAACACCTTAGAACCATGTAACTCAGCAAGCATATCATCCAACCTAAGAATAGGATAGCGATACTTCACTGTTATTTTATTTATTGCTCGACTATCCACACACATTCTCATAGTCTTATCATTCTTCGGCACTAATAAAGCTGGCACTGAACAAGGGCTTATTGACTCCCTCACATAACCCCTATCTAACAACTCGGATACTTGCTGCTGCAACTCCTTGGACTACTCTAGATTACTCCTGTAAGCTGGTCTATTTGTTAAGGCAGCCCCCGGTATGAGATCAATTTATTGCTCGATCCCTCTAATTGGTGGTGGCCCCTTTGGTAGCTCTTCTGGAAATACATCAGCAAATTCTTCTAAAAGCTTCTCAATTTGTAGTGGTAAGGAAGTACTCTCACTTGTTGACAACTCTTTCACGATTAGCATTAGAATTGGTTTGTGCATGGACAAGGCTTGCTCAACCTCCCTTTTGCTCACAAATAAACTTTCCTTCTTTTCCTTCTCACCCAACAATTGGTCTCTCTGCACTTGTTGCGGATTAGAAGGTGTTAAGGCTATCTTTTTCTCATCCTTAGTAAAAGAATAGGTATTTTTGAAGCCACAATATACAGCTCTCCTATCATATTGCCATGGTCTTCCCAAAAGCAAATGGCTTGTATTCATGGGAACCACATCACATAGCACTTCATCTTTATATGATTTCCTAATCGTAAATGGAACCAAACGTTGGTGCGTAACTCTCACTTCTCCATCATTATTCAACCATTGCAGCTTATATGGGTACAGGTGCTTTGTTGTTGCTAAGTTTAACTTTTTCACCAAGGTGGTGGAAACAACATTGGTGCAGCTCCCTCTATCTATAATAACTCCACATACCTTCTGGTTGATTATGCACCTTGTATGAAAGATGTTCTCACGCTGCTCAATATTTACCTTTGCTTGTAAATTCAAGGCGTGTCGAATTACAAGTAATTCCCCTTCATCAGCATACTCTACAATGTCTTCTTCCAAACACTTATGCTCTTCCTCCTCCAATGTTGCTTCATCTTCACTCTCTATCTCCCCTTGCGACTCTCGAATGATCATTACTCTCTTATTTGGGCATTCAAAAGCAATGTGCCCATGGCCAAGACATTTAAAACATTTGATATCTCGAGACCTTCTTTAAGGTTTTGGATCACTCACTTTGTCCTTTCCCTTAGCCAAGTTTGTTGGTTGTCTGCTAAAGTCACCTTTTTCCACCCGCTTGCTACTCTAATTTAAAGCTAAATATCGGGGCGTTGAGTGGCTTGACTTTTTTTCAATTTGTCGTGATACACTCTTAATATTCGTACCTTGCTTAAATTGCCTCTCCACTTTAATAGCTAACTTGATCACATCCTCCAAAAATATGAAAGGCAATAACTCTACCTTATCTACAATATCTTTGTCCAGCCCCCTAAGAACCTTGCAATGGTCTGCTCTTGAGGTTCTTGTAAGTCACACCTCATCATCAACATTTCAAATTCTTTAACATAGTCTTCAACGCACATCCCTCTTTGCCTAAGACTTTGTAATCTGATTTATAGTTCTTGTCTATAGTATTCAAGAACAAAGCGGTTTTGCATTATTCTTTTCATGACTCTCTAACTCCTAATCTACTCTTCTTCGTCTCTCCTATGTTGTGCCTTTTAAGTTTTCCCACCATAAATTAACATAATCTGTAAATTCAAGAGCGGTTAATTTGCATTTGTTAACCTCAGAATATTCTTGGCACTCGAATAATTTTTTCGCTTGCTACACCCATTCCAAATACTCCTCGTGTGAACTGGTCCCTTTAAATGGCAAAATCTTCATTTTTATATTGTTTCCCAAAATCCATTGTTGCCTCCTTTGCCAAGGTTGTGCTATCGTTTCCTCATCATCTCTGGGTTCATCACCCAATTCAACACAATCAGCCCCTCTTGTTGCCTAAGCCTTATGTTGTTGTGGTCGTTGTCGCTCTACTAATCTTTCAAATGCTTAAGTCAAACGAGTAAGTTGCTCCATCATCTCTTCTCGTTTGCGTTGAAGTCCCATGATTTGCGCTTGCTGCAAAGGAAAACCTCTTGGAACTGTCAAGTCTTCTTCTTCCATGATTTAGATTAGATCATTTAAAGGAATAAAAATCACTAAAGTCATGTGTTTATCCATAATACACACAATCTAGACCTAGAACCTTGCTCTAATACCAATATGATGTGCCAAAAAAAAACAAAACAAATGTTTCGTTGTGGGTTTTTGTAGAATTTTGAATTGATTAAGGAATGATATGATTTTGATCTCAACAAATAAAGTGTAGAAGGCTAGCAATTAAATGTTTGATAAGAATAAATCGCCACAAATAAATAAAAGCTAGGTTGATTCACCACACTCAGATAGAAGAAGATGTGTGATAATAATCTATTTGATTAAAGGTGAAATCGCGTTCTGCAATTTTTCTAGAAAATAATGACAATCTCCAACATATTGTTCTAGCCTTTAAATAGCATTCTAACAATATGCGACTGCTAAAAAAAATAAATTCTAACCTAGGAAATATTACAATGGGCTGGGTTGTGCACCCTTATTAAATAAAAACCCAAAAATAACTAAACCTAGTAAATAACTGACATGGGCTAGGCTAATGAAGAACATACCAATAATAGAAGATAAGAAAAACGAAATTAAATAAGAATGTCTAATCTACCAAGAAAGTGAGCAAGGTTAACAATTTGGGCTTTAATGCTTTGGCCTCCAGATTTTCTGAATGGGTTGTGTTCACTCTGAGAAGTAATTCAAACATTGTCTGAAGTTTCTTAGCCATGGAACGAGTGATCAGCCCAACACTAGGAACCACACAACCTTGGGCAGCCTCTACATTACCACAGATCACATCAATACGCATCCTTAAAAAGAGTAGGCCAATAAAAATCTTGTGGGCTGTCTTCTTAGCTCCAAAATATCCACCACATGCATAAGAATGGCAATAAAATTTAGAATTTGGTACACAACCTCATTATAATGGAACACAGACAATGTCTGAATGTTTCGTGATGTGCTTAAGTTTTATACAAAATTTATCATACTTTCACTCTTAATTTTATGCTAATTCATATTTATTTTACTTAATTATTTGAGTTTTTTCTCATTGAGTTTGTTCAAGTCATTACTTTGAGTTTGGTTCTTTATTTTTGTAGGAGAAAAGCCCAAAAGCCCAAGAAATGGAAAGAAATCAACAAGACTCGTTTGTACTGAACATAGTTAGTATTTTTTAGTGTATCTTTGTACTAAAAAATCGTATTTGAGTAATTCAAAATACTTTAAAAACTATACATAATGATTAATAAACCCACCTTTCATGGAAAAAGTGGAGACAAGTGGGAGACAACTTTTCCTTAACAAGGGAGAGTGAATTTGGAGTGTTTTTGAAGACCACATGGGAAAATGAAAGAAGGGAATGATCAGAACAAGGAAGAGAGGTTTTTTTCTTACCATTGGGAGATTTTGAAAGTTTAAAGAAAAAAGGGAAGGAAAAGGAAGACAACTTGAAGCTTGTTAGAGGCTAAAGTCTTTAATCTATATAGAGTTTTTCTTCCTCAACTCTTTACTTCTCTTTTTGAAATTTTCATTATGATTTTCAATTTGATTATGGTGTGTTGTAATTTCATTATGAACTAATTTTTGTTAACTAGGGCAAAGATGTAACCTAGATAAGAACATCAATTTCTAGAACATCGATTTATTATTCAATATTGAGTGTTCATTATTGTGCTTAATGCTTTTAAATATTTGAATGATTTGTAAACTATATTGATCTAAGAAGTGATTTATATATTTTGACAATATAATAAACACAATGAATTACATGTTAGATATAGATATACTATCATGATTCATGCAGAACTAATATAATTATCATTGTGTTTAATTAACTTTTATAAATTCACATGGAGATATAGTAAATTAATATGTGTAAGTATTTTTGGTAAATCTTGAGAAAGATTATCAAATAAATTAGAATAATTTTCTGTCAATATAGGTAACAAATTGAAACAACACAATTTAAGAAATTGAGTTCAATTAGTAATGGTGAAATCTACTGCCCTAGTGTTTTAATCAATTGGAAGTCACAATTTCATTTTGTTAGTTCAATTTAAGTTTTCATAATTTCTTGTTAATCAAGATATATTAATTGAATTCTTCAAATAAATTTAGGATTAATTACCTTCAATAATTAAAAAATTAATCAATCCTCGTGGAAACGATACTTGACTTATCATATACTACTTGTTAACGATAATGTACACTTGCGTTTAATATGAAAAATCCACAACACTTCGCAATTGCTCTCAATTTGTCTCTTTGAAACTTGCTAATTTTTGTGGTAGTTGTCCGCTCATTATAAAATTTACAATATCTGCATACCATGGAATCTCATTAAGCAAGCCAAACAATTTCTCATTCAAAAAGTTATCATCTAATGGCGACTTAGTTCACGAACAAGCCTTGATAAATAGTAGGCCACCATATTTTTTACTCCTTTCTTGTCTTTGATGACCAAATCGAACTCTTGGAGTAGGACAATTCATCTTATCAACCTTGGCTTTGCATCAATCTTTGACAAAAGATACTTTAAGGCTACATGGTTAGTGAAAACAACTTTAGTCCTAATTAAATAAGATCGAAATTTCTCTTAAGCAAATACCACAACCACAAGCTCTTTTTCCATCATGGAATAATTGAGCTAAGCTTCATTCAAGGTGTGACTCGTATAGTAGATTACACATGGCATCTTGATGCTTCTTTGGCCAAGATAAGCACCCACGGCCTAATCACTTGCGTACACATAAGTTCAAATGGCAAAGACCAATCTGAAGGCATGATAATGGGAGTAGAAGTTAGTAATGATTTCAAAGTACTAAAAGTATTTAAACAATCATCATCAAAAACAAACTTTACATCGCTTGCAAGTAAATTCGTGAATGGCCTTGCAATTTTTGAAAATCCTTGATCAAATCTCTTTCACATTCATCAATGGCAAACATGATTTGAATTAAATCCACCTTGGCTTTGTCAACTTCAATTCCATCGCAAGAAACAATATCGCTAGGTATTATACCTCTCTTTACTATAACATTGCACTTTTTTCCAACTAAACACAAGGGTAGTCTCAACATATCTTTTCAAAACAAGAGAAAAATTAGCCAAACAATTATCAAAAGATGAACAGAAAACAGAAAAATCATCTATAAAGACCTCAATAGACTTATCTACCATATCCAAAAATATGCTTATTATACAGCTTTGAAACGTGGCAGCTACATTGCATAATCCAAATGGCATTCTTCTATACGCAAAGGTGCCCATGCGAATGTGGTATTTTCTTGGCCTCTAGGATCAATTGCAATCTAATTATAGCCTGAATAACCATCTAAGAAACAATAATAACTATGAGCAGTAAGTCTTTCTAGCATTTGATGCATGGGAAAATATCTTTTATTGTGCTAGTGTTTAATTTCCTATAATCTATGCATACACGTTGATATGAACCTCGCCAGTATTGTGATGCAACCAAACACAAAATTTAGTAACAACCCCAAGATTTTCCCAAGTTGCAAGTTTGTTGAGACTTGACCCGTACCCTAGTTAGATAAGAACCAAGATTACGGTTGTCAAAACGCCACACCAAGAATTCTTAAGAATCTTTCAATAATCTAGATGATAAATTTGGTTATTTTGAACGGCACAAGAAATTAAACTTGATGAGTTCAAGAATAAGAATTTGTAACAAATAACTCAACACTCAAAATTGCTTGTTTAATTTCACAAATTAAGGTCTTTTATAGGCAAATATAGAGAGAAAACGCCAAATGTTAGGCCAACAACCATTTACCTAACAATTGAATAACTAATACAAACTTTCATACCTTTGAAAATCTCATAAACAAATTTCAAATATAATGATTTAAACAATGACGTCATACGTATTTTGATATAAGCAATTACATCATTTAAGATTCTTAAAATTACATCAATGAACTAAAAATTTATTTTTCGGATATTTAGGCTCCAACTGCTTGAATACTGCTCACAAAGCCTAATTCTTCACGTCGTGTATCTTGAACTACATTTGAGCCCATATCTTTTCAATTAATCCATTTAAACCAATTTGCAATTCCTTAGCTCTAGCTCTTATGATTGGTCCACTTGGCAAACTTAATGGATCATATGAATGCTTCCCTTGAGTGCCTTCATTCTTATGCATGAGTTTCTCCTTTTGTATGTGTGATTGTGTAACTTCGTTTGCATCAGATACATTCTTCGCTTGAAAAGGATTTTTCTGCAAACCATTCCTTACATCAAAAGGAGATAAGTCAGAAACATTAAAGTTTACACTAACCCCATACTCATTTGGTAGTTCAAGCTTGTGGGCAATATCATTGATTCATTCTACTACTTGAAATGGAGCATCACCCCTTGGCAGAAGTTTAGAATGTCTTTGCTCAGGAAAACGATCCTTCCTCATATGCAACCAAACCCAATCTTTTGGTTCAAAAACAACCTTCTTGTGTCTCTTATTGACTTGCTTGGCATATTACTCCGTCCATCATCCTATGTGTTGCTTTGCTTTCTCATGAATTTGCTTAATAAAATCAGCTTTTATCTTGCCATCTAGATTAACTCGTTTACTCAAAGGCAAATGAGTTAAATCCAAAGGAGTTAGTGGATTAAATTCATAGACAATCTCAAATGGTGAAAAGTCAGTTGCAGCACGAATACAGTGATTATAAGCAAATTCAGAATGTGGCAAGCAATCTTCCCAAGTTTTCAAGTTCTTTTGTATGATAGCATGCAACAAAGTAGACAAGGTCCTATTCACTACTTCGGTTTGACCATTAGTTTGTGGATGACAGGTAGTATAAAATAATAATTTAGTTCCCAACTTTCCCCACAAAGCCATCGAAAAGTGACACAAAAACTTTCTATCCCGATCAAATATAGTAGTCCTCTAATGTGAACAAAGCTGCGCAATCATGCATTCAAGAGAGCTTGGAGGGACTCAAGGGCAGCATTTACATAATCTACCAATCTTTTCAAGTGGGCAAAAATTACAAGAGATGGGCTGAACACATGACAAAAAGTTCAAGTGGGCTACAAAAGAAGAATAAAATAGCCCTGCGCTTCTAAATCCTTGTGCCATATAGATAATTTAAGCTTTTGAAGATTTCCTTGTTCTATATGGAATAAGATTCCTTGTTTGTTTAGGATTGTTCTATATGGAATAAGGTTGATCACGTCCTTGATAAGTCAAGATATTGTATTCTACCAAAAATACAAGAAAGCAAAGCTAAGCTTGTTGAAAATACCTCAATATTATTAAAGATATGATGAAATTCGTTTTACATACTTGTAGCTTTTATATAGGCATATAAACATCATAATCCTAAATAAAAGAAGTGTCCAAAATTAAGTAGGAATAGAAATCCTAATTTAAGTTGGAAAATAAAACTATAATTCTAATCCTATGAGGAAACCTAAATAACAATCCTAATCTAATAAGAAAACTTTAATAACAATCCTAATCTAATAAAGAAACCTAAAAAAATAACAATCCTAAACAAATAAAGAATCTTATTCCATATAGAACTAGGAAATCTTCAAAAACCTTAATTATCCATGTGGCATAAGGATTTAGAAGCATAGGGCTATTTTATTCTTCTTCTTGTAGCCCACTTAAACTTTTGTCATGTATTCAGCCCATCTCTTGTAATTTTTGCCCACTTGAAAAAATTGTTGGATTATGTAAATGCTACCCTTGAGTCCGTCTAACCTCTCATAAGAGTTCCCTCTCTTGTATGCATGATTGCATAGCTTTGTTCACATCATCCTCAGTATGCCATGCAACCTAACAACCTCTTTGAAAAATAAATCAACTATATGTGATGCATCATTAATTTTATGACATGCAATAAAATTTGTCATCTTAGAAAACCTATCAACAACCAAAAAAATTGAATCTCCCCTGCTCTTTGTCCTAGGTAATCCCAGAACAAAACACATAGAAATATCGACCTAAGGTGCACTAGGAATAGGAAGTGGTGTATACAATCTATGTGGTTGTTGCCTAGACTTAGCTTGCCTATAAGTAATGCATGTCGCACAAATCTTTTCTACATCACATTTTATAGGTGGCCAAAAGAAATGCTCATACAATACGTCTAAAGTCTTAACTACGCCAAAGTGACCTATCAAACCACTACCTAGTTTCCTAATTTATTTAAGATTGTTATTTTCATTTCCTTATTTGATATAAATAAGGATGCACACAAGAGCAAAAATCCAATTCAATTACCTAGTGGTCCCATTACAAGAGCAAAAATAAAGAAATTCAATGATGCATTAAATGGAATGATTGAAGGCTTGTGGAATAATCTTGCAACAATTTAGGAGTGCAAGGAAGAGTCAAATATCAAGCTTGGACTTCAAGACAATAATCAAAGCTTGGTAACATTGACACTAGTAGAAATAAGAAGGGAAAACTTGAAGATTGAAGCTTTTATAGGATTCGAATTCTCAAATCTGTATATGGCCATATTCGAATGATGTTTCAAGACTAAACAAGTATGTACAAGCCTTTTATTTGCGATTCGAATGGGATCTTTATCATGATGCAAATTTCGGATTCCATTTGCCATTTTAAGTAACTTTGCTACTCAAGCCCATTATCTATCTTAGTATTATTTATAAACATATGATATTTAGTTTGTTATGTGTTTGGACTGTTTATGTTAATCATTAAGCCCAATCAGTTTGTTTTAATATAAGTTAGAATAAGTTTATTTTTGTGGCCAAACACTCCAATTAAGGTTATTGATTCCTTGGTCATATGCTGCAATGTACGGGGATTACTTTTTTTGAATGAAAATTAAAATTAAGAGTGTTTCTCTTATTTTTTATTCTTGCTTAAATCGAGGTTCTTACAATCAAAGCTAATTACTTTGGAAGTATTATATTCCAAGTTTCTCTTTCGCAAGTTAAAATTGGGTTGCAGACTTTGTTAAATCTGATTTAGCTATCCAAGGAGTTGCTTCCACACGTAAAGATAATGGGTCTCAAGTTTAACATACTAGGGGTTTGTATCATTATAAGATTAGGATTATAGATTTTCCCTTTATTTTAGAATTTTTATTTCAATTTAAGCTAGTATTTCTATTTATTTAGGATAATGATGATGTTTACATGCCTATATAAAGGCTACAACTATGTAAAACGAATTTGATTATATCATTAATAATATTGAGGTATTTTTCAGCAAGCTTAGCTTTGTCTTCTTGTGTTTTTGGTAGAATACAATATCTTGACTTATTAAGGGAGTGATCAACCTTTATGATGTCTTTAAGATTGGAATTTTAAGGACTTAGTTTTTTTAAGTTCTAATCTAATCATTTACAATTTATTTTCTAGTTTTTGGGGTGTGCATAACAACTAATTCAAGAGTTCCTAAAGCAGGTCGTCTAGAGGATTCTTATCACAAGTAAGGTATGTTTTTCCAACAAATTATACAATGGCTTGACTATCTTTCAAAAATCTTTAATGAACATTCGGTATAAATCGGCATGTCCCAAAAAAGTCCGAATGCATTATACATTGGTTGGAAGAGGGAGCTTCTCAATGGTATATGTCTTTGGCCTATCATTTTCAAACCTTTTTTGTGATACCTGATGTCCAAGAATAATGCATTCTTTTACATTAAAATGGCATTTAGCACCAAGTTCTTTTCTTCACGTCATGTCAACGCAATGGATAAGTTGTGTAGGCAAGGATTAAATGATGTCCCAATCACTAAAAAGTCTTCTATAAACACCTATATAATTCTTCCCCCATATCTGAGAAAATTGCCATCATGCAAAACTAAAAAGGTGCAGAAGCATTACATAACCCAAATGGCATGTAACATAAGCAAATGTATCATATGGACATGTAAAAGTGGTCTTCTCATAATTCTGGTGTTATAGCTATTTGATTGTGTCTTAAATAACCATCCAAGAAATAGCAGTACTTATATCTAGCAAGACAATCAAATGCTTGATCTATTAACAATAGCAAAAAATGATCATTTCGAGTTATATTGTTTAGCTTTCGATAGTTAATACATACTCTCCGTCCCATAATTGTCTTCGAATGAATTAGCTCATTTTTGTCATTTTTCACTACTGTCATGCCACCTCTCTATGACACTACTTGCACTGGCTCAATTATGAGCTGTCTAATATAGCATAAATGATACTAGCAATAAGAAGCTTCAAAACCTCTGCACAAACAACTTCTTTCATAGTCAAACTAAACCTCTTTCGGTGCTTAATGGATGGATTATAATCTTTGCATCAAAATTTTATGTCAGAAATTGACTAACCCGAAATAGATTCATGTTTTCTCAATATGCTAACAACTTCTCTTCCTCCTCTTGACTCAAATTGACTAAAATCATAATCGAAAAGGTGGAGTCTTCACCCAAAAAGAAAAAACGTAATGGAGATCGAGGTGTAGTCCAAATGATTCAAGCTAATATTCCTAATTCCTTTCAAGATCCTTTACAAGGAATTGGTGGTCCAATGACTAAAGTAAAGACAAGAAGGATGAAAGAGGCTTTATAAGGCCTAATCATGGAAGTGCATAACAAAGAGGCTATTCTAAAAGGTTCTAAGGCTGTTCTTGAAACTTCCAAAACTTCACCCAAGATAATCACTTATCTTTATGTGCAAAAAGAAGAATAAAATAGCCCTGCATTACTAAATCCTCATGCCACATGGATAATTTGGGCTTTTGAAGATTCTTTATTGTATAAGAAATAAGTTTCCTAGTTTGTTTAGAATTTTTATTTTTTTAGGTTTCCTTATTAGATTACAATTGTTATTAAGGTTTTCTTATTAGATTAGGATTGTTATTTAGGTTCCCTTATTGGATTAGGATTATAGTTAGTTTTCCCAACATAAGTTAGAATTTTTATTCCTACTTAATTTTGGACATTTCTTTTATTTAGGATAGTTGAAGTTTTTAGAATCTGATAAGTTTTCTGTATTTCATTTCTTATATTGCGGCTTGCACCAAATGATTACAATAGTGGCCTTTTATATTGAGGCACACAGGAGATTTACAAACCCTAGAGAATAAAGTGAAATTTATTCTATGTTAGTCTGTGTGTATTACAAAATCATCACCATAGAAATTTAGATTTTCTTCTTTGCAAGTGATGTGTAAACCATCTGTGCAGTGCATGCCATAGCTGTTGTCCCGTACTTGTTTTTTATTCTGTAGCAGCGGCTGGGAATTCTTCTGATGTTGGGCCTTAGCTAGATACAAGTTTGGTCTTTGGGCTAGGCAGAATGATCCACTAGTTTCAACATCCTCCCTCAAACTCAAGGTTCTTTCTTTAACCTTGAGCTTGTTCCTGAATTGACAAAAATTTTCTACACTAAAGGCCTTTGTGAAGATTTCAGCTGTTTAATCACCACTTGGTATGAACTCAATTATAATTTCCCCTGCTGAGACTTTATCTCTAACAAAGTGAAGATCTATTTCTATATGTTTCGTTCTTGCATGAAACACAGGGTTAGATGCTATGGCTGCTGCACTCTTGTTGTCACTCCATATTGTGGGTGCTATTGAAGGAGACAAGTGAAGTTCTTTGAGCAGTGAGCTGATCCAGGAGATTTCAGCTGTGATAACAGCAATAGATCTGTACTCTGATTCTGCACTTGATCTGGCTACTACTTGCTGCTTCTTTTAGCTCCAAGAGACAAGATTACCCCCAAGGTAAATACAATACCCACTAGTTGATCTTCTATCATCAATATCACATCCCCAATCTACATCACAGTACCCCACTAGATTGGACTCACCTGTAGCAGAGAATTCTAGGCCATAATCAATAGTGTTTTTCAAATACCTTAGTATTCTTTTTGCATGCAATCCAGTGTGGCACTAAAGGATTAGTCATGAACTGACTTAGTTTGTTCACAGCAAAGGATATATCAGGTCCTGTGAGTGTTGCATACTGCAATGCTCCGGTAACACTTCTATACAGGACATTGTTTCTGAAGACTTCACCTTGAGTTTTGGAGAGTTTTTTCACCTTGAGTCAATGGTGTGCTTATGCCTTTGCAATCTTTCATATTTACTCTGTTCAATAGTTCTTGAATGTACTTGCTTTGAGAAAGGAGCAACTTATTAGTAGTTCTAATTACTTCTATTCCCAAGAAGAAATGTAAGTTGCCTAAGTCCTTCAAAGCAAATGCTTTATTCATTTTCACAATTGTTTCTTCTATTTCTGGTAAATTGTTGCCTGTCACTATGATATCATCTACATAGATCAACACAACAACTAGCTTTTCTCCTATTCTTTTAATGAAGCGAGAAGTATCACACCTTGAACAACTGAATCCCCAACCCTTTAGAGCACTCTTCAATTTCTCAAACCAGGCTCTAGGTGCCTGTTTCAATCCATAGAGGGTTTTCTTTAGTTGACAAACATGATTTGGTCTTAAGAGATCAACAAACCCTTCAGGTTGTGCCATATACACAATTTCTGTTAACTCCCCATTCAGGAATGCATTATTTACATCCACTTGCCTCAACTCCCAGTTGTTGATCAAGGAAAGACTTAATATGATTCTGATTGTTGATGCCTTCACAACAGGGTTATAGGTCTTTTTGTAGTCAAGACCAGGGGTTTGATGAAAACCCTTCGCTACCAGCCTAGCTTTAAACCTGGAAACTGTTCCATCTGGATTGTGCTTTATTTTAAAAACCCATTTGTTTTCAACTATCCTCATTTCTTATGAATATGGTACTAGATTCCAGGTTGTATTATCAGTTAATGCTTTGAATTATTCTCTCATTGCTTGATTCCATCTAGGATCTTCAAGTGTTGTCTTCACATCAACTGGTGTTTCATTTAAGCTATGAGGAATAATGTTGCTAGCATAGATCTTTGGCTTGAATATCCCTGTTTTCGCTCTAGTTATCATGGGATGAGTTGGCAACAGGTTTTGGACAGGAAAAGATGTTGATGGTTCTGTTTCTTGTGCAAGTATGCCTGAGGTGTCTGTGTTTGGCCTGGAATCTGACATGCTAGTATCTGCGGAGCTGATATTATATGTATCTGAGGTATTTTCTGCTGGAGTTTATGTGTCTAAAGGTTGATCAGTATCAGCTGTACTCTGATTGCCCATTTCTAAGTCACTATTGAAAGAGACAATGCAAAATTGATTGTAAAGGTACTGAGCTTCAGGTGACGTTAATGTTTTACTCATCTTGAAGTTATTATCATCTTCAAAAGGAAATTCAATTTCATTAAATGAGACATTCCTTGCTATATACACTCTGCCAGTATGATGCAAACATAAATAACCTTTATACACAGCACTTAGACCTAGTAAAACACATTTTGATGTATGAAAACTGAACTTATGGTTGTTGTAAGGTCTAAGGAAAGGGTAGCATTCACAACCAAAAATTTTGATAAGTGTATAATCTGGTTTGGTGTGAAACAAAGCTTCAAATGGTGATTTATTTTTAAGGATAGGTGTAGCAAGCCTATTAATGAGATATGTTGTTGTACTAAATGCTTCCCACCAAAATTTCAAAGGCATACTTGCTTGAGCAAGTAGAGTTAGTCCCGTTTTTCAACAAGATACCTATGTTTCCTTTCAGCTTTACCATTTTGGTGATGTGTGTGTGGACAAAAAAATCTTAAAGCTATACCTTTCTCTTTCAAATATGGCTCAAAGGCTCTGTATTCACCTCCCATGTCACATTGAATGTATTTGATTTTCTTGTCTAACAAGTTTTCTACTTGTGCTTTGAATGTTTTAAAGGTGTTTAATGCTTCACCTTTACTGGCAAGAGGGTATATCCAAGTAAAACATGTCAAATCATCAATGAATGCTATGTAATACCTACAACCTTAATTAGACAGTATAGGAGCTGGTCCCTAAAGGTCTGTGTGAATGATTTCAAGGGGTTTTGTTGCCCTTGTTTCTGTAGTTTTGAAATTTAGCCTATGAGATTTACCATATTGACAAGCCTTGCAAAAGATGATATCTGACCTTTCATTAAATTTCAAATAAGTACAATCAGATATACTGTTTTTGAGGGAAATAAAATTCAGATGTCCTAATCTCCTATGCCATACATTCAAGTCACTAACATCACTTATTTCTTTGCTAACTGACTCAGATATGTTTGTATTAACAGATAACATAGACTCGGGAAAACGAGAAGCATATTCTGTTGATTGAGAAAGTGAACCAAAAACTAGAAAGGTTAAGGTGGTGTGACTTGAAGGGCAAATATGCAGCTGATACATGCCATCTTTAGCCACTCCTCGCAGTAGGGTTTTCCTTTGGATTTTGTCCTTGATCAAGCATAAATGTTTGTCAAATAAGATATCAATGTCATTGTCAGCAGCCAATTTTGAAACACTAACAAGATTTTTTGTTATTTCAGGCACATACAGAACGTGTTTCAAGAGAAGGTGTTTGGTGTTTTGTGTGTGATTAGATGGTAAAAATGAATGTCCTACATGAGATATAGGGAGTTTGTTGCCATTAACTACTGCCAATTCCTCTCTGGCCCTATATTCTGCTACCATATTGAGATTGCTAAGATTGTTTGTGATGTGGTCTGTGGCTCCACTATCAAGATACCAAGATTGATCAGAGGTAGTCTCAGGAACTGCAACATAAACCTTCCTCTGGTAATTTCTTCCATCAGATCTCGGCTGAAATTTCTTATTGAATCTGAACCAACACTTTACAACTTCATAACCTGTTCTCTGACAAATTTGGCAAGTTGTTTGGTTTTCATCAGCCGAGTGATCTCTTTCTCCTCCCTTGACTAGATTGTTGCTCATCATTTGGTTGTGTTTGTAATAACCTGAGTGTTGGTATGAATTGTTACCTGCTTGCCAGTTTCTTCTTTGAAAGGTATTGTGTTTTGGTTGAGCAAAGTTAGCTGAAGGATTTGGTGCCAGATTCAAGTTCCCAATTGACATGTTCTTTTCATTTCTCCTTTCTTGACTGATAAGTAAAGAATAGACTTCCTGAAGTAGAGGTTTTTCAGGTCTAGAAGTTATATTGACTATTACTGAATCATATTCTGGGCCTAACCCCTCTATGAGGTAGAAGATTAATTCATCATTAGTGACATTATTCCCTACAGCTCTAAGATCCTCAACAAGGGCTTTTATCTTATAGTAATATTCATGCATACTCATACCTTCCATTTTGGTGTTGTGAATCTCACCTCTAAGTTGTAGGACCCTAGCTGTTGTTTGGGCAGAAAATTGCTTCTGTAAGGCTGTCCAGACTTCATATGATGTTCTGTAATCTAAGACTGTTCCAAGAGTGCTCTCTGTCAATGAGGATAGAAGCCAGCCCATTAGTGCTTGATCTTGCCTCTCCCAAGCAAAGTATTCTGGATTTTCAGTGGTTGCCACACTCTGATCATGATCAATGGATACCAGCAATTCCATTGGCATGGGTTTGGTTCCATCAATGAACCCTTCTAAGCCATTAGCTCTGATATTTAGCAATACTTGAGTTTTCCACAGTAAATAATTTGTGTTTGATAACTTAATAGGTGCAGCAAAAATAAAAGGGGTGTTTGATCGATTGAAAGAAGTAGTGTTTGTTGGATTAGTGTTGCTGCTTGAAGCCATATTACTGTTGCTTGCCATAGCTCTGATACCAAGTTGAAGTTTTTAGAATCTGATACGTTTTCTGTATTTCATTTTTTATATTGCGGCTTGCACTAAAGGATTACAATAGTGGCCTTTTATATTGAGGCACACAGGAGATTTACAAACCCTAGAGAATAAAGTGAAATTCATTCTATGTTAGTCTGTGTGTATTACAAAATCATCACCATAGAAATGTAGATTTTCTTCTTTGCGGGTGATGTGTAAACCATCTGTGCAATGCATGCCATAGCTAATGTCCCGTACTTGTTCTTTGTCCTGTAGTAGTGGCTGGGAATTCTTCTGATGTTGGGCCTTAGCTAGATACAAGTTTGGTCTTTGGGCTAGGCAAAATTATTTACTAGTTTCAACAAGGATTATGATGTTTACATGCCTATATAAAAGCTACAAGTATGTAAAACAAATTCTATCATATCATTAATAATATTGAGGTATTTTCAGCAAGCTTAACTTTGCTTTCTTGTGTTCTTGGTAGAATACGATATCTTGACTTATCCAAGGAGTGATCAACCTTTGTGGCATCTTCAAGATTGAAATTTTGAAGGACTTAGTTTCCTTAAGTTTTAATCTGATCATTTACAACTTGTTTTCTAGTTTCTGAGTTGCGCATAAAAACTTATTCGAGAGTTCTTATGGCAGGCCGTCTAGTGGGTTCTTATCATAATGCAAATGCTCTAATAGTTATTTCAAAACAATCCCATATGAGTAGTCATTGGGGTCTTGTAGTCCCCTTGGAATCTGTCTCAACATCCTTCAATTCAAACTCACAAATATTATCACAATTAATATCATCAGTTGACCAGACTTTTAAAGAACAAATAACATTAAATAAATCATTACACCCTTCATTAGAAATATCATCAAATTTAAAGAATGTAACACCTCTTTTCTAGATAAATAGTTCATAACACAATGCTTCAAAGAATTATCAAATTTAACATCACAAAGCATATCTCTAACGCAATCTAAAATTAAATAAATTCGGTTACAAGAAGTACCTTATTAAAAAAATTTAAGGTATTATAAATATTGAATTTTACCTTTTCTATGCACATCAATCAATGCTTTCTTGGTGTTAAAGAATGATTTTTCAAGTATGATGGAAGCCTCTCAATCCTTCTCCATATTTAGTACAATAAAAGCTACCAAGAAAATGAACTTTTCCCCATGGATAAGTAAGTGAACAATTTGCCATTTTTAATGAAATGGTTGTTGAATTGACCTCTCATAAACCCAACTTTTAAAAGATCAAAAGGGCATTAAATTAATGCTTAACCCAAATCACATAAGGCCTCTCAAAGTGGGATTTCTCAATAGTGAACAGAATAGTAAAATTACCCGAATCCTTCTCCTTTTTCGATATTTTTTTTTGGACAATTGAACTGCACTCTTCAGTTAGCTTCACAGTTTCATATTCCTCCAACCATCTCTTCTTTAACTTCACTTCCTGAACTTGGCATAATTTGGCATTTGTTGAACGAGTTCATGCATAGAATGTTTACGTGAAGTTTTTGAACATCTCCAAAAACTTAGAAAACTAAGTATGCAACTTTTTTTTTTTAAATCTTTGAAAGAATGGCAAAAGTATAGCAATAATGGTAGGATTATACGGAAATGAAATTCCATGTGGTTTTGACATTTCTTTTAATGCTTTTGGGTCAACTTCCTTGCCTTTGTCTTTCACCTATCATTAGTTTCGAACTCCTTTCCACTCATAAGAGTAATGGCTTTACAATGGTCTTTTGGATCAGGCTCTATGCTGCTTGAAATTTACCAGATGGTTGGCCCTTGATGATTGATTTGCCAATTGACCAATTTGTACTTACAAGGACTTCATCTAGCTTCATCCTAGTTGAACCGATTTCTTGTTTCAACTATGAAAGTTCTTAGGAGATTCTCTGCAAAAAAATTCTTCTGAGCTATAGGTTATTGAAATCCTGTTGGTGGTTGTTGAAGTGCATTCATTGTATTCCCATAAGAGAAATTCTCGTGATTGTGATAAGAACCCACTAGACGACCTGCCCTAGGATTTCTTTTCCAACATAATCATAACTCTTTTATTTGGGCATTGAGAAGCAATATACCCGAATCCTTGGCACCTAAAACACTTAACTTTATGTGACTTGGATGAAGTTTTAGTTTCAGTTTTACCTTTAGAAACAGTATTCGAATCTTTTTGCTTTGCTTCTTCTTTTGTTTTTTAGGCAACTTTGTTGTGCTTCCAATTAGATTTTCATGAAGAACTAGAAGCCGAACCAAATTTGAACCCTTTTGATTTGATTTGCTTCTTCACTTTAATGGCTTTGTGCAACAGCTCCTCCATCTCCACATAACGTTGTAAATCAACCACATCAGCAATCTCCTTATTCAAGTCGCTAATAAATCTAGCCATTGTTGCTTCTCGATCTTCCTCTATGTTTACTCTAATCATGGCTATCTCCATCTCCTTGTAATAGTCCTCTACACTCATGGAACCTTGAACCAACCCTTGCAACTTTCTATGTAAATCTCTATAGTAATGGCTAGGTATAAATCTCACCAATTAATCCCACCATATGCTTGCATAATCTGTGAACTGCACAGCTGCTAGTTTTACTTTCTTCTCCTCGGAATAATTATGGCAATCAAATACGTGTTCAACCTTTCTTTCCCACTCCAAGTATAGTTCAAGATCATTCTTTCCTTGAAAGGTTGGAATCTTCATCTTTATGCTGCCCAAATTGCTCTCTTTTGGAAACAACCTTATTTCCTTGTTTAGAACTTGATTCCTCTAAATTTGAATCCTCTTCCTCTTCCTCCTCAAGTACACGTCTTCTAGCGGGGATTGTATGTCATCCAACCTAGTATTCAACTTCCTAAATTGTTCACTAACAGCCTTTATAAACATTTTTATATCAATTTCCTACAGTTCTTCACTACTCATGTTTATAACCTATAAACCTTTGTTAAAAAAAAGAAAATTAATTCCTCTCACACTCTTTCACGTGTTTGCACTCAAATTAATTAGTTACGACTTGTGTTTCAAACTAATTTGGCTTTTCTCGATGATGGTCTCAATACTTTTGCCTTTACCACTCAAGCCAGCCCTCTTTATGTTCTTAAAAGAATCAAGATCAACAAATGTTAAGGAGCAATCAGTTAGATGGTGGCAAATCTCAAAATTAAAACATTCAAAACTTAGTTGAGGCAAACGGCAATGAAGAAAAAAAATAATTAAAAGAGCCAAGAAAATAAGAAAACTTCAAAAGGAAACAAAAGACATGCAAAAGAAATTACTAAAATACAACAAATTGAAACGCAAAGCTAAAAGAAAAAAACAGTCTTACACAACTGATCTCGAATGGAATAAATAGAATATGGAACACGAAATTGAATTAATTTAGACGCAAGAATCCTTATTTAATGAGGATTAGTACTAATTCACTTTGAATTTGTCGATGAGTCAAATCCAAAAAAGAAAAAGAGATCTTGTTATGATTTATTTGAATAGGAATATGATCTTGCATTTCAAGAAATCCCTTTTTGGCTAGGAAAAGGATTAAAATCAAATCTGCAATCTTAATAAATAATGCAAAACAGATTATTCACCGATCAAACAATGCAATCTAGCTCTTCTCTTTTTTTCAATTGGATATTCTTTTCAAACCCTTTGTTTTTTTTGTTAAAAAAACTAAACACAAATAGAATGGAATCTACTCAAAAACACAAAGAAGTAGAATAGAAGAAATAAAGAAAGTTATGCTAAGAAAACACAAGAATTGCACAGAAAAAATATAAAAAAATAAAATAAAATAAGGATAAGCAAAGGATAAGTAACTTGTTTCTAGAGCCAAAGCTCTGATACCAGATGATAAGAACCCATTAGACGACCTGTCCTAAGAACTCTTGAATCAGTTGTTATGCATACCCTATAAATTAGAAAACAAATTGTAGATGATCAGATTAGAACCTAAGGAATCTAAGTCCTTCAAATTCTAATCTTGTAGACACCACAAAGGTTGATCACTCCCTTGATAAGTCAAGATATTATATTTTACCAAGAACACAAGAAAGGAATTTTAAGGACTTAGTTTCCTTAGGTTCTAATCTAATCATCTACAACTGATTTTCTAGTTTTTGGAGCGCACATAACAACTGATTCAAGAGTTCCTAGGGCAGGTCGTCTAGTGGGTTCTTATCACCAAGCTTCAAGTATTTTCCCAAATTATTTAAGATGATCCATTCTACCCACTTCTCTCTTTAAGATTTTTTTCTCTTTTTCTGCCATTTTTTAGTTTGCAAAATTCCTTTTCCAAATCAAGATAATGGTGGCTAATGATTTGGAATGAATAAAATCTAGGACTACACAAAAGCTAGCCATCTGTGAGAAATCCAATGGTAAAAAATGGGCAAAAACACATGAAAAAAAAACCCAATTAGGTAGCGAACGGCATTCAAATGACATAGGTTACTTGAGAGCGCAACCTACTCTGATCCTTCAAGGGGCAACGCGCACGCATGCTGCTTGTTAAGTTGTTGATGTTTCCCCAACTCTGAATTCTTTGCTTTTTTTCATGCTTTAAATGCCTTGGACTTGGAATTTCTACTTTTTTGTAAAAAAACTTAAATTTTATTAAACAATACTAGAGCTTAAGGATTTACACACATATTCAAGTTTGAAAGCATATGATAAGTTAGTAGAATACTCACTTATCAATATAAATAAGATTGTGAGTTTACATGAAGCACCAGTAAATTATTATATTTGACAAAGATCCTAGATTCACTTCCAAATCCTGGCATAGTTTGCAATATGCTATAGGGACTAGATTAAACTTCAATATAGTTTTTCACCCTCACACGGATAAACAATTAGAGAGAACTATTTAGATTTTAGAAGACATGTTTCGAGCTGTATGATGCAGTTTAAAGGTAATTAGGATGCATACTTACTTTGATGGGAATTTGCTTACAAAAGTTTACTTCGAAATCTAGTATTCAAATGGCACCATATGATGCAATACAAGAGGGTGAACTCTCAAGTAGGCTTCAAGGGTCCCAAGGGCAGCATTCACATAATCCATCAAACGTTTCAAGTGAGAAAAATTTACAATATATAAGCTTAATATATGACAAAAATTCAAGTAGGTTGCAAGAAGAAGAATAAAATAGCCCTCTGCTTCTAAATCCTTATGTGGCAAGGATAATTTTGGCTTTTGAAGATTTATTGGTCTATATAGAATTAGTTTCCAAGTTTGTTCACAGATTATGGAAGCATATGGTGGGATCAATTGGTGATCAATTGGCGTAGGAATGGAAAGAGGCCAATTCGGTAATGTGAAGAGATAATGTGCAAGAGATTTATACCTAGCCATTACTGTAGAGAGTTGCATAGAAAGTTGCAAAGGCTGGCTCAAGGTTCCACAATGATAAGAACCCACTAGACGATTTTTCCTAGGAACACTTGAATTAGTTGTTATGCGTATCTAACAAACTAGAAAACAAGTTGTTGATAAGAATCTACTAGACGACCTGCCCTAGTCTAGAGGATAAAATAAGCTTTACAAGGCCTAATCATGAAAGTACATGACAAAGAGGCTATTCTGGAAAATTTTAAAGTTGTTCTTGAAGTTTCCAAAACTCTACCAAAGATAATCACTTATCTTTATGTGCAAGAAGAATAATAAAATAGCCCTGTGCTGCTAAATCCCAAAGTCGCATGGATAATTTGGATTTTTGAAGATTTCCTTATTCTATATGGAATACGTTTCCTTGTTTGTTTAGGATTGTTATTTTTTTAAGGTTTCCCTATTAGATCACGAATGTTATTAAGGTTTCCTTATTAGATTAGGATTGTTATTTAGGTTCCTTTATTGGATTAGGATTATAGTTATTTTTCCCAACATAAGTTAGAATTTTTATTCCTACTTAATTTTGGACACTTCTTTTATTTAGGATTATGATGTTTACACACCTATTTACATGCCTATATAAAGGCTACAAGTATGTAAAACGAATTCCATCATATCGTTAATAATATTGAGGTATTTTCAACAAGCTTAATTTTGATGTCTTGTGTTCTTGGTAAAATACAATATCTTGACTTATCAAGGGAGTGATCAACCTTTGTAGCGTCTTCAAGACTGGAATTTTAAGGACTTAGTTTCCTTAAGTTCTAATCTGATCATTTACAACTTGTTTTTTATTTTCTGGGTTGCACATAACAATTGATTCAAGAGTTCCTAGGGCAGGTCGTCTAGTGGGTTTTATCATTTGGTATCAGAGCTTTGGCTCTAGAAACAAGTTACTTATCCTTTGTTTATCTTTATTTAATATTTTCTTTGTTTTTTTGTGCAATTCTTGTGTTGTCTTTGCAGAGTTTCCTTGAATTCTTCCATTCAACTTCTTTATTTTTTTTAATATATATTCAACTCTGCCAAAAAAAAGAAAAAAAAGAATTGAAAAGAACATCCAATTAAATAAAAGAGTTAGATTGCATTATTTTATCGATGTGCAATATGTTTGTGTTATCTATTTAAGATTGTAGATTTGATTTTTAATCTTTTTCACAGCATAAAAGAGATTTCTTGAAACGCAAGGTCATATTCCTACTCAAATAAATAATAACAAGATCTTTTTTCTTTTTTTTGGATTTGACTAATCGACTAATTCAAAGTCAATTAGTACTAATCCTTATCAAATAAGGATTCTTGTGTATATTCTATTTTTACTTAGGATTTCTTTTCCTTAAACAGTTGTCTTACTATATTAACTAGTACTAATCCTCATTAAATAAGGATTCTTGAAGCTAAATTAATTTAATTTCGTGCTCTATTTTCTATTTATTTTATTCGAGATTAATTGTGTAAAGAGTCTTTTTGTCTTTTAGCTTTGAACTTCAATTTGTTGTATTATAGTGATTTCTTTTGCATATCTTTTTCTTCCTTTTGAAGATTTCTTATTTTCTTGGCTCTTTTAATTATTTTTTTCTTCGTTGCCATTTGCCTCATCTAAGTTTTTAACGTTCTAATTTTAAGATTTTCCACCATCTAACCGATTGCTCCTTGACATTTATCGATCTTGATTCTTTTAAGATCATAAAAGGGGCTGGCTTGAGTGGTAAAAGGCAAGACTTTTGAGACCATCATTGAGAAAAGCCAAATTAGTGTGAAACACAATTAATAACAATTTAATTTGATTGCAAACACGTGAGGGAGTGTGAAAGGAATAAATTTTCTCTTTTTCTAACAAAATTTACAAGTTATAAACATGAATAGTGAAGGAGAACCGCAGGAAGTTGACATGAAAATGTTTATAAAGGCTTTTAATGAACAATTTAGGAAGTTAAATACTAGGTTGGATGACATGCAATCCCTGCCTATGACTAAAACTGCTATAAGACATGTGCTTGAGGAGGAAAGGGAAAATGATTCAGATTTTGAGAAATCAAGTTCTAAACGAGGCAAGAACATTATTCCCAAAATAGATAGTAATTTAGGCAGCATAAAGATGAAGATTCCAACATTTCAAGGAAAGAATGATCCCGAACTGTACTTAGAGTGGGAAAGAAAGGTTGAACACGTATTTGATTGCCATAATTACTCCGAGGAGAAGAAAGTAAGACTAATAGTTGTGGAGTTCATAGATTATTTTTCAAACATATGGTGGGATCAATTGGTGACCAATAGGCGTAAGAATGGAGAGAGGCCAATTCGATCATGGGAAGAAATGAAATTGGTAATGCGCAAGAGATTTATGCCTAGCCATTATTATAAAGATTAAATAGAAATTTGCAAGGGATGGTTCAAGGTTCCATGAGTGTAGAAGACTATTACAAGGAGATAGAGATAGCTATGATTAGAGCAAATATAGAGGAAGATCAAGAAACAACAATGGCTAGATTTATTGGCGGCTTGAATAAGGATATTGCTGATATGGTTGATTTACAACATTATGTGGAGATGGAAGAGCTATTGCAAAAAGCCTTTAAAGTGTAGAAGCAAATCAAATTCAAATCTAGTTCAGCTTCTAGTTCTTCATGGAAATCTAATTGGAAGCATAATAAAGCTGCCTAAAAAAAAAAAGCAAAGCAAAAAGATTCTATTTCGTTTCTGAATGTAAAACTGAAGCTAAAACTTCTTCTAAGTCACAAAAACTTAAGTGTTTTAGGTGCCAAGGACTCGGGTATATTACTTCTCAATGCCCAAAAAAAAGAGTTATGATTGTTTTAGAAAATGGAGAAATAGAAAGTGCTAGCTCAAGTGAGAATGAGATGCCACCATTAAAGGATTGTTCTGATGTTGAAGTTAAAGAACCCGTGCATGGTGATTTGTTGGTTACAAGGAGAGCCTTAAGTACATAGCCTAAGGATATTGTTGATATGAAGCCGGTGAGCATATTTTTCACACAAGATGCCATGTGAAAGATAAGGTATGTACTATGATTATTGATAGTGGAAGTTTTACTAATGTTGCTAGTACTTTCTTGGTAGATAAGCTGAATTTGCATACCATAAATCATCCTAAACCATACAAATTGCAATGGCTAAATGAATATGGAGAAATAAGGGTAACCAAGCAAGTTCTAGTTTCCATTTCAATTTACAAGTATGAGGATGAGGTTCTATGTTATGTGGCACCAATACATGTTGGACATATATTGCTTGGCCAACCATGGCAATTTGATCAGAAGGTTACATATGATGGATATAAAAACTTTTATTCTTCTGTAATGAATAGCCAAACTGTTATACTAACCTTTCTTAGACCTTTGCAAGCTTATGAAGATCATATTAGGATAGCGAGAGAGTGCAAAATAAGAGAAGAACAAATGTGTGAGTAAGAGGAAAAGAAAAAGAAAGAAAGTGAGCAAGAAAAAACAAAGAGAGCAAGTGAGGCCGAGAGGAAAATTAGAGAGGAAAGTGTGCAAAAATGAGAGAAAAGAAAATAAACAAGTATATTTGCTCGGAAAAAAAATGAGATTAAGAGTGTCATGATAGCAAGTCAGCAACTACTTGTCCTTATACACAAGGATGTTTACTTTTCTACTAATGATCTTAACCACTCTTTGCCTTGTGTTGTTGTGTCTTTATTGTAAGATTTTGCAGACCTATTTTCAGAGGAGAGTCCCTATGGATTACCTCCCTTAAGAGGTATTGAGCATCAAATATACTTCATACTTGGTTCTGCCATACTAAAACGACCTGCTTATAGAGCTAATCCTGAGGAAACAAAGGAGATACAAAGGCAAGTGGATGAGTTGGTGCAAAAACGTTTTGTAAAGGAAAGTCTTAGCCCATGTTCGATTCCTGTCATCTTAGTCCCAAAGAAAGATGAAACATGGCATATGTTTATGAATTGTCGAGCTATTAATAAAATAACAGTTAAGTATAGACATCCTATCCCTATAGTAGATGATATGCTTAATGAATTGCATGGCTCTTGCTTGTTTTCTAAAATTGATTTAAAGAATGGCTATTATCAAATTCGCATGAAACAGAGAGATGAATGGAAGACAACATTTAAAACTAAATATGCATTTTATGAGTGATTAATAATGCTTTTTGGTTTAACTAATACACCTAGTACATTTATGAGATTAATGAATCATGTCTTGCCTGCTTTCATAGGGAAATTTGTGGTACTATACTTTGATGATATTTTAGTTTATAGCAAAAATCTGGATGAACATGTTGAACACGTGCATGCTATTTTTAATTTGTTAAGAGAGCACCAATTGTATGCTAATCTTAAGAAGTGCACATTTTGCATGGAATCTGTTGTATTTCTTGGATATGTTGTTTTATCGAAGGTTTGTTAAGAATTTTAGTTCTGTTGCTGTCCCTTTGAATGAATTTGTTAAAAAAATGTTGATTTAAGTAGAATGATGTGCATGATCGAGCTTTCAAAACTTTGAAATATAAGCTAACTAATGCACATTTGTTGTGTTTGCCTAACTTTGATAAAGCTTTTAAGGAAGAATGTGATGCATCTAGAATTAGAATAGGGGATGCTTCGATGCAAGATTCCAAACCAATTGCTTGCTCATTTTAGTGAAAAACTAAGTGAGGCAACTTTGAATTATCCTAATTATGACAAAGAACTTTATGTAATAGTGAGAACTCTTTAAACATGATAGCATTACTTGTGGCCAAGGGAATTCATCATTCATTCTGATCATGATAGCTTAAAGTTCTTAAAATCCCAAGATAAGCTTAATAAAAGGCATGCTAAGTGGCTAAAGTTCATAGAAACGTTTTCTTATATGATCAAGTACAAAAATGGAAAGGAAAATGTTGTTGATGATGCATTATCTAGGAGGTATGCATTACTTACATCTTTACAAGTTAAGTTACTTGGTTTTGAATTGATTAAGGACTTGTATGCTAATGATGTTGATTTCGACCAAGTATGAAATGCATGTGATAAGAGTGCATTTAGTGATTTTAATAGGCATGAAGAATTTCTATTTAAGAAAGATAAATTGTGTGTTTCCATTTGTTCTATTCATGAGTTACTTGTTAGAGAAACTCATAGAGGCAATTTGATGAGGCACTTTGGTGTGCAAAAGACTTTAGATATATTGCGTGAGATTTTTTATTGGCCTAATATGAAGCATGATGTACAATCTGTTTGTGATAAGTGCATTACATGTAGGCAAGTAAAATCTAACCAACCTTGGATTGATATTTCTATAGATTCTTTTAGGGTTACCAAAGTCTTAAGGTGGTAAGGATAGCGTATTTATTGTTGTTGATAGGTTTAGTAAAATGACTCATTTCATTGGTTGTTCTAAAACCAATGATGCAATACATATAGTTGACTTGTTCTTCAAAGAAATTGTTCATTTAAATGGTTTGCCTCAGACAATTGTTACTGATTGAGATGCTAAGTTCTTAAGTCATTTTTGGTGCACTTTATGAAATAAATTATGAACTAAACTCTTATTTTCTATTGTTGCACATCCTCAAATGGATGGTTAAACTGAAGTAGTTAATAGAACTCTCACTACTTTGTTATGTGCTATCATTCACAAGAATTTAAAGCAGTGGGAGAAGTGTTTGCCACATACTAAGTTTGCATATAATAGATTTGTTCATTCTACTACTTCTTTTTCACCTTTTGAAATTGTTTATGGCTTTAATGTTAATCTTCATGGTAAGAAAAAAGACAGATTTTGTGAAAGATTTACATGCCAAGGTTCATGCTAACATTAAAAGGAAGAATGAACAATATGCTAAGCAAGCTAATAAGAAGCGTTTGAAGTTTGTTTTTGAACCTGTAGATTGGGTTTGGGTGCGTATACGTAAGGAGAGGCTTTCTACACAAAGAAAAACAAAATTATAGCCTAGAGGAGATGGATCTTTCCAAGTCTTGGAGAGAATCAATGATAACGCCTACAAGGTAGATTTGCCAAACAACTATGGTAATGTTAGTGCGACTTTCAATGTTACTGATTGCTCTTTGTTTGATGTAGGTGATTCGAGGACGAATCCTTTTGAAAAGAGAAGGAATAATGGAGATTGAGATGCTGGCCAAATGGTTCAACCTAAAATTCTCAATTCTTTTCAAGATCCTTTGCAAGGAATCAGTGGTCCAATGACTAGGACAAAGCCAAAGAGGATGAAAGAGGCTTTATAAGGCTTAATCATTGAAGTGCATGACAAAGAGGCTATTCTAGAAAGTTCTAAAGTTGTCCTTGAAGTTTCCAAAACTTTACCACAGATAATCACTTATCTGTATGTGTAAAAAGAAGAATAAAATAGCCATACACTACTAAATCCCAAAGCCGCATGGATAATTTGGATTTTTGTAGATTTCCTTATTCTATATGGAATAAGTTTTCTTGTTTGTTTAGGATTGTTATTTTTTTAAGTTTCCTTATTAGATTACAATTGTTATTAGGGTTTTCTTATTACATGAGGATTGTTATTTAGGTTCCTTTATTAGATTAAGATTATAGTTACTTTTCCTAACATAAGTTAGAATTTTTATTCCTACTTAATTTTGGACACTTCTTTTATTTAGGATTATGATGTTTACATGCCTATTTACATGCCTATATAAAGAGTACGAGTATGTAAAATGAATTTCATCATATCATTAATAATATTGAGGTATTTTTAGCAAGCTTAACTTTTCTTTCTTGTGTTCTTGGTAGAATACAATATCTTGACTTATCAAGGGAATGATCAACCTTTGTGGCGTCTTGAAGATTGAAATTTTTAGGACTTAGTTTCCTTAAGTTCTAATCTGATCATTTACAACTTATTTTCTAGTTTTTGGGTTGCGCATAACAACTGATTCAAGAGTTCTTAGGACAGGTCATCTAGTGGGATCTTATCAAGTTTTCCTTATTAGATTAGGATTATTATTAAAGTATTCTAATTAGATTATGATAGTTATTTAGGTTTCCTTATTATATTAGGATTATAGGTTTATTTTCTAACTTAAGTTAGGATTTCTATTCCTACTTAATTTTGGACTGCTTTTTTATTTAAGATTATGATGTTTACATACCTATATAAAGGCTACATATATGTAAATGAATTATCATCATATCATTAATAATATTGAGGTATTTTCGGCAAGCTTAGCTTTGCTTTCTTGTGTTCTTGGTAGAATACAATTTCTTAACTTATCAAGGGAGTGATCAACCTTTGTGGCGTCTTCAAGATTGGAATTTTAAGGACTTATTTTCTTAAGTTCTAATCTGATTATCTGCAACTTATTTTCTAGTTTCTGGGGTACTCATAACATTTGATTCAAGAGTTCCTAGGGTAGGTTGTTTAGTGGGTTCTTATCATTTTGTATCAAAGCTTTGGCACTAAAAATAGGTAACTGGTCATCACTCAACAAACTTGCATCTTGAAAATCTTGGGGTTCCGTATCACATTTGGTATCAAGTTTCTATCACATCATTGGTAAGGTTTAATATCACGTTGGTTTTGGGTTTTATCACATTATTGGCAAGATCCAATATTATGTTTGGTATTGGATTTGTGACGTCATTAGCGAGGTTCATATCACATGAGTGTAGAGGACTATTACAAGAAGATTGAGTTAGCCACGATTAGAGCAAACATAGAGGAAGATCGAGAAGCAACAATGGCTAGATTTATTGGTGGCTTAAACAAGGAGATTGTTTATGTGGTTGATTTAAAACATTATATAGAGATGGATGAGCTATTGCACAAAACCATTAAAGTGGAGAAGCAAATCAAATCAAATCAAAAGGGTTCAGATCTGGTTCGGCTTCTAGTTCTTCATGGAAATCTAATTGAAAGCATAACAAAACTATGTCAAAAATAAAAGAAGACGCAAAGTAAAAAGATTCGGTTGTTATTTCTAAAGGTAAAACTGAAACTGAAACTTTTTCTAAATCGCGTGAAGTTAAGTATTTTAGTTGCCAAGGATTCGGGCATATTACTTTGCAATGCCCAAACAAAAGTTATGATTGTGTTAGAGAATGGAGAAATAGAAAGTGCTAGTTCAAGGGAGGATGAGATGCCACCATTGGAGGATTTTTATGATGTTGATGTTGAAAAACTCATGCATGGTGATTTGTTGGTTACAACAAGAGCCCTAAGTATACAGCCTAAGGATGATGTTGATGAGAAGCAACGTGAGCAGATTTTTCACACAATACCATGTGAAGGATAAGGTATATACTATGATTATTGATTATGTAAGTTATAATAATGTTGCTAGTACTTTGTTTGTAGATAAACTGAATTTGCATACTATAAAGCATCCTAAACAGTTTAAATTGCAATGCCTGAATAAATGTGGAGAAGTGAGGGTAACCAAGCAAGTTCTAGTTTCCTTTTCAATTGGCAAGTATGAGGATGAGGTTTTATGTGATATGGCACCAATACATGCTGGACATATATTACTTGGCCGACCATGGCAGTTTGATTGAAAGGTTACACATGATGGGTATAAAACTGTTATTCTTCTATAATTAATAACCAATTTGTTGTACTAACCTCTCTCAAATTTTTATAAGCTTATGAAGATCATATTAGGATAGCATGAGAGTGCAAAATGAGAGAGGAATAAAAGTGTAAGCAAGAGGAAAAGAGAAAAAAAGAAAGTGAACAAGCAAAAGCAAAGAAAGCGACTCCAAGAGAAAAATTGGAGAGAAAAGTAATGGAATGAGTGTATTTGCTGAAAAAAATGAGGTTAAGAGTATGATGATTACAAGCAGCAACTACTTATACTTATGTACAAGGATGTTTACTTTTCTAATAATGACCTTCACCCCTATTCGCTTAGTGTTGTTGTGTCCTTATTCCAAGAGTTTGTAGACCTATTTCCCGAGAAGATTCCCCATGGATTGGTACCCTTAAAATGTATTGAGCATCAAATAGACTTCATACCTGGTTTCGCCATACTAAATCGACCTACTTATAAAGCTAATCTCGAGAAAACAAAGGAGATACAAAGGCAAGTGGATGAATTGGTGCAAAAAAGGTTTTGTAAGGGAGATTCTTAGCCTATATTCGGTTTCTGTCATCTTAGCCCTAAAGAAAGATGGAACATGGCGTATGTATGTGGATTGCCAAGCCATTAACAAAATAATGGTTAAGAATAGACATTCTATCCCTAAATTAGATGATATGCCTGATGGATTGCATAGCTCTTGCTTGTTTTCTAAAATTGATTTAAAGAATGGTTATTATCAAATTTGCATGAAAGAGGGAGATAAATGGAAGACAACATTTAAAACTAAATATGACTGTATAAGTGGTTAATTGGTTTAACTAATGCGCCTAGTACATTCATAAGGTTAATGAATCATGTCTTGCGTTCTTTCACAGGAAAATTTTGTTGTAGTTTACTTTGATAATATTTTAGTTTATAGCAAAATTTTGGATAAACATGTGAAACACTTGCATGTTATTTTTAATGTGTTAAGAGAGCACCAATTGTATGTTAATCTTAAAAAGTGCACTTTTTAAGTGGAGTTTGTTGTATTTCTTGGATTTGTTGTTAGTTAGCAAGGTATTAGTGTTGATAAAGAGAAGGTAAAGGCAATAAAGGACTGGCCTACACCTAAGAATGCAAATGAGATAAGACATTTTCATGGTTTAGCAAGTTTTTATCCAATGTTTGTTAAGGATTTTAGTTCTATTGTTGCACCTTTGAATGAACTTGTTAAAAAGAATGTTGATTTTAAGTGGGATGTTGTACATGATCGAGCTTTCAAAACTTTGAAAAATAAGCTAACTAATGAACCTTTGTTGTATTTACCTAACTTTGATAAAGCTTTTGAGGTAGAATGTGATGCATCTGGAATTGGAATTGGGGCTGATTTGATGCAAGATTCCAAACCAATTGCTTATTTTAGTGAAAAGCTAAGTAGGGGAAACCTTGAATTATCCTACTTATGACAAGGAACTTTATGCATTAGTGAGAACTGTTTAAACATGGCAACATTACTTGTGGCCAAAGGAATTCATCATTCATTCTAATTATGACAGCTTTTAGTTCTTAAAATCCCAAGATAAGCTTAATAAAAGGCATGCTAAGTGGCTAGAGTTCATAGAAACGTTTTCTTATGTGATCAGGTACAAACATGGAAAGAAAAATGTTGTTGTTGATGCATTATCTAGGAGGTACGCACTACTTACATCTTTGCAAACTAAGTATGGAATGCATGTGATAAGAGTGCATTTAGTGATTTCTATAGGCATGAAGGATTTTTGGTTAACAAAGATAAATTGTGTGTTTCTATTTGTTCTATTCGTAAATTACTTGTTAGAGAATCTCATGAAGACGGCTTGATAAGGCATTTTGGTGTGCAAAAGACTTTAGATATATTGGGTGAGCAATTTTATTGGCCTAATATAAAGCACGATGTACAATCTGTTTGTGATAAGTGCATTACATGTAGGCAAGCAAAATCTAACGTTAAACTGCATGGCTTGTATACCCCTTTACGAGTGCCTAACCAACCTTGGATTGATATTTCTATGGATTTTTTTAGGATTACAAAGGTCTTAAGGTGGTAAGGACAGTGTATTTGTTGTTGTTGATAGGTTTAGTAAAATGGCTCATTTCATTGCTTGTTCTAAAACAAATGATGCAATACATATTGCTGACTTGCTCTTCAAACAAGTTGTTCGTTTGCATGGTTTGCCTAGGACAATTGTTAGTGATAAAGATGTTAAGTTCTTAAGTCATTTTTGGTGCACTTTATGGAATAAATGAGGAACTAAATTCTTGTTTTCTATTGTTGTACATCCTCAAACGGATGGTCAAACTAAAGTAATTAATAGAACACTCACTACTTTGTTACGTGCTATCATTTAAAAGAACTTAAAGCAGTGGGAGAAGGGTTTACCACATATTGATTTTACATATAAAAGATCTATTCATTCTACTATTTCTTTTTCACCTTTTGAAATTATTTATAGCTTTAATCCTTTAACTCTTGTGGATATTTTACCTTTGCCTACTAATGAACATGCTAATCTTAATGGTAAGAAAAAGGCAGATTTTGTGAAGACTTTAAATGCCAAGATTCGGGCTAAAATTGAAAGGAAGAATGAACAATATACTAAGCAAGCTAATGAGGCATTTGAAGATTTTTGAACCTGGAGATTTGGTTTAGGTGCACATGCATAAAGGGAGGTTTCCTATACAACGAAAACCAAAATTGCAACTTAAAAGAGATGTACCTTTCCAATTCTTGAAGAGAATCAATGATAACACTTACAAGCTAGATTTGCCAAACAATTATGGTAATGTTAGTGCAATTCTTAATGTTGTTGATTTATCTTTGTTTGATGTAAGTAATTCGACGACGAATCCTTTCGAGGAGGAAGGGAACAATGGTGATCGAGGTGCTGGCCAAAAAGTTCAAGCTAATATTCTCAATTCTTTTCAAAATCTTTTGAAGGAATTGGTGGTCCAATGACTAGGGCAAGGACAAAGAGGATGAAAGAAGCTTTACAAAGCTTAGTTATGAAAGTGCATGATAAAGAGGCTATTTCTAAAAGATTCTAAGACTGTTCTGGAAGTTTTCAAAGCTTCACCAAAGATAATCACTTATCTTTATATACAAGAAGAAGAATAAAATAGCCCTACGCTGTTAAATCCTAAAGTTGCATGGATAAGTTGAGCTTTTGAAGATTCTTTGTTCTATATAGAATTAGTTTCATAGTTTGTTTAGGATTATTTTTTAGGTTTTCTTATTAGATTAGGATTGTTATTAAACTGTTCTTATTAGATTAGGGTTATAGGTTTTTTTTTTTTCAACTTAAGTTAGAATTTCTATTCCTTCTTAATTTTGGTTTTCTTTTTATTTAAGATAATGATGTTTACATGCCTATATAAATGCTACAAGTATGTAAAACGAATTTGAACTTATTATTAATAATATTGAGGTATTTTTAACAAGTTTAACTTTGCTTTCTTGTGTTCTTGGTAGAATATAATATCTTGACTTATCAAGAGAGTGATCAACCTTTGTAGCGTCTTCAAGATTAGAATTTTAAGGACATAGTTTTCTTAAGTTCTAATCTGATCATCAACAACTTATTTTCTAGTTTCTAGGGTACACATAACAACTAATTCAAGAGTTTTTAGGGCAGGTCATCTAGTGGGTTCTTATCATATAGTGATATTTATGATTGAAGTAGATATGAGCTGCAAATGTATACCTCCAAAAATTGTGCGCAGTTAGCTTTAACTATAATAGTGAAACCTAGCATCTTATGCATTCCTTTAACACAATGAACTACATGCTACATCCAGGTTTTTGCATTGTCTAGATGGTTGGCGGCTATGTTGCCGGTTAAGTATTATGAATTTGCCATAGTTATACAATAGAGTATTCCTTACTTTAATCTTCCATGAGAAAATGGTCACATTTAGTCAATCATGATGGGCTCAAATTCTTTGGCTGGCCCACATTTATACATTTCTAAATTTCATAATTTAGCAATTTTCCAAAGTGAGCAACCAGATGCACCAAATTCAGATACTACTACAGCCATGTATGGCTCGCCACTTACTCCGATAGAATACAGATTATTTATTAAGGTAAAAAAAATCATTTTCTTGCTATTTTTTCTTTAAAGCTCTTAATCTTATCTTATGAGTTTGTTAAATGATCTAATGTATTATATCTACACAGAGCCAAAATATTAAACCAAAAGCAAATTATTTGGATCCACATCAATTAAATGGGTAACTGGTTGGAATCTTTCATTTATTTGTTTTATTAAAAACTTCTCTTGACAAACAGAATTTAAAGACATTATAGAATGCTAATAATATGTGATCAGCTACTGGTTTAACAGAAGATTTTAACTAAAATGATACATTTGGATTAGAAGTATTTGGCTTCATTTTTATTTGTTTAAATTCTCTAAGGTTAACGTGATTCAAAGATTTTCTACTGATGTGCTATCTTACTGCACTCATTTCTTCTTGTAGTTGGAGGGATTTTGGCACAAGCATGTTCTGGTTAGCTGCAAGTGGTGGCGGTTTGATACTTCTGCATGCTTTACTTCTCCTAATTCTAAAATATAGAAGGAAAAGCTCTGAAAAGCAAAAAGGCTATGAAGCACTCACATTCCCAATATTTGAGATATTTCTTCTAATTCTTTCATTATCTCGTGTTTGGAAGGCCTCCACTACTCTAACTAAAGGTCAGTTACACATTCATTTTTCCCTTTTTATCATCGACATTGGCTCCAAAAACTCTACATTAGACATCCAATTACTTTTTGAAGCTCAATCCATGTATTGCAATTTTTTCATTCTTTCCAGTCATATTTTTTATGATTTGTTAGGCCTTTTTGGGGTTCCAACTCCTTTTACTCTTTTGCTTATTCTTTAATAGTATTGCTCGAAGCTTTTGCTTAGAGATTTTATAAAAAATATAAAAATAAAAATTATAGTGATGCTTTGTATGAAGATTTAACATCCTGTAATATTGTTGTTAGAAACTTTAACAAGGAAATCATTACATTACTTGTGTTATATTTTTTAACATGGTTAAAACTTAAGCAGTATTGAGCTTTAAATCTACTATAAATTCTGCAACAGTGGAAGAAGTATTCAATGCTTTCTTGCAAATATTTATTAAGGTTATCTTTTCTAACGATTTTTTTTTAGTACTTCTTTCAAACATTGTCTAATCTTGTTATTATTCTTCTTCTTACCATAAGCAATTGTTGTCAAAGCCTTAATGTTTCTACAAAAGAATAGTGTGCAGGAAAAAAACCCTCTATTGTTGCGGTGACTATATTATTTGGGATAAGGAGGATGTTGGTTGGCAAGAAGAGAATGAGTTGGTTTGGGAAAAAAAAAATCTTTGATTTGTAATTAAATGGGTGAGAAAGCAAAGAAAGTTGTAAAGAATAGATGATTATAGGAAAGATTAAAAAGGAATGGTTGATGTATTCATGGTGTTTAAACTTCACTTAAATATCCATTTTCCCACCTTGACCATAACATATCATTACAAGCTTAATTAAAATCCTAAGGATCCTTGATGTTGTGTCCTACTATATTAGTGTGGAGAGTGACATGAAAATCAAGCTAATGGAATTCCCTAAGAAGTTCAAATAAGCTTATTTATTTGTATAAACTTATCCGAGTTGAAGAACAATTAAATATAAGTGGCAAGTCACACTTGCACAAGGAATCTTTAAGTAGAGTGGCATTTGGTATTTAAATTGAGTTTTTTTTTTTTAGATGATTTGCCAACATTTTTAAGTTTCATTAATTTAAGTAACTGCTTGATCTACGAAGCTGGATTGTGATTTGACTAAAAATATGCTCACAAGTCTATTTTATCTCTTTGTGGTTATCTTTGGCTAAGCTCTCTTAATTAGCAATTTTCGCTTGCTTTTGTTTTACTTAAGGATAAGTAAATATTCAAGTTTGGAGGTACCTAATAAGTGTATAGAATACACACTTATCAATGCTTTGGGATTTGAATTGTATTGTAAATTCTCAATTTTTATTAATATTTGATGAATTTTAGTGCCTTGTATAGAAAAGATAGCAAATGGTCATTAAAGATGAAATCGGCTTGAAAACGAAATGTCAAAAAGTCAGAAAGAAAATAAGGACCAAAATGCAAATGTTTCAGGAACTAAAGTGCAAGAAAACCAAAAGCTGATGATTATGGCTGCTCGCTTGTGGCACTCGTGCCATGCCCACAGGAAGGAAGGCCAAATTGGCCGAGAGTGTGGCGTACTAGCGCTAGTAAGGCGTGCGGCTGCATCACTCATTGAGCCTTCACTGCGCCCCCGCACCTCCAAGACATCTTTGGATGATTTTAGGCCATTAGATCATCAGCTAGCCACCTTTGGCTAAAAGAGAAAAATTGAGTTTTGGGTGAGAGAAGGTGAAAAACAAGGAATGTTTCTAGAGAGAAAAGTGGATTGATTTAAATGAAGACTTTGGAAGAATACTTTGGGGAAAATCATTGAATCTCTCATTTGAGTTTGGTATTTTAAACCTTGTCATTATTATTTGTATTTCATTTGGGTTTAATTTGTTGAGTTTAAAGATTATAGAATACATGATGATTTTGATGTTGATATTTGAGATGGTTGGATAGATTTCTTAATCTAGGATCTTGATGTAGCTACCTTGATTATATTTAAATTAATTGGCATATTTTTAATGTGGAATAATTTTATTTATTTGTGTTTACTTGCATTAATTGATTCTAATTTGTTGTTTGACAAATTAAATCATCTAAGATGAATGAATTAATAGTTGGGAAAGTGTAATTTGTTTATCAGATTAGGTAAATATAATTTAGTGTACTAAGATTTTGGGAGGAATTTAGTACTTAAATAATCGAATAATTACTTAAGATTAAGGGCAAGAACCGGGAGATAATTGAATTATCTTAAGTAACTAAGTAGGATATACTTAAGGAACACTTAATTAACTAAGTTTGGTAGGAATATCAATTTAGGAAATTTTGTGTAAGTAATTCATTTGACACCTAGGAGAGGTAGCGAATTCACTTTAAATCTTACGATTAGTAAATAAAATCACAACATATTAGTAACAGCCAATTAAGAAAAATATAAGACGGGATAAATAAAATCAAGATCCTAGATCTCTTATTCTAAAATTAATCAATTCATTCTTCCACATTCTTTAATTCGATTTTCATTTCTTTTTTAGTTAGTCATTGATGCAGCAACCCAACAAATTAGCCTGATAATCCAAGCCCACAATAATACGTGTGAGTGATGCCAAGGCTTATGTAATATATATATATATATATATATATATGATGTCATTGCTTATGTAATATAAATATTGATGTCATTGCTTATGTAATATAAATATTGATGTCATTGCTTATATAACATGTATGTTGCTGTCATTGCTTGTATAACATGTATGGTGATGTCATTATTTATGTAATAGTGTGGTAATTGAATCTAGGCCCTTCATTAAGAAGTTGCTTTACCCCTCCATAAGTATAAATAGGGGTGATATCTCATATATGGTATCAAGCATCAATTCTTAAATAAGAGTTCTTAGTTATTTTCTCTTTAAGAATTCTATTATTTATCTTCTCTTTGGACAATGCAAGTTGGAGTGAAATCTAGTAAATCTTGTTGCGTCAAGTGGTATTAAGTCTACCTTGGTACTAGGCAAGGCTTTCCTGTGAGTACAAATCTATCATCTAATATACTACCTTTCTTCATCATCTCAATGTCTATTATTTTCTTTTTTGTGATTTCTTTACTAGTCAAGGCCGCCTAATCATTATGTGAAATTGTTGGACAACTAAGTCTCATAGAATATTATTGTGAAATTTTCTTTTTGCCTTTGTTTTGGACTGTTAAACCTCCTACATCATAACTATTTGTTTGTATTTTGTATTGTACGAGAAAAAAAACAAAAAAGAGACTAAAATAGTTTTAGTTGTTGAGTTAAAAAAAAAGTGAGTGTTTAAAGTGATTGAGTTGTTGAATTAAAAAAAAGTGTAAAAGAAAGTGAATGTTAGAATATCGAGTAAAAAAAGAAAAAAAGTGTTAAAAAATAAAGAGAATAAGAGGGAGCATTGGAATTATTGAGTGAAAAAAAAAGTTAAGAACATTAAAAAGAAATCTCTGACAGAGAATATTTCCAAGTAATTTCAACTAGGGAAAGGTTTGCCACAAAAGAATCAGTTGATGCAATTGATAGAAAAATGCTAAATTTAGAGACAATGTTGACAAACTTGATAGAAGAATGAAAAAAAAAACATCTGCTTGGTGGAGAAAACAACAATTCTCAACAGCAACGATGAGTTAAAGTTGAAGACAAAATTAATATTTCGAGATAATCCAGCATTCCTTGTGAAAAGTTTTGAAATTCAAGGAGTCGATTTGCTTAAAATGAAGATTCAAGTGAAAAAGATGAAGTGTCGTTTATACCGACAAATAACTAAGGACCTCGACAAAACAATTGGCACATGAAGATCAAAATCCCGTAATTTGATGGCCTATTCGTGATTAATGAGTTTCTCAATTAGTTAGCTAAAGTGGAAAAGTTCTTTGATTATTGAGAAACTAAAGTGCACATGAAGTTCAAGTTGGTAGCTTGTCGACTTAAAGAGGGGACACTAGCTTGGTAGGATTAATTACAAGCAACTCAAATTCCACAAGGGAATAATAGAGTCCGAACTTGGCAACGCATGAAGCAACTGATGAAGGAACACTTTTTACCTCCAGATTATGAACAAACACTTTTCAACCGATATCAACATTGGCGACAAGCACATTGAACAGTTCAAACTATATTAATTGAATTCTTCAAATAAATTTAAAATTAATTATCTTGGTACTTAACAAATTAATTAATTCTCGTGAGAATGATACTTAACTTATATATATTACTTATTAACAATAACGTGCACTTGTGTTTATGAAAATCTACGACAAATTTTTGGCATCGTTGCCGGTAATTGTTTTAATTTTTACTAATATCGATTTAAATTAATTTCAAGTTTTAATTTGAAAAGTTTTTTTCTATTCTTAATTCAAGTGTTTTCTCTAGTGCATGAGACATTCTGATAGTTTAGTCAACTGATTCTAATTGATGTATTTACTGAAATATCCTCAATCTTTAAGTTTCATGCTAATTAATTAATTATTTTAGTCCTAAAGATTTAGTCTAATACCCTTATAAATCCTAGTAATTTCAAAAGTATTTTTAAAAGTCTCAATTTATTATACCCTTATATAATAATAGTTATTTAAGAAAAATAAATAAGAATATATCATTTTCAAGATTTTTTATTTATGTTTCTTAAATAATTATTTTATCAATATACTTTTAAAATTATATTTTAATTAACTTATATTACATAAATATATTATATAAGTTATTTAAGGAAAAAACTATTAAATCTTTAAATTTTGATAAAATATAATATATTTATGTAAAATATATTAATTAAATAAATAATATTGTTACTTTATAGCATAATAATAATATAAATATTTATTAATGTATTATAAATTTATTTATTTTTATTGATATTTATTTTTATATTATATTATTTATATTTTAAATATGTATAAATATATTTTATTGTACAATATAGTCATAAATATTTATTAAAAATATGTTATAAAATAAAAACTTTATAAATTTAAAATATTAATATTTATTTTATATCTATATTTAGTTTATAATAATTATGAATGTGTAATTTATTTTTATTTAATTTATTACAAATAATTATAATACAATTACTTGATTAATATATTATTAAAATAGCAATATTATTTTACATGAATATATTATGTTTTGTTAAAGTTTGGAGATTTATTAGTTATTTTTCTTAATAATTATTATTATATAGAAGTATAATTGTTATTTTATAATAAATTGAGACTTATAGGAATATTTTTTAAACTATTAGGATTTATAAGAGTATTAAACCAAACTTTTGAAATTAAAAAGAATTTTATAATTAATTAAGTAATGTAAAACTTAAAGATAGAGGGTATTTGCATAAATGTGTTATTTGAGGTTAGTTGAATAATAGTTAATGAGCGATTTTTTATATATTCCCTAAATTTTCTATCCAACTAATACAATCACAAGCCTTAAGGGAGGAATTTGATAATAACCCTAAAAATAATTAAATTCTCTTTTAACTTTTTTAATGAAAATCAAATTAAAATTTTAAATAAAAACATATTTAATTATCAAATTTTTTTGGTACAACACTAAATTTAATATTTTATATTCTTAATTAATAGTTTAATTTAATTATGATTAAAAATTTAATTATTTTTTTAATAAATGTAGTATATATTAATATTTTTTATTTATATTAATTATACAAAAATATAATAAAAAATAATATAATTTTTAAATAGGTATTAAATAAAAGATTATATGTGTTCTATTTTAAAACTCTTATGATCATTTTCGATACCCAAAATATTCAATTTCAAATTGGTGAATGGTTACTCAAACAACAATGGTGATTAAACTACTGGGTAAAGCATTTAATAAGAACTTTAATGATATTCACGGTGACGTAAGTGGTCAATGGTAGTCAATGTTGGTTGGTGATATCCTAAACTGAGATCTTAAAATATTATGATCTATGCAAAACTTCACTGATCAAATTGAAAAAACAATAAACTTTTATGAACAACTTAATTTATTAAAATAAAAATTACTAAACTATTATAAACATTTATCAAATAAAATGAAGGCATATGTAATTAACCAAAAAAATTGAATTTTGTTGCGGGAAACGGGACAAGCCAGGAAATGAGGCTCATCCCTATCCCTTGTCCAATTTTAAAATGGGGATGGACTTTAATCCCTATCCTTGACCCGTTCTTTTATGAGCATAAAATTTAGACCTGATTCCCAATCCCATAGAGAATTTTTGCTATCCCTATATAGAAGAAACCAAAATATAATTGATAAAAAAATATATCATATTTTACTATTTTACTTAAATTGAGGGACTAAAATGATAATATTTTAACATGTTAAACTAACAAAAGTTAAGTTCGTGGCATCTTCCTATTTCTTCAAAATATGGGGTATCCAGAATATCCTATAAACTCAAAGAATGTCTAATATTTTTTTAGAAGTCAAAAGGTGTGAATATCTCATCATTACTATTTTCCTAGAACTAGATGAGCGAATGATTTTCAATTTTTCACCAAGTCTTTAAAATTAAGTTGGGATAAATTTTTCTTGAATATTGGCATACTTTGCTTGGTTTGGATGCAAACTTTTCCAAAAAAACCCCAAACATATACCTATTTTGACTTTCGATTGTTGATAAATTTTTTATTTTGTATATGTAAAATTGTTGTATGTGTAATATCTAAAAACAAAAATTGATATAATCTAATTATTTAAAATAATGTACTTTAAATATTAGATTTGTATAAAATCAAATAGTATAAATTTAAAATAAAAATAAAGATGACATACAATATATCTCATTTTCTTTTATGAAAAATTTTCAAAATAGCCCTAATTGAAAGTCTATAATTCAATTGTGTAAACAACCACCTGAAAAGTTTTACTAACCTTTTAACACTATTATTTTATCTTTCCCTTTTTTTACTTACTTTTACAAAACTCTTAACTTTCCTTTCCTGAAACCTCTCTTCTCTAGTAGAATATAATTTATGATGTTTGTAATAAAAATGAGAATGTTTAGAATATATTTTAGGATAAATTTTGTGATGAAATTATTATGCATGTTTTTAATTTATTTTAAAAAAATGTATTAGTTGAAGATGAAATAAGTTATTTTGAATATGATTTTTGTTGAGTATGGATGGATATATTTGATTGAAATGTTATCAGAATCTAGAGAAAAAATTATTGAAAATGGCACGGATCTAAAAAGTTTTGGTGTGGGAGGGGTGATTTTTGGGTGGGACATAGGCGTAATTTTCGGATGGCCAAAGGGAACCCAAAAATTGGCCGAAGGACGCCTAATTTTCGGGTGCCAATGGGTTGCAAACTTGCAATGGGCACCCGAAAATCACAGCCGCTCCTCGTTTTATCCAAAACTTACACCCACACCCCTCTTAAAAATCACAGCCCCCACCTGAAAATTTTCCGTATTCTAGTCATTTTTGGCGATTTTTTCTATAACGGAGTTTTAACACATACCTCTCCTAAAATTTAAGACTTTAATACTTAAATAAAAAGTTTAAAAAAATACACTTACCTCTCGTAGACCTTTAGTTGACCATCTATTTATATTTAAATGACTATAATACCTTTAATTATTTTAAAATTAAAATTTAAGAAATTTAATTTTAATTTATATAATGTTTGAGATTAAAATAATTAAAAATTTAACTAATAATAATTTATATTTATATTTATTTAATATTTATTTAAAGTTAAAAATTTAATTTTTAATAAATATTAAATACGATATATGATTAAAACCTGAAATTATTAAGTTAGAAAAGCGGCCGTTTTGTATATTAAAGTTTAGAATTTAAATAAATATGATGTATGAATAAAAATTAAATTATCATTAATTAAATTCATAATTTAAATAAATATAAATTAAAATTATCAAATTATATTATCATTAATTAAATTTTTAATTTTAACAAATAATAAATATATGTATATATATATTGAAATGATAAAATTAAAATATTATTAACTAAAATTTAAATTTAAATAAATATAAATTAAAATTGTTAATTAAATTTTAATCTTTTAAACATTATATAAATCAAAAATTGAATTTCTTAAATTTTAACTTTAAAGCAATTAAAGGTATTATAGTTATTTAAGTAAAAATTGACGGTCAATTAATGGTTTAGGAGAGGTAAATGTCTTTTTTTAAACTTTTCACCTAAGTGTTAAAATCTCAAATCTCAGGAGAGGTATGTGTTAAAATCTTTTTCTATAATATTTCAATAAATACATTCACATTATTGAGATCTAACAAAAATTATACCCCAATATATTCATTTCATCCTAAATCTATGCTTTTTTATATTAAAAGAGAAAGACAAAAACAGTGTCAAAATATAAAAAAAAAAAATTGAATGTGACTAGTGACAGAAAAATTATTCTAAAAATAGATGCTGGACTAACTAAGTTAATAAAAAAATTTCAGGTGTCTGCTTACATCAATTGGATCTAGTTAGGATTATTTTGAAAATTTTCTCTTTTTTTGAGAAACAAAAATATACTTTATATTTTCATCATTTACAAATTTAGATTGATTAAAATGAAAAGAACATACAAGTCCCTAAAATTTGATTTAATAGACAAATTATTTCTAGTAAGTTTAAAAATACTCATAAAAGTCTAAATTTATAATATACTAATAAATATTATATTACTAATTACTAGAAAATAATATTATGATTTTTTATTAACATGTTTTTACTAAAAATATTATATTTTTTAAAATTTTAAATTTTAATAATTATTTTTATTGAATAATTACTATTCGTAAGAGTATAATCGTTATTTTAAAATTTTTATGGGTATATTTAAAGTTACTTGAACTAACCTATCCAATAAATCAAACCGTAAGAATTTGAATATCCTTTTTTCCGTAATTTACAGTCAAAAGTATCGAGGATCATGTAATATTAGTAAATGAAATTATTAAAATTTATTTTTCAAAATATTTCTACCAAACATTTTACCATTCTTATTTTTACAATCGATTTTCAAAAAATATTACTAAATACATTCTTAATTTTAAAACATCAATTAAAAACTCTTATCTTTTATTTTTATTTTACACAAATAATACTTGTAAAACATTACCCAATGCACACTAACTGTCATGTAAAGTGAATTCTATTCTTTGGACAAATGCATACATCGATATTAAAACCACAATAGAAGAATAACATATATCTAAAATTATAAAAAATTCCAACTCATACCAGATTCCCGAGGGGTAACATCCGGTCATAAATGAAGAGAACGAAATTTGATTTTACAGGGACAGAGACACTGTTAAGAGTCATGACATGCCACTTCCGAGCCTTTATTGGCAAGAAGCTTGAATGTTCATTAAAATTTAAAAAGCAATTGAAGAAAATAAATGATCTAGAGTTTTCATCTAATGTACAAAAACAAAAATAATAATACATTTTAAAGGAAATTAAAAGAATAGGCAATGAGATTGAAAGCAAATTTGAGATCCTGTTTTTTTGAGATGAATAACGTCTTTATGGATCAATAAAGAGAGTTGTAGGTAACAAAAGTGGCGATGATGGAAGCTACACAAATGAAGAGTGAAGGGAGTAGAGTGACATTCAAGAGATTGCTCTCACCCAAGTACCCAGCCAGGGTTATCGTTGCATCTGCAATCACTCGAGCAATCGTCCCAGCTTCTGTTGAAAGTAACCCGCCATTGTAGGTTCCTCGAGAAAGCCTGGACGACATCACCCGAGAGAGTAGCGACAAGTTGACTCCTGTACCAAAATATATATTACATTTAGAGTACAACAATCCACATAACTCAATAGTAAAATTTATTATTAACTTGAAAATTATCTCACCTTCAAGAACTTCAGCAAAAACAAACAAGATGAGTCCTGAGCAGACATATTGTGGCACAGAGTAGGGAATGATCACATGGAAGCTTAGGAGTATGCCTACACAAACCATAATTTCAGATGCCAACAAAATTTGCCTGCAACCACATCAAAGAGAATGAACACATCAGTACATTATGGAAAAGATTCCAGACATACACATCAGAAAAGAAGAGAAAGAAAACATGTTCTGTTCAAAATGTTACCTATCTTCAAACATGTTGCTAATATAGCTTCCAACAATGATGTTCACTGGAAGAACGGTAAGGCCTAGACATGCTAGAAAAATTGCAACTGTGCCAGTAGACCATTGGAAATAGTATGTTGTAATGACACTAGATTCAGAGAGTAAAATCTCCATCACGTACTTGAGCATAAAGTATATCAACAATTGAACCTGCCAAGTACATAAGAATTTAGGTGAGAGATCATTTGAAAATACAAAGTCTTTTAGCTTGAAACAAATCTGAAGGTAAATAATTTGCAACGAGAAAGGGATAAAATTTGAATAAAGCACAGAATAGATCTGAATAAAGCACATGATGGCAGGAAAGAACTTTGACTGATCAGTCATCACTAGTTTGATAGTAAGTTCCTCTTTGCAATAAAAATCTGAATATTTTATCAAAGCAGGCAGGTTATTGGGTCAGCTTAGTCTACCACCCAAAGCCATCTTTTGGTTCTCAGTGATCCTAAGCACATATTCAACATCATGTACATAAATCCTGCTTCACTTATTAAAGCTTTGCATACCCATTCAGCTTCCAAGGCAATTAGATTTATAATCAAACCTGAAATTGTTAAATCCGAGCTCTACTGGGGTTCAGCATTCTGTTTAAGAATTGGCATATTGTGGGTAATGCCTAAAGATGTTATGACCTACAGTGCTTCATAATTAGGAGGTCAAAATGAATGACATCCATGGAAAATTTACCATCTCTTTGCTATGCTATACTGTCACCAATCAAATTACAGAATTTTTTATTCAAATTTAATAACAGAATATCTAAATTCTCTCTCAACCCATTGTCATATTTATCCACACCTTCAACGGATAACCTTTTACCTAATATAGCTTAATTAACACAAAGACAACCAAAAATTGTAACCTAGGCTTCTGCATTTGAGCTTCGTTAAATATTAATATAAACCCTCCTTACGCAGAGCCAAATTCTAAAGAATTGATTGTGCATGTTGTAAAAACACTTATAAGAATTCATTGTTGCATATGAACTATAATGACTAACTGTTTACAAAACCATAAACAACCATAGAGGTAAGGATCAAGTTTTTTGAGCAGTCTAATTTCAGACAGAACACTCTTATATTGTGTGGTATACCAAAAATCTTATATTGATTTTTTTGTCCCAGAAAATCCATTTTAAGTACAACAACATACTTTTCATGTCAAAATCAGAATCCACCAAATTCAGTGAACTGGAGTATCAATGTTTGTAAAGAAAGAAAATATTTAGTCAATTAATTACCTTTACAGAGGCTGTAAGCAGTCTATATGCTGATCTAATTGAAGTTGCCGGTCGATGAGATTCCTCTGCAGCTTCTTCACTTCCGTCACATTCTTGGTCACCATCTTCATCTTCTGGTTTCTCTTCTGAAGTTATGAGCAATGGTTGCTGAATACCTTTTTCGAGTGCATCATTTTCTACTGGTTCTGTCATATGCGAGGCCCAAAACTGAAAATAAGTTTTTTTCTTAAAGCAAAATGCAGAGATTTGAATTTTATTAATTGAGATAACTCCCATGGGTAAAAGTAAAGAAATATGGTCCAAATACAACTGTTTCAGCATTCAAATATGCACTAAGCCCAGCTCAAATCATATCTGAAGTATAACCATTTTTATGCAAGGTAATACTACATAAGCCTGCCATTCGGCTACATTTTAATAACTTCAAGATCTAACATTTAATAGGAGGGTTATCTTGCTTGCTGGTAATGACCCTTGAGCTCCTAACATTAAGTTCATGATTGGTTCCATTTTCTTCGGCTGGCATCTAGAGATCCTTAATGCAGTACCATGAGTATCCAGACTGAAGCACAGTATCATAAAGACTCATTGTATACACTGAAGATCTAATGACAATTTGTATAAAGGGTCACTACCAACACCAGGCTGATTACTGAAACCACTCTGCTAAAGCTCAAAGAGGGAAGTGTTCAAGGATGTCACACACCAATGAGGTAACTATAATTCTTAAATTCAATAGCTAATAAAGTGTTTTTTCTTAGTAGAGCAAGTGTTAAAGTCAGTGCAGGTACTGGGAGTAATCGAGCTAAAATTATGTGGCCGCTATAACTTGTTTGAAATAAGTTGATTAGCATTTTTAAATTTCTATGCAATACAATCAATATTATTTCAACATTCTGCTTCATATGTTTCTAACCTTGAAATTTAGTAGCTTCAATTAAAACCCATATATTATTCCTAACTTTGGAGGATGAGAAAGATCAAAACTTAAATTAGCGACACTAGATTAAAAGCAAACAGTTATTTCCACCCTGACAAATGATAAAAATATGAAGAAACAGAAAGGTGATTCTGCTTGGAATGTAAAATGTTTTCACATTAAATCATTGCAAAATACTTAAAGAAAAATGAATGTGTATATAATTTAGTATCATGTCAGATGATCCATGATTTGATCAAGATCCTAGGAATGATTGGTTAACACAATCACATATCTCCAAAATGTTAATCCAAAAAAGACAGCACGATAGGAGTTACCATACCAGCTTTAGATTCACGAGAGGGGTGATTTTCTTCAATATCATGAGAGGGTTCTCTAAACGAGATCCACAACCATATCAAGTATAAAAGCCAGGCCACAGCCATTACCCAACCGGGTAAAGTATCTTGATTAAATGTCAACTTGTAAATTTTAAAATTTGTTTGCAGCAAGCCAGCAAGAGCAGGACCACAAGCCATTCCAAGAGCACTGGCACTAACAAAACCTGCTGATGCCTGCATGCGGATCTTTAGTGGTACACAATCACTGATATAACGCCGGTTAACAGCTCTAGCAGAACCAAATCTGCAATGTAAGAAGTTGCAACTTTATCAACCTGTGATGAGATAAAAATAGAATCTGTTTCCTATGATCAATTGAACTAAGGCAAGGTTGGCTATGGCTGATGCCTATGAGATTTGAGTTCATAAAACTCCAGTAATGTCTCATCATCATAGTAGCATAGGTAGACAAGAAAGTAAGGATATAGAATTTTTATCGTAGAGGCGGTAGAAGGCATATTCAAGTTCCATCAAAGAATTATGAAAAGAGAAGAAAAACAAAGAAGAACACTTACCCACAGAAAAGACGACCAATTAAGAGAACTGCTATTGAATTGAGATCATAAGCCAACGCATACATGGTATTTCCGATAAAAAGAACAACACTGCTAAATACCAGAGGTCTGAAGTATGATTTATTTGACCATGCACTGAAATACACAGAAGAAAATACCTGTGCAATAGCCATTGCACCAATAACAATACCACAAACTGTTGCAGCCGCTCCAAGACTCATTGAATAGTCATCGGCAGTAGGGACAATAATATATGTATTGACCATATAAAGAAATGTGTTTGCTAAGTTCAAAAGAAGTGACATAAAATGGTATTTCTGGTCATCAATATGTTCCTCAGTAGGAGTAGGTAACTCTTCTTGCAAAATGAGTGCATGTTGCGCCATAAAATTAAGGAAGTTTGTAGAGTTGGTTAGCCTGTCTACAGCTGCTTTTATTGAATCAACTACAGGATCCTGCATGGGAAAGCCCCAAACTTAGGGTTACTATTGATGCAAGAAGAGAGCGACAGAGAAACACGATGACTAAAATTGGAATAGCAAGAGAAACCTGGAGGGGAAGTGCAGGTTGATCATATATGGATAAGTAGCTTCCCTGGCGGTCCTGAAGTTCATGAAGATTACGAGATATAGCTCCCACAACAGCCCCCAACCCCTGCACATTACAGCATTGGACAGTAAAGCTTCACAAGAAAACAATAACTTTGAAGACACTACTTTACATTCTATATTGGCTCTAGTATTCCCCAAAAATAACAAGTTTACCATTTCATCTCAAATTTTCAACTGAATAATATTAGTATCTAGAAGCCTAATCAAATGTAAAAACGTCCAATATTAAAAAAAAAAAGGCCTCTCAGACTTTTGACACATTACCACATGCTTGAACACTTGCTGCAACTGGGAGTAAGGATGATTAGCACGAGTTTTGACATAGTAATCAGTGAATCTATAACCAAAGCGTTTATCAAACTTCTTTAGTATCTTACGCAGACCAATAGCATTTATCTCAACAAAAAAGAGAAGCTTTAAGAGATCATGTCCGACTGCCCTATAAGCTTCTCGTAGTTCGGTTATTTGGGATATATCTGGCTCCTGTTGAAGAGCATCATGCTGTTCTCCAAGCCTTGCTAACCTGCTTGCAAGGAGCCCTTGTTGTTCCAACAGAAAAAGAACAATCTTTTCAATCTGAAATTATAGAAACAAGAATGTTCACAGTCAGCCTTGAGCAAATAATACATTATTTTTGTGGTGTAAGAACAAAGTACTAAACTACAAAGGAAGTTCACAAGAGTCATAATATGTTTGTTGCTAATGTAAGAGATAACCAAAAGCTTACAAGTTTATGATTTCCATAACCACATCAGTGATTCAGAAGAGATTTTTCAAAAAAGCATATAGGGCTAATTTTGGCCAACCACCCAACATCTCTGTTACGAGAATCCCAATTTAAAATATTATTCTGTTAGTAAATTCTATGTTATCACTTCACTAAAACAAACAGTACCATTAACATTTGGTGGATTTTTAAAACATAAATTAAAGAGTAAAAGAAAAGGGAACAAGAAATTAGAATAAGGTGGGCATTGACTACTTCAATCTGCATAGAATTTGCCAGAACACATGTATCCTTCAATCACTGTTTTGCTAGTAATGGATATAGCCAACAAGTCTCGTCTAAATTTTATCACATAATTTATAAATAGCATGGGATAAAATTTCTGATATATATCTTCCATCATACCTGATTATCCAACATTCTTGAGAAATCCTTGAGAACGTGACGGCGGTCTTGAGTTCCAACTTGAATTTGTTGTGCATATTGTTTTACTTTCTTCTTCATTAATTTATAGTTAATGTAGTATCTGAAAGAAACCCAACAGTACAAATTTTAATATAGCAACTTTGACAGAAAATAAGAAAAATGTTATACTGTGATAAAATTTATAGATAGGCCTGAATGATTTCACATAAGTAATACACCCCTCCCTACCACCCATGCACCCACCCAACCCCTCCCCTGACCATTTCTCTTCTTCCCCTCTGTGTACATCTGCATATGAATGAAGCCTGATATTGTCTATGTTTTGGTTCCCATAGGAAAGACACAGATAGTCAGTGGCACAGTTAATAAAATGTCAAAAGAAATTGATTCGAAGCATATAGATTTTTCATTCTCTAAGCAGATTAACTAATAGATATTAGCAGCCATTGCATATGTTTTGATAAAACACAAGGTAATTGTATTACGGGGTATGTTTGGGATTGAGGTCCATCAAACACTTTTTTCAATTTTAATTTAAAAAGCAAGTGGAAGCCAACAATACCGAACATGTCTTAAATGACTGAATGTATGTTGCTGAACAAAGACTTAAAAAGATTCATGCTTGTTTCCATTTTGTTGAGCAAAGCCTTTTATGATGTGTAACATTGTGTATTTAATACTTAGGGTGCCCTATAATGTACAACAATATTTCAAGCATACCTTTGCCATTCTTGAATCTGTCTTTCCTTCAACTTTTTCCCAAAGGCAACCATTTTTTCACTACACATAAATGATCCCAGCTTAAGGTCAGAGAAGAAAAAAAAGCTGCAAAAAATATTTACAGAGAGAAGAAGGAATAAATCAATAACCATCTATTTAGCATTATCTACCATAGAACTTGTCTCAGTACCAAAGGGGGAGGTACAACCACAACGGCAAATTATTAATATTTTGCTCTTTCCTGGGTGACCTTCCCTTCTTACAAAGCTTTACAATAAAGCTAAACATTTATTGTTTGGTCAGCACAATCGCCAAATGTCTTCATATTGTACACCTCATTTAAAACCAATTATCAACTTTCAGTGGATTTTCAAATATTAGAACATATTCTCTGTTAACAATAAAAGAAAAAAATGGACATCAGGTATGAGTTTCCCACATATCTAAACCAAGAGCTCGAATTCGCGTCAACATTGGCAATGCTCCCGGCTAACATAACCATTCACTTTTCTGAGTCATTTCAAAAGAAAGGAAAAATAATATTAAGTAACTTGAAATTGCCAGCAGATATTGGGAAAATTCTTTGTGTGTCAAAATAGATTTTTACAAATTTTACCTAACCTTCTGAGATGAGAGACATCATCCACCAAATGCCTATCAAACACATTCCACAAAATCCATGCGAAGCAACAGATACATAATCTGATGCATTTATCATTAGTTACTTAATTTCTGGTTATACTTGCATATACCTAATCACAGGTGATTTGATAGTAATGTTTAACAAATTCTACAGGATACCGCCCAGTTTGACTAAGTCAGCGCAATCATTGAACTAAAACGTGGATTAAGAAATAAAAATTAAATAACAACTATAATCTATGATAAAATTCAACAAGAAGAAGAAATGACTATATAAATAATAGTGCTAGCAAAGATAAATAGCAACAATTTACTCCTCTATTGACGTAAACAAAAGCAAATTCGAGACTGCAGAGTATTTTTTTTCCTTAAAAAAAGGGCAAAAGTTGGCAACTCAGTTTCCGGTAATCCTCTGTTTGCAGTTAAAGAAAATTTTGTGTAAAAGAAAATGAAACGTCTTCTTTTCCGCGCCAACCAAACATGAAATCCATCCAAGCAGAAAACGAATCCGAAGAAAAACACATTACCTGAACCAAATTCAAAATCCAATCTACTGCGAAACAAAGTTTAGATGACCATCAACGAACACCTGCTCCAACAACAAAGAAAAATAAAAGGAACATTTATAAAACAGAAAACTTGTTTCCACCGCCTGATTCCCGGAATCACGTAAAACACAGATTCGAAATTCAATATGTAGAGAGGAGATACCTTAAACAAATCCAATTAGGAGCTGGAGCTGGAATTCTATCTACCAAGGATCTTTTTTCTTTCTTTTTTTTTCCTTCTTCTGAGAGTGATTTCTCAAATAAGGAAAGAAAATAATAGGAATTACGCAAGTGACGAAAGAGTGTTTTATACTTAAGTCTTGATTGGTGACCGAAAAAGTTATTTCCCGGAGTCGAAAAATCTCTGTTCACGAATGAATCATTGTATTTTAATTCAATCATATATTTATGAGAGAAAGCAGAACCAAAACAATAATATGGGAGAGAGAGAGAGACTTGTGTGGATTCGGTTTGCTGACTTTGGTGACAGGTTTTATAGTGGCAGATACCGGTTGGGGGCTCTATGGAAAATATAATAAAGTTTAGGGGTGCTTTTATTAATTGACCAAAAAATCTACTGGAAATGCCAATATGCAAAAATTCAAATAAAATTTAGATTATTAAAAAATTCAGCTGTTAACTATTATTTTGTTAACTTTGGTAAATAACTTATGATAATATAAAAATATTTTTGTCATTTTATATAATCTAAATGATATAATAATAAGTTTACAGCTTCGTTCTATATATAAGCGTAAAATAAAAGTTCTTTTTTTTAAAAAGAAGCTAATAAAATATTAATTTTTATATGAACTTTCACTAATTATTATAATTACGACATAATTTTGAAATGTTGTAACTATAACCCTAAAATTTATGCTCGTAAATAAATTTTTTTTTTATATTATATGAAGTTTGCATATGTTAGAAATAATTTAAATTTAATATAAAAATAAATGAATGTGGTTTACTTTAATGAAATAATATTATACATATATTAATCGTACAAAATCATATATATATATATATATATATATATATTATTAATAAGATGTTGAATCTAGACACTTATAATAATTGAAATTATATTTGAGCGATGCATTAATTATCAATCAATTATACATTCAGGTTCAATATTAGTGGTTAGATGTGCCTAAATTCAACAATTTATAAATAATGTAAAAAAATTGTGTAAAAGAAATAAAGGTCATTGAACATTTATATATATATATATATATATATATATATATATATATATATATATATATAAAGTAAGATCAAAAGTTCCTTTTTTTTACACAAAATTTTATATTAAATATAAATCGTTAAATCTAGATACATCTAACAGTTGAGATTGCATTAATTATGTATTAATTATATGATTGGATACAATCTTAACCGTTGGATGTATTTCAAACTAACAACTTATGTTTGATGTAAAATTTTGTGTAAAAAAATTGTCATTGATCTTATCCCTATATATATATATATATATATATATATATATATATATATATATATATTATAAGTTTAAAATTATCCAATTAGTTTGGTTTTTTCATTCAACAAAAAGGCCTTTTGATCTTAAAATTCATTTTCAATTTTTTAGATGGCATTTGGTTGGCATTGAAAAAATATTTTTAAGAATTAGAAACACCGTTTTTCTTCTATAAGAAGAACCAAAATTTAGGAAGTACAATATTTTAAAATTTTTAAAACAATTAAATTATTTAAAATACTTCTATATTATTTTAAATATTTTATGTTATTTTTTTAAAATATAGTTTTAAAAATTTATTCATTAAAATAATTACTTTTTAAAAAAAATTATTTGTAACAATTATATAATTAATAAATTTATGTTAAAATTTTTACTTATAAAATTTTTACTGATAAAAAGTCTGTTTCAAGAAATTTTATTTAAAATTTTATGTTAAATCAACACTTAAACAATTTATTAGAATAACTAAACAAGCTAAATTTGAGTTGATTTGTTCAGCATAATTTACTTAATTAATTATATTGTCTGAAGGAGATGTTTACATATTAAAAGATCAGACTAGATTATAGAAATTATTAAAAAACAAAGACTAGAAAGAAAGAGTGAGAGACGACACTTGGGTGATGGGTACAAACAATTTCAAAGGAACTATGATGAATAAATGAAAAAATTATCAATTATAGACAAATTATTGACTCACAGGATAAGATTGCCATTTATATATTAATTACCAGCCACGCACTCTTCTTTTTCGTTCCTTCATTTATTGTTATACCACTTACCACACCAACAACGTTGCCATATCCTGTATGACCGAATTGGTTGGGTCCATAATTCTATTTATGATGTTATTTTCTTCAGCCATAACTGCATACTGTGGGAAACACGTACTGAAAGATATAAAGCAAATCACATGGGCCATGGGAATTGACTGCGGCGGGAGAGACGTATATAATATATGGAGGTATGATGAATGGTTTTGATGGGATAGAAATTCGAGTTATTATATTTTATTTGTATCCTATCAAATAAAAATATAATATATTTTAAATTAACTTAAATTTAATTTATTTAATAATTACGTCAAGAATTAAAATTTTAAAATAACCTGTTTAATAATAATTGTGTCAATCATTTAACATATTTTAAAATATTTATAATATTATCTCCAAATATTAATAACTTTTATTCTTGATAATACTAAATACTATTTTTTTAAATGTAAAAAATATAAAATAAATATATTATGAATAAAGAGAAATGTCCAAAACCTCCATAATTTTTTTACCAATACTCTATCATCTCTTTATATTTTTTCAAATATCTCATTATCTTTTTAACTTTCTTTTTTTTTCATTTTACCCTTCAGTTTAATTGGTTTATATTGAATTACAATGGTAAAATCGAAAATATTTGAATTATTAAAAGGCAAAATCGAAATGTAAGGGAATAATGGAATATTTAAAAAAATATAAGAGGGTGATGGAGTATTAGACAAAAAAATATGGGGTATTGGACATTCTCCCTTATGAATATTAAGAAATACCCTCTCTAAAATAAGTTAAAAGAGGAATATTCTCTCGTATTTGAGAAAAAAGAAATATGCCCTCCCTCCCCCCCTCTCAAGTTTGGAAAGAAAAAGAAATACTTTCTGAATATTTAAAAGACATATAAATGAATTATTTTATTTTTATTATTAATATATAATGACCAATACAATCTTTTAATTTTAAAAGAGTATAATATATTATATTTTTATTAATTTTTTATAATTTTATTCTAAATTGTTGTTATTTTAGATAATTTTATTTTTATTATATTAATTCATTATCTATAAATCATTAAAATAGATCTTAAGTAATATTAGTTTTAATAAAATTTTGTTTCATTCACATGAAAATTTAATATTATAAACTTATATAAATTGAGACAAGTTTATTTTTATTATATTATTTATTATACATAAACTATTAAAATAGATTTTAAATAATATTAATTTAAGAAAAAATTGTATTCTATTCACATGAAAATTTAACTTTATTGTTGTAATATATTTTAATATTTTATTTATAATAAGTTAATATAATAAAAGTTAAATTATCTAAAATAATAAGATTTTAGAATAAAATTTTAAAAAACTTTAAAGTATATTTATTAAAATGACCATTATTAATTAAGAATACAGTTCGTTATATTATTTTAAAATTACAATGTTATATTGGTTATTATAAAATTTAAGGGTATAATAATTATTTTATATAAAAGTTAATAACTTCAAGAGAATTATTTATTTATCTTAAATGTTTAAGAAGACATTTGTTTTTTAATGAGGGAGACATCTCTCAATTTTTCAATATATTAAATTATAATTAAATTAAAATAAAATGATTACTTAAATAGCTAATCATAACATAAAAAGGTCCACGTGTACAAGACCTCTTATTCCTAATCTAATTAATCATGTCATATTATTATAACTCATTTATTAATTGTGTCATTTTAAGTGAATCTAAACCTTTTAATTTTGTGTCGTATTCATATCGTATTGACAGGTTATGCCAAAAATTGTCACTCCTAATTTTTAAGAAGTAAAATATAATAATTTAAAACTTTTAAAGGTTAAATTAGGGAAAAAGTTCACATATCTCTCATGAGATCTGTGAAAATTTCAATTTAATGAAAAATTTGTGAAAAAGGTTACAAACCTCTTCTACAAATAATAAACTTATTAAAATACCTTAAATCTATTTTTTTTTTAAAATTGTAAAATAAAATTACTAAACCTTATTGAAAAAAAGTAATACTTTAATTATTATACCAAACACATTTTAAATATATATTTTTCAATTTTTAATAAATAACTCTCTTAAGAATGCATATTTAATAATTTCTATAATAATTAAAATTATTTTGTTATTATAAAACTTATAAAAAAAATTATATAATAACTTGAGTTTAAAATTATTATCAAATAATAATAAAATTATTATTAAATAATTATTAAAAAATAAATTTAAATGGTTATAAAATAAAATTATTCTAAAATTAATAATTTTAAAAAATTATTTCTTAAGTAATTGTTAAATAAAATAAATTATTTTATTTAAAAAATCTAAATAATGATAATTGTTTTGAAAATTTATAATTTAATGATAATAATAAATTTAAATTCAAGTTGTGATATAAAATTTCAATGATTGTAAAATTATTTTTGAATTATAAATTTTTTATAGTAGTAAAATAATTATAATTATTAATAAATTTTATTATACATGTATTTTTAAAAGAGTTATATATATGAATTAAAAAACCTTAAAGGTATGTAAACTTTTTCCGTTAAACTAATAAAAATATATTTTAAAAGGCAAATTTGATATTTTTACACGTAAATTTCAATTTTTTTAAGGTTGCACTCTCGACTACATGGTTACAGCAATACATACATACATACATACATATATATATATATATATATATATATAGTCTTATAATTTTATTCATATATTAACATTTATTTATAAACTGTTAAATTTATATACTTTCAATCACTGATATTGAATCTAACATATATATTAATTATAATGTATTGTTATATATCAATTATATGTATTATATTCAATTTAAATTGTTAAAAATATATAAATCTAACTGTATATATCATAAATAAATAAAACATGACAATGCATTCAAATATTGTAGCCAAGCCATTACGTGGACATAAGTTATCAATTTTTACCTATATTTCTACATAAAAAAATATTTTAAGGTTGGTTTGAGAATCCTAACTAAAGTGTGAAAGTGTTTTTGTATTTTACCAACTTCTTTTTCTACCTTTTACGAAAAGATTATTAAAATGGGTAGTTTAACCTGTAAAGCATTTCAATTGCATGTTATTTAATTAGTATGTAATTATCTACTAATTTAAAAACTACTTTTAGTGATAATTAAATTTGATAGATATATTTAAGACAAACAGCCAACATACATGTATAAGTACTCGTATTTTTTAATTTAGTGCTTATATAGTGCTAATCATCACTTACAAATGAGTAACAAAACAAAATCAGTGCATAAAATTAAGCATAAATTGTAAATATTAAATACAATTTAATATTTAAATTAAATTTCATGTATCACAATCTTTTTTTATTATCAAGTGCTAGTTTCCAATTTCGTCGTATTAATTAACACTATATAAGTGAATATTTAATTTAAGTTTTCTCTAAAAATTCATGAATTCTACATATATCCCCTTTTCATTTTCTTTTACTCAAGTATATTCCTTGAAGTGAAAAATATCATAAATACCTTTCACAAGAAAGGAAAATAAGTTTCTTCTTATATTTTTTTCTTTTGATATATCACTCTAAACTAAATTTTATAAAATAAAATATTCTTACATTTAAACGCCATATTTTTTATAATAAATTTAAAAAACAGTTTTGAAATTGAAAATACATTAAAAATTTATAGAAATATTTAATGGATTACAAATATGTGTAATTATATACTGTAGAGAGTTTCATGTAATTTGAAAATAATATTATATAATTATTTTGTAATATATAAACGACATTACATTAGTGATTGATGATAATACACGACCAATTATATTGCATGTCTGTCTTGTAATGTTAGTGATTAATATTTTCAAAGTATAATAAAAGATTTTATAGTAAATACATGTATTTTTAAGAATAATTTTAAAATATATAAATGAAAGAATTTATATGCAATTTACTCCTTGTCAAGACATATTGAACACAAATCACATTTTGCAATAAACACTAAATTTAAGAAATATAAATATTTATTAATATTTTGCATATTTATTTTAAAATTATGTATTAAATTTACTTATTATTACTATGAATAATTTTTAATTAACACATAATTAGATACTAATTAAAATAACACATAATTTTTCACTAGTTGTAATGATTTTTTTTTCATAAACACTAAAATACATAAGCACTATAGAAAAATATATTTTATCAGGTACTTCAAAATATACCTAAAATTACTTTTTCAACTATGGGCTAGAAAAGCTAAAATAATAACAAAAGCATTTAAATTATAAAATTGTATTTTACATTTATAATAATATCTGTATTATATATGTTAATAAGTATATTTGATATAAATCTTGACTAAATTGGTTAATTTTAGTTTTATCTTATGAATTTTGGTAACTTTTAACATTTATTAATATTTTTTTTGTAAAAAGAAGACGAAAATAAAATATTTTTATAAATTTTTACATTTTAAAATATTTTTATTTTTTATCATTTTCTCTTATTCTCTCTTTTCTTTTCTTAAAACTATTTAATCAACTTAATAGTTCAGTAAAATTGTACTCACAGATAATCTAGTTAATTTGATTTCTTATCATGAAAAGATTAAGATATCAATTTTCTTTCGCATCAATTTTGAAAGAAAGATTCATTAATTTGTACTTGTGCGTCGGATATATGGGATTTAGGTGTTTGAAAATTTTAAAAATCATAAATTCCCAAAATTTAATCCTTAAAGTGAGGGGAATGTGGGTCAATGAAACTCACGCTATCATAAAACAAAATCATCCAAATAGAGAAGACAAATTTATGAGAATCTATGATGGTCTGGTGATGGCCACTTATTCCATATGGCTCCCTTTTTGATAAAATAAAAGGTGGGAGAGAGAGCAAAATAATTAGAGAGAGAGAAAGAGAGACAGAGACAGAGAAAGAAAGAAAATAAATAAATTTTTAAATAAAAATTTACATATATAACCTAAAGTTTAAAAAAATAATAGATAGACCCTAGAGTTTTGAGATAAATAAATATTTCTAGAGTTTGGGTATATAGGCTGATCCCATTTCACTTTAACATCCATCAATTATTAAGTTATTATTATTTTCATCTTTAAACTTTATAAAAATAATAAAATATAATATAATTCTTTAAATTATAATAATTTAATCTCTATTATTCATAACATTCTAAAAACTAAAACATTCAAATTAATTTTTTTAATTTATTATTTAATAAAAATTTAAAAAATATATATTATTGTTGAAAAAATTCTAATAATTAGTTAAGGAACTTATATGCTAAAATATTCTTGACCCTCATTTTTATTTTTTTAGTGATAATTTAATATTTAATTATAAAAAATTAAATAAAATATTTTTAATATTTTAATTTTATATGTAATATTTCTATTTAAAAATTATATTACATTCATTATATTTTTTTAAGAAAAGTTATGGAACTCATAATTAATATGAATAAAATATAAAATATATACATTTTATATTTATTAAAAAAATAATTAAAATTTAGTTTTCTTTATATTTTTAATAAAAATTAAGTTAAACTATTTAATGAAAATATGTAATAATAATTAATTACTAACTCTATTGATACATGAGACTAAATTTAATTTGTATATTATAATTTATTACTCGTATTTTATTTAAAAGGTTTATTTCTTGTTAAATATTTCATCATCTTCTTTTTCTAAAATATTTTAAAAAATATTTTAAATAAGATGGGAGTAATAAGTTATAAAATGTGAATTAAATTTGGTATTATGTGTTAATAGAATGAGTAGTTTGATATATTTTATCTTTTTAATTAATATAATATATATATATATATATGTTATTTAGGGATAATGTGTTTTACTCCTTTGTTTTTGGAAAAAAGTTATCCCCTACCTTTTTTGTTAGTCTTAAATAATTTATAACTTTTAAAAAAATTTGAGACATCTGTTGAGATACTATTCTAAATCTATTCTAAATATAAATTAATTATTTTATTTCTTAACTATTAAAGACATATAAAATAATTTAATTGTCTTTATTTTTATTTTATATCAATACGATATTATTATAATAATTAATTTAAAATATATAATAATATTTTGATTGTTAATATTTTTTTAATTTTATTAATTTTTTAATAATATTAATTCTACATAATTTTAAAATTGATCATTTTATTAAAATAATTTATTTTAAAAATTATATATAATTAATATTGCTAAAATTTACTGTCAATTTTTTATAATATATAGTAAAAACAATTATTGTAAAAAATTTTACAATTAATTTTTTATGATTAAAAGAATTTCATGCCGTAAATTTTTAATAATTTATTATAATAAATTTTATATTGTAAAATTTTTACAATTGATGTTGTTAAAAATTGATTGCAATTGATGTTATAAAAGTTGATAATAAATTTTTAATAAAAGAATAATTAAATTATTTTATATATTTTTTGATAATTAAGGGATAAAATAGTCAATTTATATTTAAAATAATATTTAGAATAATATCTTAAGAGGTATCTTAAATTTCTTTAAAAGTCAAGGAGTATCTAAAATTAGTGAAAAAATTAGGAGTATCTCTCTTTTTTCCAAAATTCAGGGAAAATAACATTATTCTTATTATTTATTATTTATACTAGTTATGAGTTTCATAATTTTTCTTAAGAAAATATAATTTCATCTCATTTTTTAAATAATTTTATTTAGATTCTAATAAAATATAAAATAATATGCTTTTTATGGTTTAAATTTAAACTCGGGTTATAGATGACATGTCAAATTACCACTTATACGTTTAAAATTATTTTATAAAATTGGTCATATATCTATAATAAAGACATTTATAGTAAAAAAATATTTTTTATTATTATTAATAAAATCAAAATTATATTTATTAATTATATTTTTGTTAGTTCTAAATTTATAATTTATTAAGATTAATAAACTAATTTTTTATTGTAAATATGTTTGCTTGCTTTAAAATTAATTTTTAAATTAAATACTCCAAAACTCAACTAGGAATTGTATCAAAAGCTACAAAATTGTTACTTTATGATAAAGGGACAAATGTATCTTTTACTCAAATTTTAATAAAAAAAAATAGTGTTGAGAGTCATCCTTTGGGAAAAAATAAATAATTACGCTGGAAAGAGGCTTCAGCAATGATGATAGGAATAGATTTTTGTTACTTAGTTTTGACAAATGACTAAATGGTAACAATCTGTGACATGTTTTTAAAGGTTACATCAACATCAATCCTCTATGATCTCGTCTTTTCATAACTCACGCACACGTAGACATTAGTTCTCTAATAATTGTAATAGTTTTTAAAATATAATATGCAGTATTACAAAAAATGTAAAATGTACAAAATTTCAATAAATTACTATAAAAGTCAATAATTTGTGCAATACTTTGACATTGCCAAAGCATTTGAGAAAAAAACAGTTAAAATTTCCAATAAAGTATAATTTCATATGAAATTGAATTGAAGCTTATAAAGCACTCTGTGGTTAATTCCATTTAATTTATAAAAGCCCCTAAATATGAAAAAGTCATTCAATTTTATGCACGTAAACCCTACTAAATGCAAAGCTCCTCTTAAAATTTGTGGGACTCTCTCTACTAGTATGCGAAGAAGATTAATTTATATGAAATTTATAAAAGCCCCAAAATTTTAAATAAGAATTACGTTGATGCACCCAAACAAAGCACGCAACCACAATAATTGAAAGAGAAAATTCTCGTTTCTCTCCTGTTGTTTAGCCTAATGTCTTATTTTTCTTCTATTATTTTATAAATAATCTGATTTTTCCGTCCGTTATATAATACTGTTAAGATAAATATGATGTCAGTCTCTATATTTTAAATTATTACTTAAATAGTTATAATAATTTTTAAAATATTCATAAAAAAATTAATTTATTAAAAAATTATGATTATATTCTTATATAATAATAATTAGCTAAAACATTACTTGCAACTTATGTGTGAATATAAAATATAAAATAATAATATATATTATTTTATAATACATTGATAACTAAATATTAATTGATATATTATAGTTAAAATATAACTTTATTTATTTTATGGTAGATTAACAATTTAATATATTAATTAGGTATTATAAAATAAATCATAAAAAATACTAATCGATAAATAAAATATGTTATAATACAATATTTATATTATTGTTTTATAATATAATTTTAAAATTTTACAATATATTAATAATTTAATATTACATAAGTATTAGAAATAAATAAAATTAATTATACATTTGATATTTTTGTTTAATTTTTTAGCTAAGTACTATTAAATAAGGGCATAATTTTTATAATAATTTAAAATTTTATAAGTATTTTTAAAACTACTAGTCATGTAATTAAGTTAATGGGCCAAACTTTAATGACTCATGTGTTATTAATTTCTTTCCTCAATTTAAAAAAATAATATTTTAAACTAAAAGCATTGGTTCCACAACTAAAAAATATTCAAATTAAAATCTTTTTATAAATATATAGAATATGTAGTAATATAATATAGTACAATCATATCAATTTATCCCGATAAATTTGTATATAATAGTAATGATATGATATTTTTTTCAATATATTGTTCTTTATACTATTAATCAATATAAAAAATATTTGTTATATTTAAATATTAAATAAAATATTATATATTATTCTTAGAATAAAAAATATCTAAATTTTAAATATTTTAATATAATAAATTTATCTAAATATCAAATAAAATTGAATGATCAATTTTATAATTTTTAAAATAAATAAAATATTAATGCTAAAAAATTAAAAAATTAAATAAATTTATATTTAATATATTTTAAAAAATATATATTGTTATTTTATATATATATATATATATTTTTAGTTAGGAGTTGTAAGTACTTTTTTAGTTAATTATTATTATATAAGGATATAATAATAATTTTTTAATAAATTAATTTTTTTATAAATATTTTTAAAATTATTATGATTATTTAAGTAATAATTTAAAATATAGGGACTCGCATAATATTTATCTTAATAGTGTTATATAACTGAAGGAGAATCCTGCTATTTATAAAATAATAGGGAAGAAGTGGAAGATTAAACTAAATAATAAGGGAGAAACGAGAATTCTCCATAATTGAAACAAAGTAATTAAACCTAAAACAATCTTTCATGCAATACTATAAATATGGTGATTTTAATTTTCACAGTTCCCTAATGACCAATGTTTTTATTCCTTTCGTCACTTTTTTTCAACCTCAGTCTTTTTTGGAACAAACTACTTTAATATAGATAAAGGGCTTTGACAATAATAGATTGCAAGCAAGTTTGACAGCTTTCCACACTAAAAAATGGCGATTTTTTAGTATAAACTTAGTTATTTGTCATTATATTTGGTAGTATCAACTTTACAAATATTTTAAGGTAATAGACATGGAGGTCCTCAAGATTTGACTAATTAGTCATATAAGTCTTAATAATTTTAAAATTTACTTTAAAAGTTTTAGTGTCTATAAAAAAAATATAATTTTATAATAATATTCTCATTAGTTATTATACTTAAATTTATCAGATTTTTGAAAAATAGAACATATTTACCCTTAGCTTTAAAAAAAGATAAAACCCCTAACTAATTATTTATAATAAAAATAAATATTTTATTTTTATATTATTGCCTTAAATTATTAAAAGACATAAAATTACTATAATATATTATTTTTATCTTTTAATGATTAATGTAATTTTATTTTAATATTTAAATTTAAAAATTATAATAATATTTTAATCATTAATTATTTTCTTTAAAATTTATTGTCATTTTGTTATAAAAAAGTAGTTATAACATAAAAATTTTAAATTTATTTGTAAAAAAAATTTATAAGATATTTTTTTTGTATTAATTATAAAAAATAAATGACATATTTTTTAATAGTTTAAGACAATAACATAGAAATAAAATATTTATTTTTTATTATAAAATAATTAGTTAGAGCTATTTTATCTTTTTTTAAAGTTAAGAATATTTTTATATTATTAAAAATTTAAATAAACATATTTTATTTTTTAAAAATTTGAGAAATTTAAGTATAATAACTAATAAGGATATTATTATAAAATTTTATTTTATTTTTAACACTAGAACTTTTAAGATAAATTTTGAAACTATTAGAATTTATATGACTAATTAAGCAAACCTTTGAGACCTCTATATCTATTATTCAATATTTTATCAAGACTTTTGTCTTAAACTAAAATTTTTTTTTTTGGCCTTTAACTTGCTTTTTACGAGGGTTTGTATGAAAAAGTATGTCTACCCTTATTTTATTTATTAAATTCAAATGGACAATAGGTGGTTACATAATGCATAGTTAAGTGCTACGATGTTTGTCAAAGGGATATCTATGTAAATTACAAAATGGTAGAATCAAAATTTAGTGGTATTCATGACAGTGTGTTGATCAATACAAGTCGAAGACAATAAGTGAGGGGTTTTTACGTCAATATACTATACTGATCAACATAGATTAAAATTAAAAAAAAATTGAAAGTTGTGTTTGACAATTAATTTTATTAAAATAATATAAATAATATTATGGAAGTTTAATTATTTTTTTATTAAAATTATCAAATTATCTTTTAATTTATTATTTTAACCATATTTAAGGATGAAAATATTATTATCCAATAGCAATCATGCCAGCTTTCCCCACGACAGTAAAAACACCTATCATTGTGTTATCGAAAAAAACACCTATAAGTGAACTTTTGACAGATACTTGGGATTGTGAATCATTCTTGCTTTTACAAACAGCAACGTTGATTTTGTACAGTGACATGCGATTGATAGTCAACATCAGTGTATCAACGACACAATACCGTCTTTTACTTTTCTTCTTCTAATTTATAAATAATCGTTTTGCGCACGTAATTGATATTAATTTGTATTACAATCTCATCTCCCTTGTCATTACAAAGCAAATGATTTATATTTTTTTAAACTTTAAATTATTAGACTAATAATTTTAATAATTTTAAAATATTTACTAAAATTTTAATTTATTAAAAAGTAAAAATTTATACCATTCTCATTTCTCAATAATAGTTATTTAACAAAAAATAATCATTAAATCTTCAAAACTTGATAAAATACAATATATTTATTTAAAATATATTAATAAAATGAATATAACTATTATTTTTTAGTATATTTATAATGTAATATTTATTTATTATTTTATTTTATTTTCTAGTTATAATTAATATTGAATTATGAATATAATATAAGGTCAATAAACTTATATTTTACTAAAGTATATTAATAAATATTTAATTGTCAATATGTTATCAACTAGTACTTATCATTATTATTATATTTATTTTTACTTATAAATTTAAAAATAATTTTTTTAGCTACCATTAAACATGAGTATATCTGTTATGCTTTAATAAATTAAGGTTTTAATAGATACTTTTGATACTATTAAGACTAATAAGTTAATAGACTAAAATTTAAGACCAGTAAATCCTTTTTCTATATTGTATTTATTTTATTAATATACTTTATAAATTTTATTCATTTTTACCAAATTATACTATTATGATATTTATTTTTTTAATGCTACACACTATTAAGTATAAACTTAAATTTATATACTAGGTTTACAGTGATTCAGATGAGATTTAGGTTTATGTGGTTTATAAAATAATTTGCTAGCATTATGAGTTATAAAAGTGGTACAATGATGTGATAACATATACTATGCTCATTAGGGGTGGGGTCAGAGCTAATTAATTGGGAAGTTAAAATGGTTAAAAGTTAAAATTAGTCAGATAATATTATAAAAATAATAAATAAATTAAATGATGAATTGATAACTTTTTAAAATATAGAAGTTAGAGTATATATAAATTTAAAAAAATAAATTTAAAATATAAATATAATAATAAAAAATTTTTGTAGAGCTTATGAGTCTATAAAAATATAAGATATAATTATTCTTTTTTAGTAAAAATGATCAGATAATATATAGTAAGAACTTTAAAAATCACATCAAATTTTCTTATTAATTATTTGATATGTTATATTTTAAAAGTAATCTCTTCATTACTTACAGTAATGCGCTAAATTACAAAATAAACAACTTAAAAATTTTTAGGAAGCATAAATTTTATAAAAAAGTATTAAAAAATTTGTTTTTAATTTTTCCACAATAATTTTATATGGGGTCAAATTTAGTGTATTGCGGCTGAACTGAATATAAATTTAATAAAATTATATTAATATCAATATAATTTAAGAATAATTTAATTGTGTTGAGATAATTTATAATACAATGAAATGCGACTTAACGAAATAAGATAAAATTAATACAACTTTGACATATAGTGTGCATAAAAAATTTTATCTGCTCAAATTAAATTATTGTATTGTTTGGAATTTAAGGAATTAAAACTAAATCAAAGCTGAGTAATGACAACAGGATGTTCTCTTGTACATAAATTCAACTTTAAAGAGCAAAAGCTATGATTCCCACCAAATACTAATTACTTTACAGAGCCACAGATTGTATTCATAGCAGCATTATAAACATTTTTTTTATCCCTGAACTTTAATAAAATAATAAATGAAGATATAATTTGTACAATTTTAATGATTTAGTCTCTAATCTTTGTTTTCTTTAAAAATTTTACTTACCTTTTCATAATAAAAATTTTTTTAGGTCTCTAAAATATAATTTAATGTACATTTAATTGTAGTAATTTGATAATTATTTATTTAACAGTCAATCTATTAAATATATCATATTTAAAATTATTGTGAAAAAAATAAATATTTGTCTCTTTTTGTTGCTAATGTTTTTAATATTGATCATATTATTATATAAATTGAGAAATTTATAGTCTTAACAATACTAACAATAATTTATTTTGACAATATCATTGTTAATAGAAGTTACATGAGTATTTTTTAAATTATTGAGAATAAAATATTTATTTGATATGATTTTAAAGACCAATCAATCATTTTTCTTTTTAATAATATATAATAGGATTATAATAAGGATTAAAATATTAAAATAAAAAATAAGTTTTTAATTAATTATTATTCTAAAGTTTAGGGATACAATGTTATTATCCTTTTTCAAAACCAAAAATAATGATGGACAAGCAGGATTCTCTGTTCTGGGTGAGGACAAAGGCTTAAGGTTATGTATGACAGTATCACTTGTACTGACAAAGCCGCCACTTTACATGGACAATATGCGAACGTGAATGGAATCTTTAACAGCAAATTCAAGCGGTTCGTCCTTATTTTTCTGTTGGACATTTCTCTAGCTAGTAAAATAAAGCATTTTCGAAAGAAAAAAAAATTTCAAGTCACTACAATACAATAGTAAACCTCTTCTATTATTAATTTTTTCATGTGAAAATAAAGTATAACATATTAGTACATTGTTAAATATTAAATTAATATGATATGGTTTTTAGAGCGTATTATAATAGAATTTATTTAAACTTTTATTATAAATAAATTTCTAATGTATAAATATATATCATTAGTAAAAGGTGCATGTAATATACAATATTAAAAAAATAACAAGTTAAAATAAATATCAAATCAAGTTACAATCTAAGTACAGTTAACACGTATTCAATTGAATAATATTGCACTAGGGTTTTCACTTGAATTTGAGTGAAGCAAAATAATCCAAATATGAGTTAAGGTTAAGAAAAATGCTATAGTTACTAGATAATATAGCAAAAATTAAATAGTTGGTAGATAATTATTCACGAACAATGACAATTTTTAATTTATATAGACTACTTTCATTTTAAGTTGATCGTTGAATTGCATTTTGACAATCCAACGATTCAATCGTATCGACAATACAACACTATTGCTGTGTTGTAACTCTGTGTTAATTATTTTATTAAAAATTTGTCTTGTTATAGTGTATTTAGATGTAGTTTATCCAATATTTTAGTTTCAATTCTAACTTTTTTTTGGAATACTATTTTTTTTATAAATTAAAAATTATAATTAAAGAGTTAAAAATTAAAAAAATTAAATAAAAAATATGCGGGCACATTAATGCACTGTGAATTAATAAAGAGGTTTTAACACATATCTCCTCTGAGGTTTGAGATTTAAACATTTAGATGAAAGATTTGAGGAAAATTTTTTCTCAAACATTTCATCTAAGTGTTAAAATCTCAAACCTAAGGGAAGGTATATATTAAAACTTATTATTTAAAATTAGAAATTTAATTAATGATAATTTAATTAGACAATTCTACTTTATATTTATTTAATATTTATTGAAATTAAGAATTTAATTAACGAAAATTTAAGCTGATAATTTTAATTTATATTTATTTAATATTTATTCAAATTAAGAATTTAATTAATTTTTATTCATATGTCATATTTATTCAAATCTCAAACTCTAATATGTAAAGCGGTCGCCTTTCTTACTCATTTTTTTCGCAAATTCTCTAGCATTAACTATATTTCTTTTAATTTTTTACCAAATAACTCCATAACCTTATTAATTGGACTATTCTTACAAAAACTCTTTAATATGAGATTTATATCATACATATTTACATTAAATTCACGCTTCAACATCAATCCTATAACTCGTAAAATAAATTTAGGCTTTCAAGTTTGCACAAAAACTTCAATAAAACTAATAAATTATAGAAATTTGAAAAAAAATCAATATGGATAAATTACTAATTTTAAATAAATATAAATCAAAATTATCGTTAATAAAAATTTTAATTATTTTAATTTTTTAAACATTAAATAAATTAAAATTGAATTTATTAAATTTTATTTTAAAGCAAATAAGGGTATTATAGTCATTTAAATAAAGATAGATGATCAACTAATGGTTCATGGGAGGTAAGTGTGTTTTTACTCAAATCTTTCATCTAAGTGTTAAATTTTCAAACTCTAGGAGAGGTATGTATTAAAATCCCTTTTAAATAAATATAAATCAAAATTATTGTTAATTAAAATTTTAATTATTTCAATTTTTTAAACATTAAATAAATTAAAATTGAATTTCTCAAATTTCATTTTAAAGCAAATAAGGGTACTATAGTCATTTAAGTAAAAATGGATGGTGAACTAATGGTCTAGGGGAGGTAAGTGTGTTTTTCCTCAAAATTTTCATCTGAGTATTACAGTATCAAATTTTAAGGGAGGTATGTGTTAAAACCCTTTATAATAAAATATACAGATAAAAAAGTTCAAGAAAAAATATTGGAGTTGATGATAGAGTGATCTTGTTAATTGAAAAATAATCGAAAATGTCCACATTTGGCCTCAAAAATTCAAAAATATCCTCCTCCATAATTTTCAATCAAACATACCCATTTTCATCTATTTTGGACAAAAATACCCTCATACCCATACAAATAAAACATATACCTTTCTTTGTTTTCTTCTTCTTCTTCAATGGAGATTTTCAATACAAAACAATTTAATTTCAATTAATTCTTGATAATAAATTAGTTTCGATTTAATTTACAAACTCAATTTGATATTTTGAAAATTAATCTCACTTAAAATTAAGATTTCATAAAATGAAATTTGACTTTTTCAGTCGTGCTCAAACAAATTCACTATCGAGTAAAAGATGAATATGATCAAGTAAAGGATGAGTATGGTCGACTAAGGCGAAATTAAACTTTACTCGACAATAAAATTCAACTAATGTTTAATTTCACCTTACTCGAAGGTAACTTTTGAGTAAAGTGATAATTTACCTTGCTCGAAGGTAGCCTTTGAGCAAGGTGACTATTCACCTTTGCTAGAAGGTTAACCTTCTAGCAAGGATAACCTTCGAAGGTAGCATTTGAGTAAGGTATAATTGTAAGTTGGGGTACAATTTTTTTGATAAGAAGGGTATGTAAGTCCAAATGGGAGAAAATACGGTATATTTGAATGGAATTTTTGAGAGAGGGTATTTTTGAATTTTTTTTTAAAACAAGGGTATTTTCGGTTAAAACCCTTAATGTTTTGCTTGAATTAGAGGAAGACTGGCTGATCTAATTAATGTGACATAAAACATGACAGCCTAAAAAAAAATGCTAGGCCCTTTTGACATTATATAAAATTAGGGAGGTAGCCAACAGGATTTCGATAGTAAAAAAGACAAACGTAACTCAGAAGGATCCCATTTCTTGAAACTTAGAGAAATGTAGTGAATCCATAAGAGATATATGGTTATGAAAAATTAGAGAATATTAAAAGAGTTATTAGGGGGCTCCGTATCTCTAGTTCAGGAAACTATCAATGGCTATACACAGTTTCTAGAAGGTCATCAAGACTAAGGAAAGGATTTCGAAATAAAAGAAGATATCGGAATACTCATGTAGTGGGGAATGACAACACGTGCAGCCTGACACGAAATGAAATCATTTTATGTGGCCGTTTTGTGTTTTGTAATTATGGGTCCTAAAATCATTTCATTTTTTACTCCCATTTTAAAAAAAAAAAGCATCGGAATGCTCTCCACGTGATTGAAAATAACGTGCGGCCCGTCACGAAATGAAGTCGTATTTTAGGCCTATTTTGCATTTTACAATTTTAGGCCCGAAAATTAGCCCATCTTTTACTCCCCTGATTTCAAAATAAAAGGCACTAGAATGCTCTTCATGCAATAGGGAATAATAAGACGTGCGGCTCGTTGCGAATTAAATTCGTTTTATGTTGCCATTTTGCATTTGTAATTATGAGTCCGAAAATCGTCTAATTTTTTACTCTTTCCATTTCAAAATAAAAAGGCACCAGGACGCTCCTCATGTGGTGGGGAATAACAAAACTGCAGCCTGACATGAAATGAAGAAGTTTTATTTGGCCATTTTGCGTTTTGTAATTATGAGCTCGAAAATCATCTCATTTTCAACTTCTCCAATTTAAAATAAAAAGCATCAAAACGTTCCTCACGCGATGGGGAATAAAAAGCATGCTACTTGTCGCAAAATAAAGTAATCTTTTAGGGCCATTTTACGTTTAACAATTATGGGTTCGAAAATTGTCCCATTTTTTACTTCTACAATTTCGAAATAAAAGGCACCAAAACATTTGTCACGTGATTGTTATAAATGATTATCTTCGATAAAAACCATCACCCAAAATATAGAATTATTTATGTCAGATCATCAAGAATAAATCAACATAAAAGCAGAAGCGTATCTGAATCTATAGTCTAAAATTGTTCTCTAGAGTTCTGCGGTCGGCTTTCTAGATTAACACGTTTTGCTTAAAAGCCCTTTATTTCTCTTTAAGTATTTTCTAATGATGGGATATCAAGAAAATAATATTACGTGTAATCTGGAGACCATGACCACTTTATATATAAGATAATTTTCCTATTATCTTATTATATTTCTATTTTAACCCATCATAAAAATAAAAATTACCCTTTAATCTCTACACATTAAAGGCCCACATCTTATTACATATATCGGCGCCCAATTATCCAAAATCTTAGTAGATCACTTTAATTCAGGCTTGACTTTATTTGACAGTCCACAAAAAGCATAATTATTCACATATAAGCCCAATGTTAGATTAAGGATCCAACAATCTCCCACTTAGGCTATATGTATAACCTTATAATAATGCTTTGTAAAAATAGCTCAACTTTGCTGTCATAACCAAAATGTATCTATAACCAATCCAGTCCATTAATTATAACAGTATAGGATCATAGCAGTATTTGTTACAGCTGTCGTAACTCAACTCATCAATGGTTATATATATCGATACAACTGAATGGCATGGATTATGATGTGTAGCATGAGAATTACATGCAATGTGATCTCAATATGCCTATTTCCAACTAGTCCACTTTAAACCTTAGTGAGATCAAACCATACTAGATTCAGAGTGTAAATAAATAAAAAATTTATTTATGTAGAAAATAACCTCAAAATATCCATAAACTATAATAACTAAAAAATGTTTGTTATCATAAGAGTATCTAAAATTACAAACTCCCACTAAAATTGAATATCATCAAATGACATAACACCCATACTAGCAGTGTGCTTATAAAATACTTTGGGTAGCTATCTCTCAGTGAACGGATCTGCAACTATGGAGTTTGTTCCGATGTGCTTTATAGACAACTCTCCATTCCGAACTGTTTCTTTAACAACTAGGAACTTGATGTCTATATGTTTTGACTTCGTCGAGCTCCTATTGTTGTTGGAATACAGAACTGCTGACTTATTGTCACAAAATAACTTAAGTGGTCTCTCAATACCATCTACTATGCACAGTCCCGTGATAAAATTTCGCAGCCATACTCCATGATTGGACATCTCAAAACATGCTATGAACTCTGCTGCCATGGTAAAAGAGGCTATAAGAGACTGTTTAGCACTCTTCCAAGAGATAGCACCTCCAGCTAGCAGAAAGACATAGCCTGACGTAGATTTCATACTATCCTGGGATCCAGCAAAATCAGAGTTAGTAAACCTAACGATCTCAAGCTTATCCAACCTCTGATATGTGAGCATGCAGTCTTTTGTTCTCTGTAAGTACTGCAAGACCCATTTAGCTGCTTTCCAATGGTCTACTCTTGGATTGCTTAAATATCTCCCCAACATCCCAGTAACATACATAATATCTGGGTGCGTACAAACCTGAGCATACATCAGACTCCCTACTACTGAGGCATAGGGAATCTTATGTATTTCCATTTTCTCAATGTTATTTTTAGGGCACTGCTTGAGACTAAACTTGTCTCCTTTAGCCACAGGGGTATCACCTGGTTTACAATCCTGCATGCCATATCTCTTGAGAACTTTTTCGATATAGCTCTTTTGGGACAATCCAAGAATACCCCGAGAGCAGTCCTAGTGTATCTGGATACCTAATACAAAAGACCCGTCACCAAGATCTTTCATCTCAAAATTCTTAGCTAAAAATCTCTTGGTTTCGTGCAATAAGCCTATATCATTGCTGGCAAGCAATATGTCATCGACATATAAAACTAGGAAAATATATTTGCTCCCACAGAACTTATGATATATACAATCATCTACCAAATTCATCTCAAAATCAAACGAGATGATCACTTAATAAAACTTGAAATACCATTGTCGAGATGCTTGTTTGAGTCCACAGATGGATTTCTTAAGTTTTCAAACCATATTTTTTGGGTCTCCTGACACAAAGTTTTCTGGCTGCACCATGTAAATTGTCTCATCAATGTCACCATTGAGAAACGCCGTCTTCACATCTATATAATGTAACTTAAGATTATAAAATGCGTCACTAATGCCATTATAATCCTAAAAGAGTCTTTTGAAGAAATTAGAGAGAAAGTCTCTTTATAGTCGATGCCTTTTTTCTGTATAAAGCCCTTTGCAACAAGACGTTCCTTGTACCTCTCCACATCACCTTTTGAATCCCTCTTGGTCTTAAATATCCATTTGCAACTAATAGGTTTCGCACCTTCTGGCAATGGGACAAGATCCCACATGTCATTGTCCTTCATGGACTTAATCTCCTCATTCATGGCGTTAATCCATTTTTGAGAGTTAGAACTTTCAATGGCTTGACGGAAGTTGATAGGATCATCTTCCATCACTTCAATATCTACCTCATGTTCTTGGAGAAATACAATGTAATCATTTGGCAATGCACTTCTCCTTTCTCTAGTGGATTTTCTTAATGGCATAGGTTCTTGAGGTGCTAGAGCCTGTTCTTCTGGAACAATTTCTTGAATGAGAGGATCTCTGACATTGTCTTGATTTATGTCTTGAACAAGGTCAAGAATCGAATCCTGATCAATGCTAATAACACCTATGGGAATATCAATATATTCCTCTTCAAAGACAAAGTCCCTAACATTATCTCCCCCTGCAAGCTCGACATCCTCAAAGAACCGGGCATTTCTCGACTCGAAAATTGACTTAGTTCTGGGATCATAAAACTTGTAACCTCTAGATCTTTCAGAGTATCCAATAAAATAGCAACTCACCGTCCTTGAGTCTAGTTTCTTTTCATTGGGCCTATAAGGCCTCGCCTCAGCTGGACAACCCCAAATGTGCAAGTGCTTTAGATTAGGCTTCTTACCTGTCTAAAGTTCATAAGGAGTTTTGGTAGTTGCTTTAGTTGAAACTCTGTTAAGGATATATGCTGCAGTCTTAAATGCTTCACCCCATAGAGATTCTGGTAAGGTAGAATGACTGATCATACTCCTCACCATGTCCTTAAGCGTCCTGTTTCGTCTTTCAGCAACACCATTTATGATGGGCGAATTCGACATGATGTACTGTGGGACGATACCACATTCCTCTAGAAACTTAGCAAACGACCCTGGACGTTGTTCACTTGAGCCGTCATATCTGCTATAGTACTCACCACCACGGTCAGATCTGATGGTTTTAATCCTTTTGTTGAGTTGATTCTCAACTTCAGCCTTGTAATTTTTGAACACATCCAAAGCTTGCGATTTTTTATGAAAGAGATATATATATAGCCATATCTGGAAAAATCGTCAATGAACGTTATAAAGTATTGTTGACCATTTCAAGCAATTGTAAGGAATGACCCACAAATGTTCGTATGTATAAGTTCTAAGACGTCTAGTGTCCTGTTGGCTTCAAATATCCTTTTGTTGGTTTGTTTTCCTTTTATGTAGTTAACACAAATATCAAAATCTGTGAAATCTAAGGGATCGAGAAGTTCATCTGACACAAGTCTCTCTATTCTCCGTCTGGAGATATGACCTAATCGCTTGTGCCATAATGCAGCCGAATTCTCATTTGTTAATTTTCTCTTAGTGCCATGTGAACTTAAGTGCAGGGATTCATTAAATGAAGTAATTATGTCAAACGAATAAAGATTATCGTAACTTGATAAAGAACCGGAACTAACTAATTTTGAATCATGAAACAAATTAAATTTTCCATTCCCAAATGAACAAGAATAACCAAATTTGTCCAAAGTAGAAATAGAAATCAAATTCCGTCTAAAAGACGGTACAATAAATGTCTCATTAAGATCCAAATAAAATCCAGTCTTTAACAATAATCTAAACTTTCTAATCGCTTCAACTTGCATTGTCTTGCCATCGCCCACATAGATGTATCTTTTAGCATCATTTGGCTTTCGGTAACTCAGGCAGCCCTGCACAGACACACTGATATGAGTTGTTGCACCAGAATCTATCCACCATGTGTGTCTAGGCACCGAAGATAAATTAACTTCAGAATAAACCAAGTTAAGAAGCATACCTTTTGTAGCACGCCATGCATGATAATTGGTGCGTTGCTTCTTCTTATGCCCGTTAGCTCCACAGAAGAAACAACCATTTCCTTCAGAATCATTCAATTTCTTTTGCTGTTTCTTTTGAGGTGCCGTATTTGCAGCATCCTTATCCTTCTTCTTTCTCTTGCCTTTGTCCTTAGGGTGTGAGGTCAGGTGAGTACTTTTTGTCTTTTCTTGCTTTAGCTTTTTCTCTTTTTAAACACAGTGTGAGATGAGCTCATTCAACGACCTAATCTCTTTCTGACAGTTGTAGCTCACCTCAAACTGACTAAACTGTGATGGAAGAGATATTAGAACTAAACACGCCAACAAGTCATTAGAGATGTCAAGTTTAAGTGCCTTTAATATTGAAGTAAGATGAGACATCTCCAGAAGGTACTTCCTGATATTACCTTTTCCTTTATACCTCATTGAAATTAGGTTTGTCAAAAGTGTACACATTTAAGCCTTTTCATTCTTGACAAACCGCTTTTTAATATCAACAAGAAAGTCCTTAATAGTAGTAATCTTTTCAGACATAGTGCCCCTAAATACTTTTGGAATGACTCTCTTCATTATCATTATGCACCAAATTAATCCTTAAAAAAATTCAAAAAAAAAATAAAAATGTTTTTTTTTTAAAAATTCGGTCAATGGTCAACGGTCAACTATTGATCGTTGATTGGGTTAGGAGCCTATCGGGTATGGGGCTGGACCGGGTCAAGTTACCCAAGCTGGATCCTGCCCCAGGCCCCCAGAATTTTTTTTTAATTTAATTTTTTTAAAAAATATGGACAACGGTCAACAGATTAACACCTTTTGGTCAACAGTCAATGGTCAACAGATTAAAAAATCCTGCCAGATGGCCACGGCTTCGTCTCGTCGGCACGGCGAAGAGCTCGCACCGACGCCTAGTGCCGGCGGTGGGGCAACCGCCAGTTTCTCTCCCTTACATTTTTTTTTAAATTCTTATATGTGCGGCCGCCATGGCTGCTACTTTCTTCCTTTGCCGCGCCTGAAATTCCAACGCACCGTCGGCCACAATAGAAATAATAATAAAACAAATATATAACCGAATATATATATATTATATATATATTCATAACCCAATTTGAACAAAATTAAAAACATATATATCCATACTCAAAACCATTCAGAATTATTGATCTTAATTTATTATGTATTTATTCCCAATGATTCAACATGAAAAGGCTTTGATACCACTTGTTAGAAATAATTATCTACGGTGAAAACCATCACAAAAAATATAGAATTAGTCATGTCAGATCATCAAGAATAAATCAACATAAAAGCAGAAGCGTACCTGAATCCATAGTCTGAAATTGCTTTCTAAAATCCTGCGGTTGGCGTTCCAGATTAACACGTTCTACTTGAGAGCCATTTGTTTCTCTCTAAGTATTTTTTGATGATGGGATATCAAGAAAATAATATTACGTGTAATTTGGGGACCATGACCACTTTATATATAAGATAACTTTTTTATTATCTTATGGTATTTCTATTTTAACCTATCATAAAAATAGAAATTACCTTTTAGTCTCTACACATTAAAGGCCTACATCCTATTAGATACATCGACGCCCAATTATCCAAAACCTTAGTAAATCACTTCAATTCGGGCTTGACTTTATTTGACAGTCCATAAAAAACATAATTATTCACATATAAGCCCAATGTTGGATTAAGGATCCAACAGTGATGAGAAATAACATGACGTGCTACTGTTGTGAAATGAAGTCATGTTTTGGGACCATTATGGGAAATGGTAAGTGGTAGACTCAAAGGTTGGGATTGATGAATTATGTAAAAAATATGATTTTGGGAAGCCAAGAAAAGTCAAGAGAAGCAAGTTGATGAGGAAGAGAAGGATGAAGTTGAGAAAGCACTAGAAAAGGATATTGCTCAGAATGAAGAAAAAAGATCATTTTGGACTTCCGGACCACCACCATATGTGCTACCACCACCTTTTCCTCAAAGATTGGTTAAACAAAAGAAAGATCCTTATAAAGATGTAATATTAGAGCAATCCAAGAAGGTGGCCATTAATATACCATTTGATTCGGGAGAGCACTTCAAGCAACTTGAGAAGGTGATGGTGAGTGAAAAAGTCAGCGCAATTCTACAGTAAAACTTCGCACCAAAACTCAAAGATCTAGGGAATTCACTATTTCTTACGTTTTAGGAGATAAAATTTCCAATAGATGTTTGCTTGATCTAGGTGCCTCGATTAACTTAATACCGTATTCTGTTTGCAGCACGTAATCTTGGTGAACTGAAGCCAGTAGCCATGACTATTCAACTTGTAGACAAATCGATCAAGTATTCGATTGGAATGCTAGAAGATGTACCCATCAAAGTTGAGGATCTTATGCTACATGTAGATTTTGTGGTGATAGAAGTCGAAAACGATGCTAGAGGAGATGATTTGCCTATCATTCTCGGAAGACCATTCATGGCAACTGTGGGAGTGAAAATCGATATCAAGCTGTGTACACTCTCTATCAATGTACTCGATGAAAGGAGAGAATTCAAGGCATTTGACGCATTAAAATTTTTGAGTGATGAGGTTGAATGCTATTTTGTGGGTATTAATGATGATGGAGTTCAAGCCTTTTTTGATCGACATAGCACTAGGAAATCTTTGAAGATCCACAAGTTAGATGTTTTCCTAAGTATTGCACATTCATAGAAGAAGAGCAAGATTCATATCCCATTTGATTGAGGAGAAAGTTCCAATGTGCACGGTGTTGAATTCCATCCGCAATTAAACGAAATGAAAGTTTTGCATCAAATGGCACTCACTTTTGTGGACTCACATATTACTTAGAAGATGAGAATTCTCATCTGGTTGAAGACGTTAAACTTAGCACTGCTTAGAAGGCAACCCATGCTTTCCAAAAAAGATGAAATAAGGAGGAAGAGAAGTTGAATCAATCTTGCTTCAATCCAAAAAGTCTTACACATCAAATAAGTGTTTTCATGTCTTTTTACCTAATTTTATCTGCTTCAGAAGTAGTTTTGTGTACCACCACCTTTCTTTAATTTAATCATTGCATTTTTTTTCCTTATTGACAAGCATGGAGGACAATGTTAGATTTAACTTTGGGGTTGGGGTTTGAAGTCTTTATTTTAGTTATTAGTTGTTTGTAGCTTTGTATAGCATAAAAAAAATCTTGAATAATTTTTTTTTATTTTAGTCTTTTGAATCCCTCCCTCCTCGTATAACCGCATTTGTCATCTTTTTATTCTAGTAATCTTACCACATTTGACTTTGCTAAATAACTTGATTATGCATGCTTTGGATGTCTTGTAGATTATATGATGCATAAGAAATTATTCTGGGCTGTGTTTAAATCGTTTGAGCCTTTCTAGCGTACCATTTGCATATTCTTCCCTAGTTAACCACATTGAGCCTCAAATTAATCTCTTTCTTTCATAAATCCAACAATGACCAAATTTGATAGTTGAAATTATTGTCTTTATCCTTATGAGTTATCTTGCATTTACAACGATGGATCCTACAAAATAAGTTTAGGGGTTGTTGCATGTTGTTATTTCCTTAGTATTAAAATGTTTCTATCATTGCACACCAAAAAAGAGAAAAAGAGAAAAGAAAAGAAGAAGAGAAAAGTATAATGCAAAGTCATTCCTTTGCCCAGTAGTTAGGACTCATGCCTAAGTAAACATTGACTACTCGTGTCAAAAAGTAAAGCTAGGCTAAAGTGAAAAAAATGTAGTTAAGGCTAAAGGTGAAAAATTTCATATAAAAAGATTTGTTGTGCAAATAAAAGAAAAAAAAGGTAAAAATGAATGTGTGGTTGTGAAATATATTTGCAAGCCAAGAGGAAAATTTAATAATCACATGTTGATTTCTTAGCTTTGCCTCATCATTTTTTTCCACTACTTCCATAAATACCTTACCTTCTAGCCAAATTACAACCTCAAGAAAAGTCCTAGTTGATCTTGTGTGAATGTATGATTTATTTGCATCCATTGTTATGAAAGTCAAGTTGTTAGCATTCCATTCATGAGATCATCATCATTACATTAGCTATAGTGTGTTTCCTTTTGTTTCGTATGCGAGCTTTATTTTCCATTAAAAATCTAAGCTTAATGCTTGTCTTGTATACACCTAAGTGATAACCCAATCTTCAAGTGCATTTCACTGAGAATGATTATTCTAGTGAAGTTGAGAGTTGAAATGTCTATGCATGCTATAATATAATGATATGAAGGATGACATGAAAGATGACAATCAATCAATGGCTATCATACATTACATAACAACATAATTTGTGAAATACTATTAATAATTGGATGATTGAATGATTGAGTTTCATTCTTGTGTTCTTATTGACCATGAAGCCATGAAGTAGGGTAGTTAGTTTTTGTTTATTTAGTTTTTTCATTTTAGTTTTTCTTGAGGACTAGCAAAAGTTAAGTTTGGGGTATTTGATATCCTTATTAATTTGCATTCATTATTGTCTTATATTTCTCATTCTTAACTATTAGTTTGTGTTCGTTTTGATGTTTTAGTCATATTTTGTGTTTTATCGAGCTTAATTGAAGGAAAATCGAGTATTGCGGCATTAAAGTGTTTTGATGAAAAAACATGAAAATGAGCACAAGCACAAATCTGTAAGCCTCTCCGTCAACGTCAGGCTTAATGATTAAAAATGGATGTGCTGACTATGCTGTACTAAAATGGTCATAACTCAAAATCACTTTTTGTTTGTTGTGTTGTAACCTAGAGATTTTGAGTTTTAATTTGATATGTTATGGCAGTAGTTAGGGTGCGGCTACGCCATCAGGCCGTGCGGCTGCACTATGCCCTATGTTTTCCCTACACCAACAAGCAAGGCAACAAGGGTGGTAGCGTGGCCTCGCCCTGCCTTTTGCCATCATCGCGCTGTGCCAAATCTTCCTTGGATGGCTAGATTTGAGAAATTTTAGATTTTCACATTTTTCTTGGTTGTGTCACCCTTTTATATAAAGGAGAAATGGTTTTTAATAATGAAGATTTTTGGGAAAGATTTTTGGGAAGAAGCCTTGGCTTACAATAAGGAAGATCACAAGTTAATGGGTAGAGATTGAAGACTCATTGGTTCTATCTCTTTTTCTCATGTCTTTTACTTGTGATTTTATGTTTTTAACCATATATTTAAGTAGCTAAACTTCTTAGTTAGGGTGAAAAGATGAAACCTTGATTGTATATATTTATGGGTATTTGTTGACTTTGGATCATTAAAATTTGGTGAAGTGATGATCATTTATACTGTGCCTATTGTTTAGTATTATTTAATTCAATAATTGAATTGAATTAGTATGATAACCACACCAATTTGACTATTAATACAATATTTTCTTGTTTTGTATTCTTAGCATGTTAACGATAGCCCACATCAAGTATTGTTTCATATTCTAAAATAAACGAGTTGAATCCCACACCAAGATTAACTCATAATTAATAGAAAACTGATGCATGAACACATTCATTGCACATAAGAAAACCATCACCGACTTAAGTTCCATAACTTCCAAATCACACTTAATACCCTAAATATGACAATCAATGGTGAATTCTTGAGCCCAAATGCCCAAATTTCCTAATCTATCCCTTTAATCAATTTAGCCATTTTAATACATTTATTTATTAGCTTATTTTAATTTTTCGTTACTTAAATAACTCAATTTCATTCAACCTAAGTTCTACTAGTTACGAAACACTGATTTTTTTTCCTTGTGTGACCGACCTTGCAGAATACTTATTGTGCTATGACCGAAATTAAAATGAACAATATCTTTATCCTCTTAAACAAATATTTGTCAATATCCATATGCTAACCGATATTTTGCAAGATATATCCATATCCCAACAAAAAACAATAAATTCTAAAAAATTTATAATTTTATTTTCATATAAATTTGTGAGATTTAATTTGTGTTTTTATTGTTTAATTTATGTCTTAAGTAACGAATGTTCTTTTGCACCTATTTTAATGATTGTCTTGTTTAATCATTAGGAGGCCTACTAGTTTATTATTCGTTGCAATCTACTGCCAGGTTAGATATCGAATCCGTAATTGTTTGATCCCTCTAACTTATGAAGCAACTAAGATTTAATGATTTGCTGTATAAAAAATTATTAGATCTTAGGAAGAATGCTCGACTAAATTAAATGCAACTGCTTGTGTTTGTGTTTCTTAGCTTAACCGGTCTCTCTTATTCTTAAAGCTATTACTAATTTAAACTTTTACCACTTTTCTTGGGTTATTTTGCAGTTAGGGTTGATTAGATCGCCTTTTTTCTAATTAACTGTGACTAAGGAAGGATAGGAAAAATAGTTCCAACGATGAATATTCAAGCTGTAAATTGATAAATACTTGCATTGATGATCAGTTGTAAAATTTCGATGGTGAACATTGACTTAGACCAATGTTCATTCTCTTGATTGATTTTGAAATTTCAATTTGAATTGTTCTTTAGTTATTTTTTTTTTATATTCAAACCCCTATCATTGTTCACATAGCATAAAACTAGGCTAGATACTCTCTATGGGAATGATCATTACTCGCACCACTACATATATTTGTTTATGAGTTTAGGTTTTATTTTTGGTTGCATGCAACAACACACCAATAATAACTAAATTTTTGCTAATTTAAAAGCAGGAAAAATAAACAAGCAACTGGGTTAATAGTGTAAATGTGTGAATACAATATGAAAATAATCATGGGGTCTTGATTTCATCTAGTTGTCAATATATTTATTGTAATAGAGAATTGCTAATAATTTTTGTTTCAATTCACTAATCACTAATTCTAATTTAACCTTGTTACCTCCTCGAGTGTCAGTCAAACTAGGTCCTCTGTCTAATTATTCCAATCGACATCCCTGTGATTAAGTTAATTAAACGATCTTCTAATTTTACTAGTTATTAACAACCAAAGAATTGATCACCTCCCAATCTCTCAATTTTCTTGGTGTTAAATTGATTGTTTAGACATAGAAATTCTCTTGGAATCTCAATGTTCATAAATTATATTTCTCTTATCCTATGAACAAATTAGTCTCTGCTAAACATTCATTCATTCATAATAATTCAATTAATTCATTTTCCAACTACTTAAAAGCCTTAAGTACAAGAAAACATGAATGAATAAAACATACTTATATTAACAATTCAAAATCACTTAAAACATAAAACAACTAGAATACATTAAGACCTTAGAACGACATGTTTAGCCTAATTGATAATAACCCACTAGACGACCTACTCTAGAAAATCTTGAATCAATTGTTATGCGCACTTCAAAAACTAAAAAATAAGTTATAGATGATCAGATTAGAACTTAAGGAAACTAAGTCCTTAAAATTCCAATCTTTAAGTCGCCACAAAGGTTGATTACTCCCTTGATAAGTCAAGATATTGTAATCTACCAAGAACACAAGAAAGCAAAGCTAAGCTTGCTGAAAATAACTCAATATTATTAATGATATGATGATAAAATTTGTTTTACATACTTGTAGCCTTTATATAGGTATGTAAACATCATTATTCTAAATAAAAAAGGAGTCCAAATTAAGTAGGAATAGAAATCCTAACTTAAGTTGGAAAATAAAACTATAATCCTAACCTAATAAGGAAACCTAAAAAACAATTCTAATATGATAAGGAAACTTTAATAAAAATCCTAATCTAATAAGAAAACCTAACAAACAATCCTAAACAAATTAGGAAACTAATTTCATATAGAACAAGGAATCTTCAAAAGCCCAGATTATCCATGCGACACTAGGATTTAGTAGCGCAAGGCTATTTTATTCTTCTTCTTGCACATAAAGATAAGTGATTATCTTTGGTGAAGTTTTAGAAACTTCAAGAACAGCCTTAGAACTTTCTAGAATAGTCTCTTTGTCATGCACTTCCATGATTAGGCCTTGTAAAGCCTCTTTCATCCTTTTTGTCTTTACCCTAGTCATTGGACCACCAATTCCTGGCAAAAGATCTTGAAAATAATTGGGAATATTAGTTTGAACCATTTGGACTGCACCTCGATCTCCATTATTCCCTCCCTCCTTGAAAGGATTTGTCCTCAAATCACCTACATCAAATAAAGATAAATCAACAACATTAAAAGTCGCATTAACATTACTATAGTTGTTTGGCAAGTCTAGATTGTAGGTGTTATCATTGATTCTTTCTAAGATTTGAAAAGGTCCATCTTTGCTAGGTTGCAATTTTGATCTCCCTTACGCATGTGCATCGAAACCCAATCTCCAGTTTAAAACAACCTTCAAACACATAGTTGTTTAGCTTGCTTAGCATATTGCTCATTCTTCCTTTCAATGTTAACCCAAATTTTGGTAGATAAATCTTCCTTTTTCTTACTATCAAGATTAATATATTCATTAATAAACAAAAGTAAAATATCTACAGGAGTTAAAGGATTAAAGACATAAACAATTTCAAAAGGTGAAAAAGAAGTAGTAGAATGAACAGACCTATTATATGCAAACTCTTGCAATAAAGACACAACAACATTAAATAAAGAGGGGTTACGATCATTAGTAGAAAAGTAAACATCCTTGTACATAAGTACAAGTAGTTTCCGCCTTGTAATCATGACACTCTTAACCTTATTTTTTTCAGCAACTACACTCATTCCCTTACTTTTCTCCCTTTGTTGCACACTTTTCTCTCTATTTTTTCTCTCGGCCTCACTTGCTCTCTTTGTTTTTGCTTGCTCACTTTCTTTCTTTTTCTTTTTCTCTTGCTCACACTTTTGTTCTTCTCTCATTTTGCACTCTCTTACTATCCTAATATGATCTTCATAAGCTTACAAAGGTTTGAGAGGGGTTAGTACAACAGTTTGGTTATTAAATTACAAAAGATTAACGATTTTTATACCCATCATATGTAACCTTCCGATCAAACTGCCATGGTCAGCCAAGCAATATATGACCAACATGCATTAGTGCCACATCACATAGAACCTCATCCTTATACTTGCCAATTGAAAAAGGAAACTAGAACCTGCTTAGTTACCCTTATTTCTCTACATTCATTCAACCATTGCAATTTTTACAGTTTAAGATGCTTTATGGTATGCAAATTCAGCTTATCTACCAACAAAGTACTAGCAACATTAGTATAACTTCCACTATCAATAATCATAGTACATACTTTATCCTTCACATGGCATCTTGTGTGAAAGATATGCTTACGTTGCTCCTCATCAACATCATTCTTTGGTTGTATACTTAGGGCTCACCTTGTAACCAACAAATCACCATGCATGAGTTCTTTAACTTCAATATCAGAACAATCCACTAATGGTAGCATCTTATCCTCACTTGAGCTAGCACTTTCTATTTCTCCATTCCCCAACACAATCATAACTCTTTTGTTTGAGCATTGAGAAGCAATATGCTCGAATCTTTGGCACCTAAAACACTTAACTTCACGTGACTTAGAAGAAGTTTTAATTTCAATTTTACTTTTAGAAATAGCAACCAAATCCTTTTGCTTTGTTTCTTCATTTGTAATTGAGGTAGCTTTGTTGTCCTTCCAATTAGATGTCTATGAAGAATTAGAAGCTAATCTAGATATGAACCCTTTTGATTTGATTTACTTCTCCACTTTAATGGCTTTGTGAAATAACTCCTCCACCTCCACATAATGTTGTAAATCAACCACATTAGCAATCTTCTTGTTCAAGCCACCAATAAATCTAACTATTGTTGCTTCTCGGTCTTCCTCTATATTTGCTCTAATCATAGCTATCTCCATCTCCTTATAATAGTCCTTTACACTCATAAAACCTTGAACCAGCCCTTGCAACTTTCTATGCAAATCTTTATAGTAATGGCTAGGTATAAATCTCTTGCGAATTACCAATTTCATCTCTTCCCATGACTGAATTGACCTCTCTCCATTCCTACACCTATTAATCACCAATTGATCCCACCATATGCTTGTATAATCTGTGAACTCCACGAATACTAGTTTTACTTCCTTCTTCTTGGAGTAATTATAACAATCAAATATGTGTTCAACCTTTCTTTCCCACTCTAAGTATAGTTCGGGATCATTCTTTCCTTGAATGGTTGGAATCTTCATCTTTATACTGCCCAAATTGCTATCTCTTTTGAAAACAACCTTCTTGCCTCATTTAGAACTTGATTCCTTCGAATCCGAATCATCTTCCTCTTCCTCCTTAAACACACGTTTTCTAGTGGCTTTCGACATAGATGAGGATTGCAAGTCATCAGCCTAGTATTCAACTTCTTAAATTGTTCATTAACAGCCTTTATGAACATTTTCATGTTAACTTCTTGCAGTTCTCCTTCACTATTCATGTTTATAACATGTAAAACTTGTTAGAAATAAAAGAAATTTGTTCCTCTCAAACTCCCTCACGTGTTTGCTGTAATATCATATTGTTATCACTCGTGTTTCAGGCTAATTTAGCTTTTTTTTTTTTCGATGATGGTTTCACCATTCTTGCATTTTACTATTTAAGCTAGCCTTTTTCATGTTCTTAAAAGAATTAAGATCAACTGTCACGCCCCGACTTGTAAAAGTCAAAGAGTGATCTATCAAACACATAACATATCAAGAAATACATTTCATTGTCTAAGAAACTTCATCAATATTCATTAATACAAAAATCTACTCAAATAGTTTTCACTGTCTATTCTCCAAGCCATAATGTTTATTAAACTAAGAATAAAATACAAGCCAATATCCTAAACTTAGGGAATCAAGGGACAGCAGAAGCTTCGCCAAATCCACTACGCACATGATTATTTATCTGGGAATCACAATAAACTATAATGAGTATAAACTCAGTAAGCATACTAGTTTTTTATAGACAAAAATACATATATATAATAAATATATAATGCATGAGATGAATATGTAACATGATAATAACCATGTTCATTCCAAAATACGTAATACAAAATCACATCAAACTTGTGCTTGTCATTAACTCACTTTTAAACTTTCATTTACATTTAACTAGGAATATCTTCATTCAATTACTACTTAGTAGGACTTCACATATAATATATCATATATTGAGCCTGAGTCACTCGTCGATGACTTTCCATATATGGGGTATCAGCAAGTGGGGCACAAAATTTCAAACACAATAAACACTCATGCCCGAAGGTAAGAGCCACACCCTCGCCCTGATCATCGGCAAGTCCTCCCACATGCACAAATCCGTCAACGCACAATTGCGAAGACTCACAAGTCCTAAGGGTACCCAAAGGTCTCTCCCATGTCATATGAAACACATAACATATATCAAATATACCAAAGCCGGAGGAATAGCCACATATCAAAAGGCTCCAAACACTTATAATTGCCTACTAAGAAAGTAATGAATTCGGATACCTTTAAAAATACGAAGTCTTAACTTTCACAAATATTTTTCTTACAAGACCACTTTCTCATTTCTCAAAATCATTTATACATGTGTACATGCCAATGTCAATGCTTAATGACTCATGCACAAAACATAAACACAAAGTTGTAAACAAATATTTTGGCATATAATCATAAGCAAATTGACGCTTGCATATTAATACATAATTCCAAAACTTTTGTAACATAGTCACACATAAATATATATATTCATTGTGATCCCATTTAAAAAGTCTAGTATACTTACCTCTTGATGTTCCCAGCAAGATAACACAATCACATAAATCCTAAAATCAAAATTAATCTCATAAGCCATATTACACAAAATCCAACATATAACATTTCATCAAACAAACATCCTAATTCTGTCCTTAGGCCCATCAACAATTTTTCTTATATCATAAATGATATCATTTCTTCATGAAATCAGAATATAGTCGTAATGAAACATTATATAACCTCATATAAAAATATAGATCCTTAATTCAATTTGTAACTATTTGTTTTGTCACTTATAACACTTAGCCACTAGGCCCCAAAAACAGAGCACCACTGAGTATATCTAGGTATTTGATTTTTAATAAATCGAACACTTATCCAATGGCTATGAAACTTTCCAAAACTCATATAGACACATATTCAATAGCATGATAAAATTGAGAAGACATAATTCATGTCCAAACCAATTTAAACAAGCTTTACTTTACACTATGCAGATTCTTTAAACTGCACATTCTTAGTGATATAAAATATGAAAATTCATAACATATTATATACATAGAATCAGGGCATGAAATTTTAATATGTTATAATAAAAATAAGTGGAAATAGGTTTGTAAATTTTCGTAATTTTTGGAGACCATTTGATTAACCCAAAAAAATTTCGCAATTCATATATTCTGCAAAAATCAACATTTTTCAGCATCTCAGAGTCAGATTGGAAAATTCATATAAAATCGAATATTCCATATTTTCAAATGAAATAAAATTTATCATGACCCTTTTGATGCCTACTATTTCCAATTAAATCAGTTTTCCAAAATAAGACATATAAAAATTTATAAAATTTTCGGATCAAGCTACTGTCCAAGGTCTAAGTTCTGCAAAAGCTTCCTTTAACAACAATAATCATCTTCTACCAATTCTTTCACCAATTCCACCACAAAATCATATTCACAACCACAAATGATTCAAATCAATATATCCTCAACATATTCATGTAATCTTTATACAAAATATACTTCCATAACACAGTCCAACCATATACAACCTAATAAATCTTAAAGAGACGAGAAAATTACCTTAAATCTTCTTAATTTCTCTTGAAAACTAAATTTTCTCTTCAAATTCTTCTCTCTCTCTCTCTCTCTCTCTCTTAAAATCTGCAAAATGAAGTTTCTCTTTCTAAAACAAGAAATATGATGTATTTATACTTAGGGTTAGAATGGTAATTTGGGCCTTACTAAGTACACCGACACTTAGTACTAAATACACCTATGTATTAATACTCTAAGTTTATATTTGGGCCTTTCTAAGTAAACTCTTATTTAATACTAAATACACTTATATAATATTTCAAAAGAAATACCTTAAGTGTATTAAGCTGCTTACGTATAAACCAATAAAAACTGACGTGTATATATACAAAATACGTACCATTTAGGAGGTGTTACATAAACAAATCTCAAGGGGCAATCAGTTAGGTGGTGGCAAATCTCAAAATCAGAATATTAAACACTTAGTTGAGACAAACGGCAACGAAGAAAAAAAAATTAAAAGAGCCAAGAAAATAAAAAAACTTCAAAAAAAAAAAAGCAAAAGACATGCAAAAGAAATCACTAAAATGCAACAAGTTGAAGAGCAAAGCTAAAAGACACAAACAACCTTACACAATTGAACCCGAATAGAATAAATAAAATATGGTGCATGAAATTAAATTAATTTAGACACAAGAATCCTTATTTGATAAGGATTAGTACTAGATGGCTTTGAATTAGTCAATTAGTCAAATCCAAAAAGGAATGAAGATCTTGTTATGATTTACTTAATAAAGAATATGATCTTGAGTTTCAAGAAATCTCTTTTACGCTGGGAAAAGAATTAAAATCATATCTACAATTTTAATAAATAACGCAAAACATATTACACACAGATCAAATGCAATCTAACTCTTTTTTTTTTTTTGAATTGGATGTTCTTTTCAATCCTTTTTTTTTTTGGTTAACAAAAGTAAACACAAAATAGAATTGAATCTAATAAAAAACACAAAGAAGTAGAATAGAAGAAGTCAAGGAAGTTATACGAAGACAACACAAGAATCGCACAAATATCAAAGAAAAAAACATAAAACAAGGATAAGTAAAGGATAAGTAACTTGTTTCTAGAGCCAAAGCTCTGATATCAAATGATAAGAACCCACTAGGCGACCTACTCTAGAAAATCTTAATCAGTTGTTATGCGCACCCCAAAAACTAGAAAACAAGTTGTAAATGATCAGATGAGAACTTAAGGAAATTAAGTCTTTAAAATTCCAATCTTGAAGTCGCCACAAAGGTTGATCACTTCCTCGATAAGTCAAGATATTGTAATCTACTAAGAACACAAGAAAGCAAAGCTAAGCTTGCTGAAAATAACTCAATATTATTAATAATATGATGATAAAATTCGTTTTACATACTTGTAGCCTTTATATAGGCATGTAAACATCATTATCCTAAATAAAAAAGGAGTCCAAATTAAGTAGGAATAGAAATCCTAACTTAAGTTGGAAAATAAAACTATAATCCTAACCTAATAAGGAAACCTAAAAAACAATTCTAATATGATAAGGAAACTTTAATAACAATCCTAATCTAATAAGAAAACCTAACAAACAATCCTAAACAAATTAGGAAACTAATTTCATATAGAACAAGGAATCTTCAAAAGCCCAGATTATCCATGCGACACTAGGATTTAGTAGCGCAAGGCTATTTTATTCTTCTTCTTGCACATAAAGATAAGTGATTATCTTTGGTGAAGTTTTGAAAACTTCAAGAACAACCTTAAAACCTTCTAGAATAGTCTCTTTATCATGCACTTCCATGATTAGGCCTTGTAAATCCTCTTTCATCCTCTTTGTCCTTGCCCTAGTCATTGGACCATCAATTCCTTGCAAAAGATCTTGAAAAGAATTGGGAATATTAACTTGAACTATTTGAACTGCACGTCAGTCTCTATTACTAGCATATCAGTATCAAACATCATCTTGAAATCCAACATTCAACAAAGTAGAACAAATGATAATAAACCAAATTAGAGTTAAAGAGGTAGAACTAGGATGATTGAGGCTTCAATTCTTCAAGTAATTTCCCAATCTCCTTCAAGAAACTTAAAAATTCTTCTTTTTTCTCACTAAAAATTCTCTCTCTCTCTCTCTCTCTCTCTCTAAAATTACTTTTTTTTATTATTAGATCAATGTTGGCCAGAGCCTATATTGATGTAAAACTAGGATTATCCAAATTTGGCCATCCAAGGTTAATCAAAGGGTTCAACATAAGTTTGAAAAACTCATTGCTCGATTAAGGGTGCGGGTTTGCTCCAAGAGGCATTAGCGCGTACAACATATGAAGGTCGTGGTGTAGCCGCGCCCTTGCCTCTGCCTTAAAGAAGCTTCATGGCATGACGCGATCGCTTTATACATATTGCCTTACTCAAAGTGAGTGGGGTAGTGCTTGGGGCGTAGGTGCGGCATGCATGTACGTGGACGCACCACGCACAAAATTCGTCCATTTTCTATTATGCCTTAACTATTTTTTTTATAATTAAGTCCCTTCAGTCTTCACCATGAAATTGCATTTTTCCTAGGTAAGAACAAGGTTAGTCTCAACACATCTTTTCAAAACAAGAGAAAGGTTAGCCAAACAATTATCAAAGGATAAACCAAAAGTAAAAAAATCATTAATGAAAATCTTAATAAAGATTTCCACTATATCAGAAAATGTATTCATCATATATCGTTGAAATGTAGTAGGTCCATTGCATAAACCAAATGGCATTCTCCTATTTACAAAAGTACCAAAAAGACATGTAAACGTGGTCTTTTCTTGGTCTCTATGATCGATCTTACTATGATTACAATAATAACTATATCCAGCTAGTCTCTCTAACATTTGATCCATGAATGGCAAAAGGAAAGTGATATTTTCTTGTGTTAGCATTTAGCTTCCTATAATCTATACAAACACGCCAACTAGTTTGAATCCTAGTAGGTGCTAATTTATTATTTTACTTTTAACAACTGTGATGCCTGATTTCTTAGGAACTACTTGCACTAGGCTAACCCATTTAGAATATGAAATTGGGTAGATTATGCCTGCGTCTAACAATTTCAAAATCTCCTTTCTTACCACTTCTTCAATTGCCAAATTTAGTCTTCCTTGAGGCTCTCTAGATTTTTTAGATTCATCCTCTAACAAGATTCTATGCATGCAAATTGCTGAGCTAATTCCCTTTATGTCATGAATGGTCCAACTAATTGCTTCTTTATGCTCATTGAACACCCTCAACAAATTTTCTTCTTCCAAAACACTCAAATCACTGGCTATTATTATAGGTAAAGTTTCAGCCTCACCTAAAAATGCATACTTCAAGTATAAGGGTAAAGGCTTTAACTTAAGTTTCGATGTTTCCTCCATGGATTTGGACAAAGATGGTGATGATGCCTGCAATGGCTCTTTTGAGTTAATGTACATACCTGAATATTCAATGCTTTTTGCAGCAGCTAATGAGTGTATGACAACAACGAATTCCTCATTCTTACTCAACAAATAAATCGAATGCATATTTTCTTTGTCTGACCCATAAGTAAGAATGGTTTCTAAAGGATCTTTGTTGCAACATTGGTTGAATGTATCTTGCACAATATCATCAAAAATATCATTGAAATACCATTCATCCTCATCACTTAGTAGCTTTAATGCATAAAAGACCTTAAACTCTCTTGTTTCACCAAGGACATTAAGAGTAAGTGTGATGCGAACAAAGCTGCGCAATTATGAATACAAGAAATGGAACTCTCACATAGGCTTGGAGAGATTCAAGGGCAGCATTCACATAATCCATTAAGCTTTTCAAGTGAGTTGAATTACAAGAGATGAACTAAATACATGACAAAAATTCAAGTAGGCTGTAAGAAGAAGAATAAAATAGCCTTATGCTACTAAATCCTAACGCCACATGGATAATTTGGGCTTTTGAAAATTCCTTGTGTTATATGAAATTAGTTTCCTAGTTTGTTTAGGATTATTCTTTTTTTAGGTTTTCTTATTAGATTAGAATTATAGTTTTATTTTTCAACTTAAGTTAGGATTTCTGTTTAGGATTTCTATTCCTACCTAATTTTGGACTCATTTTTATTTAGGATAATGATGTTTACATGCCTATATAAAAGCTACAAGTATGTAAAACGAATTTTGGGAGATTATATCATTAATAATATTGAGATATTTTCAGCAAGTTTAGCTTTGCTTTCTTGTGTTTTTGGTAGAATACAATATCTTGAGTTATCAAAGGAATGATAAACCTTTGTGGCGTCTTCAAGATTGGAATTTGAAGGCCTTAGTTTCTTTAAGTTTATTATGATCATCTACAACTTGTTTTCTAGTTTCTGGGGTGCGCATAACAACTAATTCAAGAGTTCTTAGGGAAGGTCGTCCATTGGGTTCTTATCATTTGGCATCAGAGCTTTGGCTCTAGAAACAAGTAATGGGTCAAGGCTCAACAAGCTTACATCTTGAAAATCTTAAGATTCTATATCATATTTGGTATTGGGTTTTGGTCACATCGTTGGTAAGGTTTAATATCACGTTGGTAATTGAGTTTTGTCATATTGTTGGCAAGGATCAATATCACATTTGGTATTGGGTTTTGTTACGTCGTTGGTGAGGTTTGTTCATGATATATAATCGCGACTATGCTAACTGCAAGTGCACGGGTCGTATCAAGTAATATAGTAATAAGAAAAGATATCGTCCCATGATGATTGATATTCAAATTAACTACTAAGTACTATAGTTTGAAAGGCCAATTTTGTCTAAGCAAACTAAATCGATTAATTGTAATGAAAAATAAACTAAAACACAAATATTAAGTAATGTGGAATAGAAATTGTGTTTAAGAATTTTATAAAAGATGAAGTATGCAAAGATGATTTACCTAGGGTCTTGATTTTACTTATCAATCACTTGTTTCTCCTAATTGACCATTATTAATGCGTTTTGGTCTAATTAACTAATCACAAGATTTAAGTCAACCTTAACACCTCTCCCGAGCGTAAATTAAGGTTTTACGCACAGTGATTCAAGTTGATATCCCTATCTAACCCGAATAATTATACGCTCATTATGTATTACTTGTTATTTAATGCTTAAAACCCATTTCACCTCCCGGTTTCTTGAAATCCTAAGTGTTAATTAGATTATTTAGATGTCAATTACCTCTCGGTCTTATAACTATTTAGATTGTGTTTGCTTAGTCTGACAAACACATTAATCTTTCTCAAGACTTAATTCACCCATCTCTAATTTAACCAATTAATTAATTAATTAACAAATCAGAATATTAAGCAAGATAAACACAAGTGAATCAAACCATAATAACATTAATAACATGCCAATTGATTAAAACATAGTTTAGACAAGATCCATCAAGACCCTAGATTAAGAAAACTAGCCAACCATCATAATTATTAACATAACAATCAACATGTATTCTATAATCATGAAGTTCAACAATTAAAGTTCAAATGAAATACAAAATGAGAGTTAAAGAGTTTTGGAAAACTAGACTAGAGATCCAAGCTTCAATGATCCTCCTTCAAGTCCTCTTCCAAGGGCTCAAACTTGAATCACTTCATTTCTCTCTCTAAGATCTTCACTTGTTCTTCCTCTTTCTCACTCAAAAACCAAAAATTTCCATTCGTAGATGCTTAGCTATGGCGGCTATCATCCTAAAACCATATAAACCTAAAAGATACCTAAATTAGGCCATTGGGTGATGATCTTACGGCCAAAAATCGTCCAAGCACGTCCAAGGGGTGTTGGAGCGTCCAAAATCCGCGCTGGGGTGCCATGGGACAGAACGTGTGGTGCGGTCGCTCACCTCTATGGCACTGCTACGTAATCCCCTCTAACTTTGATTTCTTTGCACTTTGGTCCCTTCAGCTTTGAGTTTTGGTCCCTGTTTCCTTTTCGATTTTTTTCGACTTTGCTTTCTCGAGCCGATTTCATCTTCAATGCTTGTTTGCTATCTTTTCTATGAAAAACATTAAAATTCATCAAATATTAACTAAATTTGAGGATTTACAAAATAATTCAAGTCTTGAAATACCAGATAAGTGCATATTATACACACTTATCAATATGCTATAAACTTTGAAGACATTGGTTGTTCTTTATTAAAGGTGTTGCAACCTTGCTGTTTCTGGGAAAGTGAATTTGAGTTTTGCCTGAGGACGAGCAAAAGTTAAGTGTGAGGAAATTTGATGAGGATACAGAATGCCATATTTTCTCCCTTAATTTTTAATCCTTTATACTTATTTAGTAAATGGACTGATTATTCTTATATTTTAATTTAGGATGCAAATGGAGACATTAAGTGCAAAACGAAAATAATTGCAGGATTTTGGACAATTTTGGCATTGTTACTTAATCTTGGCATAACTCTTTTATTCAAGATCGAATTTGAGAGATACTGGATGTATCAAGGTCAAATTCGGGCTGGAAGTTGCTGCACCTGCATTGTTGACGTTTTGGAACATTCCTTAGCCTATAATTCTAACACAAGGTTCTAATAAAGTTTATTTTTGGAAGTTTCCAAATCTAGTGCATTAAAATTGCAGCTAAAATCACCATTTCCTATTTATATTAAGATTTTATTTTATTTTTAATATTTTCCTTAATTAGTCAGATTTGAATTTAGTTATTTTAGGATAATGTTTTTAGGAGATTTGATAGGCTAGGTGAATGAATGTGTATAAAAGAGAGAAGAAATCATTAGATTATGGGACTCTCGATTCTCTTCTCTAACTTCATTTTCATCATGACTTTGTGTAGTTAACTTTTATAATTGGTCGAAGAAAACAGAAGCCTCGAAATCAATAAAACTGTGAGATTTAATCTGTTACTTATTGTTTAATTTATACTTTGAGTAACGAATGTTCTTCTGCGCCTATTAATGGAGATTGAGATGCTGGTCAAATGGTTTAAGCTAATATTTCCAATTCTTTGCAAGGAATCGATGATCCAATGACTAGGGCAAGGACAAAAGGATGAAAAGGCGTTATAAGGCTTAATCATAGAAGTGGATGACAAAAAGGCTATTCTAGAAAGTTCTAAGACAGTTCATGAAGTTTTCAAGGCTTCACCAAAGATAATCACTTATCTTTATGTGCAAGAAGAAGAATAAAATAGCCCTGCGTTGCTAAATCTTAAAGCCGCATGGATAATTTGGGCTTTTGAAGATTTCCTTTTCCTATATGGAATAAGTTTCCTTATTTGTTTAAGATTATTATTTTTTAGGTTTCCTTATTATATTAGGATTGTTATTAAAGTTTCCTTATTAGATTAGGATTGTTATTTAGGTTCTCTTATAGGATTAGGATTATAGTTTTATTTTTCAACTTAAGTTAGAATTTCAATTTCTACTTAATTTTGGACACTTCTTTTATTTAGGATTATGATGTTTACATGCCTGTATAAAGGCTACAAGTATGTAAAACAAATTTTCATCATATCATTAATAATATTGAGGTATTTTTAGCAAGCTTAGCTTTGCTTTCTTGTGTTCTTGGTAGAATACAATATCTTGACTTATCAAGGCAGTGATCAACCTTTGTGGGGTCTTCAAGATTAGAATTTTAAGGACTTAGTTTCCTTAGGTTTTAATATGATCATCTACAACTTATTTTCTAGTTTCCGGAGTACGTATAACAACTGATTCAGGAGTTCTTAAGGTAGGTCGTCTAGTGGGTTCTTATCACCTCTTTTCATGATTGCCTCGTTTAATTACTAGGAGGCTACTAGATTATTATTCGTTGCAATCTACTGACAGGTTAGATATCAAACCCGTTATTGTTTGATTCCTTTAATTTGTGAAGCAACTAAGATTTAATGATTTATTGCGTAAAAAATTATTAGATCTTAGGAAGAATAATCGATTAGACTAAATGCATCCACTTGTGCTTGCGTTGTTTAGCTTAATCGATCTCTCTGATTCTTAAAGCTGCTACTAAATTAAACCTTTAGTACTTCTCTTGGGTGATTAAGTAGTTAGATTTGATTAAATTGTTTGTTATCTAATTAACCACTACTAAAGAGAGATAGAAAATGTAGTTCCAACGGTAAATATTCAAAGTGTAAATTGATAGATCTTTGCATTAATGATTAGTTGTAAAATTCCAATGATGGATGTTGACTTAGACCAAGTTTTGTTCTTTTGATTGATTTTGATATTTCAATTTGAATTGTTCCTTAGTTGTTTTTCTGAAAAATGTTTTCTTTATAGTCAAACCCCCCATCCTCGTTCACATAGCATAAAACTAGGCTAGATTTTCTTTATCAGTGGGAGCGATCCTTATTCACACTACTACATGTATTTTGTTTAGGAGTTTAGGTTTTATTTTTGGTTACCCGCGACAACATACCAATGCATCATTCATTTGCTACATGAAGCGAGCTTCAAGGGTAAGAGGCGATGCAACGATTTGTTGATTGTGTACTTGCGGATCCTTGCTTGCTCTAGTTTACTCTTCCTCTTTACTTGGTCTTTGTTTTGATTAAAATGCCCAGACTTAGTCGCTTCACAAAAGTTTAGTAGTCTTCAAAGAGTCGATAGGTGGGTATCTTCTGAAGATGACAATTCCTCTTGCATACCCCTCGAAGAATTTCCAAGCATAAATTCCTAACAAAGAAAAAAAACAAACCTTAATCAAATCCTGCTTAAAAATAAACAAAATAAAAATAAGTAAATTAGCAAAAATAAAATAAAATAAGATAAAAAAAAATGAGAGTAAAAATAAAACAACCTAAAATTTACTAAGTAGAAACTCAATTAAACGCCTATTCCTTGGCAATGGCGCCAAAACTTCTTGTTGGTTTTAATTAAAACTCGTAAGTGTACGAATTACGTGTAGAACGACATGTAATCTGCAAAGTCGATCCCACAAGTAATAACAAAATCAATGTTTCTCAACTAGTAAATCTTAGGTTGAGTGATTGAAGAGTGATTTGAATAACAAAAAAATTAAAATAAACTAATAACTAACAAATTAAAAAGAAAAAAAACGATTAAAGGGATAAATTGAGGAACTTGAGATGTTAGAGTTCAAGAATCCACCATTAATTATTATTTTTTAGGGTTTAAGTGTAATCTAGAAAACATAATAACTTAAGACAATGATGGTCTTCTTTCGTGCGATGAAGGGATTTCACACATCAATTTTCCATTGATTACGAGTTAATCTTGGTATGCGATTTAACTCATCTATCCTAGAACATGCAACAATGTTTGGTGTGGGCTATTGTAAACCTGTCAAGAATGCATTAAGTGTTGTAAATACAAGAAAACTTTGCTTTAACAATCAAATTGGTGTAGTTATCATGTTAACATAATTCATTTACATGTGAAGCATCAAGGTAAGGGATTGGTGTGGTCCTCAAACCTTACATCAATATATTACCTATTTGAATCATAGAGGTTGCCATTCAAACCCTTGGATTGGTGTGGTCTTTAGGTTTACATTAATATATTACACATTCAAAATCAAGATAAGTCATTTATTTACGCGATAATTAAGGTTACAAATCCTAAATTATTCAATTAGGCAATACTAATTAATAGGCATAATATAAATGAACATCACCTTGATTAAGTTCTAAGAATCCAAATTAACATATACCCATAGAAAAACAACAATTACGGCATCATCTATCACCCTAACTAAGAGTTTTAGCTACTTAATTGCATGATTAAAAGCACTAATTAACAAGAAAGAAACATAGGATAGAGAAGATAGGACCAAATTCATGTCTTCAATCCTTTAACCTTCTCTTGATGTAGTCCAAGTACTCTTCGTCAAAAAAATGCTTTCTTTAAAGCTCAAATTAAGGGGTATTTATAACATTCCCAAGCTAACTCATATGATGTAAAGAATAACATCATATACATACATGATGTAAGTAGCAACATCATGTATTTTCTTTAAAATAGGCAATTTCTAACCTCTAAATTGATGTCCAATTTTTTACATTAAGATGTCGTTTTTGGGAAAGTCCTCAACATAAACGTTATAAGGCTTTCTCTTAGTTTTTTGTAGACACCAAGAGCGTTCTTTTTGGAGTTCTCCATCAAAATTTATGCTTGAAATACTGAAGGTTGTTTCAATAAACCGAAAAAAAAGATTTCTCCTTTATTTCCATAATCCCTTTTATTCCTTAATGGCACAACGTGCCATATCTACTGCCTTGGGATGGTGATTTTCCTTTATCGTTTTGTGCTCGCATTAATAAAGTACGTACTTGTATTGCGTTTTGTTTCCTTTTCATCGAAATGCTACATTTCCCTTGATTTAACTCAATTTTTATGTTTTGCTTCAAAATAGCTACAAATTAATATATGCAACTAAAAAATCATAAAATATAATAACTAACTGATAAGATAAATGAATATATGATATAAATATATGTGAGTTAATGAACATATCACCAAGAAATATCCTAGTGATGATAATCCAATTTATTCTATTGATGTGATTGATTCTTTAGCACATGAAGTTTTTGAACTTGATGGCCAAGATGGATTGGAAGTTGCCATTAGTGAGAATCTTGAGAAAGAGAACGAGGAGTTAGCCTTGATTACTAATTTATAGGAAACTATTGTAGTGTTGAATAATGTTTTGAAGTTGCAGTAGTCAAGTAACATTCCTAATATTACGTTACCAATTTCTAACAAGAGGCCTCTATTTCAGATTTAAAGCCTTTCCCCATCACCTCAAGTGCGTGTTCCTTAGAGACGGAGGAATGTTATCTCTGGTAAACTTAGTACACCGCAAGAAGAAATGCTTGTACAAGTCCTTAAGGAATATAAAGATGGCTATTGGTTGGACAATTGTGGATATTAAAGCAATTAGCCCTTCTACATGCATGCATTGTATCTTACTTAAAGAGGGAGTAGAACCTTCTTGTTAATCACAGAGAAATTGAACCTACATGTGATGGATGTAGAGAAGAAAGAGATCATCAAACTTCTTGAGGTTGGAGTGATTTATTCTATTTTGGATAGCAATTGGGTTAGCATAGTTCAAGTGGTTCCTAAAAAGACTAGAATAATTGTTGTGAAAAATCTGAATGATGAATTAGTTCCTACTCATGTTCAGAATGGGTGGTAGGTTTGTATAGATTATAGAAAATTAAATGCTGTAACCAGTAAGGACCACTTTCTTTTACCTAAATATTGATCAAATGCTTGAAAGGTTAGCTAGTCATTCTTACTATTGTTTCCTTGATGGTTATTCAATTTAATTTTAGAGTGCAATTGTTTCGAAGGATCAAGAAAAGACGACTTTTACATGCATGTTCGGGACTTTTGTATATCGTTGCATGCCCTTTGGCCTTTGCAACGCCCAATAACTTTCCAAAGGTGTACAGTTACCATATTTCAAATTATATTAAGCACATTATAGAGGTGTTTATGGATGATTTCACAGTTTATGAAGACTCATTTGATAGTTTTTGTCATAACCTTACACTTGTTCTTCAAAGATGCATAGGAGAAACTAACCTTCTGCTAAATTCTGAAAAATGTCGTTTTATGGTTAAACAACGTATAATTCTAGGCCATGTTGTTTCATCTAAGGGAATTAAGGCAGATAAGCTAAAGTTGATATTATTCAATCTTTACCTTATCCCACTAGTATGCGGGGAAGTTCATTCTTTTCTTGGACATGCAGGTTTTTATTGAAGATTCATCAAGGACTTCTCCAAAATAGCATTACCCCTATGCAAATTGTTGCAAAAAGATGTGGTTTTTGGATTCAATGAGGTGTATAAAACAACATTTGATAAGCTAAAGAAACTGTTGACTTCTACCCTAGTTATCTAGCCTCCCTGACTAGATCGTTCCTTTCGAGAAAATGTGCGATGCAAGTGATTATGTAGTAGGTGTTGTTTTGGAACAAAGAATTGGAAAACGTGTCATGCCATGTATTATGTTTCAAGGACTTTGAATGATGCCCAGAAAATTATTCTACTACTGAAAATGAACTTCTAGCTGTTGTTTTTTTAGAAAAGTTTTGATCTTATTTAGTTGCTACTAAAGTCATGGTTTACTCTAATCATGCAACTCTTCGTTATTTGATGACGAAGAAAGAGGCAAAACCAAGATTAATAAGGTGGATACTTCTCTAGGAGATTAAAGACAAAAAAAGGATAGATAATCGTGTTGCAGATCATTTGAGTCGTTTAGTTCATGTGGAGGATGAATTTCCTCTACAGGAGACATTCCTTGACGAGCAGTTGTTCTCTGCAAGTGTGACATTACCTTGGTATACAATTATTGTAAATTATTTGCTTATTAATATGTCACCTCCTAGTTTGTCTAAGGCTCAAAGAGATAAGATCAAGAGTGATGTCAAATAGTATGTGTGGGATAACCCATACTTATAGAAGCATTGTGCAAATCAAGTGATAAGAAAGTGCATTCCTAAAAATGAAATTATTGCTATTCTTACCTTTTGTCATTCTTATGCTTGTGGAGGTCACTTTTGGACCTAAGAGGACAACAAGAAAAGCGCTAGAATTGGTTTCTATTGGCCGTCTTTATTTTGAGATTCATATTCTTTTTCTAAGTCATGCAATCATTGTCAAAAGACAAGTAATATATCTTAAAAGGATTGAGATGCCACAAACCCCCATACTATCTTGTGAAATATTTGATGTTTTGGGCATCAATTTCACAAGACCATTCCCTATATCTTTTGGTTATGTATATAATTTGCTTGTTGTTTATTATGTCTCAAAATGGTGAAAGATAAAGCTATTGATGAGTCTAAGGTTCTAACAAATTTTATGAAGTCTAACAACTTTTTTCCAGATTTTATCTAGTGATCAAGGCACTCATTTTTGCAATCGAACTGTAGAGACGTTGCTAAGAAAGTATCATGTGACTCACAAGGTGTCAAGTACCTATCTTTCACAAAGTAGTGGACAAGCAAAAGTGTCAAATCGAGAGATCAAGTCCATCCTTAAAAAGACGGTCGATCCAAGTATAAAAGACTGGAATTTGTGCTTGGATGATGCTTGTGAGCGTATAAGACTGCATATAAGATGCCCATTGGTAAAGTTGGTCAAAAAGTCCTCTACTATTGTTACTATTGTTTTTCCTTATGCTGCAGATGAAATTCAAAGTTTTGCGACTTCCAAAGTGTTCAAGGTGAATGGCCATAGACTTAAACCTTTCTATGAAAGTTTACAAGTAGAGAGTGTGGCATAAATGGACCTTGTGGATCCGATTTATGCTAATTAAAAAAGGAAGCATTGAGTCGAGATAATGACAATAATAAAGGCACTGTTTGGGAGGCAGCCCAAGGGGAGTTTTTATTTTTTAAGTACGCATTTATATTCTAGTTATTTATTTTTTTTCTTTTCTTTGCATTTCACCTTACATTTGTATCAATATAAGTTTTAAGTGTGAAGGAGGGGATTTAGGTTTTTTTTTTTTAATTTTGTATTCTAGTTTTTATTTATTGCTCTTTGTTTTTGTGGTTTTCAACAATTTAAAGCAAGATTAAATTATCATAACATGATTGAATAAGTAATCTTCCAACTTAGAATTAATTCGTGTAGTTATTTTCCTTAAGAACGGTAATGACTAAATTTAGTAGACAAAAGCTTGTGAGATTTTAAGCCTTTAGACTGACACATCCATATCAGTCTCACTATTTTCTTTCACATAAAATATTCTTCCATTGATTTGTTTCTCTAGAACTTGCCTTGATTCTCTTTGAGGTTATATCGGCACATGCATGCATGAACATGATTATGGCCCTTTTTGTCTTAAGCTACATAAGTCAAATAGCCTACCTTGTAATTTGAATTTTTCCTCTTTGTACCCTTTTGAGCTTTATTGGCCTTTATCTTTTATTGTGAACCCATGTTACAAATTTTAAACCCGAAAAATAATGTCTTTACCTACACCGTAGAGCTAGTGGAGCATTGTTCATCATTATGTATGGGTGTGCAAGCAATAAATGTGGGGTTTATGGATTTGTGGTATGGCTATGACTGGTGAAATGAAGCATACTTTTATTATCAATTCATGAGTTCCATTGTGGATGTAATTTGAGTAAAAAGAAGAAAAAAAAATAAAAGAAGTGATGGAGGAAATTGCTTTTAATGTTGCAAACTGCACATGTTCATAATTCCTCCTAAAATTCTAAGAATTCATTATTCTTGTATTTTGATTTAGGGTGCAAAATGGAGACATTAAGTGCAAAACGAAGCTAATTTATGAGATTTTGGATAGTTTCCACATTGCTTCATAATATAAGCATATCTCTATCATCGGCAGCTTGAATTGAGATGATTCAAGATGTTGTGGAACGTCACGAAAGAGCTTGACAACTTTCATGAGTTTTGAGAGATATTTGCTGCATCAAGGTTGAAATTGGGCTTGAAGTTGCTGCACTGCATTGTTGACATTCTGGAACATTCCTTAGCCTACAATTCTGATACACGGATTTAATGTAGCTTATTTTTGGAAGTTTTCAAATCTGGTGCACGAAAATAACAGCTGAAATCACCACTTTCCTATTTATATTTAGATTTTATTTTGTTTATAATATTTTCCTTAATTATACATATTTGAATATTGTTATTTTAGATAATACTTTTAGGAGATTTGGTAGGCCTCTCGTAGGTGAATTAATGTGTATAAAAGATAGGAGAAATCATAAGAATGGGGTCTTTATCCCCCTTTTTTCTAACTTCTCTTTTGAGTTTTCATCATGACCCTACGTGGTTAAATTTTAATAATTGGTCAAAGGAAACAGAAGCCTCGGAATCAATAAAACTGTGAGATTTAATTTGTGTTTTTATTGTTTGATTTATATTTTGAGTAACGAATGTTCCTCTGTACCTATTTTCATGATTGTCTCGTTTAATTATTAAGAGGCCTACTAGTTTATTATTCGTTGTAATTTACTACCATGTTAGATATCAAATCCGTGATTGTTTGATCCCTCTAACTTGTGAAGCAGCTAAAATTTAATGATTGTTGTATAAAAAATTATTAGATCTTAGGAAGAATGCTCGACTAAATTAAATGCAACTGCTTGTACTTATGTTGCTTAGCTAAATCAATCTCTCTGATTCTTAAAGTTGTTACTAAATTAAACTTTTGCCACTAGTCTTGGGTTATTTAGTAGTTAGAGTTGATTAGATCGCATGTTTTCTAATTAACTGCGACTAAGGAGAGATATGAAAAATAGTTTCAATGGTGAATATTCAAGATGTAAATTGATAAATACTTGCATTGATGATTAGTTGTAAAATTTCGACGGTGGACATTGACTTATACCAAGGTTTATTCTCTTGACTGATTTTGAATTTTGAATTTGAATTTGAATTGTTCTTTAGTTATTTTTTTCTTAAAATTGTTTTCGTTATATTCAAAACCCCCATCTTTATTCTTATAGCATAAAACTATGCTCGATACTCTTCGTGGGAATGATCCTTACTCGCATCACTACATGTATTTGTTTAGAAGTTTAGGTTTTATTTTTAGTTGCCTGTGATAGCACATCAATAATAACTAAATTTTGTTAATTTAAAAGCAGAAAAAATAAACAAGAAATAGGATTAATAGTGCGAGTGCGTGAATACGATATAAAAATAATCCTAAGGTCTTGATTTCATCTAGTTGTCAATCGATTTATCCTAATCGAGAATTGCTAATAATTTTTCTTTCAATTAACTAATCACTAATTCTAATTTAACGTTGTTACCTCTCTTGAGTGTCAAAGCAGGTCCTATGCCTAATTATTCTAGTTCACATCCCTATGATTAAGTTAATAAAATGTTCTTCTAGTTTTACTAGTTATTTCTTTAGTGTTAATTTGATTGTTTAGACATTGAAATTCTCCCAAAATCTCAATGTTCATAAATTATATTTTTCTTATCCTATGAACAAATTAGTCTCCCAAGCATTCATTCATTCATAATAATTTATTTAATTCATTTTTCAACAAATTAAAACCCTTAAGTATAAGAAAACATTAATGAATAAAACATACTTATATTAACAATTCAAAATCACTTAAAACATAATAAAGCAGGGAGATTACATCAAGACCTTAGAATGACATGTTTAGCCTAGCATATCAGTATCCAAAATCATCTTGAAATCCAACATTCAACAAAATAAAACAAATGATAATAAACCAAATTAGAGTTAAAGAGGTAGAACTAGGATGATTGAGGCTTCAATTCTTCAAGTAATTTTCCAATCTCCTTCCAGAAACTTAAAAATTCTTCATTTTTCTCACTAAAATCTCCTTTTTTCTTTGTCTAAAAATTACCTATGAAGGTCGTGGCGTAGCTGCGCCCTCTCCTCTGCCTTAAACAAGCTTCATGGCATGACGTGACCTCTCTATGCACATTGCCCTACTCAGAGTGAGTGAGGCAGTGCATGGGGCGCGGGTGCGCCTTGTATATGCGTAGGTGCACCCGCACAAAATTTGCCAATTTTTTATTAAGTGCCTTAAGTTTTTTAATAATTAAGCCCTTTTAGTCTTCATGTATTGCATTTAAATCCTTTAATTCTTTGCTTCTTGCATTCAAGTCCTTAATTTTCTTTCATTTTAGTCATTTGGTATTGATTGGAATGGGGTAGGTTCGACGAAGGGATTATCATCCTCAAATCCGCCCATTTAGGGTCAATTTATTTTGAAATCCACCCCTTCCCATTTTGAAAGAAAATGTGCCTTTTGGCCGAGGCCTACACGCCCCGTTTTTAACTCTCCCAAAACTATTCCTAACTCGGCCCCCATTTGGTCCCGTTTGACCATTTTTTTTTACAACATTAATTTAATTTTGTCTATTTAAAACAAATACCATAATTTTAAGCATAATTCATTCTTTATTTATCAAAAAGTTAAAAATCAAATTTAGATCATATCAAAAAAATAATTATTAGAAGTCAATTATTATAAATAATCTTTACCTCTTGAAAATCTTCAGCATCCCTTGTATGAATGTGTTGTAAAGTCTTTAATTAAAGTTAAAATGGGTCTCCCATCTACATTTTAAGAAAGAAAAAAAATTAATTAAAAACAAATCAAAGAAAACATTAAAAAAAACAAATATGAATATAAAACATTCTATATCTTTACATAACTAACTTTAAGTGCACATTAAAGTTTTAGCTATATTAGGATGTAGCCTATTACGATATGAGCTTACAACTCTACTAGTCGCACTAAAAGCCACCTCAGAAGCAACTGTGGACACTAGAATTGCCAATATGTCTCTAGCAATCTGATACATATCTAAAAGTACATCATTTACATATATTTTACAAGACATTATTACATCTCTATTGAATTTAATGTCTCTATTTGTGCATAAATAGTAAGATTTCATTGTTATAACTTTAATTTAAGTATTGTTATAGTCTAGAACTCAAATACATGCAAATATGTATAATTGTACAAGGCGGCATGAGTATAATGCTTTTATTTAAGTGTTTATGTAGTTTATTTTTGTATATAGGTGTTAAAAGAGTGCAAGTTACAATTAAAGATATAAAGTATCCACTTGCATATAACTCTCTTGAGCATGAATCAATATCATGACCATAACTTTGTATAGGGATCTTCAAATTGAATGATTATTGTTGTAAGTGAAAGCTTATTCAATTTTGAATAATTCATGTTTAGAAAAATTTTGCAAATTCAGAATAGGTATGCAACGAAAGTGTGAAGGAATATAATGAAGCATTGTCCATCCATGTGCACCCTGAACATGTGAATACCTTCCTATCTTTTGACTATACCTTTTTGAATACTCTACCAATTGAGTTGATTCTTGAAGGCAAGGAACAATAAGAGAGGCACGTTTATGTTATGCATAATTTTAAATTCGTGCATCTTGGCTGTCTAAATTATATATTATGCATAATTACTACATTTATGGAATCATTTGTATGTTATTCTCTGTGTTTTTTTTTCTTTTGTACTTAATTTAATTAATTTGAATTTGATAATGGAAGGCTAAACATATAGTGGGAGTTTGGCTTAACTACTATGTTGTGTTGGATATTTTGTAAGTTATGTTTAAAAACTATTTAAGATTATTACTTGTTCATTGTTCTTTATACTTAGATTATGGAGTGATCATTTATTGTTTATAATTGAAGTTAACAAATGAGAATTAAGGTGTTAGAAACATTATCTTACCTTAATTAAGCTTACTTGAACAAGTATTTAAATTGGATCCATTGATTTGGTTTAATTTAAATGGTCATATGATTTCCTTGTAATTAATTCAATCAATTAAGTAGGGGCCTCATATAAAAGATATACTTTGTTGATTATTGCAATTGAAAATTATCATAAGAATTGTAATGGAGATCAAGGTGTTGGCCAAATAGTTCAAATTAATATTCCCAAATATTTTCAAGATCTTTTGGAAGGAATAGGTGGTCCAATGACTAGGGTAAGGATAAAGAGGATGAAAGAAGCTTTACAAGGCTTAATCATGGAAGGTGATGAAGATGCAGAATGTCATATTTTTTGCCCTAAATTTTTAATCCTTTATACTTATTTAGTTCTAAATGTACTCATTATTCTTATATTTTGATTTAGGATGCAAATGGAGACATTGAGTGCAAAACAAAATAATTGCAGGATTTTGGACAATTTTGACATTGCTTTATAATCTCGGTATAACTCTCTCATTCAAGCTCGAATTGAGATGATTCAAGATGCTATGGAATATCAAGAAAGAGCTGTGCAATTTTCATTTTTGAGTTTTGAGAGATACTGACTGCATCAAGGTTAAAATTGGGCTTGAAGTTGTTGCACCTGCATTGTTGACGTTTTGGAACGTTCCTTAGCCTACAATTCTAACATAAGGATTTAATGTAGTTTATTTTTGAAAGTTTCTAGATCTAGTGCACTAAATTTGCAGCTGAAATCACTACTTTCCTATTTATATTAAGATTTTATTTATTTTTAATATTTTTCTTAATTAGCCAGATTTGAATTTTGTTATTTTAGGATAATGTTTTTAGGAGATTTGGTAGGCTAGGTGAATGAATGTGTATAAAAGAGAGGAGAAATCATTAGATTAGAGGACTCTCTATTCTCTTCTCTAACTTCTCTTTCAAGTTTTCATCATGACCCTGTGTGGTTAAACTTTTATAATTGGTCGAAGAAAATGGAAGCCTTGGAATCAATAAAATTGTGAGATTTTTAATCTGTTTCTTATTATTTAATTTATGCTTTGAGTAACGAATGTTCTTCTGCGCCTATTTTCATGATTATCTCGTTTAATTACTAGGAGGCTACTAGTTTATTATTCATTGCAACCTACTATCAGGTTAGATATCAAACCCGTAATTGTTTGATTCCTTTAGTTTGTAAAGCAACAAAAATTTAATGATTTGCTGTGTCAGAAATTATTAGATCTTAGGAAGAATAATTGACTAAACTAAATGCAACCTCTTGTGCTTGCGTTGTTTAGCTTAATCGATCTCTGATTTTTAAAGCTTCTACTAAATTAAACTTTTAGCACTTCTCTTGGGTTATTCAATAGTTAGGGTTGATTCAATCATTTGTTATCTAATTAACTACGACTAAAGAGAGATAGGAAAAGTAGTTCCAACGGTGAATATTCAAAGTGTAAATTGATAGATCTTTGCATTGATAGCCAATTGTAAAATTCTGATGGTGGATGTTGACTTAGATCAAGTTTTATTTTTTTGATTGATTTTGATATTTCAATTTGAATTGTTCCTTACCTGCTTTTCTTAAAACCATTTTCTTTATATTCAAACACCGCCAACCCCCCCCCCCCCTCCTTGTTCATATAGAATAAAACTGGGGTAGATACTCTATGTGGGAACGATCCTTACTCGCACTACTACATGTATTTTGTTTAGGAGTTTAGGTTTTATTTTTGGTTGCCTTCGACAGCATACCAGAAGGCATGACAAAGAGGCTACTTTAGAAGATTCTAGGTTTTTTAGAAGTTTCTAAAGTTTCACTAAAGATAATCACTTATCTTTATATGTAAAACGAAGAATAAAATAGCCATGTTCGCATGGATAGTTTGGGCTTATGAAGATTCCTTGTTCTATATAAAATTAGTTTTCTAGTTTGTTTAAGATTGGATTTTAGGTTTCTTTATTAGATTAGGATTATAGTTTTTTCTCTTTATTTTAGGATTTCTATTCCTACTTAATTTCAGATTTCTATTTTATTAGGATCTTTACATGCCTATATAAAGGCAACAACTTTGTAAAAAAAATTTGATCATATTATTAATAATATCGAGGTATTTTCAGTAAGCGTAGCTTTGCCTTCTTGTGTTCTTGGTAGAGTACAATATCTTGACTTACCAACGAGTGATCAACCTTTGTGGCATCTTCAAGATTGAAATTTTAAGAGCTTAGTTTCCTTAAATTCTAATATGATCATGTACAACTTGTTTTTTAGTTTCTGGGGTACACATAATAACCGATTTAAGAGTTCCTAGAGCAGGTAGTTTAGAGGGTTTTTATCATTTGGTATTAGAGCTTTGGCTCTAGAAACAGGTTACTTATCCTTTACTTATCCTTGTTTTGTGTTTTTTTTTATCTTTATGCGACTCTTGTGCCGCCTTTGCATAGTTCCCTTGAATTTTCCATTTAGATTCTTTGTGTTTTTTTTAATAGATTCAATTTTATTTTGTGTGTTTAGTTTGATAAAAAAAAAGAAGGAAAAACATATCGAAAAGAACATACAATTAAAAAAATAAGGAGTTAGATTGCATCGTTTGATCGGTGTACAATCTATTTTGTGCTACTTATTAAGATTGTAGATATGATTTTAATCCTTTTCCAACGTAAAAGGGATTTCTTGAATCTCAAGATCATATTCCTATTTAAATAAGTCATAAGAAGATCTCATTTTCTTTTTGGATTTAACTAGTTAACTAATTTAAAGCCAATTATATATTACTTTTTGAACTATTATTTCTTTTCCTTAAACAACGGCCTTACTATATTAACTAGTACTTATCCTTATCAAATAAGGATTCTTGTGTTTGAATTAATTTAATTCGTGCTCCATATTGTATTTATCTTATTCGGGTTGAACTAACATACACTAATACCTTGTGAACTAACAACATATCCTGGAAACACAACAAATTCCATGCAAAACGTGCAGTTCTTAAAATTCTCATACAATTGGTACTCTTTTAACACACTAAAAATAACATGCAAGTATTTCACATGGTCATCCAAATTTTTGCTATAAACTAAAATATCATTAAAGGAAACTACCACAAGTTTCCTTATAAAAGCGTGCAAGACATAATTCATTAACCTCATGAATGTATTAGGTGCAGTAGTTAAACCAACAAGCATCACTAACCACTCATACAATCTACTTTTAGTTTTGAATGCTGTCTTCCATTCATCTACCTCTTTCATGCGAATTTATTATAATAGCCATTCTTTAAATCAATTTTAGAAAAAAAACAAGAACCATGCAATTCATCAAGCATATCATTTAATCTAAGGATAGGATGTCTATACTGATAAGAACCCACTAGACGAGCTGCCATAAAAACTTTTGAATTAGTTGTTATACGCACCTAAGAAACTAGAATATAAATTGTAGATGATCATATTAGAACTTAAGGAAATTAAGTCCTTAAAATTTGACTGATAGGAACCTCGCCAATGATGTCACAAAGCCTAATACCAAACGTGATATTGAACTTTGCCAACAATGTGACAAAACCCAATTACCAATGTGATATTAAATCTTGCCAACGATGTGACAAAACCCAACATCAAATGTAATATGAACCCCAAGTTTTTTAAGACGCAAGTTTGTTAAGCCTTGATCCGTTATCTAGCAAGATAAGAACCAAGAACTACAGTTGTTTGAAGACACCACACTAAGAATCTCAAAACCACTCGAAAATCAAGGTGATAAGTCTAGTTGTTAAATGCCACAAGAATATAATTTTTGATAAGTTCACAAGTTCTTAAAAGAACTAAAGATATAATTTATTTCTCGTTGAAAAAAATATTCTGTGAACAAATATTCTGAATTCCAACATAATGTCAGCCCTATAATATAGGCTAATATAAATCCTAAATAAAATAGAAATAGAAATCCAAAATTAAGTACGAATAGAAATATAAAATTAAGCAGGAATAGAAATTATAACTTAAGTAAGAATAAAAATCCCAAATTAAAAAGAAAACTATAATCTTATTCTAATTAAGAAATATAAAAAAAATAACAATCCTAAACAAAACTACGAGACTAATTCCATATAGAACATGGAATCTTCCAAAGTCCAAATTATCTATGCGTCATTAGGATTTAGTAGCATAGGGCTTTTCTATTCTTCTTCCAACCTACTTGAATTTTTGTCATACGTTCAATCTATCTCTAGTAATTCAACCCACTTGAAAAGTTAATTTCACTTCCTTTTTCGCAGCCAAGACAACTTGTAACGATATTGATGTGCCTCCATTTTGAGCTTTAATTTATCGACCATCTTAGTAGAAACAACATTTTCAAAGCTACCATTATCAATGATAACATCACGCATCGTACCATGAGATGTGCATCTTATGTGAAAAATGTTCTTCCTTAGCCAATCATTGTCATCTTCTTAGTGGTTAGCATTTAATACACTTTGAGCAATGAGAGATTCGCTTTGATCTCCATAAGTCTCTTATGCTTCTCTTCTGAAAAGCCTTTGTCTTCGGCCTTCGTATCAACTTCATCGTTTAGTCCTCCTTCAATAAGGGCTACGGTTTGGACAATCTGAAGCAATATGCCCAATTCCTTGGCATTTAAACCATCTGCGAGTACTGGTAGTAGATGAGGTCAACGGTTGCTTACTTTTGCTTCCTTTTGTTGTCTCCTTGAGAGTTGATTTGTTGCTGAATTAGACTTGTAGCTTAAAGAAGTTGTTTGCTTAGAGCGATTATTGAATACAATTTATTTAACAAATATATACATATTTAATTTAACAAAATATTATTTTTAAATTTTTATTATTAATATAAAATAATTGTATAATTTAACCATATTGTTATTTTTAACAATGATTTAAATATAATTTTATTACAATTATTTCCTTTATAATCGTTTAAAGGAACAATAATTATATTTTAATATTATAATTTTTAAATTTTTAAAAATTAAAATTTGATTAGAAATATAATAATTTTTTTCTAACAATTAATTTTAAAAAGTTTTAAAAATATTTTTAATTTTTACACATAATTTTTATTATTTAATATTAAATCAATAATTTATATAATATATAGATAATTAAATTTTAATTTTATATATATTTCTATATAATATAAAATTCTCAAAAATAAAGATTGTATTGACAAAATCTTAAATATCACAAAATTTATTTAAAAAATTAAATTTCTTAACTTGATTACATATTAAAGTATTTAACAAAATTTCAATCTTGTATAAATAGAAAAATAAATAAAATTTAGAGTTTTTTATTTTTTATAATTTTGTAGAAAAAATATTTTACTTGGTCGATAAGAAAATTCTTTAATAATAAATTATTTTTTTTCTTTGACATAAAATTTTGTCAAAACTTATTGCTCTAATCATTAAATTATTTAATTTTGTTAATGTTTTATTTATTTTTGCAAATTTCATTATTCAAAATATAAATTTAAAAAAATTGATTAAATTGAAAATGTGTAAATAATTATAAAGGATTTACTTGACTAAATTAAAAAATTATAATTTGTATTGGTTTTGTGCTCCAGAACCTAACGGTCAAAAAGCTCCAATGGTTACAGGTTTTAATTTTAAAATTTTAATTTGAAATTTGAAATTTGAAATTGAAATTTAATATTTAAATTTGAAGTTTGCTTTAATTTAGAAAGTTTACCTTAAAAAATTTATATATTGATATGATTATAATGATTCATTCATTATAATAATATTAAATTAATGTATTCTAATTGTGATTATTAATAAAATAATATTTGTACAAATTATTAATTATTGTTGACATCATATTATATATTTCTCATTTTATATGTCAATATGAGTTTTAGAACTTTTTGTTAAGTTATGATCTAAATGTAGTTAGTTATTATTTTTAATTAAATTTTTATTATTTGTGATTAGAAATAATAACTGTTGATTATTAAGATGATTTTTCTCAATTCATTATTATTATCAATTATTTTATGAAAAAATTAAATATTTATTTTTATTATATTATTTTGATGATTCGTGAAATGGTGATTTCATGTATGAAAAATTAATTTATTGTTATTTAAAAAATATTAATAAATTTCATTTATATTATGAGATTTGATAAAAAATTAAAAATTATTGGCATATATTTTAATAATAAATTAAAAATTTTGTAATTATAAAAGCTAATTTTTGTTAAATTATTAAAGAATAATGTGAGTTGCGTCCACCATTCTATCTTTTTCTCATAATCACTTATTGTCTATTTAAGTAACAATATTTTTCACGAATATAAATTATTTGGATAATTGTTAATGTTATATATAATTTTTTTATTTTTATGATTTTATTAACTTTTAGTATTCAAATTGTAATATTTTAAATTTTAATCAGTATATTTTTCATTTTGGAGAATTTAATATTAGATAAAGTAATTTTATATTAATATAATAACTTAAAATTATTTTAAATAATTGTTAAAGATAAAATTATAGTTAGAATATTATTAATGATAATAATAGTTATAAAATTTGGATATTATAAAATTACTTTTTATCAATGTAATAATTTTATATAATTTAACTAGGCATTAAATATAATTTGTTATACAAATAAATAACTTAATGTTAGTGGCCAAGTGGTAATGTAATTGTATCTTGGCTTCAAATGCTGGTGTTTGACTCTTCCTAATGTAGGATTTTTTGTTTATTGGCAAAACTCTAATGGACCAACTCAAATGCGCTCTTGGGCGGGTCAGATCAAGGAACCTGGCCCAGATCATTTATCACCTCTGTCTAAAACAGACAAAACAGAATTGCACAATTAAATCTGAATAGAATAAATATAATATAGAGTACGAAATTGAATTAATTTAGATACAAGAATCCTTATTTAATAAGGATTAGTATTAATTAATGTAGTAAGATAATTGTTTAATGAAAAGAAATCCTAACTCAAAAAAGAATATACAGAAGAATTCTTATTTGATCAGGATTAGTATTAATTGGCTTTTGCTTAGTCAATTAGTCAAATCCAAAAAAGGAAAAGAGATATTGTTATGATTTATTTGAATAGGAATATGATCTTATGTTTCAAAAAAATCCCTTTTATGCTAGAAAAAGTATTAAAAATCAAATTTGCAATCTTAATAAATAATACAAAATAGATTGCACACTGATCAAATAATGCAACCTAGCTCTTTTTTTTTTCAATTGGATGTTCTTTTCAATCCCTCTATTTCTTTTTGTTCACAAATCTAAATACAAAATAGAATTGAATCTATAAAAAACATAAAGAAGCCGAATGGAAGAATTCAAGGAAGCTATACAAAGACAACACAAGAATCACACAAAAATTAAAGAAAAATATAAAACAAGGAGAAGTAAAGAATAAGTAACCCGTTTCTTCTAGAGCCAAAACTCTTATAGCAAATGATAAGAACCCACTAGACAACTTGCCCTAAGAATTGTTAAATTAGTTGTTATGCACACCTTATAAACTAGAAAATAAGTTGTAGATGATCATATTAGAGTTTAAGGAAACCAAATACTTAAACTTCTAATCTTGAAGACGCTACAAATGTTGATCACTCTATTAATAAGTCAAGATATTGTATTTTATCAAGAACACAAGAAAGCAAAACTAAGATTGCTGAAAATACCTCAATATTATTAATGATATGATTGAATTTGTTTTACATACTAGTAGCCTTTATATAGGAATATAAACATCATTATCCTAAATAAAAAGAAAACTAAAATTAACTAGAAATAGAAATGCTAGCTTAAGTAAAAACACTATAATCTTAATCTAATAAGGAAACCTAAATAACAGTCCTAATCTAATAAGGAAACCTTGATAACAATCGTAATCTAATAAGAAAACCTTAATAACAAGCCTAATGTAATAAGAAAATCTTAACAACAATTCTAATCTAATAAGGAAATCTAAATAACAATCATAAACAAACTAGGAAACTAATTTTATTTGTCCCTGCCATAGTCATTGGACCACTGATTCCTTGCAAAGGATCTTGAAAAGAATTAGGAATATTAGTTTGAATCATTTGGCCAGCACCTCGATCTCTATTGTTCCTTGCCTTCTTGAAAGGATTTGTCCTTGAATCACCTACATCAAATAAAGATAAATCAACAACATTAAATGTTGCACTAACATTATCATAGTTGTTTGGCAAATCTAGCTTGTAGGCGTTATCATTGATTCTCTTCAAGACTTGGAAAGGCCCACCTCTTCTAGGCTGCAATTTTGATTTCCTTTGTGTAGGAAACCACACCTTATGCATGTGCACCCAAACCCAATCTCCAAATTCAAAAACAACCTTCAAACACCCCTTATTAGCTTGCTTAGCATATTGCTCATTCTTCCTTTCAATGTTAGACCGAACCTTGGCAAGTAAATCCTTCACAAAATCCACCTTTTTCTTACCATCAAGATTAACATGTTCATTAGTAGGTAAAGGTAAAATATCCATAGGAGTTAAAAGATTGAAGCCATAAACAATTTCGAAAGGTGAAAAAGAAGTAGAAGAGTGAACAAATCTATTTTATCCAAACTCAATATGTGGCAAACACTTCTCCCACTACTTTAAATTCTTTTGAATGAGAGCACGTAACAAAGTAGTGAGTGTTCTATTAATTACTTCAATTTGACCATCCATTTAAGGATGTGCAATCGTAGAAAACAAGAGTTTAGTTCCTAATTTATTCCATAAACTCCGCCAAAAATGACTTAAGAACTTAGCATCTCTATCACTAACAATTGTCTTAGGCAAACCATGCAAACGAACAATTTCTTTGATGAACAAGTCAGCAATATGTGTTGCATCATTTGTTTTAGAACAAGCGATGAAATAAACCATTTTACTAAACCTATCAACAACAACAAATACGCTATTCTTACCACCTCGAGACCTTAGTAACCCTAAAACAAAATCCATAGAAATATCATTCCAAGGTTGGTTAGGCAGTGGTAAAGTGGTATACAAGCCATGTGATTCAACCTTAAATTTTGCTTGCCTATATGTAATGCACTTATCATAAACAGATTGTACATCATGCTTCATATTAGGCCAATAAAAATGTTCATGCAATATATCTAAAGTCTTTTGCACACAAAAGTGCCCCATCAAGCCTCCTCCATGAGTTTATCTAACAAGTAACTTATGAATAACAAGTAACTTATGAATAGAACAAATAGGAACACATAATTTATCTTTCTTAAACAGAAATCCTTCATGCCTATAGAAATCACTAAATGCACACTTATCACATGCTTTCCATACTTGGCCAAAATCAGCATCATTAGCATACAAGTCCTTAATCAGTTCAAAACCAAGTAATTTAGTTTGCAAAGATGTAAGTGATGCATACCTCCTAGATATGCATCAGCAACAACATTTTCCTTTCCATGTTTGTACTTGATCACATAAGAAAACGTTTCTATGAACTTTAGCCACTTAGCATGCCTTTTATTAAGCTTACCTTAGGATTTTAAGAACTTTTAGCTCTCATGATCAGAATTAATGACGAAGTCCCTTGGCCATAAGTAACGCTGCCGTGTTTTTAGAGTTCTCACTAATGCATAAAGTTCCTTTTCATAAGTAGGATAATTAAAGGTTGCCCCACTTAACGTTTCACTAAAATAAACAATTAGTTTGGAATCTTGCATCAAAACATCTCTTATTCCAATTCTAGATGCATCACATTCTACTTCTAAAGCTTTATCAAAGTTAGGCAAACACAACAAAGGTGCATTAGTTAGCTTATGTTTTAAAGTTTTGAAAGCTCGATCATGCACTTCATTCCACTTAAAAACAACATTGTTTTTAACAAGTTCATTCAAAGGTGCAGCAATAAAACTAAAATCCTTAACAAACCTTCGATAAAAACTTGCTAGACCATGAAAACTCTTACCTCATTCACATTCTTAGGTATGGGCCAGTCCCTTATTGCCTTTACTTTCTCTTCATCAACGCTAATACCTTGTGAACTAACAACATATCCAAGAAATATAACAGATTGCATGCAAAATGTGCACTTCTTAAGATTAGCATACAATTGGTGACACATCAAAAACAACATGCACGTGTTTGACATGTTCATCCAAAATTTTGCTATAAACTAGAATACCATCAAAGCAATCTAACACAAATTTTCCTATGAATGCACACAAGACATGATTCATTAATCTAATGAATGTACAAGGTGCATTACTTAAACTAAAAAGCATTACTAAGCATTCATACAATCCATATTTAGTTTTAAATGTTGTCTTCCATTCATCTTCCTCTTTCATGCGAATTTGATAATAGCTATTCTTTAAATCAATTTTAGAAAACAAGCATATCATCTAATCTAGGGATAAGATGTCTATACTTAACCATTATTTTATTAATGGCTCAGCAATCCACACAAATACACCATGTTCCATCTCTCTTTGGGATTAAGATGACAAGAACCGAACATAGACTAAGACTCTCCCTTACAAAACTCTTTTGCACCAACTCATCCACTTGCCTTTGTATCTTCTTTGTTTCCTCAAGATTAGATCTATAAGCATGTCGATTTGGTATGGCAGAACTGGGTATGAAGTCTATCTGATGCTTAATACCTCTTAAGGGAGGTAATCCATGGGGAATCTCTTCGAGAAATAGGTTCGTAACATCTTGTAATAAGGACACAACAACACTAAGCAAATAGTGGTTAAGATCATTAGTAGAAAAGTAAACATCCTTGTACATAAGTACAAGTAGTTGCTGCCTTGTAATTATGACACTTTTAATCTCATTTTTTTTCAGTAAATACACTCATTCCCTTTCTTTTCTCTCCTTTCTGCACACTTTTCTCTCTAATTTTTCTCTCGACCTCACTTGCTCTCTTTGTTTTTGCTTGCTCACTTTCTTTCTTTTTCTTTTCCTCTTGCTCACACTTTTGTTCTTCTTTCATTTTGCACTCTCTTTCTATCTTAATATGATCTTCATAAGCTTGCAAAGGTTTGAGAAGGGTTAATACAATAGTTCGATTATTCATTATAAAAGAATAACGATTTTTATATCCATCACCTGTAACATTCCGATCAAACTGCCATGGTCGGCCAATCAATATATGACCAGCATGCATTAGTGCCACAACACATAGAACATTATCCTCATACTTGTCAATTGAAAAGGAAACTATAACTTGCTTGGATATCTTTATTTCTCCACATTCATTCAGCCATTGCAATTTGTACGCTTTAAGATGTTTTATAGTATGCAAATTCAGCTTATCTATTAATAAAAGTACTAGCAACATTAGTACAACTTCCACTATCAATAATCATGGTACAAACCTTATCTTTCACATGGCATCTTATGTAAAAAGTATGCTCACGTTGCTCTACATCAACATCATTCTTAGGCTGTATACTTAGGGCTCTCCTTATAACCAGCAAATCACCATGCATGGGTTCTTCAACTTCAACATCAAAACAATCCTCCAATGGTGGCATCTCATCCTCACTTGAGCTAGCACTTTCTATTTCTCAATTTTCCAACACAATCATAACTCTTTTGTTTGGGCATTGAGAAGAAATTTGTCCGAATTCTGGGCACCTAAAACACTTAACTTCTCGTGACTTCAACGAAATTTTAGTTTTAGTTTCAGTTTTACCTTTAGAAATAGTAATTCAATCCTTTTGCTTTGCTTTTTCTTTTGTTTTTTAGGCACCTTTGTTGTGCTTCCAATTAGATTTCCATGAAGAACTAGAAGTTGAACCAAATCTAAACCCTTTTGATTTGATTTACTTCTCCACTTTAATGGCTTTATGCAATAGCTCTTCCATCTCCACATAATGTTGTAAATCAAACATATCAACAATCTCCTTGTTCAAGCTGCCAATAAATCTAGCAATTGTTGCTTCTCAATCTTCCTATATGTTTCCTCTAATCATGACTATCTGCATCTCCTTGTAATAGTCCTCTACACTTATGAAACCTTGAATCGACCCTTGCAACTTTATATGTAAATCTCATAGTAATGGCTAGGTATAAATCTTTTACGCATTACCAATTTCATCTCTTCCCATCACCGAATTAGCCTCTCTTCGTTCCTACGCCTACTAATCACCAATTGATCCCACCATATGCTTGCATAATCTAAACTCCACAGCTACTAGTTTTACTTTCTTCTTCTCGGCGTAATTATGGCAATTAAATATGTGTTCAACCTTTCTTTCCCATTCTAAGTATAGTTTGGGATCATTCTTTTCTTGAAAGGTTGGAATTTTTATCTTTATGCTGCCCAAATTGCTATCTTTTTTGGAAACAACCTTCTTGCCTCATTTAGAACTTGATTCCTCCAAATTCGAATTATTTTCCTCTTCCTCCTCAAGCACGTGTCTTCTAGTGGTTTTAGTCATAAGCGGGGATGAACATTTTCATGTCAACTTCCTGTGGTTCTGCTTCATTACTCATGTATATAACCTGCAAAAATTGTTAGAAAAAAAGAAAATATATTCCTCTCACACTCTCTCATGTGTTTGCACTCAAATCAAATTGTTTGCACATGATGGATGTAAAAATTGTTTTTTTTTTATAATAAATAATCGAATTGTTGTACTAACCCCTCTTAAATATTTGCAAGCTTATGAAGATCATATTATGGTAGCAAAAGAGTGAAAAATGAGAGAAGAATAAATGTGTGAGCAAAAGGAAAAGAAAAAGAAAGAAAGTGAATAAGCAAAAGTAAAGAGAGGTAGTAAGATCAAAAAGAAAACTTTCCATGTATAGAGTGAGGCCAAGAGGAAAATTGGAGAGAAAAGTGTGCACAAAGGAGAGAAAAGTAAGGGAATGAATGTATTTACTGAAAAAAATAAGGTTAAGAGCGTCATGATTGCAAGCCAACAACTACTTCTACTTAAGGACAAAGATGTTTACTTTTCTACTAATGATCTTAACCCCTTTTGCCCTATGGGTCACCTCCCTCAAGATGTAATGAGCATCAAATAGACTTTATACATAGTTCTGCCATACCAAATCGACCTACTTATAGAGATAATCTTGAGGAAACAAAAGAGATATAAAGACAAGTAGATTAGTTGGTACAAAAAGTTTTTTGTAAGGGAAAGTCTAAGCCCATGTTCAGTTCTTGTCATCTTAGTCCTAAAGAAAGGCTGAACATGGCATATGTGTGTGGATTGCTGAGTCATTAACAAAATAATGGTTAAGTATAAGTATCCTATCCCTAGATTAAATGATATGCTTGATGAATTGCATGGCTCTTGTTTGTTTCCTAAAATTGATTTAAAGAATGGCTATTATCAAATTTGCATGGAAGAGGGAGATGAAATTTGTGGTAGTTTACTTTGATTATACTTTAAGTTTATAGCAAAAATTTGGATGAACATGTGAAATACTTGTATGCTATTTTTAGTGTGTTAGGACAACACCAATTGTATGCTAATCTTCAGAAGTGCATGTTTTGCATGGAATCTATTATGTATGTTGTTCGTTTGTAAGGTATTAGTGTTGATGAAGAGAAGGTAAAGGCAATAAGAGAATGGCCTACACCTAAGATTGCAAATAGGGTAAGAAGTTTTCATAGTTTAGCAAGTTTTTATCGAATGACTGTTAAGGATTCTAGTTCTATTGTTGCATCTTTGAATGAACTTGTTAACAAGAATTTTGTTTTTAAGTGGGATGATGTACATGATAGCGCTTTCAAAACGTTAAAAGATAAGCTAACTAATGCACCTTTGTTATGTGTTGCCTAACTTTGATAAAGGTTTTGAGGTAGAATGTGATGCATCTAGAATTGTAATAGGTTCTGTTTTGATGCAAGATTTTAAACTGATTACTTATTTTAGTGAAAAGCTACGTGGGACAGTCTTGAATTAGTAAGAACTCTTCATACATGGTAGCATTACTTGTGGCCAAGGAAATTCATCATTCATTATGATCGTGAAAACTTAAAGTTCTTGAAATCCCAAGGTAAGTTTAATAAAAGGCATGCTAAGTGACTGGAGTTCATAGAAATGTTTTCTTATGTGATCAGGTACAAACATGGAAAGGAAAATGTTGTTGCTGATGCATTATGTAGGAGGTACGCATTACGTACATATTTACAAACTAAGTTACTTGGTTTTGAATTAATTAAGAACTTGTATGCTAATGATTCTGATTTCGGCCAAGCATGGAATACATGTGGTAAGTGTGCCTTTAGTGATTTCTATAGGCATGAAGGATTTCTGTTTAAGAAAGATAAATTGTGTGTGCTTGTTTGTTCTATTTACTTGTTAGAGAAACTCAAAGAGGCGACTTGATGGGGCACTTTGGTGTGCAAAAGACTTTAAATATATTACATGAGCATTTTTATTGGCATAATATAAAGTATGATGTACAATCTGTTGTGACAAGTGCATTACATATAGGCAAGCAAATCTAAAGTTAAATTGCATGGCTTGTACACCCCTTTACTAGTGCCTAACCAATCTTGGATTGATATTTTCATGGATTTTATTTTTAGGCTTACAAAGTCTCAAGATGATAAGGACATTGTATTTGTTGTTGTTGATAGGTTTAGTAAAATGAGTTATTTTATTGCTTGTTCTAAAACCATTGATGCAACACATATTGCTGACCTATTCTTTAAAGAAGTTGTTTGTTTACATATTGCCTAAGACAATTGTTAGTGATAGAGACGTTAAGTTAAATAATTTTTGGCACACTTTATGAACTGAAATATGAACTAAACTCTTATTTTTTACTATTGCACATCCTCAAACAAATGGTTATATTGAAGTAGTTAATAGGACACTTACTACTTTATTACATGCTATCATTCAAAAGAACTTAAAGCAGTAGGAGAAGTGTTTGCCATATATTGAGTTTGCCTATAATAAGTCTGTTCATTCTATTACTTCCTTTTCACCTTTTAAAATTATTTAGCGCTTTAATTCTTTAACTTCTATAAATATTTTACCTTTGCCTACTAACGAAAATGTTAATCTTGATGGTAAGAAAAACAAAAATTTTATAAAGTATTTGCATGCCAAGGTTCGGGCTAATATTGAAAAGAAGAATGTGCAATATGCTAAACAAGCAAATAAAGGGCATTTGAAGGTCGTTTTTGAACTTGGAGATTGGGTTTGGTGCACATGCATGCATAAGGAGAGGTTTCCTATACAAAGAAAATCAAAATTGCAGCCTAGAATAGATGGAGCTTTCTAAATCTTTGAGAGAATCAATGATAATGTTATTGATTTATCTTTGTTTGATGTAAATGATTCAAGGACAAATCCTTTCGAGGAGGGAAAAATAGAGATTAAGGTTGTCACACCCCAACTTGCAAAAGTCAAAGAGTGATCTATCAAACACATATCAAGAAATACATTTCACTAGGAAAATTCATCAATATTTATTAATACAAAATCTATTCAAAAAGTCTTCACTGTCTAGTCTCCAAGCCATCATGTTTAATAACTAAGAATAAAATACAAGCCAATGTCCTAAACTTAGGGAACCAAGGGACAGCAGAAGCTTCGCCAAATCTACTACGCACACGATCATTTATCTGGGAATCACAATAAACTATAATGAGTATAAACTCAGTAAGCATACTAGTTTTTCATAGACAAAAATACACATATAAATATATATATATATATATATATATATAATATATAATGCATGAGATGAAGTAACATGATAATAACCATGTTCATTCCAAAATACGTGATACAAAATTACATCAAACTTGTTCTCAACAATCACTCACTTTTAAACTTTTATTTACATTTAACTAGGAATATCTTCATTCAATTACTACTTAGTAGGACTTTACATATCACATATTGAGCCTGAGTCACCCGTCGATGACTTTCCGTATATGGGGTATCAGCAAGTGGGGCACAAAATTTCAAACACAAGAAACACTCATGCCCGAAGGTAAGAGCCACACCCTCGCCCTGATCATCGGTGAGTCCTCCCACATACACAAATCCGTCGACGCACAATTGCGAAGACTCACAAGTTCTAAGGGTACCCAAAGGTCTCTCCCATGTCATACGGAACACATAACACATATCAAATATACCAAACCCGAAGGAATGGCCACACATATCAAAAGGCTCCAAATACTTATAATTGCCTACTAAGAAAGTAATGAATTCGGATACCCTTAAAAAAATAAGAAGTCTTAACTTTCACAAATATTTTTCTTACAAAACCACTTTCTCATTTCTCAAAATCATTTATGCATGTGTGCATGGCAGTGTCAATGCTTAATGACTCATGCACAGCACATAAACACAAAGTTATAAACAAATATTTTGGCATATAATCATAAGCAAATTGATGCTTGCATATTAATACACAATTCCAAAACTTTTGTAACATAGTCACACATAAATGTATATATTCATTGTGATCCCATTTGAAAAGTCTAGTATACTTACCTCTTGATGTTCCCACCAAGATCACACAATCACATAAATCCTAAAATCAAAATTGATCTCATAAGCCATATTACACAAAATCCAACATATAACATTTCATCAAACAAACATACTAATTCTGTCCTTAGGCCCGTCAACGATTTTTCTTATATCCTAAATGATATCATTTCCTCATGAAATTAGAATATAGTCATAATTAAACATTATGTAACCTCATGTAAAAATATAGATCCTTAATTTAATTTGTAACTATTTGTTTTGTCATTTATAACACTTAGCCACTTGGCCCCAAAAACAGAGCACCACTGAGTATATCTAAGTGTCTGATTTTTAATAAATCGAACACTTATCCAATGGCTATCAAAATTTCAGAAATCATATAGACACATATTCAGTAGCGTGATAAAATTTGGAAGACATAATTCATGTCCAAACCAATTTAAACAAGCTTTACTTTACACTCTGCAGATTCTGTAAACTGCACATTCTCAATGATATAAACTACTTTGAAAATTCATAACATATTATATACATAGAATCAGGGCATGAAATTTTAATATGTTATAATAAACATAAGTAGAAATAGGTTTGTAAAATTTCATAATATTTGGAGACCATTGGTTAACCAAAAAAATCACGTAATTCATATATTCTGCAGAAATCAACATTTTTCAGCATCTCAGGATCAGATCGGAAAATTCATATAAAATCGAATATTCAACCTTTTCAAATGAAATAAAATTTATCATGACCCTTTTGATGCCTAATATTTCCAGTTAAATCAGTTTTCCAAAATAAGACATATAAAAATTTATAAAAGTTTCGGATCAAGCTACTGTCCAAGGTCTAAGTTCTGCAAAAGCTTCATTTGACAACAACAATCATCTTCTACCAACTTCTTCACCAATTCCACCACCAAATCATTTTCATAATCACAAATAATTCAAATCAACATTCATGTAATCTTCATACAAAATATACTTCCAAAACACAATCTAATCATATATAACACAATAAATCTTAAAGAGGAGAGAAAATTACCTTAAATCTTCTTCATTTCTCCTTGAAAACTAAATTTTCTCTTCAAATTCTTCTCTCTCTCTCTCTCTCTCTCTCTCTCTTAAAATCTGAAAAATGGTGTTTCTCTTTCTAAAACAAGAAATAAGATGTATTTATACTTAGGGTTAAAATGGTAATTTGGGCCTTACTAAGTACATCAACACTTAGTACTGAATACACCCATGTATTAATACTCTAAGTTTATATTTGGGCCTATCTAAGTAAACTCTTATTTAATACTAAATACACTCATATAATATTTCAAAAGAAATACCTTAAGTGTATTAAGCTACTTATGTACAAACCAATAGAAACTAACGTGTATATATACAAAATACGTACCCCTTGGGAGGTGTTACAAAGGTGCTGACCAAATGGTTCAAGCTAATATTCCCAAATAATTTTAAGATTCTTTTTAAAAAAATCGGTGGTCAAATAACTAGGGTAAGGACAAAGAGGATGAAAGAGGCTATACAAGACTTAATCATCGAAGTGCATGAAAAAAGAGGCTATTGTATATGATTCTAAGGTTGTTCTAAAAGTTTCCAAAGTTTTACCAAGGATAATAACTTATCTTTATGCAAGACGAAAAATAAAATAACCATGCACTACTAAATCATTATTTGGGCTTTAGAAGATTCCTTATTCTATATAGAATTAGTTTTCTAGTTTGTTTAGGATTGTTATTTAGGTTTCCTTATTAGATTAGGATTATATTTTTTTCTCTTTATTTTAGGATTTCTATTCCTAATTAATTTTGGATTTCTATTTTTTTAGGATATTGATCTTTACATGCCTAGATAGAGGCTACAACTATGTAAAATAAATTTTAGATCATATCATTAATAACATCGAGGTATTTTCAGCAAGTATAACTGTGCCTTCTTGTGTTCTTGGTAGAATACAATATATTGATTTATCAATGGAGTTGTCAACCTTTGTGGCGTCTTCAAGATTAGAATTTTAGGGGCTTAGTTTTCTTAAATTCTAATATGATCATCTACAACTTATTTTCTAGTTTTTGGGGCATGCAGAATAACTAATTTAAGAGTTCCTAGAGTAGGTCGTCTAAATGATTTTTATGAGGAGAAACATAAGCCAACGGGTTTACTACAGCCATTACCTAATTCAGAGAGACCGTGGTAGTCGATCTCAATAGATTTCATCTCAGGCATGGCAACAACTAATGGGTGTAGATCAATTTTCGTGGTAGTGGATCGCTTCACCAAATACGTAGTCTTCATACCTGCACCTCATGCATGTACTGGAAATATGGTATCGAAGTTATTCTACAAGCATGTGGTGAAATACTTTAGAATTCTGGAAGATATAGTGAGCAATAAGGATGCTAGTTTCATAGGTCGATTTTGGACAACACTCTTTAATTTGATGGGTACATAATTGAAGTTTTTGATCATCAACCATCCTCAGACCGATGGGTAGACGGAGAGAGTGAACGCATTGCTCGAGGAGTACTTGCAACAATATAAGATAGCCAGTTAATGGAATAGGGTAAATTTATTCAATGCGGCCCAACTTTTCTACAACATTCATTGCTCCTCAACAATAGGAATGAGTGTAATAGAGTTAGAAATTGGGCAGCAGCCACTTACTCCGCATGAGGTAGCGAGGTAAGCTAGTGGAACAAGACACCTACAGTACTTAAGTTCAAGCGAGAAAAATAGAACCTATTCTTTAAATCAATTTTAAAAAATAAACAAGAATATCGTCTAATCTAGGAATATGATGTCTATACTTAACCGTTGTTTTGTTAATGGCTCATAGTCCACAAACAAATGTCATGTTCCACCTTTCTTTGGGACTAAGATGACAGAAATCGAACATGAGTTAAGACTTTCCTTTAGAAAACCCTTTTGCACCCACTCATCCATTTTCCTTTGTATCTCTTTTGTTTCCTCGAGATTAGCTTTATAAGCAAGTCAATTTGGTATGGCAGAACTAGGTATGAAGTATATTTGATGCTCAATACCTCTTAAAGGAGGTAATCCATGGGAAATCTCCTAAGAGAATAGGTCTGCAAACTTCGGCAATAAAGACACAACAACACTAGGCAAAGAGGGGTTAAGGTCATTAGTAGAAAAGTAAACATCCTTGTACATAAGTAATTGCTGCCTTGCAATCATGACACTCTTATCCTCGTTTTTTTTAGCAAGTACACTCATTCTCTTACTTTTCTATTCTTTTTGCAAATTTTTCTCTCCAGTTTTCCTTTTGATCTCACTTGCTCTCTTTGCTTTTGCTTGTTCACTTTCTTTCTTTTTCTTTTTCTCTTGTTCACACTTATGTTCTTCTTATATTTTGCACTCTCTTGCTATCCTAATCTAATCTTCATATGCTTACAAAGGTTTGAGAGGGGTTAGTACAATAATTCAGTTATTCATTATAAAGGAATAACAGTTTTTATACCCATCATGTGTAACCTTTTGATCAAACTGCCATGGTCGGCTAAGCAATATATGACCAGCATGCATTGGTGCCACGTCGTATAAAACGTCATCCTCATACTTGCCAATTGAAAAGGAAACTAGAACTTTCTTGGTTACCCTTACTTCTCTACATTTATTCAGTCGTTGCAATTTGTGTCGTTTAGGATACTTTATGGTATGTAATTTCTATTTATCTACCAATAAAGTACTAGCAACATCAGTACAACTTTTGCTATCAATAATCATAGTACATACCTTGTCCTTCACATGGCATCTTATGTGAAAACTATGCTCATGTTGCTCCTCATTAACATCATCCTTAGGTTGTATACTTATGGCTCTTCTTGTAACCAACAAATCACTATGCATAGGTTCTTTAACTTCAACTTCAACAAATATCATGCTTACTTGAGCTAGCACTTTCTATTTCTCCATTCTCCAACACAATCATAACCTTTTTGTTTGAGCATTGAGAAGCAATATGCCCAAATCCTTGTTACTTAAAACACTTAACATCACGTGATTTAGAGCAAGTTTTAGTTTTAGTTTTACCTTTAAAAACAACAACCGAATTCCTTTGCTTTGCTTATTTTGTTTTTAAGGCAGCTTTGTTGTCCTTCCAATTAGATTTCCATGAAGAAATAGAAGCTGAACTAGATCTGAACCCTTTTGATTTGATTTGCTTCTCCACTTTAATTATTTTGTGCAATAGCTCCTCTATCTCCATATAATGTTGTAAATCAACTAGATTAACAATCTTCTTGTTCAAGTTAGCAATAAATCTAAACATTATTGCTTTTAGGTCTTTTTTGTATCGTTTGAGCCTTTCTAGCTAACCTTATGCATATTTCCTTAGCTAACCCCTTTGAGCTTTAAAATAGTCTCTATCTTTCTTAAAACCAATAACAACCAATCTCAATAGCCAAGTTTCCATTGTCTTTATCCTTATTTTCATCCTTTGAGCTATAAATATGTGGTATTGACATATGCCTCATAATAAGTTTGGGTGTTGTTACTTGTTGTATATGTGGTTAATTTCGCAATGCTTTATCAATTTGGTGCTTGGCCATAAAAAAAATAATTGTGTTCATTTATGTCAACCATGCTTTTATTGAGTAATCGGGACTTATGCCTAAATAAGTATTGAGTTTCGAGTCAAAAGGTAGAGTATGGTTGAAAAACTAATTATTAAAGTTAAATGTGAAAATACAAAAAAATAAAAATAAAAGAATGTTGTGCTCTGAAAAGAAAAGAAAAAGAAGACGAATATGAAGAAGTGGTGGTGGTGAAGTGTGTTTGCAAGAAAATATAAGAATTTCATAATATACGCATAAGTTATTGAGTTCTATTAAATAACTTCGTTTTATCCATTATCTATTCTTTCTTGAGAATATCGTACCTATTGGCTTCATTACGGCCTTGAAAGAAAGTCCTAAATTGATTTTGTGTATTGTAATACATTGATTTTGATAATCAAGTTATTGGCATGTCTGCCTTCTATGAGATCATGTCATGGCATAAAAAATAGCATGCTCTTTCTGTTGTGTGTAAGCTTTGTTTTCTATTAAAAATCTAAGCGCAATGCTTGTCTCACATACCTTTGAGTGTTGACCAAATTTCAAGTGCTTGTCTTTAAGAGTGACCATCCTTATGAGATTTTGAGTTCTAAAGTTTTACGCATGTTATACTCTAACATCATGAAGGGTGGCATGAGAAATAATAATCAATTAATGGCTATTACACCCTACACATGAGCATAACATATTTTGTTGTATTCTTGTTGACCATGAAACCATACAGTAAGGAAACTAGTTTATGTTGTTTTGAGTCTTTTATTTTTCTTTTGCTCGAGGACTAGCAAATGTCAAGTTTGGGGTATTTGATGTGCTTAATTTGTATACAAAATTGGTCATACTTTCACTCTTAATTTTATTCTAATTCATATTTATTTTACTTATTTGCTTGAGTTTTCCTTATTTATTTTGTTTATGTCATTACTTTGAGCTTGATTTTTATTTTTGTAGGAAAAAAGCCCAAAAAACCCAAGAAATGGAAAAGAAACATAGCTCATATGTGAAATAGGAATAAGCAACCCAAGAGGAGGGTGAATTGGGTTTCTAATTCAATTTGCAATAAATTCGTATCTTAACTCAAACAATAACAAATTTAACCCAAATACAAATAAGACAGTTTAAGGAATAGAGAAATGAACACAATAATTTATAATGGTTCGGCAACACTCCAGCCTACATCCACTCCTTCAAGATTCACTTGAAATATTTTACTAACAACAAGCCTTGTACCAAAAAGACTTCACGATTACAATTTAGGGTTTGAAGTTCTACAATCCTTACCATATTTGGCTCACCCCAAAACACTCACAATCTCATTCAATCAAGTGAAAGACCTACTTCTTTCACTTCTTTACAACAAAAAAGAAAAGAACGGTGAAGAATAACTTACAAGAATGATCTTCCCAAGTGTAAATAATGAAGTTGAATGCACATGTAGATCCTAATGTGCGTTGCACAAATTTAAGCTCAAGAATAAGGGTTTGATGTTTTGAGAACTTTAGTGTTTTCGAAAATAAGCACAGAAAAATTTTAGAAATGAAATAAGAACCCCTTTTTCATATTTTACTCAAAAACTAGCCGTTATGAGAATGAAAAATTAAATTTTCATGCGATTTGGTCGACCAAATGGCACAATAGGTCCACCGTGTGGTAAATTCGGTCAACCACACACTCAACCGAATTTCTTACCCTTTCTGTCTTAAATAAGGTTGACCAAATGTCATTTTCAGTCGACCGGTTTGATGTGAACACTAAATCCAATTTTTTGAGAACGTTTTGAAAAGTTTGCATTTTGGTCCATTTTTCAAATTTCTATATATATATATATATATATATATATATATATATATAACTTGAGCTTTCTACTAATGCATAACATACTTACAAAAACACAAGTCTATATAAAACAAAATACATAAAGAATAGTAACTTCTACGGTGGTGGTTTGTCTTTATGAATTGAGCTTGAATTAATCCATTTTTATTTCTTTGATTGGATGGCGCATTTTGTGATCATCAAAATTATAATTGTGTGACACTAAGGTCAACAATCTCTCCCTTTTTGATGATGACAAAACCGTTGAGCCATAGAGAAGTTTTCTTGATGATAAAGAAATCCACTCCTCTTATATATTCGAGCAAAAAGAACTCCTCCTACAAAAAGTACTCCATGCACAAGCATAAAAAGAGGCACTTCTATATATGCTCAACTCAACTTCACTCCAACTCCAAGCAAATTTCATCTCAACATCACATAAACAAGCTCAAAATCAAAGAAAATATCATAAACGGCTTATAATCGATGAAAAACATAAGACATTTATTTTTCTTTCCCTTTGGCATCATCAAAAACAAAACATTGAATAGCAATAACATGGATAAGCACGTGATAAGAAAATAGCAACTTGATAGATAGCAAGTCCAAGCAAGATTCAAAGGTTTAGTTCATACAAAAACATCAACTTAAAGAAATGGCTAACCAACAAGATCAACTATACATTATAGCACAAGAAAAATATGTCCAAGTTAGCATACAACATAATGCATGAAAATGAGATGTCATTATAATCATATGTTGGGTGGCCCAGGTGCGGAATGTGAATGGCAAAGAATGTGAAGGATTTGGGCAATGTTGCCTCGTATTTCAATCAAAGAGCTCTCCAGGTGGCCAAAGCAAGAATCTACTTAAGAACAAAATCTATGCATGGCGGTGGCAAGAACAGCCAATTGGTTTGTAAGAGAGTTCATAGAGTTATCATGAGAGTCTGCTGCCTCACTCTCTTCATCATCTTCATCATTTTCTTGATCTTCATCATTCTCAAAACGCTCTTTATCTAATCTAGCCTTCCTAACCCATCGTTCATTGTTATTTTGCTCGTAGCCCATCCTTTTTCGAGCGATATGAAGTAAAAAATATTACCCCAAGGAATCTCCATTATTTCCTCACCCTCTAATGGCACATTAAAATGTTTGAAAAATAGTGTAAGCAACTATCCATAATGAACATTAAATGTTTTATGCCGAGCTATCTTAGCCATGTTCTGTATCACCAAATAACCCAAATTAAGCTCATCACCCTTAAGTAGGCAAAAAATCAAGTACTTGTCCATATAACCAATGTCAGCCAAATAACCTCCTTTAGATAGAAACATAATAGATATCACATGATACAGAATTGGCTTGAAAGCATGAGTGACTTACGAGTGTAACCCTTTTTGGGTTTTAACTTCTTATCCCCAAGGGTATCAAACACATCGTTTCATGATGCTCGTAAATAGCCACAAAAGTCACCGTTGACAAAGAATTTGTTTCCTAAATTTGGGGTTCTAAGAATGGTATTCATACTTTCACAATCTAAATGCATCTCTATACCTTTAACTTTTGTGAAAATGTAGACATCAGGCTCTTTGTGCTCAAATTTGAGATTGTAATAGAACAATTTCATTAGGCGGGGATAGACTAGTTCTTTACTGCTTAATAAGTGAGACCAATTTTGAATGCCAAACCACTTCATCAAGCCAAAAGACCTAAGCACCTCAATATCAATCATTCAACCTAGATTAATAGTCCTTTTTACAAAATTTATCATTGAAATTCTTAGTCAAATCAGGATAATAAAAAATGTGTTAAGTCATACCTAGTTTTTGTTCGTCTTTCAACAGCCATAACATCTTAACGAGGTCTTTTTCATCTTCTTAGAAGCTAGCCATAAGTAGTTAAGGTACAAAGTCCAATTTTGCAAGATACAAATTCTAGGGTTTTTGAATGATTTTGGGGATTTCGGATTTGTGAGTTAAAAAAGTGGAATAAATAGATGAACAACAATCTTGAATGAATTTGATGAAAAAGATGAAGAATTTGGTAATTTGAAGACAGAGAGAGAGAGGTAAGTTCAAAGTTAGAAAGAGAGAGAGAAGTGACTTTAAGGCAAATGGTCAACCATCATTAAATATACATACATACATATATATATATATATATATATATATATATCTATCCAAATTCAGTCAACCGAATTTCAATTTAGGTTGACCTAATCTGATGACAGTTCAACAAGAGAGGATGCAGGATTCGACTGCATATATGGTCGACCATATCTGATATTCGGTCGACTGCATATTATATTAGGTCAACCAAACCTGGTATTTTTGTAGAGGGTTTTGATTTTCTGACTAGTCTTCAGTCATAGCGGCATATCTTTCTATAGAAACATCCAAACTGAGAACTGTAAACTTGTATAGACTCTAAAACATCTAGAGCTTTCTATCCATATGTAATTTACCCCATTTCAATTAGCCTATTCAACCCAGAAAAATTCAAAATTCTTGCATGTTGCATCTTTAGGATAATGATGACCTATGCGGCTTAATTCTTTCATATCTACTTGTAGTAATATCTGAATTGTATTTTAAAAGATTCTACAAAAACTAGATATTTTTAGCTTTCCATCCATATGTCATTTTCCCCATAAGTCAATACCAATTAGTCCCAGAAATTGTTAAAATTTTGCTGTCAGGTTCACAAGATGTGAAAGCAGTCACTTTCACTTCATAATCCTAAACCATTCATTTTTTATTCTAAATACTTGATATTAGACTTAAATGAAATCGAAATATTAATCATGAAGTGATTATATTTCATTTGAAGCCATTTGTATGCAATGAGAAATAGAAATTTAAATTATAATATGCAAACTAAATTAATCAAGCTTAATTACAACAACTTCAATACCCAAAAACTGATTTTGAGCATTTTTGGACAAAGAAAGTAAATATCCAGCAAGACATACATTATACAAAGTTGCATGTATAAAATTAAGCATTTAATTATCATGAGAAACACGCAAGAGTTCAAAACTACTTATACCAAATAAATGTATGCCTTAGTGAATGATCTTCAATATCCCAAGTTCATGTCTAATGGTGGTAAATCTATCTTCTCCAAGGGGTTTAGTGAATATATTTGTGAATTGTTTCTCCGTAGGAACAAATTCCATAGAGATATCCCCTTTTTGGACATGGTCTTTAAGAAAATGGTGCTTAATCTCAATGTAGAAACAAATTCCATAGAGATATCCCCTTTTTGGACATGGTCTTTAAGAAAATGGTGCTTAATCTCAATGTGTTTAGCCCAAGAATGATAAATGAAGTTTTTGGATAGATTTATGGCACTCGAGTTATCACACATGATAGGGGAATGATCAAGAACAACACCATAGTCTCTAAGTGTGTGTTGCATCCATAATGTTTGTGCACAATAACTACCGGCTGTAATATATTCTGCCTCGTAGTGGAAATAGCAATTGAGTTTTGTTTCTTGCTAAACCATGAAACTAATGAGTTTCCTAGGAAATGACATGTACCACTAGTGCTCTTCCTATTGACTTTACTATTGGCAAAGTCTGCATCGGAATAGCTAATTAAATTTAAAATTCGTGCCTCTAGGATACCATAGGCCTAACTCTATTGTACTATGCAAGTATTTGAAAATGTGCTTAATGACAGTTAAATGAGACTCCTTGGGATTGAAAGTGAGCAAACAAGCATAGACTAAACATAATATCTTACCTACTAGTAGTCAAATACAATAAGGATCCGATCATACCTCAATATTTCTTTATGTCCACTTCCATTCCTTTGTCGTCTTTATCAAGCTTGAGTGTCGAACTCATTGGAGTTTATGCACTTTTTGAAAACTTCATTCCAAATCAATTGAGGAAGTCCTTGACGTACTTAGATTGGTTGATTAAGATTCCATCCTTGAGTTGCTTGATTTGAAGACCAAGGAAGAACTTCAATTCTCCCATCATGCTCATTTCGAATTTCTTTCCCATGTAATGTGAAAATTCTTCACACAAGGAATTGTCAGTGGCACCAAATATAATGTCATCAACATAAATTTCAACAATAAGTAAGTCATGATCTTTGTGCTTGACGAATAATGTGGAATCTACTTTGCCCATTCTAAATTCATTTTCCAAAAGAAATTTACTAAGCCTTTCATACCAAGCTCGAGAACCTTGCTTTAAACCATATAAGGCTTTAGTTAATTTATACATATGGTTTGGAAAGCTTTCATTTTCAAAATCGAGGGGTTGTTCAACATAGACTTCTTCCATGATGTATCCATTTAAAAAGGCACTTTTTACATCCATTTGATATAAAATGAACTCTTTGGCACATGCAAAGGCAAGCATCATCCTAATGGACTCTAATCTAGCTACGAGTGCAAATGTCTGATCAAAATCAATCCCTTCTTCTTGGTTGTACCGTTTGGCCACTAGTCTAGCCTTGTTCCTAACAACCATATCAGATTCATCCATCTTGTTTTTAAATACCCATTTAGTTCTAATGACGAATTGATGTTACAGTCTAGGGACTAATTCCCACACTTTATTTTTCTTAAATTGATTTAACTCTTCTTACATGACCATTCTCTAATTTTCATCTTTTTCAGCTTCAAGAATAGTCTTATATTCAATTTGAGATATGAATGCAAGATTGTTGCAAATGTTTCTAATTGATGCCCTAATCTTAATTTCATGAGATGGATCACCACTAATTAAATCATGTGGGTGAGATTTTGTAAATCTCCACTCCTTGGGGAGTGATTGAGCATTGTTTTGTTCGACTCTTGTTATTTGCTCCTTTTGATGTGTAGTTTCCTCTCCTTATTGTGTGGAATCTTTAGGTATGGCTTGTTTTGACTCCTCAAGTTGCAAATGTTCAATTTCCTTATCAAGATCATCATCAACAACTTTCTCCGTAGAGAAATGGTTAGATTCATCAAAGATAACATGGATGGACTCCTTAACAATTAAAGTGCATTTTTTGAATAGCCTATAGGCTTTGCTAGTCAAGGAATAACAAAGAAAAATTCAACATCTGATTTTGAATCAAATTTACCCAAGTTATCTTGGTGTTTAAGATAAAGCATTTTGAACCAAAAACTTTAAAATAGCTAATATTGGGTTTTCTATTATTCCAAACCTCCTATGGGGTTTTGTTGAGAGTAGGTCTAATCAATACTCGATTTAAGACATAGCAAGCAGTGTTAACAACTTCAGCCCAAAAATATTGGGGTAAAGAGTTTTCTTGCAACATAGTCCTAGCTGTCTCTTGAATTCACCTATTCTTTCTGTTAACAACACCATTTTATTGAGGAGTTCTACGATATGAGAGTTGATGTGCAATGCCATGTTCATCACAAAAAGTTTCAAAAATAAGTTTCTCAAATTCATTGCCATGATCACTACGAATGCATATGATTGAGGTATTTTTCTCATTTTGTACTATTTTAGCAAATTTTGCAAAATAATGAATGGCATAATCTTTTGTTGCTAGAAACAAAATCCATGTGAACCTTGAAAAATCATCCACAATAACAAAAGTATAATGTTTACCACTAAGACTTACAGCTTGATGGTCCGAATAAGTCCATGTGGAGAAGTTCTAAAGGTTTTGAGGTTGAAATGTGCATTTTTGATTTAAAGAAATTTTTTACTTATTTTTCAAGTTGACATACATCACAAATTTTTTCTTTCACAAAATCTATTTTCGGAAGGCCATTCACAAGATTCTTTTTGACAATTTTTTAAATCAAATCCATGCTCACATGACCTAACCTTCTATGCCATAACCAACTACTGTCATGCAATACGGAAAAATAATTATCACCATTCAAAGCACAATTAACTTCAGTGATATAAACATTTCCACATTTAATACCCACAAACACAATGCTATCATCACACAAACTTCTAATTATACATGATGTGGGTTCAAAGACGACTTTGTACCCTTTATCACACAATTGACTCACACTAAGAAGATTATGCTTTAAGTTACTAACCAACAAAACATTTTCAATCAAAATGGTACCTTTATTACCTACATTACCGGAGCCAATGATTTTCCCTTTAGCGTTGTCCCTAAATGTGACATGCCCTCCATCTTTCTTCTAGGTAAAGCTTGAAAGAAGAGAGATGTCGCCGGTCATATGCCTTGAACAACTAATGTGCAAATTTTAATATGCTCGCAAGTGTACAAATCACTAATAGTTAATGATACGTTTACCTCAAGGTCGATCTCTCAAGGAATTATAGTGGTTTATATTCATTTATTTTCTTAATGTTACTAAATTTAATAACAATAAAGTCCTAACACTTACTTAATTGGTAGTTTGATAGATTTTAAATGAAATGAATTAACTTGCAAAATTTAGAGAAGACAATAATAATGACAATAAATTAAATCCAATAAAATCAAATGGGAGTTGGCTAGCTATCTATTTATGCATTGAAATATTAAGTGAATTAAAAAAATTATCCCAATGTTTAGATTATTGATCTTTCCACTATGGCTAGAGAAATCCAATGATCATGATAATTCTCACTTGCAATCAACTAACTATATCCTTGATGTGAGGCTTTTACTTAATTAATTGAATTAATTACAAGGAATTGATATGACCATTTAAATTAAACCAACTCAATGGATCCAATTTAAACACTTGTTCAATAGAGCTTAATTAATGTTAGATGATATTTCTAATACCTTCAATCTCATTTATTAACTTTAATTATAAACAATAGATTATTAGTCTATAATTCATAATCTAAGGTATGAAGAACAATGAACGTAATAATCTTAAACATTCATTAAACATAATTCACAAAATAGTCAACATAATCATAGTAGCTAAACCAAACTCCTACTATGTGTTTAGCCTTCCATTATCAAGTTCAAATCAATGAAATTAAGTATAAAAGTGTTAAACATATAAAAGAACAAACAAAGATTGAAATAAACTTATCTTTATCGAAGATTTCCCCTTAGGTTTGAAATGATTAATCGTCTTCTTCAATCTTTTGGTGGAAATTGCTTGATGAAGAATACAAAAACAACACAAACATTAGCTATGAATTTTTGAGTGACAACACTTGGATTACAATAAGTAAAGAACAAAACAAAGAAATAACTTCCTAAGAGAAATGAAATCAAGAATAGCATGCCTCTATCTTCAAAACCACCAATTATATATGTAAGATAAAGGATGCTTTACATGTGTAGACACATGCATATTGCAGTTTCATCATATCTCTGCCTTCTATATTTTATCTCACTTTTGATTGTCTCCTACGCCAAATTAGAAAACATAGTCTTCAAATACTTTGTGCATAATTGAATACTCTTTCTCATTATTTAAGAATCATGTCATTTGGATGTATAGAGCATGAGATATATTCAAATCCGTAAAGCATGCTCAAATTACAATATTTACAGCCACTGTTTGAATGATGACTACGTTAGACAACCTAGATACACGAGTTGGAAATTATACATAACATAAACATTGTAGCTGTATTCCCCATGGTCTTAATGCTTCAAGAATCAACTCAATTGATGGGGTATTCAAAATGTTATGGCCAAGAGACAGAAAGGTGTTCACAGGTCTAGGGTGCACATGGATAAACAATACTCAATTATGTTCCTTCACACGTTCGGCACCTACCCATTTTGTATTTGCAAAAGTTGTCTAAACATTAATTATGCATAAGTGAGTCAGATTTCACTTGCAAAAAGAATCATTCCATTTGAAGATTTCTACACAAGGTTATGGCCATGATAGTGATTCATGCTCAAGTGAGTTGTATGCAAGTGGATACTTTAGATCTTTAATTACAACTTGCACTCCTTTAACACCTATATACAAAAATACACCACATAAATACTTAAATATAAGTATTATACTCATGTCATCTTGTACAATTTTACATATTTGTATGTATTTGAATTCTAGATCATTAGAACATATAAATTAAAGTTTTGGTAATGAAATTTCACAATTTATGCACAAATAGAGACATTAAATTTAATAGTGATGTAATAATATTTTGTAAAATACATATAAATGATATACTTTTAAATACTTATCAAACGCGCCCCCCCCCCCCCCCCGGCAACAACAAACATTTTGCTAGTCCCTAACAAATTATATGGTGAATTACATCAAAAACTGAAGTGGGCAATATCTAAAGATTAGAAAAACATTACATCCATATGAACTATCATCACATGCTAAGTTAGAAATTAACAAGGAAACATTTGTTATCAAAGTTACACAAATCATATTATTGTTAGAACATTATGCTAATTTCCCCAAAATAACAAATTTGAATGACAATTTGAAAAGAAACATACCCAATAATTATAGGATAATGTCATTCATACATATGGAATGGAAGGCAAGAATAAAATAAGGATGACTTCAAGCTTCACACCCCAATTGAAAGAAGAAAGATGGCATCAAGTTTCCAATAAAAGTTAAATGACCTCTTCCAAAAGAATGATCAACAAATACCTCTCTCTCTCTCTCTTTTTTTTTTTTATGATACCTTATTTTTCATCCTTATTACTAAGTATATATTTCAAACCACAATCTCTCAAAATCAAGAAAGACTTTTATCGGGACGTAATTTAGGTTTGGGACAAGGTTAACAAAAGATAAGAAAAATGAGTAAACAAAGTCATATGTTTGAGAAAATAGATATCTTGAACATAATAAGATGATGCATCATGAACATTTTTATTTCTACTTTTTTTTTGGAAGTATAAAACTTATATGCTTTCAACAACCACTATCAAGAAACCACCTTTTGCTCCTTGGTACCTACAAAGGAAAATTAAGTTGAGGTCTTAGGTACCCAAATTTTCTTGGGTCCTTGGGCGTTAGTATTGGTTCCTTTTGGAACCCATTTCATATTATAACCAAACTCATTCACCTTGATTGGACATCTGTTGTTTAAATGCCCATAAATGTTGCAATATATGCATGTGGAATTTGTTTCAATTTTGGAAGAGGGTTTTACAAAATAGTTTTTGTAGCCAACACCACTCTTGTGGAAAATACATTTTTAGGACCCAAGAAGAAGTTCCAAACCTTTCTGACCCTTGGTAAATTTGACAATAATTTCATTTAGGTCCAAAGATTGTTTCTTGAGTTTTTCAATCTCATTTAGGTGCATCTCCTTCTCCTTCTAAAAAATGACATTTATTTCTTTCAAAGATGTAATTTCTTTGAACAAAATATTAATTTTCCTTTTAAGATTTCTGTTCCTAGAGATCACTTTTTCGAAGTTTTCATGTAATTCTTCTAAGTATCTAATAATTCATCATATGAATGAGAAGGTTCAAAATCATGCGCCTCATCATTACCAAGTGCCATAAAGCACATGTTGGCAACTTCATTTTAGGAGTCATCATCAGATGAGCTTTTCTTCATCATCATCCCATGTTGCCACTGCCTTTTTCTTCCCTTTCTTATATTTAAGGAGTGGGCAGTCCGATTTTACATGCTTGGGTTTGTTGCATTCATAACAAATCAATTAGTTCCTCTTACTCCTCTCACTCTTTTAATGCTCTCCCACAAACTCTTTGAAAGGCTTTCTTCCGAGGTTCTTCTTGTTTCTTAGGAAGCTCTTGAACTTCTTTTCCATGAGAGAAATCATCTCTTTGTTGCCATCTTCTTCTTCTTCATTATCACTTTCAATTATTGATGACTTGAAAGCAACATTTTTCTTCTTCCTGTCCTCATCTACTCGGTCATTTAAAATTTTATCTACATAGTCCATGAGTGATCCAATGAGATCATCGAGAGAGAGAGTATTTAGGTCCTTAGCTTCCTCTATTGCTGTCATCTTTGCCCTCCACTCTTTGGGCAAGGATCTTAGGATTTTCTTGACTTGTTCACTATTGGAGTAGGTTTTGCCAAGATCTTTGAGAGAGTTTATGATGTTCATAAACTTAGTGTACATAGCGTGGATGGATTCATGTGGCTCTATCTTGAACAATTCATATTGCCTAGTAAGTCTACTAATCTTAGATTCCTTTACTTGGCTTGTACCTTTATACATTACCTTTAAGGCACACCAAATTTCAAAGGCCGTCTCACATCCATAAATTCTACGAAACTCTTTCTTGTCTACTCTGCAATATAAGATGTTTACGACCTTTGCATTGAAAGAGACATTTTTCTTTTCGGTTTCATCCCATTCCCGATTAACCTTAAGTACATCTTCTCCCTTTTCATTCTTCTTTATAGGAATCCTAGGTCCTTCACTAACCACTTGCCACAATTCATAGTCACAAGCTTGCAAATAAATTCTCATTCTAGCCTTCCAATAAGGATAGTCATTTCCATAAAAAAAAAAAATGGAGGCCTAGAAGTGATTGACCTTCTACATGTCTTAGGGTTGCCATTGGATCTTCTTTAAGATGGTTAATCTTTCACTAGAGAACTAAGCTCTGATACCAATTGAAATAAGAATAAGCAATCCAAGAGGGAGGGTGAATTAGGTTTCTAATTCAATTTGCAATAAATTCGTATCTTAACTCAAACAATTACAAATTTAACCCAACTACAAATAAGATAGTTTAAGGAATAAAGAAATGAACACAATCATTTATAATGGTTCGGCAACACTCTAGCCTACATCCACTCCTTCAAGATTCACTTGAAATATTTTACTAACAACAAGCCTTGTACCAACAAGACTTCACGATTACAATTTAGGGTTTGAAGTTCTACAATCCTTACCATATTTGGCTCACCCCAAAACACTCACAATCTCATTCAATCAAGTGAAAGACCCACTTCTTTCACTTTTTTACAACAAATTAAACAGGAATGGTAAAGAACAACTTACAAGAATGATCTTCACAAGTGTAAATAATGAAGTTGAATGCACATGTAGATCCTAATATGCGTTGCACAAATTTAAGCACAAGAATTAGGGTTTGATGTTTTTAGAACTTTAGTGTTTTTGAAAATAAGCATATAAAAATTTTAGAAATGAAATAAGAACCCTTTTTTTATATTTTACTCCAAAACAAGCTGTTATGAGAATAAAAAATTAAATTTTCGTATGATTCAATCGACCGGATGACACAATAGGTTGACCGTGTGGTAAATTCGGTCTACCCAACACTCAACCGAATTTCTTACCCTTTTTGTCCTAAATACGGTGATCAAATTAATTTTTGGTTGATCGGTTTTACGTTAACAGTAAATCCAATGTTCTAAGAACTTTTGAAAAGTTTTCATTTTGGTCCATTTTTCAAAGTTCTAAACTTTGCATTTCAGTCCCATTTTTCACAAAACATATATATATATAACTTGAGCTTTCTATTAATGCATAACACACTTACAAAAGCACAAGTCTATATACAACAAAATACATAAAGAATACCAACTTCTCTAGTGGTGGTTTGTTTTCATGAAAGGAGCTTGAATTAATCCATTTTTATTTCTTTGATTGGACGGTGCGTTTTGTGATCGTCAAAATTATAATTGTGTGACACTAAAGTTAACAGTATGCAATGAACATGACATAATGATTCACATGCCTACCTTTCGTGAAAGAAAGCAAAAAGTCAAGTTTTAGTTGTCTAAATTTTGGTTTGAATTGAGATAAATGGGAGACAGCTTTTTCATAACAAGGGGAAATGAATTTGGAGTCATTTGGAGAACGAATTAGCAAAAGAAAGAGGGTAGAACATCCATAAGAGAAGTAGAGGTTTTTGTCATCATTTTGGAGATTTTGTAAGCTTAATGAAAGCAAGGAAAGAAAAGGAAGACAAATTAAAGCTTATTGAAGATTGATTGATCTACATAGAGTTTTCTAAAATTTTCATTATAATTTTCAAATTGATTATGGTGTGTTGTAATTCTATTATGAACTAATTTTTCTCAACTAGGGCAAAGCTGTAACCTAGCTAAGAACATCAATTTTCATAAAATTGTGTTTTTTATGGTTTATTGTCCAATATTGAGTATTCATTATTTTGTTTAATGCTTTTGAATATTTGGCCAATATTTGAATGATTGGTGAACCACATTGATATGCTCATTAATTTGCATTTATTATTGTCTTATATTTCTCATTCTTAATCGTTAGTTCTCGTTCGTTTTGATGTTTTAGTCATATTTTATGTTTTATAAGTGTCCCGAAGAAAAAGTCTATGATTAATTGAAGGAAAATCGAGTGTTTCAGTATTAAACTATTTTGATAAAAGGACACGAAAAGAAGCACAAGCATGCACCCGTAAGCCTCTTTGTCGACGTTGGGCTTAAGAAGCAGAAATTGTGTTCCTTTTGCTTTGTTGGAAACTAGAGATTTGGAGCTTTGATTTGATATATCATAGCAGTAGCTATGGCGCTACCGCAACATGCCCTCTGTTTTCCCCACGCCAAGAAGCAAGACAACAAGGGTAGTGCGGCCGCACCACTAAGGCATGCGGTCACGCCACGCCTTTTGCCACCATCACACGTCCACAACCCTTTTTCAGCCTAATGGTGTTTTCTAGATCAGTTTTGGCCATTGGATCTTCCTTGGATAGCTATATTTTTGAAATTTTACATTTCATATTTTTTTGGTTGTGCCACCCTTCTATAAAAAGGAGAAATGGGTTTTTAACAAAGAAGATTTGGCTTACAACAAGAAAAATCACAAGTTCATGAGTAGAGATTGAAGACTCATTAGTTCTATTACTCTTTCTTATGTCTTTTACTTGTGATTTTGTTTATTGTAATAATGTATTTAAGTAGGTAATCTTCTTAGTTAGGGTGAAAAGATGAAGCCTTGATTTATCGATTTTGGATTATTGAAATATGGTGAAGTGATGATCATTTATATTGTACCTATTGTTTAGTGTTACTTAATTGAGTAATTTAGAATTTGTAACTTTAATCATTACATGCTTCAATGATTTAGGAGTGCTAACCTAAACTTTGAACTTGGTTTAATAATTTGGGATTAACATCCTGGACTTTGAATAAGTAATATATTAATGCAAATCTAAAGACTACACCAATTCAAGGATTAAATTACAACCTCTATTATTCAATTAAGGAATATATTGATGCAAGGTTTCAGGACCACACCAATGCTTTAGCTTGATGCTTCTCATACAAATGAATTGCATTAGCATGATAACCACACCAATTTGACTGTTAATGCAATGTTTTCTTGTTTTCATAACATCTAATGTGTTCTTGGCTTGTTAACGATAGCCCGCACTAAGCATTGTTGTATAATCTAGAATAGACGAATTAAATCCCACACCAAGATTTACTCATAATTAATGAAAAACTGATGCGTGAATGCATTCAAAGCTGATGCATCAACATGTTCATTGCATGTAAGAAAACTATCACCGACCTAAGTTCCATGACTTTCGAATCACACTTAATATCCTGAATATGACAATCAATAGTGGATTCTTGAGCCCTAACGCCTAAATTTTTCAATCTATCCCTTTAATCAATTTAGCCATTTTATTCATTTAGTTATTAGTTTATATTGATTTTCTATTATTCAAATCACTCAATTTTACTCGACCTCTACTAGTAAAGAAATAGTAATTTCCCTATTCCCTATGGGGTCGACCTCACGGAATACTTATCATACTACGGCCGATTCATATACTTACAAATTTAAAATTAAAACGAACAACACATATTGATCTGAGAAGTGATTTATGTGTTTTGAGCTTGTAATGAATGCCATAAATTTTTTGTTAGATAGAAATATGCTACCATGATTCATGCAGAATTACGAAAAAGTATAAATACTTTTAATCAACTTTCATGCATTTGAATTCACATAGAGATATAGTGAACTAATATGTGTAAGTAATTTTGTTAAATCTTGAGAATGATTATCAAATAAATTAGGATTATTTTATGTCAATATTGGTATTAAATTGAAACAACACAATTTAGGGAATTTAGTTCAATTAACTGTAGTGAAGTCTACTATTCTAGTGTTTTAATTAATTGGGAGTCACAATTTTGTTTTGTTAGTTCAATTTAAATTTTCACAATTTCTTGTTAATCAAAATACATTAATTGAATTCTTCAAATAATTAATCAATCTTCATGGAAACAATACTTAACTTATCATACATTACTTGTTAACGATAACATACATTTACATTTATGAAAATTCAAAACGGTGACAGTCCCCTAACATCTTGGGGAGAAAACGGACAATATCCTAAGAATAAGAGAGAACTTGAGACAACTATTTGACAAGCATCAATTACATATTGAACAAAAAGAAATTGTTGAGAAAACAATAAGCACGGAGCCTCAAAGAACGGAAGTAACTAAAAGACAAAGGGTGATGAAGGAGTATGCAAGGCCAATCGTTAGCACTTCGACATCTTGCATATAATTGGAGGATGCAACTCGAAATTATGAGATAAAAAACATACATTATTTTGTGTCGCCTTCTTTTTATGGAATTCCTAACAAAAACCCTTTGATTTTCATTAGGGATTTTTATGTGACATTGAAAACTTTGTCTTTGCAAGGATTAACCGAGGATCAACTTAGGATGAAGTGTTTTCCCTACACGATGAAAGATAAAGCTAAAGCTTGGTTGATGACTTTTCTACCAGATCTTTAACTACATGGGAAGCGGTTTACAACAAATTCATAGGAAAATTCTACACTCACCAAAAAACCACTGAGTTAAGGAGTAAGATTCCTACATTTTCTCAAATGGAGGGACAGCCTTCCATGAGGCATGGGACAGATTCAGGATGCTGCTTATCCAATGTGCTCACCATTACTTTCTGCTGCAGCTATAAAACCAATTTTTCTATGATAGATTGACACAACAATGTCAATATACGATTGATAATGTCGCTGGTGGAGCCATGGGAGGAAAGACCACAAAAGAGACATATGAGCTATATCAAATGTTAAGCGCTAATTACCAAGAAAAGAGTGCAAGAGGAAGAAGAGTTATGGTACATGAGTTGAGCTCCAACAATAAAATGGAAATGCAACTTGCTGAATTGACTAAGCAAGTCAAACTCCTCACAGCCAATAACCAACCAAATCATTAGGTATGTGAAATTTATGTTATTTATGAGCATAATGCTAACACTTGTTCTTCATCATGTGATTCTTACATAGGTGGTGAACAAGTACAAGCTAAGTTGATGGAGTTACCAACTTAGGCCAAGACATGATATCCTTTTGCAAACACATAACCCAAGTTAGAGAAATCATCCCAATTTCTCTTGGAAGACTAATAATAATCCAGCATTTGCTCAAAACTCAAGACCAATTCAACATTAAAGCCAAACCATGCCACCTGAACAACCTAAAAGACCAGTATTGGAGGAGAACTTGAAAACTTTCATTCAAGTTAGTAAAGAAATGCTGGAAAATTTTATCAAATAAACAGCAAAAATTTAAGCCAAGAAAATTATAAAATTTATATGAGTATATAGTTTCGATAAAAATATTAAGATGGTATAAAAAAAATACCTCTCGATGCTCTTTAAAATAATTTTGCTGCAGGTTTTTTTCACCAATAGCTTCTAAACCAATCCTTCAGCAATAGCCGTAAAAAGAAGAGTGGGCTTCTTTTCTAATACAATGGTATTTTAGAGAAAAACTGGTTTTTCTTTATAATACACGTTAAAAAAAAACTATTTTTTCCTCATCTTCTCACTTCTATTAGGGTTTCCACTCTTTATGTTTCTTTTATACGACTTCTACTTTAGTTAAAACAATTTCAATTAAAACAAAATTAATTAATTAAATTTGTAAAACAACTTTTAGTAGAAGTGAAACTCTTATTAATTCAAAATTAATATTTGAAAGAAACGATAAAGAGAATAAATATCTCTATGAGAATTTATCCATTTAATTTCTTAAATTAAAATTTTTTGATATTAATGAAAGATATTTATCTTAAAATATCTTATTAATTAATTAATTCTCAATTAATTAATTGATTAAATCTAAATTAAAACATATATTCCAGAAAACTATTTTCAGGACATACAAATAATTAATGTAATAATATTACCCATTGTATTATTTACGGTACTGATTTTAAAAGGTGGTATTAGGAACCTATGGACCTACAATTTCAAGCTCCAATAAATTTAGATAATTAATTAAACTCTTTAATTAATTAATCCAATTTATTAATTCCAGTATTATTCCACTAAAAATCTATAATTGAACTCTTGAAATTATAGATATATTTTTTACTTAGAAAACTTTGAGCAGTCCATTGATATAATCATTACATGCAGTTCAGCCCTCCATAAACGATTTATAATTAGAGCTAAGTCAATTTTCCATTTTACCTCGCTAATTACATCTTTATCCTTAAGTTTTATTAATTCACCATTGAATAGTTAATTTATAAACCAGTTATAAATTGAGCGCTCAAACTGTTTAATTCCAGAATTAACACTTAAGGGAACTATCTTTCTGACTTCTAATAGGAATGAACGGATTCCATATTTGTATGTCATATTCTCAGCTATTTATCCCATTAAATTTCCAAGAAACAAGTGTTGAGCTTGTTCTTAGAACAAAACTTAAAAAGTAACTCAAAAGACTCAATAACATAAATAGGAGTTTATGACTACTCAGGATTAAGATTGATCTATATATGATTATCTATTGACATTGTTTGAATTCTCAGTTAGTAACGAAATTTATATGAGAATTCAAACTATGTCTAGTCCAGTCCTATATAATCATATTTATAAAGTGTCTCCACCATGATGTCACTACATTGACAGTCCGAATAAAACAATCACATTCTTAATGTTAGTAGACCGCACTAGTAATATTTAATTAAAGAACCCAACTTTAATTAATTATTACAAACTATTTCAGTTTATTATCCATAATCTTAATCCTCTTGTATATATAATACTTATATATACTAAGATTATGTGTTACATAATAAACTAGAATTTTTCTGATATGAAATATAAGTATAATGAAGTATAAAAAAATGCTAATTTTATTTATTCCAAAAAAAATGTACAATTACGCTTTTTAGGGCATTATCCCTAACAAGAAAACCATGAGAGACATAATCAAAGGTTGGATTCCTTAGAAGCTTCCATAAAGAGGGTAGAAATGCAAGTTAGGCAACTGCAAAAATATGCAAGGACATCAAAAGGGAAAGCTACCTATGAGACACCTGTGCTGTAGGTGTCTAAGTCAAAAATAATAAATCGATAAATAATAATAAAATATATAATATAAACAGTATAGAGATGGATTCATTTATATATATATATATATATATATATATTGTTTATTTTCAGTTTTGCAAAGGGAATGAAAAGCAAATAGAAAAGAAACCAAATTGAAATCTGAAAAAGAGAGAAAGAAAATGAAATCGAGAAGAAAAAGAAAATGAAATCGAGAAGAAAAAGAGAAAAATAAGAAGAATTATTCGCAGGAAACAGGAAAAATACAAGAATACGTATTAGGAAGTTGAATTGATATCCAGAAACTCTGTGGAGGTGTATTTATGAAATTAAAGTAGTTTTATTACTGTATTTGTAATACGTATCAGGATTTGAATTATTTTTAATGATCAACTATTGAATTATATGTTATTAGGGAGCAATTGAGTGATATGAAATCATAGGACCTCTAATTTTCTAAGGATTAAACGATTGAGCTGTGAGTGGATATATTTTTAAAACATTATGAATTTATATTATGTTTAAATATTTAATATAGCATGATTGATCTGTTTATTGATGAGTTAGATTGTATTGTATGTTACGCGGTATTTAAATTATGCATTATGTCTAGTATTATTTTTCTGTTTGAATATTGTTTGTGTTTATTTGAAGCACCCCACATGTATGTATCCCCTAATACTATGTAGTAGTCCTTGGGACCCATGGAAATATATGTATATAAATGTGAGCTCCCCAGCAATGTTACAAGACTGCCAGGTTGAGTATGGTTTTTTTTCCGCTTAAGCGTTGGGATCCCACAAGCATGATATCCCTCGGGTACTAGTTGGATGCTATATGAATGTTTGTAATGTTATGCATTCTTATTATGCAAGCGATGCTCAATTTATGTGTGATTTTAGTACGTCTTACAGTGGCATTATGAAAATATATTTTCCTTAAAAACTATATCTATTTACTAAGCCGCAAGCTCATTCTTTTCTCTATTTTTCCTATTTCTCCCAGGTCAGGCAAGATTTTGTGCAGGGTGTAGTTTTGTAAATGAGATTGAGACCACTCTACTCATGTTGCATGAAACATTCTGAGCATGTCTTGTATATATGTGATTATGTATAGATGTGTGATGAGATAAAAAGTCTCCATGTAAGATAATGATGGAGGTCTGAGGCCATTTTCTTTATTCAAGAGTTTTGTTTTGTGGTGTTTATGAAAATGACAGGTAGCTGATGCAAGTATTTAGCAAGATTTGTCCCAACCAATTGGGAGGGGTCAAGGAAAGTCTTGTCAACCTAGTTAACCTAAGCAAGCAAAAGTTGTTGTAGTCCTACGAAGTGGTAAAATTATTAACAAAAAGTTTGGTAATGATTTACCACTTGATGCAAAAAATGGGCAGTAGGAAGTTTCCAAAGAAGAACAAGCTAAAGATTCCAACCTTGTAAGCATTTCGAGCAGAGCGAATAATCACTCTATAAGGTAATCGAGGCTTATGGGCCTCCAATTCCTTATCCGCACCGTTTAAGAGAAAATAAGCAAGATGAACAATTTTATGAGATTTTTGACATGCTTTTTAAGGTTGATATTAACTTACTTCTTTTAGATGCTATTAGGAATATACCATCGTATGAAAAACATTTCAAGGAACTCAACACCAAAAAAAAGAGATATGAGAAGAATGAGAAAGTCATGGTTTCAAAAGTTGCTAGTGCAGTGCTTTAACAAAATTTGCCCCGCAAATTGAAAGATTCTGAAAGTTCCAACATAAACATCACTATAGGAGATAAGAAGATTGTTAAACCCATACTAGACTTAGGAACAAGTATTAATCTAATGCCATACTTCGTGCAACTAGGTTTCGGGAAGCTTAAGCCAATAACTATGACCCTTCAATTTTCAAATAGGTCAGTTAAATTTCCAAAGGGAATAATTGAGGATTTATTAGTATAAGTAGACAAGATCATTGTACCAATGGACTTTGTGGTTTTGGAGATGGAAGGAACACCATATAAGGACAAAGAGCATACAATTCTTCTTGGTAGACCATTTATGGTAACAACCAAGACAATTATTGATGTCCAAAGTGGGAGGTTACCGATGAAAATCTTGGGAGAAACTATCCAATTTAAAGTGTTTGATTCTTTATCAATTGCTTCTATTTCTACTAAAGATGAGTGCTTTTTTATTGACTGTATTGCTCACTTGTTTATAGCACTTATTTGCAGGAAGAGATGGAGAATATGCTCGAAGTTGCACTTGTTGGTCAAAGAGTAGAAGAAACAAAAGAAGAAGAGACTAAGGGGTATCATTGATATACTCATTAATTTGCATCCATTATTATCTTACATTTCTCTTTCTTAACCGTTAATTCTTGTTCTTTTTGATATTTTAGTGGTAATTTGTGTTTTATAGGTATCCTGAAGTTAAAGACTAAAATCAAGCTGAATTGAAGGAAAATTGAGCGTTTTAGTATTGAAGTATTTAAATGAAAAGACACGAAAGCAGCACAAGTGTGCATCTGCAAGCCTTTCTGTTGACGTCGAGTTTAAAAAGCAGAAATTGATGTGTTGAGTATGCTGTACTGAAACAGTTATAACTTCATCAAAAAATTTAGAATCTTATTCTATTTGTTGCGTTGAAAACTAGAGATCTAGAGCTTCGATTTGATATGTCATAGTAGTAGCTATGGTGCGGTCGTGCCACTAGGGCACTCGGCTGTGCATGCCCTTTATTTTTTCCTACATCAAGAAGCAAGGCAGCAAGGGTGGCGTTACCTCGCCACCAAGGCTAACAACCACGTCATGCCTTCTGCCACTAGAGCACACAACCATGCCATGCCTTCTATAGCTAGAGCGTGCAGTCGCGCCATGCCTTCTACAGCTAGGGTGAGCAGGCGCACCATGCCTTCTGCCACCATCGTGCGCTCCCTCCTCTTTGTCAGCCCAATGATGTTTTTTGGATTAATTTTGGCCCTTGGATCTTTTTTGGAGGGATAGATTTAGAAAGTTTTAGGTTTTCATATTTTCTTGGTTATGCCACCCTTCTATATAAAGGGGAAATTGGTTTTTAAAAAAGAACATTTTTTAGGGAAGAATTTTGGGAAGAAGAGTTGGCTTACAATAAGGAAGATCGAAAGTTCATGGATGGAGATTGAAGACTCATTGTTTATATTTCTCTTTCTCATGTCTTTTATTTGTGATTTTTTTATTTTAATTATGTATTTAAATAGCTAATCTTCTTAGTTAGGGTGAAAGATGAAACCTTGATTCTATATATTTATGAGTATTTGTTGATTTTGGATTATTGGAATATAGTGAAGTGATGATAATTTATATTGTGCCTATTGTTTAGTGTTATTTAATTGAATAATTTAGGATTTGTAACTTTAATCATTATATGCTTCAATAATTTAGGAGTGCTAACTTGGACTTTGAACTCGGTTCAATGATTTGGGAGTGATAGCTTGGACTTTGAATAAGTAATGTATTAATGCAAATATATGGATCATACTAATCGAAGGATTAAAGTGTAACCGCTATTATTCAATTAAGGAACACATTATTGCAATCCCTTTATTATACAAATGAATTGCATTAGCATGATAACCACGCCAATGTAACTGTTAATGCAATATTTTCTTGTTTTCATAACATCTAATACGTTTTTGGCATGTTAACGATAGCCCACACTAAGCGTTGTTGCATGTTCTAGAATAGATGAGATAAATCCCACACTAAGATTAGCTCATAATTAATGGAAAACTTATGTGTGAACACGCTCAAAGCTGATGCATGAACATGTTCATCACACGTAAGAAAACCATCACCGACCTAAGTTCTATGAGTTTCGAATCACACTTAATACCTTGAATATGACAATCAATGATGAATTCCTGAGCCCTAAGGCCCAAATTCTCCAATCTATACCTTTAATTAAGTTAGCCATTTTAATTCATTTAGTTAGTAGTTTATCTTAATTTTTTGTTATTCAAATCACTCAAGTTCATTCAACTTATGTTTTACTAGTTACGAAACACTGATTTTCCTATTACTTGTGAGATTGACCTAGCGGAATACTTATCGTACTACGGCTTATTCATATATTTATGAGTTTAAAATTAAACGAACAAGAAGTTTTTGGCGCTATTGTCGGGAATGGGCGTTAAATTAGAATTTCTTATTATTAAATTTTAGGTCGCTTTATTTAATTTAATTTTCTTTATTTTATTTCTGTTTATTTGTTGTTTTAATTTGTTTAATTTGGATTTAATTAAGCTTGTTTTTCTTTCTTTGTTGGGTATTTATGTTTGGAAATTCTTCAAGGAGTTTTAAAGAGGTTTCAACATCTTTGGAAGATACACATATTTCAACTTTTCAAAGAATGTGTGAGTTTTGTAAAGCAATTAGGTTAATCATTTTAATCCGAGCAAAGAGGAATTGTTTGAAGAGGAGCAAAATATGAACATGGATCTGCTGAGTGCCTAATTAACAGTTTGATGCACCTCTCACGCTTGAAGTGCAATTTATGCCTCAAATGAACAATGCTCCTTTTTGCATTGTTTATGCCACCACCAATGCCAACAATTATAAGATCAAATCAATATGAATCAATTACTTCCGCAATTTCATGGTTTATCTAACGAAGATCCTTATTTGCATGTGAAGGAATTCTTTGAGATTTGTGCGACCACAAAGATACACAGGTTGGACGAAGAACAAATCTCTTTAAGGCTTTTTCCTTTCTCTTTGAAGGATAAGGCGAAGATTTGGTTACACTCTTTACTGACTCGTTCAATCACACAAAAAGTCAATTGGTCAACAAATTTCTATTGAAATTCTTTCCTGTTCAATGAACCAATCAATTAAGGAGAGATATCATGAGATTCTAGCAGGGCATTGGTGAAACATTTGAAGAAGCTTGGGAGAGATATAAGGAATTATTGTTGAAATGTCCTCATCATGGCATTCCTCTATACCAACAAGTTCAATACCTCTATAAGGGATTGTGTTTGAATGACAAAAGGATAGTCGATAGGGCATCCAATGAGGCTTTTCTAAAGAAGATCAAGCAAAAGGCATGGAAATTGTTTGAAGACATATGTGAGAACTTGCAACAATAGATCATCCATGATCCTGAGCCATCTAGGGGAGTTTACGAGATTTCTCCTTTTACACCTCCCAATCTAGAGGCTCAAGTATTATCTCTTGTTTCCAATCAAGTTAATTTGATTTTGGCTAATGTGTTTGGTTCCCAAAACTAGTAGCAAGTTTGTTCTATTTGTTCCAAATTAGGCTATTTTGTAGAGATGTGTCAATACAATTCAATGGTGAGTTCTTATTAGCAAGTGAATCAAGTTGGCAACTTCAACCAACCAAAGAATGATCCATTCTCTAGCACTTACAATTTGAGTTGGAGGGATCATTCTAATCTAAGATGGAACAATCAAAATCAGCCTTTTAATGTGCAAAAAGAATTCAATCAAGTCATGCAACAAGGAAATCAATTCCAAATGAGCAATCAAGAACTTCATCGGTACAACAAAGTCAACTTACAATGCTCGCTTCTAGAACGAGTAAGACAATGGACAATCTCTCCAAGATAATACTCTAATTGCCCCAAATTCAAGGTTTAATGTTTATCCCATTTTTAATGCTTTCCTAACTCAAGATATATTTTAAACATCAAGGACAATGTTTAATATAAGTTTGGGGGTGAGTTTTAATGTGTTTTAAAAGATTTTAAGTGTGTTTTAATATAACTAAAAAGGAAAAAGAGTTTTGCATTCTCCTAGAGTCTGATCAAATGTATATTTTAATCTTATCAATTTCAAACATACTCACACGGACCTACCCTTAATTGTTTGTTAGTTTAATGCATTTGACCAAATTTTAAAAGTTTAAACGTCCTTACCCTTATTAAAATAACAAGAAACAAAAAGTTGTTTATTAGCTTAGCCCGACAACCAAATGTTATCTCTATGACCATGAAAAATTCCACTTTCTCACAAGCAAAACAAAATATGTGGTGGGTTGGCTGCCGATGCTTTCCTGATTTTGGCTTATGATAAATAAATATAAATATTATGTTTTAGTTTAATATGATAAGCAAATAGGAGAATGGAGATAGATTCTATTGGATAGATTTGGGGAGGTGCTAAAACGAAAAAGCATTTGATAGAAGGAAAAAATTTCTTCCCAAATCATATGATGAGGATTGCTTACCTCTTCTCTTCTTTTCCTTGCTCTTCAACTAGAGATCACATATGATAGGAGGACATTCTTTTTAAGTCTTAAAGTTAGCTTTACTAAAATGCTTGTCTGTTAACAATATAAAAGTGCTTGCCAATCTTGTAACACCCCCCAAGTGGTATGTATTATATATATATATAGACGTCATTTTCTATTGGTTTATACTTAAGTAGCTTAATACACTTAAGGTATTTCTTTTGAAGTATTATATGGGTGTATTTAGTATTAAATAAGAGTTTACTTAAGAAATGCCCAAATATAAAATTGGAGTATTAATACATGGGTGTATTTAGTACTAAATATTGGTGTACTTAGTAAGGCTCAAATTACAATTCTAACCCTAAATATAAATACATCTTATTTCTTGTTTTATAAAGAGAAATAACATTTTACAAAATTTAAGAGAGAGAGAGAGAATAATTTGAAGAGAAAATTTAGTTTTCAAGAAGAAGTTAAAAAGATTTAAGGTAATCTTCTCTTCTCTTTAATATTTATTGTGTTATATATGATTGGATTGTGTTATGGAAATATATTTTATGTAAAGATTACATGAATATGTTGAGTATCTATTGATTTGAATCATTTATGGTTATGAATATATTTTGTGGTGGAATTGGTGAAAGAATTAGTGGAAGATAATTATTGTTATCATAGGAAGCTTTTGCGGAACTTAGACCTTGTACAGTAGCTTGATCCGAAACTTTTATAAATTTTTATATGACTTATTTTGAAAAACTAATTTAACTGAAAATACTAGATATCAAATGGGTCATGATAAATTTTATTTCAATTGAAAAGGTTGAATTTTCGATTTTATATGAATTTTCAGATCTGACCCTGAGATGTTGAAAAATGTTGATTTTTACATAATACATGAATTTCGCAATTTTTTGGATTAAACAAATATTCTCCAAAAATTATGAAATTTTATGAAACGATGTTCACTTATGTTTATTATAACATATTAAAATTTCATATCCTGATTCTATTTATATAATTTGTTATGAATTTTTTAAGTAGTCTATATCACTAAGAATGTGCAGTTTACAGAATATGTAGAGTGCAAAATAAAAATTGTTTAAATTGGTTTGGACACAAATTATGTCTTTCAATTTTTATCATGCTAATGACTATGTGTCTATATAATTTCTACAAAGTTTCATAAGAATTAGATAAGTGATTAATTTATTAAAAATCAAAGACTTAGATATACTCAGTAGTGCTCTGTTTTTGGGGCCAAGTGACTAAGTGTTATAAGTGAAAAAACAAATAGTTACAAATTGAATTAAGTATCTATATTTTTATATGAGGTTATATAGTGTTTCATTATGATTATATTCTAATTTTATGATAAAATGATATCATTTAGGATATAAGAAAAATCATTGATTGGCCTAAGGACTGAATTAAGATGTTTGTTTGATGAAATGTTATATGTTTGATGTTGTGTTAATATGACTTATGAGATTAATTTTGATTTTAGGATTAATGTGATTGTGTTATTTTGCTGGGAACATCAAGAGGTAAGTATACTAGACTTTTTAAATGGGATAACAATGAACATATATATTTATGTGTGACTATGATACAAATATTTTGGAATTATGCATTAATATGCAAGTATCAATTTGCTTATGATTATATGTCAAAATATTTGTTTACAACTTTGTGTTTATGTGTTGTGCATGAGTCATTCAGCATTGATATTAGCATGTACACGTGTATAAATGATTTTGAGAAATGACAAAGTGGTCTTGTAAGAAAACTATTTGTGAAAGTTAAGACTTTTATTTTTAAGGGTATCTAAATTCATTACTTTCTTAATAGGCAATTAGAAGTGTTTGGAGCCTTTTGATATGTGTGGCCACTCCTTTGAGTTTGGTATATGTGATATGTGCTTTATATTCCGTATGACATAGGAGAGACTTTTGGGTACCCTTAGAACTTATGAGTCTTCGCAATTGTGCGTCAATGGATTTGTGCATGTGGGATGACTCGCCAATGATCAAGGTAAGGGTGTGGCTCTTACCTTCAGGCATGAGTGTTTATTATATGTGAAATTTTGTGCCCCACTTGCTGATACCCCATATACAGAAAGTCATCGACAGATGACTCAGGCTCAATATGTGATATGTGAAGTTCTACTAAGCAGTAATTGAATTAAAATATTCCTAGCTAAATGTGAATGAAAGTTTAAAAGTCAGTTAGTGATATGCACAAGTTCGATGTGATTTTGTATCATGCATTTTGGAATGAACATGGTTATTGTCATGTTACATATTCATCTCATGCATTATATATTTATTATATATATATATATATATATGAATTTTCATCTATAAAAAACTAGTATGCTTACTAAGTTTATACTCATTATAGTTTATTGTGATTCCCAGATAAGTGATTGTGCGTAGTGGATTTGGCGAAGCTTCTGCTATCCCTCAATTCCTTAATTTAGGATATTGGCTTGTATTTTATTCTTAGTTTAATAAACATTACGGCTTGAAGACTAGACAGTAAAGATTATTTGAATAGATTTTTGTATTAATGAATATTGATTAATTTTTTGAGTGAAATGTACTTCTTGATATATTATGTGTTTGATAGAACACTCTTTGACTTTTGCAAGTGAGGGCGTGACAAATCCATTTATGCTTGTGTCGCAAAAAGTAACTAAAACTACTTTTCATTTTTTTTCACATTGCTAAAGACAAGATTATTGTCTGTTTGATGGAAATAAACTCGATATCCCTTTTAGTTTGGCTAAATTTCCTAATGGAGATCAAACTACTGACCAAATGATTCAAGTTTATATTCTCAAATATTTTCAAGATCCTTTGTAAGAAATCGGTGGTCCAATAACTAGGGTAAGGACAACGAGATAAAAGAGACTTTACAAGGCTTAATCATGAAAGTGCATGAAAAAGAGACTATTATAGATTATTCTAATGTTGTTCTAAAAGTTTGTAAAGCTTCACCAAAGATAATCACTTATTTTTATGTGCAAAACGAAAAATAAAATAAACATGTGCTACTAAATCCTTATGTCACATAGATAATTTGGGGTTTAAAAGATTCCTATTTTATATCAAATTAATTTTCTAGTTTGTTTAGGATTGTTATTTAGATTTTCTTATGATATTAGAATTATAGTTTTTTCTCTTTATTTTTAGGATTAATTTATATTCCTACTTACTTTTAGATTTATATTTATTTAAGATAATAATATTTACGTATCTATATAAAGATTTCAACGATGTAAAATGAATTTTCATCATACCATTAATAATATTGAGGTATTTTCAGCAAGGGTAGCTTTATCTTCCTGTGTTCTTGGTAAAATACAATATTTGAATTTATTAAGAGAATAATCAACTTTTATGACATCTTCAAAACTAAAATTTTAAGGATTTAATTTCTTTAAATTTTATCTGATAATCTACAATTTGTTTTCTAATTTTTAGGATGCGCATAACAACTGATTCAAATATTTCTAAAGCAGGCCATCTAGAGGGATTTTATCATTTCTGTTACGTTCACCTTATTTTAAAAATACATTGTTATGGGGAAAAATACACTTGGACACGTGAAGGAAAGTAAGCCCACGAAAGTCCAAATCAGCTCACTGCGAGATAACCTACTTCGCACCCACCTCGTGCCCACCTTAAGGCAGGACATAGTACAATCCTTGCTCGCTGTGGATAAGTAAGACCCACTGTGAGCTAGGCTCCCTACTGAGTATCGCCAACGCATTCGCCATTTGAGCGGTTAGGTAAGACCCACTGTGAGCTAGGCTCCCCGCTGAGTATCGCTAACGCATTCGCCATTTGAACGGTTGGGTAAGACCCACTATGAGTTGGGCTCCCCGCTGAGTATCGCCAACATATTCGCCATTTAAGCGATGAGGTAAGACCTACTGTAAGTTGGGCTCCCCGCTAAGTATTGCCATCGAATTCTCCATTTACTGATATTGCTCAACGTAACCATATACCGTGGCACGAATGGGATTGCCCATGTGGCCATATACCGTGGCACGTGTAGAAACTGCCCGCGTGGCCATATACCGTAGCGGGTGTGAAAACGCCCATTTGACCATATACCGTGGCACATTTGGAAATGTCCATATGACCATATACTATGGCGCATGTGAAAAGACGTGGCTATATACCGTAGCACACCAAAATAGACGAAGAAGATAGCTCCATTTCTCCATTATGCCTTAGAACGGTCAGACCCACCTCCGATAGATAAGAACTTCGTCCTCCTGAGCAAGAGAGGTAAGATACTCAGTTGCTTTAGACAGGTGGAACGCCCAGCTCCTAACTGCCTTAGACAGATGGGACGCGCAGCTGGTCAAACACCTAGGTGCACGAAAGCCCACCTCATTGTGCCCCCAAAAGGATCCTTAAAATGGCCCGGCACACAAGAAAATATCTTGCGGGGACCACTCCAAATGTATGGGACAACACCTGGTCTTGGCAACAACCAGGCTGGTACTGTACAGATGCTGCCTGACATTGTGCAGGCAGTGCACAGAGCCCAGGTAAAGGACCATGTGCCAGCTGGGCAAGTGAGGGTCTACAAAGGTACAAAGTAATCTCCTTGACTAATAGAGGGTCGACACGTGTCCAATGAGCTTGGATAAGGGAAAGCTTCACCAACCCTGGCTTGCCACGTGGCATTTGAGCTGGGTCACAAAGAACCAATGGGAGAAAAACACGTGGAAAGGTAAGTATCCTAAAATTAGGGCAAAATGGGTTGTCCAATGAGGTATGAGCATTTCTTGATTTTCATATAAAAATGTATTTTTCTTGTGGACAAGGGGACAAGTCATATTTTTTATAGCCACATTATTTCTAGGAGGGCACTCTTCCCAAAACGGATCCACTCTCTTCTTCTATCATGCATACAACCTCCATAGCCAAAAAAACCAGAAGAACACATGAAAAAACCAAGAAAGAAAACCCACTGTTGACCCCCTTGAGTCCTGGTCTACCTAATTCGTAACCTGGGCAGGAACTTCTCCTGGTGCTTCCCCCTCATTACATTAGCATATTTTTTATCTTCTTTATTTTAGAGGGACATACACACGCCCTCACCATTTCTTCTCTCCGTCTTGAGGCTTACTTAGGCATCAGAGTCTTCGGCGACCCCTGTCTGAGCCCTGCTCTATTTTGCAGACAGTCACGGACCAGCTCAGTGGAACCCTTAGGTTAAGGGTGTTTCGGGCGTGAGAGTAGGTGGGTTGGGTAGCTAGTTGAGAATCGGGCAATAAGTGTAGTGTCGCTAGAGGGATCTTGGGAGGATTCGGAGTTATCGGGGTTGACGTGGGAGTTAGGAGGTTGATTGAAGTAGTGAGCCGAGAGGTAGTCAGAAGTAGTAAGTTGGGAGGTGGATCGAGGCAGTGAATTGGGAGGCAGATCGAGGTAGTGAGCTGGGAGGTGGTCCGAGGCAGAGCGGGGAGGTGAGCAAACTTGGGCATTGTGTGGAGATTTGGGCAGTGAAATAGCAGAGTGGTTTCTGGTGATTCGGGATTGCAGATTTGGCTCGTACGTGCAAGCTCGACTCGAGCCACGTGGCCGCCTCGGGTGCATTCGTTCTATACTTTTATGTGGGTGCGGGGTTTGCTAAAATCGTGCATCAACATACCTCAATACCCTCTCAATGTTAATTTTATTAATGAAAAACGTTAGTTTTTAAAGATACTTAAATAAATTTAATGTTATATATTACAATATATTAATTATAATAGATCCCATTATTAATAATTTATTTTAAATAATAAGATTTTAAATAAATTACATTTAATGCAATTTTTAATATACAAAACTCGTAAATTATTTTATTAACCGTAATTTTGAATTTAAATTAAACCTGTCTGTTCTCAAATAGCCACCGCCCCAATCCATCCAACCCACCCTTACATAGCCTTACCGACAACAATAGCTGTTGATGCGTGAAAATATCAACCAAGGTGACGTAGGATGCCTTACTGGTCTAGTATCCGAGCTAAAGACGGATGCTCAGTCAATAGTCTAAGCTCAGTATTCCGCACCCGATTTAGTCTCGTCCTAACCTCGGAGACTCCCAAGCTGACCTGTCACGCCTCGCTGATCCCGGGCCAAATTGCTTGAAACCTTCCTGGCCTCGCTCTCCTTGTTGACCTCGGACCCGAACTTGGTGAAGAGGCTTGCAGCAGAGAACACTGTCAAAAGGGGGGGGCCGGAGGTTTTCCGGCGAGCCCACTTTGACGCTCAAGTCAGTACCTTGAAGGGGTGATATTATGGCTCGATTTTGGTAGCTTCAAATAGTTAATATATGGAGGAGTATGTAGCTAGGAGCTAGTTGACCAAGTGGCACACAAAATACATGGAGAAGGTGAATAAGTGTGGACTTTTTAGAAGCTAGAACAGTAAAATCGTCCTCAAGGGACAACCTTCAATGGATGTTTAAGGTTGTTTCTTTGTTTCTTAGAGAGAAGAATGTGAGGTGACTTGTGCTTGTAGTGTGTGTGAGTAATGAATGAGTTCAAAACTTGAAGAAGCCCCATTTTACCTTGACATAAGTGTCTTTTTATATTATACCTTTGTGAACACATGATTGGCTAAACAATGTTGCCCTAGTTCCTCATTTCCTTCCCCTTCTTATATTTGAAAGCTTAGCTCGGAGTCAAGACTATGGACACGTGGTGAGGAGGGATTAGTCCTTAAGACCTTATCCAAGATTACGCGCCACGTGACATGATTTAATTCGAGTAGGGGATTACATTATCCCTTGCGTACCTTGGTAGCACCTTGGTAGCTGAAAAAAGGACCCCACCTGACGTGGTCAACCTTTGAGGGACCACAAGTAGAGGCGAATGAGCATTCGCCACCTGTACACAAGGGATAACGTAATCCCCTACTCGAATCAAATCGTGCCATGTGGCATGTAATCTCGGATAAGGTCTTAAGGACCAATCCCTACTCACCAAGTGTTCCTAGTCTTGACTCCGAGCTAAGGTTTCAAGCTTGGGAAGAGGAAGGAAAGGAGGAACTAGGGCAACATTATTTGGCCAATCATGTGTCCACAAAGGTATAATATAAAAAGACACTTATGTCAATGTAAAAGAGGGTCTTCTTCAAGCTAGAACTCATTCTTTACACACACACACCACAAGCACAAGTCACCTCATTATTGTTCTACCTAAGAAACAAGGAGACAACCTTAACACCCATTGAAGGTTGTCCCTTGAGGACGGTTTTACTGTTCCAGCTTCCCAAAAGGCCACACTTATTCTCCTCTCCATGTGTTTTGTGTGCCATTTGGTCAACTAGCTCCTAACTACATACTCCTTCACATATTAGCTATTTTAAGCTACCAAAATCGAGCCATAACATCACCCCCTCAAGGTACTGACTTGAGCGTCGAAGTGGGCTCGTCGAAAAACCTCTGGCTCCCCCTTTTGACCGTGTTCTCTGCTGCAGACATCCTCACCAAGTTCAGGTCCGAGGTCAGCAAGGAGAGCGAGCTCAGGAAGGAAAGTCAGAACGTAAGAGCACTTGACCCAGGCCCCAGCCGAAAGGGAAAAGAGAAGGCCGCCACTAGCCGGGACGTGGAGGCAGAGAAAGCTAAGGAGGTGAAAGAGCTAGCTGAAACTAGGTCACAGTTCCGGCATGTGATAAAGTACCTGTGCGATAACCTAGGCATACCGCCTCTTCCTCCCCGAAATCTGGCAAGCCGACTGGGGAGCCAACTCAGAAGCAACCCTGCTCACGTGGAACCATCCACACCGAGTCAGCAAGGTGCTCAGCTGTTACTATCCCAACTGAGAGCGAATGTCCAGGACCAGCCAGGAGTCACCGCAGTGACCATCGTTCGACCGCCAGTAACCGACCCGAAGGAGCAAGGAACCAACTCGAAGGGCTTGTGCATGGTGACTTGAGGTACTCCTTGATGGCCCGACGCCAGGGAGAAGGTAACGACCCTGAACCTCCTTACCTGGAATGTTTATGAAAATGGGTACTTACCATGCAGGAAGAAATGAGGGAGCTCAGGTCCAGCAAGGGGGAACCCAGCTCACCTAATATCCTGGGTGACTTCACCGCCCCCCTAACTGACTCAGTGAATAACGCGACCTTACCTAGGAGATTCAAGATGCCTCAACTTGATCCTTACCATGGGCAATCCGATCCTGTGGCACATGTGGAAATCTTCCAGAATTTGATGTTGGTGCAAGGGGTGCCCGACTAGATAATGTGTAGGGTGTTTCCAACCACCCTGAGTGGGCCAGCCAGAACATGGTAAAAGAAGCTTCCGTCAGGAAGCATAAGAGACTTCACCACCTTCGCCAGCAAGTTTGTCCTCCATTTTCAATGAGCCAAACCACCCACTAAAGACCCTTCCTCTCTCCAATACATTAAGCAAAGGGGACAAGAACCCTTGCATGAATATGTGAAGCGTTACCATGATGAGGTAATGCAAATGAGAGTTTATGAGGAACCGAAAACTTTGAGAAACTTTTGGTACAATCTCCACACTGGGCCTTTGTGGGTGTCATTTGAAGAGAGACCTCCCACCTCATATCGGGAGGCACACGATCATGCCATGAAGCAAATCGCCATTGAGGAGAAACGCAACAAGAAGAGGGAAAGAGAAAAGGCTGAAGATTTCAATGACAAAGGGAAAGATAAGAAGAAGCAAGATGTCAGGCCGTCCAGGCCTGTCCCTTCTCAGCAAGGGTCGGTCCCGCGTCAGCAAGACAGCCAGCGGGCACCACTGCCCTACACGCGCCCACCTCAATCAAGACTAGAAACTCTGAGGCCCCAGCCTCCACCACAACCAAGAGAAGTGCCTCACTCGCCACCACACATGGCTACCACCCCCTGAAGACAACAAGGGAATAAGTGTTCTATGCCATAAGGGACAAGGGCCTCTTGACGAGATCACCTAAGCTGATTACCCCTCTAGGTAAAAGAAACCTAAAGAGGTATTGTGATTTTCATGAAGAGTATGGACACAGCACAGCCGATTGTTTCAACCTGAGGGAGCAAATCCAAAATTTAATCAACAATGGATATCTAAAAAAGTTTTTGCTCGAAGTAAGGGGGAAGGCTCAAGTGGTCAGGCAAGCGAGAGAAAGCTCAGGAGGGGACCAAGGTCAGCCAGGATCCCAGGTGACCAAAGACAAGGATTTCATCAGCACAATCTCGGGGGGACCCACCCTAGCAAGAGACTCCCGTAGGGCAAGGAAGGCTCATGCAAGGGAGCCCTCATTGGCCCGACACCACCAAGAAGTGAACTTCGCCTGAAAGATCGCCTAAGCTACCAAGGATAGCCACCACTCCCATCATGTTCACAGATGAAGACACGAGGGATGTAGTGTACCCTCATGACGACGCCATGGTCGCCACAATGAAGATTGCCGGTAAGGACGTGGCACGAATCCTTATCGACACAGGAAGTTCGGTTGATATATTGTTCCAGGAAGCCTTCAATAAGCTGGGGCTGAACTCAGCAAGGATGCAACAAGTCACCAACCCCCTCAGTGGGTTTACAGGGGACCAGTTGATGCCGTCTGGCAGCATCACCTTACCAGTTACCCTTGGGGAAGACCCTTCTCAGCTCATCACTATGGTTGATTTCGTAGTTGTCGACCACCCGAGCTCTTACAATGTCATCCTGGGAAGACCATTCCTCATGGCAACCAGAGGAGTGGTATCCACGTACCACTTGAAGTTGAAATTTTCGGTGGGCAACCAGGTCGGGGTCGTCAAGGGGGACCAACTCACAGCAAGGAGGTGTTACGCCTCCTCAGTTGGGAGGTGCAATCAGGTCTCCACCCTTGACCCACGAGTCTTTGAAGTCGAGTAGCGAGATGAGCCTGTAGAGGAATTGGAGGCAGTCCCGGTATGTGAAGACGACCCAACCAGGGTAGTTAAGGTGGGAACCCAGCTCACCTCGGATGTCAGAACATCCCTGGTGGAATTTTTAGTTGAGTACTTAGATGTATTTGCTTGAAGCCACAGCGACATGCCGGGGATCAGCCCTAGCATAATCTCCCATCGACTTAACGTGGATCCCATCCACCGACCGGTATGCCAAAAGAGACGAGCTTTCAACCAAGAACGCTACGACGCAATTGAGGAGGAAGTCGACAAGTTATTACACGCGGGGTTTATTCATGAATCCAAGTATCTAGATTGGGTCTCCAATATGGTGTTGGTAAGGAAGCCGAACGGGAAGTGGCGTATGTGCGTCGACTTTACCGACTTGAACAAGGCGTGCCCCAAGGACAGCTTTCCATTGCCTCGGATAGATCAGCTAGTCAACGCCACAGCTGGCCATGAGTTGCTCAACTTTATGGATGCCTTTTCGAGTTATAACCAGGTGAAGATGTATGCTCCAAATGAGGAAGGAACCTCTTTCATTACAAACAAAGGTCTGTATTGTTACATGGTAATGCCCTTCGGCTTAAAGAACGCGGGGGCCACGTATCAATGCTTGGTGAATAAGCTATTTAAGGAACAGATAGGCAGAACCATAGAAATTTATGTCGACGACATGATCACAAAGTCGATGAAGATAGCTGACCATGTATCCCACATCAGGGGGACATTCGACGTGCTGAGGAAGTTTGGTATGAAACTTAATCCCTGAAAAATGCGTATTCGGAATGGCAGCCGGAACGTTTCTAGGTTACATGGTCCACCAAAGGGGAATAGAAGCCAATCCAGAAAAGATCAAGGCCATCGTGGAAATGAGATCTCCTCGAACGACCAAAGAAATATAAAGCCTAGCTGGGAGGGTAGCCGCGCTGAGCAGGTTCGTGTCCAAATGTACGGATCGTTGTCACCCTTTCTTCCAAGCTATCAAGAGGGCTAAGGGGCAGCAATGGGACGAGGACTGCGAGGTCGCCTTTCAGAATCTGAAGAACTATCTAGCTAGCCTGCCGATCTTGGCTAAGCCTCATCCAGGGGATAACTTACCGATGTATTTGGCGGTGTCCACAACTGCAGTGAGCTCAGTTTTAATCCGAGAAGAGGAAGGAGGGATGCAGAAGCCTGTATACTATACCAGCAAGGCCCTAACCGAGGTAGAAAAGAGGTATCCCAAACAAGAACAGCTTGCATTGGCCTTGGTCATGTCGTCCAGAAAGCTAAGGCTGTATTTCCAAGCTCACACGGTCAGTGTGGTCACCAGCTTCCCACTCAGGCAAATCCTACATAAGCCAGAAAGCTCATGAAGACTTATGAAATGGTGTATGGAACTCAGTGAATTCGAGATTCACTACCGACCGCGAAACGCGATTAAAGGACAAGCCATAGCTGACTTTGTGGCTGAGTTTACTCTTGACCTGGAGGATTTAGGAACAGACATGAACCAATATGAAGAATGGGAAGCTGAAACTAGCTCACCATGGATCATCCATGTAGACAGATTATCCGGCTCACAGGGAAGTGGAGCTGGGGTAGTGATCGCTAGCCCAGACAAGGTTGAGATAAGTTATGCGCTAAGGTTCGAGTTTAAAGCTTCTAACAACGAGGCTGAATACGAATCATTGATCGCCGGGCTCAAGATGGCAAAGAGCTTAGGGGCAGAACGGTTATAGATAAATAGCGACTCCTAGCTCATCGTGCACCAAGTCAACGACGAATACCAGGCCAAGGAGGGTAACATGATAGCTTACCTGAAAAAGGCGAAGGATTTGGTAGGACAATTCAAGCAAGTTAATCTACAACAGATCCCGAGGGAGAAGAACTTTCAGGCCGACATGTTATCCAGGTTAGCATCCCTGTCAGAAACCTCCTTACCTAGTACAGTGCTAGTGGAAGTTCTGCCCAGGTCGTCCATAGAAAAACCTGCTGAAGTAGTTCACTGTGTTTCAAGCCCCTCATGCTGGATAAACCCTATTAAGGAATATCTAGAAGATGGACGCCTTCCCGAAGACCAAGAAGCCACAAGAAAGCTCAAGTATCGTGCAGCTCGGTATTGCGTTATTGAGGGTGTGTTGTACAGATGAAGTTTCACATGCCCTACCTAAGGTGTTTGCACCCAGATGAGGCCGATTATGTTCTGAGAGAGATCCATGAGGGGGCCTGTGGAAATCACTCAGGGGGAAGGTCATTGGCATACAAAGCTCTGCGCCAAGAATATTACTGGCCAACCATGCAAAGTGACTCCCGGGTCACCTCGCAAACCTGCCTCACCTGTCAGAAGCACGCCAAGATGATCCGGGTTCCACCAGAAAACTTGACGACGCTGACTTCGCCTTGGCCTTTCGCTCAGTGGGGTATCGACTTGATTGGACCCTTCCCAATTGGCCGGGGTCAGGCCAAGTTCGCCATAGTGGCAGTAAACTACTTCACTAAGTGGGCAAAGGTGGAGCCGCTGGCCAAGATCACGGAGAAGAGAACCACCGACTTCATCTGAAAGTCCATCATATGTCGCTTTGGAGTCCCGCGAGTGATAATCACCGACAACGGGCGGCAGTTCGACAATCAAAAATTCAGAAACTTTTGCGAGACATGGAAGATAGAAAATCGATACACCACGCCGACTCATCCGCAGTCAAATGGGTAAGTTGAAGCAGTCAATAAGGTCATCAAGGATTTGTTGAAAAAGAAGCTAGGAACCAAGAAGGGAGCATGGGTTGATGAACTACCTGAGGTGTTGTAGGCATACCGCACCACCTTCAAAACAGCCACTGGAGAAACCCCCTATGCATTGTCTTTTAGCACTGAAGCAGTAATCCCAGCTGAGGTAGGAATGCCAACTTTTAGAGCCCTCCACTTTGACGAGGTTAGCAATGTGGCTCAGCTTGATGCTGCCCTTGACTTGCTGGAGGAGAAGAGAGATCAAGCCCAGGTCAGGGTGGCGGCATACCAGAGAAGAGTTGCCAAGCATTACAATGCCAAGGTCAGGCCTCGAAGTTTCAAAGAGGGGGATTTGGTATTGAGGAAGGTGATTTTTGGACTCAAAGAGGGAGGCTCCACCAAGTTTGCTGAAACTTGGGAAGGGCCATTCCACGTCACCAAGGTTATCAAGTCTGGAGTCTACAAACTTGCTCACCTTAATGGACGCCCGATGAGACAACCGAGGAATGCCGACCAGCTGAAGAAGTACTACCCGTGATCCCACCTGATCTGGGAATCCAGTAGGTTTTCATTTCCATCTCCATTTTGTTGTTTCTCCAAAGTCCTTAGTGGTTAAATTGCATTTGTATGTGCGCCAAAAATTGACCTGGTATGTTGTCCCACTACTCTCCCCTAAGTGAGCATTTTGAAGGGAAACATCACCTAGGTGAAGAGGGTTGTTGTTCTATTGATTAGGATGTGTATTCCTATTTAATGGGTTAATGACATACACCTTAACAAACGGTTTGCCACCCTCCATTTTATTTCGCCATGGTCGATATAATCGAATTTTATTTCGCCAACAAACTGTTAGGATCGATTTGTAAATCAACCTAGGTGAGGAAGGATACCTACTCAGGTCGGATAGCCCACCTCAGGAAGGTTCTATCCTGCTAAAAACGTCACATGCATAAAATCAGCATGCATGGGTAAATCAACAGCAAGCTCACAACAATCCATACGGCAAACTAAGAATATAGAATATATCAGCCCAAAACAGGGCCACTGTTATTTAACAAAACAATATCCCCCAAAGGCAATAATATGTCAAACAAAACCACACTGAAAGTTCAAATCCACAGTACAGAGAAACAACTTCTGAGTTTACAAAAGAGAAAAATGTGTAAGAAAGCTTGGTCCAACGGAGAAGTAGCATAAGCGAAGGCCGAGGGTCAGATCAGGTATCTTCGCCTTTTCCCGACTGAGAACCTTCATTATCTGAGTCGTCTTCCTCTTGATCCAAGTGAGGCGGGGAGACTTCCAGGTTCAATAGGTGCCCTGAGGTAAGCTGTAGAGAACTCCCTGCGACATCAGCTGGGTTCTGCTCCTTGCCAAACTTGGCCACCAACGCCTCTCGGTCGAACCCAAAGTCCATGTAGTGCAAGTCCAAATCGGGAAATTCCCTGGTGACCTGGTATTGTGCGTAATGGTATCCATGAAGAAGATTAGAACCCGCCTCGGTCTCTAACTTGTCCACATTGGTCTAGAGCTCATTAGCTCTCTCCATCTGAGCTCGGAGCTGAGTCTTCATTGATCCCACCTCATCCCGAACCTCTCCTAGCTGGTCCTCCAACTTCGAAATTTGATCGTCCTTGTCTTTGACCTTCTGAGTGAGCCGGGACAGCTGAGCCTCAAGCTTGGCAACACGACCAGCTGAGGTCGATCCCTCCTTAAGCTTGTCACCAAATTAAGACATGAGGAAAGATCCCTGGTAACAAAAAAAAAAAGGAGAGAAAATAAAGGTCGGAGCTTATAATATAAATCCCAAAACAGAGTTGAGAACTGATAATCGCTTACCTGAAGAAAAAGGTGAGATGCCATGTCAATTGCTTGATTAGGACTTAAGCCCACCACCTCGCTTCCCTTCTCCGAATCTGAAAACTCAAGAACTTGTTTCAATGCCGGGAGAGCTCGAGAAGCATGGAAAATATGACTGCCAAGAACGCCTCCAAGGTCCACGGCCAGCTAGGATGTCCAGCCTGGCCCTTCTACCTTCTTGGCACGCTTAGGTCGTGGAGGAAAGCCACTGGATGTAGCCGCGCTCTTGCCAGACCCCTTAGACCCTGTTGCCGCTCGCTGACTGGATGCCCCTGCTGCCTTGGCCATCCTGTCTCTCACTAATTGAAGAAAGGCCAGGTCGGTTTTGCTTCCTTTAGCCATCCTCCTAGTGGCCGAACTAGGAGTCGGAACCTCATCTCCTAGAGCCCCTACATGGCCAAAGAAGAGGGGTATAGTGATTACGCCCAAAAGTTACTACGTGATCGTTGTAGTAAAGATTGAGGTGTCGATCCCACAAAGAAGCCAATAACATAAAAGGTTAGAAATTGATAAAAAAATATAAGATTTAAGAAAATTGGTAGGAAAAATATTTGAATAAAAATATAAAAGATAGCAAGGCTTGAGATTCACTTACTTGTTTAATTTTATTTATAACCAACTTGATTCCTAATTACTACTCAATTGCATGGTTCACTTCCCAACCAAACAATTGGAAAATTTGTAAATAAAGATCAATAATAACAATTAATGTATTTGTTTTAAGAAAAGTTCTTTTATTCAAGCACGTAATTTTATTTTATAAATTATCCAAAATCGACAATATATTGATAAATGATATTACAGTAAAAGATAAATTCATAAAATAATAACCAACAATAATTATAATTATAATAAAAATCACATAAATAAAGCGTGACTGAATTTATATGAAATATAAATTATAATTAATCAAATTAAAATGAATAATAAAGAGCTTAAATAAAACAAATATATGAGCAATGAATATTTATAAAAGGATCAAAGTAGGAAATTAAAATAAATTTAAACAATAAGATTATCTCAAGCCTTACTCAAACTTTAGCCTAAATTCCAATTCATTTCACAAGTTCTATTGAGAAAATGTGAATAGAATTGAAATATCACTCTTGCTTAAAATAAAAGCTTTGTAAGAACAAACTACTTATTAACAAATTACTACTAAATGAAGAAGTTTATCTCCCTATTTATAGAAAATGAGAAATCCATCAATTTGGACTTTGGCAATGCATTCCTCCACCCATCCATTTCTTCAAATTCAAATTGAATTTGAATTCTTCATTTTATATACTTTGAAAGAAAAATCAAAGATGATCTTTTTTAGTCTTCAACATGAATATAGGTGGTCTTTGGACTAGATTCACAAATCAAAGCCAATTTGATGACTACTTGGAGCTTGAAACTTGTAAAGATGGAAACAACTCAATTTGATTTTGAATTGTGCTATAATAAAAAAAAACAATTAGTAAAATTAATTAAAAGATAAAACTATGCAAAAATTCTTACTTTTTCAATATTTAGAAATACACAAATTACAATTTATTTTCAATAATAATACTTGTAAAATAATTAGTAAAATATCACAAATAACCCTATATTTCAACAAATATCATTATTTCACATAATAATAAAATTGTATTTTTAGGTACTAATCATATAATCAAATTGAATCAGTCCAAGTCAGCAAAGATACTACCTGAGGAAGGTGGCGGAATCAGTCCCACCTTGGCAAGGCGCTCCTTGGTGACAATGTCAGTCTCTGATGGGTTAGTCGCCACGTATTCTCTCACGCTCTTTAGATCGGTGTCCCGAGAAAGATCACGAGTCCATTTCCCTGTGCAATGACAAGGTCAGTAAGGCAAATGCAGAGTTCAGTAAACCGAAAGGAACTCTTATAGAAACATGCCTGCCCACTTAAATTGGTTGGTAACCACATACGTCTCCCCATCCTCGACCACTGTCTGGCCTCAATCACCAGAGACGACAAACCAAAAATCGTCCCAAGTTTTATCGGCAGTGTTCGGATTCACCTGGGGGACGAGATGAGGTTGGCCAGTATACGTCCTCAAGTAGTAGAGCCCAGGTTTCTTCGGGGCTGTGGTCAAGGTAAAGGTGGCATGGACATCTTCAATAGTAGGCTCAACGCCCAGTACCTCCTTCCACAAAATGTAGAGCCCAGCAAGGTTTCGCCAATCCATAAAACTCAGTTGAGCAGGGGCCACTCCTAGCCCGCTTAGTATTTGTGCAAAAAATGGCTGAATGGGAAGCCGAAGACCATACTCGAAGGACTGACGGTGGATCACCACCTCGCTAGAACCCGGTCAGCTTGGTCTGAATCCTGGTCGGGGAAGCGACAACTCAACAAAGGAGGGGATGTCATAGGCCTTCCTCAGCCGGGCAAGCATTTTCGCGGTTACGGAGGTTCCCTCATCGTCCAGAAAAAAGCTCTGGTCAGCACCCTCCTCAGAGCTCTCTCCGACCACCCTAGAACGGCCACAACCAGCGCGGACCTTGTAGTGCTTGGTTTGGCTCGAAGAGATCGGCGAAGACGCAACATTTCCTGGGGCAACAGCTCCACTGTCTGCGAGGGAGTGCTGAGACTCGCCGGCGTCCGACATATTTGCAAAACAAAAAAAAAAAAAAGGAAAGAAGAAAAAAAAAGGGGGGGGGGGGTGCGAGGAAGTAAAGATCAGAGATGAATCCTCCAAGCACTATACAAATAACTCCAAGCCAAGCAAAGCCAAATGGGAGAAGTGGAATTGAAAACACGAGAAGAACACTTGCCTTCGGAGGTTTCTGATGATGAAATCCACTGAGGAACAGAAGAAGCGTGGGGATGGTTGGTCGGCCGACGTTGAGATCGTGAGACCGCGAACGACGCAGTAAGAGAACGACGGAAGGGCAAGACACGCTCTTTTCCGGCCGTTGGAACAAAAGAAAGTCGACGGATAGAAATTGATTTTGTCACAGGCAAGGAGACAAAGAGAGGGCAGCGGCTAGGGATTTGAAGGAAGCGAATGTGGTCCCAAAAGAGAAGACAAAAGGGAACTTTTGGTTTCCTCAAATTCGCGGGGCTAGTTTATAAAGAAAATGAAAGGACGCAACCCTTCCAAACGGATAAGATCCACCTTTTGACCATGTGGGTGTCGTATTATTTCATGAAGAACCCGCATTATTACGTTGGCCTCCCCTAGTCCACTTTGGAAGATTTGAGAAACAACTTGACAAAGTCCCACGTGTACACCCACATATATCTGGGCTAGAGAATACTAATCCGAGCTGAGGAAGATTAGACTCCCAAGTCAGGAGGGAATTCGCCCATGTCAATCCGAGCTCAGCACGGTTCAACCTCCAAATGGAAGGGAATGATCCCCTAATTCCGCCCAAAAATAAAGGTAGAAAATTCGCCAAGCCCTACCCAGATGAAAGGAGGGGGAAGAGCGACATGAGCTCGGAAATATTTTCGCCTTGAATTTACATCATTAGCCATCTCGGATCACCATGAAGAGGTGACGAGGTGTGCATACACCCCAAGGTGGCAAGAGAAAGACCACCAAGGAGGAGGGATAACGATGCGACGTGGGCTAGGAACTCTTAGAAGCTTCCAACGTCTTCGCCATCTCCTCAGCCATTGGAAGCTGGGGGGACCTCTGTTATGGGGTAAAAATAGGCTAGACACGTGGCGGTACATAAGCCCACAACGCTCTAGTTGGCACCTATGGGACGATCCATTCATGCTGAAACCCACCTCACCTCGGATCTCAGCTGAGGCAGGATCCGACCTCAAGTAGTATAAAGGGTGTTCACATGAAGGGTGCCACGTGGTCTATAACCAATAGTCCACATAGACAGGGCAAAACGAGTGGACCCCACTCTGGAATAGCCCCAAAAGTAAAGGGATTTGGTTCCCCCAAAAATGTGAAAAAGGTGTCCTATGATCCTAGGTCACCTGAGGGGACCACCTAAAATCGCTCAAAATGGAAAGCTGACCAAGGAGACAGTGTAGCACCTTGGTAGCTGAAAAAAGGACCCCACCTGACGTGGTCAACCTTTGAGGGGCCACAAGTAGAGGCGAATGAGCATTCACCACCTGTACACAAGGGATAACGTAATCCCCTACTCGAATCAAATCGTGCCATGTGGCATGTAATCTCGAATAAGGTCTTAAGGACCAATCCCTGCTCACCAAGTGTCCCTAGTCTTAACTCCGAGCTAAGGTTTCAAGCTTGGGAAGAGGAAGGAAATGAGGAACTAGGGCAACATTGTTTGGCCAATCATGTGTCCACAAAGGTATAATATAAAAAAGACACTTATGTCAAGATAAGAGAGGGTCTTCTTCAAGCTAGAACTCATTCTTTACACACACACACCACAAGCACAAGTCACCTCATTATTGTTCTCTCTAAGAAACAAGGAGACAACCCTAACACCCATTGAAGGTTGTCCCTTGAGGACGGTTTTACTATTCCAGCTTCCTAAAAGGCCACACTTATTCTCCTCTCCATGTGTTTTGTGTGCCATTTGGTCAACTAGCTCCTAGCTACATACTCCTCCATATATTAGCTATTTTAAGCTACCAAAATCGAGCCATAACATCACCCCCTCAAGGTACTGACTTGAACGTCGGAGTGGGCTCGCCGGAAAACCTCTGGCGCCCCCTTTTAACCGTGTTCTCTGTTGCAGACATCCTTACCAAGTTCGAGTCCGAGGTCAGCAAGGAGAGCGAGTTCAGGAAGATTTCAAGCAGTTTGGCCCGAGATCAGCGAGGCGTGAAAGGTCAGCTTGGGAGCCTTTGGGGTCAGGACAAGACTGAATCGGGTGCGAAATACTGAGCTCAGATAGTTGACTGGGCATCCATCTTCAACTCGGATACTAGATCAGCAAGGCATTACCACCTCACCTGGGTTGATATTTTCACGCATCAACAACGCGTCTAGCCTATTTTTATCCCATAACAATAGCAATCGCCTCCACCATCCAGCCTCGTCACCTTTACTTTGGCAATCATCCTCCCCATCCCTACAACTCATCCCTTCCATCATTTCCGTTCGACAATCATTCCTCAGCAATCCTCCACAATCCTCTACTTGCTTATGTGATTTGTAGTCCAAACGACAACAAAAATACAATACATAAATCAAACCGAGACAATTAGTTTGAAAATTAACATGATTTAAAAGGTTCAATTGTTGCTGGCCTTGAGCTTGTTGGGGGGGTCAAAAATTCTTTAACACCACAAAATTGTGGGGTGGTCAAGTATTCCTTAACGCCACAAAATTGGGCTCATTTCTTCTATTTGGGAGGAAGATTGAGTTTGTTCCCACCTGGTAAGATTTGGTGAGAATTGGTTGGTGAAGAGCTGTGGCGAATTCCGTTGACGGAAGACAGGCGTGACTTGGACAGGGTCTAGAAAAGGGCAAGAGAAAAATGAGGTTGTTTGGTTTTCAATATTAAATTATATAAAATATACTAAAAAAATAATATATTAAATTATATTTTATTATTAACATAATATATTTGTTAATAAATTATAAAAAAATAACATTAATAGAAAATTAAACTTTAATATTTTATCTATATAATTTTTATTTTTTCATTTTAAAATTGTTAAACTAATAAAGCTAAATCATTTTCTTTATTTTGTTATTTTATATATTTTTTTAATGATAACAACAAAACAAAATAATAAATTTTTATTAAGTAATTATCATTTAATTGTTGTCACTTAATTCTATAATTTTTTATTTTAAGAGTTCTATTCTTTTGATTTGTTCCAAAAATTAAATTATTTTAATTTAATTGTTATTATTTATTTTTACATTAAAAATAAAAAATACTATTTAATTTTCACATCAAAATAAAAAAAATATATTATTTTTATAATTAAGAGTATTAAAATAATTCTGTTGTTTGTTAGAGAGTATTAAAGAAATTTTATTTTTTTTAATTAAATAACTAACACAATCTAAAAGTTTAACATTTTTCGATAACCAAAATAACTCGAAAGGATCTTCAAATATTATTAAAACAACCGAAATAATGAAAATTTAACTGAATAAGGAGGGATATCAGATTTATTCCCTCTGTCTTATTATTACGCAATTTATCAACCTTGCGTACTAAGAAAAATACTTGAAGCTATGTATTTTGATGTGCTTAATTTATATGCAAAATTTGTCATACTTTCACTCTTAATTTTATGCTAATTAATATTTATTTTATTTAATTATTTGAATTTTTCTTATCTAGTTTGTTTATGTCATTACTTTGAGTTTAATTCTTTATTTTTATAGGAGAAAAGCCCAAAAGCCCAAGAAATGGAAAGAAAATAATAAGGTCCATTTGTACTGAACATAGTTAATATTTTTTAATGCATCTTTATACTTGTTATGGGAGAAAATACAACTGGACATGTGATGAAAAGTAAGCTCCCGAAAGTCTGAATCAGCTCACTGCGAGGTAACGCACCTCGCACCGACCTCGAGTCCACCTCAAGGTAGGACGTGGTACAAGCCCTGCTCGTTGTGGCTAGGTAAAACCCACTATGAGCCGAGCTCCCCGCTGAATATCGCCAATGTATTCACCATTTGAGCGGATAGGTAAGACCCACTGTGAGCTGGGTCCCCACTAAGTATCGCCAACAAATTATCCATTTGCTAATATTACCCCACGTGACCATATACCATGGCACAAATAGTAATACCCACGTGACCATATATTGTGGTGCGTGTAAAAGCATTCATGTGACTATATACCGTGACATATGTGGAAAAGCATGACTATATACCATAGCACGCATAAATAGACGAGGAAAATAGCTTCATTTCTCCATTACACCTCGGAACGACCAGGCTTGCCTCTAATAAACAAGAACTTCGTCCTCTTGAACAAGAGAGATAAGATACCCAGCTGCCCCAAATAGGTGAGACGCCCAATTGCCAAGGTAGGTGGGAAGCCTAGCTGATCATGCACCTAAGTGCGCGAAAGCCCACCTCATTGCGCCCCAAAAGAATCCTTAAAGTGGCCCAATACAAAAGAAAATTTCTTGCGGGGACCACTTCAAAGGCAGGAGACAGCACTTGGTCTTGGTAGTAGCCAAGCTGGTATTGTGCAGATCTTCCCTGACACTGTACAGACTGTGCGTAGAGCCCAAGTGAGGGACCATGTGCCAGTTTGGCGAGAGAAGTTACGCCACTTGTCCACCAAGGTACATAGCAATCTCTTTGGCTAATAGAAAGTCGACACGTGTCCAATGAGCTTGGATAAGGGAAAGCTCATCAACCATAGCTTGCCACATGGCATTTGAGCTGGGCCACCAAGAACCAATAGGAGAGAGACACATGAAAAGGTGAACACCCTAAAATTAGGGAAAAGTAAGTCATCCAATCAGGTATAAGCATTCCTTTATTTCATATAAAAAGGTATTTTTCTCATTTTCACACAACACAAGTCATTTTTTCTAGGGACGAGATTCTTAGGAAAAAGACTCTCTTCCCAAAATGGATTCCTTCTTTTCTTCTCCCATATACACAGCCTCCATAGCCTAAATCTACATGAACACACATAAAAACCCAGAAAGAAAACCCATTGGGGACCTCCTTGAATCCTGGTCTACCTAATTCAGGACTTAGGCAGAAACTTCTCCTTATGCTTCCCCCTCGTTACATTAGCATATTTTTATCTTCATTTTAGAGGACACATACACGCTTTCATCATTCTTCTCTCCATCTTGAGGCTTACTTAGGCATCGGAGAGGAGTCGCCGAAGAGGCGACTCCTGTCTAAGCCCTACTCTATTTCGTAGAAGATTGCGAACTAGCTCGATGGAATCCTCGAGTTGAGAGGGTTCGGGCATGAAAGAAGGTGGTTTGGTTAGCTAGTTGAGAGACGGGTAGTAAGTGAAGTGTCGCTGTAGGGACCTTGGGAGGATTCGGAGTGATCGAAGTTGACCTAGGAGTTAGGAGGTGGATTGAGGTAATGAGCTAGGAGGTGGACTGAGGTAGTAAGTTGAGAGGTGGATCGAGGTAGTGAGTTGGGAGGTAGATCGAGGCAGTGACCGGGGAGGTAGATAGACTCGGGTATTTGGGCAGTGAAGTAGCAAGGTCGTCCTTGGTGGTGTGGGATTGCAGACTTGGTTCATACGAGCAAGCTTGGCTCGAGCCACTTGGCCACCTTGAGTGCATTCTTTCTATTCTTTCGTGTGGGTGCGGGGTTTGCGAAAATCGTGCATCAATAGTGGCGCTGTTTGTGGGGACCTGTATAAAAACCCTACCATAACATACATGCTCTCCAAATGAGTTAAATGCCGGTATCCAAAGCTCTGAAAAGTTGTGGTCGAGAACACACCTGAAAGCCCAGCTACAAGAACCGTTTGTTAAGGAAACATGCTCCTATAGATATTGCAAAATCTTAGAATAAAAGAAGTATAGTTGCAGATTTAGCTTGGCAGAGAAAGGCAAAAGACATTAGTGAAAAAGCCAGGGAAAAAAAGAAGGTAGATTTGCTCCTACCTTGAGCTGGGCAGCACCCACCTCAAGCTGAGCAGCGACCATAGGGGAGTAAATTAAACCCCCCTGGTCTGCGAGGACATTAACTAGTGCCATTGTCATTCAAGAAACATTTTATGCCCATAAGAGAATAGGCAAAGTTGGAGCTGGTTAGAAGATTAAGTCTAATACATGAAGACATGCTTATATGACAACTGGGCATTCTATCACCTCCGCTACAAAGACCGAGGGACCAGCTAGATAGCCGTCATAAGCGTGACCCAACTCAAGGTGACTAAGGTGAGCCCAGCTAGCATGGTGGACAAACTGGTCCTTCCCAACTCAGGACACATGCTCACAAGTCACCTAAAAGCTACCATGAAAACTAAGGAAACACATTTGTGCTAGTGTTATACAAGCGTCCACCTCAATCCGAGCTAGTGTTATCTAAGCTCCCACCTACATCTGACCAAGGAAGTGCTATTGATGAGTATGGCTCAACTTGGTCATGACCTAGGTATTTACAGTCATTCATGATTTCTCCAACTATATGACAACTACGATTTTCTTATGATTCTCTTGGAAAGGTCTAGGCCTAAATGTGTTATTCCATTACCTCGATTTTCATAAGGTACTTTGAGAAAAACATCACCTAGGTCGAATCTTCATTATTTCTCCACGGTTATTTCTCTGTGATTATTTTGCCATGGTTATTTCTCCATATTATTTCGCCACGGCTATTTCTCCGTATTATTTCGCCACGGTTATTTCTCCATGTTTATTTCTCCACGATTATTTCGCCACAGTTGTTTCTCCATGATTATTTCGCCACGGTTATTTCTCCATGGTTATTTCGCCACGGGTATTTCTCCATTTCGCCATAAAACTTGTGTTTGAAGTGTTTAGGCCTTGGTCGAGCTGACCTAGGCCACACCTAGGCGAGGCAAGAACCGCCTCTACCTTGAGTTAGCAATGATTACTAGAATGAAGTTTTGACAAGGAAATTCGCTTGTGCTGAGTCAATTAAACAGAATCGGAGTAAGACAATACAAGTACATCTCATATATACCAACTAGTTTAATAAAGACCGACCTGGTCCGTAATCACACAAGCTCTAGCCCAGCTCAATTTCAAGCTAGGCAATCTTTTTCCAAGGCTTCTGTCTACTACCTACTTCATCTTAGAGCTAGGCTGGGAAATGAGCCACAACTTCTACATCTCTATGACCTAGGCTAAGAAAACGTCGTTGCTTCTATGTCTTTACGAGCTGAGTTGGGAATAAGCCGTAACTCATACATCTCTGCGAGCTAGGCTGAGAATAAGCCTCAGCTCCTATATCTCTAAGAGCTGGGCTATAACAAGTTATAGCTCCTACATCTTCGCGAGCTGGGCTGAGAACGGGCCTTAGCTCCTATGTCTGCAAGAGCTGGGCTGGAATAAGCTGTAGCTCCTACATCTTCGCGAGCTAGGATGAAAACAGCCCTCAGCTCCTATGTCTCCAAAAGCTGGGTTGAGCAAGCTGTAGCTCCTACATCTTCGCGAGCTGGGCTAAAAACAGACCTCAGCTCCTATGTCTCCAAGAGCTGGGCTAGAACAAGCTGTAGCTCCTACATCTCCGCGAGCTGGGCTGAGAATAGGCCTCAGTTCCTATGTGTCCAAGAGCTGAGATGGAACAAACTGTAGCTCCTACATCTTTATGAGCTAGGCTAGGATCAAGTTGTAGCTCTTATATCTCTGCAAGCTGGGCTGAGAACAGGCCTCAGCTTATGTGCCTCTTCGAGCTGGATTGGGAACATGCCATATCTCTTACATCTCTGCAACCTAGACTGAGAATTAGCCTCCACTCTTACATCTCCACAAGCTAATCTGAGAGGAAGGCGCAAAGCAAGAAATAGCTTCCAACGCCTTCGGCTTCACCTCAGCCATTAGAAGCTAGGGGACCTCTGTTATGGAAGAAAATACAACTGGACACGTGGTGAAAAGTAAGCCCTCGAAAGTCTAAATCGGCTCACTGCTAGGTAACCCATCTCGCACCCACCTCGAGTCCACCTCAAGGTAGGATGTGGTACAAGCCCTGCTCGTTGTGGCTAGGTAAGACCCACTGTGAGCCAGGCTCCCCGCTGAGTATTGCCAATGTATTTGTTATTTGAGCAAATAGGTAAAACCCACTGTGAGCTGGGTTCCCCACTAAGTATCGCCAACAAACTCTCCATTTGCTAATATTGCCCCACGTGACCATATACCGTGGCACGAATAGGAATACCCATGTGACCATATGCTTGTGGCCCGTGTGAAAATGTCCATGTGACTATATACCGCAGAACATGTGAAAAAGCATGACTGTATACCGTAGCACGCATAAATAGACGAGAAACATAACTTCATTTCTCCATTGAGCCTCGGAACGGCTAGGCTCACCTCCAATAAACGAGCTTTGCCCTCCTAAGCAAGAAAGGTAAAATACTTAGCTGCCCTAAACAAGTGGGACGCCCAGTTGATCAAGCACCTAGGTGCGCGAAAGCCCACCTCATTGCACCCCAAAAGAATCCTTAAAGTAGCCCAACACAAAAGAAAATATCTTGTGAGGACCACTTCAAAGGCAGGAGACAGCACCTGGTCTTGGCAGTAGCCAAGCTGGTACTAGTGTAGATCTTGCCTGACACTATGCAAACAGTGTGCAGAGCCGAGGTAGGGGACCATGTGCCAACTCGGCGAGTGAAGTTACGCCACTTGTCCGCCAAGGTACATAGCAATTTCCTTGGCTAATAGAAAGTCGACACGTGTCCAATGAGCTTGGATAAGGGATAGCTCACTAACCATAGCTTGCCATATGGCAATTGAGTTGGGCGACCAAGAAACAATAGGAGAGAGACACATGGAAAGGTGAACACCCTTAAATTATGGCAAAGTAAGCCATCCAATCAGGTATAAGCATTCCTTTATTTCATATAAAAAATGTAGTTTTCTCATTTTCACACAAGACAAGTCATTTTTTCTATGGACAAGATTCCTAGGAGAATGGCTCTCTTCCCAAAATGGATTCCTTCTTTTCTTCTCCTACATACACAGCCTCCATAGCCTAAATCTACATGAAAACACACAAAAACCTAGGAAAAATCCCACTGTTCACCCTATTGAATCTCCATCTACCTGATTTATGACCTGGGCAAAATCTTCTCTTTGTGCTTCTTCCTCATCACCTTAACATACCTTTAATTTTCTCTGTTTAGAGGGATATACTCAAGCCCTCGTTCTTTTTCTCTCAGACCTGAGGCTAAGTTAGGCATCGGAGAGGGGTTACTGAAGAGGCGACTCCTGTCTGAGCCCTACTTTGTTTCGTAGAAGATCACGGACCAGCTCGATGGAATCCTCAAGTTGAGACAGTTCGGGCGTGAAAGAAGGTGGCTAGTTGAGAGACGGGCAGTAAGTGAAGTGTCACTGTAGGGACCTTGAGAGGATTCAAAGTGATCGGAGTTAACCTGGGAGTTGGGAGGTGGATTAAGGTAGTGAGCTAGGAGGTGGACTGAGGTAGTGAGCTAGGAGGTGGACTGAGGTAGTAAGTTGGGAGGTGGATCGAGGCAGTGAGCGGGGAGGTAGATAGACTCGGGTATTGTACGGGTATTTGGGCAGTGAAGTAGCAAGGTGGTCCTTGGTGGTGTGGGATTGCAGAATTGGCTTATACGGGCAAGCTTAACTCGAGCCACTTGGCCACATCGGATGCATTATTTCTATTCTTTCATGTGGATACGGGGTTTACGAAAATCGTGCATCAAAAGTGGCGCCGTCTGCGGGGACCTGTATAAAAAGCCCTACCATAACATACATGCTCTCCAAATGAGTTACATGCTAGTATCCAAAGCTTCGAGAAATTGTGGTCGAGAACACACCCGAGAGCCCAGCTCCAAAAAAGGCTCTCTTCCCAAAAAACAGATTCCCTCTATTTTTTTCCCATATACACGACCTCCATAGCCAAAAACTACATAAACACACACAAAAACCCAGAAAAAACCATACTGTTCACCCCCTTGAATCTTCGCCTACCTGATTCGTGACCTGGGTAAGATCTTCTCCTTGTGCTGCTTCCTCATTACCTTGGCATACTTTTGATTTACTTTATTTAGAGGGACATACACTCGCCCTCACCCTTTTCCTCTATGTCTTGAGGCTAACTTAGGCATCGGAAAGGGATCGCCGAAGAGGCGACTCCTGTCTGAGCCTTGCTCCATTTTACAGAAAGTCGCGGACCAGCTCGGTGAAATCGTTGGGTTGAGAGTGTTCAAGCATGAAAGGAGATGGGTTGGATAGTTATTTGAGGAATGGGCAGTAAGTATAGTGTCACTTGAGGGATCTCGAGAAGTTTTGGAGTCATCGGAGTTGAGTTAAGAGCTGGGAGGTGGTCTGAGGAGTGAGCTGGGAGGTAGTCTGGGGCAGTGAACTAGGAGGTGATATGAGGAGTGAGCGGGAATGTGATCTAAGGCAGTGAATTGGGAGGTGGTCTGAGGCAGTGAGCTAGGAGGTAGTCTAAGGCAGTAAGGTGAAAGTGATCTGAGGCAGTGAGTTGGTAGGTGATCTGAGGCAGTGAACTGGGAGGTGGTCTGAGGTAGTGAGCTGGGAGGTGAGAGGTGGATAGACTTGGACATTGTGTGGGTATTTGGACAGTGAAGCAACAGGTGGTTTCTAGTGGTTTGGGATTGCGGACTTCCTCTCAGGACTTGAGACTAACTTAGGCATCGGAGAGGGGTCGCCGAAGAGACAACTTCTGTCTAAGCCCTGCTCTGTTTTGCAGAAAGTCGCGGACCAGCTCGGTGAAATCCTTGGGTTGAGAGTGTTCAGGCATAAAAGGAGGTGGGCTGGATAGTTATTTGATAAACGGGCAGTAAGTATAGTGTCGCTTGACGGGTCTTGGGAAGTTTCGGAGTCATCGAAATTAAGCTGGGAGCTGGGAGGTGGTCTTAGGCAGTGAGCTGGGAAGTAGTTTGAGGTAGTAAGCTGGGAGGTGGTTTGAGGCAGTGAGCGAAGAGGTGAGCAGACTTGGACATTGTGTGGGTAATTAGATAGTGAAGCAGTAGGGTGGTCTTTGGTGGTTTGGGATTGCGGACTTGGCTCGTATTTGCACGCTTTACTCGAGCCACTCGGCCGCCTCGGATGCATCTATTCTTTTTTTTTTTTTTTGTATAGGTGCAGGATTTGCAAAATCGTGCATCAACAATACTCAAAAATCGTATTTGATTAATTCAAAGACATGATGACTCATATACCCACTTTTCATGGAGGAAAGCAAAAAGTCAAGTTTTAGTTGCCCAAAATTTGGTTTGAGTGGAGACAAGTGGAATACAGCTTTTCTTTAATAAGGGGGAGTGAATTTTGGAGTGTTTTTGGAAGACAAAATGGGCAAGTGAAAGAAGAGAAGGGGAGAACGAAAGGGCAAGCTTTTTGTTCACCATTTTGGGGGATTATGGAAGCTTGAAGAAAGAAGGGAAGGAAGAGGAAGACAATTTGAAGCTTGTTGGAGGCTGAAATCCTTGATCTACATAGAGTTTTTCTTCCTCAACTCTTCTCTTTCTGAAATTTTCATTATGGTTTTCAATTTAATTAGTAGTGTGTTATAATTTCACTATGAACTAATCTCTCTTAACTAGGATAAAGATGTAACTTAGTTAAGAATATCAATTTCCAAAATTTGTGTTGTTTATAATTTATTGTTCATTATTGTGCTTAATGCTTTCAAATATTTGACCAATATTTGAATGATTTGTGAACTATATTGATTTAAGAAGTAATTTATGTGTTTTGATTATGTAATGAACACAATAAATTACATGTTAAATTGAAATATACTATTACGATTCATATAGAATTAAGATAATTATCATTATGCTTAATGAACTTTCATATATTTTATTTTACATAAAGATATAACGAATTAATATGTGTAAATATTTTTAGTATATCTTGAAATAGAATATCAAATAAATTAGAATAATTTTCTTTCAATATTAATAACAAATTGAAACAGTACAATTCAATAAATTGAATTCAATTAATTATGATAAAATCTACTGCCTTAGTATTTTAATCAAATAAAATTTACAATTTTATTTTATTAGTTAAATTTAAATTTCTGCAATTTCTTATTAATCAAAATATATTAATTGAATTCTTCAAATAAATTTAAGATTAATTATTTTTTATAATTAACAATTTAATTAATTATTATGAAAACGATACTTGACTTATCATATATTATTTGTTAACGATAATGTGGACTTGTGTTTAATATGAAAATCCACAACATACTTCAACAAATCCTAGCATATTAAAGCAATAAGTTTAAACTACTTCACTAACACAAATCCAAATAAGTAAAAGAAGAATTATCTGAATAAAAACTTAAATAACCTACCAAACATCATCATAATTAAATGGACAAAAATTTTAGAAGTTTACTTAACAGAATTTAATCTTATATTGTCCTACATCAACAATGGTTCATGATAAATAACTGCGAACTCTGTTTCCATTGCCAAATGAACTTATAGATACATCTATCTTGAATATGAGAGTGCCCTTTACAAAGCTTTTCTTTGCTACTTCCACTAGCACTTTTTTGCCTACTATCATCTACTACGGCAAAAAAGGATCCAGTAGAAGTAGCAAAAAGAAGCATGGGAAAAAGGTACAATCTTCTATATTTAAAGAAACGACTACAAGAAAGAATGAAAGTGAAAACGAAAAATGTCAATTACAAAAGCAAATGGACTTCTTGCATTATGTAGCCCTCTTTGTCTGCCGTCTCCGTAAAGAATTTACAGTTATAGAAAGATTAAAATTTCAAAAACTATATAGCCTTCCCCAATGGAGCATTGCCACCACCGTCAAGAGTAGCAAAATTCATCATGAAACTAATAAGTCAAATGTCCAACAAATCAAACTTGATTAGTGTTGTCAAGGAGGGTCAACTCTAATACTTTGGACAGAAAAGGAACCAGATATTTACATTTTACTGGGGAGAAGGGTTATGAAGTACCATATTGTAACCATTTTGCCTGATAGCTTTTTGCTCTTGCAGGGGCAATGATCTCAAGAGCACCAAGAACACATTTGCGATATGAGAAGTCCTCAATTGTTCCATCTGCTCTCAACAATGAAAAGCAACGTGTATTTTGATGTTTAGGGTGATATGTAACCTGAAACGGATGGTAAGGAAGTATTATGATATCTTGTGGCATTTTTTACATAACTATAATGCTAAATTACAAACATTTTTACAAAGAGACTTTCGTAAGATGACATGAAAGTACAATTGATATGCAGCATCTCTGGTTTAATAATAAAAAAATCTAACTACATTCATTCTGTAACCACCCATGTGCTCTGGCACCAATCATATAAGCAATAATCACTAAAAAAAGAAAAAATTTACATCTGAAGAGTTTTGTAGGATCAATTTGTTAAATGCAACTAAAAATAGTCATTTAATTTATAAAACCTTTTGACCCGAATCCCCATTTCACATCCTAAATGAGCATGTCCTCAAGAAGTTCTAAAGCGATTTACACTGCAGCCGTTCATTGATATCCAAACTATTCATAGATAGCAGAAAAAACAAAGTTCAGGCGGGTTTTAGTTGAATATCCTCTCAGCGTATTAAGATGCATAAAACATTACAATGTACTCCATATATTCTGTCAGTCTGTCAACATAAGATGTCGTATTTTTAGTAATAACCAACAGGCTATGCTACTGGAAGACAATATATAATAAATCATCAGAACAAGTAACCGAAAGCATCCAACACATCCGCTGAATCAACATCTTAAACACTCTTCAAAGAAACATTGCTAAATTAGTAGCCACTACAAGTAACTGCCCTCTGCATTAACAAAAGGAACCACATAAAGGAAAATAATAGTGTCTATTGGCTCTCAGAACTCACTGCTCAAAAATCAACAAATATTTGCAAACTAAAGGGTAATCAGGTAGCTTTTCATAAGAACTAAACATAATGTTGCAGGGTTCTGCCCAACCTATACTAAATGTATCCCAACAACTTTGATCCCTACAATTTACAACTTCTAAATAATGCAATTAAACTGTCAAAACTTAAAGCAGAAGAAAAAGAAAAATGGTGAAAAAAGTGCTATCAGAAATACAAAGTCTGATAACACTGCTTCAATTTTAAATGGACAACCAACTTCATACAACTATTATTTATGATGCAAACATGCAATTTGAATGTAACATATGTTAAGTTTACTGATCCTATAGGTCAAGTCAACCAGTCAGAACATCTAGAAACCCGATAAAATTTACTAAGTCTGCATATGAGGATACATGCTCTATAACCACTTCCTACCACATACCTTTATTTCCTGGGGGCCAGCTCCAAACTTTTCATCTCCGTGAGGATGAAAATATAAAGCTGATATTACCTTATTTTCATCTGTTTCACTTAACCTCTGACCGACTGGATACCTATATTCATAGCAGCCACAGATTTTTATTAAAAGAGAGAAAGAAAACCTACTTACTTTTACAGCAAAAGAAAAATTCATTTGAATTCACACAACTAAAGCAATTACATGGAGGGGGGAACGTGAAAGATAATCACACACTTGGTCATTTGGGAAATTGGCAAAGAAGTATATTAATGTGGGCAAGCAAACTATCGACATTGCTATAATTCAGTGTGTTGATACAAGTATGTTTTGTAGATAAGCACTCAAGCATGCATAAATGTATTATATTGTCAACATTTCAAATTGGTGTAATGTGGAAATGCCACATCATCTTGTCAATTAATATTAAGACTTCAGCATACACGATAATGCATGAAAAAGAATCATAAGCATCTCATGATGGCAAATGAACTAAAATGAAGGACGTGTACAAAGTTTAGTCAAATAAGGCATGTCATCAATTCAAGAAGACTGAAGAGCTGATAATCAATTTCCTATAATAAAAAGATATTTACTGACACAAAGATGAGAGGACGAGGAATTTGGCAATCAGCTCTCCATCTCCAAGTGTGTTTGTGTTCATATTGGTCAAAGCAGGGAACCAAACCAAATAGTTCTCCACAACATCCAAAGGCCTTTTCAGAATTTCCTAATTGAGTTCACTAAGAATTTACACAACAGCATCATAACACTAGTGGACTGCCCTCCACTGAGATCTTTAGTAATTAATTCCTGAAAGCCCTAGAGAGGGCCTGAGAATTTCTCCACTGACTTCACGTTATAACAGGATCATGATGCTGATAGAGTGTCCTCTAAGATCTTTAATAGTTAATTCCTGAAAGCCCTAGAGAAGGCTTGCTAACAAATATATAACTGCTTAGATTGACCCACACAAAAGCTCAGAAGAGGTATTTAACCATCCATCTCACATGTTTTATCATTCTCTCTAAGGCCAAATCATACAGTTAGGTAACATCCCAAAATTAGTTAATATTTAAGTTTTTATATACTTATTCACAAAATTAGGTTTTTGTCTCTGGTTAAAACATCTGTTTTCACAGTAATATGTTGGCAGAAAAAAAGGAGATTCTTAATATGAAGGAAAGAGAAACAATACTGGGTTAAATTCTACAAACCAGTGCACAGAAACTGCCAATAGTGACCAGGATAGAGAAACCACAGTACCATTACTAAAAGCTATTATACCACACAATTGCTGCATGCATGTCCAGTCATTATGTTAACTTCTGGACTGGTTAAACATTTATCAGCTAAAATAATTTCCATGGAAGATAATGCACACTTAAAACATGAGATTAAAATCATGTATGAGATAGAGAATACCTACTACCAGACATTATAAAGTAATCCATTTGAATTGTATTGTCTGATTCATGATCCTCTAATATAAGGTGTCATTCCATATCCCAATAGTACAATAAGAGCATCACAATTTAAATCAAAAAATGCTGCAAAAATACAAAAAGAAAACAAAACCTTGCTCATGAAACATCAATAAATACCAACTAAAACATTGAACAGAGCAACTAGAAAATCACTGAACGGACTTACTTGTGCAATATATTCTTCAATGCACGAGAGAGCTTCTGGATATCGTTCAATGTCAAAAAACTACTCAATAGTGACCTTGATATGATTTTCTTTAGTTCTTTAGATGCAGAACCACCAAATGCATATGCAAACTGGGCACCGTATTTGTCAGAAATATGACCTCTCGTATTGCATACTTCAAATTTTACGGTCGGCTTAAAATTGACTGGCTTGCCCAGGAGATTATATACATCCACTGGCTCGTCAAGTGTGTGTCCCTGATGAATTGATGCAACAGAAGAGATTAGAATGTTTAAAGAAAAAAATTTAATAGCCATGCAATAAAGTCAACCCTTACTTCCCACAACAACAAAATAGACAAAAAATTTAATCAGAAGAAAGAAAGAAAAAACCAATACATGGAAAAAAAAAAAAAGTTGGCCGAAGGGTGAAAGCATTACCCAAAAAGACAAGAGAGAGATGTCAAAATTTATGCACCACTAATCTTAGCAAGAATAACAAAAATCTACCTCCCCGGAATATATAATATCAAAGTGTCCACCAGTGCCCACAGGAGGGACCTTTCCCCACGCTAATGCATCTATACTGCCCTGAAGATTATCCACAACTCCTGCCTTTGCAGCTTTAATAAAGCAAGCACCAGGATTCTGTAACAACATCAGAAACTTGAATATAAACTACATGACTCAACAAAACATCTTTAATATCACAAATCAACATATCCTCAAAACAGAAAAATAATGTTGCATGGAACTAACAGAAAAGAATGCTTGCACAAGTGGTGATGATACAGATGCATGTTCCCGTTGTTGAGCTATGCCTTTCGGAGTTAAACCGACAAACTCTCCCGTAGCTGACAGACTATTTGCGACAAGAAGCAGATGCTCAGGAAGTATGGTCTTGCCAGTGTCAGATATTGCAGACTCCAAATTCTGCATTTATAATTTCACAATGGCACTTAAAAGGTTGCTACAAATTTTCATACATGGGCCAAAAAATGAAAAAGAAAAGAAGAATCAAAGACTAACATACATTGAGAAAAATTTTTAACCCAGCATCGATACCATAGGCCAAACAGAAACTATGAATGTTATCTGGATGACTGCGTGTCCAGTCGATCATACGCATTATCTGAAGGCAATTATTCATAAGTACACCCCACAAAATTGTTCTAGAACAGTCTCTAGACATAGAAACCCTCAAGTAGAGTTCACCAAAAGAATCATCATGCCATTTTGATGCTTTTGGTCCATCTTTCCATAAAATATCCACCTTCTTTATCTCCTGGAATCCTAAAACGTATGGTAGAAATCCAGAAAACAAGACAGAATATCAACAATCTTAAAATAACATATATGGAGCACCTAATGGCAAGGAATTTGAGAACTTTTAATAGTTTAATACAGCCCTTTTCTGTAGAGAAACTTGCATCCCAGAACAATTACAAGATTCCAAGAGTTATATGTGAAATAAAAATTCATAGGTTAATATGTTAGACACAGAAAATATTATACTACAACTCAATTTATTACATGTATATGGACAAGTTTTTAAAGGCAAAAAACATTTCACACTGTTTCCTACTGCAAATGAGAAAAATTCAATAGATTAATTTTAGACAAAGGAAATATGATACAGTTCAATTTAATCGACATCCTAAATTGAAGTGATGAGATCAAAGAGAGGGAAAACAAGTTCTCAAAGATAACTGGCTCCTCATTTCCTTCATAATTGATGTAAAAATCAGAACAATTAAACTGGCTAAATTCATGGTGTGCGTGCATATCTGTCATAAAGCAATGTCAAATTCCTCAAATTCAAGCATAAAGTTGATGAAAATTCAAGGCCCAAATTAAAGCAATATCAACAAGGCATAGGCAACTACAAATGATAAACAGAAAAGAAATGAATCAATATCTTATCAATTATCGAATTCAAAAAACTTTATGGTAAAGCAGCAAAAATACAGACATGCAGAATACTACCAACCTTTGACTACTGTTCTCAGAAGGAAAGGTATCAGCGAATTTCGAATCATATCCAATTCTATGAACTTCCTAGAGCTTTCAACTATCATAACAGAGATGCATAATGTATCATGGCATTCATTCTGCGGGTCGATTGAAGAACACTCCCTGCAATTTAATTAGCTAAATTAAAATGGATGGTCAAGTTCCAGTCTAGAATACTAGTGGACCCGATTGCAGTTGAAAGGAACTGTCTCCTACTAATGCATGTAAATTTTCAAATTCCAACATCTTAAAAATGATGCCACAATGCTAGAATTGGAACGGTAAAAGTATGATTCGTACCAGAAGTATAAATATAAATGCTAACATGTAAAAGAGTAACACAAAAAGAAAATTGAGATTGACATAGTTATAACACATCTTGCTTCCACAATTCATGATGCATAATGCATTATGGAGTCACTTTGGCAAAAAGAAGTGAGAAGACTTCTTAAGTGAATATTTATGGGTTCTTTTAAAGTCAAAATAGCAATTAGGGTGCTATTAACTAAGTCATTCTTGGAACCCAATTCAGAATATTGTTGCAAGAGATAAAAGTGATTTTAAAAAACTAAAAGTCTTTAAATATCTAATAAAAATTTTCGAAAACAACTTTTGGCGAATCACCCCATCTTACAATAGATTTTAAAAAGCACGGCAAGAACTGCTTTTCCAAACCTAATTTTGAAAAGTTTTAAAATTAAAATTAGACTTATTTAGTTCTACTAGGTCTTATGTTATTAAGTATATTTCTAATTTAAGTATTTGGTTTTCCTGGTCTGTTAAGGATTCCTAATGTACGTTATTTTATTATTTTAGCCTATATAAAAGCACTTCCATATACCTAGTTGATAATTCAAGTAAGATTCAATACAGTATCAAACATGTTCGATCTTGATTTTGATCTTAGTTTTAAGAGTCGTTTTAAGCGATAATGTACTAACCTATGAGGTGGTTACTGAGCATTATCTAGTTTTCAACTCAAAAAGGGGGGGAAAAGGGCTAATTCAAGCTATAGTATTGTTTGCGTGTACTGTTTTGGGATACTCTTCCCTGGTACTGTAGGTAGGTACTGTTCAAAGCTTCCTGATATGGCTGCTCTTTTCATCTACAGCTATAGTATTGTTTGCGTGTACTGTTTTGGGATACTCTTCCCTGGTACTGTAGGCAGGTACTGTTCAAAGCTTCCTGATATGGCTGCTCTTTTCATCTACTACTCGACTATGGTTGGCACTACCACTCTTCGCCTATGGAAGTCATTACTATTCTTCGCCTACGAAACACTACTATTCTTCACCTGCAGAAGGCATTACTACTACTCGCCTATGGAAGACACGATTAGTACTCTTCGCCTATGGAAGGCATTCCTAGTACTCATGGAAGGCACTACTTGGTTTTCTCCTATTCTTCGATTGCTTCAGACACCGCTACTGATTTGGGATTTTCTTTCAATTGCATTTACTTCCAGACTCAAGCTTGCTCTACCATCTTGAGTTTGAGGACGAGCATTAGAATTAAAATTAGACTTATTTAGTTTTACTAGGCTTAGTGTTGTTAAGGATATTTCTAATTTAAGTATTATAGTCTTTCCCAGTATGCTAAGAATTCTTATACTTAATTGATAATTTAAGTGAGATTCAAAATAATTTTATTTCTATAACAAAATGCGGTACCATCTTTAAATATAATGCCAAATATATCTATCTTAAATTACAAGAGTCCAAAATTTATCGTAAAATAATTATTCAATTTCAACATTACATAGAAAATAAAATGGTTAAAACCTCAATTTTTTTCTTTTCATCACTTTTATACCATTTTTATTTACTTTTGAAACTAATAATAAAAAACTATTTTAATCTAGCATATTTATGTTATATTATATATATACATATATCATAGATAAATACTTAAAATTAAATTTGATCTATAAGTATCTACATTTTAGTAATTTGTATCACTATAATATTCTAACAATAGAATTTACCAAATGCACAAAAACTGCATTTAAAACTCTTAACACTTTTAAAGAGACAAGCCAAAAAAATGAAAAGATAACGAGTAAATTACGATACGATATATACAAATAAAAAATGTTCGGAGGAACTAAGGTCATAGGCAGATGTAAGTTTCAAACATAGAACAATCACAAAATCTAAATATATCCTGCCTGATTTCTAGAAGATGTAAGGAATTGATGGGTTCAAAAGCTGCTAGCCTGAGATTACATATGCACATTTGGTAATAGTCATTTTTAGGTTAAAAATGAGAACTAAATTCCAGGCAGAAAGCTAAGCAGTAATGCCTTCTACCATCATGTTTAGAAATTGCTTTATAACGACTTCTAATAGAGAAAATACACTATCTTTATAGCTCATATCATATAAATTTCTACCAGTTCTCTTTTCAATCAAGAGTTTGAATGCATTTATAATACTGGTAACTATAGTTGCACAAATGTTGAGTAACTTCCTCCTGCAGAAGCGACTGAATTGCATGGTGATAGGATAGAAGCAACTTACTTGTTTGATATGTGCAATTCAGAAACACCAACTTTTGATTCTGTTCTTACAAAGCTTGTCTGCTTGTACAGGGAAGCAATAATGGAATTTGCATTCAATCTTGTCCTCTTCATGATTTCCTGGAAAGCACACAGATTTCTAGCAGAAAATAAGACAGGCATATAAAAGATATGTAACCTGACATTGTACTACCTTGCGCACATGAAAATGGCATATCCAAGGACTGAAACGCATCTTGCTGCAGCTCTGTGGAGAGTAGCTAGTACCCACAGAAGTCATCAATCAGCATCAGATCCCAACTTTACAATTATGGTCAATCTAAAACCAAGAGAGACTAGGAAACAATAAGAAAATAGGGAGTAGATGCTGACATTATCATGGCAGTAGAAACAATATCCGAAAACATTAGGCATTCCAAATGGTGCTTGACTTCTAGAGCTGCATATTCAAAACCATGCCTCCTCTTTCCCAGTTTCTTGGATAAATATAGAGTCATAGTTTGGTCGGCATTGCTTTTTTTGGAACCGCATTCCAGTACATTCTGTACAATTTTATCAAATAACAGAACTTGTAAGGCCCTCAGAGCAGATAGCGAACTTAATTCACTCAGCCAACTAATCTGATACCCCATCAATTATTGAGATCTCATTAACACAAATATGCACAGAATCTTGACAGGAACAAAGTAAAGAAGGCCTGGGGACCGGGAACAGCTTCCTTTGACAAAATAAGACCATAACATATTAGTCTGTAAATTATTATATAACTTAAGTTGCCAATATGTTTGAATCATTGTGGCACATGAGGCAAAGTTGAAAGGAACCTAATGTTCATATCCTTTTGAACATCATTGATGCATAAAGTAGTCAATGCTACTCCAAACATAACTCCATCATGCTTTTGTCTATTACTATCTGAAGCTCAAAAAAGGCTTGTGCAAAAATAAGGAGCAACTAATTTTAACTATAAAAGAGACTATCTCTCTCTCCCTCTCTCTTCGTTTGCAGGGATGGGACAACATTCTTTTATCACTCAAAGCAAAGCTGAAAGAAAAGTAATTACCATATCCTTTGAACATGGTTACTGATACTTTATTTTTAAGCGCGTGTGTGTGTGTGGGTATATATATATATATACATACTAAAGCAATAAAAAATAACTAATTACATAATTGTTTTAATTCGGGGAATTCTGGGATCGGCAGGGAGAGGGATGGCAATCCCCAACCCGTCCCAGGCTTATTCCATCTCAATCACAAAGGTGAATTTCCACACACATACACATATTCAGCAATACATAGACTTGAGTTCTCACATAGGGAGGAGGATAGAAAGAGAATGAACCTTTAGATTTAGCAGTGGTGAAGTTTCAAGTAGACTAATTGGTTGATCCAAAGCACTATAGGCAGCTTCAGAGATGGCACATGCTGCAAGTGAACCAACAGGTTGGCCAGCTACCCCACCCACTGGAGCAGATGTCCCCTCATTACTATAAGAGAATTGAACAAGCTGATTGCCATAAGCATTTCTCACTGTTCCATCATATGCGGTGTACAAATCACGCATGAAGAACATAAGCTTTCGATTTAAAGTCCCAGGAAGATCAGCATTGTCACTGAAAGAACTATCTCGACTTGTTACTGAATGAACAAAACATTCCAAGGGATTCAGTCCTGTCAAGAAGGAATTTTTTACCACAGCAGATGGTATATAACACTTGGCAAATTCAGCAGCATCACCAGCCTTTAGACTGTTCCATGCAGTACAAGAGAGTTTGTTTGGAAATCTGAATGACAATGGGGCCAACGAATGTTGCAGGCCAACACACAAGCTGTGCTGGACTAGCTTCAGCAAATTACCCTTACTTCCTGCCTTAAACATAGCCAGCAATGAGTTGTCCTTTCTTGCATGCTTATATGCTAAATTCTGAATATCCCAGAACACTTGCTTAAAAGCATCAACAGAAGCTTGACTGAGCGCAGCTGATCTCTGCTTCTCATAAGACAAGTGCTGCATGTCAAAACCCATGGCATTGCCATTATCTTCAGCACTCATAAGAAAATCTTGAGACGAATTTACCATCAGCTGTTTAAAGTTACAAGTGTCCTGTGCTTCTTGCAAACCATAAAAAATTTCTTCCATCATAATATTGCGGGAGCATGAGTCAGAAGAGAGATACAAGTCTGAGAGTGAAACACTCAGGCCCCTCATTGATAACCACTCACAAAGAACTTCCTGGGCAGCATACAGGAAGTCAAGCACTTTATCCTGACAGTGCTTTGTAAGACGTTGAAAGAGGTTGTCATCATAGTCACGCAGCCAAGTAGATCCCTCAGAAGATAGAAGCTCCCCGCCACTGATATGAACACCTTTCGAAGGAAACATATACTCAAAATCAGGAGGCAGGAGCATGCTGAACAATTGCTTACCAGTCCAAACACCACTGTTAAGTGAAGGCGCTTTTATAATTGCCGGAGAAAGCAATCGATGAGGGCAGAACATTTGCAATTGCTGCATTTGCAAAAGGCTCAAGAAAACACCATCTTCTATGACTAAATGAGCAGCAGTCAAACTATCTTGACAAAGTGAAAGCAAGTTCCTACCGCTCTGCTGATTAGTTAACTGCCTATCCAAAGCTACAAGGTCAGTGAGCTCTGCTCGGGCATCAATTGATTGAGGAATATACCCATGAAGGCAATCACCATCAAAGTCACCATGAAAAGGGGAACAACAAAGTGGATTTAATGTAACCACCGAGCTTACTGGAAGAACCTTAACTGATAGAGCAATGACAGAGTGTACATGTATAGAAGGTGGCCTATTGATCAATACAATATCTCCATCACTTAGGGGCCTATAAATGGTGTCTCCTAAATGGAGTGCATCAACACGTCGAACACGTACCAGGCTACCCTTTCTACAAACATAAAGCTCCCCCTTCTCAAGAAGACGTAAGCTACAGCACGCATTTAACCTTTCCCAGTTCCAAGTGGTCAAATGCTCAGTAATCTGTAACCTCTCTGCAATATGACAGGGTATACCAATTTCTCTCAGGTTAATATTAGGGTCACCAGTTACAACCATGCGGAAACAATGATCATTTCGCTTCCCAAGAACAACATCTTTGACCCATCTTAAACCGGAGCTGTTGGAAACATCAATATTTTTCTTTTGCCGGACTTCAGCAGAATCTTTTCTTGATGACTTGTCTAATTGAAGCTGCATAGATTTTTACAAACATAAGAAAAAAAGCATTTTTAAATGAGAAAAAAACATTGACTTGAAAAAAGAAAGCATAAGAATCTGTTAAACTTGCCTTCGAAATCTTTAAGCAGTCATGAACAAGAGAACTCAATTCACTAGGTCTCCCTCTGAAATCAACCATTTTCCTATAGGCCCTGGTCCGTTCATCCTACAGCAGTTACTCAAATGCACGCATTACATGAGAAAAGAAAAGAGGAACTCACGCCCACGGTTATGTCTTAACACATTCATATCAAATAAAACAAGAAAAGTAGTGAAGGCAAAAAAACTTACAAAAATCAATTTCTTTCCATTTGAAAATGCACGAACAACTTCTGTCACACGGTGATTATTTGGCGTTACAGGGAAACAATTAAGGAAAAGTGCATCTTTCCTTGGAATAAACTTTTCAATGAATCTTTGATCAACATCTTTCAACAGAAAACGCACCTACGTACAAGAAAGTGAACATCGTAAGACCATTGGGTCAGCAGAGCAAGATAAGGATGACCCCTAGGATAACAACCATAGATGGAAAGGGCTTATCTAATTGGAAAGAAACAAAAAGCAAATGTAGAATTAACTGATTCAAGTTCCCAAAGCCTATCACACGAATGTTTTCAAAAATAGAAAAAATACAAATCTCCCATTAGATCTTCTATACGTTGTTGGATTCTTACATACAAGTTCACGGCCCTTAAGTTTAATGCTAAATGAACATGGTATCAAAACCGGATCAACCAATCAGTCTCGTGTTTCAATCCCTTCATTGTACCAATTGAAGCACATAAATCATGTGTGCATTTGTTGTAGTGTTTGTATCTTTGGTTTGATGAATTCCAAGGCTCACAAATAAGGAAGCAAGCTTCAGTACTATTCTTGGACCCTGACCTATAATCTACATTTTTAGTGGAAACTTGGACATTTCTAAATTCACTATTAAAACTACAGTTAGCAGAGAATTAATTTATTTGCCAGACATTTAAGCTTCTCCCTCCAGAAATCTCTACAATAATAATAAATTTCATCATTATAAAAACTTTTAAGAGATGGAATAGCTTTGGTCAATAATCAAAAGACGTCATGGAGGAAGTAACTCCAGATAAACCCATAAGCATTCTAGGCATACGCACTTTCAATACTAAAGTTATCAAATTTGGGCAACTAATTGTAATGAATATAAAATACCCCATCATTTAGAAAATCATTGAAGTACAGGAACAAGCATGGCTGCATCATAGAAGAAAAGGGAATAATTCTCTAATCCCTCCTTCCATTCCACCGGCCCGATTCATAAATGAAATGGCAGTTACCTCTTCACTAAAAATGGCTTCTCAAAACACTTACAAGATTGGCCCTCAACCTAAGTATATCAAAAGGTTTCCCACCTTATTGAAAAATTCTGAGAAAGATAAAGACTGACACATTGATATGATAGTGGAAATTGCATCCAACAAAAAAACTATTACAAGTATGCAGCAATTCAGATTTGGCCCGGGGGGTGCAGGCTGGTGGGGAGAGTGCCTTAGGTGTGGAAACCTCAAAAAAAAAAGACTATTTGAAAGCATCAAAACATTTATCTACCATTTTAATGTTATCAAGAGTCTAAAAGATATATGTTGGCCATCACTAAATACCACAGAGAATAACAATCACGTGAGAGAGAATACGTCAATCTTATAATTAAGAGGCACAGTAACCTGTATTTAACGGAAACATTTGCATTGGCAACAACATAAACACAAATATCACCAATATAGTTAGAATAGGCAAAAACATAACAATACAAATATATCATGCTATATTATAAACAAAATAGGCCTACATGACTTTGGAATTTTCTACAATAGCACTCGGAATGATATTTTATTAACATAAAATAATGACTTTTGCAGTAAAGGAGATCAAGCAGCCCAAAACTAAACCATCAGGTACAAAACCAAAAAACAACAGAAAAGGAAAGAAAGAAGAGTTAGTGCTATAATTGCCTAAACCTAGATATGAGACTGTCATTTGGATGAACATATTCAACAGACATTAAACCTCATAGCAGTCAGGCTCTGTCCAAAACTCAAAAAACACAACAGCTGTAAAATATACACTCCTTCAGGTCCCATAGAATGATTTCCGAAGAAATCATGTTAAAACAGCCAATAAAAATGTATAGTCACATTAATGGAGGAAAAAATCACAAAGACAATGCTACCTGGGCATGTGATAAAACCTTTCTGTTTGATTTCACACTATTTTCTTCTTGTTGTGCATCTTTCAGAATAAAATCCCAGTAATCATCAGCCAACTTTTGATACTTCTTTGGGGGCTTTTCATCTATTTCGACTATGATAGCAGTATTCCTTGAGAGGTCTTTAGGTGAAACTTTAAATTTCATTCTTGGGTACCAAGCTACAGAATTTCTCTGTTCATCGGACACATAAAACTTTCATGAGTCCACAAGGAGTAAAAAGGAAGAAGATAAATAAGAAGAACCAAAAAACTTACATCACAATATCTGCAATCCCTTGTCTGTTGTTCTTTACGTAAAGAACCAGCCCCCTGGGACATGCATGATAAGAACAATCAGAAAATCTTCAACAATAAAATCACCAATGCCGCTGATATGGCTACTTATAACCAAATTAAACACTATGATGGTGCGAGACAACAATACTTCATCATAAATAGAGAAAGAATGCTAAACATAAATTACTTCATATTTCTCAATGCTACAACAGAGAAATATATAGAGAACTTCTAACTTTCCCAATAGTACAACAATTCTAAGATCAGCTCATAGAATTAGGTACCTGACCTTGACCACTAGATCTTTCCGGATAGATTTACATGCAGGGCAGATATTATTTAAAAGCTTTGTAACTTCAGATAGGAAATAAGGATGTTGTATTGTGAATGGAAACTTGATAAAACCGAAGTGACCTGAAAAATTGATAGAGATACAGTTATGCAACACTAGCAAATTGTATAAAGAGGTATATATCCGGTATCATAATTATCATCTAAATTTTGTATCAGACCTTCACAGCTCTTTAAACTTTTGGCCCCACATGAGGAGCACTCAGAAGTCGGATTTGGAAGCCCCAACTTAGGATCACTAACCTCACTGACTGCGCCAATTTCAGTTACGGCTATCTTTTCCTGTTTAGAGATCATAATTGTAAACTCTTTGTCATGGCAAATACATCACAGTATCCTGAACAATAAACAATAAAACATAACTAATGACATTCAAAAGGTCATCTTTTTCATTACACATGGGCTAAACAGTGAAAAGCATATGATTCACGAGAGACATGGTGCAATGGGTTTAAAAATGACCATGAGATTAAATCAAGAAACAAGTAACTCGAAAATGCAGAACGAAAGAAGATTTACATAGGAAATCACAGAACTGTTTAAGAGAAATAACTTGATAAACTGATGAGTGGATTTAACGGCTGTAAGGAGACGGGCAGCTACTTAATAAGCTAAAATAGCATCTTACTTTCTCAGCTTCTGTTGAAATTCCAATGATTATTCTATTCAGGATACCAAATGGCACTTCAAGCCATTCTTCACAGAATTCGTTGTCCATTGGACTTGGTAACGTTATGTAACAATCAAAGCAACCTACAAGCACATACAAAGCACTGAAATGAGGAAGAGTAAAACATAAAATTCTCTTAGGCACAAAATACAGCACATAAGCATAGCAACAAGATCCAATGAATGTGCCGTCAGGCATAAAGACATAAGTTATAACATGTTCACCACAGTGACATGCCATGCTGCCATGGCACACTAACAAAATTCACCCATACTGAAACAAATGAACCCTTTTTTCTCTCCTAGTCTTCTGAAGCAAATGACCCAGTGATTACTTTTGCAGTTCTCACTAAATTACCAATTACAAACAAAAAAAAAATTGGGATAAATAAAAAAAAAAAGAAAGAATTATTGCACAATGACTACTTCTTAAGGGCATTATAAAACCTGTATGAAATTTGCTCGAGTATATGCTAAAATCCTTTCAAACCTGTGAGATATATTTAGTAGAAAACTCCCATGGGCTTCATTAAGTCTCTTCGTGTTGTACCAAAGGCCGAACTTCAAGTCTCAGCCAAAGCCCTTAGCACTTCCTCACCCAGTTGCCTGTCAGAAACAAAGGGGAAGGAAAGGGATAAAGAGATGGAAAAAAATAATAATCATAAACCTTCAAAAACAGTGATTCGGAAAGATCTAAGACCTTCATAAGTAAAATCTTGCAGCAGATTCAATAATTTGTTCAAGAAACATTAATTAATTTTTTATAGTCGTCTTTGTCTATTAAATATAATTATCCGGTGCTATTTTTGATAAAGTAAATCATTTGGTACGCATACATCTCCCCAATTGTCTCACGACAGGAAAACACTTAAGCAGAGCACTTGACTGAGGTTTTCTTTCAATATTTTAAATATGAACTGCAGCACATTTTATCAGATAGTTACTTCAGAAGTTATCAATACTGAAAGCACAATATCTTTTACCATGTGATCTAAATAAAAAATTATAAAAACTTCTAGTTAAGAATTAAATTTACATTATCTAGCTTAGGAAAAAAGCAAAAATATTCGATACTCCTGCATGCAATACACTATTCCACCAAATGCTTGCCATGTGTCATGCATATTTAAAAAAACCAATCACGGAAAAGTCAATGCAAATGTGGCATGAATTTTATGAAAATGTGTATTGCACTGGGATATTAACTAAGATTCAAGAAAAAAAACTGAAAGTTCCCATCCAAATTCACCAAAAGAAATGATAGAGGAACATATCAATAAAGTTTTTAATGTCAGTTTGGTTCCTCAAAAGATTCATGGTAGCTAAATATATTCCTCAGTAGAACTTTTGACATCAATTGTTCAATTATACCACTAAGTTTGTCACCACTACAGCATTATACAGCTTCAGTAGAGTTATTGTCCTTCTATTGTGGTTACAACAGAAGGCTAAGGTCACTTGATTTGCTTATTCGGAAGCAAATCTTGTGCTGTATTTTATCATAAAATAAAACCATCAACTCCAAAAAATTAACCAAACAAGAAACAAAAAGGAAATCTAGTGTAAAAGATGAGGTTAAAACTGAAAATAAATAAATAGCAGAATTTATAACACTTAAAAATATATTTCAACAGATCAAGCCATTAGGTAGCAAATTTCCTCAAAGGCAAAGGCTACCCACCAAAATAATTACAGATTTTCTATAACTCTGGAACTCTAATTGTTGTGCAACTAAAGTAAGTTTTAGAAAATCAAAGGTGATAGCACCAGCCTGCTAGCCTAAGAGAAGGCCATGTATGGGATAATTCTACTAAAACATGAGAATAATAGTGAAACATGCAATTTTGGCTATCTCAGTAGGTTACATGAAAACTTCAAATAATTGCCATACTTGCCAAACATGGATTGGTTCATTATATGCCAGCTGATTCATGCATCACATATGTAATTCTTAATAAAATAGCTCAAGCTACAACCATGGGGCATTGGCCTGTATACATACAGTATCAAACCAAAAAATTAACAAGTGGACAAAATGGCAGTAATATTTAAAAGGTCATTATTACCAGCCACAAAAAATTAAGTAGCTCCCCTCTATAATTAATTGGATACATATATACAAACTAAAATCCCTTGCTAATTGTACAATCAACTGACAGGAAAAGGAAGATGATCACTCACTTTTGTCGACTCGTAAAATTTTCACATTTCAAACAAGCAGAGCACCATATACACCAATCTACAACCCAGAACACAGGTTGCCTCCATAGTCAACCTAAGAAACAACTCACTAAACCACTATATCAATCATTGATGATGCACAATCCCTCTTTTTTAAAAAATATTATATTGCAAATAATAAAGAAATGGTTGGTACCAACAATTGCCAACAAAACAAGTACCACATCATTGATCAAAGAAAATTGAACACACCAAAGGCACTCAATGATCAATCAGTTATAGCAACATAATTTTATGCTGCTTTTAGCAGCAGAAAAGCTCAATCAAATAAAAAGAGCGGCAAAGGCAAACAGGAACCTCCTAATTACACCAGACAAAATACTAAAACAAATGATTAAGAGACCAGAAATAACTTTAAATTTCTAAGCACATTGTCAAAAGTTTCCAACTATACCTTTCTAACAAACTGCACAAACCCATATATCTCATTCACATTACCATACAACCCTTCAATTTCATAAATTATTGCCTGCTAGTAAAACCATATTTACATGCAAACAAACAGAAAAACCCGTAATCATCGGAAAAACCAGAAACCCAGATAAAAGGAAACACCAAAACAAGACCAAAAAGAAAACAACCGCGATCATTTATTCATACACATAAACATACAGCATTCATTCACTGCTCAAAACCTTCAACAAGAATTCACACAAACATAAACTCTAGAAAAACAGAACTTTACTCACTTTGCTGGGATAAAAGTAATGTATTTGCAAGGAAGAGAAAGTTAGTGTGTAGCAAATTGCGAGTGAGAATATAAACAGTGACTGAGCAGAACAGTGAGTATATAATAAAAAGGGGGAAAGCCAAAAAGACCGGACGTGACGCCGCCGGTTCGTTTCGACCTACCAAAAGACAAGGCCCCGAGTTCAATGAAACTTATGAAAGGGTAGTAGCACTGTGGACTTTGAAGGAGACCGAGGAGAGAACTAAACTAATGAATTTAAAAGGTCTTTTCTTTTTGAGGTCTTTTCTTTTTTTCCGCAAGATATGTAGTTCTTATTCGCATTTAATTACCATTCTACCCTTATCCATTTTCATAAATTGTCTACTAAGTTTCAAAATTTTTGTCTCGAAATACAAAAAATCTGGTTGATTTGAAATTTTGCCTTAGATAAGATATCAAAAATTGATTCTCCTTTGTACAGATTACTTTAGAATCGATATTCAATCGAGATATCAATATCTTGATCTTTGATTTATACTTTTCTCATCCCATTCCCGAACTTGGGTGAAATTGTCATTTCCGATATGGGTAAAACTGTCATCCTTCGGGTGGGTGGTAATTTGCTACGTGACGTGTAATGGATTTCTGTGCAGCACTTTTCAAAAAAAAATAAAGGAAATCTATCCTTTTCAGATTTCAATTATGGCTCTCAAGCATTTGGTACTGTTTTGATTATTAGATATTTCTAAACATGATTAATGAGGAGTTATATCATGGGAATAATTACAGTTTTTTAATTGAGTTGTTATATCATTTGAACAACCACAGTTTTTTCTTGTGAAATAATTTTTCTTTAAAAGAAGAAAATATTTAGTTTGAAGTTTATTATTATTATTATTATTATTATTATTATTATAAAAGAATCACTGAAATTTATGAGAGACTTTTGTAAATTTGTAAAAAAAGGATGTTAATTTTGTGAAATTAAGTAATTATAGATAGATAATATTATACTTTTCAATTTTTATTGTAAATTTTTATTGAAAAATAGTGTCGAAACTAATTAATCATTATACATCATTTCATATATTAATTTTAATTAATTTAAATTTTGTATTATTTATGATACTAATTAATATATATATAACCCTTTAAACTATATTAATTTATTAATGCAAACTAAATACATTATAATTAATGTACATGTGATGAAATTTTAATAATTAAAGATACTTAAATTCAACACTAAAAAATATGGAAAATAAAGGGTAATTGTCCCTTCCATTATATATTTTATATAAAAATGATACCATAATAACAAGTTAATTTTTATATTATTAAATATAAATATTAAAATAAAAAATAAAAGAATAATGTACATATCGGTGACGAAAAAGAATTAATGAGTTATAAATATGCTAATTAATCATCAATTAAGTCCTTACTAAATTCTACAAATTTCTGATGCAAAAGTTTTATTGTCCAGCTAAGAACTGAGTGTCCCTGCATTGTACATACCATATTTTTCACAAAATTTTCCAATTAAAAATATCAATAAAAACAGAAAGGGTTTGTTTGGTCCGAAGAAAGTAGTTTGAACTTTGAATTGAATTTGAATCCGAGGAAAGAGGAAACAATTAAAATTTAAAATTGAAAAAGGGCAGATTGGGAGTTAATGACAAAGGTGGGGCCGTTTACTTAATATCTTCAGAGGAAGCTAAAACAACAGTCAAAGGGCAAACCTGGAAAACTGTAACGTCATTGGCCTTAGTGCTGACACTGTCTTACTTTGCTATCCTTTGCAGTTGGTGGTTAAATGATACTGTAACTGTAACGCACAATAAGGGTTTGGTAGGACGCATGACACTATATTAAATTATAACGAAATAAATTAAATTGAAGTGATTTTAACACAACTCTTCAAATTTAAGACTTTACTATTTAAATAAAAAATTTGACTAGAAATATATTTATTTTTTTAATCATTAATTAATTATTTATTTAATATTAAAATAATTAAAATTTTAATTAACGATAATTTTAATTTATATTTATTTAATATTTATATTTACATGTGTGAGATTGATAAAATAGTATAATAAATTTTATTTCTAAACTTTATTAAACTAATAAATTAAAATATATATTTTTTATTTATGACATTTTATCAGTAACATAGCATGCACCAAAAAGAGACTAGAAAAAAAAAATCAAACTAAAGTGAAAATTTGCTCTGCTATATTGAAAATATTTATTAACATAATTTAAAGTTTGAACTAAGTGAATTAAATAAAATATATATTTATAATATGTTTAGGTTATATATATATATATATATATATATATATATATATATATATATAATTAGGATTCCATTAAAAGTTTACAAAATGATTCTAATAGTCTGTCCATCCAATTAGTGCAAATAGATCTTGTTAGACCGATACGGCCTATGAAAATTAAACTTACGTGGGTTATCATGTCAAATCGGCATGGCACGCACAATAAAATAAATAAAACAAACACAGTTCACAGTATGGTTATTGTACATATCGTATCAATCAACCCTTTAAAAAGTAAGCTCAACACGGCCTACACATTTATATGGACCTTACAAAGATTGTGAACAGTATGAAGCTTTAAAAATAAATAATAAAATACTATTATTAATATTTCTTTTTACATTTTAAAGATTGAAAATTAATTTAAATCTTTAAAAATTTGTTGAATAATAAATAATTTGTTAAATTAATAATAATAAATTAAACAAGTTTAAAATAATAATATTTTAATAAATAATAAGTTTACGATATTTATTATTTGTTATTAAATTAATTTTGATGAATAATTATAATTTATAATAAAATATATAATTAATTACATTTTAATCGTAATATAGTTAAATATTTTAGATATTCATTACATATAAAATAATAAACATATAATATGATTATCATCCATACTTAGTTATAATTAATATAAAAATATTAACAATTATCAATCTATTATACTTTTATTTTTCTAAACAAAATATTATACTCAAAGTTGTAAATTAATTTCAAAACAATTATTAATCCTCATTTACAATGTTTACTTCAAAATTTATATAAATTCTATATAGTTGTAATAATTAAAATTAAAAATTTATGTTTTATCCATTTAAAATTCTCATTTTTTATTTTTTGGATATAAATTTAATCAATTTAAAATTTATTTAAATTGTGTTAATTCTTTAATTTATTTTGTATCTAAATAACTAATTAATGGTAGCGGGGACGTTTTTACTTTTTATTTTTTAATGTTACAAATTATAAAGTACAAATTTTTACATTTAATCATTTTTACTTTATTTTATTTTATATCTAAATAACAAATTATATTTAACAATACAAATAAATATTACAAATTACAAAAAAAAAATCCTACCAATCTTTCCATTTTAGGTAAATTAAAATTTAACAAAGGTATAATATAATTATTATATAAGTTCAATATAATTATAAAATTTAAATTTTATATTTTATCAATTTAAAATTTTATATTTTTAGATTTTTAGATTTTAAATTTAAAAATTTATGTAACTTTTGTTACCTAAAATTCCATGCGTAATTAAATTTGTATTAAATTCTATTTTAATAATTTAATAATTTAGGTTTTATTATTTAAAATCAATTTTATTTGTTAATGATAAACAATAACTAACTATTGACTGGGTTAATGTTACGGTTTATGGACTAAAATGTAGGCTCAGATAATAGAGCGGCCTAATTTATGAATAGTATCGACATGACCCAGCACGACACTATCTATTCATGGCACAGCACAACACGACATGCGAGCCTTTTTTTTTATCTAGCTTATAAACAGTGTAGTACTGTGTCGATACTGTTTACGGGCTAGGTTGTGCAAGGCTTGGCCAACCGGCTCGTTTTGCCACTTCTACATCCAATAAATATATTCAAATATTGTGAGAAATCAACCCTCATATAGATGAAAAAGATTCCTCCAAGTGTACCTTTAAGGAAATTGGAACTCAAACTAATGTAATATAAGATAGTGAACTCTTAAGTGGGCTTGGAGGAACTCAAAGGTAGCAGTTCGCATAATCTTTCAAGCTTTCCAAGTGATCAAAAATTACAAGAGATTGGCTGAATATATGACAAAAATTCATATCAGGTTTGTAAAAAGAAGAATAAAATAGCCATGCGCTACTAAATTCTAATACCGCATGGATAATATGGGCTTTTGAAGACTCTTATATAGCATTAGTTTCCAATCTTATTTAGTATTATGATTTTTAGGTTCCCTTATTAGATTAGAAATATAATTTTTCTCCTTAATTTAGGATTTATATTCCTACTTAAGTTAGAATTTTTATTCCTACTTAATTTTGAATTTCTATTTTATTTAGAATTTATATTAGCATATATATATATATATATGTAGGGCTAACATTATGATGGAATTCAGAATATTGGTTCTCATAATATTATTATTAATGAGAGAAATCCTTTCTTAATTCTTTTACGAACTTGTGAACTTATCAAGAATTGTATTCTTGTGGCATTCAGAAATTAAACTTATCACCTTGAGTCTTGAGTGGTTCTAAGATTCTTGGTGTGGCTTCTTGAATAATCGTAGTTCTTGGTTCTTATCATGCTAGGTAAAGGGTCAAGGCTCAATAAACTTGCATCTTAAAAATCTCGGGGTTCCTACTATATTTAGTGTTGGGTTTTATCACATCGTTGGCATAGTTCAATATTATGTTGGTGTTGAGTTTTGTCACATTGTTGGCAAAATTTAAAATCACATTTGGTGTTGGGTTTTCTCACATTGATGGCGAGGGTCATATCACTAACTCTACAAGAGGGCCTTGATCCCAAGGTTATATAGACTTTTATAATTTGTAGTAATTAAAAATTTAGACTCCTATAATTTTAAAATACTTATTTAGATCCTTACCCAATTAATGGATTTAATTTTGACAGAAAGATGATAAATTAATACAGTTACATTGTGTTGGTATGTTGAATTTAATGTATTGTTGATGCAATTTGATATATTTTGTATTTTGTATTTTTAGCTATTTGATTAAAAGAATTTAAAATCATTATAATACTTTTAATAAATTTTATTAATTTTTGTTGAGAACTAAATTGATGTTAAAGCAACTGCTAAATAAATTAGAAGTAAAACATATAAGATTCATTTAATAAAAGAAGATAAAGTCGATTAAATCCAACTCTAATTAACGCGCTAGAGATATAACAGAAATAAAGGAGGGTTCAAAACAGAGCAACTTTAGTAAAAAAAGGTTAATTTAATTTTGTTAAAACATAACTACTAAAATTTCAATATTAAGTTAAAAAACATTTATCTTTCAATAAAAAAATATTTAATGCTTAAAATAAGGATGACAATAAAGTGAGGTAAGGTGGGGAATTATTCTACGTTTAACCTTTATTTCCTGTCCCATTCCTTAATAAATTTAATGAGATGAGGATGAATAATCGCTTAATGAGACATTGAACACGTAATTGCAACGATCCAATTGCAAGAGTGGAGCTGTACCAACTAAGCTATATCCCCAATGGTCTCCTCATTTCAATTTCCCATCTTATATTGTTACATTAACTCATTTTAATAATATAATTGTTCAATTAACTTAAATAAAAACATCATTAAGATATTATAATGTTATAAATAAAAATTATTACTATAAAATACTAAAAATAATATTTTTATAAATAAAATCAAAGTAATCATGCAATATTATTTAATAATTAACTAAAAATCGAATAATTTTCTAAATTTCAATATCATGTAATACCATCGCTACTACTTTCTTTATTAATCTCTTTCATCTTCTTTGATCATTTTTATAGAAATCGTATAAGATTCGAACTTCATTCCTACAATATTAAATGAAAAAAATATAGTATTTTTAACTTATTACCAATTTAATTGAGATAATATTTTATGAATAACTGTAAATGATTAAACTTATATCATAACATTTTAAATTTACCTTGTTGGTATCTTCACCATAAGTACGAGCTTTTACTTGAACTTGAATTTAAACATGATGATAGAAACAAACTCATAAAGAAGGCAGTTAACTAATATTGAATGAAATAAAAATTAAATAGAATTTAATTAAATGCATAATTAATAATTTCATACCTTTATTTTTGGCCTAAACCCATTTGAGCATATATCAAAGTTTCTAATATCTTTAGACGTAATCTGCTATAACGTGGACTTACAAATCTATCACTAGTACTAAAAGCAAATTCATATGTAACTGCGAAAAAGAGAATGACTAAAATATCTCTAGCAATAGCACGTAAAGTAGGATATTCAAATTTATTTACTTTTTGTCAAATTAATATATCAAATTAAGAAGGTTTAGGTAAGATAAGTTCCTTTAAATAATGATATAGCTCTATCTTAAACTCATTATTAATAGTATTGCAAACAAATAAGTCAAATAATGTCAAAGGACTTATCTTTCCTACTTGGACCAAATTTAACTCAACAGATAAAGTAACTGAAGATTGATGAACATTTTCCCCTGTTTTGTACTTCAATTGATATTCTTTTATCAACTTATAATAAATGCTACAAATATTCTCAATTTCAGCTGAAAAATTGGTTTGATAAACTTTTTGAAAATAAATCTGTAACAACTCTATCTTGGATATCATATTCAAAATAATAGAATTCCATGGATGACATTTCAATCTTTGTCAAATTTTATTATTTATACTTAATGTCATATCCTTTACTTCATCATATATAGAAATATGTCACTCTACACCTAATTTGATAAATCTTTGGATAATAAAGGTTAGTTATAGGATATTGAGTTCTAGAGAATAATTCACAAAAAAAAAAAAAAATTAATCTATCACAAACTTTCTTTCCCAAAAACCAATTTTCTTTAAAAAAACAAACATTTATATTTGACTCTCACTATTTTAGACGAGGAAAAATATATGTGTATATCATAGTAATATGAAGCATTAAATATATAGAACTTCATCTTGTTTTGCAATTAAGAGATAATTTGTTACTATTTAGGATGTTTAAATGACGAGTAACTTCAACAAATTTTTTTCTCTTTTAGGTGTTGTTGTCCAATAAGTAATAATACAACGAATCCTCTCAATATTATTATCACCAAACACATATTCTTCTTCTTTAGTAAATTCAAAATATGTGCATAAAAACACATATTAAAAAAGTCCCCACCAAATAATAATGAATTACCATACAACTTTTCAACAAAAAAATCAATTATTATTGTATTAATATTACAACAATTATCTGCTTTTAGAGTAAAAAGGTTACTATCAATATTCTAATCCAATAAATACTCTATCAACATATCAACGAGTACATCAAAAGTATGCGAACATGGTACTAAATAAACCTAATAAAAAAATATATAATTATGATAAAATATTATAAAATATACCAAATGCAACTAAATTTACAAATATAAAAAATAGGGTTATTTTCGGCTAACTATACTAGGGTTTCCTGTATCTTATTGTAATATAATAAATATTCTAATGCTATACTACAGTATAAAAAGATTGAAATATTTCACTGAACTACAAATTTTTAACAATTTGATATCCACAAATTTTGTAAAAGTCCATCAATTTTAGTCATCGCCACCATGTAACTTTGATCTTAGTCATCGTAAATCCTCATCCTTGTATTCTAGTGATTAAACAATATCCCTTGTATAACTTCGAACTTCTTATTCTAACAAGCCATTGATATACTCATTATACGCTAATACAAACCACCATCGCTATAGACTCTAGAACCCTTATCTTCATTTCCCCAAATAGCCTTAAAAAATTTACTCTTCGAACTGTTAAAGACTATTTTATTATGGTTTAACAAAAAGTCTATTTTACCCTTAGATTGTTAAAACGTTTTGGATGGACATTAAAAATTTATAATTCATTAATATATTTCCACCTTTTGTGTATTATACTATAATATTTGAATATTTGTTGTATCACAATGAGATGTAGGCAAATCTAGTATTGCCAACAAAAAATAATCTTAAAAAATATTTAGGAATAAAATTCATGTTACAGAAAGTACTTTATGATGCAACTTTGCAATATCTAAGAATCATCTATAAAATATGTTGTGACGGCCATGAATTCTCTTTTTTGATTATTAGAAGTCCACATATCAATGATAATAGCAATTATACTTTAATTACTTTCTAATACGTTTATTCTTTTAGACTTCTCATAATCATACATCGTTAAAATATCATTCTCAATTATGCTATGGGAAACCATCTTAAATAATAGTGTAATAAATGTCTTAAATCTTTAACATACTAAGAGGGTGCTTATGAAAGATTATCATATTTGTAAGCTTTCTCCTTGAACTTTCTTACCTAAAGTCATATACACTAACCATGATTTTTCCATGACCTTTTTTTTTTTTTTTGTAGTTGTCAATATTTTTCTACATCTTTTTATTTTCAATTCCGAAAATGACATTTTAAAATGGTCATGCAAATGTTTTGTCTTATGCTTAACATTCCCTCTCAGCCTATTGCTATAAAAATTACATATTGACTTGAATTGTCCATTATTTTTTTTGTCTTTTAAATTGATTCCACATCTCACATCTTAAATTTCTTTTTCGGGTATCATCACATTTAACTTCAAAAACTAATATTGGATTAATCATTTGATATTTCTTTAACATCTCATAAATTTTGTTTGAAGTTGATCATTATTGATAAGTGAGTAATTAACTTATGAATTAACTATTTTTGAGTTTAAATATTTGTGAAAAATCTCAAGCTCAAGTGTTATTTGATAAATTTGTGTGCTTTTGTGTAATAAGGCAAGAAAAATGGATTTACAAAGAATTTGGCTTGAAAAAAGGGAAAGATAGAAGTAAAGGAAAGAGCAAAAAATATGATCATTGGCAACAACAATGGCGCGCCCATGTCACCTTGGGCACATGGCTGTGCCACCCAAGGTTACCAAACACTAATAGGCAACAACTATGGCACGATTGCGCCACCTGAAGCCACCGCAATTCACTCTTTAGCCAAGACCATGGTGTGTCTGTGCCACCTTTTAAGCTTAATGATGTTCAAAGGCCAAATTTTGGCCCTTGGATGAGATTGAATGGTGAGATTTTTCCTAAATTGAAGGGTTTAATCATCGTCAATGACAATAGCCATTCTAGAATTAGAAAAGGATTTTTCAGGAGAAACACTCACGCAAGGGGAGAGAATTCTAGAGAGAGAAACTTGAAGATAAATTTTTGTTGAAGATTTCTTGGAGGATTCTTGAATCATTGAAGTCTTGGAGTATCTGTTAATCCTAGTTTTATTTCTTCTCCCTATTATATCTCTTCAAATTTCTAATTTATAATATTATTTATGTTGATCATTACAAGTCTCTTGAATCTTCTATTTACCCAATTTTGTTTTCTACTAACTTGATGTAGCTCTATTTGAACCATATTTTGAATATTTAGTATATACTGTTAATATTAGTGCAACTCAATTCATTTGTATTCCTCTTTACTTAATGTATCTAATTTATTGTATGATAAATTAGTTGATTTTGGATTAATATTTGATGCTTGGAAAAGATTGAGTTATTTATTAGTTTGGGGGAATACAATTTAGTTGTTGTGAGTCTAGGAGGTGATCAACACTTAGATAATCACATTAATACTTAAGATGTTGTGAGACCGAACGATAAGCAATTTCTTAGCAATTAACTACTAGTGAAGATTAATAAATGTGTAACTAATCAAGTTAGATAAGGATATTGACTTAAGTAGTTATACATAGGATTACATTTAACGCTTGGGAGACGGTGATATTGTTAATTTTGCCATGAATAGTGAATTGAATTCAAATTTATTAACAATAACTAAATACTCCAAGCATGGGGAGAATTGAGTGAAATCAAGACCACCCAGAAATCTCATTATACAAATTTCTATTTGCTTAATAGCAGTTTCTTATTTCGTGTGTTGTCATTTATTTTTTTCTTAGTTTAGTTTGTTGATTTTCTTTATATTCTTGTAATTGCTTTTAAAAACTGGTTTGCCTAGATAACATCACCTTGCCATAACCATAATACTTAGTTTTAATTTAAATGTTCAATCTTTATGTGATAATATTCTTAATTATCACTTTATTAATTGTCACAACTCTTGCGCTTGCAGTCACATGCATATACATCAGTTTTGTGGCGACCAAGTTTTCGGTGCCGTTGCCCAAGATTAGATATTTTGCTAAGATTTATGTAACTTAATTTTAATTTAGGCTTTTATTTTCTTTTAATTTTGTTAAAGTTTGTTTTAAGTGTTGTTTGGCAGTATATGCGAAGATCTCAAGGTCTTGAGTTAATTCTATTTGATCCTGAAATGGAGAGAACTCTTCAAAGGATTAGACAAGTTAATAGACTTGAAGCTCAAGCACTTGTTGACTAGAACAATCTTTAACAAGCAATCGAAGACTATTTCAAACTGGTAATCAATTACAATGATTCTAAAATAGCGTGCCCAATCATTAATGCCAATAATTTTAAGTTGAAATCAAAATTGATTAGTATAGTGCAACAAAATCAATTTGGGGAATCTCTGCTTAAGGACTCGAATATGCACTTGGCAATGTTTCTTGAGATTTGTGACATAGAGAAGATGAGTGGGATTATCGAGGACGCAATTAGATTGTGTTTGTTCCATTTTTTTCTTAGGCACAAAGCAAGAGAGTGGTTGTAATCCTTGCAATTGGGAAGAATTGGTGCAAAAATTCCTATCTAAATTCTTCCCGTTAGCAAGGACGACTCTTTCAAGGACTTAAATTAGAACTTTCAAGTAACATGATTTCGAGCCACTTTATAAAGCGTGGAGAGATTTAAACATTTGCTTAAAAGAAGTCCTCAACATGGTTATCAGGATTGGTTTCATATTTAACTCTTCTACAATGGGTTGATTGGGCAAACTCAAACAGTGGTATATGCAGTGGTCGATGTTACTCTATTGTCTAAGACCACTAAGGAAGCTCAACAACTTTCGGAGGAAATGGCCTATTATAATTATCAATGGCCAAATGAGAGGAATTTAGTGAAGAAAGTCACGGGTGTTTATAAAGTTGATCCGTTAGTGTTTATTTCGACTTAAGCAACAACTTTGGCTTATTAAGTTCAAGCATTAACCATTAGAGAAGCCTTAACAAGCCAAAGGTCCGTAATGATGGCTAATGTGTAATATTCTAGTAAGGGGGTTGATCAATTCATTAATAATCATAATTATAACTTTTGGCCAATTAACAATTTGCTAACTCACTACTATCCGAGGCTTCACAAGCATGAGAATTTCTCTTATGGTTATTCTAAAAATTTGTTATAACCACTGTTGAGATTTCAACGACCAATATCCGAGAAGAAGCCATCCTTGAAAGATCTCTTGAGTAGGTTCATTGTTGCTATTAAAAAGAGGTTCAACAAGAATAAAACTAGGTTGTACAATATAGTGACTCATATGAGTAACATGGGAGCAACTGTAAAGTCCTTAGAATTGTAAATTAGCCAATTGGTTGCATCAATTAATTCTTTACAAAGGAAAATTTTCAAGTAATACATAAGTCAATCCAAAAGAGCAATACAAGACTATTATCTTATGGAGTGGAAAAGAGGTCGAAGGACCAAAAGCATAATCAAAGAAGCGACCACCTCTTCAACAAAGCTATCCAAACAAATTCAAGAAGAAAAGACTTAGGCTGAAACAAAATAAGAACTAAAAGACCTCACAAAATTTTATTTCCTAACAATCCTTTACTCTTAAAACCTCTATTCTTTTCCATAATGATTTCAAAAGAAAAAGCTAAATGCATAATTTGCCTAATTTCTAGAAAGGAGAATGCCTAATTGATGCAATACAAAAAAGGGAACTCTTAAGCGGTCTTGGAAGGACTTAAGGGCAGCATTTACATAATCCATCAAGCTTTCTAAGTGGGAAAAAATTATAAGAGATGAGCTGAACACATGACAGAATTTCAAGTGGGCTTAAGAAGAAGAATAAAATAGCCATACGCTACTGAATCCTAATGTCGCAAGGATAATTTGGGCTTTTGAACACTTTTATATAGAATTAGTTTCCTAACTTGTTTAGTATTGTTATTTTTAAGTTATTAGATTAGGATCATAGTTTTTCTCTTTAATTTATGATTTATATTCCTACTTTAGTTAGAATTTTTTATTCCTACTTAATATTTAACTTTTGTTTTATTTAAGATTTATATTAGCCTATATATATAGGGCTAACATTATGTTGGAATTCAGAACATTGGTTCTCAAATTATTATTATTAATTAGAGAAACTCTTTCTTAGTTTGTTTAAGAACTTGTGAACATATCAAGAAACTAGACTTATCACCTTTATTCTTGAGTGGTTCTAAGATTCTTGGTGTGGTATCTTGAATAATTGTAGTTCTTGGTTTTTATCTTGCTAGATAATAGGTCAAGACTCAACAAACTTGCATTTTTTAGGGTTCCGTATTATATCTGGTGTTGGGTTTTGTCACATTGTTGGCAAGGTTCATAATCATATTTGGTGTTGGATTTTGTCACATTGTTGGCAAAGTTCAAAATCACGTTTAGTGTTGGGTTTTGTTACGTCATTGGTGAGGATCACATAAGTTGGTATCAAAGTTTTAATTCTAAGGCAAGTTTGATTTATCTTTTAATTACTTTATTGTTTCTATTTTAAAATTCAAGAAAAGGAAAAAAATTAGCTGGCTAAATTCTTCTTCATTCCTTCTTGTTTGAATCTTGTTGATTTAGATTTGAGGACAACTCTTCGTCAAGAGGAGGAGAATGATGCAATACAAAAGAGGGAACTCTCAAAATGTCTTGAAGGAACTCAAGGGTAGTATACATATAAGCTATCAAGCTTTCCAAGTGGGAACCAATTTGATACAAACCCCTAGTATATTAAACTTGAGACCCAATATCTTTAAGAATGGAAGCAACTCCTTAGAAAGCTAAATCAGATTTAACCAAATCCGCGACCTAATTTCAACTTGCGAAATAGAACCTTGGAATAAAATACCCTTAAAGTGATTAGCTTTGATTTTAATAACCTTGATTCAAGCAAGAATCAAAACAAGAGAAACACTTTTAATTTTAGTTTTCATTCAGAAAGTAATCTCCTTCATTATAGTGCATGGTCAAATATATAAGGATACAAAAATAAGTAAATTTAATAGAGTGTTTGGCTACAAAACTAAACTTATTCTAACTTAAATTAGAACAAACTGAATTTGGGTTTAATGATTAACATAAACAGCCCAAATACACATCAAACTAAATAACATGTTTATAAATAAGATTAAAATAGATAATGGGTTTAAGTAACAAAGTTAGCCTAAATGGCCAATGGAATCCAAATTTTGCATCATCTGAAGATCCCATTCGAATTGCATGCTTGTTTCACCTTGAAACATCATTTGAATATGGCCTTATACAGATTTGAGAATTCGAATCTCATAGAAGCTTCAATCTTCAAGTTTTGCCTTCTTGTACTTGTGTCAAAGTTACCAAGCTTTGATTATTGTCTTCAAGTCCAAGCTTGATATTTGACTCTTCCTTGCACTCTTGAATTGTTGCAAGATCATCCCAAATGCCTTGAATCATCCCATTCAATGCATCCTTGAATTTCTTCATTCTTACCCTTATAATGGGACCATTAGGAAGCTGAATTGGATCTTTGTTCTTATGTGCATCCTTATTTGCATCACAATTACAAGAGATAAGTTGAATACATGGTAAAAATTAAAGTGAACTACAAGAACAAGAATAAAATAGCCCTATGCTACTAAATCCTAATGGCCTACGGATAATTTGAGTTTTTGAAGACTCTTATATAAAATTATTTTCCTAACTTGTTTAATATTGTTTTTTTTAAGTTTCCTTGTTATATTAGGATCTTAGTTTTTTTCTTTAATTTAGGATTTGTATTCCTACTTAAGTTAGAATTTTCTATTCCTATTTAATTTTTTATTTTTGTTTTATTTAAGATTTATATTAGCCTATATATATGGGGCTAGCATTGTGTTGAAATTCAGAACATTGGTTCTCAAAATATTATTATTAATGAGAGAGAAATTCTTTCTTAGTTTTTTTTAAGAACTTGGGAACTTATCAAAAATTACATTCTTGTGGCGTTCAGAAACTAGACTTATCACCTTGATTCTTGAGTGCTTTTACAATTCTTGTGTAGCGTTTTGAGTAAACATAATTCTTGATTCTTATCTTGCTAGATAATAGATCAAAACTCAATAAACTTGCGTTTTGAAACTCTTGGGGTTCCGTATTATATCTGGTGTCGGGTTTTGTCACATCCTTAGCAAGATCCAAAATCACGTTTGGTGTTGAGTTTTGTCACATCGTTGACAAGGTTCAAAATCACGTTTGGTGTTAGATTTTGTCATGTCGTCGGCAAGGTTTATATCACCGATACCCTTTCATTGTTTAGCTTGATACCCAAAACCCCTATATTATTTGATAAATGTCCCGTCACCCCCTCGACGTTAACATTGTTATAGTATTATTTTACTTTTAAGGGTAATTTTATATTTTACCTAAATTTATTTATAGAAAATAAAATTGACATTTAAAGTCAAATATAAATTTATTGATTACATCAAGATAAATAAAAAATAAATTGAAATATCTAATTATTAAAAATAAAATTAAAAATCTTAAGAAATTAAAAATAAAACAAATCTAAAGCAAAACCTTAAAATTTTATTACTAGCAGTAGCTCATCACTAATGGTCTCTCATCACCAATAGTCGTGCATCACCATTAATCTCCTTCGCCTGCAACAAGTTCTCTTCTTCTTCTTCTCTTTCTTCTTCTCTTATTGCATGGATTGTCAGCCACTTCTCGTTACACTACCTCTCACTCATAACCATTTTGTTGTTGCCATCTCCCTACCACGCCATTATTGGTGCCACCACCACCCTTCGCTAGATCTGCCTCCTTTATGTCTGCAACAAGTTCTCTTTGTCTCTCATTGTATGACCTCTCACCTGCCTCTCTTCACATAGCACTCACCTACCATCTTTTTATCTTCATCTCTCCGCCATGCCATCGCCGCCACTGTTGATATGCTCATTAATTTACATTCATTATTGTATTATATTTCTCATTCTTAATCGTTAGTTCTCGTTCATTTTGATATTTTAGTTATATTTTGTGTTTTATAAGTGTCCCGAAGCAAAAGTCTATGACTAAGGTTAATTGAAAGAAAATCGAGCATTTTGGCATTGAAGTGTTTTGATGAATAGACACGAAAAGGAGCACAAGCACGCACCCACACGTCTCTCCATCTATGTTGAGCTTAAGGAGTAAAAATGGACGTGCTGAGTATGCTGTACTAAAATGATCATAACTTTGTCTAAAAAACTCGAAATTGTGTTCTGTTTATTGTGTTGCAAACTAAAGCTCTAGAGCTTCGATTTGATTTGTCATGGTAGTAGTTATAGCGTGGTCGCCACACCATCTATTTTTCCCACGCTAAGAAGCAAGACAGGAAGGGTGGCGTAGCTAGCCATGCCTTCTGCCACTATCGCTTGCCCACACTAAATCTTGTGCGCTTGTCCCCCCTGTCAGCCCAATGACATTTTTTGGATCAATTTTGGCCCTTGAAGCTTCCTTGGATGGCTAGATTTGAAAATTTTTAGGTTTTTATGGTTGTGCCACCCTTCTATATAAAAGAGAAATGAGTTTTTAACAAAAAAGATTTTTTTTTTTTGGAAGAGATTTAAGAAGAAGACTTAGCCCATAACAAGGAGGATCATAAGTTCATGGGTGGAGATTGAAGGCTCATTAGTTCTATTTCTCTTTCTCATATCTTTTACTTGTGATTTTGAGTTTTTGATCATGTATTTAAGTAGCTAAACTTCTTAGTTAGAGTGAAAAGATGAAACCTTGATTGTATATATTTATTGGTATTTGTTAATTTTGGATTATTAGAATTTGGTGAAGTGATGATCATTTATATTGTGCCTATTATTTAGTGTTAATTGAATAATTTAGGATTTGTAACTTTAATCATTACATGCTTCAACGATTTGGGAGTGCTAACCTGGACTTTGAACTTGGTTTAATGATTGAGGAATTACAGCTTGGATTTTGAATGAGTAATGCATTAATGCAAATCTAAGGACCATAGGTGTTATGGGGTAAAAATAGATTAGACACATGGCAGTACGTAAGCCCACGACGCTCTAGTCGGCACTTATGGGACGATTCGTTCATGCTGAAACCCACCTCACCTCGAATCCCAACTAAGGTAGAATCCGACTTCAGGTAGTATAAAGAGTATTCACATGAAAGGTGCCACGTGGCCTATAACCAATAGCCTACATAAGGAGGGCAAAGAGGAGTGGACTCTACTCTAGAGCAGCCCCAAAAGCAAAGGGATTTGGTCTCCCCAAAAATATGAAAAGGGTGTCCTATATTCCTAGGTCACCTAGGGGGACCACTTGAAATTGCTCCAAAATGGAACCTTGACCAAGAAGACAGTGTAGCCTCTTAGTAGCTGAAAAAGAGCTCTACCTGACGATGTCAGCCTTTGAAGTACCACAAGTAGAGGAGAATGAGCACTCGCCACCTGTGCGCAAGGGATAACGTAATCCCCTATTCGAATTAAATCATACCACATGGCGTGTAATCTTGAATAAGGTCTTAGGGACCAATCCCTACTCACCCAGCGTCCTTAGTCTTCACTCCAAGCTAAGGTTTCAAACGTGAGAAAAGAAAGCAAAGGAGGAATTAGGGCAACATTGTTTAACCAATCATATATTCACAAAGGTATAGTATAAAAAGACACTTATCTCAAGGTAAAGATGAGTATTCTTCAAGTTTTAACTCATTTCTATTATTCTCTCACTACAAACACAAGTCACTTCACATTTTTTCTCTCTAAGAAACAAAGAGACAACCTTAAAAATTCATTGAAGGTTGTCCCTTGAAGCTTGCTTACTGTTTTAGCTTCCAAAAAGGCCACACTTATTCTATTCTCTATGTGTTTTGTGTGCTGCTTGGTTAACTAGCTTCTAGCTACATAAATCTTCTACTTATTAGCTATTTCAAGCTACTAAAATCAGCCATAATATCACTCCCTTAAGGTACTGACTTGAGCATCGGAGTGGGCTCGCCAGAAAACCTCCGATGCCCCCTTTTTGACCGTGTTCTCTGCTGTAGGCATCGTCACAAAGGTCGGGTCTGAGGCTAGCAAGGACTGAAGAGATCAGTAGGAGCAGCAAGATCAACAAGGTTTCAAGCAATTTGACTCGGGGTCAGCGAGGCATGAAAGGTCAGCCTCCGGGGTTAGGACGTGACCAAGTCGGGTGTGGAATACTGAGCTTAGACTGTTAACTGGGCATCCATCTTCAACTCGGATGCTAGTTCAGCAACGCATACTACCTCACCTGGGTTGATATTTTTATGCATCAACAGTGGCACCGTTTGTAGGGACCCCGAACGAAAGGTTCCAATACAACCTACATACCTTCAGAGAAGTCAAATGCTTAACTCCGAGGCCCCGAGAGGGTCTAGAAGAGAGGTCACGCGGGAGCTGGGTCAAAGTAGTCGCCCGCCTCAAGCTCCGCTTCAGGACGAGTATGTAGAGAGTCAAAATGAGAGAGCGCTTAACCCAGGGCCCAGCAGGAAGGGAAACTAGAAGGACCATCACCAGCCGGGATGTAAAGGCGAAGAAAGCTAAGGAGGTGAGAGAGCTGGCTGAAACTAGGTCACAGTTCCAACATATGATGAAATACCTGTGTGACAACCTGGGCATACCGCCACCTCTTCCTCGAAACCTGGCAAACCGATTGGGGAGCCAACTCAAGAGTAATCATACTCAAGTGGAACCATCTACACCAAGTCAACAAGGTGTCAACCGCGACCATCCTAACTGAGAGTGAGTGTCCAGGACCCACCTAGGAGCCAACGTAATGACCATTAATCGACCAATAGCAACCGACCCGAAGGAGAAATGAGCCAACTTGAGGGACTTGTGCATGGTGACTTGAGGTACTCTTTGATGGCCTGACGCCATGGAGAAGGTAATGACCTTGAACCTCCTTATGTGAAATATTTGCGAAAATAATTACTTACCATGCAGGAAGAAATGAGGAAGCTTCAAGTCCAGTAAGGGGGAACCCAGCTCACTTGATATCTTGGGTGACTTCACTGCCCCCCTTGCTGACTCAGTGAAGAACGTGACCTTACCTGGAAGATTCAAGATGCCTCAACTTGATCCCTACCATAGACAATCTGAGTGGGCCGGCCAGAACATGGTACAAGAAGCTTTTGTTAGGAAGTGTAAGGGACTTCACCACTTTCGCTAGCAAGTTTGTTCTCCATTTTCAAATAGCCAAGCCACCGGCTAACGACCCCTTATCTCTTCAATACATTAAGCAAAAGGGGCAAGAACCATTGCATGAATATGTGAAGTGTTACCATGATGAGGTAATGCAAATGGAAGTTTATGAGGAGCTGGAAACCTTGAGAAACTTTTGGTACAATCTCCACATCGGGCCTTTGTGGGTGTCATTTGAAGAGAGGCCTCCCACCTCATATCGGGAAGCATATAATCGCGCCATGAAGCAAATCGCCATTGAGGAGAAACACAACATAAAAAGAGAAAGAGAGAAGGCTAAGGATTTCAGTGAAAAAGGGAGAGATAAGAAGAAGCAAGATGTCAGGCTGTCCAGGCCCGTCCCTCTTCAGCAAGGGCCAGCCCCGCGTCAGCAAGATAGCCAAAGGGCACCACTGCCCTACAAGCGCCCACCTCAGCCAAGACCAGAGACATTGAGGTCCCAACCTCTGCCATAGCCAAGAGATGTATCTCACCCACCAAGAAGGGAATCCGCCACTGCGCATGCCTACCACCCTTTGAACACGACAAGGAAACAAGTGTTCTATGCTATAAGAGACAAGGGCCTCTTGACGAGACTACCTAAGTTGATTACCCCTCTTACTAAAAGAAACTTGAAAAGGTATTGTGATTTCCATAAGGAGTATGGACACAGCACAACTAATTGCTTCAGCTTGAGGGACCAAATCTAGAAAATGGATATTTGAAAGAGTTTTTGCTCAAAGTGAGGGGGAAGGCTTAAGGGGTCAAGCAAGCAGGAGAAAGGTTAGCCAGGATTCCAGTTGACTAAGGACAAAGATTTCATCAGTACAATCTCGAAAGGACCCACCCTACTAGGAGATTCTTGTAGGGCAAGGAAGGCTCATGCCAGAGAGCCCTCATTGGCCTGACACCACAAAGAAGTGAACTTCACCGAAAGATCGCCTAAGCTACCAAGGGTAGTCACCACCTCTATCATGTTTACGGACAAAGACACGAAGGATGTAGTGTACCCTTATGATGATGCCATGATCGTCACAATGAAGATTGGAGAGATGCTGAATATATATAGTTTATCATGTTCTAACCTGCAGAGACATATTTTGGGTTAAAAAACTCGAAAGCAAAATGGTAACAGGCTGTATATCCAAAACGGACAATATCTCTAGTGGGCTGGGCTCTTACAATTGGTATCGGAGCTACTCCGCGTGTCCTCTTGAGTGATGGTGGGGCAAACCTCAGTGTGGACACTGAATCCCTAAGGGGAGGGTGTATGTGAAACCCTAGGCAAATCCCACATCGGCAAAGTATGAGAGAGATGCTGGATATATATAGGTTAATATGTTCTAACCTACAAAGACGCATTTTGGATTGAAAAGCCTGAAAAGAAAATCGTGACGGGTTGCGTGCCTAAAGTGGACAATATTTTTGGTGGGTTGGGCTGTTACACATTTCTTAGTCACTAACGAATGTTTGACTGATGTTAAATGACATAAAGTGACGCCAAGGGTGAATGAAAAGGAGGTCAAGTTTAATATTTACATGCTATGAAATCTCCAAATGAGATAAGTACTTGTCACAACGCAAATGATTTCAAAATTTGTGTAGTGAATGCTTATAAAGATGAGATAAGGGAGCTCTGTAATAATGCATAGAGATTGCCAAAATTTACAAGAAGGAGACAAAGAAGTTGCACGATAGAATTATTCTTATGAGACATTTTGCATCAGGTTGTCGTGTTCTATTAATAAATTTGAGACAGAAGATATTTTCGAACAAGTCAAAGTGAAGATAATTGAGTTTATTCTTGATTAAGAAAGTATTTCCCTTTATCAATAAATACATTACAATTTTGTACTTAAGAATGTCATTAACTTTCCTAAAATTAAGCATTTTTTCTTTATATTGAATTTTAAAAGAAGAATTAGACTAAATAGTAGAAAATAATAGGTTTTATGCAAGTTTCATATAACAAACATATCTTTTAATCCAAAATGTCAATTGGTACAATTGAGCTAGGAAAACACAAACTCATTACTTCACAACTTTCTAAGCTATAGGTTGGACCAATCCAAGCATTTAGTGGGACAAAATTGGGCTTTAACAAAATTCAAGTGTAAATTCAAACTAGCCCAACATATCTCTGTATTTGGTCCATTGAGTGCATGGACATTTTTTTATATATCAAGAGCAAAGTAACTTGTAGTCTTTCATTATCAATTCAAAGGTTAGTCATTTAGTTTTCGTTCTTTTCTTTTGAAAAGATATTTCATGTGCATAAATGATATTTTAAGAGCACTCCTAAGTTGATTCTTAATTGTGTTATAAAAAAAGGGTCAAGAATGATTTTTGTAAATTTCTTCAAAGTGAAACCCTAATGCCCTAGTATTTGATAACATTGAATTTATTTTCTAAAATAAACAAATGAAGAAATTCTTATAAGTTTGGACCATTGGACTTGTGGACTTTATAGAATGAATTCCCTGTTAACCAACACTCAAACTTTTAAATTTTTATTATTTGAGACAACTTACACTTGTGTATTACAACCTAGAAGTTGTAGCACCTTTTCTTTACATATGAAGTATTTTATTCGTTTTTACTTAACCTATTCATTGCATTATTTTAGTTACAAATATTATGGACAAAGTCAGATTTAAATTTGGTGGAGTTTTGAATTTTGCTTTTGTTTGAGATATACATTTTAGAAAAAAAAGTGTTTAAGCATTGTTTTTTTTTTTCCAAATGCCTAAGATCAATGATATGAATTTGATTGGAAATATCAAATTATTGGAAAAATAATAAATGTTGACTCAGTCTGCGTGTTTGACTTATTATCGATTTTTACTTTACACATTCTTGAGCAAAAGTAGTCATGATTATTTAACTATTTGGAAACTTAGAGAAAGTTTAAATGAGACAAGTGAGTTTTACGGTCTCATTGAGTTCTAGAACTTGTTTGATTACCACTTAAGGAGAAATCCTAGGTAATGCACCATTAAAGACATGATTTAGGTCATCTTTGGATCGTTTGAGTTTTTTTAGCATACCTAAATTGATTTTATCCTTAATCCACCCTGTTGAGCTAACATTTTCCATTTTCTTGTCACCCATACATTTAGCTTAACCTTTGAATAAATCTTTCAATTTTTGTCCCCCACTTATAAGTAGTTGATAATTCTAAGAAAACATTATAGCCACGCCAAATTATGGGAGGATAGATGGAGTGGTGATATATTCATACATTACAATTCAGAAAAAAAAAAAAAGAAGAATAGTACTACACCTATGACCATTAATGTAAAGAAATAAGTTTGGGGGTATATCAACTCAATTTAAAAAAAAGAGAGAGAGAGAGAGAAAGAAGTTGTTAAATAAAATGGTGATATAAGGAAGTGTGTTATGAAGTTTGAGTGTTCTTTCAGAAGGAATAAAGAGCTCTACTAGGAGATCCTAGAATATTTGATGTGTTTTAGGTGTTTTGAACTACATTATTATATCTATTATCCTACCTTGACCTTAGCTTGACATTACAAGCTAAAATAAAATTCTAATGGCCTTTAGTAGAGAGTGATATGAAGAGCGAGTTTATAGAATTCACAAATATCATCATTATCTAGAGGTCCAATATAGCTCACTTGTTTGCATAAATTGATCCGAGTTAAAGACGGTTAAATAAGATTAGCTAATCACACACTTACACAAGAAATCTTGAGTAAGGTAAAATATTGATATTTGAGTTAAAATTCTAGACAAACGTTTAATGTTTTCAAGTTTTCCTCAAATTACCAAGATTTTTTATCTTTGAAGCCCAAAGTTTAGATATTTTATTCACGAAATTAACTTTATGCTCAAATTTGTGTTTCTTATCATGTAGCTTATGTTGTGCATTTATCTTTCTCCCTTCCTTTTTCTTGCCTTTTTGTTTTGTTTTTGTGGTTGTGGGTATTTGATGAGTGAATATTTTATTCATGAAATTTAACTACTTTTGGGTTTAAATATTTTTGAAAAACCTCGAGCTCAAGTGTTTTTTGATGAATTTGTGTATTTTTCTACAGCAAGATAAGAAAAATGGATTTACAAAGAATTTGGTAGGAAAAGAGAGAAAAAGAGAGGAAGCAGAGGAAGAAGGAGCACAAAATATGATCATAAGCAACAACAATGATGCGGCTGTGCCACCCAAGTCTACCAAACACTCATGGGCAACAAGCATATAATAGCTAGGCCACCATACTTGAGATTATGAAGAAATCCTTAAACAAAAAGCTTAATGACTAAAAAAGGTAGAAGGAAAAGAAGACAAAATAACCTAGGGTCTATCTTGTTTGGGAGAGATTTTGGAAGCAAAAATAAGGTAAAATTAGGATTTTTGTGAAAAAGTTGGGCATTAGAACCAATTGATATTTGAGATGCATAGAGTAATAGATGAATATATTGATATTATGAAGAGACAACAAAGGGTTTTAGAAACCCCAAGAAATCGGAGGAAAATTACCCCATTAGAGGAAACTAAGGTAATAAGGAAGATCAAGAGAACTTTGAAAAACAACCAAGTTCTCATGTTGCTAGTCAAAGAACCTAGACGGAGTTAAAGTCTATGGCAAAAGCGATGAAATCTAGGATGCAATTAATTTAGATAACTTGATCGAGAAGGATAATGCTTACAAACATGGAGGAGTGATTCTAAAAAAGGTGCAAATTCCATTTTATGCAAGAAATCAAGCAATTATGCAAAGAACTACAGGAAGTCATAGAACAACAAACAATGTACATTAGGTAAAGAGGATGATTACAAGATAACCTCTCTTTTGAGTCTAGAAATCCTGAATTAGCTTTTGCATAAGGGTTTCAAGATGCCACATACGATTCCATGATCCCAAACTCCATATTGAATGGTACAGAGAAGTTTTTTACATTTAGGGCTTAGCCGAAAGGGAGATGTGCATATCACTTTCCCTTACTTCTGAAAGATAAGTGAGAGTTTGATATCAGAGATTGATAAAAGAAAACATCCATTCCTTTTGACAACTTACTCGATAATTTGTTAAAAAATTTCGAGGAGTATATCTTCTAGGAAAAGACTTAGAAGGGAAAAGAGAAAGCCTGAATGATTTTATTAATTGGTACCATTAACAAGTCATAACATTGAGTGCATATAATCAAGATATTGCTTTGCAAAGGTTAAGAAAATGTCTTAAGACATGCGGGCTACAATGTAAGATAAGAAAAGCATAATAGATTCTTATGAGAAGGCATACCAGAAAGAAAAAAAAAAGGAATATTATGAAGGTATATTGTTGGAACAAGAAGCAGCAAAGAAGTGACACACTAACATTCATAAGTTGAGTTCTCACATTTATGATCAGACCAAAAAATTTAAGGTCATTGGACTAACTGAGGAAAGAACAACTGAAGGCCTTAGAAACTCGAGATAGGACTTATGAGGAAGAAGGGACTGGGCATTCTTTGGCCACGTCAGAGGTTAAATCATTCTAGTCAAGAATATATAGTGAGGAGTTAAAAACAAAGAAAGTCAGGAATCGAAAGGAAAATGACGCTCACCTTATAAAGAGAGAAAGAAGAAGTTTATGTGCTACATAGGAGATAACTTATAAAGAAGATAATATCAAGCTCATACCTTTAAATGCCTAATTAAGGTCATTTTGAAAGATATTAGACAAAGAGGATTGACTATTGAGCCAAAGAAAATGTTGTCACCTTTTGAAATGAGAAATAGAAGTAAAATATGCTCATATCACTCGGATCACGGGCACACTACAGAAGAGTGCATGAGCTTAAAAAGATATATAAAAAACTTAGTCAAGAATAACTATTTAGATTCATATGTAATAATCATAGAGGAATTAAGAAGAGCTCGACACTGAGACAAAACCATCGAGGACTATAGAGATAACATGGAAACTCACAAAATGTTTGAAAAAATTATCAAAGAATAAACAAGACTAGATTACCCAACTCTAAGTCTTAAATTTGAAAGCTCATAAGAAGTAAAAAATCTTCTCCACACTTATAATGTTTTCTGGTGATGATGAAAGAGGTGTGATATATCCCATGATAATGCAATTGTGGTGACTATAAACATTGCGGGTTTTGAGGTGAATAGATATTCATTGATTCTGGAAGTTCTATAGAGATCCTATTAAAAAAATATAAACGAGCTAAGGATTCATTAGCTCAAGTTAGATCTAGTCTGAACACTTATTTATGATTTTTATGATCGTTGTGTGATGCCTTTAGGAATGGCTAGGCTATGCCATAGGGACGAGCCCTTATGTCAAAACCCAGATGGTAGATTTACTAGTAATTGATTATCCGATCCCTTACAAAATCTTAATGTAAAAACCATGTTTAAACAATTCACAAGGGGTAAATTGTTCATGGAAATTAAAGGGAGGAGTTGAAGTTGTTATACAATGACTGCTAGGAAAATCTTATGCATAATATCTAAAGAATCGTTGGTAATGTCGTCAATAACATGGTAAATAAGAAAAAATTTGTGAGGCGATAGCTACTTCAGCCAAAGACCAAAAAAGATAGTAAGGGTCTGTGTATAATTACACCCAACAGCGAAATATAAGTATTTTCTTAGGAGAAAATGCAAACCTCTTCGCTTGGTCTCATAAAGATATGTCAGGAATTGACCTGAAGGTTATAGCTCACTACTTATCTGTCAACACAAAAATTCGACCAGTGAAACAAAAAAGGCAAATCATCGATAAAGAAAGGTACAATACGATAAATAAATAGGTAGATAAATTGCTAAAGGAAAATTTCATCACAAAAGCAAAGTACCAGAATGGGTAGCAAATTTAGTAATGTAAAAAATCAAAAGACAAATGATGAATATGTGTGAATTTCACTAAAATAGATCAGTTAGTGGATGCCATAATTGGTCATAAGGTCTTGAGTTTCATAGATACATTCTCGGGATATAATAAAATTAGGTAGCATAAGCTGGACTAGGAAAAAAAATTATATTCTAATCAAGGTTTATATTACTATAAATCATGCCTTTCAGTTTGAATACTATAAAAGCAACGTATCAAAGACTAGTCGATAAGGTATTCAAATCTTATAGGAAAAATAATGGAAATCTATATAGATGACATAATGACCAAATCAACTAGTATTTCGGGTTATATCCACCACTTGGCCTAAACATTAAAACAGATATGAAAGTACTAGTTGAAGCTCAATCCTGAAAAATGCTCCTTCGGGGTTAGCTTAGGCAAGTTCTTGGGTTATATGGAGAGTGAAAAAAGAATTAAGGTAAGCCTTTAAAATATTAAAACCGTAGTTGACATGAGGTTTTCCTAGACCTATAAAAAAGTGCAAAACTTGACTAGAAAACTAGTAGCTCTTAGCAAATTCATCTCCCAATCTATTAGCAGATGCTTGGAATTTTTCTAAGTGACTAAGAGGGGATAAAAAGGGTTGAAAAATGAGAAGTAACATTTCAGGAGATCAAAAACTACCTACTCAAAGCTCCACTTTTGGTCACAACTTAGGAAGAGGACGATCTCTATTTGTATTTATCAATACCAAATCATGTAAATTACCATTGTGATAACCCAAAAAGCTCAGAATGTTGGCTTTAAACCAATATATTACATAAGCAAAGTCATTATGGACCTAAAAACTCGATATTCTTTGCTTGAAAAAAGGGCATTCGTTTATGTAATTATAGAACCAAGTTATTTATGTACTTCTTAGTACATAGAATTAACGTGTTAACCAACCAATCTCTACACCAAATCATACATCAAGTAGACTTATTAGGATGGTTGGTATAATGGACCATCGAGCTAAGTGAATCTGGCTTTGAATATCACCCTTAAACTACAATTAGAGCTCAAGTGCTAACATATTTCATCTCAGAACCATCAATTAAAAATGCTTTATCATACAGAGAGATCACTTAACCATTAAAAAACCATAGTAAGATGAATGCAAATTATTTATAGATGAAGCATTCTTAGGGCGTGGAAGTAGGAATAGCACTGGTACAACTTGAAGAAGGAAATCATATACGTACTAAAATTTGATTTCAAGGTCACAAATAATGAGGTGGAGTATGAAACATTGATAGCAAGATTAAGGCTGGTCTATATCAAATGAGGCTCTCAATTGGTAATAAATTAAGTCAATGGAAATTTCCTAGGTAAAGAAGAAAAGATAAAGGCATACTTGCTAAAAGTAAAAAAGTTAATGAACAAGATAGGGGCTATAAAATTAACCAAATCCCTAAGCATAGGAATGCAAAAGCTAAATCTTTGGCCAAAAATGTCTCAACAATCCAAAACATAGAACCGAAAAACGGTACCTATAGAACTCATGATAGAACTTAACATCAACTTGATAGAAGTTTAGAAGGTAAATGCCATTCTTAATGCAGCCTCATAGATGGACTCGATTTGAAAATATTTGGAAAGTGGAGAGTTACCGAGAAATAAGGACAACATTAGGAAGTTGAGGTACTAGACACCTTGTTACTACAATATCGATAAAATTTTGTATCGTCAAGGTTACTCATTGTTGTACTTATAACTTTTATTTCCAAAACTAGTGTTTTATGCTAGGGATAGACCTCAAGTTTATATCACCTGCACACCTTAAGCCAATGAGCAGGTGGAAATAACCAATAAAAGAAGAAACACAGCACTCGAGACCAAGTTAGGAGATAAAAAAAGGCAACTAAAGCTAGGAGACAGAAAAAGGTAACTAGTAGATGAGCTTTCAGAAGTTTCATGGGCATACTAGACTACCAAGAGGACAACAAGAGGAGATACCCCATTCTTCTTAACCTTCGGATCAAAAGTAGTAATTTTGACAGAGATGGGAACACAGACACACAGAACTAAGAATTTCCAGGTGAAGGAAAAAGATAAGAAGCTCTCTATCTCCACCTCGATCTTTTGGAAGTGAAAAGGGAAAAGACACGAATTGGAGTTGCAACTTACCAACAAAGAGTAGCACTAATAAAGAGTAGTGTAGTACTACCAATAAAAAAGGTCATGGCAAAAGATTCATGGAAGGCTGACATGCTCAAGAAACATCATACTTGGAGGAATACTTACTAGCACGTGAGTTCATACTAGTTCAAGTTAAAAAATTAGTTATCCTTATTTTACAGCTCTTTCTCTCTTTTAACTTTTGTTCTTTCTATGATAGATTCAAGATATTTCCATTCATTCTAACTATCTAGTTGTTTCAATTAAAAGTTTATTATTACAACAAAAAATCTTTTCAAAGTACCACCATTGTATCAACATTTAGTCTAGAAGGAAAAAAAAAGTACCACAATGGTATTGACATATAGTCCAAAAAGATAGAAAATGAAGTAGCGCTATAGTATCAATATCTAGTCTAGAAGGATAAAAGAAAAAAAAATGTACTACTATGGTATCAATACATAGTCCAAAAGAAAAAAAAATATCTTTATGGTACCGACATTTAGTCCAAAAGGAAAAAAAAAATAAAGTAGCACAATGGTATCAACATTTACTCCAAAATTAGAAAAAAAAAAGTACCACCATGATACCGACATCTAGTTCAAAATGACTAAAAAATAAAGTACATCCATGGTACCAACATTGAATTTAGAAGGACAAGAAATGTTGTACCCCACTATAAGAAGAACAAAGTACTTCTATGGTACCAACAATGTATGTAGAAGGGCAAATAAGTTAGAGTACCTATATGATATCGACACCTCACACGGGTGAGAAAAAAAATAATGTATTTACAAGAATCAACATCATACCTACAAAAATAAACAATAAATAAAATCTATGAAGTGTTGACTATTATCTACACAATAAAACAACTTGTACCTAAAAAATACCAGTCATTAAACTTATGTATTTACAAAAATTAATGTTGTATATTTGTCAGATATAGTTTTTAATGCCTAAATAGTTTATCTCTTAGCTAAGTTAAAAAGGTGTCCTTGGCATAGTTCTATTGATTTAAGATATGCTTGACACTTCTAGGTTATCTTAAATTCGACTAATAGTATGAGACAAAGATTTAATGTTTCGTGGGTGAGGTTTCTCACTCCTATCTAAAATTTAAAAAAAAAATAAAGTCATAAAAGTCATAAATAGCGACAAAAGAAGTGAAAATGATGATTTGATTAAAATATATATGCAAAACCATTATTTAGTCATCCAACATTACGTACAATTAAAACATCTTTCCATTGTCAATAATTGTAATTTTTATAGCCTTCTTTGTTGCATTTACAATTAAAATATTGTTATATTATTTTCAAATACAAGTTTTATTTTATTTTGCAACTATAGAAATCATAGGTGAATATGTTCGTCCTTGTTGGTATATGATTACAATACTTAGATATGAAAAGTTATAAACAATGACTGAATACTTGAAAGCGGTAGCCTAGGATAGAAAACTTTTTAAATTGGGCTAAACATTTTTCTAATTTAATATATTTTTATTTTTTACATGAAAATTTTTCTATTGAATATCCTTGCATGGCAAAGGAGAATGTTTTTAATAAAAATTAAAGATAAACCTATACGGGACTACAAAATGAAATTTGCTTCTCAAATATATGTTGTATGCAAAAATAAGATAATGGATAAATAAAATAAAATTTCAATGCAAATACAATAAAATATTCTCAAATTATTCCCAGTAGTTTTTTAAAGAGTTGAAATTATCTACCTATTAGTAAACCTGAATTTTCAACAAATTCTCTTTCAATACGGACAACCATTCAATTTGAGAGAAAATTATTAATTACCAAGTGGTATCTTGGTAAGTTTCATAGTTAAAAGTTGGCTTCACTTGTTGGTATTGTCAAAACAAGAAAGTTATACTCAACGAATCAATTTATTGATCAAGAAGTAAATTTATTACTTTTTGTTTCAAATAATCATACATAATTCAGGAAGGGAAGAAATATTCTAAAACTCTAGAAGATAAGGTAAATCAATTTCAAAATATTTCAATTGTCGTATCAAAACCTGCAGCTCAATGTGATTAGAATCTTCACAATAAAATTTCTTAGCAAGATTGCAAATATCTTCAATTCTAAAATATTCGAATATATTAACAGGATACAAAAATGTTATGGAAAAAAAATTGTATGATCGCTTGTGTCAAACTCTAAGGGCACGTTTGATAGGATGTATTGGACTGTATTAGATTGTAATAGAATGGATTGAATTGGATTATAGTGGATTAAATTTAATACAATATTGTGTTTGGTTCGTGATTTTACTATAATATATTAATTATATAAAATTTATTTTTATTATTTAATTATGGGTAAAAGCCCTTTTAATCTCTACAGTTTGACTAAATACTCTCATAAGTCCTAATAATTTTGAAAATACCCTTAAAAATCCTAATTTTATATAAAATTCTATTATACCCTTATACGTAATATTTATTAAAAGCTAATAAATTTTTAAAATTTGATAAAGTACATTATGTTTATGTAAGATATATTAATAAATAAATAAAGTAATTATCTTATAACATATATTTTATATAATTATTATTAATATATTATAGTTTTTATTTATTGTTATTTTAGTTTTATTATTTTAATTATATTTTAGATATGTGTATTTGATATAAATTACAATATAATCATAAATATTTATTATACTGTAAAATAAATAGATTTATAAATCTATATTTTACTAATAAATTAATACTTTTATGTTTTAGTTGTATTTAATTTTTAGTAATTACAAATATATAATTTGTTATTATTTAATTTCTTACAGTAAATTACAATAAAAGTATTTTGTTAATATATTAGTAAATAATATTTTTATTTATTTATTAGTGTATTTTATATAAATATATTATATTTTATCAAATTTTAGAAATTTTATTAGTTATTTTTAATAAATATTATATGAAGGGATATAACAGATATTTTATATAAAATTAGGACTTTTAAGAATATTTTCAAAAATATTAGGACTTATAAGAGTATTTAGTCAAACTTTAAGAACTAAAAAGGCTTTTATCCTTTAATTATATATATTAAGATTTTTAATTAATCATTAAATAATTTGAAAAATAATACAGTATAAGTTTGATCAAAGGAAATGGGTTAGTCAATTTTAGGGGATTGGTCTAGATTGTACTATTTTTAATTTCTATACAATTCAGCCCCTACACCAAATACTAGATAAAACAATTTTGTTTTAAATAGTACTCAAATAGTATCATAACACAGTCCAATCTTGTCATCCAAGCATACCTTAAGTGGACAAGCAGAATTGCTTTATGTAACAAATTACTTGTGTGTACTATGATTTGACCTTGAGTTTTACATCAAGTCAACCACCCAGGCTTCTAGAACTCAACCACCCAAGCTTAGCTTGGATAGCTAAGAGACTAGTCTAATCTTCGATCTTTACCAATAATAAGGATTAATTTTTCCCTTTGCTTGGGTCTCTCCACTAAAAGTGGAGCCCATTATATTAGAAAGATTTCTCTCCAGAAGTAACGATAGAATTCTCTTTTTGGTAAAGATAGATACCCTTAAACCCACTACATCTTTTAAGGTCATCTAGAGCCTAAGAGTTATAAATGTTGCAACTTTAGATGGCTTTTGAATTGGATGTTAACTCATAATTTGATTTTTGTGTTACTTAAATTTTAATTGAAATTTTACTAGTTCAAGTTGAAGAAATCATCCAAAGTCACAATAATATCTTAATAAATCTAAAATAAATAAATTACAAGACAAATTCGTTTATAATTTTTGTTAAAACTGATCAAAGTGATTTTAGTACCAAAAGTTATTTTAAGTATTTGTTAAAAAATTTTCAAATTTATTTTTAGTAAAATTACCCTACCCTATAACATTTTAAAAAGTATACAAAACCCTATTTTCAAAATTTGACTCTCACAAATAATTTTATTTTTAAATATGACATCAAATTTGTCAATTTAAAAATATGAAAACTTAAAATTAATTAATATTAAATTTTAATTAAAATAAAATTATTAAAAGATAAATAATTTTTCTTTTTTAAAATAAATATTTAAATATTTATATTTTTATTATAAATTATTTTAAACGAACATATATATATATATATATATAAATTCCACTAATCCATTGACGGATAATTTTGACTACTCCCAGGGGAGTATGTGTCCTGACAGGAATGACATCTTTCCTGTCACGTTAGCCTGATTCACCTTCATTACATATATATGGCAAAAATTAAATTTGATTTATTATTATGTGTAATATGATCATTTATTATTGTAACATTTTAACAGTATAATTTACCAAATGCATAAAAATTACTTTTAAAACTCACAACGCTTATTAAAAATAAAATTTATCAAACACTTAATTAATTCTCTTTATAATTGATTATTCTTTTAGTATAATAGAAATAAATAATTGTATAAACTATAATAACCTAAACTGAACCATATGACCTTATAAAACTCATTCATATGGGCAGTGTAATATAACCTTGCACGATATTAATAAATATTTCTCAAAATTAAAAGTATAAATCTTGTGAAAAAATGAGTTTATACTGAAACAAATTAATAAAAAAAATAAATTTAACATTTTCACATTTTATTTTTAAATTTATGGATTTGCCAGTCTTAGGAAAGAGAGTAAGAGATGCATTTACTATTATATTTGTTGAGGGTATTTTTTATTTTATTGAAAGGTTTTAAGGTATTCTTGTAGTATATTTTCACAATTTATAAAATTTAAAGGGATGTATAACTAAATATTCCGTCAACATATATGTGATTAATAAAGAATAGATCAAATTACAGCAATATATTTTAACTTCCGTAAGATAGATGACAGAGTGTGAAAATGACATTAGATGCTATTTTTCCTGCGTGATATTTTTTATTAGTTTTGAAGCCTAAAAATAGGGGTAACAACATTTTAATCCCTACTTTTTTTTAAGAGAAAGTAATTCCAGTTAAACCAAGAAACATTACATTATGTCCTATATTACATAAGCATGAATCTCCCCAGGATACTCCTCTAACCACAGACGCTCATCATTATTATGTGAAGCTCACCTGGCCAAACAATGAGATGCCATGTTACAAGTCCTTCAGGCAAAAACTACCTAAATACAGTTCCAAGAGGATAAAAAAGCCAGAATTTTGTCAACCACCCACCCAACTTCACACTGCTAAACAATATTTTACTGATAAGATTGACCACTTTTTTAGAATCAGACTCTACCTTCCTGGGATAAGCCCCGTGTCAATAGCAAAATCAATGCCTTTTTGAACTGCAATAACTTCCGTAAATTCAACATCTGTAAAGAAAGGGATCCTGCAGGTTGACGCAACCATAACTTCCTCTTCAGCATTCCTTATCAAAATTCCAATTCCAGCCAAATCTGCCTTTGCATCAATTGCTGCATCCACATTGATTTTATAACAACCTTGCTGAGGAGGCTGCCATGTAGGAGTGGTTTGAGTTGCATTCTGCCCTCGATTCATAGAGTAGGTATTAGCAACTGATTGAAAACAAAGCCATATATTCTCTGCTTGGTAAGAGTATCCTGCGGGTTTTGGCAAGCATTTTTATGAATAAAGTGGTTTATGGAAAACCAAATTGCCTTGCACAAATCTATCCACTTCTCAAGTTCCACCTTAGTCAAAGATGCAGTGGCAATATTCATAAGAGAAAAGAACGACCTTCCTTTGTTTTGCTTGATGAAGCAGTTGAAGGAAGACAACTTCCACACTTCCACATTGCTAAAATCAGCCACAAATAACAAAATATTTTTTACGACGCGATTTATTGCAGCCAATAGAAGTTAGCCGCAAATGGCTAGAATTTGGCAGTAAAAAGTGATTTTGCGACTGAATTTGTAATATTTACTGATTGAATTTTTCAATTGCAAAAAATATTTTTTTTTGTAGTGAAGGAAGACAACTTCCACACTTCTTGGCAAAAAAGCAACCCTTTATGGCATGATAGGTATCCTCCTACTCCAAGTGACGTCTAGGACAAATGGGAAAGCTACAAATTTTTCATACATGTAGGTTCCAAAACATTGACAGTACATCTTGATAGGCTCTCCAAAAAAACAACTTGACTTTTGTTGGAATGCTTAAAGCCTAGAAGTATTTCCACCACATCGTAAAGTTGTTTGAACTAGAAGGAATGCCCTCATACTTGAGGTTAAAGCAACATGGTAACCACTCTTTACAAAGTATTGGCCTCTTTTATCAAAGACCCATACAAGTTGGTCTTCTATTGGTTGCTTGGGCAAAGAGATTTTTAGAATACACTCCGCATCCTTTTCCAAGAAGTTAGTTCTGATAACCAGTTCTTTCCACAAACCATTTCCATTAATCAAGTCTGCAACCACATATTGGCTAGGCAAGGATTGAGGGGAGTAAGGCTTGAACGTATTTAGATGAGGGAGCCATCTTTGATGATACATAGAAACTTTCTTCCTGTTGCTAATTATGCATCTAGCCCCAGCATCAATTACTACTCTACCCACTGAAGACTCCTCCAAATGTTTGAAGAATTGTAGCCAAGTTTGCTATCCATGAAACTGCACGTCTAAAAGTATCGTGTTTTTAAGACTTTCACCACTAATGAGTCAGGAGAAGTGACAATACGACAATATTGTTTAGCAAAGAGGGCCATGTTGAAAGCACTTAGATCCTTAATGACGCAGTACGGAAGCGATATTAGATGTCGTTCTAGCGTACGTCTTGAATAATCAAGAATAAAACTCTCAAAGAGAGGTAAATAACCCACACAGGATTAATTGAAGAAAATATTATTGAATAAATTGATTAAATCCTACTAATGAATAACAAGGCCTATTTATACTAGCATATATCCTAAGCCTACAAAAAAAATGATTCCTCGAGAAAAAAGAATTTAACAATAAAACAATAACTTAATCCTACCTAGACAAGACAAATAAAATAAGAATAATAACAAAATAGAAACTCTAAAATCTTATAATTATGAGAGTTTTAATAGATCTAGCATTGCTCCTGCATCAGTTCTCCTTCCCTTAGAAAGAAACTCGTCCTCGAGTTGGTCAAGGTATAGGTTCCGGTCCATAGTACTCGTACAAATCTTGAACATTAAAGGTTTTAGAAATACCATAACTTTTTGGTAGATCAACGATATAGGCTTTATCGTTAATCTTTTGAAGGACGCAAAGTGGACCAATTTTCTTCTGCTTAAGCTAGCTGTATTCCCCAACTAGAAGTTTTTTTTTGTTCAAATGAATCATCACGTAATCACCCACATTAAATGACTTAAACCTTTTATGCATGTCAACTGTAGACTTGTATTTTGCATCAGACTCCTCCAACTTTTTCTTGACTTCTCCATGGATATTAGTCACTTTATCAATCAAATGGTCAGCAATGATGCTCATCCTTGGTAAAGGAATCAAGTCTAGAGTATGTAAAGGAGGGCGAATATAAACAACTTCAAATGGAGATTTACCACTAGAACAGTTGGGTACGTTGTTGTAGGCAAATTCGGCTTCTGGTAGGATATTATTCCATTGCTTTGGGTGTTCTTTGATCAAACATCGTAAAATATTACCCAATGTGAGATTAGTAACTTTAGTTTGTCCATCTGTCTGTGGATAAGAAGTGCTACTAAACTATAAAGTTGTATCAAGCCTCTTCTACAAAGTACGCCAAAAATGGCCGAGAAATTTGCTGTCACGATCAGATACTATTGTTTTTAGCAACTTATGGAGACGAAAAACCTCGCGAAAGAACAATTGAGCAATATGACTAGCATCTAATTCTTTCTTGCATGGAATGAAGTGAGCCATTTTAGAGAAACAATCAACAACAACAAAGATAGAGTCTGAACCTCGTTGTGTTAGTGGTAACCCCAAAATAAAATCCATTGATAAATCTTCCCAAGGAGCACTGGGAATAGGAAGCAGCATGTAAAGTTCAGTATTTTGAGTTTGTCCCTTTGCAGTCTGGCATGTATAACAACGTTTAACAAACTTCTTAACATCACACCTTAGATGTAGCAAAAAATAACGGGTCTCCACTAATGAAATAGTTTTGTCGCATCCCATGTGTCCTCCTAATCCTCCTGCATGTAGTTCTTGAATGATGTGATCCCGGAGTGATCCTCGAGGTATACAAAGACGATTTTCAAAAAATAGGTAGCCATCATGTATTTGATGTTTACTTGAAGTTCCAACTGTGCACCTTTGCCATTCATCTTTAAAGTCTTCGTCTTCTGCATGTAAGTCTTTTAAATAATCAAACCCAATGATTTCACTTTGCAAGGTGGTTAGTAACATGACTCGACGACTCAATGCATTAGCAACCTTGTTCAATTGGCCAGATTTATGCCTAAGAGAAAAGGTAAACCTTTGGATGTAGGCGATCCATCGCGTATGCATATGATTTTCCTTCGAGAAGTTGTTGAGGTACTTAAGTACTTGATGGTCTGTAATAAGGATGAATTCCTTTGCACTAGGTATGGCTCTCATTGCTATAATGTCCGAACAATTGCATACAGTTCTTGTTCATAGGTTGTCCACTTTCGTCGTGCTTCACTAAGCTTTTCACTGAAAAAGGCTATAGGTTTTGACTCTTGAGATAAAATAGCTCCAATTCCCACCCCTGAAGCATCACAGTCGACTTAAAAAATCTTTCAAAAATTTGGTAACGCAAAAACTGGGGTACTTGTCAGCTTCTCTTTTAAAACTGTAAAACTTTGTTCTGCTTGATCACTCCACACAAAATTGTTTTTGTTTCAAACAGTTGGTGAGGGGTGTGGCAAATGTGCTAAAGTTTTTCATGAAACGTCTGTAGAATGTTGCAAGTCCATGAAAGCTTCGAACTTCAGCTATAGATTTTGCTGTGGGCCATTCACGAATAACTTTCCCCTTCTCTTGATCTACTTTAATTCCTTTGGAACTTATACCAAAGCCTAAGAAGATTAGACTATTAGTCATGAAGCTACATTTTTTCAAATTCACGTACAACTGGTTCTCTCAAAGTGCTCTAAAAACTTCTGTGAGGTGGCGTAGATGTTCTTCCTTTTTCTGGCTATAAATCAAAATATCATCGATGTAAACAACAACAAACTTTCCAATGAAAGACTGGAATACCTGATTCATTAGTCTTATGAAAGTACTCGAGCATTAGATAAACCAAAGGGCATAACGAGCCACTCATATAATCCCTTATGTGTCTTGAAGGCTGTTTTCCATTCATCACCAGGGCAAATTCGAATTTTATGATATCCACTCCGTAAGTCGATTTTAGAAAATAGTTTTGATCCTCCCAACCTATCAAGCATGTCATCGAGTCGAGAAATGAGAAGTTGGTATTGTATTGTAATCTTGTTAATAGCTCGGCTATCAACACACATTCTGCAGTTGCCATCCTTCTTTAGGGTTAAAAGCGCGGGTATGACAATAGGGTTCATACTCTCTCGTATTGTGCCTTTCTTGAGAAGATCTTCAATTTGTCCTTGTAGAATCTCATATTCTTTAGGACTCATGCGATAGTGTGGCAAGTTTGATAAACTTGTTCTTGGGACACAATTAATATGATGTTGAATGTCCCTTAAAGGTGGCAGTCCAACTGGTAAATCTTCTAGAACAATATCTTTAAACTCTAATAGTAGACTTTGGACTTGTTCTGGTATATCTTGTGAAACAGAAGCTTCTTTTGGCAACAAGAGAATGTTATTTTTGACCTTTGAACATGCAGTACTGTTTGGTTGCTTCGTAGGTGCAAGAATGATCTTCAAGTTATCTTGGTAGAAAGTGTATGTATTGCTTCTACCATTATGCACTGTATTCAAGTCAAACTGCCATAAACGACCAAGTAACATGTGGCAAGCATCCATATCAACAACATCACATAACACCTCATCTTTATATTTACCGATGAAGAAAGGAATTCTACATTGCTTTATCACTTTTGTTTCGCCAATGTCTTTTATCCAGCCAATACGATATGGGGTAGGATGTGGTTGGGTTAGTAGTTGCAATTTGTCTACCATAGTTTGTGATTATATTCTCGCTACTCCCACTATCAATGATAAGATCACAAACCCGTTGATTGACTGTACACCTAATTTTAAAAATATTATGTCGTTGCACATCTTCATCCTTTTTTGGGTATACATCAATCGTCTTACTACTATAGAAACCCCTTCATCTTCATAGGCAAGCTCTCCCAGTTCTTCTTCTTCCTCGCACTCCTCATCTCCTAGATAGACTTCCTCTTCAATGTTATCATCATGTGTAACCAAATGGATTGTTTTGCGTTGAGGACATTGATTGGAGTAATGATCTGTCTTTCCACATCAATAACATTTGTTGCCCCTTGGAATTGTATAAGGGTTATTGGAATTAGTCTTCTTGTTTGTTGGTTCCCTCTGTAGACGTGTAGCTGGTTGATTTTGAGAAGGATTAGGCCTAAGAGCATTATCGTGTGGTTTTGCTATAGCCTTCCCTTTACTCAAATTTGATATCTGTGGTGGTGCAGAAAGTTGTGAAGATGTTTGATTGCGAGTTATCTTTCTGTTAACTTGCATTTCAATCTTAAACGCAACTTGAATAACACTAGAAAGAGTGTTACGTGACTGCTTGAAAACGTCATCTTGTATGTTGGCGCGAAGTCCATCAATGAATCTTGAAATCTTTTGATTTTCAGATTCGCGGATATCTACACGGGCAGCAAGTTTGTTAAATTCGGTAACATACTCTTGTACTGTTCGATATCCCTATCGACAATGTTTATAGCGGCTACAAAGTGTTTGTTCATAATCTGGAGGTAGAAAGTGCTCCTTCATCAATTGTTTCATGCGTCTCCAAGTTTGAACTCTTGTCTTCCCTTGTCGGATTCGTGTTACTTGTAACTAGTTTTACCAAGCTAGTGCACCTCCCTTAAGTCGATAAGTTACCAACTTCACCTTCATGTGCCCTTCAATTTTCCAATAGTCAAAGAATTTCTCGACTTTAACTAACCAATCAAGAAAGTCTTCTATCACAAACAAGCCATCGAATTTTGGGATTTCGATTTTCATGCGGTAGGTGTTTGTTTGGGTTCCTTGGTATAACTGACATCTCATCATCGCTTGTTACTTCTTCTTCAATAAATTGATTCCTTATATCTCTGAGGTTTTCACAAGGAACATTGGGTTGTCTTGGGTTATTAACTTCGGCTTGAATTAGGACTTGCCTCTGTGGTTAGAGATCATTATTATGCTCACCAAGAAATTGTTGGGTTAAATTCGTAAGCATTATCTCCAAATTTTGTAGTTTTCTATCAAGTGCATATACTAATTTTTTTGTTGCAAATCTCTCTGTAGGAGAGTTTGTTTGGGTACCTTCTTCGTCTGACATTTTTTTTATTTCTTTTATTTCTTCTTTTTTTTAAAACAAATAAAATTAAATGAAGGGTAAAATCGTAATTTACCTTTTAAGTTTTCAGTCAAGGTAGCCGAAAAAACTCGAAATTAGTTGGATATGGAAGATTTTATGGTGAGGATCATGATCGGATTTTCCTGGATCGCGGTAGTTTCACCAAAAATTTTGAAATAAAGAGGCGGTAACTTTGTGGTTCAACGTCCGATCTCGACAATCAGAGCAACGATCGATGGTGGAATACGTCTAGAAGGACAGAGGGGAAGTCGCTGAGTTGATTGGTGGTCGCGGTGTCAGAAAACGCGCTGTGAATAACAGTGAACAGGGACGACGGAGGTCGGAGATTCAACGGCCTATCGCGACCTTTTTCGGTGGTTGAACGGCAGTTGCGGTGGCCGAGATTTGGTCGTCGGCTTCTTTTGATTTTGGTGGTGGTCTTAGATGGTTGATTTGAGGAGGTTGGACGGTGGCGCGACGGTAGGAGGCGGTGGTTGGCTGTTTTGGGCATTCGACTTCTGTGGTTTTTCCCTTATGGTTTGGTTTTGTTGCGGTTCGATTTTATTTGGCGGTTTGGTTTTATTGCTGTTCAGTGTTTTTGGGTTTTCTGGGTTCGATTTTTTGAGGGTTTTTTTTATTTTTTATTTATTTTTTGATAGAAATTTTTTTTCATAGATATGGTTAAGGTCGCGACTGCGGTTGGTTGCAAGTGATGAGTTAGATTTATAAAATTTGAGTGGTTATGAGAAATGAATTTAGATCACAAGATCGATTTGCCTGATACAAAGGTAAGCTCTGATACCACTTGGCGCAATGCGGAAGCGATACTAGATGTCGTTCTAGCGTATGTCTTGAATAATCAAGAATAAAACTCTCAAAGAGAGGTAAATAATCCACACAGGATTAACTGAAGAAAATATTATTGAATAAATCGATTAAATCCTACTAATAAATAACAATGTCTATTTATACTAGCATATATCTTAAGCTTACAAAGAAAATGATTCCTCGAGAACAACGAATTTAACAATGAAATAATAACTTAATCCTACCTAAACAAGACAAATAAAATAAGAATAATAACAAAATAAAAACTCTAAAATCTTATAATTATGAGAGTTCTAATAGATCTAGTATTGCTCCTGCATCACTTAAAGCCTAAGCCCCCAACTCTCTTTGGCAAGTATTTTCCATGGCAGCCAACAAATTCCCCTGGTTGTTGAATTTGAGTCCCACCAAAATTTTGAAATTAGTTTTTGAAGTTCATTGCAAAGAGTTTTAGAAACCCAAAACACACTCGTAGCATAATTAAGGACAACTTGAACAACTATTTTAATTAAGATCTCCTTTCCTCCAATAGAAAAGAATCTAGTTTTCCGATTTGCTAATTTGTCCAAAATTCTTCCCTTCAAAATATTAAAAAGGAGTACTTGCTCTTACCTATCATTGACAGGAGGCCTAGGTAGTTTTCATGATGGGACACAGCCTCCAAATTAAAAATCTGTTTGATCTCATCCCGGGTCTCTAGTGGTGTATTGGTGCTAAAGAAAATTGATGACTTATCATAATTTATAATTTGACCTGAAGCTTGAGCATAAACATCCAAGATTGTCTTTAAAGTTTTACATTCAGATGGTGTTGCGCCTGAGATTATCAAACTATCATCAGTAAAGAATAAATGAGAGATGGCGGGATCATTTTTACCAAATTGTACTCCAGGAAATGCTGCTTTGTGCTCAGCAAGGTGTAATAGAGAGGATAAGGATTTAGCATATAAAATGAACAAATATGGGGAAAGAAGGCATTCCCGTTTAAGCCCTCTTTGCGATTTAATAAATTTTCTTGCTTCTTTATTTATAAAAAAAAAAAATATGTTGATGAGGAAATACATTTCAGAATGAGTGATACTTACATGTCTATGAAGCCCATCTTCAACATGATATCTTCGCAGAAACTCCATTCAATTCTATCATATGTTTTACTAATATCAAGCTTCAAAGCCACCAACCCTTTCTTCCCTTGCTTCTCACATCTAATTTTGTGGAGGCATTCATAACCTATAATGATGTTGTTTGTAATGAGACGCTGGGGAATGAAGGCAGTCTGATTTAGGGAAATTACATGGTGAAGTATAGTCTTGAGCTTGTTGATGATACTACATAAACTCACCGGAAGGAATTCCGATATGCGTCTAAGATTTTTCATTTTGGGTATCAAAGCAATGTAGGTATGAGTAAAAATAGACAGGTCTTCTCCCTCATTTCGCACTTTCAAACAAACCTCAGCAACATTATCTCCAACAGTGCACCAGTGTCTCTAAAAGAACCTTGTTGTGAAACCATCAGGCCTTGGCGCTTTGGATAGATGCATTCGGAAAAAGAGCATCCTTGTCTTCATCTCTGGTGAATTCCTTCTCTAGGAGCGTATTTATATCAACACTTACCCTTTTTTCATATATTGTAAAAATGAATACAAACAACAATTAGAAGGAACACCAATCCAGGTTTAAGGGATAATTTGGACTTACCAAAATCTTCTATATTTTTGCTTCACTTCAAAACTCAATTTGGCCATTTCGCTCACACCCTAGAAAAAGAATTTTTGAGTTCAAATTCACTTTGATGGATCCCTCTCAAAAGTTAATGTCACCTTTCATGATGACTAATTCGTTATAAAAATAAAAATTATAGGGACTAATTTTGTTGGTCACCTTTTATAAGTATGGTAAATATGCAATTAATTATTTTTTAAAATTAAAAAAGAAAAGAAATTTTATAATTAGATAAATAACATATATACCCTCAATATTTTGCCAAAATTATATTTTTCACCCTTATTTTCAGAAAAAGACATTTTCACTATTTTCATCTATTTCTCAATTAGAACTTTATCAATTTATGGCTTGTTTACTTTTTAAGTTGAAGTTTTAATATAATTATTCAGATTTTTAAAAACCGTTTGTTTTTTAACTTATGCATGAATATTTATTAAAACATTTTAATATAATTAAATTAAAAAATTTGACTTAAATATGAATAAATAATGTTTAAGTAATTTAAATATTTTATTTGTCGATAATGCTCTTAATTTATTACTTAATATTTATATATGTAAACAATTTAATTTATTAATTTAAGATTTTTTAGGGCATCTATTCAACATATCAGTTTCAAATTTTTTATTTTAAAAAAATTTAACATTTATATTTTGACATTTAAAATAAAAAAATAAATATATTAATTAAATTCAGCTTTCAATCATGCTTAAAATTTCAGACAAAAAAAAAACTATTTTAATATTTATTTTTGTGAGAATTACAGCTCAAGAATCTAGTCTTTAAATATACATAACTTAAGTTCTCCTAGATTATTATGTTTTGGATATACACTTTAATAAAGAAAAAAAATATTACTATTATTACAAATTTTAAAAATGTAAGAACTTATACAAAATATTATAGTATAAATTTAATAGTTTATCAAAAATAAAATAAACAATAATACTATAAAATATTTATATAAATTAAATAAAAAATTACATCAAACATAATACTATATATATTAAATTTAACATATACAATATTCTAATTAATTTTAATGCATTTATTTAATACAATACAGTGCATGCTAACAACTATATATTGGGGACCGAAAATTCATTTTACCTTCTCTTTGAATTTGCAGCCCCTCTCTCAAATTTTATTTTCTCTCTCGTAACCTATTTAGAGACCAAATTAAAAGTCTTAATTACCGTTCCTCATTCCTCAACGGTTCTTATATATTTTATTAATATTTATTCTATCTTAAACAAAATACTATTCATTTGTTATTTTATATTTCTATTAACATATTCAATAATTTTAGGGGTGGTGGTTTTATTAATTTTACCCTTTAGAATAACTTTGACCTTTCATTTTGGCCATCCTAAAAATATAACCTTGGCTCTTAGCTAAGGGAGTCTGCCTTTTCTTTTATTCTCATATTTAATTTATTGGATTTATCTATTTTAGATAATTAAATGTATTTATTTTTTAACTTAACAGAATTTTTTAAACACTTTTTAGTTAAGAAAAAAGTTAATTTTTTTTTAATTTTTGACAAAATGTAAAAAATTTGAATAATTTCTTTAAATACGTGCAAAAATATCGCTGCTTAATTTATTTATATCATTATCTATATAAAACGTAACATTTTTTTAAGACATGTTTTTTTGAATATATTCTCCGTCCCTCCATCAAATTTATTGATCAAAATTTTCATTTAAGGTATTGTTTTTAATTTATTTTTAGTATTTTTATTAGTATAATTATTATTTTTAAATATTTTGTTAATTATTCTAGTTTAGATATATACACTTTTGATATATCATAAAGTATAAAAATAAAATTAATATAATTTTTGTTTATGTATATGAATGAAGGTTATTTATTTATATTAGTTCCAAGATTTCATTAGTTTTTTAATATGTAACATTTATAAGGATACAAATGTAAAGTATTAATTTTCAAACATTTTTTATTTCGAAAAAAATTAACATTTATATTTAGATTAAAACAAAGACTATTCAAATTCAAATATTTAAGCCTATTTAGAATTTAGGCTAAAGGGAATATTTGTATTTCTTATTGAAATCTGAATAAAATTATTTAGATGTCCAAAAATCATTTTGTTTTTTAATTCTGAATATTTGTTAAAAATATTTGAATGTAATTAAGTTAAAGTTTTAACGTAAATCTGAATAATTAAATATATGAATAAATTAAATATTGTATATATCAATAGTACTTTTAGTTTATAACTTAATTTTTTATATATATCAACACCTTAATATATCAATTTTAGATTATTTATTTTATAAAAACAAACAACTTAATATTTATATTCATACATATAATTGAAAAAAATAAATATCAATCAAATTCATATTTCAGTCAAATTTAGATTCCAGTTATATTTAACCTTCATATAGAAAAAACAAACGCTATCTAACTCAAAATTCAAATAAAGAATACAAATACTATGTAACTTTAATCTATTCGTCAAACTTGCTCAAGATCTTGCATAAAATAAAAACTTATGCTATCTGACTTTAATCTAATAGTCAAACTTGTTCAAGATCTTGCATTAACTAAAGACTTGGATAAAATGATTCATTGCTTAAACCACTAAAGATGTATTTGGAAAACTTAAATAAAATGACTCATTGATTATACCACCAAGTACATATTTAACTATATTGTATTAAAACAAATGGATTAAATTATATTAAACTATATAGTTCTAAATTTAATAGCATAAAATATTTAGTAATGTTATGGGATAAAAATAGGTTAGACACGTGGCGGTATGTAAGCCCACGACGCTCTAGTCGGCACCTATGGAACGACCCGTTCATGCTAAAACCCACTTCACCTCGGATCCCAGCTGAGGCAGGATTCGACCTCAAGTAGTATAAAGGGTATTCACATGAAAGGTGTCACGTGGCTTATAACCAATAGTCTATATAAAGAGGGCAAAAAGAGTGGGCCCCACTCTGGAGCAGTCCCAAAAGCAAAGAATTCTGTCTTCTAAAAAATGTAAAAAAGATGTCCTATATTCCTAGGTCACCTGGGGGGACCACTTGATATCGTCCAAAATGGAAAACCTGACTTAAAAAAACAATTTAGCTCCTTGGTAGCTAAAAAAAGAGCTCCATCTGACGTGGTCAACTTTTAAAGGACCACAATTAGAGATAAATGAGCATTCGCCACCTGTACGTAAGGGATAACGTAATCCCCTCCTCGAATTAAACCATGCCATGTGGCATGTAATCTTGAATAAGGTCTTGAAGACCAATCCCTACTCATCACGTATCCTTAATCTTGGCTCCAAGCTAAGGTTTCAAACGTGGGAAGAGAAAATAAAGGAGGAATTAGGGCAACATTCTTCAACCAATCATATGCTTACAAAGTTTTAAAACACATTCTTAAGCTTGAAATCATCATATACACATTTGGATCTCCAAGAACTTTCATTTACACTATTTCTCTTATGGGAGATCAATTTGTAAGTTTTTTTCTCCATTCAAATTGATTTTTGATTGTAAAGAAGTGAAAGAAGTGGGTCTTTCACTTGGTTGACATTGTATTTAGTGTTTGGGGTAAACAAACACTTATAAGGTTTAAGCGAGTCTCTGGATGTCCTCTTTGTTGTAATTTGAAGTCTTGTGGAATCAAGATTTGGTATAAGTGAAATCTTCAAATGGAAGCTTGAAGGAGTGGACATAGGCTGAGTGTTTGCTAAACCATTATAAATTCGGTGTTCAATCTCTTAACAGTATCTCCTTTAACATATTGCATATATGTGTTTTTGTTTGGTTAGGTTAGAATTTCGAATTTATTTTAATATTTGTTAAAAACTCAATTCACCCCCTTTTTTAGGTTGCTTAGTAGCATTTCAAATATTAAATAATAAACTAAAAGTATTATTGACAAATAAAATATTTAAATTATTCAAACATTTACTCATTCAGATTTAGGTCAAATATTTTAACTTAATTATATTTAGATATTTTTAACAAATATTCAAACATAAGTTAAAAAACAAATGGCTTTTAGACATCTGAATATTTATATTCAGATTTCAGTAAAAAAAATAAACATGCCTTTGGAGTCTGCTTTTAGTACTAGAGATAGATGTTTGAGTTCGTATTATGGCAAACTTCATCTAAACATATTACAAGACCTAATTGTACTTAGAATTGGATATGGACTTCTATCCGAAGTATAAAATTAAAATTGTATTTTAATATTTTTATTAAAACTTTGTATTTATTCTTGTATCAATTTTTTTTAGGTGGAGTTCCAAAAAATGAGATATTTACTAGAGAAGAAATAGTAGATGATGATGAAAGAACCCCACTATCATTGAGCTCTTAGATTTAGTACTTTTCGTTTATTGTGAATCACAACCTAAAATATTATGTTATAGCAGTTTGCTATTATTGTATATTTTTTAGTTAGAGTATTGCTTTGTTGAGGTTGTTTCTTATTGGTATTTTTATAATCATTAGTCTTTTTTTATACTTTTCTTGATTGTAAATCAACTATTTGCTTTGATGCATCTAGTATAGTTATTTTTGTTGTTGGGTTACTATTACTTTTTTATTTTGATGGCTTTATGAATTCAAATTGACTGATGAGATTTCCAATTTAATGAAAGGCAAAATTTAGATTTTATAGGTTGAATGTAAAATTCGAGTTTAGATCGAGCCAAATCAAAGCCTGACACATAAAATCTGGGTCCAAGTCAAGTTCAAGTTTTAATAAATTTATATGAGTTTGAGCCAAACTTTTATAAATCCGACAGTGAACTCAGATTTTTACCGACCCTAATTTAAAATTTTATCAAATATTCTTGAGATGAAATTGAGAACTTTTATGAATTCTTTAGATGAAATTAATTAGAATAAAAATAAAATAAAATGTGGGCCCACTAAAAATATAGCACATATCAATTAATGGATTGAAGATAAAATATTTGATTAAGTTAATTTGAATCAGACTTTGATTGAGAGTTCATTTAGTATAATGTAGAGTTTTTATTCGTTGAGCTTTTATAAGTAAAATTATTAACAAAAGTTTATTAATTGTTTGATTGTTACAAATAACTTTTGAAAATATTTGAATAATTAATTTAATAGACAAATTTTGATACTTTATTTTAAAGAAATAACTTTATAACACCGTAACTTTGATCTTCCCAATCAATTCTTTTGAGGAATGACCCACGTACGAAATTTCCTGTTCAAACAATGACTAACTTGTCTCTGGATCGGTAGTCAAGTCATCTTACAATATCAACATTACAAACAAGGGAAAAAAAAGAAAAGAAAAATTTTTCGGTTTAAATTTTTTCAAACAGAATTTCTTCTTAGACAAATAAATAATTATAAAAAATTATGATAGTTATCTTTGATATTAAAAAAAATTAGGGTTGTGCATTAAGAGAGTGCGAAAAATAATACTATTTTATTTTACTAAATTATATTATATTTAATAATAAATTATATAATACATATTTTTTTAATTTTTTTTATTAAAATATGACTGTTAAAAAAAATTAAGACATAAACAAATCCATCCAAAAAATATGCTCTAAATACTCTTTTTCAATAAAAATTTTTGTTATAAAAATAACTCTGATATAATTTATTGCTAAAGACAATTAATATAAATAAATAAAATAACACCTACCTAAAATATAACATATAATCATTTTGCTTAAATCTTAAAATTAAGTCATTTTTTTTTTAAAAGTACTCAATTTATTTTAAACAAAAATTAAATTACAGAGAAACAAATGAAAAATAACATATTATTGCTGAAAAAATAAAGACTTCAATGACTATTATAGCAAACTAATTTACTACCAATATGAAATGGTACAAAAAATCAAATTTTATTGCAAATAAACGCAAAGAAATAATCAAATTTTATTTAACTACTTTTGCAAGTAAATGTGTAATTGTAAACATATCTTAATGAGACACAAAGAAACTATAAATAAAAATAGTTTTCTATTATTAAATCATTACATTTGAGTTTTTTTATCTCTCTCTCTCTATATATATATGTGTGTGTGTGTGTATATATATATATATATATATATTTAAATTTTAATTAATTTTAATTTTTAAAAGAGTTTGTGTGCGATAAATATTCTTATAAGTGCATAAAAAAATAAAAATAATTGAGACTATTTTGACATTTATTAATGTACATTACATAGAAACAAAACTTTTAAATTTTTTTAACGAGTATTGTAAATAGTTAGAATGCTTTACTGAGAAGAAAATATTATGTATACTTGGTATTACAACTGCAAATTTATATGTACAAAGAATTCTACTCGTAGTTAGGTCAAGAAACCCTAGAGAATAGAATACAAATTGGCCTATATTATTCTAGATGAACAGTGCAGTCATCACCCTAAAAAATCCATCTGAAATTCATGCAATTGCTTTGTATATGATCACACCAGTAGCTTATTTTGCAGCTACATTATACTGATTCCTTATCTTCTCTTGTGAGTTGGCAATTGTTGGGCTCTTCAATTTGGGCTAAGTAATTGTTGGGCTCTTGGACCTCTCTTAATTATTTGCTTGACTCTAATAACATAGGCAACCTATTTCTTTCAACAGCCTCCCCCAAGTTTCAAGGTTCTTTCTGTAACCTTGAGCTTATTTCTAAAGGGATAAAACTTGTTTAAACTTAAAGCCTTCATAAAGATGTCAGTAATATGTTCTTCACTTTGAATATATTGAATTCTCAATTCTCCAACTAACACTTTGTCCCTCACAAAATGCAAGTTGATCTCTATATGTTTTGTGTGAGCATGGAAGACAAGATGGCAGCCATGGCTGCTGCACGAATGTTTTCTCTCCAAATTGTTGGTGTTGATGATGTGCAAATCTTTAGTTCTCCAAGCAGAGAGTTTATCCACGTAATTTCTGAGCATGTATGTGCCATTGCTCTGTATTTTGATTCTGCACTAGAACGAGCTACAACATGTTTTTTCTTGGACTCTAGGAGACTAAATTACCTCCTAGGTAGATGCAATACCCACTAACAAATCTTCTATCATTCGTATCACATCCCCAATTAGCATTGTGGTAACCATTAAGGTCCAGATTGTTTGATATGTGAAATTATAATCCATAGTTCACTGTATGTTTGAGATACATCAGTACCCTTTTGCAAGCTAACCAATGGGGGAGTAAGGGGATTGCCATGTATTGGCTGAGTTTATTCACTGCAAAGGCTAATTTCGGCCTAGTCAAGGTTGCATATTGAAGTGCTCCAATGACACTTTTGTAGAGTGTAGCATCTCTGAAAACTTCACCTTCTGACTTTAAAAATTTTTCTCCTTGACTAAGAGGAATGTAGATTCCTCTGCTGACCATCATGTTCACCTTATTCAACAAGTTAACGATGTATTATCTTTGACAGAGCAAAAACTTGTTGTCAGTTCTCGTCACTTCTATTCCCAAGAAGAAATACAGTTGTCCAAGATCTTTTAATGCAAAAGACTCCAGCAATTTTTATATGATTTCTTCCATTTGAGTTGAGCTATTTCCAATAACCACAATATCCTCAATATAGATCAACACTACCGCCAATACATCATTGATTCTTCTAAAGAATAATGAAGTATCATAATTTGAGTCCTTAAACCCCCACAAATTAAGTGTTGTTTTGAGCTTTTCGAACCGTGCTCTAGGTGCTTGCTTTAGGCGCATTGTATACAAACATGGATTTGTTTGGTTGGATCGATATAGCCTTCAGGTTGAACCATATACAATGTGTTCTTTAAATCACCATTCAGAAAGGCATTATTTACATCTACTTGCCTTGATACCCAACTATTAACCACGGCCAAGGTTAACACTATTATGATTGTAGATGCCTTTACTACTGAGTTGTAAGTCTCATTGTAATCTAAACCAAGTGTTTGGTGAAACCTCTTAACTACAATTTTGACTTTAAACGTTGAACCAAATCCATCAGGGTTTTGTTTTACCTTGCATACCCAGTTGTTGCCTACTAGCCTTATATCCGGAGTGTAGGGTATCAAAGACTATGTTTTGTTTTCCTCTAATGCCTTAAGTTCTTTTATTGTTTGATTCCATTTAGGGTCAGAGTGATTTGTGGTGATGCTAGTGTATATTTTGAGTTTGAATATCCAGCCTTGGCTCTGGTTATCATAGGGCGAGTAGTAAGCAAATTTTGTTAGGCCGAGAAATTTCTATTTCTGTTGATTCAGTGTGTGGAGAGACAGTGGTTATTTCAAGATATGGTTCTGAGAGGTGTGTATTGGTTTCAGTTCTTTCTTGGTCTTTAGGGATTTCTTCAATTGCAAGAGTGTCGTTTAGTGGGTCTGTACCAACTGTAGTTTGATTTTCTGCACGCATGTTTGGCTGATAGAATGTGGTATAGAACTGACTCAATACACTACTGTGGCTACATGATTTTGGCATAAGATCTTCTCTGAAATTTTCATCATCTTCAAAAAGGAAGGAGTTTTCATTGAAGATAACATTTTGTGCTATGTAACTTCTTCCTTAATAATGCATGCAGATGTAACCTTTGTGAACAACACTAAGACCCAACAGTACATATTTAGAGGTGTGAAAATCAAATTTGTGGTTATAGGGTCTAAGATAGGGGTAATACTCATACTCAAAAGTTCTCAAAAGTGTAAGGTCTGGTTTGTGATGGAATAAGGCTTCAAAATGTGAGCAGTCCCTTAAAACTGGTGTTGACAACCTATTTATAAGATATATGGCATTGCTAAATGCTTCCCACCAATATTTGAGAGGCATACTAGCTTGAACTAATATCGTCAATCCTGTTTCCACTAAATGTTTATGCTTTCTTTTTACCTTTCCATTTTGGTGGTGCGTGTATGGACATGAATATCTTAAGGCTATATCTTCTTGTTTGAGATAAGATTCAAACACTTTAAATTCTCCTCCCATATCACATTGGAGATGTTTCATTTTCTTCTTAAGCATGTTTTCAGCTTATTTTTTTAAAGTTTTGAAGATGCTCAATGTTTCACTTTTGTAGGTCAAAGGATAAATCCATGTAAATGAGGTTTTATCACTAACAAAGGCTACATAATACTATAGCCTTAATTAGAGGGTATTGAAGCAAGGCCCCAAAGATCACAGTGTAGGATTTCAAGTGGTTCTGTTGATTTAATTTTTGTTCTTTTTAATGTTAATCTATGAGTTTTTCTAAGTTGATAATTTCATTGATGTTCAAAGGCGTATCATCATGTAAGCTTTTCTTACGACAAGAGACGTGAGGGTGTCCTAATCTTCTATGCCAAACATTCCAATCACAATTTACAATTATTGAATTATTGACAGACTCAGCTAGACTAAAACTGATGGATAACATTGATTCTAGGCTCTTGACAACTACTTCTTTAGACTGAGACAAAAAGGCTGAAGGAAGTGATGTGTTGTGACTAGAATGGCAAACCAACAGTTGGTAGAGTCCACCATTTAGCCACTCCCTGCAGTAGAATCTCCCCCTGAGCTTTGTCCTTTATCATGCACACATTTTTGTCAAGCACAATCTCAATATCATTGTCACCAATAAGTTTAGAAATGCTAATGAGATTTTTGTGATATCAGGTACATAAAGAACGTGGTTCAGTGATAGGTGCTTAGTATTTGGTGAGTGTAATGTGGGCAGTGTGGAGTGTCCAATGTGTGAAATTTTAAGTTTAGTTCCATTACCTACAACTAGGGGTGACAATTCGGATAAATGAATCAAATTTAGGCCGATACGAATACGATTAGTTTAATATTCGTTTAATACGAATACGATCTGTTTATTATTCGTATCAACTTTTTTAAATTCGTATACGATCCGTTTATTTAGATACGATTCGTTTAGACACGATTATTCGTTTAAGACACGATTATTTATTTAAGATCCTATTATTCGTTTAAAATACGATTCGTTTAAAAATAACATATTTTATCAAATATAATATATATTTAATAATTAGATGCTTATATTAAAAGTTGTTTATAATAAATAAATTTATATTACATATTTTTCTAAAATTTATTAAATTATATTCGTTAAGGATACGATTATTCGTTTAGGACATGATTATTCGTTTAAGATACGATTATTCGTTTATTCCTTTAAGACACAGTTATTCAATTATTCGTTTAATTAATCGTGTCTTAAACGAATAATCGTGTTTTGTATGTTAAATACAGATATGATACGAATAATAATCGTGTTGACACGAATACGACACGATTATTATTCGTATCAAGATTTTAAATCCAAATCCGTTTAATGGCACCGAATTCGTATCAAATAATCATGTCGTGTCCCAAATTGCCACCCCTACCTACAACTAACTTGTCACTCTCTTTGTATTCTGCTCCCACATTAAAGTTGGCCAAGTTGTTGGTCACATGATTTATGGCACTGCTATTTAGATACCAATACTAGGAAGGATCTGTTATTATTTCAGAAGCTGCACCATAAGCACTCCTCTGATAATTCCTGTCACCAGCCCTTTGAACAAATTTTCTGTTAAATCTATTCCAACACTTAAAGGCCTCGTGTCCCACCTTAAAGCAAATTTGACATGTGGGTTTGTTTTCCTTTTCTCCAGGATATTTTTCTTTTTCTTTGCCTTCAGAACTTTGACCATATTGAACTTGAAAATGTAAGTGCTGACCTTGACTATTTCCTGTACGCCAATTCCTCCTTTTATGGTTATTGTAGCCTGAATATTCATAGTTTACTATGAAGGCTAGAGTAATATTTACATTTGTAGCAGATAGGTTCTTTAGCACTTTATTCTCATGACTTACAAGCATGGCATATACCTTATGCAAAGGCAATCTTTCTTTTCTTGAGGTGATGTTCACGATCACTGCGTCATATTCAGGGCCAAGTCCTTCCATGAGGTACATGACCAACTCATCTTCAGACACTTTATTGTCAGCAGACCTCAGCTCTTCCACTAAAGACTTGATCTTGTGAAAATAGTCATTCATACTTAAGGCCTCTTCCTTTGTGTTGTGTATCTCGCTCCTGAGTTGCATCGTTTTAGCTGAAACAACTTTTGTAGTGTTGTCGACACTTCATGTGAGTTTGTGCATTCAATGACTGAACATGGAACCCCCTTAGTCATTAAAGAGAGCAACCAGGACATCAACATCTTATCTTGTCTTTCCTAAGTCAAGTATTTTGGGTTCACAGAATTGAGTACATTATATTCAACATCCATGTTCACCAGGATCCTCCTTGGAGCTACTTTGCTGCTATCAATGAAATCCTCGAAGTTGTTAGCCTTGATGCTGGGTAACACTTGGATTTTTCATAGAAGATAATTTGTGTTTGAAAGAATAGGTGCTACAAAGACAAAAAGGGTGTTGCATTGATTCATTTGAGTAATATTTGAACTGGTAGTACTGCTATTTGAGTCCATTAGAGATGGCACTGATACCAAGTTAGAATGCTTTACTAAGAAGAAAATATTGTGTGTATACTTGGTATTGCAGCTACAGGATAATATGTAAAAAAGAATTCTACTTATAGTTAGGCCAAGAAATCCTAGAGAAAAGAATACAAATTAGCCTATATTAATCTAGATGAACTGTGCAGTCATTATCCTAAAAAATCTATCTGAAATTCATGCAATTGCTCTGTATATGATCACAACAGTAGTTGATTCTACAGCTACATTATACTGTTTTCTTGTCTTCTCTTGTGAGTTGGCAATTGTTGAGCTCTTCAATTTGGGTTAGGTGAGTGTTGGGCACTTAGATCTCTCTTAATAGTTTGCTTGATTCAGTAACATAGACAACTTATTTTTTACGACATAAATAAAAAGAATGTTAAAAATATACTTTTAAGTTCTAAATATACCGATTATTAGATTTCTTTTAGACCTAGTCATTGAAACAAATAAGTCAAATACTAATTTCTTTATGAAAGCAATATGTAATAGTTTTTATTAAAAAGAAAAAAGTCAAATACCTTCTTGCTTAGAATTAGGGTTTACGCGGCTGCCAACCCTTATCACGACAGCCCTGCAATATTTTATTTTGACAGAAAAAAGAATGGCTACAAGACAAGATGCACAAATACTGTATTTGTGAAGCTAATCAGACAGAACATGAATTCCAGCTGGAATTTAGAAATAAATAATACATATTTTATATTCTGCTAAAAGAATTAAAAAAAGGTAACCAATCACGGTCGTTAATACTAAGCCACGTGGCGTATCAGGACCCCACCTACATCATCAGAACCAGAATGAAAGCTAGAGATTTATTTATAATAAAAAAATCATAACCATATCTCTGTTTAACCATTTATGGGTCCCACTTTCTCCACCTGGTGACTTATAGCTGCCCCTCCCTCGTTTTTAGTAGTCCCCCCTCCAGTACACTAAAGTTCTTTATTATTCTTAAAGTACTCCAATAAATAAATTAAGCACAAGATGTATAAATTATCTAGATTTAAAATGTATTATTTAAGAATCAGGCGGTCGGCACCTCGCCCTGCTGGCTAAAATTATCTAGAGTTAAAATGAATAAATTTATCTTTGTTTTGATTAAAATTTTAAATTAAATTAATAAATATTTATATAAATATTTTAAAAAACAATAAAAAAATAAAATTATATTTAAAAAAATATATAAAATAAATAGTCTTATATTTTTATTCATATATTTATATTTATATATAAATCATTAAATTTATGTATTCTAATAATTAAAATTAAATGTGAGATAGTCATTAATTATAATACATTAATTTTATATTAAATATATATATTTTTGAATAAATATATTATTTTTTATGGTATAATTTTAGTATTATATAATATTCACTAGGGATAGAAATCTAACCATTTACAAGTAGATTTCTAGGTTACATGATTATGTAATATTATCAGTAGATTATTTGTATGTAATATATCTTAAAATAAATTTTTTAAAAAATAATTAAGAAAACTTCAATATAGACGAGTAGATAGAGTTGAGGAGTGCAGTGCTTAATGCTTAAGGAGTGTTTAATAGTTAATAATTTGAGAATTGATTCTAAAACTGGTTATTCCGTTTCCCGGTAACAAGTTGAGAGTTTTTGAACTAATGAGAAATGAACGACCGGCGATACGAGTTGGTCTTCTTCATTGATTCATTCAACAGCTCAGGTCAATCTCTTCCTTTCCTTTTCCCCCGCCCCTTTTTGTTTAAAAAAAGAAATTGATGCATTGTATTTTTTGTTAGTTAAAGATTTGAACTTTGTGGGTTTCCTTTTTTTTTTCTTTCTGTTCTGTTTATTACAAATATCTAAAGTTGTGTCTGAATTTTTCACTACTAGTAAGTTTGTGGGGAGTTCCGTTTTGTTGAATTTTGTTTTGTAATTCTCATTTGAATAGGCTTATGTTTTCTTTGGAGGTTCAGATTTGTGTTTGATTTCTTCTGTTCTGGGTCTGTGGAGGAAGTGAAGAAGTAGATGGACTGTATTTTTTTTTTTTTTTTAACAAGTTATTTGAAATTTGAAATTTTCATTTTGTGCATTAGGTGGTAGATGAAGGAATATTGAAGACTCCCAGCTTTTCAGTTTAGAAATAAGCAGTATTATTCATGATATGGGTATTGGTGATGTGAGAAGTTACTTTTGGATTTGATTCAATGAATTGTTTTCATATGAATTGAGCTGAATCTTGTCCCAGAATGTGATATTTAGCGTGAAAGATGGTGATTAGAAGTATAGAAACTTAAAAGCAAGGTGTTGATTGGTGGTTTCTTATAATTAGAGTTGTGCTTTATTGGTATGGACATAGCCAATTATGAAGATAGTAGCCATTCAACGCCATCCTGCAACTGTTACAAAATCCCAAGCCTTACAGAAACCATTCTCAATGCAGCCCAGATCGCAAATTTGAGCGATCAGTACGTTCTTGGAAAGCAATTAGGATGGGGGCAATTTGGTGTTATTAGAGAATGTTCAGATAAGTTTACTGGTGAGGTTTTGGCTTGTAAATCTATTGCTAAAGATAGGTTAGTTACAGAAGAAGATGTGCGTGGCATCAAGATGGAGATTGAAATAATGACTAGATTATCAGGGCACCCTAATGTTGTGAATCTCAAAGCAGTTTATGAGGAGGAGGATTATGTACATCTGCTGATGGAATTATGTGCAGGTGGGGAGCTTTTTCACCGTCTTGAAAAATATGGTAGGTTTTCTGAGACTGTGGCTAGAGTTATTTTTAGGCACCTGATGCAAGTGGTTAAGTATTGTCATGACAATGGAGTTGTTCACCGTGATTTAAAGCCAGAAAATATTCTCTTGGCTACAACATCTTCATCCTCTCAGATTAAATTAGCAGACTTTGGTCTTGCAACTTACATAAAAGCTGGTAAGGCCTCTATTTCATTGTGTCATTTAGTGAATATCTAGAATCATAAACGAGTTTACAAGTTTTCTTACTGATTGGCACATGTCAACAGGCCAGAATTTGCATGGGACGGTTGGAAGTCCATTTTACGTAGCCCCTGAGGTACTGGCAGGAGGCTACAATCAGGCTGCTGATGTGTGGAGTGCTGGTGTTATCTTGTACATTCTTCTCAGTGGGATGCCTCCCTTTTGGGGAAGGACTAAGTCAAAGATTTTTGATGCTGTTAGGGCTTCAGATCTACGGTTTCCCACTGATCCCTGGGATCATATATCAGAATCTGCCAGGGACTTGATCATGGGAATGCTTTGCATAGATCCTTCCAAGCGGCTTTCTGCAGCAGAGGTTCTAGGTAAGTCAGTAATGTATTTTTCTCAAGAGACTATATCTGTGGCCACATATGGGATAAATATATCTCAAGAAGGCTGTCAAGACTTTCACATTTGGTGATTTAGACTATTGCAGGAAGGTCATGCCACATGTCTCGCATGTTGATTCTTAACATCTCAAGTCTTGATTTGGTTATTCCGAAAAAAAGAAATAAAATTTGGCCATAAATAATTTCCTAATTGTTCAATTTGTGAGTTATCAACTTTATTTTTTATTTATGAGGTCATCGTGGCAAAACATGTTCATAATTTAGTCACCATAACTGATTAGTTGAGCAATCGAACTAGTTTACTGCAAACTAAATGCTGTTTGGTTTTATTTTCATAGTTTTTTCTAGCATTAACTGTATGCTTCTTTTTTGCAGCTCACTCCTGGATGGAGGATTGTGAACAAGAAGCCCAAGAAAGACACAAGCAGGATGATTTTTGTTGCAAGCAACTGGAACTGGGTAGAGGTTCTTTCTCTGCCACCTTTATCTCCAGGAATCAGGATTATAGCTTCATTGATGGTCAACCGGAACAGTCACCTGCATTCACTTGTAGATCATCATTTTCTACTTTCCTAGTTGATGACAGTACTCCTTGCTCAGGATGTGGAGGTTTTTCTTTCAGCAGCTGTTGCGAATCAAGTGCAGTAGACTTCTCTTCCCCAATTCCATCAATGCCAAGCTTTACTTTTTTCAGCCCAAGTTCTGCGGTTGAGCAAGGCAATGCTGCATTAGGATTTAAAGCAAACATGTCAAAACTGGGCGAAAAACAACGAGGTATATATATATATATACATATACATATATTTTATAATTCCTTTCCACGTTTTTCATAAAGGGTTCATTGGATGGAGTAATAATAGACAAAGTGCCTAGGTTATAAGTCTTGAATTGTATCTTCATAATTACATTGCTTTAATTATAAAATAAAAAATAAATAAGAAACTGTACAAGGATTGATATTTGTTCAAGTGAAACTTGATGGGCATGGCAGTTTCTTGCAAGCATTAAAGTACTGTACTGCTGAGGTTAATAAAATATGCATAACGGTCCATTTCATGTCTAGAGGCTTATAATTTTAAGTATAACAGAATTCACTGATGGTTATTCATGAGAATTATTATACTCCTATTAAGTTTAAACCTCTGACCATTTCCAAATTGCTGAGACCCATTCTAGCTAAGACAAATAAGCTAAAAATTGTTTTTCGGTCTACATTAACCCTTAATTGGAGCATTTTCATTTTGCCTCCACAGAATTAAACTTGGAAAAGCTCTTTGTGCTGCTGGATTCTACACCCGTTAAGCTCGAGGCCGGAGAAACAGAGAGCAAAACAGAAGTTTGGAGAGCTGCAACTGCTGGGTCAAGGATTTCCAGCATCCACAGTAAAAGGAATCACACAATTGGACTAGGTGAGCTTGATCAACTTCATCTCATGGTAACGGAATCAATAATTCGTTGGGCATCATGCACACACATACCAACAGCCCCGTCCCTTAGATTATCACTTGTCTGCTAGAAAATGGATGTACAAGCACAAATACACTTACACTGACAGATTCATACGCACAAGAATGTGATGCAGACATTGTTTAATCTGAGAAGCTGAACTCTGTTGTATGGGCTGCCTGTATTGCTTATGTGGTTTGACAGAGTGATGATGCTTTTCTGATTTGGATAATAATTGTAATGTATAATTAGCCTGAGGCTACTAAACTTGATTCAGTTTTTGTTTTCAGAATTCATTCTTCGTATTTTAGAAAGGGTTTCAATCTCTAATTGTTTATAGTTGCAAACGAAGAGAATACAATCTTCATTTATTTATTTTAAAAAGCATTCCAGTCCTCGTGTTATTTTTGGTATGCCCATATAAACTGGACATAAGCACAGTTATAGTTTCGTCAAAATCGAATAGAATGAAAAAAAGGGTTATTATAAATATATGAAATCGAACTGAACCAAAATAAAAATAAGATCGGATCGATAAATTTTAAGCACTATGACCAAGCATACAACACACTTTTAAGCAGAAACAAAACATAAAAACATCTAATTTAAAATTATTCTGCAAAATGTTAATCACTTGAACTATTTGTCTTATGGTACAAGTACTATAGCCCTCTTAAACTTACAATAATTCCCTGCGTTCGGTCGTTTTTGGTGCCCCAAATAGAAAAACGGAGGCCTCACTGGCAGATTTTGCAAAATTTAATTAATAACAAGGGAAAATGCCCATTCATTCAGCAATAACCATTACATTTTTCTTCTTTTGGGTAGAAGGTAATATAACAGGATAATGTTACCTACGGCTACTCATGATTCAGGTGCATATTCTTTGATTGCTGCTGCGAGCTTATTTCGATCCTCCTCTGCTTTTGTCCTGATCAAGAATGTGCGTGCTACAACACTACTATTATCGCCAGCACCAGCATCATCGGCCTGCAGAACCCAGGGGAAGTTATTAACTATAAATCACATTAATTGTTATTACATAAATGCTTCGGGAAATACTTTTAAGTACGACTAGTCACATATCCTGGTATGGTTAAAACAAAATAAAGGTACTTCAGGGCCTTCATGTCCAATCCTAAGCAACATCAGGAGCACACAGGAGCCTTATAGTTGCATATGTACAACTTTGGCACCCACAGCTTAACAATCCAATCAAACAGAAAAATCTATTATGTCAACAGATTGGCAGCAGTATGTTTTACCGAAGTATGAAATATTGCAACAAGAGAATTCTTTTGTAAATTTGTCTTGATTCCTGGATACAGCAAAGCGTTAAGCAGCACCCTTCCCACCTGCCACAAGTGAGAGGTTAGAGAAAGTGGAACTATATATATAATGACTAAAACTCATAATGCAGTATTGAGTTAATAAAAAGATCATACCACGAGTTATAAAAATATTCCTGAAATAGAGGGGGCAGTCACAGCACTGGTCAGGGAAACGGGTTTAAAGAGAACTTTTGCTTAAGAAGAAATCTAAACAACCGATTCCAGTGCATGGTTAATGAAAAAAAAAAGACACCTAATACTGGAATAGGAACATGTTTTAAAATCAAATTGTATAGGAGGAATAGAGTCAAAATATCAAATCCAATTTAGAAGACCACATTTTCTTTACTGTTGTCGGTATTTGTTGGGTGCTTAACAAGAAACATTGGTTGATGCTGTTGACAAAGATCACTCCATTTAGTATACTCTACCAATGATAACATGCGAAAACTGAACTTTCGTAAAAGTTATACACTTTCAATTCGTCACTTAAAAGATGTCAATCTTAGTGTTCTTATTTAATAAAAGAGAATTGGCCTATGGAGACAGCACTTTGACGCCACTGGATATTCAAGGCTTCAATGTAGCCTCCAAAGAACTAAATTGAGAACCATCATGTTCTAAAATTGGCACTGAACATCCTATATAATTCCCCAAGCCATAAAATTTAAAATACTTTGAGTTTTGCTCTCCTCATTCTTAAACTTAACACACTGAAAAATACAAAATAAAATGCAGCAGCAGAAATTTAATTAATTAAAAAGATTTTGCAATAAATTTCTGAGAAATGAAATATATCCATCAAGAAACATACATCATTTCGAACAAGAATTGTTGGTTTGGAGTCTTTTGTACCCTTGCTGACACCCTCTTTGCATTTAATGGAAAGACGCCCTGTGCCTTTATCTTTCCATGCATCTTTATCAGCAGGATCAGTTGACTGAACAAATCAAGCATACAAAAACAAAAGATTAACAATAGAGATGGTACACAATTAGATTAGATACTGACAAGTTCAGACTGAACACCCATGTATCAGATACTTCAAAGCATAAAATTATACAGGGTTTCTCAAACAAATACCTTGACATAAAGTTTGCACTTTACTTCATGGACTACAATAATGCCTTTCTCTTCTGTCTTCTTCACAGATGGGCTGCTAGGCTGTGGTAATTCGTCTTCTGATGTCCCAAAAAGAAGGCATTACATATGCATGGGAATGGGGAAAGAAATTCCAGGTCACAAACAGAGAATTTTAAAATTATTATCAGGAAAAAATACATTATATCACTTGAGCTTTCTTGGTTCTATCAATAAGGCTGAGAAAGTAGTATGGGCAAAATCCAAAATAGTTACAGGTTTTGCAGTGTAAAAGGACCATCAAACCAGTGCATATGAACAATTGAAAACGTTCTTAAACTGAGATCCCTGAACCAGCGAATAAAAATCATAAACAGAGGGGGAAAAAGAATGTTACAACTGTTTTCAGTTCCAGAATTTCACAAGGTAAGAAGTTCAATTATGTAATTTCTCTAAAACCGAAGGCATTGTGCCTAAATGACAAAAAGGAACAAATTAACAACTTTATTAGCATATCTGGCATAAAACTTAGCACCTTCCCGGCCATAATCATTTTGACATAAACAACACAGAGCACAAACAGTATGTGTATTTGCAAACTTATTAACAGAACAAGATGAGCCAAGTATATCATGCAAGCTAGTATGAAAATGCACAAAAGTTCCAATGAAATAAAGGATTAAATGGAATCAAATGACAAATATTCATAAGATACACAAAAGAAAAACATCTTCTCACCATCATCAGCATTTGAAGCATTGTTGATTTTGGGAAGTGAGCTTTGATTTCCTGACATAAAAATACAGAAATAGGATATCAGAAATCACCTCCCCTCAATCTCCAAAAAGGACTTAATAAGTCAAAAATAAAATAGTCACTACAGATAACGAGAACGGTCAGTTCTGATCTTAACCAATGTATAAATCTAATTGCTTCTCTTCATTTGTATCTTTCAAAATCAACAAATCAAAGCACACATTGCCAATTTATCCATCCATTTCCAATTTAGTGTTTATCTAACACACAAGGCAGGATCAAGCGCTTGATAGAGAGTCATCATACGATTTGCATCTTTCTGAAGATTCAGATTGAGATCATTCCCATGTATGAGATCATTCCCATGTATGAAACTGAGGTGTTGCTGAGGTATATGGTTTAGGCTTAGTAGGTTTCCTAGGTACAACCTTCGTGGTCTACATACCTTCTATCATACATGCTAAATTAACTTACAATAAAAAGCTTCCGCTTTTTGCAATTCAAGTTAAAATGCCTTTCCATAACATTTTTAGAATTGAAAGTAATATTCAATCATATCTATAGCAGACATTCTCCTCTTAACATCTTAAAGATACAAATGCACAAGTCCCACCTACCAAAGAGAGTAGGGGTTTGACTGTTAGAGAATCCTCCAGAACTCCCTGAAGTCACATTGTTGGATAATAATCCAAAACTCCCCGAAGCAGCATTGCTGGAGAATAATCCAGAGCTCCCCGAAGCAGTGTTGTTGGAGAATAGTCCAGAGCTCCCCGAAGCAGCACTGTTGGAGAATAGTCCAGAGCTTCTTGAAGGGGCTGCACTGGTGGAGAATAGTCCAGAGCTCCTTGAAGTTGCATTGCTGGAGAATAGTCCAGAGCTCCCTGAAGCTGCATTGTTGGAAAATAATCCAGAGCTCCCTGAAGAAGCTGCATTGTTCGAGAATAGTCCAGAGCTCCCTAAAGCTGAACTGCTGGAGAATAGTCCAGAGCTCCCTGAAGTTGCAAAGCTTGTAGTTTTAGTTGCTGGAGTAAATGTTTTCTCCTGATATAATTTTATGTCATTATTCTTGATTTCAGATGCCAAATCCTTTTCAGTGGTACGAGGTTCAGAAGCAGATGCATTTCCTACTTTTAGAGCATTTGCTTTAAGCCAGTCAACAACATCACTGAACTTCTCCTGCAGAAGTAGGTCAATGACAAATACCAATGGAGTTAATGAATCAAATACAAATGTCATGAATTTACATTATCAAATTTGGATAGGGTAATTAACACATATCTCCCATGAGGTTTAGAAAACCCACACTTAGATGTTAGGTTTAGAGAAACCCACATATAATTCTCTTGGACCGTTAGTTGACCATTAGAAGACTGTTAGCATTAAGGGTATTTTTAGACATTCAACCAATTTAACAATTTAACTTTATGCAAGTTAATAATTAGACTTTATAATAAAATAATGATATTAATATTATCAATTCATCCACACTTTTTAATGATATCTAGTTAAAATTCTAAAAATAATTTCCATAAATTAGACTAACATATATTTTCCAGTGCTATAAATATAATTTATTCATGAAATTATTTTATTTTTTAATTTTTTATACTTTAAAAGCTAGTAATTATATTCCTATTATAAATTCTAAAAATTAAAAAATTATAATATTAAATTTTTTTAATTTTTATATCTCATATAAAGTGATGTTATATTATCAATTGGATAAAAAAAATTTATTAATTTTTTTAAAAAAGCTATGTTATTTCATTATACAATAGATAAATAGTATATTGTATAAAAAGTAAAACTCAAACAACATAGAACTCATATTACACATATATAAGTATGTGAGATAGTAGAAAGGTTATAATTTGATCAAAGAATTAAGGGAATACTTGGGACATTTTAGTCTTTTTATAAAAATTGGATGGTCAACTAATGGTCCAAGAGAAGTATATATAAGTTTCTCTAAACCTAACATCTCAGTGTGGGTTTCCCAAACTTTACGGAAGGTATGTGTTAATTCCTCAATTTGTATATAAGTTATAGAGTATTGATTGAAGGCTATTTTTTTCAAAGAATAATGTGCATAGGGATTTCAAATGACATTTTCCCTCAACCAAGTAGACTAAGTGCTCGTTTGGTTTGACTTTTTCATTAGTCAAAAGGGTTTTTTTAATGATAAAAGTCATTTTCAAAAAAATTTGGTGTCGTTTGGTTGCCACCAGAAAAAGACTTTTGGGAATTAAAAAAGCTATTTTCTTTTTACTTGAAGAAGTCCAAAATTTGAGTTTTTGGCAGTAAAGTCTTTCCAGCTTTTTTAAAAAGCAAAATTGTCTACAACACCCTTATTTTTTTTTAAAAAATGTGTTATTTCTTTAAAATATAACATTAAATATTTATCTATTAAAATAATTACTCAAATTTTTTCAAAAGTTATTTGTAACAACCAAACGATTAATAAATTTTTGTTAAAAACTCTATTTACAAAAGTTTTACGAATAAAAGGTCTACTCTAAAAAGCTCTATTTGAAAAGTTATACCAAACGAACCCTAAATTCTAAAAATTTTACTTGGACAATGGCCTTAAAATAAGCTGTTAACATATCACATCCAATGTTATACTGCTCAATATTTTGCTATTACATTCATGTTTTGTAGTTGGATATGTTATGCATAAGCTCATTATAAGAAATTAAACAAATTCTAAAAATTACCATGATGTTTGAAGCATGAGCTAAGTAGTCTCCGACCCCATCTTCCCAAAGTTCATCAGGATGATTCTTCAATTGTGTCTGAACCCAACTGCTCACAATCAAAACACAAAAAACTTACATATATTAAATTTTATATAGATTTCAGTCACCAAAATTAATGGGGCAAGTTAATGAAATCCATAATTTCTTGGACCAAAAACAAGAAAACTATTGCCAAACTTAAACCAAAAACATATATTAACTGCTCTACTAACTCAGTACAGAATGACTAGCTTTACAATGAAAATGTATGACAATATGCACAGCAACTTAGATTGATATAATTAGTAGGAAAAACAAGCAACAACAAGAGCTAGTCAATACCAGCCGTATGAAGAGAAAATGAGATATAACATACAAACAACGAAAGTACAGTTGATGAAATAGAAAGAAAGGATATAAAGAGATAGACCTTGCAAATTGGGTATTGAGAGCTCTCACATGCTGTCGAGATGACTCAGCCTGTTGTTTGTCCAATGGTTGTGTTGCCATTGACTGCTGCTGAGATGGCTCTGCCCTGTGGACATCAAACAGGGATCCTGCCATTATTCTTTTATTCCGAAACTGCATCATTGAAAATATCATTTATCAGAATTTCAAAGAGCATTATGTCACTAAAATTACAAATAACTAAATTTTCAGATTTCCTCAAAGTCCACACTGCTGTTAGCCAGTTCAGTGGTAGAATTGCAAGGTACAGCAACAAGGTTGCATCATTAAGTAGCAACAAGGATAATAGCTATCACTAAACTTATAATTAAAATAACACTATAACCTCCATTATATATGCTTCCTTGTGCTTTCATCTGCACTAAAATAGATAAGGCAACCACATAAACGGAAGCTCCTCACGGTTCTAACTGCCACAGCCAATTCCAACGCAAGCTAAAGCCTCAAATCAAGTTTCTCTATGACTTAAAATCATGACAAAGACACCCAAGTTTCACATGATCCTAAATTTTCATAACAAACACCCCAAAAATTTCATTCATCATGTTACCTCCACAATCCTACAGCTAAAGTAAGCTTAAAAAGGCAAAATACATTGAAATGTTTAAACTCTTTCGAGTGCACATTATTATTATTATTATTATTATTATTATTATTATTATTATTATTATTTTGGAATCAAATAAACTAAGAACCCACCAGCCTCAACGAATAAGTAATTAAACAATGTTTTAAATTTCAAAAATTCAAATAAATTAAAAAACCAACCTCAACAAAGCTCACTTGAGTGCAAATTCCTGCCCTTAAGCGTCGTTAGCTTCGCAGAATAGGAGTTAGGGTTTTTAATTACTAGAAGAAAAAGAACTTACAGCAGAGTCGTTCGTATCCTGGACCGATTCCAACACGGCGAAACGTTTCGTCCCTTTCATAATTTATATTTTATCTTTTTTACGAACGAAGATTTTTTTCAGAAAAAATAATAAAAAAATTAGGGTTTTGGTTTAAATTTTGGTTTTGCTTATGTTTGAGGCTACTGAGAATACCAGGGAAGAAAGGGGAGCTTCCTTTATTTTTATTTTCTTTTATTTTTTATAATTTGGGAATTAAATTAATTAAAACCGGGAGAGTATCAACCGTTGGATGAGGTGGGGAACTAAACTTTCAATTGGAACCGTTGGATGAAGGGACCTGTCATCATTTGTGTTATTATCTACATCAGCCATGTGCTGTTGTGATTGTCCACCGGAGAGTTACCTACTATCATGGGGCCCGCCGAAAATTGGGTGTTCTCACATAATTATTTGCGTATTATTTATATATATATATATATATAAATATTTTTTATTGATATTCTCATTTATTAATTATTTTTATCTATTAATTATTGATTACAGTTATATTTATTAAAGTAAAAATTTTAAATCAATGCTAAATTTTTAATTTTTAAATAAATTAAATTAAGAATAATATTAAACATCTCAAATTTTTATAATAAATTTATATTAACATTAAAGAATAATATTGAATATATTAAATGTTGTACTAAATATTTATCTCAAATAATCTAATATTTATTAAGTGATAAAATAATATAACAAATTTTTTTTTATATATTTATCATTCTTTTAAAACATAGTTACATAATTGTACTGGTAACTTTCGTCAATATATAAATCTCACTCCCCTTATTATAAAATTAATTAAATCAATTATCACTTGCAATTGATAATTATAAATTTAATGCTTCCAGGTTCTTAGATATTTCAAAATCTCTATGTGATAAATATTTAAAAGAAAGTTTTAGGTCACAGTTGATTCAATTAATAGAAAAGTACCAAAAAAAAATTAAGATTTAAATTCTCTCGGACTGGATTACCAAACAATTTGAGTTATTTTCTTGTAAAAAAATAAAAAAAAATTGCAAGTAAAATTAAATTAATCTTTATTTCTACAAACAACCGTGTGGAGTAGCTTCCCCTTTTCAAGATTTGAATATATGTATTCTATGCCCTGAGTTGGGGGTACTAGAAAAAACAAAGAAAAGAAGTGAAATGAAAAATAAAAATGTCAAAATCCTAAAACTCATACCAAGGGTCTTTTCTCTTCATCTTCTCCATTTTTTTCTACCAAGCTTTTCTCTTCTTTGACATAGGAGTTCTTGTGCTTGGCTGTGCTGATTGAGTTTGTACTCTTTGTGGGGGCTTTACTTTCAGGCAACATCTTCAATATGATTCCCATGGCAATGAGCAGCAGACCCGTTCCGTGCTGTTCTGTCATAGGCTTTGTAAATATCAAGTATGAAAGCAACAGTGTTACTGCCTTTCTGGCAGTTGTTATCTGCATGCCAAAGTAAAGCCAAGAACCCACCAATTAGATGTATCGGTTAAAAGCTTTACTGTGAGAGTCTAAAATCTTAATTAGTGTTGACATTTCTAATGATATGAACCTAATATGTAAAGAATACTATATCATGAAAGAGATGAATGTAACTGACATTTCAGGTGCTTTCAGAGAACAAGGTACAATTAATGCACTTGGGTATTGAAATAACATTTGCATTTCAAACCTATAAATAAGAAGTGACGACAAGAAGTGACATTTACCACTAGGTTTTTAAGTGAAACTTACTAGAAAGGAAATTATATAAACAAAGTCAATAACTACAGAGGTAGACAATGCATTTACCATTGCTGTGGTAGCAGCTCCGAAAATGGCAATGAGAGACAAAACAGACACTTGACCCACAAATGTGGCCATGGCTTCAAATATTAGCACCCCATATACATATAGATGCTGCAATTCATTGAGAGAAATGTTACTATTTTACTGAAGAGCAAACCAAAATATGATGGTAGTATATAAAACCTGAAGTTAGAACAGTTGTAAAAAAAAGAACAATGGCGAAGTAGATGCACTGATAGTACTAGTGAATTTGATTACAATCTCAACTTTGTAACAAGAGATATAAGTACCCAAAGACAGAGAGAGGAGATGCAAGTGATTCAGTTCAGTAGCTGTTCATTGTAAGTGTAGTGAACATTTAACCAGATCATTGACTTCTCCAAGAAAGTTCATTTAGGCTGGCATGTTAAGTATTTAACCAAGCTGAATACCTTTATTATTAGATTAGCAAAGAGAAAACCTCTCTATAAGGAAAACAAAATATTGCAAGGCAAGGAAGAAAAAAGTAATAGATATATCCAAAGGCAATGTTATTGTTCTTTACTTGTGAACATGAATTCCAGGCCGTAAAGAGTTCTCCTGTTAGAATCATTGGCGCCAGTAAGAAAGGCAAGCCAACTACTGTTGAGCAGAACAACATTTCCATCTGCCATAAGAAATATAAAAGAAATCAATGACAAAAAAAAATGAGACAGGCTTTTACAAAGATACTTTTGCATTCATTCACAAGTTAAAAGAAAAAGATCACCTGTGTTGTGGCAGGATTCATGGTAAAAATTGCTTCTTGTAAATTACCCAGAAAGGAATCCATAACTAAAACACTCGAAATCGTTAGGATACCAATTATGCTAAAATTTGGAGAAGTTTGAGCATCCGCCAAAGTGAAAAGGATGAGACCAGCTACTAGAAGCAGAGCAGAGATATATTCATGAATCGGATACTTCCTTTTCAAGCCAGGAATGAAGGCACCCATTACCATCACTGGCAGCACCTAAATCCTCGAATCAAACGAACTCTTATTAGAGAAACTAAATATACAAGTAATCAAATTTGCATTTCTTCCCCCATGTATTTACCTTTGTGGATTTGAACATGATTTGTGCTGGATAGTTAAGAAAGGCCAAGGAGCCCTTGGTTAATCCATGAGAACCCATTAATACTGCAGAGAGTTTCACATACGTTTTCCATGGGTTCACCATTTGCTTGGTGGTGAAACCTTGCGAGTATACGAGTAACAAGTACACAAATCCGTTGCACAAATGTGAAATACCATCCATAGCTGAAATTCAAACGATTAAAGTAAAAAGAAAAGAAAACCGAACATACAAAAATTAATTTTACAACACTGATGTTGAGTATGGCATACCTGAACTGAAGCCGATTGTACACATATTCCTGGAAATCAAGCACGGGAAAAATGCCTATTAAACAGAGAACTAATAACAAAGAAATTACAATTTATTTCTTTTGTTTCTCAAATTTTCCCGGTTGCCAAACATAGAGCAAGGAGGCAAAATCACACACATGCAAGATTAAGAACAACCCATTTTTTCTTTAAAACAAGACAGTATAACAAACCTCACAAATGCCATTACAAAGGTAACCAAAGAAGAAGCCAGAAGAGCAAATGACGAATTGTTGCCACTTAGGTCGATCAGAGAGGGCGATTCCGAACAGAGACCTTGCTTGCTCTTCGTGGTTCATCTCTACACAGTGAACGCCGATAACCGTCTGTTCAATTTACTGAAAAAAATAAAAAATTCTGCGGAGATTGCTTCTGGTAGCGGTGCTGCATGGCGTTTTTGACTTATAATATTATTGTTAGCAGAGAATTTGGTTAAAAGGAAAGTTGGTTTATGACATCAACAAGAAAAGTATCGAAAATTTAAACCAAGTATAAAATATTGTAATGGCCCTGGGGTTTTAGCTTTGTGTTTGTTCGTTTTTCAGCGAGCTCCAATACAAGAGGGTCTCCGTTGGGTGATTTTCCACGAAAGCTCATTCTCGCGAAAATTTTATTGAAAACGAATGTGAGGTATGCGGCCATGTTCGCGTTCGGTCGATTTCCAAGAAAGCTTTTCACGCAAGGGAAAATTTTATTGTAAAGTATTCGATACATGTACTTTGTGGCGCTGGTAGTTAGAAATCAATTACAAGACTCAACGTGACTTGTTGGAGGCCGACCGGTATGCCGTCAAAGCAAAAGACTTTTGCCGGTTCCGTACTTGTCGTGGGCCGTTTGCAGTCAAATCAAAAGATTTTGTGCATTTTGACTTAGATTTTTTTTAATTAGATAATCCATAAATTTTTAATTACAAAAATAAGATACTCAAATTTAAATTAGTGTATATATATATATTAAAAAATAAATATATTTATTAGAAACGAATTATCTAATTATAAATTAATAAATTTTTAATTTTAAAAGAATAAAATTTTAGGATGATATAAGTTTTATTATAAGTAAAAACAAAAAAAAAAGAAGTTAAAGGATTTAATTGAAATTGAAGAGTCGTGTGTTTTTCTTTAAAATAAATTATAATTAAATTGAAACGTATAGGTATTATGTATTGGTGTAAAGAAAATAAATGAATAATGAGAGGCGGTGGTGTATATATATTTATATAAACAGTTTTGCTTTCATAAATTGAAAGCTACGGGCAGTGAGGAAGAAAAAAAAAGAAAGAAAGAAAGAAATGTTCGTTTTGAATTTGTATTTTTGGATGATTAGCTTTATGTTTTAGGAATTGTAAATAATTTCATATGATTTAATTGTAAAAATTTAATTGTTAGTATATATATATACAGATGTTTACATATATATATTTTAAATAACTAAGTTTGAATTATTAAATTATTACGTGTTATTATTATTAAATTTATACTAATGAGTGATTCAGAGGGGGATGAACAGTCAGCAGAAATGTAGAAATAATCGTTTAATATTCAGGTAGGTATTTACATGTATTTAAGAGATTTTAGTTTTAAAACTAAAAAGTATGGTGTTTTATTACATTAAATATTTTGATAAATATTTATGAAATTCCTAAATTATTACGTGTTGATCCAATTGATTATTTTTCGAATCGGATTTGAATAATAATTTTTATATGAATGTTATATTTATAAATACAGTGAGAAAATAGTGTTAGCACGTGTTGTGATTTTATAAATAAATTATTTGTATGGATATGTTGTGAAATAAATGGATAAATAAAAATGTGATGGCCATGGTTGTTGTTATGATGTGGCACCGGTGTTTGGGGCGATGGTCCTTTGGAATAATACCCGTAAAGTACGTTGACCAATTTTTGGAGCGGCGGTCATTCAGAATAATGCCCGTAAAGTACGCAAGAGTAAAAATTAGTATAAATTATTTTAAATGATGGAATAAATGTGTTTTTGTTATTCTTGTGAATACTGAAATTGAAATGTTGTTTTGGATTTCGTTAAGCTTACTATTCGAAATCGAAAGGTGTTTTATATATGCAAATTTGTTTATTGTAAAGTTCTTAAAACTACATTTATGTATAAATATTTACTAGGCATTAGCTCACCCCTACTTTCAGGTTCTTAGGTAATGCTGGAGATATTGTATGTAGAAGGCAAGGATACTCCAGAACAAGAGTTTTACCACTTTGGAAACTATATGTAATTATAGATGCAGGAGTTTGTAATGTGTGGCTTTGATGTATTTTTTTATGTTTGTATTAAATTTTAGAAACCTTAAAATTAGTTATGTTTTCGTTTAGCTAATGAAATGAAGCAGTTGGTGTTAAATATTATTGTGAGTGTTTAGAATGAAATCTTAAAGTTACAAGTTTATATATTTTGGTATATAATTGTTATAGAGGAAATTCTGCTAAATTTTTTTTATAAAATTAAGGATGCCCTAAATTGGATTAAGAATATTAACTTTCTTAGAATAATGATTAGGTTTTAAAAATTTAAATTTTTCGTTATACCCTAATTCGGTGCCACTTTCGTAATGCCGGAATCGGGGTATTACAAAAATTTTGTTAAAACATATTTATAATTATCAAATAATTAATATTTTTTAAAAAAATTATTTAAAATATTATATCAAATAAAATTTTAGTATTTAATAAAAGATTTTAAAAAACTCATAATTACTGGTTATTCTTAACTCGTTATCGTTAAATGAAGGGACAAAAATAATGATTGCTTTTCTTTTATACAAAAAAAAATCCAAATAATTTGATTTCAACATTTTTTTAATGTAGTCTAACAAAATTAGAAAATACTAAATAAATATACCTAACAAATAGAAAACTAAAAAAAATAAGTAAACTTATTAGTAAAAATAATATATATTACCCAAAGGCCACTTAAATTTCAATGTCTTCATACAACACTTGTATGTTCCGTCGGTGTTGATCTTACAAACTCTACATCAAAATAATTATAACAATTAAATATCTAAAGTTACTAAATTCTTTCATGAGTTAAGAACTTAAGGATTAAGATTATTTAGAACATTACCTGATTCAATTAATTCATAAAACTTTATTTCTTTAACCAAAATTGTATCTTTTATCGAGATCTCCAACAAAAGCGAAGTCCGTAACCAATTTTGTGTATATATTAGGGCTTCCACCATTTTAGGAGTCAATGAATTTTGGAATGAATTTAAAATTCATCCTCCAATGATAAATGTTGACTCAACTACCATAATAAATACTGGAATTGCAAATATATCTTTTGTTATATGTGACAAAATTAGATATCTTGTACAATTCAACTTCCACCAAAATAAAATATCAAATCTTGGATTTAAAAGATCTCCGTTAGCTCCATCAAGTATCTATCTATTTCATTTGACATTTTTATGGTTTGTTGAGCCTTTGCAAACTTACTATATTATATGTAATGTGAAAAATCATCTTGATTGCCACATAAATCTACTAAGGCCAACTCATTAGAATGTTGTGAGGATTGGACACTACTAGCATTTTCACCACAACCTTATTTAAAGTATTGCACCTTGTATCATAAAATGTGCAAGAATTGTTTGAACAATTTCTTTTCTTCAGTTTTTCAATTCTTACATTATCATCTCATAAAGTTTGCAAGCAAAATTTCATAGCACGTGGATTCAATTTGTTTATCTTCTCCCAAATTCTTAATACTTTTCATATTTCTTCCCACGGTACCTAGAAGAGAATCTATACATTGAGCCGATAAAACTAAATTAGAATTAGTTTTACACACTTAATTGAAACAAAGGTTAGATTCACACTTAAAAGAAGCACTAAATTTTAATGTCACATCATAAAAATTCTTTAAAAACTTAATAAATTGGTTTACATATTCCCGATCACTTATTCTTGGTGGCCCCACACTTTTCTTTCTACTTTCTTCTTTTAAAAAATAAGTTTAGTAAAGTTCATCTTCATTTATCATTTGATCAAATGCTTTATAAAATTTCAAAGTAGTTTCCAACATCAAATAGGTGGAATTCCACCTAGTGGACACATTCAAAACCACACTTCCTTTATAATTAATTTTGTGATATTCCAAACAATTTTTAAATGTCTGCAACTTTAAGCTGCAGAATCTCATATATTTTACAACATTACGACTACCAACTACTATCATTTAATTCTTTTAAACCCTCAGTGGCCATTAGATTTGTAGTGTGCATACAACAACGGACATGCATAAAGTCACCATTTAACACCAACCCACAATTTTTCCAATTCTTGAACTTCTTCTTCAAATAATTAATGGCAACCTCATTAAAACTTGCATTGTCAATAGTTATTGTCAACACTTTCTCAATATCCCAATCAAGCAAACAAATCTCAATAAGATTTCCAATTATCTCACTCTTATGATCTGGAATTAGAGTGAAACTTAAAATTTTTCTATGCAAATGCCATTCACTATCAATGAAGTGGGTTATAATGACCATAAAACTATTGTTTTGAATTGAAGTCCAAATGCCAGTTGTAAGAGAAAATTTTTGTTTATTCATGCTAGACATACTCTTCAATGTAGTCTTTTCTTCTAAAAATAGTTAAGGTGCATCCCTAGTAATTGTCCTTTGCGATGACACTTCAAATTTTGGAGATGCTATGCTACAAAAATTGCAAAACCCTTTGTTCTCCACAAATTTAAATGACAACTCATCAAGAATAATCATTTTAACAGTTGCTTTTCTACATACCTCGTGACTCCATCCCTTAGTCACTATACTATTGCTACTATCCTCTTTATCATTCTTTTGGTGTTGGTGTACCGAACACTTAGGTAAGTGTTTTCTCAAAATAGTAGTCCCATTCCTTTTTGAATCACAAGCATACTACTTACCACAATAATTGCATTTGGCTTGGTTTATTTGAGTCTTGGTAAAATGTTATCATACTTGTGATCTTGATGATAATGATGTTTGGCTTTTTTCTCTTATACCAATTACTCTTGCTCTTTCTTCCTTAGTAATTATTTTTTAGAATTAATGGTGTCATTGCAAGAGAGACCACGCGAGCTTGAATCTTCAAGCACCGTCTGAAAACCAATGAAAAAACTTTAATAAGGGCTTAACTGAAATTAATTAATTTTAGTGGTAATGAAATAACAAAAATACCTGAATAAAGGAAATAAGGAATAATGGAATATCAAAGAATCAATAATTAATTTGAAATTATAGGCTGTAAACTGTCATGTAGCAAAGCTGCTTCTTTTGAATAAGTATATAACAAACTATAATATGAAACTGGGCAGCATAGAATCCTAAATATAAACACATAAATTAATCTTGAAAAATTACCTATTCCAAACAAGAACTTGATTATACATATATATGAATTAGGGTATACATGTGTATATCTATAATATATCATGTATGCTAGTGTGTTGTTAGTTAGAATCTAGTGAACTGGGACACCAAAATGAAAAGCTAGTGATGAGATAATCTATTATAGGGAATTGAAAGAATCTGGTAGAGTTGTTGTAAATAAAGATTATATTAAAGAATTGAAATTGAGATTTTGTTTTACTTTGAAGAAATAAATTAATAGGACCCACCCTGACCCCTCTCAGGAGTCCGGAACAAAGCCTGCTAAATGCTTGTACATGCCACCTATCATTTCTCACAAATATCATATAATAAAATTTATGGATAAAGAAAATTGTTTCAGACCTCTATCATTAAAATACATTGAGACGCTATGTCTGGTCACACATATACACAATCACAAACATACGTATCATGCTCAAAATGTTTCATCCAACATGCGTAGAGTAGTCTCAATCTCATTTATAAAATTGCACTGAACAAAATCTTGTGTGACTCTTGTTCTTTTTAATTTTAAACTCCTAAGTATACAAATCGACCGTAGCACAATAAGTACCCTGCAAAGTGATCCCACAAGGAATAGGAAAATTAGTATTTCGTAGCTAGTAGAACTTAAGTTGAATGAAATTGAGTGATCTGAATAACAAAAAATTAAAATAAACTAATGATAAGTACCCACTACACGACTTGCCCTAGGAACTCTTGAATCAGTAGTTGCGCGCACCTCAAAAATTAGAAAATAAGTTATAGATGATCATATTAGAACCTAAGGAAACTAAATTCTTAAAATTCTAATCTTGAAGACACCATAAAGGTTAATCATTCCCTTGATAAGCCAAGATATTGTATTCTACCAAGAACACAAGAAAGCATAACTAAGCTTGCTGAAAATACCTCAATATTATTAATGATATGATGAAAACTCATTTTACATACTTGTAGCCTTTATATAGGCATGTAAACATTATAATCATAAATAAAAGACGTATCTAAAATTAAGTAGGAATAGAAATACTAACTTAAATTGGAAAATAAAAATTGTAATCTTAATCCTATAAGGAAACCTAAATAACAATCCTAATCTAATAAGAAAACTTCAATAACAATCATAATCTAATAAGAAAACCAAAAAAATAATAATTCTAAACAAACAAGAAAACTTATTCCATATAGGACAAAAAAATCTTCAAAAGCTCAACTTATCCATGCGGCTTTAGGATTTAGCAGCGCAGGGCTATTTTATTCTTCTTCTTGCACATAAAGATAAGTGATATCTTTGGTGAAACTTTGGAAACTTCAAGAATAGTCTTAGAACCTTCTAGAATAACCTCTTTGTCATATATTTCCATGATTAAGCCTTGTAAGGCCTCTTTCATCCTCTTTGTCCTTCCCCTAGTCATTGGACCGTCAATTCCTTGCAAAGGATCTTGAAAAGAATTGGGAATATTAGCTTGAACCATTTGCCCAGCTCCTCGATCTCCATTATTCTCTCCCTCTTCGAAAGAATTCGTTCTCAAATCACCTAAATCAAACAAAGATAAATCAACAACATTAAAAGTCGCACTAATATTACCATAAGTGTTAGACAAATCTAAAGTGTAGGCGTTATCATTGATTCTCTCCAAGATTTGGAAAGGTCCACCTTTGCTAGGCTGAAATTTTGATTTCCTTTATGTAGGAAACCTCTCCTTATGTTTGTTCACCCAAACCCAATCTCTAGGGTCAAAAACAACCTTCAAATGATCTTTATTAGCTTGCTCGGCATGTTGCTCATTCTTTCTTTCAATGTTAGCCCAAATCTTGGTAAGTAAATCCTTCATAAAATCGGCATTTTTCTTACTATCAAGATTATGATGTTCATTAGTAGACAAAGGTAAAATATTCATAGGAGTTAAAGGATTGAAGCCATAAACAATTTCAAAAAGTGACAAAAAAATAGTAGAATGAACAAACCTATTATATGCAAACTCCTGCAATAAAGACACAACAACATTATGCAAAGAGGGGTTAAGGTCATTAGTAGAAAAAAAAAACATTTTTGTACATAAGTACAAGTAGTTGCTGCCTTGCAATCATGACACTCTTAATCTCATTTTGTTCAGCAAATACACTCATTCCCTTTCTTTTCTCTCCTTTTTGCACACTTTCCTCTCTAATTTTTCTCTCGGCCTCACTTGCTCTTTTTGTTTTTGCTTGCTCACTTTCTTTCTTTTTCTTTTCCTTTTGCTCACACTTTTATCCTTTCTCATTTTCTCTCCCGCTATCCTAATTTGATCTTTATAAGCTTTTAAAGGTTTAAGAGGGGTTAGTACAACAATTTGGTTATTCATTACAAAAGAATAACGGTTTTTATACCCATTATGTGTAACCTTCCGATCAAACTACCATGGTCGGTCAAGCAATATATGACCAGCATGCATTGGTGCCATATCACATAGAACCTTATCCTCATACTTGCTAATTAAAAAGGAAATTAGAACTTGCTTCGTTACCCTTATTTCTCCACATTCATTCAGCCATTGCAATTTGTACGGTTTAGGATGCTTTATAGTATGCAAATTCAGTTTATCTACCAACAAAGTACTAGTAACATTAGTGCAACTTGCACTATCAATAATCATAGTGCATATCTTATCTTTCACATGGCATCTTGTGTGAAAAATATGCTCACGTTGCTCCACATCAACATCATCCTTAGACTGTATACTTAGGGCTCTCCTTGTAACAATCAAATCACCATGCACGGGTTCTTCAACTTCAACGTTAGAACAATCTTCCAATAGTGGCATCTCATCCTTACTTGAGCTAACACTTTCTATTTCTCCATTTTCCAATAAAAACATAACTTTTTTGTTTGGGCATTGAGAAGTAATATGCTCGAATCCTTGGCACCTAAAATATTTAACTTCACGTGACTTCGATGAAGTTTTAGTTTCAATTTTATCTTTAGAAATAGTAATTGAATCCTTTTGCTTTGCTTCTTCTTTTGTTTTTGAGGCAGTTTTGTTGTCCTTCCAATTAGATGTCCATAAAGAGTTACAAGTCGATCCAGATCTGAACCCTTTTTATTTGATTTGCTTCTCCACTTTAATGACTTTGTGCAACAGCTCCTCCACCTCCACATAATGTTGTAAATCAACCACATCAACAATCTCCTTATTCAAGCCACTAATAAATCTAGTCATTGTTGCTTCTCGATCTTTTTCTATATTTGCTCTAGTCATGGCTATCTCCATCTCCTTGTAATAGTCCTCTATACTCATGAAACCTTGAACTAGCCCTTGCAACTTTCTATGTAAACCTCTATAATAATGGCCAGGTATAAATCTCTTGCACATTACCAATTTTATTTCTTCCCATGACTGAATTGGCTTCTCTCCATTCCTACACATATTGATCACCAATTGATCCCACCATATGCTTGTATAATCTGTGAACTCCACAGCTGCTAGTTTTACTTTCTTCTCCTTGGAGTAATTATGGCAATCAAATATGTGTTTAACCTTTCTTTTTCACTCCAAGTATAATTCAGGATCATTCTTTCCTTGAAAGATTGGAATCTTTATCTTTATGTTGCCCAAATTGCTATCTCCTTTAGAAATAACCTTCTTTCCTCGTTGAGAACTTGATTCCTCTAAATCTGAATCCTCTTTCTCTTCCCCTTCAAGCACACGTCTTCTAGTGGTTTTAGACACAAGCGGGGATTGCATGTCATCCAACCTAGTATTTAACTTCCTAAATTGCTCATTAACAGCCTTTATGAACATTTTCATATCAACTTCCTGCGATTCTTCTTCACTACTCATATTTATAACCTACAAAACTTTATTAGAAAAAAAAATTTATTCCTCTCATACTCCCTCAAGTGTTTGCACTCCAATTAATTTGTTATCACTTGTGTTTCATAGTAATTTGGCTTTTCTCGATGATGGTCTTAACACTTTTGATTTTACAACTCAAGCCAGCCTATTTTATATTCTTAAAAGAATCAAGATCAACAAATGTCAAGGAGCAATTGATTAGATGGTGACAAATCTCAAAATTAGAATATTAAAAACTTAGTTAAGGCAAATGACAATGAAGAAAAAAAAATAATTAAAAGAGCCAAGAAAATAAGAAAACTTCAAAAGAAAGCAAAAGATATCCAAAAGAAATCACTAGAATACAACAAATTGAAACGCAAAGCTAAAAGACACAAACAGTCTTACACAATTGATCTCGAATGGAATAAATAGAATATGGAACACGAAATTGAATTAATTTAGATGCAAGAATCCATATTTAATGAGGATTAGTACTAGTTAGTATAATAAGACAACTGTTTAAGGAAAAGAAATCCTAACTCAAAAAAGAATATACACAAGAATCCTTATTTGATAAGGATTAGTATTAATTGGCTTTGAATTTGTCAATTAGTCGAATCTAAAAAAGAAAAGGAGATCTTGTTATGATTTATTTGAATAGGAATGTAATCTTGAGTTTCAAGAAATCCTTTTTTGGCTGGTAAAAAGGATTAAAATCAAATCTACAATCTTAATAAATAACGCAATACAGATTGCTCACCTATCAAACAATGTAATCTAACTCCTTTTTTTTTTCAATTGGATATTCTTTTCATTCCCTCATTTTCTTTTTTTTTTTTTGTTAATAAAACTAAACACAAATAGAATGGAATATATTTAGAAACATAAAGAAGTTGAATAGAAGAAATAAAGAAAGTTATGCAAAGATAACACAAGAATTGCACAAAAAAATAAATAAATAAAACAAGGATAAGCAAAGGATAAGTAACTTGTTTCTAGAGCCAAAGTTCTGATATCGAACGATAACAACCCACTAGACGACCCGTCCTAGGAACTCTTAAATCAATTGTTATACGTACCCTAGAAACTAAAAAACAAGTTGTAGATGATCATATTAGAACCTAAGGAAACTAAGTCCTTAAATTTCTAATCTTGAAAACGCCATAAAGGTTGATCACTCCCTTGATAAGCCAAGCTATTGTATTCTACCAAGAACGCAAGAAAACACAACTAAGCTTGCTGAAAATACCTCAATATTATTAATGATATGATGAAAATTCGTTTTACATACTTGTAGCCTTTATATAGGCATGTAAATATCATAATCCTAAATAAAAAGAAGTATCCAAAATAAATAGGAATAAATTTACTAACTTAAGTTGGAAAATAAAAACTATAATTCTAATCCCATAAGGAAACCTAAATAATAATCCTAATCTAATAAGGAAACTTTAATAACAATCCTAATCTAATAAGGAAACCTAAAAAAATAACAATTCTAAACAAACAAGGAAACTTATTCTATATAGGACAAAGAAATTTTCAAAAGCCCAAATTATCCATGCAGCTTTAGGATTTAGCAGCGCAAGGCTATTTTATTCTTCTTCTTACATATAAAGATAAGTGATATTTTTGGTGAAGCTTTGAAAACTTCAAGAACAATCTTAGAACTTTCTAGAATAGTCTCTTTATCATATACTTCCATGATTAACCTTGTAAAGCCTTTATCATCTTCTTTGTCCTTCCCCTAGTCATTGGACTGCCGATTCCTTGCAAAAGATCTTGAAAAGAATTGAGAATATTAGCTTGAATCATTTGGCCAGCACCTTGATCTCCATTAACTAATAACTAAATGAATTAAAATGACTAAATGGATTAAAAGGATAGATTTGGGAATTTGGGCGTTAGGGCTCAAGAATATACCATTGATTGTTATATTTAGGGTACTAAGTGTGATTCAAAAGTCATGAAACTTAGGTTGGTGATTGTTTTCTTACGTGCGATGAATGTGTTAATGCATCAACGTATGATGTTGGCAGAGGATATGGCACGGCTGCGTGCCCTAGTGGCACGGCAACGCCACCTTTGTTTCCTTGCTTCTTGATGTAGGCAAAAACAGAGAACATGGTTCAGCCACAAGCTCTGGTAGTGAAGCCGCACCATAGCTACTTCCATGACATATCAAATCAAAACTACGGATCTCCAGTTTCCAAAGCAATAAACAGACAGTGATTCTGAGTTTTGTCGACAAAGTTATTATTATTTTAGTACAACATACTAAACACACTATTTCTATTCCTTAAGAACGACATCGATGTAGAGGCTTGTGGATGTATGCTTGTGCTCGTTTTCGTGTCTTTTCATTGAAACACTTTAATATTGAAATACTTTATTTTTCTTCATTTAAGTTCGATCGTAGACTTTTGCTTCAAGACACCTATAAAACACAAAATATGACTAAAACATCAAAATGAATAAGAACTAACAATAAAAAATGAGAAATATAAGACAATAATGAATGTGAATTAATGAGCAATTCATTTACCTAAAGAGAAATAGGGGAAATATGAAAAAGAAAGAGCTTGTAGCTCAACGAGTGGATATATTTTCATATAACCACTACAAGACATCTTAAAATCATACATAAATTGAATATTACTTACACAATTGGTTCAAAAACTTGATATAAATGTAAATATACAAGTGTATAGAAGTTGAAAAGTATTTAATAGAAATTTGTTCCATTACAATAGCTTAATCGTTTCCTTCTAAATAAACTATATACCAACTCAACTTCACAATTCACAAATCGATGCATCGACATGAAACCTAGCATTAACAAATCTAACTAAGTAATTCCATCCATGCACGTGTGTAGCAACCTTCCGTCTATTCACAAGCAATTTAATTTGGTAGAAAGCACGTCTAAAAAAAAAATTTAAAACGATAGCGAAGTAGTACCATGAGGGAAAGGTGAAAAGAACCCTATTTAGGGAGTGCAATAGAGAACTTGAGATCCGATGCGAACAATCAGTCGAAGGATAAATGTTTTTTCTCTACAGGCCTCTTTGAATTTTTTCAATCCATATTTCTTTTTTTTTTGTCATGCCGTAAAGTAAAATTGTATCGTATGTGCTTTATATTACCCTCAAAATTTTAAATGACATGGCGTTGAGGATGAAAATATTAAAATTTGACAAATAACTTCCTTATTTGTTGATTCGCTAAAGTTTAGGGACTAAACTATTGTTAATCTATTTATTAATTATTTGCATTTGATAAAGTTTAATTGATATATTGTTCCAAGCAGTCACAGGTATTAAATATATAAATTATTAGATTTTAAATATAAATTATAGGAAAAACATAAAAACTAAGAATAATGGTGATTTTAAAATCTCAAATGTACTGTGAAAACTTTTGTAAGTCTTTGAGTTGGTTAATTTATGATATCAATCTGTAATCAAAACTAAACTATGATCTCACATTCTTTATTGATTATCTCCATTAATCTTTCTTAACATATCAAAACTGTTATAATCTGAGAAACTGGTTTGGAATTAAAAGGGAAAGCCGAAAGAATAATTTTCTTTTTCTAAAAAGGAAACATCCTTCTGGGAGGGGAGAACAAATAAAATAGAATTATATGATTAGAAGATCAGATCAAGTAGTAAGTCATCTATCAAAGAAGTGAAAAGCTGAAGCTCCAGATCAAAACCCACCTCTTGTTTTTCTTGTACTGCATTAATAATACCCCTCCAACTCCCATATTTCTCCATATCGTTAACGTAAGCCTTTCTGCCGTCTTCTACCTCCCATCCCATCAACATTAACTCTTTTAGTTGTCCATTAACAATCCAAACTTCTGCTTCTTTCAACAACTGATCTATTTGCTGTTGCTTATTTTCTGAAATCTTTTCTACAAAGAAGTCTAAAAGGAGATTATCTGCTGCCTTACATGTAAAATTATCGCTTGGAGTAGTTGATTTCACAGTCTGAAGTAGTTGTCGTGCTTTATTCGTGGTTTCATTTTCATCAAACGTGTTGTTGTTGAGTGAAGAGGTTTCGTTGTCCAGAGCCGATGACGATGATGCTATTTGTTTCTCTAAATCCACTGGTTTTAATAGATCACCAAGCCTTTCAAACCGTCTGAGCTTTTTCAGAAGCTTTTGTTTATTAGTTCCTGTATGTTACATGATCAACACAAATTTTTAATCTCTATAATCTAATAGCAATTAAACTATCTAACGGTTTTAAAGTGTAGCCTTTTTTTATTAAATCTTCTAGCAGTAGACAAACTAAAATTGGGTAATATTTAATACATAAATTTTTTAAAGTTATTATAAGAAAAATATAAAAATTTTAAAATAAAATAATAATATTTTAGATAATTTAACTTTAAAAATAATTTGAAAGCCTCTTTCCCTTAAAAAAGTTTAAAATTTTTTATTTTTTTTAGAAAATAAAATATTCTTTCATTTTTTAAAAAATTTATTTAAAAATCAACTATTTTTTTTTAAAAAAAGGTAACAAAGCCAAACTCAAATCATTTTTTTGTTAAATTTTCTTACCTCTTCCAGATATTGTTTCAAAGCCAAGAGACAAATCAAGTAAAGTCCTTAATTACTTAGGCCAGTCCTGGGAGGCATTTAAGAGTTAACTAAATGACACAAAAAATTGAAAAGAAATTTTAATGCTTAAAAGACTTTGTTGACTATTAGAAAAATAAATATCAAATCAAAAAAAGTCAAATATATATTTACTGTAGATTTGATATAACTTTTCAAGTAATATTTTGTATAATAGATTTTATATTACCAGCGTTTTTGAGAAAAAATTATTGATTTTTGGATATTAATACATCTCTTAGCAAAAGTTATGTAATTATAGTAAGAGTAATTAAGATAATTTAGGATTTTAAAATGTTTCAAAAATCTCTAGTTCCCACAATCCAAAATTTGAAAGATCTTCTTTGCTAACAATCAAAAACACCCATGTACAGTAACATTTCAAAACACTTTTTACATTATTATTTTTTAAAAAAAAAAACAGAAAAACCATAACAAATAAATAAGAGTATTACTGTATTAGATAGAGAAGAGAGAACAAATACATTACCTTCTAAGGGCGCAAGGGCAAGTCTGTGCTCGAACGGAGGAGAGTTAATGTCTTTTTCGTCTTCAAATGGGCAATCCAGCACAGATACTGGACTAAATTGTTGCTTATCATCCTGTTAAATTAAATTGATCACATCATCAACTAATTAATTAATTAAACCAAATAAATCTTCCCATTACTAGGATTGATTTGGCTGAGTCAATCAAATTTTAATTTAGAACTTTAAATTGATATAATATTTTTCAACAAAATTAAAAAACCATTATATTTAAATATAAAAATCTTGAATTTATAAAAGACCCACTAATATACACATTTATGTCTACATGTCTTCAATCTATTGAATTAATTTATAGTAAAGTCCCACTAAAATATAGGTATTAATTTTTTCAAAAAAAATTTATTTATTTAAATTAAATTAAAATTCATCAATAACACTTTGATCAAAATCCTAGTTCTAGACTTCCACCTAGAGAAGGTTGGAATCCCAAACCTCTACTTAAACTACCAAATTTTCTATAGCCTCTCTTCCAACAACAGAAAAATTATTAATTTTTAAATATTAAATATAAATTTCATACTAAATCAACACTTAATCCTAATTCTAATTCCATTACCTCCCGACAAAAAATAAAAAGCCACCAATTTTCAAACTACCCGTACTGACTCCTATTTATTATTTTCTTTAAGGACACAGGAATTAACGACTCCATTTGTAAACTATTAATTATAAATAAGACAAACGTCAGATCAATAAATAATAAATAATTAATTAATAAACAAAATTATGAAGTTAGTTGGTCTCCCATATTTAATCGCCGTAGATCCCGCATATGTACATGACCTGTTAGCGATATTGTAGAACTTGAAACACTCAACCTGATTAGATCCCGTACTCCCGAGAAGTACCCTATCATTTCCCAAAATATACCTCACTCCCACTATAACGACCAATCGCAGGCAACATTAAACTATTAAATTAGATTAAGTAAGAAGTTCTAAATTAGCACCTTAGCGTTTTCTTCAGAGTTGGTGATGGTGGTGGAATCCTCATTGACTGATGATGATATATCGTTTTTACTCTCAACGGTGTCGTTTTCAACTGAACTTGATGACTGTAAAATATCCACGGTACTGAAATCACTCTCCGCCCAGCTGTTGCTCTCACTGCTGCTACTACTTGTCGAAGTTATGCTTGTGGTGGGGCATTGACGGGTATTCTGATCGGACGGTTGTTGTTCTTCTTTGAGATAACCAGGGAACATTTTCCACGGTTTGATTGTTTGTTCATCTCGCTCTCTACCGGCTTCTCTCCAAAAATTCCTTTTTAACAGCTTAAGTGAAAGGTTTCTGGGTACGAGTGTTCTCTCTCTCCTTTGCTGTGTCGACGATGACGGAGACTTAACGGAAGGAAACGGAAGTTGCTTGAAGGCATGCAGCAGAGCCTCCGAAGCTCTCCGCAGTGCAGAAATTGTTTTGTAAGGGCTTCTTTGAAGAAGGCGCTTGGGTTTGGTGTTGTGGCTCTGTCTGTGAGGTCTGCGTGAGTTCTTGGTGCTTTTGAGATCGATCTCGAGGAGAAATCTTAAGGTTGTGCAACATTGTCGACGTGGGAATGATTTGAAACCGCTAGATGAACATGAACGCAGATCATCTCTGAGATAGTCTTTCAGCATCAATGACTTCGTCTGGACTGAGACATTTTTTCTCAGAAGCTTTTGATCAGTACTAATCAAAGCCATGAGACAGTTGAAAATTAACTTGAATTATAAAAAGATTTTAATAGAAATAAAGAGAGAGCTCAGATTAGAAATGAAGACATGAAGGAGAAGGAGAGAAATTAAAGTGAAGAGAGAGTTACACAGGAGAGCAGGGAGTAGAGGAAGGAGAAGCAGCTTGCAATTTGACGGTTCTTACTTTTGGGTGTTTTTGAATTTACATCTTTTTTGAGTTATAATTCTTCTTTAAGTGGTAATAGTACTTTAGTCCCTAATAGTTTGCAAAAAGATACATAAAGATATAAGTATTTTATTTTAAATAAGTTAGTCCCTTTTATTTTTTAACAGTATACTACTATCTAGGGGTGGCAATTCGGATAAACGAATCGAATTTGAGTCCATATGAATACGATTAATTTAATATTTGTTTGACACGAATACGATTCGTTTGTTATTCGTATAAATTCTTTTAAATTCGTATACGATCCATTTGTTTAGATACGATTCGTTTAAACACGATTATTCATTTAAGATCGATTCGTTTAAAACATGAACACAATTCGTTTAATTTAATAATTATCATTGAGGTCTTTAAGATATTAAAAATAGTATATTTTATCAAACATAATTATATTTAATAATTAGATGCTTATATTAAGAGTTGTTTATAATAAATAAATTTATATTACATATTTTTCTAAAATTTATTAAAATATATTTGTTAAGGATACGATTATTCGTTTAGGACACGATTATTCGTTTAAGATATGATTATTCGTTTAAGATAAGGTTATTCAATTATTCATTTAATTAATCGTGTCTTAAACGAATAATCATGTCTTGCATGTTAAACACGAATACGACACGAATAATAATCGTGTTGACACGAATACGATACGATTATTATTCGTCTCAAGATTTTAAATCTAAATTCGTTTAATGGCATCGAATTCGTATCGAATAATCGTGTCGTGTCCCAAATTGCCACCCCTACTACTATCTTACGGGACTGGCGACTAAAATGTTTAAATAAAGGAAACAATGTTATATTTTGTTATTGTTTTAAACATTAGGACGAAAAGTTTACTACGCCACTAATTGAATGCATGTAAAATTTAGGTATTAATTTGTTACAAGGTGTAGGTTTTCTGGACGGATTGAAAAGAGACAAGTAGTTGACCATTGACAAATCTTGAAGCGATATACTTTCTGCACGCGTTATTCACGCGCTGATGAACGTGTGTATGTCGTCGTCCTCGATTTCTATAAGCAGAATCGCAATTAATAACTAGAGAATCTGATATGCTTTTAATGAGCTTTCATTGCATATATTTAATTAATTAATTATAATTTGGGAATTTATAACTTCCTTCCACCGCGGCTTGTAAATTAATCAGTATTTTACACATTAATGTAGTATGAGCTTTGATTAATACCGCTTTACATATTTTTTTTAAAAAAATTGGATAAAAATGAAAAATCTTATCCACGAATCACTTCATATATTTATCTAATATAAAAAATTGTACAATTTCTAATACAGTGTTTGCCATTGCTTTTCAAATTAAAGTCTATTTTATTTTTTGAATAAAATATTTATTCAGTTTATATTTTAAAAATAATTTGTAAAATAAAAAATATGTACTTTTCTTTATAACTTAGGAATATACAAATGAGTGGTCTAAAAGATAAAAAAATCAATGAAGAATTTCAATGCTTTTAACAATAATAATAAGGTAAATTTTGTTAAAGAAAAAAAAAAAGAGATGAGCTCTCTCTTATCCTCACCGTTTTTCTAACTAATTTAATAAAGCTGAAACTACATTTTATTATCATTAACTTTTTTTAATGTCAAATTTTCTTTGTCATTGCTTCTTTGTATTAGTTTCGTTTGATATTTAATTCTTTTTTTTTTATTAAAAAATTTAAGACGAACTATTGTTTTTTCAATTCAATTTTTAGCCAACCAAAAATTAAATCAAATGATTCAATCTTACCAAAAGACAATCGAACCAAATCAAAGGGATGAGAAGAACTGAATTGATTGGGTTCTATAACAATCTATTAGTATAATGTTTAATTATTAATTATTAATAGATTTCATTGGACTTGGGCTAGGCTCAATAGGACGCCTATAATGGGTTGACCTAGAAACCTATTATTTAAATAATAAATTAATTATTTAAAATAATTCTTAATTATTGTAGATGCATAGGAAGTTAAAAATATACATTTCATTTTAAGTAATAAAAGATTTATTTTAAAAATGGAGTCTTTATTCATATTATGATTAGAATTGCGCATTCTAATCATAATTGAAGTTGAAGGAAGCTTTTCTTATTTTTTTAACACTATAAATAAAGTGTTTCTACGACTTATTCTATATCAATGCATCGGTTTAGAAAACACAGAAACACAGATAACAAAGAGAGTGAATTAAATACAGAGAAAGTCTTTGTATTATGAAGCGAATTCTTTTATATAATTTTTCACCATCTAAAAGATGGTAGAACAACCTATTTGAAGATCCAAAGTAGAAAAAGTGTATTGATTTTTGTCTTTATTTATGATATTATGAAATTGTTTAATGAAATAAAATTCTACAACTAATTTGAGTGGTGTTAAAATCACATGTAATCTTTTAATATGTACATGTTTGTTTTTATATGCGCGCGTATATGTGTTGAAATACAGAGGGAAATCTGGATTAGATCTACCAACAAAAGCGTTTTCGAGATTAAGACCTTGCAAGTATAATTTTTAAATATTGTTGGGTCTTTGTACATTCTTACCAACATGGATTCCTAAATATGTTTGCTTCTTTGTGCAAGATCTTTATATGTGGGTATTAATTGCAAATCAAAATCAAAGAAAAGTGAAAATTAAACAGTTCGAAAAACACATGAAGCCAAAACATAACACAAGATTAGCAAAGGAGGCTTGGACACAGAGAGCTTAAGGAGAAGGAGAGCTCTGTGTCAATCCTAGTATTACTACCTTGTTTTGCGTGTGGCCAGTGTGTTATCTAAATTTTAGTACACACTTTACCTTTTCTTTTAAAGTCTTCTACCAAACCTTAACCTTAATATGAATTGAACTTTGGTTTTTGAGCTTGAATTAAGCTAATTTAATTTCTTAAGTCCACTTATTTAATTGATCTCATTAATTAAGTAACAAGTGCATTAATTAATCTTATTAATTAAATAGTTGGCCTAATTCAATAGGTCCAATTATAAATTAATCTTTATTAATTTAATAATTAAATCAATCTATTTAATTAAATGTCTAGGATTTATTCTCCGCACGATTAAATTAAATATCCCTTCCTTTTAATTCTACTTATACTAACTTATGGAATTGCAACTACTCAAGAGTCCTTTGTAGACATATTCAATTAATAAGCTTCAATAGACTTTTTCTAGTACCCTATTATTTCATAATTGAAGTGGGTTTTGTTTATTAACTTTGGTCCATTCCACTAAAGACCCAAAGTTGCACTCTTAAATTGAATATTTTTTTATAGAAAGTTTTATAATTTAATCTGATTAAATTATATCTCAAAGATATATCCATTAAATAATGGGTTACCATGACTACTCTTCATAGAATATCAATAATTGGAACTATGTATAATTTACCGTCTTACTCTTCCAATTACATCTTGATTTCTTGATCACAGTTTTACGCCATTGAATTGAGTTAAGATTTATTAGAATAACAACAGATTAGCTAAAAAAAATGGAATAGCTAGAATATATGAAATATCCAACTGAAATCAAATTCGTTTTAAAATTTTGAATAAAGTAACAATCATTCAAAACTAAAAAGCTATAACTACAAAATAGTTGCGCAATTATCCAATTGTGTGAGTAGACACCAATGCTCGATTGCCTAGCCTTAAGCTTAGCTCCCCTTCACTCAGGTGTCTAATTACTTGAAACCGTTGTAAACAATAGCAAATATGATTAGTGGCTCCAGAACCTTTAATCCAAGTATTTCTAGAATCTTTACAAAACATGTTTCAAGAAAGAGTACATTACCTTGTTTGCCTTATTTTCAACTAAGTAAGTAGGAAAATTCCTCTTCTGATATCTATCCTCGCCGCAATGAAAACACTTGCCTTTTAGCTTCTTTTCACTCTTGGCTATTGTTTTCTTCAAAGCAAGAGCATTGTCGTTCTTCTTCTTTGTTTCTTCTTTCCTTTCTTAAAGAATCTCTTTGAAGCAAGAGGAGCAGAAGGTTCAACCTCTTTCCCTTTTCCAAGGAGAACTTTCTCAATCCCCTTTAAGTCCTTTACTAGCCTTTCCAGGGTACACATCTTATGATTTAACTCATAATCAATTTGAAATTGGTTGAAGGTATTGTTTAATGAGCCTAAGATCATATTTATTTGGGACCGTGCATTAGTCTCTGCTCCCAAAACTTGAGCCTGGTTGAGATATCGATGACTTTCAATATATAGTCCCCAACTAGCTCATTTAGGTCTTGCTTATTAGGTAACAAACCTATGAAAAGCCTTTCTTTTAACCTTCTGTCCCTGATCACCAAACATATTATGTAGTTGATACATGATGTCATATGGATTGTCCATGCCTTTATGTTGCGCCTAAAGCACATCATTGATAGAGGCTAGTATGTAACAGTTGGCAGTTTCATTTGCATTTCTCTAGGTGTTGTAATACTGTGTCTCCTCAACAATAGAATTAGTAGTAGGAACATCAAGGATTGGATTAATCAACATTCATTTGATCTAATCCAATGAGTGCATAATATCCAGTTTGAGTTTTCATTTTGTTTCACCTAGTTTTTCCCCTAAAGCAGATGATCATTGAGCATCTATGCGATTGGATTCATTTCTAAAAGTAAACATACACCCTTATCAATAACTATATTATAACTTTTGAATATCACTACATGATGCGTAGGATGCAAAATGCAGATGTAGTTACCTAATTTAATCAGCAATATATTCTATGGTGCTTTAATCAAATAATTTATATTCCTTTTTAGTAAAAGGTGATAACTCTATCATTTAAGTTAAAACTCCTTTTAATTATTATTGTTACCAAAATAAATTGTATTTCAATAATAATAATCACCATACTTTTAGCCATTAATTAATAAAAAAAATTCATTTAGGCAATCACTTTTCAAAAATTAAGTTGAATGTATGGCCATTGTTTCAACCAAATCAAAGATTACTCTTTAATGAGATCTCTTTAGGAGAAAATACTAAAGGCTTCTAGGAATAGTTTTATCCATAGAAGAGATTCAATCTTGGAAGACAAGGCATAAAAATAAGTCATCCAAAAGGACCAACAATGGAGACTTTAGGTTTTTAATCCAGCATCAAACCACCACGCTTCAAACAACTCTTAGGAAAGATCGAAGGGGTCATAGCCAAGTCCTAGTCAAAACCCAGTCTCCTTAGATATAATTTCTCTAAAACCTGGAAGGGTCACAAACTAGTCCCACTTAAAACTCATTCTCCTAGACAGAGTCCATCTAATTTGTGATTATATTAATTTAATAAATGATCGCGATTGTATTAACCATAAGTGCACGGGTCATATTAAGTAATAAAGTGATAAGAAAAGATATCGTCCCATGAGAATTGATATTCAAATTAAATACTAAGTACTATAGCTTGAAAGGTCAATTATATCTAAGTAAACTAGATCGATTAATTGTAATAAAAAATAAACTAAACACAAATATGAACTAATATGGAATAGAAATTGAGTTTAAGAATTTATAAAAGATGAAAGATGCAAGGATGAATTACCTAGGGTCTTGATTTTACTTATCAATCACTTGTTTCTCCTAATTGACCATTATTAATGCGTTTTGATCTAATTCACTAATCACAAAATTTAAGTCAATCTTAACACCTCTCCCAAGCGTAAATAAATATTTTATGCATAATGATTCAAGTTGATATCCTTATCTAACCTAAGTAATTATACTCTCATTATATATTACTTGTTATTTAACACTTAGAACCCAATTCACCTTTTAGTTTCTTAAAATCCTAAGTATTAATTAGATTATCTAGATAGATTATCTAGATGTCGATTACTTCATAGTCTCACAACTATCTAGATTATTTTTAGTTAGTCCGATAAATAAATTAATCTTTCTCAAGACTTAATTTATCCATCTTCAATTTAACCAATTCATTAATTAATTAACAAATCAGAAAATTAAGCAAGATAAACACAAGTGAATCAAGTCATAATAACATTAATAACATGCCAATTGATTAAAACATAGTTTAGACAAGATCCATCAAGACTCTAGATTAAGAAAACTAGCCAACCATCACAATTAACAACATAACAATCAACATGTATTCTATAATCATAAAGTTCAACAATTAAAGTTCAAATGAAATATAAAATGAGAGTTAAAGAGTTTAGGAAAACTAGACAAGAGATCCAAGTTTCAATGATCCTCCTTCAAGTCCTCTTCCAAGGGCCCCAATTTGAATCACCTCACTTCTCTCTCTAGGATCTTCACTTGTTCTTCTTCTTTCTCACTCAAAAACCTCTCAATTTCTATTCTAGATTACTCCCCTTATGGTAGTTATCATCCTAAAAATATATAAACCTAGAAGATACCAAAATCAGGCCATTGGGTGATGATCTCACCGCCAAAAATCATCCAAACATGTCCAAGGGCACTGGAGCTATGGGCTAGGGAGCCATGGGACAGAATGGGTGGTGCGTCCGCGCACCTCCGTGCCATCCTCGTGGCCAAAATGGCCTTAGCCCACGAGTATGGCGCAGCCGCGCCATGCTCTCTAACTTTGAATTCCTTGCACTTTGGTCCCTTCAGCTTTGCGTTTTGGTCACTGTTTCCTTTCCGACTTTTTCGACATTCCTTTCTTGAGCCGATGTCATCTTCAATGCCCGTTTGCTATCTTTTTTATATAAAACATTAAAATTCATCAAATATAACTAAACGTGAGGATTTACAAAACAATTCAAGTCTCATAAAATATCCAATAAGTGAGTATTCTACACACTTATCAAATGCCCCCAAATTTGAATGTTTGCTTGTCCTCAAGCAAAACAAAACAAAAACAAAAACTAACAAAGAAACACAACTAATTAAAAGAACTTAACCAAAGATAACTATAAAGAAACAAAAGAGACTCATGAGCATATTCTCAATCACATCAAACTTTAGCCTCATAGATCAAACAATTACTTCGATTAAGGAAACTTTCAAAATGTTGGCAATTCATCTTGAAAAAGCAAATTTGAATACCAAAGGCCACTCTACTTAAAGATTTCTTGTGCAAGTGTGTGAGTTGTCACTTATACTTAATGATTCTTCAACTCGGATAAGTTTATATAAACAAATAAGCTTGTTCGAACTTTTAAGGGAATTCCATATGCTTGAAATTTATGTCATTCTCAACTTATGTAATAGGGCACCACATCAAGGATTTTTAGGGCTTGATTAGGCTAGAAGTGATAAGTTATGTTTAAGGTAGAAAAAGGTTATGTAAGTTAGGTTTAAACACCCTAAATACAAAAATCATTTTAGAACTTTTCCTTCAATCCTTTTCATTCTTTCTCATAATCATTAATTCTTCACAACTCTCTTTGCTTCGCTTTCTTTCTTTTTTTTTTCTTTTCATTTTTTTCTTTTTTTTTTTCACAATTCAGCCTCATTCTACCTTTTTACGCAAACTCTCCATGCTTTCTAGGCATGAGGTCCAGTTACTCAGTAAAGTTTGGCTTGAACTTTTATTTCTCTTCCCTCGCTCTACCTTTTCACGCGAGTTCTCTATGTTTGCCTAGGCATGAGACTTGATTACTCGGTAAGAGCTTGGCTGAGCATTCATTTTTTTTTTTTCATAAACTCCACCCTTCCTCCCGTATATAAACAAACATAAAAAAAATAAAAAACTTAGGGTGGTTAAATGAAAGGATATTAAACTTAATTCTAAAGTCAAATTAACAAAGAGTTATAACAAAAGAAATGGATCAAAGATGGTATAAATCATTTCCCTAATGAAGCATCCCTTAGAATGTCACCTCAAGTGACAATAAACCTTCTCTAAGTTTCTAAACGATTAAGTAATCATGGCATTACGATTAAATCTTAGGAAATGATCAAGTAGAATGAATTTGGCAGCAAGTTAAGCATATAGATTAGGCCAACATTTATCATTTTCCAAAATTTAAGCACTTTTAATCAAAATTATATCATTCGCTTTTCATTTGGATTGGCTAAAGTAAACTCACAAGATGATTAAAAATAACTCAAAAGATATAACACGATTGCATGCATATAATACTAAAAGGAGAAAAAGAAACTTAAAGAAAACAAAGACACAAAATCAAACAAAAGCACTAACTCGCATGCAAGAATAAGAACTACGAAAACATAAAAAAAATTTGAGATCAAACTGTCTGTGAGGTGGCTTAAGCAAAAATTTTGATCAACAAAATTTACTAAACACTTCCACAAATATTCCACAAACATTCCTAATCATTTCACAAGTTTTCTCCCCTAAACTTAATGTAAACATTATCCTCAATGTTTGTATGCAAATAAAAAGCAAGGGAAAGAAATCATACCTGAGAGGGAGATGTGAGATCTCACCTCTTAATCTTCGATATATCATCGTTCCCTTGTAGAGGTGGATTGGATGCATTGTGCTCGGTTGTTCGATCCGGGTAGGGTGGAATTCGAGGGAGTCCTGAGTTGGCTTGATGATTATGAAAATATGCTCCAGTGGTGTTGTTGAGATCCAATAAATATTGATTCATCTTCAGTTGCTCTCGTCGAATTTCTCAAATTTCTCGGCGATTTTAAAAAATGTCTTGTTGCAAAGCGGCGAGAGTTAACTATGTAGGCCCTTCATTAGTGAAAAAAGATGAACCGGTGGTGTCATGGTGAGGGAATGAGTGCCGTGGTGGCCTTCGTTGAACTGGGTTCTGCATGCATTGAATTCGTGCATCGAGAGCCAGGTAATAAAAAGGTCTAATGGTTTTGGTATCAGTTTTTCAAAGACGAGGTAAAGGTTTGGGTGGTGGTGGTATATTCTTTTCAATGTGCACGTTAAATTCCAAACCCAAACTTATGAAATCCCCTCTAACCCAACCTAAAAATTTGGAAATACATAGGTTGTCGATGGAAAAATTCGGATCTATTTTATGCTCCATGTCACTCACATGTACCCTCGCTTTCAAACATAGATCAGTGATGAGGCATGGGGGTGTGTGCCCACCGGTTGTCTTTGCTTTAATTGTCTTGAGAAAAAGGGAAGATGAAGATTTACTTGAGTGTAGCTTGATGTTGATGAAATGGATTGAATGTTGATGATTTGGTAAATGATCAAGAGATTCGCAAGTTAATTAATGATTTGAAAGAGAAAGTGAAAAGGTAGAGCATAAGCTTTGTGTTTGGCTTGGGCAAATTAGGGCTAATGAGAAAAAGAGGGAAAGTATAGGCATACAATATTAAGCAAGGGGGAAGTTGGGCATGGGCATGGGCGTGTGTAAGTGGCGTGCAAGGGGCGCTGGTGAATGCCGGGCTGCGTGGCCACGGCCCATGTACGAGAAAGATCAACAAAAAGGGTTAAGGCTGTGTGTGTGTGTGTGGGGGGGGGGGGGGGGGGGGGGGGGGGGGGGGAAGTGTGCGCAAGGGCTTTGGCGTGCGCCTGTGTTGTGCAGCTATACCCAGCGTGCGGGAAGGATCAGCAAGAGGGGGGCTAATGCTGGGTGTTGCACGTAAGCAGGGCGCTGGCATGCTCCTAGACTGCGCGGCCGCGCCTGCGTGCAGGGAAGAAAGGCAAGGGGGTTGCTTTAATACGTCGATCTACTTTGATTTATCTAAACAAAAATTTGCCTGAACACATCCACACACAAGAAAACATGTGAAAACATAAGACATTAAACAGAATAAAATAAAGTAACAAAACAATTATGAATTGAAAATAAAATCTCAAAATAGAAAACGCTTGGGTTGCTTCCCAAGTAGCGCTTGATTTAACGTCACTTAGCCTGCAAGTTGATCAAACAGGTACTTTGAGTGAAATGCTAGAGACTTGTCATTCTTTGTTAGCAAAATAATGCTTAAGTCTTTGTCTATTGACTCGAAACAATCGTCCGTCATTTCCTTGCAATTCAACAGTCCCAAACGGAAAAACTTTGTTTACGACAAATGGCCCTGACCACCTTGATCTTAACTTTCCTGGAAAGAGTTTCAATCTAGAATTAAACAAAAGCACTTTCTCTCCCTCCTTGAATTATCATCTCAAAATTCTATTGTCATGCCATTTCTTAGTCTTTTCCTTGTATATCCGAGAATTCTCAAAAGCATAATTCCGAAACTCTTCCATCTCATTTAATTAAAGCAATCGCTTTTCACCTGATGCCTTTATGTCAAAATTTAAAGCTTTCATGGCCCAATAAGTTTTGTGTTCGAGTTTGACTGGAAGGTGGCACGCTTTTTTGAATACTAATTTATATGGTGACATGCCGATGGAGTTTTAAATGCCGTGCGGTAAGCCCAAAGTGCATTATATAGCTTCTTTGATTAATCTCTCTGTGATTGTTCACTGTTTTCTCAAGGATCGTTTTTACTTCTCTGTCCGAGATTTCTACTTGCCCATTTGCTTGAGGATGATATAGAGTTGCACTCCGATGCTTGACACCATATTTTCTCAAAAGAGCTTCAAATTGACGATTACAAAAATGCTTTCCGCCATCACTAATAATCGCATGAGGAGTTTTGAAACGAGTAAAAATGCACTTACTGCAAGAAGTGGGTAACGACCTTGGTATTGTTTATCCGACACGCTATGGCTTTGACCCATTTTGAAACATAATCCATAGCTAATAATATGTAGTGATTAGAGAAAGATGACAGAAATGGTCCCATGAAATCTATTCCCCAAACATCAAAGAGCTCTACCTCCAATAGATTCTGTAAGGGCATCTCATTACATTGAAAAATATTTTCGGTTATTTGACAACGATTGCAAGTGACAGTGAATGCATAGGCATCTTTAAACAGCATTGGCCAAAAGAATCCCGATTAAAGTACCTTTGCAGCTGTCTTTGTTGCACTAAAATGTCCCCCACATTCCGAAGAATGACAATGCTGTAAAATATTTAACATCTCATTTTTCGGAACACATCTCCTAATGATTTGATCTAAACTTCTCTTGAATAGCAATGGATCTTCCCATAAGAATGATTTCACATTATACAAAAACTTCTTCTTTTGATGGAATGAAAGATCTGGTTGTAGTACCCCACAAGCTAAATAATTCACATAATCCGCATACCAAGGATGTTTAGATTCCATTACAAATAGCTGCTCATCAAGAAATGTTTCATGGACTTGTGAGTTTGTAGTTTTTTCTTCTGTTTTCAATCTTGAAAAATGATCCGCCACTGAATTCTCACTGCCCTTCTTATCTTTTATCTCAATATCGAACTCTTGAAGCAATAAAATCCATCGAATGAGCTAAGGTTTTGCATATTTCTTTGTAAACAAATGACGGATGACAGCATGGTCTATGAACACTACTACCTTGGAGCTAATGATATATGGCCGAAACTTATCAAAAGCAAACACTACAGCAAGCATCTCTTTCTCCGTTGTTGTGTAATTTTGTTGAGCACTGTTGAGAGTCTAGCTTGCATAATATATAGCTTGAAATGTCCTATCTCTTCTTTGTCCCAATACCGCGCTTAGAGCAGAGTCACTAGCATCACCCATAATTTCGAAAGGTTGACTCCAATTCGAGATAATCACTATTGGGGTTTCTATTAACTTTTTCTTGATCAATTCAAAAGTTTGCAAACAATCATCATCAAAGTCAAACACAACATCTTTTTTAAGTAAACTACACAAGGGTTTAGCAATTTTAGAGAAATCCTTAATGAATCTTCTATAGAAACCCGCGTGTCCAAGAAAACTCCGTATTCCTTTGATGTTCTTGGGTAGTGGGAGCTTTTCGATTGCTGCAATCTTGGCACAGTCAACTTCAATTCCCTTTGCTGAGATTCTATGTTCGAGAACAATTCCTTCTTGCACCATGAAGTGACACTTTTTTCCAATTGAGCACTAAGTTTGTCTCTTTACACTTGCGCAAAACTAGAGAAAGATTGTGAAGACACATATTAAATGATGAACCAAAAATGGAAAAATCATCCATAAATATCTCTATTATCTCTTCTACCATATATGCAAAAATTGCCATCATACACCTTTGAAAAATGGCAAGGGCATTGCACAAGCCAAATGGCATTTGCCGAAATGCGAATGTACCATATGGGCATGTAAAGGTAGTCTTCTCTTGGTCTTCAGGGGCTATAGAAATCTGATTATAACCAGAGTATCCATCAAGAAAATAATAATATTGATATCCAGCCAACCTATCCAACATTTGATTAATGAATGCGAGTGGAAACTGGTCTTTCCTTGTTGCTTTATCAAGTTTCCGATAATCAATACAAACACGCCGTCCTGTCATTGTTATTGTAGAAATTAACTCATTGTCACTATTCTTCACAACTGTTATACCACCTTTCTTAGGTACAACTTGAACTGGACTAACCCATGAGCTATCCGAAATAGCGTAAATGATCCCAGCGTTCAACAACTTCAATACTTTAGCCCGCACTACTTCCTTTATTGCCGGATTTAGTCTACATTGATGCTCAATGGTTGGTTTATAGTTTTCTTCCATCAAAATTTTATGCATTCAGATGGCCGGGCTTATACTTTTAATATCATCAATGGACCATCTAAGAGTGGACTTTTGTTTTTTTAATACTTCGAGCAATTTTGCTTCTTCATCTTGTGTCAAGGATGCCAAAATAATTATCAGAAATGATGTATTTTCTCCTAAAAAAGCGTATATAAGGTGTTGTGGTAATTTCTTGAGCACCAGCCCATTGTGAGAGAACTCGACATTATTCTTAAACTTCACTCTTTCATTTTTCAAATCACCTCCAATAAAAGTGTCATTCCCATATTCAACAATTGGTAAGGCTTCTAATGCATAGACTTCATCAATCAAATCTTCATATTCAACATCATAATCATCAAGATTAAAGTCATGAACCACTTTACTCTTCGATAAAGACTTCACAAGACATTTTTCCAATGGATCTAAGGGCATCACATCACAAAGCATATCCTTAACACATTATGAAATTAAATCAATTCGGTTGCAAGAATGTACCTCTTCTTCGTTGACTCGTAAGGTGAGCTTTCTATTATGCACATCAATCAATGCCTTACCGATAGCCAAGAATGGTCTTCCAAATATGATAGGAATTTCGCGATCCTCTTCCATATCCAAAACCACAAAGTCAGTTGGAAAAATGAATTTATTCAGCTTCACAAGTATATCCTTATTAACGCCCCGTAGATAAGTTAGTGAGCGATTTGCCATTTGTAGTGAAATGATGATTGGTTTGACTTCACTTAGGCCTAATTTCTGAAACACTGAAAGCGGCATCAAATTTATACTTGCTTCCAAGTCATATAATGCCTTCTCAAAGGTTGAATTCCTAATAGTGCATGGAATAGTAAAACTGTCCGGATCTTTCTCCTTTTTAGGAAACTTCTTTTGAAGGATTGAGCTACACTCTTCCGTCAACTCAATAGTCTCATATTCTTCTAAACGCCTCTTCTTCGACATCACTTCCTTCATAAATTTTACGTAATTAGACATTTGCTCCAACGTATCAGCAAATAGAATGTTGATATGAAGCTTTTTGAATATTTCAAGGAATTTGGAGAATTGAGCATCAACCTTTTTTCTTTTGGAATCTTTGCGGGAAAGGCAATGGTGGCACAATTAATTGAGGATTATCTGGAAATGAAATCCCATGTGGCTTGAACATTTCCCTTGGAGCTTCATCTTTAACTTTCTTACCATTCACTTCACTCTTCTTTATCTTATTTGCTCTTACTTCATTCTCCTTAGGCTTCGGTGGCTCTAACTCCTTACCACTTCTAAGAGTTATTGCCTTGCATTGATCTTTAGGATTTAGTTCCGTGTCACTAGGAAACTTCTCGGATGATTGCCCCTTGATTGAATTGGCAAGCTGGCCAATTTGAGTTTCCAATGACTTCATTGTAGCACTCATATTTGTGCAATGTGTCTCAATGCTATCAAGTCGAGCTTCATCTTTGTTGAATCAGTTTCTTGTTTCCACAATAAATGTTCCCAATAGATCATACAAAGATGGTTTTTTGTCTGCCATTGTTTGTTGAAAATCGAGTGGTTGATGTGGTTGCAAAGCGTTCCTTTGATTACTATAGGAAAAATTCTCATGATTGCGGAGTCCAGGATGATAGTGAGTTGGTAAATTATTGCTTGGCTGGAAGTTGTAGTTTCGATTGTTGATATGACATTGTTCTTGCTCAAAACCATCATCAACACATGAAGAACTTGCAGCCAACATCTTATCTTGACTTGAGGAAGTCTCCTTTGTGGTGAAGTTCTTAATTTGGTTTGATAATGCAGCAACTTGAGCTGAAAGTTGAATTTGGAAATGGCAGCCATTTGATCCACTTCATGAACTCCTGCAACTCTTCTTCCAATTGATCTTTTACTTGGGCATTAGTAATTGTTGCACGCCATTTCGTCAAGCAAAGCATATGCCTCATCAGCTGTCTTGGACAACAAAGTACCACCAGCCACTGCGTCCATAATTGTTCGAGTTTGCCAATTCAATCCATTGTAGAAGAGTTGAATTTGGAACCAATCTTGATATCCATGTTGAGGACACTTCCGGATTAAGTCCTTAAATCGCTCGTAAGACTCATACAATGGTTCAAAGTCCAGCAACGACGCCTTATACTTGTCCTACCTTATAGAATTGTAGCTACTCAAGAGACGTTCATGGACATATTCAATTAACAAACTCCAATAGACTGTGCCAATACCTTATTATCTTATAATTATATTAGCCTTTTTCGATTGACTTTGGTCCATTCCACTAAAGCCCAAAGTTGCACTCTTGAATTGAATATTCTTTACATAAAACTTTATAATTTAATCTAATTAAATTTTATCTTAAAGTTCTATCCATTGAGCAACATGTTACCATAACTACTTTTTATGGAATACCAATAATTAGAAATAAGTATAATTTACCTTTTTATGCTTCCAATTACATCTTGATTTCCCATCTCAGTTTTACATTATTTAATTGGATTAAGATTTATTAGAAAAAATCTTAATTTAGTGAACTTTTTTGCCAAATACTCGGCAAGAGTTTCCCAACTAAAACCTTGTAAAACCATCAAGGTGGTATTCTATATTTCTTTCGGAGTCATGAATTCCATATCGATAAAATAGTGTCTACCAGCATATAGATCTTACAATCCCAACTAGCTAAGGTATTGAGTAATCTCATGGTCTCACTTTCTATTCTAGTCAATGACCATAGCCTACATATGAGAGATACACTACCCACTCAAGATTCACCTAGACATGCCATAATGCTAAGATATAGAGGTTTACGTTTGGTTACAATATTTCCACCAAATGATTTAAATCTCTATATGGTCATGTTCGGTGCATTTTAATAATATACTAGTGCCTTTGTCTTGAAGTCACTACTTCAAAAGGTTAGAGATTTACTATTTCCTTATTAAAGACAAGCAACACTACAACCTTGTCCAAACAAAATGCCCAACTTTTGTTTATAGGTTGTGAATCGGTTTTGAGCTATGATTAAGTTTTATGCCTCGGACATATCTTATATATATAGAAATTTATCAAAGTATAAGCTCTTAAAACATTTAGTTATTGATATAATCACATCTGGGTTTGAATAAATAATAACTTTATTTATTATCAATGTCTAAATTACAAAAATTTATGCAACTCTTAGGGAGACTATTATAATAATCTCCCATTTGACCTTAGAGTTGGTATTACATGTTTATAGTTCTTATGTTCTCTAGGTGATCCTTAAAAACCTTAGCTGATAGACGTTTGGTGAATGGATCTGCCAGATTCTCTGTGGCAGAATCTTACACACTTGTACATCTTCATGTTGTATGATTTCTCAAATGAGGTGGTACTTTCGTTCTGTGTTTTCTAGCTTTGGGGTTTCTTGGTTTCTTTAAGTTAACCACTGCCCCACTATTATTATCACAATAAATTGTAACAACTTTCTCACAATTTGGAATGAATTCCAATTCAATAAGCAACTTATGAAGCCAAATAGCTCTTTAGCAGCTTCACAAGATGCTACATATTCGACTTCCATAGTACAGTCAACAAATCAAGATTGCTTGATATTTCTCCATATTATGGCTCCATAACCCAAAGTGAAAATTAATCTTGAGGTTGACCTTTTGGAGTTTGGATCAGACTAAAAGTTTAAATCTGTATATCCGATCAGAGTTAGATCACTGCCAAAATAGACAAGTATATATACCTTTGTCCTACAAAGATATTTCATTATATGCTTTATTGCAACCAAATGCTCTTTTCTTGGGTTGGATTGGTATCTACTTACTACTCCCACTGCATAGCAGATATGTGGCCTAATGCAAGGCATAGCATACATGAGACTCCCAATGGTTGAGGCGTATCAGAGTCATCTCATCCCTTTTTCCTGTTGGGGAGTCTTACCAATCTGCTTTCGAGAAAGCTTAATTCTAAATATGAAAGGCCACAATCCTTTCTTGGAATTTTTCATTGCAAAATTGGCCAGTATCTTACCTATATATGAGGTATGAGACAATGTTAGTTTCTCATTCTTCCTATCGTTTATTATTTGGATCCCAAGAACATATTTAGCCTCTTCGAAATCTTTCATTTGAAATTGCTTAGCCAACCATACTAATAATTGTCTAAATGTGTATCATTCACATAAATTTTAGAAGACATTATTGCATTACTATTTAATTTAAAGTCCCAATTTGTGCAAAAATTGTGAATTTCATTAGCACAACATTAGTTTGCATGTTTTCATGATCTAAAGTTCAATTACATGCAAATATGTATAATTGTGTAAGTTGGCATGTATATAATATTTATGTGAAATAGTAATATAATGTATTTTATGTATAGGTGAAAGGAAGATCAAGTTGCAATTAAAAAAAGAACAAAATGGTCAATATCATATTTTCCATTTGAGCACTAATTAGTCTAATGACCATATCTTTGTCTATCCACCTCTAAATGCAAGTATTTTTATTTCAAATGGAAGCTAACTCAATTTATCACAATTCATATTAAGAAGTCATTTTTAGTTTCGAAATGATTCATCACCAGATATTTGAAGCAATACAACAAAATATGGTCCTTACCATTTGTAGCCTAAACCTGCGCACAGTGCCCCGATTGCCTTACTTCTTGAATGCAATGAACCATAAGAGAGGCAGCCAAAACTTTTATGTTATCATAAGCTCTAATTCATGCATCTATGTAGTTGAAAATAATGATCATTTAGACAGTAGCTGTCAACGTTTCAATTTGAACATGCATTAATATTTTAAGCAAAACTCTCACTAAACAGGTCCAAATTCTATGATTATGAAACATTGGAAAGATTATTCATGGGGCCATATCTTTAGAGAAGAAATATTTCTCTAATTTAGAGTGGACGATAGTCAAAAGTACTTCTCAATATGGAGGATAATGCTATGATGAAACCTGCCACTTGCTTGTATTCACATGTGTGAATTCTCTTTCATTTTGTCTATATAAACATTTTACTTAAATGTTATCCATCCTCTAATTAAAATTACTTCTTATTTGAGTCTTAATTGTGTATAAAAAAAATGATCAAGAATAATTTCTATACATGTCATCAAAATGGATCCCTAATGCCCTAATATATAATAATAGTTAATTTAAAGTTAATAATAAAAAATTCATTCTACTTTCACAACATTTGGACAATTAGACTTGTAATATTTGGACCTTTTAGACTTGTGGTCTTAATATAACCAATTTCTCGAGGATTGACACTTGGACTTCTGAAATTTTATTACTTGAGACAACCTACACTTAGGTAGTACAACCTAAAAATTGTAGCACATACCTTTACTAATGTTAATTCTTCTACATCATTCCCAATGAGTAGGATATCCTCAACATAAAGTATCAGGAATACAACCTTATGATCAAATAAACACATAGTTTATTTACATTTTAAATAAACCCATAAGTTTTGACCGTTTGATCAAATCTTATGTTCCAAGAGCTTGATGTCTGCTTAAGACCATAAACGGATCTCTTAAGCTCTCAAACCTTTTGCTTTTGGTCATTTTCTATGAAACCCTTTGATTGCACCATATAGATGCATTTGTTAAGATTACTATTCAAAAAGGTAGTCTTGAAATCCATTTGCTATATCTCTTAATCATAATAAAAGGCAATGGATAAGTGAATCCGAATTGATTTAAGCATTGCTATAGGTGAGAACATCTCCTCATAGTTGATCCCTTCCTTTTAGGTATAATACTTAGCCACAAGCCTTGCTTTAAAGGTTTCTATCTTTTCACCAACTCCTCTCTTTCTCTTGTAGATCAATTTGTGCCCAATGGATTTAATGCTTTTAGGTGTATCTACAAGCTCCCAGACAAAATTAGAATATATAGAACTTTTTTCTTATTATAACTTTTTGCCAAGATTCATAATTGACATTGTTCACTGTTTTATCATAAGTAGTAGTAGATTTATTAATATCAGACTCTTATAATATTCCTATGAATCTATTAGGTTATTTGACAATCCTTCCACTACGACGAGTTACTATAGGACGTTATATGACTAGATCCTCTGGTTGATTGGCATTTGAGGTAGATGTTGAATCTCTGAAACTCCTTTAATATAATCTTATTTTGAGGCTTGTGGTTGTCCATATATCATTTTCTAAGAAAGCCATAGTCGTACTAATAAAGACTTTCATATCAGATTGATTATAGATGTAATACCCTCTAGTACCTTTTAGGTATCTTACAAACAAGCATACTTCGGACCTTGATCATAATTTGCCTTGGTTGTTCTTTAGCATGTGTGCTGGACACCCCTAAATATGTATGTGGTGTAAATTAGTTTTACAACCACTCCATATTTGCATAGGTATCTTTAGGACAGACTTAAACAATACTTGGTTTAGAATATATGCTACCATTTGTAGTGCATATCCCAAAAACTATTTGGTAGAGTTGAATAATGCATAATAGATCTTATCATGTCCAAAAGTGTTCTCTTTCTTCTCTCTGCAACACCATTTTGTTGTGGTGTACCTGGTGCAGTGAGTTATGAGACAATTCCATAGTCTTTTAAGTACTCATCCAATTGACTTGAGAGATATTCTCCACCTCGATCTGATATAAGTGTTTTAATACTTTTACCTAATTGTTTTTCAACCTCCATCCTAAAATCTTTGAACTTTTCAAATTGGATTTTTGATGCATTAGATAAATATATCCTTATGATACGTGCTCATGCAACCCGCAAGTATAAGGGGTCATACAAGTTTTTGAATTTTTAAAACTAAGTACTGCGATTATGGTAGTTTAATTTTACCTAGGCAAACAGTAATAGAATAAGCGAGAAAATACAAATACAAATAAAAATATAAAATATAAAAGCAACTAAACTAATAACACAACCAAGAAATTAAAAATTATAGCTAATAGAGTGAGTGTGTGAAATTAATATGTAAATAGTCCTAGGATCTTGATTTCACCTAACCTTCACCATATTTCTCCTAATTTGAAATTTGTACTGCTTTCTTTTTTAATGCACTAATCATAGGTTATAATTAATTATAGTCTCCTCTCCTAAGTGTTAAACTAAGTCCTATGTATAATTAATTTAGTCGATATTTATATCTAACTTAATTAACTACACGTTCTTTTACTCTAACATGTTATTAACTTCTAGAAATTAACTCACCTCCCGGTTATTTAATTTATAGTATTAGTGTGATTATCTAGTTATTGAGGTCCTCTCAGACTCTTAGTATGCTAAATTATGTTTTTCAAATCCCATGAACAAATTAAACTATCCCTAGTACCCATTCATTCATGCTTGACTAAACAATTCATAAATCAACAAATTATCAACATTAAGTGCAAGAAAAGCACAAGTGATTAAAAATTCATAACATTAATAAATTCCACAATTAGTCATGGTTAAGTTAGGCTATATCAAAATCCTAGAACATAATAATTTAGCCCAACATATCAACTGTCAACATCAGGTTCATCATGTATTCCATAATCCTAAAATTCAACAAATAAAAGTTCAAAAATGAAATACAAGATAAAAATAAGAGAGTTTAAGAAACTAGACAAGAGATGAGAGCTTCAATAATCCTCCTTCGAGTCTTCTTCCAAAGCCTTCAAATTGGTTCAATCACCCCCTTCTCTCTCTAGAATACTCTTTTTTGTTCTAACATCTCTCTCTAAAAACTAAAGTTTCCTTTCTTGGTTTTGGTGGCTAATTATTGGAAAGAATAAAAATCTAAGATTTAAGTAAATTTGGCACCCAAATTAGACCCAATGGTCTAGAGTGAGCAGAAATCACACAAAAACGTCATCAGTGAGGTAAGTGAGGGTGGCGTGTGTGCTATGTATGGTGCTCACGCTCCACTTCTACATGAGAAAAGCACTCACGCGCGCCACCTCTTTTGGGTTGCACCGTGTGCGAGTTGTGCATGGTGCGCACGCGCCACTTCCTCTAGTAGTGGCATGCCTCAACTTTGAATTCTTTGCAATTGAGTCCCTACGTTCTTTGCATATTGGTCCCAATTTTGATGGCTTGCCTTTTAATTCTCGTTTTCATGCCATTTAATGCCTTACACTGGGATTTACTACATTTTTGCATAAAAACATAAAATCTCATCAAAATAACCCATAGCTCAAGGTTTAAAGCACATATTTAAGTTTGAAAGCTTAAAATAAGTGAGTTAAAAACTCACTTATCACTATATCTTGAGCAGTCATCTATAAAAGTGATGAAATACTTATACCCACCTCTCGCTTGAATACTAATTGGTCCACATACGTCAGTATGAACCAATTCCAAATATTCTTTGGCTTGATAACCTTTGGTCGTGAATGACCTTTTGGTCATCTTTCCTTTTAGGCATGATTCGCAAGTTGGAAAAGGTTCAACCTCTTATTGATTCAGTGGTCCATCCTTAACCGTCCTTTAAATCCTTTTATATTGATGTGGTTTATCTCAGGTGTCATAGATATGTTTCCTTAGTGTTATTCAACTTGATCTTTTTGATTTCTTTATTCAACCTAATAAATTTATAGATTTTTCATCAGTTTTGATTAAAAATAGATTATTACTCATTATTCCAGAATTGATAAATTCATTATTCTTTCTAATAACAACAAATTTGCTCAAAGAAATGGAACAGTCAAAATTTATAAAACATGCAACTAAAATCAAATTTCATTATTCCAGAATTGATAAATTCATTATTCCAGAATTGATAAATTCATTATTCTTTCTAATAACAACAAATTTGCTCAAAGAAATGGAACAGCCAAAATTTATAAAATATGCAACTAAAATCAAATTTCATTTGAAATTTGGTACGAAGTGACAAACGTACAAAACTAAAGACCTATAGCTATCAAATAGATGCACAATTCTCCAATTGTACGAGCATACACCAATGATCCATTGTCTAGCATCAAGCTTAGCTCCCCTTCACTCAGTTGCCTTGTTACTTGGAACTCGTGTAAAGAATAACAAACATGATTAATGGCTCTAGAATCTACAATCCAAGTATTTATAGAATCTTCTGCAAAACATGTTTCAAGAAAGAGTACATTACCTTTCTTGCTCTTCTTTTCAGCTAAGTAGGTAGAATAATTCCCCTTTCAGTGTCTATCCTCGCTATAGTGAAGACACTTGCCTGTCAGTTTTTTTTCACTTTTGGCTATTGTTTTCTTAGAAGAAAAAGCAATTTTCGTCTTCTTCTTTTTCTTCTTCTTCTTTGCTTTTAGTTTTTCTTTCCTTTCTTGAAGGATTTCTTTCAAGCCAGAGAATCAAAAGATTAAGCCATGTTGACCTCTTTCCTCTTGCTAAAGAGAATTTCCTCAGTCTTCTCCAAATCCTTCAATAGCCCTTTTAGAGTATACACATTATGATTAAACTCATAATCAATCTTAAATTGATTGAAGGTGCTATTCAAAGACCTTAAGATCATACTTATTTAGGACTATATATCTATCTATGATCCCAAAACTCAAATCCAATTGATGGTATTGATGACTTTTAACATATAGTCCCCAACCAGCTCATCTGGCCCCTGCTTAAGGCTAATGAACTTTAAAGAGCCTCCTTTTAGCTTTTTGTCCTTGATCACCAAATATCTCATAAAGGTGATACATGATTTCATATGCATTGTCCATGTCTTTATGTTGTGTTTGAAGCACATCATTAATAAAGGCTAGTATTTAACACTTGGCAGTTTCATTTGCATTCCTCCAAGAATTGTAATATTGCCTCTCCTTAGCAGTGGAATCGGTAATAGGAACATCAGGGATTGGATTAGTCAACACCCATTTGATCTTTATCAAATGATAGCACAGTATCTAGTTTGATTTTCCATTTGGCATAGTTTTTCCCATAGAGCACATGACCTTTAAGTATAGATGCGGTTGTATCCATTTTTGAAATTAAACATACACCTTTATCAATAACTATATTATACCTTGAATATTGCTACATGATGCGTGGGAGACAAAATACAGATGTAGTTACCTAATATAATCTGCAATATATTCTATGGTGCCTTAATCAAATAATTATTATTCTTCTTTAGGTGAATGTGGTAACTTTTTTTAATTATTATTGTTACCAAAATAACTCATATTTTAACAATAATAATCACCACATAGCCCTTAACTAATGAAAAAAATTCTTTTAGCGAGTCTCTTTTCAAAAATTAAGTTGAGTGTATGACCATTGTTTCAACCAACTCAAAGATTGCTTTAAAATGAGATCTCTTTAGGAGAAAACACTCAGGGCTTCTAGAAATTGTTTTATCCATGGAGGAGATCCAATCTTGAAGACAACTACCATAGGCCTCCTTTAGACAACTCCCAGGAAAGATCGAAGGGGTCATAACTAAGTCTCACTTAGATTCCAGTCTCTTTAAACTAAATTTCTCAAAGAAATTCCCAGAAAAAGTTAGAAGGGTCACAAACCAGTCTCACTTAAAACCTGATCTCCTAGGCATAGTCAATCTAATTTGTGATTATTTAGATATATATTAATTTAATAAACCTTCTCCCACTCAATCATTTTAACCTTTTTGGGATTTTACTTCAACTAATCTCATTAATTAAGTTTTTTTATTATTTATTTTGTTTATTAAACACTTTAATAAATATATAAGTTATTTATTCTAATTAATCTCATTAATTAAAATTTATATATGAATGCATGTACATGTTATAATACATGATGTGGTATTCTTTATTTTCTATATGGCATGTGATATATATCTATTTTATTTTTATTTAACAATTAAACACAATAAAATATTATATCATGCATGTGATAAGATATTTGACCCTTTTCCTAATATTACAATAATACATAAGATTTGATCCTTCTTGATGTCTTCCATGCCGTTGAATTTGTCCATGGGGTCAAAATTTTTTTCCTAAAATTCATAATCTTGAAAAATGAGTGTAAACAGTAAAATATTACAAAGTTGTCCTAAAACTTTGAAATATTTTCAAACACCCCTATAAATTTATAAATTTTCATTTCACCCTTAAAGGTTAATAAATTATTGTTTGACTTAAATTATTTCTAGAATTTCAATTTGACCATAATGTTTTGAAAATTACAAATTTAATCTCATATGTCCTCTCTAGAGTTTGGCCCCTAGGGTTTGCACACATTTCATGTGTGCTTTCCCTTCAGCTGCCAGCCTCCTTTGTCTAGATCCACGTGCATTCTTCATGCTCCATGCTTGGTCTTCATGTTTACATATTATTAAAAAATTTAAACATAGACAGAGCGTAAATAAAATGGCTTCTAGGCTATCTCAAATTACATATCTAATAAAAAAACATACAATCAAAGATCTAAGGCCAAATATTCACGATAAAAACATATCCATCAATTGTAATTATCATATAATTATATAAAATAAGATTTAATAGAAACAAATACCACATACAATAATTTCATGATATAATTATAACATATAAAGAATAAAGTATTGAAAATAATACCTCTATGCTTTCTAGTGGAGGAACCTTGCTCTGATACAATTGTTGAAACTCGTAGAGAAACTTGGATCAAATCTATTGCTGAAGCGTCTATAGGATTAAGACCTCGTGCAAGAACTTGATGTGTGAGCAACAACTGCAAAACTAGACTCAAAGAAAACAACAGTTAGGAAGAATAAAGGAAGCTAAAAACATCTAGTGTGTTATCTTTTTATCCTAGTACACACTTTAACTTCCTTTTTTATCGTGTTCTACTAAACTTTAACCCTAATATAAATTGAACTTGGGATTTTGGATGTGGATTAATCTAATTTAACACAACCCCATTTATTTAGTTAATCTCATTAACATATAACAAGCTCAATAATTAATCTTATTGATTAAATACTAGGCCTAATTCAATATGTCCAATTACAAATTAATCTTTATTAGTTTAATAATTGGCTTAATCTATTTAATTTAATATCTAGGATTTATTCTCCAATTAACAAATTAAATTAAATACTTCTTCTCTTTGATTTTACTTGTTCTAGCTTATAAAAGTGTAGCTATTCAAGAGACTTTGATGGACATATTCAATTAGCAAGCTCCAATAGACTTCTTCCAGTACCTTGTTATCTCATAATTGCAGTAGGCTTTATCTATTGACTTTAATCCATTGCACTATAGGCCCAAAGTTGCACTCTTAAATTGAATATTCTTTATAGAAAGCTTTATAATTTAATCTGATTAAATTAAATCTTAAACTCTATCCATTGAGTAACAGGTTACTGTAACTACCTTCATGGAATACAAATAATTGCAACTATGTATAATTTATTATTTTACCTTTCCAATTGCATCTTGGTTCCTTGATCCCAATTTTACATCATTTTATTGAGTTAAGATTTACTAGAAAAAATCTTAGTTTTGTAAACTCTTTCGCGAAGCACTCGGCCAAGATTTTCCTAACTAAAACCCTTGTAAAACCATCATGGTGGTATTTTACATTCCTTTTGGAGTCATGAATTCCATATCTATGAAATAGCGTCTATTAGCATATAGATCTTATAATTTCATAGAAGTCATGAATTATCACCCTCTATTCTAGTCAAAGACCATAGCCTACATAATAGAGGTACATTACCTACTCAGTATTCAGGTAGAGATGCCATAATGCTAAGGTATAGAGGTTTACATGCAGTTATGGTATTTTCACTGATGCAAATAAAGATGCACACAAGAATAAAGATGCAATTCAGCTACCTAGTGGTCCCATTTCAAGAGCAAGAATGAAGAAATTCAAGGATGCATTGAATGATATGATTCAAGGCTTATGGGATGATCTTGCAATAATTTAAGAGTGTAAGGAAGAGTAAAATATCAAGCTTGGACTTTAAGACAATAATCAAAGCTTGGTAACATTGACATAAGTACAAGAAGGCAAAACTTGAATATTGAAGCTTCTATGGGATTCGAATCCTCAAATCTGTACAAGGCCATATTTGACTGATGTTTCAAGGCCAAGCAAGCATGTACAAGTCTTTTAGTTGCAATTCAAATGCGATCTTCATCATGACATAAGTTTTGGATTCCATTTTCCTTTTGGGCTAACTTCGCTACTCAAGCCCATTATCTATCTTATTCTTATTTATAAACATATGTTATTTAGTATGTTATGTGTTTGAGTTGTTTATGTTAATTATTAAGTCCAAATTCAGTTTGTTTTACTTTAAGTTAGAATAAGTATAGTTTTGTGAACACCCTAATTAAGGTTACTTATTCCTTATACCCTTATAAATTCGGCCATATGCTCCAATAGAAGTGGATGACTTTTGTTTTAATGAAAATAAAATTAAGAGTGTTTCTCTTAATTTTTATTCTTACTTGAATCAAGGTTCTTACAATCAACGCTAATTATTTTGAGAGTATTCTATTCCAATGTTCTCTTTCACAAGTTGAAATTGGGTCACAGACTTGTTTAAATTTGATTTAGCTATCCAAGGAGTTGTTTTCACGCGTAAAGATGTTGGATCTCAAGTTTAATATAATAGAGTTTCGTATCATCCACCAAATGATTTAAACCTCTATGTGATCATGTTCAATGCATTCTAATAATACACTAATGTCTTTGTCTTAGAGTCACTATTTCAAACGATTAGTGACTTACCATTTTTTTTATTGAAGATAAGACACAATATAACCTTATCCAAATAAAGCACTCAACTTTTGTTCATAGGTTGTGAACCAGTTTTGATCTATGATTAAGTTCTATGCCTTATATATATATATTATATATATAGAACTTTATCAACGTATAAGTTCTAGAGCCTTTTAATTTTTGGTACAATCACATTTGGGTTTAAATCGATAACAACTTTATTTATTATCAATGTTTAAATTACAGAATTTTATTCAACTTTTAGGACATTATTCTAACATAAAGTTGTATTTAGTAGATTGAAGTTGCTTGACGCACAATATAGAAGTTCTATTTTACATATATGTAGCCTTTTGACAAGTTACTGCCTCTTACTTTTATACTTTACTGTTCTTGAAAATGAATTACTTTTGAAAATATTTGAAATGGATTGAGATTATTAAAGCGTTGAAAGTTTTGCTCAAATAACTCTTTAAATATAATTATAAATAGGATTACAATGTTTTTTGAGATAATTAGTGGATATTTAAAATTAGTTTAATTAAAAAAATAATAATAGTAATGTAAAGGTCAAAATTAAGATGATGTCCTATCCATCCAATTTTATTGATGAGCAGATGATGTGCAGGGCCCATTTTATTGTCTCCAACAGCACCAACATACCATCAATCACGTGCAGTGCCTAATTATGCAAACATTTTGTTATTGGTATAATTTTTGCATGGTTTTGTTATTGGCTTACTGGCACGTTTCATAATAATCCCTAAAAATTCCATCTATGAGTAATTGAATAGTTACTACAGAGGGCTTCATTGCACTTTCATATATGGGGCAAGTTCAATGGCCCATTTCTTTTATACAAAATCTTACATTAAATACAAACTGTTAGATTTAGGTACATCCAACGACTGAAATTGCATCTAACCATGTATTTAATGCATAGTTAATGCATCCATAATTAATGTACTATCAAATGCAATCTCAGCCGTTGGATGTGCCTAAATCCAACGGCTTATATTTTGATATAAGATTTTGTGTAAAACAATATGGGTCATTGATCCTGCACCTTCATATATATATATGTGTGTGTGTGTGTTGTGTGTGTGTGTCCATATTTTTATTTTATCTTATTTTAGTCCAATTAAACAAAATAACAACAACAATAATAATAATAATAAGAGAAATGTTAAATTTACGTACTTATAAAATTAGAACATAATTTATTTTATTTTCAAAATAATAATTCAGAAATAATATTTTTAATAATATAAATTAAATATATATTTTATCTAAATATCTTTTATTCATATATTGTATCAATTAAATATGAATGGTGCATTGGTAAGTGGAGTTTCAATTTTTCATTAAATCTTGGCTTCAATTTTTGATAGTTATAATAATTTTAATTTATTTTTCAATCAAGCAAGGGTCAAACTCAAGGTCGAGGGCCTGTGGGGATCCTCAATCCAAATTAAGGACAGGGCTGAGGATGGGGATCCTCGCCCCGTCCCCCAACCCATTGCCCTCCCTAGGGACTAGTATGTCTCTTTTTTTAGTACACACTTTAGCTTCATTTTTATAGTGTTCTACTAAACCCTAACCCTAATATGAATTGGACTTAGGATTTTGGGCTTCAATTAATCTAATTTAATTTAAGCCTACTTATCTAATTAATTTTATTAATTAAATAACAACTTCATTAATTACTTTTATTAATTATATAGTTGGCCCAATTTAATAGGTCCAATTATACATTAATCTTTATTAATTTAATAATTGGTCCAATTCATTTAATTTAATATCTATGATTAATTCTCTAATTAACCTAACTAAATTAATTATTCCTTCTCTTTGATTTTACTTGTTTTAACTAACAAAATTACAGCTATTCATGTAACCTTAATGGACATATTTAATTAATAAGTTCCAACAGTCTTTTTTCAATACCTTATTATCTCATAATTGTAATGAACTTTATCTATTAACTTTGGACCATTCCACAAAGAGCCCAATGTTGCACTTTTGAATTGAAATTTTTTTACAAAATGTTTTCTAATTTAATTTGATTAAATTATATCTTAAAGCTTATCCATTGAGCAACAAGCTATCATAACTACCTTTTATGGAATACAGTAATTGGAAGTATGTATAATTTATCGTTTCACACTTGCAATTATATCTTGATTCCTTGATCCCAATTTTACACCATTTAATTGGGTTGACTTATTAGAATAAATTTTAGTTCATTGAACTCCTTCAGTAAACACTCAGCCAAGATTTTCTCAACTAAAATCTTATAAAATCATCAAAGTGATTATGTATTCCTTTCGGAGTCATGAATTCCATATTTATGAAATAGTACTACTAGGTTATAGATCTTACAATCATAACTAGTCAAAGTATTGACTGCTAATCTCATGATCTCACTTGTTATTTTAGTCAAAAACCACAATCTACATACTAAAGGTACACTACCTACAATTCGGGTAAGGATGCCACAATGGTTGGGTATAGAGGTTTACATTCGGTTACGATATTTTCACCAAATGATTTAAACCTCTATGTCGTCATGTTCAATGCATTTTAATAATACACTAGTGTCTTTTTCTTGAAGTCACTACTTCAAATGGTTAGAGACTCACCAATCTTCATTGAAGACGACCAACACTTTGTCCAAACAAAGCGCCCTCCCCACTCACCAAATCTTTTGTATATACGTTGTGAACTAGTTTTGACTACAATTAAGTTCTTTGCCTCAGACATATCTTATATATATAGAACTTTACCAAAGTATAAGCTTTATAACCTTTTAGTTATTGAGACAATCACATTTAGGTTTGAATAAATAACAATTTTATTTATTGTTAATGTTAAAATTACAAAAAATTATCCAACTCTTAGGGCATTAATTTTACACGAGGGTAGTGAGAAGAAAGGTTGAGGATGAGGATGGAGAGGTGACGGGGATTACTTCAGACATTGGAGTTTCATCTACAACCAACCCCCTCCCCACTCCTCAGACTTTACTTGGGAAAAAAATACTTTTGAGGTAGAAAAATTTCCCTTTATTATCACCTCAAATCTTCAAACCCTTTATGAAAATTTATAAAAGTCCTTAATAATTTTTCTCAAGTAATTCAAATTCTTCTCAAGTTCAATACATAAAATTTAACACATAACCAATAATCCATTCATAAATTTTCACAATGCAAGTTCAACCAATAATTTTTTTTTCTTAAGAATGAGATTTTTGGAAACCAATTTTTCAAAACCATTATGCAAATCCTCAAATGCATCCAACAATTCATCATATGAATGAGAAGGTTCAAAACCATTTACCTAATTATCTCCAAGTGCCATGAAGCATATGTAGGTGTCTTCATTTATGCTCTTATCATCTTCATGCTTTACTTTATTGTTCATGAGAGGTTGGTGATGTCCATCAAATGAGTCTATAGCCTCTATGGTTTGGTTAGGACGTTCATAAAATTCTTGTAAGACTAACCAAGTATCGTGAGCGGAATTGAACATAGAGAATTTATTTACATTGTTCTTATTTAACGCACAAGACAAAATATTTAAAGCTCTAGACTTTAAAGATGCATTTTGTCTATCTATGTTATTCCATTCATGTATGAATTTTAGAATAAATTTATGATGACAAACAATTTCCCAAAGCTCATAATTTACGGATTGCAAAAATACTTTCATTCTAACTTTACAGTATGCAAAATCATTTTCATCAAAAAGTGGAGGTTCAATGGTGGATTGTCCCTCAATATATCCTAAGGTTGTCATGGATCACTCTAAGATGATTAAGTCCTATTCAAGAGCATCTTGCTCTAACACCAATTGAAATACCACTAAGGCGACCCAAAGAGGGGGGAGGGTAAATTGGGTTTTCAAATATTTTAACAAATTTAAACAACTCTAAATACTAAGTAATTCAAATTCTTCTCAAGTTCAATACATAAAATTCAACATACAACCAGTAATCAATTCATAAATTCTCACAATTCAAGCTCAAGTGTGTGTGAGAAATGTGTACAATAATAATAAGCATATAAATCAGGTGAGTGAGAGAGTTAAGAAAGACAACACCTTTTTGATGTGGTTCGGCAAGCCTCTAGCCTACGTCCATGCCTCTAACTCACTTGATTCAGAATTTCACTAACATGCCTTCAACTTGAGGTAAGCAATTACAACACCAAATGGACTTTCGGGTGCCAGTTAAACCTTACACCAAGAGGACTTGATCGGATGCCTATTTAACCTCTACAACTAAGTGACTTAAAGGTGTTACTCAAACCTTACACCAAGTGTGTTTTCCTCACACTTAACCTTACAATAATCACAAAGAAAATAATATTGATAAAAGAATTTTATCAAGGAAAATACAAACACTTTTTTCAAAGAATAATACAAATGAAAAGCTAGATTGTGTATGAATTAAATATTTGATTTGCAAATGAAAGCTCAAATTCTTTATATTGCACTTCTAAGACATGTAACAAGTTTCCCAAGGGTGTAAAACTTATTCCAAATAAGTTTAGGCTATTATTTATAGTAAATATTAGAAAATTAGCCGTTACTAGCCGTTGGAGGCTTAAAATATTTGAATTTCGCACGATTCGGTCCACGATATGGCATATTTGATCAACCGAGTGGTAAATTCGGTCGATCGAATGTGTAATCGAAGCTTACGTCCATTCTGCCATATGTTCGGTCGACCAGATGAACAGTGTCTGGTTCTTGCAGAAATCATGGTTCATTCTAGTTCAGCCAAAAAATTTGGTTTATAGCAAAAATCGGTTCAGTTACTGGTTCATGAACAATATTTGGCTTTCTGAAGATTTTGGAAACTTTGCATTTAGGTCCATTTTCAGTGTCACTCCCTAACCCACGGGGGTCGATAGTGATATATCAAATATATAACATAATAACAAATATATTTCACTAATAAAATTCAACAATATTCATTAATACAAAAATCTATTCAAATGGTTTTTAATGCTTGGTCCCCAAACTGTAATGTTTATTAAACTGAAAATAAATTGCAAAGTGACATCCTAAACTTAAGGAACCAAGAGGCAACAGAAGCTTCGCAAAATTCACTGCACACATGATCACTTATCTGGAAAATCATAATAAACTATAATGACTATAAACTTAGTAAGTATACTAATTTTTCATAGACGAAAATACTTACATAAATGTATAAGTAAATATATAATGCATGAGATGAATATGCAACATGATAATAACCATGTTCATTCCAAAATGCATGATACAAAATCACATCAAACTTGTGCATGTCATTAATTCATTCTAAACTTTCATTAACATTTAGCTAGGAATATCTTCATTTAATCACTATTTAGTAGGACTTCACATATCACATATTAAACCTAAGTCACCTGTCGATGACTTTCTGTATGTGGGGTAAATAAGGCATAAAATTTTACACACAATAAACACACATTTTTTCTCTTATCTTTTTAATCACTTCATATATTTGTTAGAAAATTTCTGGTCCTAAAACATTTCTTTCACCAATTTCATCCCAATGCATTAGAAATTTGCACTTTCTTCCATAAAGAGCTTCATAAGCAGCCATACCAATCGTAGATTAATAACTATTGTTGTATGCGAATTCTACCAGCGGCAAATGTTTGTCCCAACTACCATTGAAATCCATCACACAACTTCAAGGATTTGGATGGTCCTTTCAGATTGTCCATTGGTCTGTGGGTGGAATGCAATGCTGAAGTTCAACTTAGTCCCCAAGGCTTTGTGTAAACTCTTCCAAAATATTGAGGTGAAATGTAGATCTCTATATGAAATAATAGAAATCGGCTCACCATGCAACCTTGCAATCTCTTCCACATACAATTTTGCATACTTATCCATAGAATAAGTAGTATTCACCAAAATAAAATGCGCGGACTTTGTCAACCTGTCAACAATCACAGGACTTTGTCAACCTGTCAACAATCACAGAACTTTGTCAACTTGTCAACCTTTCTGTGTCTTCGAAAACCTCACAACAAAATCCATAGCTATATGTTCCCATTTTCATTCCGGAAGGAATAAAGGTTTCAGTAACCTAGATGGTCTTTGAAGTTCTACCTTGACTTGTTGACATGTTAGGCATTGCTCGAAGGTCTTCATATTTTTGCTACCAGGATGAATGGTATACAAAGAATTATGTGCCTTTATTTAAATTTCATGCTTTATGTCCTTGTTGTTAGGAACATAAAGCCTACCTTCAAAGCACAATACTCTGTTATCAGATACCACAAATCCAGGTCTTCCATCGACTAAAACGTCGTCCATGATATTTTTCAAAATTCATCAGATTGTTATGCCCTTTTAATCCTTTCAATGAAAGTAGACTGTATAGATAACTATGCAACATAAGCCTTAATGTTACTGTTCACAACTTCGATGCCAAACTTTTCAAAATCTAGTAGGATTTGCTTATGAGTAGTCACAAGTGTAGCTAGACTTCCTACAAATTTTTTACTAAAAGCATCTGCCACTACATTATCTTTTTCGGGATGGTAATTGATCATGCAATCATAATCCTTTACCAACTCAAGCCATTGGCGTTGTCTCATATTTAGCTCTTTTTGTGTGAAGAAGTATTTGAGGCTTTTATGGTCGGTATAAATATCACATTTCTCTCTATAAAGATAATGCCACCAAATTTTAAGAGTAAATACCACAACTGCTAACTCTAAGTCATGAGTTAGGTAGTTCTTCTCATAATTCTTTAATTGTCGTCAGGGGTAAGCTACCACTTTTCCATTTTGCATCAACACGCAACCAACACCTTTAAGAGAAGCATCACATAAATTACATATCCACTAGATCTTGTAGGAATTGTCAACACTGGGCCAGTCACCAACCGAGGCTTTAAGTTCTTGAAAGCTTTTCTCACACTCATTAGACCACTAAAATTTGACATTTTTCTTTGTTAATTGCATTAATGAGGCAGCTATATTAGAGAATCCCTTCACAAATCGTTTGAAATATCCAGCCAATCCAAGAAAACTACGAACTTTGCCAACGTTGCTCAGTCTTGGCTAATCTACAATTGCTTCTATTTTGCTGGAATCCATCGAAATACCTTCAGAAGAGACAACATGCCACAAGAATGTAATTCGATAAAGCCAAAACTCGCACTTCTTGAATTTGCATAAAGTTGTTTTTCCCTTAATACTTGTAATGTCGTCCTTAGATGCTCTTCGTGATTTTTTTTGCTCTTGGAGTAGATTAGTATATCGTCAATGAACACGATCTGATTTTTAGGGGTGGGTACGGTCCGATCCGATTCAGGTTTTTTAAAAACGAGATCGAAACCTTTTTTTTCAGGTTTTTTATATTAAGTACCGGATCGGACCGAATTAAAGAATAGAACCGGATCAAAACCGGAGCGAACCGAATTGAAGAATAGAACCAGATCAGAACCAGATCAGAACCAGACCAACCAGTCTGATTCGAGTCGGTCCAATTTTCGGGTATTACCATAATTTTTTTTAAAACTTTAATAATATTTTAATTCTTTCAATGTTAACATTAAATAAATAAATACTATCTAAAGATGAATTAATAATTGTAATAAAGCTTTAATCTATTTAATATATTTTATCATATCAAAATTTTAATTTTGTAAATTAATAAATTTAAAATAATTATTCAAATTTATTATTAATAAAAATAATAATTTGACATATAATAATATAGTTAATTAATTAGTGAAATTAATCAATTAAATTAATGAATCACTTAATTCAAGGACTAATTAATTTTTTTAGTAAATTCCACGCAAAAATAAATTATAAACAACAAACAATAACAATTAACTAAAAAAGTTTAGTATACTTGTTTTAGAATTGTAAAAATAAACAAGCATTAGTAATTAATTCAGCTACCAAGTCAGCAACGAAACAAGCAATAATAACAAAAAGCCGGTGTACAAAGTAATCTCCAAGTAATCTCCTTCTGCAAAATGAAAATAATTATTTAGAAATTTAATGACATAATTAAATCATCTAACAATCTTAATATAATGCCACTTTAATGTTAAAAAACAAAGTTATAGAATATAAAAAAGACATTTAAATAGCAAGACAATGGTAATATTTTTATAAACAATTATTAAATATAACATATATTAAAACTAACCTAAAAGTGCATTATTAGACAATGGTTATGTGCTCCTCTAGTGCTTGCATTGGCTTTACAAACTCTGTATCAGTATCACAATAAAAAAAAACTTAATTTTACAAGTGAACAAGTATACTAAGTAATTGATTTCTTTCTATCACCTGATTCAATTGCTTCATAAAATTCTGTCTCTTGCGCACATGCTTTTTCATATGATCGATCACCAAGAAGTGATGAGCGCAACCAATTTTGCGCACAAATCAATGCCTCAACAGATTTAGGAGTCAAAGAACTCCTAAATGGATCAAGAATACGCCCTCCAGTACTAAATGCTGACTCAGATGCAACAGTGGAGACTAGAATAGCAAAATGATCTTTTGCTATCAAAGATAGAACTCTACATTTCATACAATTCATCTTCCACTAGCACAAATTATCAAAATTCTCATTATTTGAAGGCTCAATACGTTCCAACAAATATCTTTCAATCTCATGTTTCCCTTCAGTATCATGATGAGTTTCTTTTTGCTTTGAAGATTGTTGGAAAGGATCACAACGTTTATCAAAAGTAAGAACATCATCATCATCATCCACAATTATACTTGGCAAGGTTCATACAAGAATGACGAATATTACCAGTTGATCCATAAGCTATATCCTCATTAATGTCTGCATTCCACACAATATAGGCATTATATAGATTATATAACAAACCTTTAATGTATTTTCTCATCGCTTCAACTGCGTCGGAATCGTACAAAGATTTGAAACAATATACCACAAAGTCTATTTTACAACGAGGATCTAACACAACTGTAACAAGTAATAATTTATTTATGTTCTCCAATGCACCCTAATATTTATCAAACTTCCTCTTCATATTAGTTGTCGTATTGTATAACAAATCATCTTTACTTGCACAAAGTATCTGCAAGTGAGTCTGAATCTTCCACATCTCATTAAAATACAAATTTGATGTCATATTAGAGGAAGCACTAAACTTCAAAGTCACCTCATAAAATGTCTCCAAAAATTTCATAAACCTTTTTGCTTTTTTCCAACACTGAGAAGTTGGTGGCCCTATTCTTGCCTCTCCATTTTCAATTTCTTCAAAGTAAGGCAAATAAAAAGAATCATCATCTTGCATTCTCTCAAATGCTTTTTGGAACTTGAGAAAGCACTTTCTAATATCAAATACATTGAATTCCATCGTGTAGGAACATTCATCACCACAAGTCCTTTGGATGAAATTTTCTTTTTTTCTGCACATATTTTGAATTTGGCTAGTCTTGTTATAGAAGATCGAATGTATTTCACTGCATTGCGAATTCTCACTATTGTTTCATCCACTTCTTTCAATCCTTCACTAACAATTAAATTAAGAATGTGTGCACAACATCTCAAATGCAAATATTCACCATTTAGCACTAATCTATCACTACCCCAATTTTGTAACTTTCTTCTAATATAACTTACTGCCACATCATTTGAACTTGTATTATCAATGGTAATTGTTAACAATCATTCTATACCCCAATTATGTAAACACGTCTCAATCAGTTTGCCAATGGTTTCCCTTTTATGATTTGGAATTACACTAAAACTCAATATTCTCCTTTGTAAATTCCATGCATTATCAATGAAATGCACTGTGATTACCATATAGCTCATATTTTGAATTGAAGTCCATATGTTAGTGGTGATACTAACCCTTTGTCCATTTGTAGAAAATATGTTCTTTAATACAAGTTTTTCATCTATATATAATTGAAGCACTTCTCGTGCAACTGTTCTTCGCGATGGAATATCAAATTTTGGACAAGTAGTTCTACAAAATTCTTGAAACCCCTCACCCTCTACAAAACTAAAAGGCAACTCATCAACAATAATCATCTTGATCAAAGCTTTTCTACAAGCATCTTTATTAAAACCAATAGACAACAAAGTACTAGTACTACTCTCACCCCAATCACTATCAATTTTATTTTTTGCAAAAGTTAATACTGTTTGATTCTCATCTACCACACCATTTTTATATGCAATACATCTATTCAAATGCTTATGCAAACCAGAAGTTCTAATGGTGTTATTTTCACAAGCAAAATCTTTATGACAATAATGACACTTAGCTCCTTTTCCTCTTGGCAACTTGGTGAAGAATTTCCATACGTCGGATCTCAATTTCTTATCAACTCTTGAAACTTCCTCTTGATTTGATCCATCATCCTCATGAGTATTACGCCTTTTGCAAGTAAAGTCTATCTAAAAAGCCAAAAGAAAAATTAAAATCAATAAGTACAAACAAAATAAAAAAAAACTATAAGTAAATATGTCATCACAACTTACAAAAATAATGATCATTTTTTGTAAAAAAATGACCACACAGAACAGAGAGCTATTTCTCGATATTAAGCTACTCAAAACAACAATTGTGTTGCTATTTTTTGATAATTTTCTTTCCAAAATAGCAGCTATTTTGGGCATTAAACTGCCCAAAACAGCAGCTGTTTTAGTGTAGAAAAGTGCCCAAAATAGCGGCTATTTTGGCAGAATAATTGCCCAGAAATAGAAACTTTTTTCTGGGCATTAAACTGTCCAAAACAGCAGTTGCTCTGGGCAGAAAAGTTGTCCAAAAACTGTAGCTGTTTCTAGGCAATTTTTCTGTCCAAATAACTGCTGTTTTAGGCAGAAAAATTGTCCAAAAACGGCTGCTGTTTTTGGGCAATTTTTCTGCCCAGAAACAGCAGCTGTGTTTTAGTATTAATTTGCCCAAAATAGCCCAAGACCAAGTTTCTCTTATTCAATATGAAATAAAACACTACACAGTCATACACCCACTTCAAATCAAACCCAAAAGTAAGAACAAAAAATCTTTCAAATTCGTGTATAACTAGTCATTCTTGCCGGCTGACTTCCAATTACATAAAACTTAGTAACTTACTCACTTTCAATTGCCTAGAAACAATAACTTACAATGCAACATTTTAATTCTATATATATCTAATTTATTTATGCTAATCATTAGTAATAACATTAACAATAAAATTAACTACCCTTGCAACAAATTGTAGATGCTGTCAACGATGGTGGTGTCCATTCAAATGCAACACAGCTAGAGGAGGGCTGCCATGGGAAGCTTAGAGGCGATGGGATCCAATTTTGTGAACAAATTTTAATTTCAATTTCAATTTTTTTTTTCTTTGAAAGTTGAAGAAAAAAGTTGGAAGGAGAAGTTGAGAAGAAGATAGGGCTTAGGCTGTGAAGAAGTTAGCATTCGCCATTCATTCAGTAAGTATTTTTCATTTTTTTTAGGAAAATCCTACAAAACGACGTCGTTTTGAATTAAAAATTTAAAAATAAAAAAATTCAGTCTAATCCGGGTTTTTATGGCCAAAACTGGAACAAGATTGAAAATTTTCGATTTTTATTTTTTAAAACCAAAATGGATCGAATTTTATCAAAAACGAGACCAAGCCCGGCGATTCCAGTCTGGTCTAGGTTAGGTTTTTGGCCCACCCTTACTTATTCTTTACAGTTACTTGATTTAACTCTTGATAATCAATGCATAATCTCATTATCCCATCCTTCTTTTTGACAAATAGTATGGAAGCATCCCACAGTGAAATACTTCGGCGAATGAAACCTTTCTCAAGTAGTTCTTCCAGTTGCTCCTTGAGTTCCTTAAGTTCTAACGGTGCCATACGATATGATGCCTTGGATATTAGGGTTGTTCCGGGGACAAGTTCTATGTTAAACTCGATCTCGCAATCAAGAGGGGTACCATGTAAGTTCTCAAGAAAAACATCAGTAAACTCACTTACAAGAGGAACATCTTGCAACTTCATTTGTGCCTTCTCAGTATCAATTACACTGGCCAAGAAACCCAGACAACCTTTCTTTAAGCTTTTCCAAGCCTGTAAGGCTGAAATTACCTTTGGCATTACAAACAATTTAGTACCCACAAATTTGAATTCTGTCTCACCACGTGGTCGAAACATCACCTTTTTCTCGTAGCATTTTACACTAGCATGGTAACTAGATAACCAATCCATACCCAAAATAACACCAAAGTCATGCATAGGCAAAAGCATTAAGTTTGATACTAAAATCCTTTCGCCTATTTCAATCTTACGCGATCACAACACTTCTTAACATACAATAAACTCCCTAAAGAGATTCCAACACATAACACATAATCCAACAAAGTAGGTGCAATACATAATCTTCTAGCAAATGCATGCGACACAAATGAATGTGCAGAACTCGAATAAAAAAGAGCTAATGAGCTATGTCCAGATATACAAATTGTACCTGTCACAACAGAGGGAGAATCTTCTGTTTCTTGCCTGGTGAGAGCATACACCCTTGCTTGAACTCTTTGATCTTTCTTTGGACCTCTTTGCTCATTTTTCATCTCTGGACAATTTTGAATGAAATGCCCAAGCTTTCCACACTTGAAACAAGCTCTATTTTTCCTGTAGCACATTCCACTATGATATCTTCCATAAGTACCACAAAGTGGCAAGTCACGCTTATCTGTCTTGTCATCTCTTTGCCTTTTCTTTCCCTTCCATTTATCAGATTTCTTCATGTGAGGCTTAATCCATGTCTTTTTATTATGGGAGTTTTGGCCTACATTTTTAGGTTCGGATGTTGTAGCTTCCTCTTCATCTTTTTCCAAAATTTGAGCCTTTTAAAGCACTACGCTATAAGTCTCAAATTCAAATACAAAGATCAATTTTCTCAATTCTGGTTTAAGTCCCTTCTTAAAGCGTCTAGCCTTACATGCCTCAATGTCTACTAAATATGGAGCAAACCTTTATAATTCTTCAAACTTCCTTTCATACTCCATCAAAGACTTGGAACCTTAGGTAAGTTGGATAAACTCTGCCCCTTTGTCATCTCTCAAAGATTAAGGGGAGTATTTTTCATCAAATAGCTCCTTAAACCTGTCCCATGTGACATTGTCTACATCTACATCTTGAACCCTACTAGTCATCTCCCACCAATGGCTAGCACTTCCTTTTAGCATATAGGTAGCACACATGACCTTTTGTTGATCCGTACAATCTATCAAGCGAAAAATCTTTTCCAATTCTCAAACTCATTCTTCAGCAGTCAACGAATTAATTGTGTAACAAACCAGCCCACCAAAGATATTGTCTACTTTGGGCACATAGCCCGTCACGGTTGTAGGGATTGGAGCATACTCATTTATATACCCAACATTTCTCTCGTGTTTTGCCGATGTGGGATCTGCCTAGGGTGTCACATTCAGGATTTCAAAATCTTGCAATTTGGTCCAGTTTTCAGCTTCAAAAAATTTACATTTTGGTCCTATTATCAAAACTTAAAAGCATTTTTTTTTTAAAACTCTTGAGCTTGTAAGTGCAAATCAATATTCAATTTCAATGACACATTACAAATAAAAATTCGCCTAATATTTGTGTCTTCAATTCTTCAAATTGCTCTTAGGGATTTTAATTTTGCTCTTCATAAATGCTTTCATTTTGGATGTTATTTGTATCGCCATAATTGCTTTTCAAATTCTTCATACTAAATATATAAAAATAAATGCTATAAGAAGAATGTGGTTAGCTAAGAATATCAATGTTTGTTATCATCAAAACACTGGGTTATATGTCTTAAGGCTAATAATCTCCCCTTTTTTGATAATGACAAACCATTGATTGCCAAGTGTGAAATAATTCATAAAAGAACAAGCATTTCACAACCCAAATTCATGCTCCCCCTCAACCATAGTATAAGTGAAACATTCAAGCATAAGAGCATGTAATAGGTAATCAATAAACATTCTCCCCCTTTTGTTATCATAAAAGAAGATATCAAATAAAAGAGTATGATAACAATTTCTTAAAACTTATTTTAGAGGTGTTTTGAAGAATTTTCAAAATAAAATCTCCTCCTAAAATTTTAAGCAATTGCAACCAAATGATGGAAGAATATAAGATTAAGCTAGAACATATTTCTCCCCCTATTTGGTTCAAAAGTGCACACAATAAAATATTCAAATCATAATAACTTATGCACAAATCAAAATGCACTCATCATGTGAAATTAATGCAACACAAAAAAAAAAAAATAGAACATTTTTCTCCCTAAGCGTATTGCATACTATAGGATGCTTCCCTCTTTCACACATCAAAAACTCGGAAGAAAATAAGATGAACCTAGTAATTTTTTTCTCCCCTTTTGTACAACAAAAATGTGCATTATAGACAAGTTTAAATCAATCAAAGTTATGCATAGATCAAAATGTACATATCATGTCATGTTAATGCAAGTCAAAAGGACAAAACAACCATATGACTCCCTATTGCATACCGTATGAAAATATTGCATAATTGTTTTTTTGACAACTAAGCATATTTTCAAAATTTTCATATCTCCCCCTTTTGTCACTAATGAAAAGGAAAAAACACCGTTACCCTATATGAAAATATTGCATAATTGTTTTTTTGACAACTAAGCATATCTTCAAAATTTCATATCTCCCCCTTTTGTCACTAATGAAAAGGAAAAAACACCGTTACCCCTTTCATAGTGTTGTGTAATTTTAATAACGCAAGTGCACGTTATCGTTAACAAGTAATAAAATGATAAGTTAAGTATCGTTCCCACGAGGATTGATTAATTTGTTAATTACCGAAGATAAGTAATCCTAAATTTAATTGAAGAATTCGATTAATAAATTTTGATTAACAAGAAATTGCGGAAATTTAATTTAAACTAACTAAACGAAATTGTGAATTTCAATTGATTAAAACACTAGGGCAGTAGACTTCACCATAGCTAATTGAATTCGATTTCTTTAATTGTGTTGTTTCAATTTGTTACCAATATTGACAGAAAATTATCCTAATTTATTTGATATTCTTTCTCAAGATATACCAAAAATACTTGCACATACTAATTCACTATATCTCTATGTGAATTGAAATACATGAAAGTTCATTAAGTATAATGATAATTAACTTAATTCTGCATGAATCATGATAGTATATCTCTATCTAGCATGTAATTCATTGTGTTCATTACATAATCAAAACACATAAATCACTTCTCAGATCAATATAGTTCACAAATAATTCAAATATTGGCCAAATATTCAAAAGCATTAAGCACAATAATGAACACTCAATATAAACAATAAATCATGAACAACACAAATTCTGGAAATTGATGTTCTTAGCTAGGTTACATCTTTGCCCTAGTTAAGAGAAATTAGTTCATAATGAAATTACAACACACCATAATCAAATTAAGAATCATAATGAAAATTTCAGAAAGAGAAAAGTAAAGAGTTGAGAAAGAAAAACTCTATGTAGATCAATGACTTCCGATTCCAGCAAGCTTCACTTCCTCTTCCTTCCCCTCTTTCTTCAAGCTTCTAAAATCTCCAGAAATGGTAAAAGAAGACCTTAACTTTCGTTCTCCCTCTCTTCTGGTCGTTCCCCTCTTTCAATTGCCCATTTAGTCTTCAAAAACGCTCCAAATTCAATCCCCCTTGTTAAGGAAAAGCTGTCTCCCACTTGTCTCCATTCAAACCGAAATTTAGGCCACTAAACTTGACTTTTTGCTTCCTTCCATGACAGGTGGGCTTGTTAATCATTATGTCTAGTTTTCAAATTATTTTGAATTAGTCAAATACGATTCTTGAGTATAAAGATACACTCAAAAATACGGACTATGTTCAGTACAAATGGGCCTTGTTGTTTTCTTTCCATTTCTTGGGCTTTTTGGGCTTTTCTCCTACAAAAATAAAGAACCAAACTCAAAGTAATAACATAAACAAATTAAATAAGAAAACACAAATAATTAAGTAAAATAAATATGAATTAGCATGAAATTAAGAGTGAAAGTATTACAAATTTTGTATAAAAATTAAGCACATCAAATACCCCCAAACTTAATATTTGCTAGTCCTCGAGCAAACAAAAGAAATAAAAGACTCACCAACAAAAACTAGCTTCCTTACTTCATTTTTCATGGTCAACAAGAATACAACAAGATACAAAATTAATCAATCAATCATCCAAGTATTAACAATGCTTCATATGTTATGCTCATGTGTAGTGTGTGATAGCCATTAATCAATCATCATCTCTCATGTCATCTTCACAAAATTAGAGTATAGCATGTGTAGAAGTTTAAACTCCAAATCTCACAAAGATGATCACTATTAAAAAAAACACTCCAAATTTGGGTTAAAACTCAAAAGTATGTGAGACAAGCATTATGCTTAGATTTTTAATGGAAAACAAAGCTCACATATAATAGAAAGAACACGCTATTTTTCGATGTGATGATGGTGATCTCATGAAAGGAATGCCAATAACTTGACTATCATAACAATGAATACAATCTAATCATATAACACACAAGATCAACGTAGGACTTTCTTTCAAGGTTGTAATGAAGCCAACAAGCAGGATATTATTAAGAAAGAATAGATAACGGGTACAACAAAGTTATAAGAGCTCGATAACATATGCATCTATTATCAAATTCTCATATTTTCTTGCAAACACATTTCACCACCACCAATTCTTCATATTCTTTGCTTCTTCTTTTCAAAGCACATTATCCTCTTTTCTTTTTCTCTTTTCTCTTTTTCCTTTCACATTCGGCCTTAATAACATTTTTTTTTTATGGCCGTGCATCAAATAGATAATGCATTGTTAAATCAACCACCCATACAACAAGTAACAACCTCCAAATTTATGATGAAGCATATGTCAATACCATGCATTTGTTGCTCAAAAGATAAGAATAAGGATAAAGACAATGGAAAATTGGTTATTGAGATTGGTTGTTATTGGTTTTAAGAAAGATAGAGATTATTTTAAAGTTCAAAGTGGTTAACTAAGGAAACATGGGAAAGGTCAGCTAGAAAGGCTCAAACGATACAAACAAGGCCTAGAATCACTTCTTGTGCATCATAAAACCAAAATTACATTCAAAGCATGAATAATCAAATCAATTGGCCAAAATAAACTATAATGAGATCATTAGAACGAAAATATGACAAGAAAAGATGTAGAATAATCACGTAACACTCAGAATTGAAGGATAAGGGTTTCAAAAGCTCACAATTAAGGTTACATGAGTCTACACTTTCTTACATAATATTTCTAACTATGTGAATTCATCAATTTAAGATTCTGATCAATCATGACATTAAGTGCTTTTGAATTGTGAGAACAAATAATGAAACCTAGTTAATACAAGGATAATATTATGATCAAATTTAATATCTCATTAATTCGAATTGACCATGCATAAATCATTTCTAAATCTTTAACTGAATAAGGAAGCAACTCAAACAACTCAAAAACAGAAAATAGGAACATTTTCGTTTTTTTTTTTTTTTTTTTTTTCAAACAAATGCAAAGCTAAAGAAATTAACTATAATCAAAGCAAAACATAAAATCTCACCCCCAAACTTAAATCTAACATTGCCCTCAATGTTTGCAATTAAAAATCATGCAATGAATAGATCAAATAAAGGTGAAAATGTAAGGAAATACTTAAAACACAAGGAAAGCATAAATGGAAAAGATGGCACCTGATTTGGCAATTGAATTCAATTGATGCAAAACTCATTTCCCTTCCGTGCACTTTGGGTTGCCTCCCAAGTAGCGCTAAGTTTAACGTCTTCAGCCAGACCGTATTCTTCAGCAAAGAAAACACTCAAACACTAGCTAATGTGATTGTGCTCTTGCATTGCTCAAAATCACCCTCCACATAATGCTTCAACCTCTGTCCATTAACTTTGAATGTTCCTTTTGTATCATGATGGACTTCAACTGCACCATAAGGAAAAACCCGAACAACGGTGAAAGGACCAGACCAGCGTGAGCGTAACTTTCCCGGAAAGAGTCGAAGACGAGAATTATAAAGGAGAACTTTCTGACCAACCAGAAAATCTCGCCTCATAATATGCTTGTCATGCCACTTCTTCGTACGCTCCTTATAAATTCGTGCATTCTCATAGGCATCATTACGAAACTCTTCCATCTCACTCAATTGAAGCAACCGTTTTTCTCCTACAGCTTTCATGTCAAAATTCAATCTTTTCACTGCCCAATACGCTTTGTGCTCAAGTTCAACCGGAAGATGACATGCTTTTCCAAACACTAGCCTGTATGGAGACATTCCGATTGGAGTTTTGAAAGCTGTGCGATAAGCCCACAATGCATCATCTAACCTTTTCGACCAATCTTTTCTTGAATTGCTAACCGTTTTTTCAAGTATCCTCTTTAATTCTCTATTTGATATCTCCACTTGACCACTCGTTTGAGGATGATAAGCTGTCGTTATCCGATGAGTGACACCATATTTTCCCAATAAAGCTTCGAATTGACGATTACAAAAATGTTTACCACCATCACTAATAATTGCTCGAGGAGTGCCAAATCGGGTAAAAATATACTTGCGTAGGAAATTTGTAACAGCCTTAGCATCATTGTTGCGTACAGCCACTGCTTCCACCCATTTCGAAACGTAATCTACAGCCACCAATATGTATTGGTTCGAAAAAGATGACGGAAATGGACCCATGAAGTCTATCCCCCAAACATCAAACAGTTCAACCTCAAGAATATTATTCAGTGGCATTTCACTTTTTCGAGAAATATTTCCAATTCTTTGACATCGAATCACAAGCAGCAACAAATGAGTATGAATCCTTGAACAATGTACGCCAAAAGAAACCAGATTGTAGTACCTTTGCCGCTGTTTTTGTTGCTCCAAAATGCCCCCCATATTCCGAAGAATGGCAATGTTGCAAAACGCTCACCATCTCGTCTTCCGGAATACAACGCCTAATTATTTGATCTGGGCATTGTTTATACAAGAATGGGTCCTCCCAATAATAATGCTTGACATCCGCAAAGAATTTCTTCTTTTGTTGGTATGACAAATCAGCCGGAATAATGTTGCTGGCCAAATAATTTACAAAATCTGCATACCAAGGTGCATCCAATTCTTGAAGAGAAAAAAGTTGTTCATCCGGGAATACCTCATTAATCGAACTTTCTGCATCATCTTCAATTTCTTTTTGTTCCAATCGAGATAAATGATCAGCAACTAAATTTTCGGATCCCTTCTTATCGCGAATCTCCAAGTCGAATTCTTGCAGTAAAAGCACCCATCTAATGAGCCTTGGTTTTGCATCTTTTTTCGCAAGTAAGTATTTGATGGCTGAATGGTCTGTGTAAACTATCACCTTCGAATCAATTAAATAAGAGCGGAACTTGTCAAACGCAAACACAACAGCCAAAAACTCCTTCTCTGTGGTAGCATAATTCAATTGGGCATCCGTTAAGGTTCTACTTGCGTAATAAATGACATGCAAAGCTTTACTTTTTCGCTGCCCCAAAACAGCTCCCAAAGCATGATCGCTTGCATCGCACATAAGTTCAAATGGCAAATCCCAATCCGGAGCCACAATAATAGGTGCGGAAATAAGCCTCTTCTTCAAAGTGTTAAATGCCTGCAAACAATCATTAGAAAAATCAAAAGGTATGTCTTTAATCAAGAGATTGCAAAGAGGTTTAGAAATTTTAGAGAAATCCTTTATGAAGCGTCGATAAAATCCGGCGTGTCCCAAAAAGCTTCGAACAGCCTTCACAGAAGTAGGCGGTGGCAACTTTTCAATGACTTCAATTTTTGCTCGATCAACTTCAATTCCTTTTACTGAAATGCGATGACCCAAAACGATGCCTTCTTGAACCATAAAATGACATTTTTCCCAATTCAACACTAAGTTGGTTTGCTCACATCGCTGCAAAACTAAAGCCAAGTTATTCAAACAATTATCAAAAGATGAACCAAAAACTGAAAAGTCATCCATGAACACTTCAATGAATCTCTCCACCATGTCAAAGAAAATAGCTGTCATGCAACGTTGGAAAGTTGCAGGAGCGTTACATAAACCGAATGGCATTCTTCGAAATGCAAAAGTACCATACGGGCAAGTGAATGTCGTCTTCTCTTGATCTTCCGGAGCAATAGGAACCTGGTTGTACCCGGAATAGCCATCTAGAAAGCAATAATGCGAATGACCAGCAAGTCTCTCTAGCATTTGATCAATAAAAGGCAATGGAAAATGATCCTTGCGAGTAGCATCATTTAACTTCCGATAATCGACACATACTCGCCATCCCGTGACTGTTCTTGTCGGAATAAGTTCGTTGTTGTCATTCTTGACAACCGTCATTCCTCCTTTCTTTGGAACCACTTGCACCGGACTCACCCATGGACTGTCGGAAATTGGGTAAATCATCCCAGCATCTAACAATTTCAGAACTTCAGCCCTTACCACCTCTTTCATGTTAGGATTCAAGCGGCGTTGATGCTCAACTACTGGTCTAAAATTTTCTTCCATTAAGATTTTGTGCATGCAAATTGAAGGGCTTATACCTTTAATATCGGAAATGGACCATCCCAATGCAGCCTTATGATCTCTTAAAACTCGAAGTAGTTTTTCCTCTTCCAATTCACTCAAAGAAGCTGAAATTATGACTGGAAACGTTGAGTTTTCACCTAAGTATGCATATCGAAGGTGAGATGGCAGTGGCTTGAGCTCGAGATTAGGAGTGGAGGACAATGGTTGGGAATGATTTCTATCAAGTTCTTCAAAATTCTGCCTTCGAAGAGAATACGGTGGGGCAGCTCCCAAATAATGTGCATATTCTACGATTTCTGCATTTTCCGCTTTGGTAGATTCGGCATGCACAATACAAGCTTCAAGTGGTTCATTTGGATGCCCATGTTTGAATGTCTCAGCCACCATCTTGTCTAGAGCATCAATTTGAAAGCAACAATCAGTTTCGGATGGATACTTAATTGCTTTGAACACATTGAAGACAACTTGCTCATCTTGAACTCGTAAGATTAATTTCCCTTGTTGTACATCAATCAAAGTTCTCCCCGTAGCTAAAAATGGCCGTCCCAATATAAGTGGGATTTCTCGATCAGCTTTCCATATCCAAGACAATAAAATCGGCTGGAAAAATAAATTTATCCACCTTGACTAATACATCTTCAATTACACCCCTTGGATGCTTAATTGATCGATCCGCTAACTGTAAGGAGACGGTTGTCGCCTTTGCTTCGCCAAGCCCTAATTTTCTGAAAATAGAAAAAGGCATTAAATTAATGCTTGCACCTAAATCACATAAAGCTTTTTCAAAATAACATTCTCCAATTGTGCAAGGTATTGTAAAACTCCCTGGATCCTTTAACTTTGGTGGCAATTTATTTTGCAAGATAGCGCTGCACTCTTCCGTTAACATCACTGTTTCATTTTCCTCCAATTTTCTCTTGTTGGATAAAATCTCCTTCATAAATTTGGCATAGCTTGGCATTTGCTCCAATGCATCTGCAAAAGGAATGTTAATATGCAATTTCTTAAATACATCAATGAATTTAGAAAATTGCTTATCCAATTTATTTTTTCGCAGACGTTGAGGGAATGGAATCGGTGGCACATAATTCTTGCTAAGACTTGCTCTTTCAGCTTGCGGAATGGAAGAACTTGCTCCCGTGGATGTTTTGTTGGCATTTTCAGAGATCTTGTCGTTGTCCTTGTCAATTGTGGATGTTACATTTGATGGACAGAATTCCACTTGTTCTTCCGTTGCTTCTTCTAACTTGTTTTTCAGCTCACCGAGTTGTTTTCCACTACGAAGTGTAATTGCTTTCACTTGCTCCTTTGGATTCGTCTCCGTATTGCTTGGTAAGGTACCTTGCTGCCTTTCCGCTAATAAATTTGCCATTTGACCCATTTGTATTTCAAGATTTCGTATGGATGCAGCCTGATTTTGCAATGTTGTCTCAGTCTTGGTCATGAATTTAGAGGTGTTCATGGTGAGCTGGGTAAGTGCGTCTTCTAAATTCACTTTCTTCTCTTGCGGCTGAAATCCGGGAGGTGGTTTCATCACATTCTGATTGTTGCTCCATGAAAAGTTCGGATGATGTTTCCAAGCTGGATTGTAAGTGTTCGAATAAGGATTATGTTGCTGTCTTTGGAAATTCGATACAAAGTTCGCTTGCTCGGAAGATGAAGAAGCGAATGGACTGCCAACTTGACAATCAATGCTTGCATGATTTCCTCCACATAATTCGCACACCTGAACATGAGATTGGATAGCATTAACATTCAAAGTACCAAGTTGTCTTGACAAAGTAGCAACTTGGGCTGTCAAGGCTGTGATGGCATCAATTTCGTGCACTCCGGCAACTCTTCTTTGTGTTGAACGATCTGAAGGCCATTGATAATTATTAGACGCCATTTCTTCTAGCAACGCGTATGCTTCGTCATGTGTTTTGCTCATCAATGCACCACCTGCTGCAGCATCAATCATGGTTCTAGTTGTGCAACTTAATCCATTGTAAAAAGTTTGAACTTGCAACCATGTTGGCAACCCATGATGTGGACACCTCCTTAGCATATCCTTATACCTTTCCCATGCTTCATATAGAGATTCCATGTCAATTTGAGAAAAGGATGTGATATCATTCCGCATCTTCGCCGTCTTTGCAGGAGGGAAAAATTTCGCTAAGAATTTCTGAGCTAATTCATTCCAAGTTGTAATGGTTCCGGGAGGAAGTGAATTTAGCCATCCTTTCGCTTTATCCCTAAGGGAGAACGGAAAGAGTCTCAGCCTTATAGCATCATCCGAAACACCATTATGCTTGAAAGTGTCACAAATTTCCAGAAAATTTGCGATATGTGCATTCGGATCATCATTCGGCAAACCGCTGAATTGGACGGAGGATTGAATCATTTGAATAATTGCAGGCTTAATCTCGAAGTTGTTAGCTTGTATTGTAGGCCGCCTAATGCTGGATGAAGTGCCATTAATAGTCGGAATAGCGTAATCCCTTAATGCTCTATTATTTTCAGCCCCAACCATATCAGCCACGTTTTCTGCCATGATGTCAATTTGCTGTGTTCTTGATGCTTGTTTTCGCTCTTTGTTTTGCTTGCGAAACGTCCGTTCTATCTCTCTATCCAAAGGAGCAAGATTAGAACTTTCGGAACGTCTCATGCACTAACTGAAGCACCTGAATTTACAATAAAAACAAACTCCAAATTAAAATCAGAATTAATCCAAATCGATATTAACAAAATTTAAAACAATCCCCGGCAACGGCGCCAAAAACTTGTTGTGTAATTTTAATAACGCAAGTGCACGTTATCGTTAACAAGTAATAAAATGATAAGTTAAGTATCGTTCCCACGAGGATTGATTAATTTGTTAATTACCGAAGATAAGTAATCCTAAATTTAATTGAAGAATTCGATTAATAAATTTTGATTAACAAGAAATTGCGGAAATTTAATTTAAACTAACTAAACGAAATTGTGAATTTCAATTGATTAAAACACTAGGGCAGTAGACTTCACCATAGCTAATTGAATTCGATTTCTTTAATTGTGTTGTTTCAATTTGTTACCAATATTGACAGAAAATTATCCTAATTTATTTGATATTCTTTCTCAAGATATACCAAAAATACTTGCACATACTAATTCACTATATCTCTATGTGAATTGAAATACATGAAAGTTCATTAAGTATAATGATAATTAACTTAATTCTGCATGAATCATGATAGTATATCTCTATCTAGCATGTAATTCATTGTGTTCATTACATAATCAAAACACATAAATCACTTCTCAGATCAATATAGTTCACAAATAATTCAAATATTGGCCAAATATTCAAAAGCATTAAGCACAATAATGAACACTCAATATAAACAATAAATCATGAACAACACAAATTCTGGAAATTGATGTTCTTAGCTAGGTTACATCTTTGCCCTAGTTAAGAGAAATTAGTTCATAATGAAATTACAACACACCATAATCAAATTAAGAATCATAATGAAAATTTCAGAAAGAGAAAAGTAAAGAGTTGAGAAAGAAAAACTCTATGTAGATCAATGACTTCCGATTCCAGCAAGCTTCACTTCCTCTTCCTTCCCCTCTTTCTTCAAGCTTCTAAAATCTCCAGAAATGGTAAAAGAAGACCTTAACTTTCGTTCTCCCTCTCTTCTGGTCGTTCCCCTCTTTCAATTGCCCATTTAGTCTTCAAAAACGCTCCAAATTCAATCCCCCTTGTTAAGGAAAAGCTGTCTCCCACTTGTCTCCATTCAAACCGAAATTTAGGCCACTAAACTTGACTTTTTGCTTCCTTCCATGACAGGTGGGCTTGTTAATCATTATGTCTAGTTTTCAAATTATTTTGAATTAGTCAAATACGATTCTTGAGTATAAAGATACACTCAAAAATACGGACTATGTTCAGTACAAATGGGCCTTGTTGTTTTCTTTCCATTTCTTGGGCTTTTTGGGCTTTTCTCCTACAAAAATAAAGAACCAAACTCAAAGTAATAACATAAACAAATTAAATAAGAAAACACAAATAATTAAGTAAAATAAATATGAATTAGCATGAAATTAAGAGTGAAAGTATTACAAATTTTGTATAAAAATTAAGCACATCAAATACCCCCAAACTTAATATTTGCTAGTCCTCGAGCAAACAAAAGAAATAAAAGACTCACCAACAAAAACTAGCTTCCTTACTTCATTTTTCATGGTCAACAAGAATACAACAAGATACAAAATTAATCAATCAATCATCCAAGTATTAACAATGCTTCATATGTTATGCTCATGTGTAGTGTGTGATAGCCATTAATCAATCATCATCTCTCATGTCATCTTCACAAAATTAGAGTATAGCATGTGTAGAAGTTTAAACTCCAAATCTCACAAAGATGATCACTATTAAAAAAAACACTCCAAATTTGGGTTAAAACTCAAAAGTATGTGAGACAAGCATTATGCTTAGATTTTTAATGGAAAACAAAGCTCACATATAATAGAAAGAACACGCTATTTTTCGATGTGATGATGGTGATCTCATGAAAGGAATGCCAATAACTTGACTATCATAACAATGAATACAATCTAATCATATAACACACAAGATCAACGTAGGACTTTCTTTCAAGGTTGTAATGAAGCCAACAAGCAGGATATTATTAAGAAAGAATAGATAACGGGTACAACAAAGTTATAAGAGCTCGATAACATATGCATCTATTATCAAATTCTCATATTTTCTTGCAAACACATTTCACCACCACCAATTCTTCATATTCTTTGCTTCTTCTTTTCAAAGCACATTATCCTCTTTTCTTTTTCTCTTTTCTCTTTTTCCTTTCACATTCGGCCTTAATAACATTTTTTTTTTTATGGCCGTGCATCAAATAGATAATGCATTGTTAAATCAACCACCCATACAACAAGTAACAACCTCCAAATTTATGATGAAGCATATGTCAATACCATGCATTTGTTGCTCAAAAGATAAGAATAAGGATAAAGACAATGGAAAATTGGTTATTGAGATTGGTTGTTATTGGTTTTAAGAAAGATAGAGATTATTTTAAAGTTCAAAGTGGTTAACTAAGGAAACATGGGAAAGGTCAGCTAGAAAGGCTCAAACGATACAAACAAGGCCTAGAATCACTTCTTGTGCATCATAAAACCAAAATTACATTCAAAGCATGAATAATCAAATCAATTGGCCAAAATAAACTATAATGAGATCATTAGAACGAAAATATGACAAGAAAAGATGTAGAATAATCACGTAACACTCAGAATTGAAGGATAAGGGTTTCAAAAGCTCACAATTAAGGTTACATGAGTCTACACTTTCTTACATAATATTTCTAACTATGTGAATTCATCAATTTAAGATTCTGATCAATCATGACATTAAGTGCTTTTGAATTGTGAGAACAAATAATGAAACCTAGTTAATACAAGGATAATATTATGATCAAATTTAATATCTCATTAATTCGAATTGACCATGCATAAATCATTTCTAAATCTTTAACTGAATAAGGAAGCAACTCAAACAACTCAAAAACAGAAAATAGGAACATTTTCGTTTTTTTTTTTTTTTTTTTTTTCAAACAAATGCAAAGCTAAAGAAATTAACTATAATCAAAGCAAAACATAAAATCTCACCCCCAAACTTAAATCTAACATTGCCCTCAATGTTTGCAATTAAAAATCATGCAATGAATAGATCAAATAAAGGTGAAAATGTAAGGAAATACTTAAAACACAAGGAAAGCATAAATGGAAAAGATGGCACCTGATTTGGCAATTGAATTCAATTGATGCAAAACTCATTTCCCTTCCGTGCACTTTGGGTTGCCTCCCAAGTAGCGCTAAGTTTAACGTCTTCAGCCAGACCGTATTCTTCAGCAAAGAAAACACTCAAACACTAGCTAATGTGATTGTGCTCTTGCATTGCTCAAAATCACCCTCCACATAATGCTTCAACCTCTGTCCATTAACTTTGAATGTTCCTTTTGTATCATGATGGACTTCAACTGCACCATAAGGAAAAACCCGAACAACGGTGAAAGGACCAGACCAGCGTGAGCGTAACTTTCCCGGAAAGAGTCGAAGACGAGAATTATAAAGGAGAACTTTCTGACCAACCAGAAAATCTCGCCTCATAATATGCTTGTCATGCCACTTCTTCGTACGCTCCTTATAAATTCGTGCATTCTCATAGGCATCATTACGAAACTCTTCCATCTCACTCAATTGAAGCAACCGTTTTTCTCCTACAGCTTTCATGTCAAAATTCAATCTTTTCACTGCCCAATACGCTTTGTGCTCAAGTTCAACCGGAAGATGACATGCTTTTCCAAACACTAGCCTGTATGGAGACATTCCGATTGGAGTTTTGAAAGCTGTGCGATAAGCCCACAATGCATCATCTAACCTTTTCGACCAATCTTTTCTTGAATTGCTAACCGTTTTTTCAAGTATCCTCTTTAATTCTCTATTTGATATCTCCACTTGACCACTCGTTTGAGGATGATAAGCTGTCGTTATCCGATGAGTGACACCATATTTTCCCAATAAAGCTTCGAATTGACGATTACAAAAATGTTTACCGCCATCACTAATAATTGCTCGAGGAGTGCCAAATCGGGTAAAAATATACTTGCGTAGGAAATTTGTAACAGCCTTAGCATCATTGTTGCGTACAGCCACTGCTTCCACCCATTTCGAAACGTAATCTACAGCCACCAATATGTATTGGTTCGAAAAAGATGACGGAAATGGACCCATGAAGTCTATCCCCCAAACATCAAACAGTTCAACCTCAAGAATATTATTCAGTGGCATTTCACTTTTTCGAGAAATATTTCCAATTCTTTGACATCGATCACAAGCAGCAACAAATGAGTATGAATCCTTGAACAATGTACGCCAAAAGAAACCAGATTGTAGTACCTTTGCCGCTGTTTTTGTTGCTCCAAAATGCCCCCCATATTCCGAAGAATGGCAATGTTGCAAAACGCTCACCATCTCGTCTTCCGGAATACAACGCCTAATTATTTGATCTGGGCATTGTTTATACAAGAATGGGTCCTCCCAATAATAATGCTTGACATCCGCAAAGAATTTCTTCTTTTGTTGGTATGACAAATCAGCCGGAATAATGTTGCTGGCCAAATAATTTACAAAATCTGCATACCAAGGTGCATCCAATTCTTGAAGAGAAAAAAGTTGTTCATCCGGGAATACCTCATTAATCGAACTTTCTGCATCATCTTCAATTTCTTTTTGTTCCAATCGAGATAAATGATCAGCAACTAAATTTTCGGATCCCTTCTTATCGCGAATCTCCAAGTCGAATTCTTGCAGTAAAAGCACCCATCTAATGAGCCTTGGTTTTGCATCTTTTTTCGCAAGTAAGTATTTGATGGCTGAATGGTCTGTGTAAACTATCACCTTCGAATCAATTAAATAAGAGCGGAACTTGTCAAACGCAAACACAACAGCCAAAAACTCCTTCTCTGTGGTAGCATAATTCAATTGGGCATCCGTTAAGGTTCTACTTGCGTAATAAATGACATGCAAAGCTTTACTTTTTCGCTGCCCCAAAACAGCTCCCAAAGCATGATCGCTTGCATCGCACATAAGTTCAAATGGCAAATCCCAATCCGGAGCCACAATAATAGGTGCGGAAATAAGCCTCTTCTTCAAAGTGTTAAATGCCTGCAAACAATCATTAGAAAAATCAAAAGGTATGTCTTTAATCAAGAGATTGCAAAGAGGTTTAGAAATTTTAGAGAAATCCTTTATGAAGCGTCGATAAAATCCGGCGTGTCCCAAAAAGCTTCGAACAGCCTTCACAGAAGTAGGCGGTGGCAACTTTTCAATGACTTCAATTTTTGCTCGATCAACTTCAATTCCTTTTACTGAAATGCGATGACCCAAAACGATGCCTTCTTGAACCATAAAATGACATTTTTCCCAATTCAACACTAAGTTGGTTTGCTCACATCGCTGCAAAACTAAAGCCAAGTTATTCAAACAATTATCAAAAGATGAACCAAAAACTGAAAAGTCATCCATGAACACTTCAATGAATCTCTCCACCATGTCAAAGAAAATAGCTGTCATGCAACGTTGGAAAGTTGCAGGAGCGTTACATAAACCGAATGGCATTCTTCGAAATGCAAAAGTACCATACGGGCAAGTGAATGTCGTCTTCTCTTGATCTTCCGGAGCAATAGGAACCTGGTTGTACCCGGAATAGCCATCTAGAAAGCAATAATGCGAATGACCAGCAAGTCTCTCTAGCATTTGATCAATAAAAGGCAATGGAAAATGATCCTTGCGAGTAGCATCATTTAACTTCCGATAATCGACACATACTCGCCATCCCGTGACTGTTCTTGTCGGAATAAGTTCGTTGTTGTCATTCTTGACAACCGTCATTCCTCCTTTCTTTGGAACCACTTGCACCGGACTCACCCATGGACTGTCGGAAATTGGGTAAATCATCCCAGCATCTAACAATTTCAGAACTTCAGCCCTTACCACCTCTTTCATGTTAGGATTCAAGCGGCGTTGATGCTCAACTACTGGTCTAAAATTTTCTTCCATTAAGATTTTGTGCATGCAAATTGAAGGGCTTATACCTTTAATATCGGAAATGGACCATCCCAATGCAGCCTTATGATCTCTTAAAACTCGAAGTAGTTTTTCCTCTTCCAATTCACTCAAAGAAGCTGAAATTATGACTGGAAACGTTGAGTTTTCACCTAAGTATGCATATCGAAGGTGAGATGGCAGTGGCTTGAGCTCGAGATTAGGAGTGGAGGACAATGGTTGGGAATGATTTCTATCAAGTTCTTCAAAATTCTGCCTTCGAAGAGAATACGGTGGGGCAGCTCCCAAATAATGTGCATATTCTACGATTTCTGCATTTTCCGCTTTGGTAGATTCGGCATGCACAATACAAGCTTCAAGTGGTTCATTTGGATGCCCATGTTTGAATGTCTCAGCCACCATCTTGTCTAGAGCATCAATTTGAAAGCAACAATCAGTTTCGGATGGATACTTAATTGCTTTGAACACATTGAAGACAACTTGCTCATCTTGAACTCGTAAGATTAATTTCCCTTGTTGTACATCAATCAAAGTTCTCCCCGTAGCTAAAAATGGCCGTCCCAATATAAGTGGGATTTCTCGATCAGCTTCCATATCCAAGACAATAAAATCGGCTGGAAAAATAAATTTATCCACCTTGACTAATACATCTTCAATTACACCCCTTGGATGCTTAATTGATCGATCCGCTAACTGTAAGGAGACGGTTGTCGCCTTTGCTTCGCCAAGCCCTAATTTTCTGAAAATAGAAAAAGGCATTAAATTAATGCTTGCACCTAAATCACATAAAGCTTTTTCAAAATAACATTCTCCAATTGTGCAAGGTATTGTAAAACTCCCTGGATCCTTTAACTTTGGTGGCAATTTATTTTGCAAGATAGCGCTGCACTCTTCCGTTAACATCACTGTTTCATTTTCCTCCAATTTTCTCTTGTTGGATAAAATCTCCTTCATAAATTTGGCATAGCTTGGCATTTGCTCCAATGCATCTGCAAAAGGAATGTTAATATGCAATTTCTTAAATACATCAATGAATTTAGAAAATTGCTTATCCAATTTATTTTTTCGCAGACGTTGAGGGAATGGAATCGGTGGCACATAATTCTTGCTAAGACTTGCTCTTTCAGCTTGCGGAATGGAAGAACTTGCTCCCGTGGATGTTTTGTTGGCATTTTCAGAGATCTTGTCGTTGTCCTTGTCAATTGTGGATGTTACATTTGATGGACAGAATTCCACTTGTTCTTCCGTTGCTTCTTCTAACTTGTTTTTCAGCTCACCGAGTTGTTTTCCACTACGAAGTGTAATTGCTTTCACTTGCTCCTTTGGATTCGTCTCCGTATTGCTTGGTAAGGTACCTTGCTGCCTTTCCGCTAATAAATTTGCCATTTGACCCATTTGTATTTCAAGATTTCGTATGGATGCAGCCTGATTTTGCAATGTTGTCTCAGTCTTGGTCATGAATTTAGAGGTGTTCATGGTGAGCTGGGTAAGTGCGTCTTCTAAATTCACTTTCTTCTCTTGCGGCTGAAATCCGGGAGGTGGTTTCATCACATTCTGATTGTTGCTCCATGAAAAGTTCGGATGATGTTTCCAAGCTGGATTGTAAGTGTTCGAATAAGGATTATGTTGCTGTCTTTGGAAATTCGATACAAAGTTCGCTTGCTCGGAAGATGAAGAAGCGAATGGACTGCCAACTTGACAATCAATGCTTGCATGATTTCCTCCACATAATTCGCACACCTGAACATGAGATTGGATAGCATTAACATTCAAAGTACCAAGTTGTCTTGACAAAGTAGCAACTTGGGCTGTCAAGGCTGTGATGGCATCAATTTCGTGCACTCCGGCAACTCTTCTTTGTGTTGAACGATCTGAAGGCCATTGATAATTATTAGACGCCATTTCTTCTAGCAACGCGTATGCTTCGTCATGTGTTTTGCTCATCAATGCACCACCTGCTGCAGCATCAATCATGGTTCTAGTTGTGCAACTTAATCCATTGTAAAAAGTTTGAACTTGCAACCATGTTGGCAACCCATGATGTGGACACCTCCTTAGCATATCCTTATACCTTTCCCATGCTTCATATAGAGATTCCATGTCAATTTGAGAAAAGGATGTGATATCATTCCGCATCTTCGCCGTCTTTGCAGGAGGGAAAAATTTCGCTAAGAATTTCTGAGCTAATTCATTCCAAGTTGTAATGGTTCCGGGAGGAAGTGAATTTAGCCATCCTTTCGCTTTATCCCTAAGGGAGAACGGAAAGAGTCTCAGCCTTATAGCATCATCCGAAACACCATTATGCTTGAAAGTGTCACAAATTTCCAGAAAATTTGCGATATGTGCATTCGGATCATCATTCGGCAAACCGCTGAATTGGACGGAGGATTGAATCATTTGAATAATTGCAGGCTTAATCTCGAAGTTGTTAGCTTGTATTGTAGGCCGCCTAATGCTGGATGAAGTGCCATTAATAGTCGGAATAGCGTAATCCCTTAATGCTCTATTATTTTCAGCCCCAACCATATCAGCCACGTTTTCTGCCATGATGTCAATTTGCTGTGTTCTTGATGCTTGTTTTCGCTCTTTGTTTTGCTTGCGAAACGTCCGTTCTATCTCTCTATCCAAAGGAGCAAGATTAGAACTTTCGGAACGTCTCATGCACTAACTGAAGCACCTGAATTTACAATAAAAACAAACTCCAAATTAAAATCAGAATTAATCCAAATCGATATTAACAAAATTTAAAACAATCCCCGGCAACGGCGCCAAAAACTTGTTGTGTAATTTTAATAACGCAAGTGCACGTTATCGTTAACAAGTAATAAAATGATAAGTTAAGTATCGTTCCCACGAGGATTGATTAATTTGTTAATTACCGAAGATAAGTAATCCTAAATTTAATTGAAGAATTCGATTAATAAATTTTGATTAACAAGAAATTGCGGAAATTTAATTTAAACTAACTAAACGAAATTGTGAATTTCAATTGATTAAAACACTAGGGCAGTAGACTTCACCATAGCTAATTGAATTCGATTTCTTTAATTGTGTTGTTTCAATTTGTTACCAATATTGACAGAAAATTATCCTAATTTATTTGATATTCTTTCTCAAGATATACCAAAAATACTTGCACATACTAATTCACTATATCTCTATGTGAATTGAAATACATGAAAGTTCATTAAGTATAATGATAATTAACTTAATTCTGCATGAATCATGATAGTATATCTCTATCTAGCATGTAATTCATTGTGTTCATTACATAATCAAAACACATAAATCACTTCTCAGATCAATATAGTTCACAAATAATTCAAATATTGGCCAAATATTCAAAAGCATTAAGCACAATAATGAACACTCAATATAAACAATAAATCATGAACAACACAAATTCTGGAAATTGATGTTCTTAGCTAGGTTACATCTTTGCCCTAGTTAAGAGAAATTAGTTCATAATGAAATTACAACACACCATAATCAAATTAAGAATCATAATGAAAATTTCAGAAAGAGAAAAGTAAAGAGTTGAGAAAGAAAAACTCTATGTAGATCAATGACTTCCGATTCCAGCAAGCTTCACTTCCTCTTCCTTCCCCTCTTTCTTCAAGCTTCTAAAATCTCCAGAAATGGTAAAAGAAGACCTTAACTTTCGTTCTCCCTCTCTTCTGGTCGTTCCCCTCTTTCAATTGCCCATTTAGTCTTCAAAAACGCTCCAAATTCAATCCTCCTTGTTAAGGAAAAGCTGTCTCCCACTTGTCTCCATTCAAACCGAAATTTAGGCCACTAAACTTGACTTTTTGCTTCCTTCCATGACAGGTGGGCTTGTTAATCATTATGTCTAGTTTTCAAATTATTTTGAATTAGTCAAATACGATTCTTGAGTATAAAGATACACTCAAAAATACGGACTATGTTCAGTACAAATGGGCCTTGTTGTTTTCTTTCCATTTCTTGGGCTTTTTGGGCTTTTCTCCTACAAAAATAAAGAACCAAACTCAAAGTAATAACATAAACAAATTAAATAAGAAAACACAAATAATTAAGTAAAATAAATATGAATTAGCATGAAATTAAGAGTGAAAGTATTACAAATTTTGTATAAAAATTAAGCACATCACATAGAATCACACTTGACTCAATATCCCCTTATTGGAATGAAACACTCCAAAATCCCCCTACCGTCGTTATTTTTAATAGAAGTTTTATAAAATTATTATTTATCTCTTAATCCAAATTTGAATTCAAATTCAATGGGATTGGGTCAGGTCATGGCTAATCTCCATGAGAAAAAAATTTACCTTTTAAGAATCGAGCCCCTGCCCTCCATATGAGAGTGCAGGGGTTATACCACCAAGCTAAGTTGGCAATTAGTGATATTTTATGTATATTATTGTATAAATATGCTTTAAATATTTTTCTCTTTATAATATATTTTATGAATTAACATCAATTTGTAAATTTATATTTTTCTAACGTACAAAATAATTATTATTTTAATTTTATGTAATTTTTTTACAAAATTATTATTAGTCTAATACTACAAAATTATATTTTTTGTAATTTTTATTAATTAATTAATTAGAATACAAATTTTATTTTTCTAAATTTATATAAAACAATTGTGACTTTCTTATTACAAAATAACTGTTAGTTTGATTTTTATTTTTTTTAAATATACTAGTTTAATACAAAATTAATAAATATTAAATTTTTGTTTCAAATATTTTTAAAACGTTAAAAAAGAAAATGACTAGAAATTTATAATATTCATTTAAATATAGAATTGATTTCATTTAACATAAATCTAATATATAAAAGTCGTATATATATTAATATTGGATAATATAATGCTAAAATGTAGCTTGACACAATGGTTGGAACCCTTGCACTTTTGATGGAGTGCAAAGGTTCGAATATCCTCTCTTTTATTTTTCTAGGTTGAGTCAAGGGTAAACTTGGAATTTCGTAAATATTTTGTTAGTTTTAACAGAAAATTCTAACGGTAGGGGGTTTTTGGGTATTTCATTCCAATACGGGGATATTGAGTCAAGTGCAATTCTATGAAGGGGGAAACATTGTTTTTTCCTTAATGAAAACAACAACAAATAACATAATTATCTCCCTTTCCATATCTCCCCCTTTTGCACACGCTTTATCATTATCAAGACATAATAATATAATGAAAGATATATAACACAAAAGATGTTGAAAAATATTATCGAATAAACAGCGAAAATTTAAGCTAGGAGAATGATAAAATTTATATGAGTATACGGATTTAATAAACAACAAGATAGTATATAAAAATTACCTTTCTATTTTGTCAAAATAATTTTGTTGCAGGTTTTCTTTTACCAATAGTTTCCAAACTAATCCTTCAGCAATTGCCGTAAAGAGAAGAGTGGGCTTCTTTTCTAATACAATGGTGGTTTAGAGAAAAACTAATTTTTCTCTAAAATACACATTAAAAGAAAAATATTTATTTTTCACCTCTGCTCACTTAGGGTTTCCACCCTTTATGTTTTTTTTATAGGACTTCTACTTTAATTAAAACAATTTTAATTAAAAACAAAATTAATTAATTAATAACATTTATTAAATAATTAAATTTGTTAAACAACTTTTAGTAGAAGTGAAACTCTAATTAATTCAAAATTAATATTTAAAAGAAACGATAAAGAGGATAACTATCTCTATGAGAATTTATCCATTTAATTTCTTAAATTAAATTATTTGGATATTAATGAAAGATATTTATCTTAAAATATCTTATTAATTAATCTTAATTAATTAATTTAATATTCAAATTAAAACACGTATTCCAAAAAACTATTTTCTGGACATAAAAATAATTAGTGTAATAATATTATCCATTGTATTATTTACCACACTGATTTTAAAGGTGTCATTGGGGACCTATGGACCTACAATTTCAAGCTCCAATAAATTTAGATAATTAATTAAACTCTTTAATTAATTAATCCAATTTATTTATTCCAGTATTATTCCACTAAAAATCTAGAATTGAACTCTTAAAATTATAGATATATTGTTTACTCAGAAAACTTTGAGCAGTCCATTGACATAATCATTACATGCAGTTCAACCCTCCATAAACGGTTCATAATTAGAGCTAGGTCAATTTTTCGTTTTACCTCTCTAATTACATTTTTATCCTTAAGTTCCATTAATTCACCATTGAACAGTTAATTTATAAACCAGTTATAAATTGAGCGCTCAAATTGTTCAATTCCAGAATTAACACTTAAGAGAACCATCTTTCTGACTTCCAATAGGAAGGAATGAATTCCATATATGTATATCACATTCCCAGCTATTTATCCCATTAAATCTCCAAGAAACAAGTGTTGAGCATGTTCTTAAAACAAACCTTAACAAATAACTCAAAAGACTCAATAACATAAACAGAAGTTTATGACTACTCAGGATTAAGATTGATCTACATATGATCATCTATTGACATTGTTTGAATTCTCAGTTAGTAACGGAATTTATATGAGAATTCTAATTATGTCTGGTCTAGTCCTATATAATCATATTATATAAAGTGCCTCTACCGTGATGTCGTATATTGACAGTCCGGATAAAACTATCACATTCTTAATGTTAGTAGACCGCACTAGTAATATTTAATAAAGAACCCAGTGTTTAATTAATTTATTACAGATTATTTCAGTTTTGTTATCCATAATTTTAATCCTCTTGTATATATAACATTTATATATACTAAGATTATGGTTACATAAATAAACTAGGATTTTTCTGATATTATAATTAAGTATAATTAAGTATAAAGAAATGTTAATTTTATTTATTCCAAAAAAATGTACAAATTACATGCTTTTAGGGCATTATCCCTAACAATCTCTCACTTTCCCTAAAGCAGATGAGACATGTCTCTCAGTCCCATGCCCTCTATGTGACCCTGAAACGTTTTGGCTGGTAACGTTTTAGTAAATGGGTCCGCAAGGTTGTGTTCGGACGCTATCTTCATAACTATCACGTCATCTCGATGCACGATCTCTCTGATCAGGTGATACTTCTTCTCAATATGCTTCCCTCTCTTGTAACTTCTTGGTTCTTTCGAATTTGCCACTGCCTCATTATTGTCACAATATAGGGTCAACGGTTTCTCCATATCTGGTACTATTTCCATATCAGTAAAGAACTTCTTGAGCCATACTGCTTCTTTAGCTGCTTCATAAGCTGCTATATATTCAGCCTCTATGGTTGAATCAGCAGTGCTGGATTGTTTTACACTTCTCCAGACTATAGCTCCACCACCAAGAGTGAACACTGACCCAGACGTCGACTTTCGAGTGTCTTTATCTGATTGAAAATCAAAGTCAGTATAACCAATAGGGTTCAGATCTCCACCTGAATAAACAAGCATATAGTTTCTCGTTCTCCTTAGATACTTGAGAATATGCTTTACTGCAATCCAATGACCCAATCCGGGTTGGATTGGAAACGACTAACTATTCTCACTGCATAGCAAATATCAGGCCTAGTACACAACATGGCATACATGAGGCTTCCTACTGCTAATGCATAAGGAATCTTTCTCATGTCCTCTTCCTCTTGAGGTGTCTTAGGACATTGCTCCTTGAAAAAGAACGACTCCATGTTGAGTCGGTAAATGACCCTTTTTAGAGTTTTGCATCGAGAATCGTATAAGCACCTTATCGATGTACGACGTCTGAGAAAGTGCTAAGAGTTTGTTCTTACGATCCTGAATGATCTGGATCCCAAGGACATAACTCGCTTCTCCCAAATCTTTCATTTGGAATTGCTTAGCTAGTCATTTTTTTATGTTTGATAATATATCCACATCATTCCCAATAAGTAGAATATCATCTACATAAAGTACCAAGAAGACCGCCTTCTTTTCTTTGATGTACTTGTACACACAAGACTCATCAATGTTTTGCTCGAAACCAGAAGTTTTGATTGTCTCATCAAATCTTAAGTTCCAAGATCTTGAAGCTTGCTTAAGTCCATAAATAGACTTAAATAGCTTGCAAACTTTCTGCTCTTGGCCTTTCACCACAAACCCTTCTAATTGCACCATATAGATGCTCTCCTCAAGATAGCCATTCAAAAAAGCTGTCTTAACATCCGTTTGTCATATCTCATAATTGAGACATACAACAATGGATAAGAGAATACGAATGGATTTAAGCATGGCCACTGGCGAGAAAGTCTCCTCATAGTCGACTCCCTCCTTTTGGGTATAACCCTTTGCCACTAGCCTAGCTTTGAAAGTCTCAACGTTTCCCATCCACACCTCTTTTTCTCTTGAATATCCATTTACACCCAATGGGCCTGACATCTTCAGGTGGATCTACAAGTTCCCAAATTGAATTGAAGTACATAGACTCCATTTCTTGGTTCATGGCTTCTTGCCATTTTTCCTTATCAAAATCCTCCATTGCATGCTTATATGTCAATGGATCATCTTGGTTTGTATTAGATACAACAACTTGTGCTTCTCCGTCCTCTCTGTAGTGAGCAGGTAGTCTCACAACCCTCCCACTACGTCGAGGCACCATGATGTTCTGATTAGGAATAGTGGTCTCCTGATTTTGCCGTTTATTAACTGTTAATGGCGATGGTCTGATTTGATCAAAGAGTAACTCCTCTAATACAACCTTACTACGAGGTTTGAAGTTTGTCATGTAGTCATTCTCGAGAAAAGTAGCATTTGTCGATACAAATACCTTTTTCTCTTGAGGATTGTAGAACAAACCTCCTCTAGAGCTTTTAGGGTAGCCTACAAATAGACACACTTCTGTTCGCGGTTCCAGCTTCCCAGTCTTTCCTACTAGCACATGTGCTGGGCACCCCCATATGCGAAAATGTCTTAAACTAGGTTTACGACCATTCCATATCTCTAGAGGTGTATGATGAACAGACTTGGAAGGTACTACATTCAGAATGTAGATCGCAGCTTGTAGTGCATATCCCCAAAACGAAAGTGGCAATGAAGAATAACTCATCATAGATCTAACCATATCAAGCAGTGTTTTGTTTCTCCTTTCTGCAACACCATTTTGTTGTGGTGTTCCAGGTGCTATGAGTTGGGATAGAATGCCATGTTCCAGCAAATAATCCTTGAACTCTTAGTCAAGGTATTCACCTCCTCGATCTAATCGAAGAGTTTTAAGTAATTTACCTAATTGCTTTTTAGCTTCTGCTAAGAATTCCTTAAACTTTCCAAAAGTTTCAGATTTTCTTTGCATTAGGTATACATAGCCATATCTAGAATAATCGTCAATAAAGCTGACAAAATATTCATAACCACCTATAGCTTGTACATTTAATGGGCCGCAGACATCACTATGTACAAGCTCAAGTGGTTCTTTAGCCCTTTCGCCCTTTGCTGAGAAAGGTCTTTTAGTCATTTTGCCCTCTGAATAGGATTCACAGACTGGTAGAGAACCAACATTTAGCTCTCTTAAAGGACCATCCTTAACAAGTCTGTTAATTCTATCTAGATTAATATGACCTAACCTAAGGTACCAAAGATATGTCTCGTCACTTTGAGAAACTTTCTGTCTTTTAGGTTTAGGATATTCTATTTTGAATAGTTATGTATTCAACAATGGTCGTTCATTTGGCCTTAAAACATAAAGCCCATTTTCGCCTTGTGCTGAACAAATATATAAACCATCTTTTGAAATAATAATCTGATTATTATTAAATGAAATGCTAAATAACTGTTCAACCAATTTAGAAATTGAAATCAAATTTCTTCTAAAACCAGGAACAAAATAAACATTGTTCAAAACAATAAATTTATTTTGAAAATATAAACGAACGACTCCCACTGCTAATGCAGAAATAATTACTTTATTGCCCATTTTCATGGTGAAGTCTCCATCAGCAAGCTCCCTGGAAGAACTAAGCATCTACAATGAAGAACAAACATGATTAGTGGCTCCTGAATCAACTATCCAAGGTGATAAATCATCTTCCACTAAACAAGCTTCTAGAACTAGTAAATCGAATTTACCTTTCTTCTTGTCCTTCAGCTTAGAGAGATACTTTTTACAGTTTCTCTTCCAATGCCCATCAACTCCGCAATGGAAACATTTTCCTTACAGTGTTTTGTTCTTGCTGTTTTTGGAGCCTTTCTTTGCTTTCTTGAATTGTGCTCCAGAACCACTTTTTGAATTCTTCCTCTTTTTGATCTTGTTAGAGGAAGCAGGCTTATCTTCGGCAACATTTGCCTCACCTTTTTTGGGCTTCTCTTTGGAGATAGCCTCAAAGGTTTGCAGTTCATTGAGTAGCTAAGTCATGTTGTAATTCAGCTTATTCATAATATAGTTTGTCTTAAACTGTGTAAAAGCCGGTGATAGCGACTCAAGAATGATGCTGACTTGAGTACGCTTATCAATGGTCGCACCATGGATCTCTGCCTTATTCAAATAATTTACCATGTTCAAAACATGCTCTCTAACTGAAATACCTTTTTTCATCTTCGTATTCATGTAGTTACGAGTAGCTTCATGACGCTATTGATCCGAGGGTTGCCCAAACATGGCCTGGAGGGACTCCCATATCTCATATGTAGTCTCCATCCATTCATGCTTCTGTCTAAGTACGTCATTCATACTAGCTAGCATGTAGCAGCGGGCCTTATTATTGGCTTGAATCCAATTATCATCTGGCTCTCGTACATTACGAGGTGCATTGGCAGCAAGTTCTGGAGGACACTCCTCAAGGAGAACAAACTTTTGGTTCTCACATATCAGCACTATATTCATGTTACTCTTCCATTTTATAAAATTTTCACGATTTAACTTTTCGTTTGCAAGTAAAGCGATAATGGGATTGGTTGCAGACATGATTGCTGAAATAAATAGATATAGCATTTAATATACGTAACATAACATCAAAACATTTTTCAGAATAGTAAACATTATGTATGATGCATATGATAAATTACTAAACCATGATAATTCAATCTTATAATTAATGTGCCGCCGTAGGGTAGGTCACACTAATATAATTGAATTGAGACTATCTCAATTAGTAAATGAAATTCAAAATATCTCATATTTTCATTCATTTATTAATTACCGTTATTTTTGTCAAGATATCATTAACAATTTAATATATATCTTTGTGAGTGTAACCCATTGTTTTGGATTCTAACAACTTAACTCAAAAATGCCGCTGTAGGGTAGGTCAATTTTGAAATACATTAGTTGAATCCTATCGCTAGGAAGCCAACCTTGATATTAATATCAGAAAGACACCCTCCGTAGGGAGGATGAAATCTAATCGTCGCGAGGCGCTACCTATATCTTATGGTGTTGTACTAACAATAGAAACTATGGGGTATATTGTCATATATCCCTCTCCCACTCATTATTTTTAAAAACTATGTGTTTATAAAACATAAGATGTTTTATAACCCTAGTGAATTATTTATATCTCATATTAATAATTACTAAATAAATATAATTCTATTTTGGTTAATTATTTAGGTTAACGGAGTCCAATCTAATTGGGTCTAACAAATTAGAATAACTTAATTCTATTAATAGATGCCTAAATAATTACCACTTAAAGTAATAAAATCACATTTTATTATTAAGAAAATAGAATATAGGCTAACTTTAAAAATTAACAATTAATTTAGATAAGCCCAAATTAAATAAATGAGATAATTACTAAGTTTGATTATAAAACTTAATTACCCATTATTTAATTTGTTATTCTATTCAATTAATCTAATTAATTATAATCATATTCATATTTAACTATTAAATAGAAATGATAACATGTATGCATGATATTTAATAATGACAATGAGTGGGTATTATGAATGGCATGTTTTTATGCATGGTCATGTTATCATATCACATATCTTATAACAAAAATAATTAACAATTAATTAACTTTGGCCGAGTCCCCTATGATATTTAATTACAAACCCAAAATAATCAATTAAAATTACAAAAGTATATAGGCTCGCAGGCCCAATAAAATAATCTTCCAAAGTTCACAGCAAGCCCATCTTGACAAGTCTTCAGAAATAAATGTTCATATAGGCTCAAAAACTTTTCTTAAGCCCAATGATTAATTATTGTAAGGCAATCCAACTTTTGCACCTTTTTATTTTTAAATAGCTAAATAAAGCCCAAAAATAATATATTAAAATAAAATTTTTCAGAAAACCCAAAAATAAAATTTAATTCATTTTTAAATTTTGTCATAAGGGTTTTAATGAAAAAAGACAAATAGACTTAATTGATATTTAATCAAAAAAATTGTTAAGCAAATTTCCGGTAGAACGATTCTTACTGAATTTTGCTTCACCATGGGCTGATTTTAACTGTTTATAATTGTCTTGCAATTTGTGGCAGTTGGTACTTTACTCACTATTCTAACATTTTCTCTTCTATTTCTTCGTGAATTCCAATTCCAAGATTCACCAATTAATTATATAACGAAAATAAATTACATTGAACCTATACCCTTTATGGGTTTACAAAATTTTAATCTAATTAAAATAAAATTAATCAAATATCAAATTCTAGGGAACCATACAATTAACGACCAAAGGATCCATACACAAAACTCATCTTATGATAAAATATACCATTCATCAATGCATATAAATAGCAAAAATGCAATACCCACTCATGCATACATCAAAATTAAAACCATATACTCATATAACCTTGGCTCTGGTACCAATTGTTGAAAAATATTATCGAATAAACAGCAAAAATTTAAGCTAGGAGAATTATAAAATTTATATGAGTATAAGGATTTAATAAACAACAAGATAGTATAAAAAAATTACCTTTCTATTTTGTCAGAATAATTTTACTGCAGGTTTTCTTTTACCAATGGTTTTCAAACCAATCCTTCAGCAGTTGCCGTAAAGAGAAGAGTGAGCTTCTTTTCTAATACAATGGTGGTTTAGAGAAAAACTAATTTTTCTCTGAAATACACGTTAAAAGAAAATATTTATTTTTTACCTCTGCTCACTTAGGGTTTTCACCCTTTATAATTTTTTTATACGACTTCTACTTTAATTAAAACAATTTTAATTTAAAACAAAGTTAATTAATTAATAACATTTATTAAATAATTAAATTTGTTAAACAACTTTTAGTAGAAGTGAAACTCTAATTAATTCAAAATTAATATTTAAAAGAAACGATAAAGAGGATAACTATCTCTATGAGAATTTATCCATTTAATTTCTTAAATTAAATTATTTGGATATTAATGAAAGATATTTATCGTAAAATATCTTATTAATTAATCTTAATTAATTAATTTAATATTCAAATTAAAACACGTATTCCAAAAACTATTTTCTGGACATAAAAATAATTAGTGTAATAATATTATCTATTGTATTATTTACCACACTGATCTTAAAGGTGGCATTGAGGACCTATGGACCTACAATTTTAAGCTCCAATAAATTTAGATAATTAATTAAACTCTTTAATTAATTAATCTAATTTATTAATTCCAGTATTATTCCACTAAAAATCTAGAATTGAACTCTTAAAATTATAGATATATTGTTTACTTAGAAAACTTTGAGCAGTTCATTGACATAATCATTACATGCAGTTCAACCCTCCATAAATGGTTCATAATTAGAGCTAGGTCAATTTTCCGTTTTACCTCTCTAATTATATCTTTATCCTTAAGTTCTATTAATTCACCATTGAACAGTTAATTTATAAACCAATTATAAATTGAGCGCTCAAACTGTTCAATTCCAGAATTAACACTTAAGAGAACCATCTTTCTGACTTCCAATAGGAAGGAATGGATTCCATATCTGTATATCACATTCCCAGCTATTTATCCCCTTAAATATCCAAGAAACAAGTGTTGAGCTTGTTCTTAAAACAAACCTTAACAAGTAACTCAAAAGACTCAATAACATAAACAGGAGTTTATGATTACTCAGGATTAAGATTGATCTACATATGATCATCTATTGACATTGTTTGAATTCTCAGTTAGTAACGAAATTTATATGAGAATTCTAATTATGTCTGGTCTAGTCCTATATAATTATATTATATAAAGTGCCTCTACCGTGATGTTGTTATATTGACAGTCCGGATAAAACTATCACATTCTTAATGTTAGTAGACCGCACTAGTAATATTTAATTAAAGAACCCAAGTTTAATTAATTTATTACGGACTATTTCAGTTTATTATCCATAATCTTAATCCTCTTGTATATATAACATTTATATATACTAAGATTATGGTTACATAAATAAACTAGGATTTTTCTGATATTATAATTAAGTATAAAGAAATGCTAATTTTATTTATTTCAAAAAAATGTACAAATTACATGCTTTTAAGGCATTATCCCTAACAAAAGATTCTTATATGAAAATGATATGTACGCATATTCTTCTTCCCTTTTGGCAATGTAAAGAAAAAATATTTTCATAAACTTCATCCAACTAATAGCATAGGGAAATCATCCATAACATTTATAATCAAAAAAATAAATGCATCCAACAAAAGAAAGAGTAAGAGCACTTCTATATCCAATCACCATTCTACATCCTCATACTCCTCCCTCCTCGTTTTCTTCTATTCATAGCCTCAACACAATATGGATACTTCAAAATAATACAATGCATTGATGAAAATGAACTCTAATGAACACAAAATATATACATTTCTCCCACTTAATACATTGTACATTATATAAATGTCCAAAATAACAAATGCATCCTTAATCAATAAAACAATGAATGCATATTCAATGAAAATAAAAAGTGATTCAAGCTATTGAATGTATTCCAAAACATAACACAAGCAAATAAAAATGCATGCTACAATGACATTTCTCTAGGATCAAATCTTTGATGGTTTAGGTTCATAGGCTTGCTTCTATTTGTTTCCTAATGACTCATCCACTTTTAGAGCTTTTCACTTGTTTTCCTTGATGATCTACTAATATGGGAAAAGAAGGCCTTCACTTTTCAGTCGACCATTTTTGAATTGCAGTGGACTGAATTCTCATGGCTTGGTTCATCATGAATGCCTTGTTTCTACTCTGTTTTATGACCAGTCATCACTCATGGAGTCATAACTTTCTATATAGATATCCAAATTGAGTTCCGTAAACTTCTATGAACTCCTGACATCTGGTTCTTTCTATCCATATATGATTTGAACCAAATAACTTAGTACATCAATGCAGAAAAATTAAAGCTTCTGGCCTACTGCATCTTTCTACAGTTTTGACCTATGTATCTTAATCATAGCATATCTGCTTGTAATGATGTCGGAATTCGGTTCTGTAAAATTATAAAGAAACTAGACATCTGTATATTTCTACCCAAATATTATTGTCTCATAAACCAATACCAATCAGTTCTAGAATGTCTTACAAATTCTCTGTCAGGTTATCAAAAAATGCAAGCAGTCACCTTCACTTCTTAATCCTAAACCATCCATTTTTTTTTTAATTCTCGATACTTGATGCTTGGCTTAAATGAAAATGAAATAATAACCATAAAGTGATCAAATTTCATTTCAAAGCCATTTTGACATGATGAATGAGTGAATCCAAAAACAAGCTCACACCAAAGTACAAAAGTACATAAGAGATGTTTTGCCCACAATGATAATGCAAGTATGTTTCAAGCAAAACATATGCTAATTCTAACCACAACACATGACATGAAACCTTGGCTAAAGAATTTGGGCATTAAACAGTCAAGATGATAAGCCAAGAATTTATTGCCAAAGTAAGCATATTTCAACTTCAAACACAAATCACAAATATGCTTTAAAGATCCAACCTAAGAATTGTGAATAAAACAATAAAAATATAGGTTAAGAATTTGATACCAATTTTGCTCATACACATTCTTCTCCTTGCATTTTATCCAAGCATATGTTGCGTTCTATTTTGTATTTGGGGAGACTAACAATTTTGAGTGTTTAACTTGTCTTTCATCTTCATCAAGGAACCACTCATCATCCCTTGATTTAGCTACAAAAGTGTTCAAGTTTTGCACTTTGGTACCCAAATCATTTTGGGTCCTTCAATGTTAGTTTTGGTTCTCTTTGGAACCCAAATCTTTCTAACTCCAAAATATGTGTTTTTCCTAATGGAGCATGCATAGCTCATGTGACCAATGCAATTACAATAGTTGCATTCAATTTCACAATCAATTAAAGATATGGCCTTCACAAAATAATTTTTCAAATATTTTTGTTTAATGTGAGGCTTGTATCCGATACCTCCTTTGTCAAAAACACATCTTTGAGAGCCAAGTAACTTTTCAAAAATTCCTTTCAACATTGATGAATTTTAAAACAATTTCATTTAATTCAATGATCCTTTTCTTATGCACCTCATTTTCTTTTGATAAATCATGAAGTTTAAGGTTCTCAATATTTTGTGAGACACAAGGTTTTTGTTTTAGAAAGGCGATTTCTCTTTGAAACTCTTTTCTTTCTCCTTCAAAACAATAAACCTTATCTTGCAAACAATAAATTTTGTTTGTCAAAAATTCATTCTCTTTTTGAAAATTTTCATTTTCATCTTTCCAAACAATTTTGTCACTCTTCAAAGTAGCATTCTCATTTTCAAAATCATTCTTCTCTTCTTTCAAAGATTCAATTTCAAGGAGAAGATTATCAATTTTTTTCTTAACAATGCGATTTTTGGAAACCAATTTTTCAAAACCATTATGCAAATCCTCAAATCCAACAATTCATCATATGAATGATAAGGTTCAAAACCATTTACCTCATTATCTCCAAGTGCCATGAAGCACATGTTGGTGTCGTCATTTTTGCTCTCATCATCTTCATGCTTTACTTTGTAGCTCAGAGAGGTTAGTGATGTCCGTAAAATGAGTCCATAGCCTCTTTGGTTTAATTAGGACATTCATAAAATTCTTGCAAGGCTAACCAAATATCGTGAGCGGAATTGAACATAGAGAATTTATTTACATTGTTCTTATTTAATGCACAAGACAAAATATTTAAAGCTCTAGATTTTAAAGATGCATTTTTTCTATCTATGTCATTCCATTCATTTATGAATTTCAAAATAAATTTATGATCACAAACAATTTCCCAAAGCTCTTAATCTAAGGATTGCAAAAATACTCTCATTCTAATTTTCCAATATGCAAAATCATTTTCATCAAAAAGTGGAGGTTCAATGGTGGATTGTCCCTCAATATATTCTAAAGTTGTCATGGATCACTCTAAGACGATTAAGTCCTATTCAAGAGCATCTCGCTCTAATACGAATTGAAATACCACTAAAGCACCCAAAGGGGGGGGGGGGCCGGCGGTAAATTGGGTTTTCAAAGATTTTAACAAATTTAAACAACTCTAAACACTAAGTAATTCAAATTCTTTTCAAGCTCAATACATAAAATTCAACACACAACCAGTAATCAATTCATAAATTCTCACAATTCAAGCTCAAGTGTCTGTGAGAAATGTGTACAATAATAATAAGCATATAAATCAAGTGAGTGAGAGAGTTAAGAAAGACAATATCGATTTTTACCTAGTTCAAAAAAACTCCGGCCTACATACACGCCTCCAAGCTCACCCCTTTAGGATTTCACTAACATGCCTTCAACCCAAGGCAATCAATTACAACACCAAGTGGACTTTCGAGTGCCACTTAAACCTTACATCAAGAGGACTTGATCGGGTGCCTCTTTAACCTCTACAACCAACTGACCTAAGGGTATCACTCAAATTAAACCAAGTGTATTTCCCTCACACTCAACCTCACAATAATTATAAAGAAAATAACATTGATAAAAGAATTCTATCAAGGAAAATACAAACACTCTTTTTCAAAGAATAATACAAATGAAAAACTAGAGTGTGTATGAATTAAATGTTTGATTTGCAAATGCAAGCTCAAATTCTTTATATTGCACTTCTAAGACGTGTAACAAAGTTTCCCAAGGATACAAAACTTATTCCAAATGAATTTAGGCTAGTATTTATAGTGAATGTTAGAAAACTAGCCGTTGGAGACATAAAATATTTGAATTTCGCACGATTCGGTCGATAGTCTGGCATATCTGATCAACCGGGTGGTAAATTCGGTCGACCGGATGTTTAATCGAAGTTTACATCCATTCAGCCAAAAGTTCGGTCGACCTAATTGCATTTTTAGTTGACCAGATGAACAGTGTTCTGTTCTTGCAGAAATCATGGTTCATTTCGGTTCAGCAAAAAAAATTTGGTTTGTAGCAAAAATCGGTTTAGTTACTAGTTCATGAACAATATTTGGTTTTCTAAAGATTTAAGAAACTTTGCATTTAGGTCCATTTTCAAGTTTTAAAATCTTGGAATTTGGTCCAGTGTCCAGCTTCCAAAAGCTTACATTTTAGTCCTATTTTCAAAACTTAAAAACATTTGTTTTTGAAAGCTCTTGAGTTTGTAAGTAAAAATCAATATTCAATTTCAATAACACATTACAAATAAAAAATACCTAATATTTGTATCTTCAATTCTTCAAATCCTCTCTTTAAATTGCTTTTAAGGATTCGAATTTTGCTCTTCATGAATAGTTTTATTTTGGACGTTCTTTGTATCTTCACAATTGCTAAAAATATAACAATAAATGCTACAAGAAGAATGTGGTTAGCTAAGAATATCAATATTTTTTATCATTAAAACAATCGATTATGAGCCTTAAGGCTAACAATATTTCCTAACCACCCATAGGTGATTAGGTGGCCTTTAATGAGTTATTTCTTCTCAAGCAAGGTTACCATTTTAGCCTTATTTCACCAACCTTTTCTTTTCTTTTGGAATCCCACCTGACCAATTAAAAACCTTAGAAGTTGGATAATTGTTTTTGGTTTATATGTGACATGGATCAAAGTAGACAATTCTCCCCTAACCATAGACAAATTCAAATATTTTTATCTACTAAAAAAGAACCCAAAAACCAAACCTAGTTTGAATATCCTCCAATTCTGACCTTAAATGCCAAAACTCATAATGGGAAACCCGTCATGCTACAGAAATTGAGGCCAGTCATTGCTTCCCCAAAGGACTATAGGAAATGTCCCATATACCTTTAATACTGAAGTTGGTAAGTTTGCTTTTCCTTTAATGTTATTATTGAATCTTACCTAAATCTAAAGTTTTATACTCATATTGACCATTTCTCATTTTCTTGGTTGTAGCTTTTTAGAAGGGTAAACCAAATCTTGCTAACCTTTGTTAGCCTTTAGGTTTATAACTCATTGTTTTGATGATAACAAATATTGATATTCTTAACTAACCACATCCTTCTTGTGGTATTTATTGTTATACTTTTAGCATGAAGAATTTGGAAAGTAATTGTGAACATTCAAAGAACATCCAAAATAATGGCATTCAAGAAAAGCATTATTTTGTATTATTTATGCATGCTTGTGTATATAATTGTGCATGATGATTGTGTTAAGCTCAAGATTATTTTGAAGCCTTTCAATTGAATCAAAATTTACGTCTTTAAAACCTTAAAGTTTGACCAAATTAAAAAAGTTTAAAATCAGAAATCTAGATCGAAGTGTAAGTTTTTTAAACGTGAAAAATTGACCAAAATGCAAAGTTTTTAAAAGTGCCAAAAAATTGATTCAAAATTTATTGGTCCAACAGAATCAATTCAAACCGATTCGGTCTACTGAACCAAACTGATCGGTCAACCGAACTAGTTGCAGAATATTGAACCTTTGGGTTGGTCGATTGAACCGAATCAGTTGGTCGACCGAATTTTAACCGATCGGTCAATCGATCCTTCCGGACCAATCAACCGATCTTCTGGGTTTTTAAAAGTATACTTTCTATCTTTTCCTTGGTCGACCGAACAGGATTCTTTGGTCGACCGACATGTACGAAAATTTGAATTTTAAGCACTCTAACAGCTACTAACAACTAATGTTTTAACATACTATATATTGGGGACTTCATACTCAATGCACTCCTTCTTGGAACATATCTTTGAGCTATACTAAGTGATTTCAACATAAAACTGCATATTCCTGAACTACAAATCATCATACATAAATTTGAATCTTCAAGGACATTCAATTTCTACATCTACTCTTAATGAGATCAAATTTGTAAGTTGCTCATTACTTGTACTCTTTTTTTATTGTAAAGAAGTGAAAGAAATGAGTCTTTCACTTGGTTGAATTGTGTTGAGTGTTTAGGTTGAGCCAAACTTTGTAAAGGTTGTATGATACCATAAATCCTAGGTTGTTTGAGTGTTTGGGGTGAGCAAACACTTGTAATGTTTAAAAGGTATTCGAAACTCCTCTTGGTTGTAATTTGAAGTCTTATGGTATCAAGACATGGTTATTTAGTGAAATCTTCAAGTGAAGCTTGAAGGAGTAGATGTAGGTCGAGTGTTTGCCGAACCGCTTTAAATCTCGTGTACATCTCTCTATCCCTTAAACTTTCATATTTGTGTTTAATTTGAATTTGTGGGTGATTGGATTGAACTTTGAATTTGGTGTCAATATTTGTTAGAAATTCAATTCCCCTCCCCCACCCCCTACCCTCTCTTGGGTTGCATAATAGTATTTCAACCTTGTGCTTAAGAAGATTTCTCTCGGATGTGTGGAGGTGAGAAATTAAAAGAAATTGCTATCTCTTAGTGACCATATTGACTCAGGTATGGTTATTGTTGCCCCAACCTTTGAAGAGTTACAATCAGCTAAAAAACTAAAAAACCAAAGATAAAGAAAAATACGTATTCCATCTCTCGCTTGAATTGCTTTGTCTTTCTTATAATTCTAACAACTTTTTTTTTCTTTATTACAAAGAAGATGGCTTCTAAGAAGTCCATAAGCAAGTTGTTTGATTCTCTTAAGTCATTACCCATAGATCCTTCTACATTAGCTATTGATGCATTAGAGTCGGGTCAAAGGCTTTTAAGAATTTTTTAGCCTACTGCTCATTAAGGCCTTGAGGCAAAATCTACTACTCTAGAGGCTCATTCTACTTGAGGGCAATAAAAAGTAAAAACCTATAGAGCTATTCCAACTAAGGATTAGGGAGTCTACCCTTAAGGAATAAGGATGAACTCAACAACAAAGAAGATGAGGATCCTATTGATGATGATGCGTTGAAAAGGAAAAAGAAGCCCAAGTTTTAGCCAACTTAGACATAAAGAAGATGATGTGGTCAGATATTCTTGAGGCCAAGAAGGACACCTTCGAGCATCTCATTCCCTCCATTAATAACATGGTAATTGTAGTTAGCACATTAACATCCTATAATATGGAGGTGGCATCTATCGATAATATGCTAGAGCATACATACCGGTGGATTGCCCAGGTAAGCTTTTCATAAACATTCACCTATAATATTTGTTTTATGAATTCCTTTGTAACCTTCTAACTTTGGTTCATTTGTAGTCTGAGCATGCATAGCCATTCATGGAGAGCACCATGAGAAATGTAACTACTACTGCTGTTATTGTTGAGATCATTTCAAAGCTTAGAGAAGAGAATAATGTAATAGAGAGGCAGCTTAAAGATGCAAAAAAGCACCATGAGAACGTTGAAGCTCAACTCTCCGGTGAAAAAAAGGAATGGGCTGATGAAAGGGTGAGTTTTGAAGCTTAGGTTTCTGATTTGCAGTCATCTCAACAAGATTTAATGCAACAGCTGGAAAACGCAAAGAGCAAATTGGACTGTAATGTGAGAAAGGGGTAGGGAAAAGACTAGACTTGATCTACAAAGTACTTGAAGTCTAACCTAATTAAACAAACTTGGACGCCTCTTTCCATTAGTTGAACAAGCACTTCAGAGGAAGGACCAACATGACAAGAGCCTAGTAGTTGATTTGACTAATTTGAGTCAAGAACTTGTTGGCCTTCCAAGTCAGCATACGGCAATTATCCTATGGCAAATAAGGATCCTCCTAGCAATTTTGTGACCACATTATCTTTTATACTATTACCCAAAAAAATTTGAATTGTTTCTTTTTTCTATTATATTTTTCTAGATAATTTGAACTTCAGTTGTTTTTTTATTTTAAACTCAATTTATGTACTATAATTTTTCTATCATTTAATTGAATTAATTCGTTGTAATAAGTAACACAGTGATAAGATTAAGTATCATCCCATGAAGATTGAATTTTTCAATTAAAGCTCATTACTATGGCTATGGAAACCTAATTTTATTTAGGCAAATCAATTTTAAAAAACAATTGCAAGAATAAAAATAAAAGTTCAGTAACTTTCTAAATTGAGAAAAAATAAATGACAACACACAGGAATAAGGAAAATACAATTAAGCAAATGGAAACCAATATAATGAGATTTCTAGAGTCTTAACTTCACTTAATTCTCCCGATGTTTCTCGTATTTAGTTACTGTTAATGACTTTCAATTAAATTCATTAATCATGGATCTAAGATTAACCCCATTACCTCTCCCAAGTGTTAAATGAGATCCTATGTATAATAAACTAAGCCAATACCCTTATCTAACTTGATTAGATTAAGTCACATATTCATTAAATATCCCTTGTAATTAATTACTAAGAATTGATTACCTCCCAATGTCACAATATTATAAGTATTAATGTGATTTTCTAAGTTTTAGTCTCCTCTTAGACTTATAACAACTAGATTGTATTTCTCCAAACTAATAAATGACCTAATCTTTCCTAAGCATTAAATCATTAATCCAGTATCCACAAATTTATCATACAATAAATTAGAAACAAATAGGAACGCAAATGAATTGAATTGTACTAACATTAATAAAAATACTAAATTTTTAAAACATGGTTCAAATAGAGCTACATCAAACTTCTAGAAAGTGAAACTAGCTTAACATAGGGAAATCAACAATAATAATCATCAAGAAATTCATAATTTGTTGTATGTGTGAAGTTTAATCCTTATTAGTCCATCATTGTTAATAATTTTGATTTATTGTCACTAATATTGTCACTAATACATACAAGCTAAGTTGCCAACAATTGCTCTGCTCTCATTTATAGAAATAGTTCTAGAGCCTCTTTGCCTTGTTCTCATTATTTCATTTTGAAATTTAACCTTGGGAAGCTAATTAATTAATTTACTTGTATTTGTTTTTATGTATACATGCTTTCTAACTTTGTTTTTAATTTCTGTTTTCTAAAAACATATTAATTAACAGGTTGTCGTTTGAACTTATGTTTATTCTTTCATTTCTACCTTTACTTTCATATTTTGATCATAACCTGCATTTCTTCCTCAAGAAAAATGATTCTTTTGATTCATAGTATTTTACATTCATGTTGGCTATGTTGCGAAGATTAATCTTCCGGGTCCTCTAAACAAAGTTTGTCTTCTTAGTTATAGGATTACAACAGTTATGTTGCCAAGATCAATGTTGTTTTTGTTGTTTAACTTTGTGTTTGATGTTGGTTTCTATCGTATTTTGGCTATTATTTGCTACTGAATATGACAAGTTACTGCTTGTTTTTCTACTATTGTTTGTCTTCTCGTTGTTATTTGTTGTCGCAATGTTGTTTTTGCTATTTTGGCATTGTTGTTTGATGTCATGTTGTTTTCTATACTGTTTGTTGCTTTTAATCGATGTTTCATAACAAAAACTGTAGCTAGCTAATATATTTTGGCCATTTTTTGGTTGAAAGTCATGGCATCTTTATTAATATTCTATGTGCTATGTTTAGTTATTTTGCTTCTGTTTCTGCAGTTTCTCTCAACATCATCTGCTCAGCTTTCCCAGTTGCAATATCCTATGAAATCAAATAACTCCCTTAGTTTTCTGGTCATCAAAGACTGGGGAAGAAGATGAGCCTTCCATCAATCTACTGTTACTCTTTAGATCATTTCTAAATTCACCCATATTTCTTCTTCTTTACCTAACAAGTTAAGTTTGTAAATCTTTTCTTTTTCTCATAATTTTTTTTCCAATTTTTCAATATTAATATAGATCAAATCTATTCATGAAATATATAAACTAAATTTTTCACCAATCTCTAATGTTAGCAAGGTTCCAATTTCAAATATTTTATACCATTCTAAAAGGTTTTATCAATTGAACTAATCAGAGCCCATAAAAGTTTTTTTTCCTAAGAATGAATGATTAATGATTCATTGTACAATCTCAAGGTTTTCTTTCTAATTCTTAAAACTAGCTACATCATATACTTTTTATTTTAAGGTTTTTTAAATTTATTGAGTATTCTTTGTATTTTAACCCTTATAGTTTGATTTTATGCAAATGGTTAAGATAAAAGAAAGAGTTAAGCATAGATTTCATAGTTTCAACAAGAGACAATTTTTATGACAATGGATTGAGAAGCATAAAGACCCTTTCTTTGCCAAGTCATTTACCAAAATCTACACTACAAGTAGTCTGCAAAAGCAATGGCACAAATGTAATTAATCTCTTTTCCACATAAATTTTCATTATAAAGTAAAACTAAGAGAAATTAACTTGGAAATCCCAATTAAATTCTTCCTTAAGAATTTTTTTATGGTTCTATATAGTCTTAGGTAACCATGATTGCAGAAGAGATGTGGAGACACAATTGAGTCCAATTTTGTTGTGGCTTACTCTTCAAGAGTACAATAGCCCATCATAAAATCTTCCTAAAGGTTAGTAGTAAAGGCAATTAATATGCCCTGCCTTTACAAAAATTTTGCATCTCTATTCAAATTTCACAGTAAAAATAAGGTAAAATCCAAATGTAAAAGAATTTGTTGATTCATCTAAAGAGTTAAGAAGCAGTGTTTTTAAAGGTATAGAAATTTTCTAAAGAGCAAAAATCAACTAACTTTTTTCCATTGTTACAAATATAAAAATTTGTAACTAATGGTAAACTGTATACCGAGAAGTTTATTCAGATGCATAGATTGTTATGCGATAGCTACAAATGAACTTAAAATATAGATATTTAAAGGTACTTTTGTTGGATCCTTACTAGTTTAATTTATTTTTTTTCGCAGTGTAGTTTTGTGTAAAGAATAAATGATTAAGGGAATGGGAATGAATTAGCTATAACTTTTCTAAAGAGAGTTTATGCTGAAAATTCGTAACATATTCAGCAACTTTTTGTAGTAGGTCAGCAACTTGGTAATATTTATATGTTGGCATCGTTGTTTCGTGTCAACTAAAGTCCATTTACATGATCGAGTAGTTTTATTTTCTTGTACGTATGTGGTTCAACACTAAACTTTAGTTCTTGTAATTCTTAGTGTTCTACTTGCATTGAGGTTTAATTTTTTAGTTTGTTAATTGAGTTAAAAATTAATTTACATTGTTATTTGTTGTGTTTGCAGTGTAGGATGGTTGTTGAAGAATTTGTGTAACAAATCAAGCGACATTTTTATAAATAGGTCAGTAGCTTGTTATTTGATTTTATAATTACATTGTCAATTGCTGTCTTTGAACTATAGGGTTTGAAATTAAAAGAAAGGACCATGTTAATGTACTTATTTAGGCGAATGGAGTGGATTGGGATAATATTTATAATAATATTATTCTTAATTTCATTTCGTCATTTATTATGTTTTACTTTACTTATATTGGTAAATAATACTTCTAAATGAAAAATGAAATAAATCATGAAATAAATGACAAATATCGAAAACACCAATAAAAATGAAAAAAAATCGAAAAATATGAAAAATAAAAAAAAACAGAAAAATTGGACAAACAAAATAACTGGATAAAAAACAAGACAAATAAGAAAAATGAAAACTAGAATGTAGAAAGAACTAGGAACTTTTTGATAATATTATATTGAAAATTCTTGATAAATACATGACAGAAATAATATATATCAATATTATTGAGTTGTGACAGATAGCTCTTTTATCACGAACCAATGATGCACGATTGTTGTCAACGGTTTATGAATGGACTTTCATTGATAGAAAACCACTGTCACAAAAGACCTTTCTTGATAAACATTATCTAGCAAAATGAAGACCCATTTTGTAGTAATGCCACTTAAATCCAAAACCTTGTGTTATATTTAGGGTTAATTGACATATGAATTTTTTTAAAGTACAAGTCTTTTCATGCCTCTTTTGACTAGGACTAGAGCACATGTAAGTTTATCTCCAAATACAAACATATCCTTAGGAAGACTAGTTAGATTGAATTAAGATATATGACCAAGTAATGCTTCACTATAAGTACGTAATCACACATTCTAAGACAAGACATGATTCAACATGAAAATGATTTGAGATCATCATTGTTAAGCTTTCTTTCTCCCATTCAATCTTCATTATTTGTCAACCATTATAATTATATCGCCCTAACAAGCACACATTTCTAGTCACTCTTTATCGTGAAAACAAGCCTACTTATCACCATGACATCTTTACATCTTCCTTGCATACTTAGATACCAAATTCACCACTTTTTAACTCCAAAAATGCCTACTCGATACAAAACTACACTGACTTAGTGATATTGTGACTCAACATTACTAGTTTTTGTTCTTTTGCATTGATAATGGGTATAGCTCACTTTCAAATAGATTGTCAACTCATAGCTTAGTCTCATGTCGTTTCTATTACTACAACAATAATAATAGTAGTGGTAGCAAATACTTTCAATCTACCAATCATCTCCCAAGGTTTCAAAATCGTAACTTTTGAACTACCAAGTGAGATTTAAAAGGCATGGTGTGCCTAACTCCGCATAACTCAGATCAAGGGCTTGAAAGATCAATCAGGACTCGAAGGCAATGCTTTATCAAATCCATCAAAACATACCCTGAGTCTAATCCAACCACGATACCAATTAGAAGCTACCGCGTATATTGAATAAGTCTCCCTTGTGACATTTTGGCAACTCACCTACAAAGTTTTGCTAGCATCTTGAAAGATCTGGTAGTGACCAGAAGTAACATTAATCCAACGAGTGACAATAAACATGTCGAGTCTTCTGGCACATGAACATGAATGTGACTGCCGCTAATCAATAATACTTGATAGAAACAGGCTAACAACTACAACGTCAATTGCATTGAAGTTAATATTGTCTTGTAGAAGATGTAGGATATTGCAAAGAGAAGGATGATAAGTGAGTATTCTACTCTAATCATAAACTTTAGGACTTAAATATGTGCACAAATCCTCAAGTCATCTTATTTGATGAATTTTCGTGTGCATGTACCAGAAAACACCAATCCATAATAAATTAAAGAATGAAAAGAAGAGAAAAAGGGAAGAAATTGGAAGGGGGACCCAAATGCAAGAAAACATGGACCAAATTGCAAAGGAAGACCAGCCCCTAAAGCAATAAACATGGCACGCACATGGCTCCTTGAGGCCGAGTAGGTTGCGCACACTCGCAGGCATCCTAGGTGATGTCCTAAGACGATTTTCAGTTTCGAATTGGTTTTGAATAGCCAGATTTGGCCATTCCTGAGTTTTCATCATTTTCTATCATTAGCCACCGGAAGCTACTTTTGGAAAGAAAGAAAGATTTTAGAGAGAGAATTGACTGAAATTAGAGATAATCTAGTTAGAGAAAGTGGTGATTTAGCAACTCTTGGTGGATTTTTAAGAAAACACGAAGATTAGCGAATTAGTCGTGGCATCAAACTAGTTTTTATCTCTTCCAACTCTTCAATTTCATTTTGAATGAAATTGTCTTTGGATTATTGTAATTACGATGAGAATTATGATTTATTTTATTGAATTGATGATGGATTGTGTTAGAATAGGTTAATTTCTCGATCTTAGGGTCTTGATTAATCTAGTCAAATCATATTTTGATATATTTTAATCTTGTTAATGTTTATAGTTCATTCACTTGTATGTATCCTTGTTTGTAATGCTTTAAATTTGTTGTTTTGATGAGTTGATTTATTTGTGTTGAATTTGTTAATATTTAGGAAAGTTTAATTTATTCGCTAGAATAGAAAAAATACAATTTAGAATTTTGAAAATTCAGGAGGACCTCATAGACTAAATAATTATATTAACTTTTAAAATTACAAGATACCAAGAGATAATTGGATTTCAAATAGTTAATAACAGTTTATTTTTAATGCATGTTTAATTGAACGAGTTAAATAAGGATATCAACTTAGATAAATTAGACATAGGATTGCACTTGACATTGGGGATAGGTGGCAAGATTATTTAAGAGCCTATGATTAGTGAATTGAACTTGAAAGCATTAATAACACCTTATTAGGATAAACATGAGGACAAATTGATGAAGTCAAGACCCTAAGACCCGTTACTCTATATAATTCATATGTCATCTCTTAAGTTTGTCTTCTAATTTGTCTTATATTTTAGTTAATTCTTTGTTTTAGTTTATTTCTACTATTTTTACCATCTGAACGTTTAGTTAGCTTAGATAAAATGGATTTTCGTAATTGTAGTACTTAGTTTAAAATTATAAAAAAAAAAAAAACTCAGTCCTTGTGGGTTTGACAACCTAATTTCTTTTTCTTTATTACTTGTACAAACCCCGTATACTTGCAACTTGCAAGGTTATATAACAATGGAAGACATGTGAGTCGCAATGACCACTATTGCACCAATCTCACCTCCTGCACTAGTAACGAAAGAACAAGCAATATTTGCAAACGATGATGTTAGGAGCTTATTTTCACCAACCAATGGCAGAATCTCAATTTCCTCCTACTCGTACAAGCCTGATATTCTTCATATAGCAAAACTTGCAAAGTTTGGCAACATTGAAAATAGACTATACGCTGCTGTTAAATTATTCGAAAGAAATCATGCAAAAGCCTTACTTAGAAAGATATGAAGCTCTTACTATGTTGTCATCCAATAGCAAAGGAAGAAATCCAAAACAATACATCACTCATTTCATGGACGCTTTTGGAGTTACAAAGCAACAATGAAGATTTGCGCCTTACGAAATTCTTCAAATCCCTAATAGGCCAAGAATATTCTTGGTATATATGTCTTTTTATTACCTGGATGTATTTAGTCATGGAGAGACGTAACGTCTAACTTTTTCTAAAAATACTTCCAAAGTGAAGAAACATAATGTGTTACTTCAACTTCATATCTCTATGTAGCAGTATGTATAACGTCTTTTAGACTTTGCAAAGCACTTTTGAAACATGATGTTGAAATGTTATAGAAAAAAGGATGAGAAAGAGCTAATTGAAATTTACGGAAACATCATATTGTCTTAACAGCTCACTTATCTAAAAAACCTAAACCTTATCAAATTCAATGAGCTTATTGAGTCAGGTCGTAAGACATTTCTCTCTATTAGAATACCTATCACTGGAAGAATCTAGAAAGAAAAAAAGAAGGAAACTCTATATACCATGTACGTGAAAAAACAGACCTTCTCATGGAGCAAGAATAGGGCCAAAACTTAAAGTAAATGACCATAGGAAAAACTATCACTAAAGTTGCATGTCCCTTGCAATGACAATAAGTTGCACTCTGTCTTCAATAGATGGATAAAAAATCGTGTTCTCAAATCTTTGCTTACCAAAAAGAACTTCTCAAAATGAGAAAAAAGAGCATGCAATTATATAGGTATCACTAGATGCTAAATCACAATACAAGTGAGTTTCAATATATTCAAACACTTGTCAACAAGATCATAGAGAGAATATTGGTATTGTTCTCGCAAGCATAAATGGTATATACTAATTCATCGCCTTAACATGATAATTGACGGCTACTGACACCTTGACAGAATTGGAAATAGTAAAAACAAAAGGCACTAGTGTACAAAACCCCTCAATAACATAATTGGTCATATCAAACATCACATTTGAAGAAGAAACAACAAAAAAGGTAAAAATAATCATGAGACGATGAAACCAAGTAATAAGATCCTATGGTCAAAGAATTGCCACGTAATTCGAAATTCAAATCTCTCTTGGACTAATTAGGCTATTGACCTAAAGCAAGGAAAGCAACAACTAAAGCTCTTGTCATAATATTCGCATAATATGGCCCTAAGTGCTCCACCACCGAAGCTCAAATCAATTGTACCTACTTAGAAACAATGATTGTTGCCATCTTCATGGACAAGGATATGAAGGATCAAAACCTAAATTGTAGGCGATTATTATCGCTTGCAATAGAAATCAATAATGTTCTAATACAATGAGCTCTAGTTAATATAGGTCATTTAGTTAACATAATACTTCTAGCAATATTAAACATGGCTAAGATCTCACTTAATTGTATCACGTGTTGAAGAAATTGGGCCAAGACTAGTCACTCAAGTCCAAGAAAGATTAAACACTTGTCTAGCCCAATTATAGACAAAGAACTACTATCAGCAAACATAAGAAGACAAGAAAATTGCATTTATATGCAATGAACATATGCAGTGTATAGATCACACACACAATATACTCAATGATAGTTTTTCAACTTTTGATGGTGATGATAGTGTGTTCATACTTTACTAGAATAGGATAAAATGTACACTATCCTTTAGGGTTAGCTAACATTCTTTTTGCCCATATAAAAGGGCACTATTTATATAGTTTTCTTTACTTCCGAATCAATTCAATATACAAAGCTTTTTCCCCAAAAATTAACTAGGTATTAGAACCATGGCCACCAGCAGCAATAACAACAGTACCACCTTGAATCTTGCTCAAATAACTCAATCAAACACCCCTTTTGTGTTTACAACTCACATAAAACTCACTAACACCAATTAGCTCTTATAGAAGACATAAGTTCTTCCTAGCATAAGAGCAAATGGTCTTGAAAGTTTCATAGATCTCAATCAATCAATTCCTAGAAAGATAAGTGTGACCATGGACCAAGAACAAAATGTAATCACCACCATCAATCCTGAGTACTTGGTGTGGGAAAGGTAGGATCACATGCTGATGAGCTAGCTACTGTCCTCCATGACTGGAGGTATTCTAGGCATTGTTATGGAATGCAAGAGTTCTCGACTTGTGGAGTACTTTACAAAAACATTTCTCAGCCCAAACCACTACAAGAACAATGCAACTTAAGAGTCAAATCCACAATACCAAGAAGAAGGGCATGTCAATTAATGATTATTACTTTAAGGTAAAGTCATTGGTGGAAAAGTTAAGGTGTTCTGGAAATCAAGTCTCTAATGATGAACTGATTCTCTTTCTCATTGAGGGCCTTAGGTCTGAATATGACCCAATGGCGGTTAACATCACCTCAAGGTCTGAAAAGTTACCTCTCCAAGAAGTTTATTCTATGCTCGTTAGCCATGAAAATAAGGTGGAAAAGAATCAATCATCTGGAAGCATCAACCTAGGTCCCAACATCTCTACAAACTATGTATAATCAGGATACAAGAGTGTCAACAAAAAAAGCTGGACTAGTGGTGTCAATCATAATCAACATGGTGGAAATGCTCAATACAGTGGCAACGACAAGGCATTTGGTGAAGATGGTAGCAAACTAGTATTTCAGATTTGTTCCAAATCAGGTCATAAAGCTTACAAATTTTGGAATCAATTCAATAAGAAGTTTACCCTAAGTTTTGGTACAAGAAATAATAAAAAGCAAGCTTATGTTCCAAATCCTGAAACCACTCTTGATCTTACTTGGTATCTAGACAGTGGAGCTTCCAATCATGTCACCAACAATCTTGCAAATCTCTCTCAAGGAAGAGAATTCAAAGGCAATGACCATCTGCCATTAGGAAATGGAAATTTACTCAAAATCACTCATATTGGCTATCCATTTTGCTCACCAAACACACACAAACCATCAAGCAATTTCACTTGAAATATGCTTTACATGCACCTGCAATAACCCAAAATTTGATTGGTATATCTAAACTAATTGTTGATAATAATATCAATATCTTGTTTGACAAACACTTGTGCTTGATAAAGGACAAAAAGCAGGGGAGAATATTGTTGCAAGGAATGGCTAAAGATAGGTTATATCAAGCGTTATGTTGCCCTTCTAGTCTCATCTCATATCCCTTTTCTTTTTCTTCAAATCAACCAAAAGGAATAGCACCTAAGAATCTAGAATCCATGTTGTCTACCTATACAAACAACTTAGAGTCAGCCAAGAAAGAAATAAATGTAGATAAAGACTGAAATGTATGGCATAAGAGATTATGACATCCACATTTTCTTTCTTTGAAAAAGAGTCTATCAAATTGTACTCCTCTTAACATCAATAAAAATTCTACAATGCCTTTTTGCAAAGCATGTCAATTTGGCAAACTACACAAACTGACTTTCAAGGGAACTGAGACCAAAACAACAAGACCTTTGGAGATCATACATTCTGATCTTTATGTGCCAACACCAATTTTATCTAATCAGGGATATAGATATTACATAGCATTCATTGATGATAAGACCAGCTTTACTTGGACATACCTCTTAAAGACCAAAGCTGAAGCACTCAACACCTTCAAAAACTTTAAAACTCAAGTCGAAACCATGCTAGATAGAAAAATAAAATCTTTTCAATGTGAAATGGGTGGTGAATTTAGAATCTTTGAATCCTATATGAAGCAAGAGGGTATAAACCTGAGGTTTGCATGCCCACATACCCATCATCAAAATGTCAAAAATAGAAAGAAAGTATAGACATCTTGTTGAAACTAGTTTCACCCTCTTCGCTAGGCAAATATGTCACTCAAATTCTAGTTGAAGGCCTTTAGCACAGTAATTTTTCTTATAAATAGAATTGTCACATCTATTTTAGGAGATATATCATCATTTAAAGCTTTTTTCTATACTGACCTGATTATGCCATGATAAAGACCTTTAGGTGTTAATGATATCCTTTCCTAAGACCTTACAACAAGATAAGATAGATTTTTACACATGTAAATGTGTCTTGCTTGGGTTGAGTTCTTACCATAAAAGATATCTATGCTTGCATTATTCAGGTAAAATATACATTGCCAAACATGTAACTTTCAACAAAAACTCCTTTCTATTTGAAAATGACTCTAAATTTAAGAAAAATCAAACACTTGTGTATCCTGAACCCTCTAGACTTCCTGGTCAGTTTTTTATGATCAATCCTTAATTAAGCAACCTAACAACAAATCACTACACAGCAGATGATACTACTCATTCTCCCATTCAAGAAGCGACAGTAGAAATCTCTCAAAACCATTATCAAGATAGCTCAAACACTCACATCTCAAATTCTGACCTTCTATCACATAGTACCTCACCAAATTCAGAACCAACAAAAACACATGCACCACAACAAACCCAAAACTTGCTACCAACTCATCCTATAATAACCAAAGGTAAAGCTGGAATTTTTTAAGCCAAAAGTATACACAAGCACTAGCTCAGAGCACCAGCAAATTGAGATTCCTACATATGTTCTAGCAACCTTTCAAACAAAAATTGGAAGCAACCAATGAAGGAAGAACTTATTTCCTTGAGAGAGAACCAAACCTGGTCACTTGTTCCCTACATACTAGACATGAGACTTACAGGTAACAAATGAGTTTATAAGGTTAAATTGAACCCAGATGGAACAATTTCCATATTTAAGGCAAGACTAGTTGCCAAGGGTTTCCATTAAACAATAGGTGTGCATTACAATGAGACATATAGCCCAGTGGTAAAGATTTCTACAATTAGGATTATCCTAACTCTTGTCGTAATCAAAAATTGGGACCTCATACAAATAGACGTGAACAACGCATTCCTAAATAGAGACTTGGTAGAGACAATATACATGATGCAACCTGATGGATTTGTTGATACAACAAAACCTAATCATGTTTACAAGCTGAAGAAAGCCTTGTATAGCTTAAAATGGGCTAGAGCCTAGTTTGAGAAACTAAAGAATGCTCTGAAGCAATGGCGATTTGACAACTCAAAATGTGAAACGTCTCTATTCTTTAAGAACAATGGTGAAGACTTGGTGATTGTCTTGATTTATATTGATGATATAGTGATAGCAGGTAAAAACAAAGCTCAAATAGAAGAAACCATACGAAGAATGCATCAAGACTTTGCTTTAAAGGACCTAGGACAGCTTCATTACTTCCTAGGGATTGAAGTTACAAGGACTAAGTCAAAGCTTATCTCTCTCAAACCAGGTACATTTCTGAACTGCTAAATAGAGTCAATATGAGCAACTGTAAGGGAACAAACACATTATTGCCACTAGGAGAGAAATTATCTAAAACTAAAAAATAGTTGAGTTCAAAGATGAAACTTTGTATAGAAGTATATTTGGTACACTCCAATATACAACCTTAAGGAGACCAGAGTTAGCTTTTGTTGTGAACAAACTAAGCCAGTTCATGGCAAGACCATTAATATCACACTGGAATGCATGCAAAAGGGGCGCTGAGGTATTTGAAGAATACAAAGGAGTATGGCTTTAGAGTTTAATGTATCAAACAACAGTAACCTAATAGGTTATTGTCATGCAGATTATGGTTGTGATGTTGATGATAATAAGTTAATAAGTGGTTACTGCATTTTCTTGGGAGGAAACCTAGTTTCTTAGAGCTCAAAAAAATAGCAAGTGGTGGCAAGATCAAGTGCTGAGTCAGAATATAGAGCTATAGCACATACGTTTGCAAAAATTACCTAGGTAAATTCATTGCTTGGTGAATTAAACATGCCTTTCTCAACAACAGCAGTGATTGGGCCAAGATAGTTACTCAAGTCCAAGAAAGATTGAACACTTGCCTAGTCCAATTACAGACAAAGAACTACTGCCAGCAAACACAAGAAGACAAGAAAGTTGTATATATATGTAGTGAAAATATGCAGTGTGCAAATCATACACACAATACACTCGGTGATAGTTTTTCAGCTTTTGATGGTGATGATAGTGTGTTCATACTTTAATAGAATAAGATAAAATGTACACTATACTTTAAGGTTAGCTAACATTCCTTTTGCCTATATAAAAAGGCATGATTTGTATAGTTTTCTTTACTGCCAAATCAATTCAATATACACAGTTTTTCACCCAAAAATTAACCTCACGGGTGCTATAACAAAGGTCTAACACATTTGTAAATACTTCTGATCAAGGATGCTTAAAGGTAGGACCATTGCCAACACGTACTTTGTTTCACATATGCAACATCAATGTGGCATATCACATACTAATAGGAAGACTTTGGCTTAACAAACACATACTAATGGTATCTACGTATCATCAGCGTTTCAAAGGTAACTTCAAATGCAAGCCTATTACGATTCCAAAGAATCTCATCTCATTCAACCATGCTGAAACGTATCTCATGTAAGTATAATTCTAAGATCATTTCACGCTCTAAGAAATGTCTTTGCCATGGGTAGAATTATGAGACTTGAAAACTATAAAATAAGCTAAATTCTGAACCAAAACAAAAAAAAAAATCACAAGAACCATGCAACGAAGAATAAAAAAAACGGCCAAGGGAGATTGACGACAATGGCAAGAGCATGAGGATGATGACTGTAGAGGCATAAGGGTGACGATGGTGAGGCGTGAGGATGATGACGGCTAAGGGCTAAGGCAAAGGAAGGTTGACGAGTAAGCTTTTATCTAATTTAGTTTTTGTAATTTTATTTTGTGATGATAAAATAAAAATAATAATATTTTATGATTTTTTCCTTCAAAATTATACAATGCAGAAATGACCCTATCCTTTGATGGGTCACTTGAATGCAAATTAGTTTGTATCATTTTTAATTTATATACAGTCCAGTCACTTGAATTTTGGTTGCCAAACACAGGGTTAATTATTTTTAATGCAAACCTCTATTATTATACAGGTAGTATGGCATATCAAAATGACCTAAATGTATATTAGATAGTTTGTATTAGAAATTTGTATTGTTATACCACTTATAAAAATACTTAATAACAACTCAATTATTTTAAATATTTTGATAATTAATCAAAGTTTATTAATTGTGACAAATTACATATTTAATTGTTTTTAATATTTCAAATAAAAATAATAACATGACTTATCAAAGTTTATTGGTATATAATTGAATATTAAAGAAATAATATATATATATACATACATATATATATATACATACATACATATACATACATACATACATATATATACATACATACATACATATACATATATATATATATATATATTATCATAAATATAGCAGTTTTTCTGAAATTGGTGTTAACCAAATTTAATAGGCCATTTAAGCTTAAGGTATTTGATGATTTGACAAATATAATATAGTATTTATGATCTAAGCAACTATTAGATGTATATTTTTTTTTTAAATTTAAGAGCATCTATCAATGTTCCTTATGTTAAAATTTTAAGCTTGTTATGGGAAAATACAACTAGACACATGGCAGAAAGTAAGCCCACGAAAGTCCAAATCAGGGCACTATGAGGTAATCCACCTCGCGCCTATCTCAAGGCATGATGTGATACAAGCTCTGCTTGTTGCGGCTAGGTAAGACTCACTGTGAGTTGGACTCCCTGCTAAGTATTGTCGGAATAGTCACCATTCGAGCGGCTAGATAAGACTCACACTAGGTTGGACTCCCCGCTATGTATCGCCAACATATTCTCCATTTGTTAATATTGCCACATGTGGCCATATACCGTGGCACAGGTGGGAGTGCCCACATGACCATATATTGTGGCGCGTGTAGAAATGCCTATACTACCATATACTGGCATATGTGAAAATGTCCATGTGACCATATACCGTGTTACATGTGAAAAAGCGTGGCTATATATTATAACACGCATAAATAAACGAGGAAGATAACTTCAATTCTCCATTGCGCCTTAGAACAGTCGTACCTGCCTATAATAAACAAGAGCTTCGCCCTCTTGAGAAAGGGAGGTAGGATACCCAATTATCCAGGTAGGTGGGTTGCTTAACTACCCAAGAACCTAGGTGCACGAGAGCCTACCTCTTTGCAAAGAAAATATCTTGCGAGGACTATTTTAAACGCAAAAGATAGCCCTTGGTCTTGACAGTAGCCAGGTAGGTCCTGTGCAGATCCTGCTTGACACTGTGTAGGCAGTGCACAAAGTCCAGGTGGGGACCATTCAGAGCCTAGGTAGAGGACCATGTGCCAACTGGGCGAATGAGATCATGCCACTTGTCTACCAAGGTACAGAGCAATCTTTATGGCCAATAGAGGGTTGACACGTATTCATTGAGCTTGGATAAGGCAAAGCTCACCCACTCTGGCTTGCCATGTGGCATTTGAACTAGGCTACTAAGACCCAATAGCAGAGGGGCATGTAAAGAGGTAAAAACCCTAAAACTAAGGAAAAATAAGCCATCCAATCAAGTTTAAGCATGGGAGAAGGGCCTCCGAAAAGGCGACTCTTGATTGAGTCCTGCTCTATTTCGCAAGAAGATAATGAGCAGCTCAATGGAATCCTTAGGTTAGAAATGTTCGAGCATAAACGGAGGTGGTCGAATAGTTATTTTAGAAGCGGGCAATAGGTGTGTTGTAGCTAGAAGGGTCTCGAAGAGTTTCAAAGCCATTGGAAATAGGCCAAAAGATAACAGGTGGTTAGAGGCAGTGAGCTGGGGTAGTAGGGTGACGTGGGTATTGTGAAAGTGTTTAGATAGTGAAGCTTAGGGTGATTTTTGGTGGTTTGGGACTGTTGACGTGCCCCAGGAGTACACATTTGACTTGAGCCATTTAGCTGCCTCAAGTGCATCTATTCTTTCTTTATGTGTAGGTACAGGGTTTACAAAATTCGTTTATCAACATTGGCGTCGTTTGTGGGAATCCGAGCGAAAGGCCCCCATATAATTTTCGTGCTCACCAATAGAGCAACATGATGGCATCCGAAGCTCTAAGAAGAGGTGGCCGAGACCATGTTCAAGAGCCCAGCCATAGTAACCACTAGTCACGGAGTCAAGCTCCCATGAACATTGCAGAAAGTTAGAATGAGAGGAGTATGGTCACAGACTCATCTCGAATGAGGAAAGGAAAGGTGGTCGATGTGGAAAGGGACATGAATGTAGGGATGATCAAGGAGATAAATGAGCTAGCTGAAACTAAAGCTCAATTTCAACATATGATGGACTACTTCTGCACTACTCTAGGCATCTCACCGCCACCGCCGCAACAACTTTGCCCAAGGAACCAGATAGATAGCCTCTTTAGGCAAAAGGCGATTCGGATTGACCAACATAATTTTCACCAGGTCGGCCTATGTGGCCCGAGTCATCACAGTAAGCGTCGAGAAACCACTAAGGTCAAGGACCCCACACAGGAACCGCCTTAGAGCCACCATAGTGAAGGAAGATCAATGGCAAGCAACCGGGTCAAAGCACCTAAAAGTCAGGACAAGGGGCTAGTGCATGGAAACTTGCGATATTTTTTAGCGGCTAGGCATTAGAGGGGAATAATCTCGCGCCAGCCATTGTAGAGAAATTGATGAGGTAGTTACTAGAAGTACAAGTTGAGATAAAGGAGCTGAGAGAGAACAATTTAGATCCAATACCAACCTCATACCAAGAGGCCTATAACAAAGCCATCCAACATATGGCTATTGAAGAGAGACGTAATATTAAGCCACAGTAAGAAAAGGCATAAGATATTAGTGAAAAAATGAAGGAGAGAAGAATGTAGAGACTTGCCCACCTCAACTGGGCAACGACTCTAAGGCAGCCAATCAAACCTATCTGGCCCTTGAGGGTACAACCTGACCCCATTGCCTTTCAGGCGCCATTCTCCACCAAAACTGGATACGCATCGACCTCCACCTTCATTGAGGAAGGAGCTTGTCCATACCGTGAGGAAGGAGCAGGACTCAACGCCTACCTCGGCTTATCATCCTCTGAACACCTCTCGGGAACATATTTTCTACCCCATTCCAGACAAAGGGCTCTTAGTTAAACCCGCCAAGCTAGCAGGCCCACCTAATAAAAGAAACATGCAAAAGTATTGTGATTTTCATTAAGACCACAAACATAACACCTCTGAGTGCTATAGCTTGAGGGAGCTAATCCAGAACTTGATTAACAATGGGTACTTGAATTAGTTTTACTCGAGGTGAGAGGAAGAATTGAGGAAGCAAGGAAGCAAGGTGACACCCCGAGGAGGGACAGGGGTAGTCGAGCAAAAGATAGGAAGGATCAAGATGTGGACTTTGTCAATACTATTAGTGGGGAACCCACCCTAGCTGAGGACTCCAACCAAGCCCAAAAGGTCCATTCCCTTGACCCGACATTGTTATACAATAAGTACGAGGTTAACTTGGTAGTTGGGCTATTAAAGATACCTCAAATGCCTACCACCCCAGTTATGTTTACGGAGGACACCAAGGACGTAGTATACCCGCATGATGACGTGCAGGTTATGACCTTATGGATAGCCAACAAGGACGTAGCAAAGATCTTAGTTGACACCTGGAGCTCAGTCGACATTCTATCCAAAAACGCTTTATACAAGTTGGGATTAGCAGCAGTGTGAACCCAGCAAGTGCTCACGCCACTTAGTGGTTTCACTGAAGACCGAGTAATGCCATAGGGGAGCATTACCTTGCCTGTGACTATATGGGAAGAGCCAGCCCCGCTTGTTACTATAGTGGATTTATCATAGTTGACCAGCCCAGCTCATACAACGTCATACTTGAGTGCCCATTCCTCATGGCAACCAGAGGGGTCATGTCGATTTACCACTTGAAAATGAAGTTTCCTTTAAGGGACCAAGTTGGAATCATCCAAGGAAACCAGCTAGCAGTGCGAAAGTGTTACGCCACCTCAGTGGGAGGTTGCCACCAAGTTTTGGCCTTAGACCCAAGGGCCACATAATTAGAACAGTGGGGGGATCCAGTAGAGAACTTGGAACTGGTTTCGATAGTAGAAGATAATCCCTCTAGAGTGATCAAGGTAGGGGTAAGGCTTAACCCCGAGGTTCGAGCTTCACTTGTAGCTTTCATCAAGAAGTATGCGGATGTGTTTATATAGGGACATAATGACATGCTTGGCATAGACCCTAGCGTCATTTCTCACCATCTCAACGTTGATCCCCTTCATCCTCCAGTGAGGCAGAAAATGAGGGCCTTCAACTAGGAACGCTACGACACCATCAAAGAAGAGGTGGACATACTACTCCAAGCTGGGTTTATTCAACAGTCCAAGTACCCTCAATGGGTCTTTAATGTAGTTTTGGTAAAAAAGCACAATGGCAAGTGGCACATGTGTGTGAACTTCACAAACCTTAACAAAGCTTGACATAAAGATAGCTTTCCCTTACCTCAGATCAACCAGCAAGTTGATGCTACAACTGGGCATGAGTTGTTAAGCTTCATGGACGCCTTCTCCAGCTATAACTAGGTCAAGATGCATACTTCGGATGAAGATAAGACATCCTTTATCACCAATAAGGGCCTATATTGCTACAAGTAATGCTCTTTTGCCTCAAGAACGCTAGCGCTACATACCAGCGCCTAGTAAACCAGTTATTCAAGGAGCAAATCGAGAAGACTATGGAAATCTATATTGATGATATGCTGACCAAGTAGGTAAAAACAGCATACGATGTAGCCCACCTAAGGAATACCTTTGATGTGTTGAGGAGACATGAAATGAAACTAAATGCATATAAATGCGCTTTTAGAGTATCGGCCTGGACGTTTCTGGGTTATATGGTGCACCAACTGGGCACTTAGGCTAATCCAAAGAAGATTAGAGCGATCATTGAGATGAGATCCCCTCGCACTACCAAAGAAATCCAGAGCTTGGCGGGCAAGATTGCTATGCTAAGTCAATTTGTCTCTAAATGCACAGATCGGTGTCACTTGTTCTTCCAAGCTCTCAAGAAAGCGAAGGGGAACTAGTGGGACGATAAATGTGAAACTGCCTTCCTGAATCTAAAAAGTTACCTCACCAACCCATTGGTACTAGCTGAACTATAGCCTCTGGACAATCTCTTAGTCTAGGCAGTGTCGACAACAGCTATGAGTTCAGTCCTGGTCTGCGAGGAGGAAAGCAATGTGCATAAACTCATTTACTATACTAGCAAAGCATTGTTAGACGCCAGAAAGAGATACTTAAAGTAAGAGCAACTGGCACTAGCCTTAGTGGTTTCCTTCAAAATGTTAAGGCCTTATTTTCAGGCGCGCCCTATCACCGTAGTTACTGAATATCCGCTAAAGTAAATCTTACACAAGCCGGAAAGTTCAGGAAGGCTGGTCAAATGGCATATAGAGTTAGGTGAGTTTCAAATTCATTGTCGCTCGAGGAATGCCATTAAGTGGTAGGCTATCACTAGCTTCGTTGGTCATTTTATAAGCTGCGTGGAGGGACAGGAAGGAAGTTCTGAGTAAGGCGCAAGCTAATGGAGGAAGGAAGTCGTGACATGGGTGCTACACATTGATGGGTCATCAAGCTCCCAGGGGAGTGGGGCAGGAATTATACTTGTTAGCCCATATGAGATATAAGTAAGTTATACATTGAGATTTGAATTCAAGGCATCGAACAATGAAGCCGAATATGAGGCGTTACTTGCGAGCCTTAAGATAGCTGAAAGCTCGGACGCGGAAGAGCTGGAAGTCAGAAGTGATTCGCACTAGTGGTGCACCTAGTTTATGTGGATTACCAAGCAAAAAAGGATAGCATGACTGCCTACCTAAGAAAAACAAAATAGCTGATAGCGCAATTTAAGCAAGTGACACTCCTACAGATCCCAAGAGAACAGAACTTCAGAGCAGATATCCTGGCAAGGCTAACCTCTCTAGCTAATACCTTACTACCCAGCTCAGTGCTCGTTGAGATCCTACCCAGGTCCACCATCGATAGTGACTACTAGGAAGTGCAGTGTGTTATCGATGTCTCATGCTGGATGGACCCAATTATCAAGTACCTAACCTCGGGAGACATACCGGAGGATAAAGAAATTGTAAGAAGGCTCCAATATCACACAGCAAGATATTGTTTAATAGATGGGGTGTTGTACAGGCATAGTTACTCCCTCCCTTAACTGCGATGTTTGCAACCAGATGAAGCGGACTATATAATAAGAGAAATACATGAAGAATCATGTGGGAATCACTCGAAAGGGAGAATACAAGGTCTTGCGCCAAGGCTACTATTGGCCAACTATGCAAAAGGATTCAACAACCACCTCACAAACTTGCTCCATCTATCATAAGCATGCCAAGATTATCTAACTCCCTCCCGAGGACCTGACCACCTTGAGCTTACCATGGCCATTTGCCCTTTGGGGGATTGACCTCATTAGGCCATTTTCGATTGAAAAGGGTCAAACCAAGTTTTTCATTGTTGCGGTAGACTATTTTACTAAATGGGTTGAGGCGAAGCCGCGAGCCACGATCACTGAGAGGAAAACTATTGAATTTGTGTGAAAATCCATTGTGTGTCGATTTGGAGTGGCCCACGTCATCATCACCGACAACTATACTCAGTTCAACAATAAAGAGTTTCGGAGTTTTTGTGAAAGATGGAACATTGAGAACCGCTACACCACCCCTACTCACCCTCAGTCAAATGGGCAAGTGAAATCGGTCAACAAGATTATTAAGGACCTGTTAAAGAAAAAGCTGGGTAGTAGGAAAAGAGCTTGGGCAGAGGAATTGCCGAACGTTCTTAGGGCTTATCAAACCACCTATAAAATAATAACCGAAGAGACTCCCTACTCCTTAGCCTTCGGAGTAAAGGCGATGATCATAGCTAAGAATGCCCACGTTTAGGACCTTGCATTTTGACGAGGTACAAAACACAACCCAGCTCAATATACCGCTTGATCTCTTTGAGGAAAAGAGAGTGCAAGCTCAAGTTAAGACAGCAGCGTACAAACAAAGAATCGCCCGATACTATATTTCCAAGGTCAATCCTTGAAGCTTCAAGAAGGGTGACCTGGTCTTAAGGAAGGTCACACAAAGGCTAAAGGACACAAGTTCCACCAAGCTCACCGAGACATGGGAAGGCTCAAATCGCGTTCATAAGGTCGTCAAGGCATGTGTACAAGTTGTCTCACCCAGATGGCCGCTTAATTAAGAGATCACAGAACGCCGACCAACTCCACAAGTACTACCAGTGACCAAGGCTTAGCTCGACCTTGATCCAATTATGGTTTCGCCATTTTTATTTTGCCAAGTTTTTGCCGTGTGTTGGCCATGTGTTATTTTCTCCATATGTTATTTTGCCATATATTTGCCATGCACAGTTTTCTCCATGTGTTATTTTGCCATGTTTTCACTATATGTTGTTTCCTCCATATATTATTTCGCTGTATTTTCGCCATATGTTGTTCGTTTTAATGTATGTGCCAAGGGCACCTAGCTGGGTGGTTATGTACCTCCTAATGTTGGGGCAATTCTAGATTAGCCACTAGAAGATGACCCACCTCCGGCTGGATTTGGACTTTGAGGTAGATTGCGAACCGTAAGCAAAAACAGAATGCAGAAAGCTAATGTGGGCATATGCCCTGGGTCATTGCAGGGCCAAAGGCCTTCATTATCGAGCTCCTTACGTGGTTGATATTCACCATCCTTCTAGTACTACCTCCAATGTGAGCTCCCTCGCTACTCTTGGGGGCATATCCTGCATATTGGCCAGTTCAAATGTTAGACAAATATGAGAGCACAGTGAGAAATTTGATTCAAGAGGCGAGTGATCCTTACTCCGTTTCTGACCAATAAACGGAGCTAGGCTCGGCCGAGTCTTGTCTATGTTATTTAAAACACCGAGGTGACTCTTCATATATTTGAGAGCTTTCTTCACGCCCTTCATGTTGGTCATACGCCGCTTCCATTTCACTGCAATCACATGGAAGCATGATTAAATACCTTTTTAAAAAAAAAAGGAAAGAGAAGAGATCAAGAAGCTCAACTTACCATCTACGTTGAACTTGGTTTAGAACCACATACTCGGCCCCATCTTCCATATATGAACGATCCCATTTGCAGGAAACCACAAACCACATATCGTCCCAAGACTTCTTAGAGTGAGTAGGAATGCAAGAGGGATTACATGACGATACTTGCTCAAGTTCCTCAAGTAATAATGCCCAAGTTTTTCAAAGTTGGCAGTAATAGTGAAACAAGCCACATGTCATCAAAGCTGGGCTCTACTATAATAGCCTCCTTTCATATAGCACAGAATCGAACAAGGTTCCTCCATGAGGTGGCGTTAAGATGCATGGGTGTGAGCCCAACGCCGAATAGGACCTTCGCAAAGCAAGGTTGAATTGGCAACCTCAAGCCTAGCTCAAGATACCTCCTCGAGATGGCAATTTCTCCGGGACCAGGCAGGCTAGGTCTAAAGCTGGGCTGAGGTAGAGTAAGGATAATGGAGGGAATGCCAAAGTCCTCCCGCATCTGGACCAGGTCAAAATCGATAAGAGTGGAGGGATGATGATCTAGGAAAAAGTATATAGCCGAGGCCGGGGGAGGAAAACTATCATCTTCATCACCGCTACTGGAATCGTCTTCACTAGATCTCTCATTGCTAGAGTCATCACTACTAGAACTATCTTTTGGAGCAACAGAAGCCTTGCTTTTTCCGGAGTCTTTTCCCTTGAGGTCAACCTTTGCCTGAAGCGAGTGCTCTGGTGATTCTACTTGGAAATCAGGTTCTCCTTTGAGGTAGACTTGACGCCCCTTGCCTGCTGAATAGGCACAAACGGCCTTGCCACATCTGTATCACATTCCACGCCAATGGGAGGATCAATGCGAGTAGGTTTCTTGCTTTTCTTTATTAAATGGGAAGCATAGTTTAACTGCACCGAGCCTTCTTCTTCCGACATGGCTATAAAAGAGAGAAAGAAAACATCGTCAATGACGCATAAACAATGATACAACAAGACAAAATAGCATAGGAGCAAAAACATGCAAATTTTCAAGTAAGAAAGACATGAACCTACAACCCTAGCCAACAAATTCAAACCAATAGAGGCCATATTCAAATCACCGTCACTCAACCAAAACAAGGAAGCACTCCTCAAATCCAACCACAAGCAAGCAAAGCAATGGGATACGACAAACCCACCACAACCAAGGAACAAAGCACAATATAGGCACAGTTACTATAAAGACTCAAGCTCTATGTAACAACCACAACCGACAAATAGAAACCAAAATGCAAAAGCGGCAACAACACCCAAGAAATTTGTGGTAGAAGGGTTTTAAAGAGGTTTAAAAAAATGGGTTTTCATTATTATCAAAAGAAAAGGAGAGGAACAAAATCCCAAGCGTCGGCGTCGATGTGTCGAGTTAGCGACGCAAGCCCGCACTCACAAGCGGCAGAGGCTGTCCGCGACATGCACCAGTACCGTCTGAAACTAGAGGGAGAGAAGAGTTGTTACCTAGACAACGCAAGGTGAATAGGAGATCAAGATTCTAGAGGAGATCTATGCGACAGGCGGCGACTCGAGGCGATGGAGACAGTGATGTGGGTAAGAATGGAGGCTGAGAGGAACAAGGAGAGGAGATCGTGTGAGATGAAGGGCGCGTAGGATTTGAACGACCTTTCTGAAATGGATAAAGAGACAGTGAAAGGAGATCGTGTGGTCCCGAGTTTTTTGGCTTTTCCTCTTATTAAGTGGACCCCATGATAGAAATGGGAAGAAGGGGGAAAGACAGGCCGCCAATATAAGAGCATGCCTAAGGTGTTGAAAATTAATTTTTCAAAACTGTCATGGGCCCCCCAAGGAATGGAATAAATTTTTGACTCTGGTCAACGGTTGGGAATTAACAAATCAGGGACAACTTTGACCAAGTGCCTCTTTTAATTCCTCACGACCTTGGTTGGGCAGCAGCTTTGCCTTCTGCGTCGCTACGAGCTAGGCTGGGAACAACCCCCCGCTCTTACATCACCTCGAGTTGGGCTGGGAATAGGCCTCCACGCAACACCTCCGTAAGTTGGCCAAGGGAGAGAGGGAATGAGTTGAGCAGGGAATAGGCCCTAGCTCCTATGCCTCCGTAAATTAAGCAGGGAATGAGTTTTAACTCGTACTCTTACCCTACCATACCCGGATACGAGGAGAGTCGGATTGGCTGATGATTCATTAAACCAGATTCGCGCCACTGCCAAATTCTCGCCGTCTATCTCAAATCGTAATGTGCTTGTCTCTGTAAGTTTTCTGTCACGTCAAATACCCTTACATAAATGAGCTAAAAGTAAGGCAAGGTAAGAAATAGTTTCCAACACCTCAGCCATTAGAAGCTAGAGGACCTCTGTTATGGAAAAAAATACAATTGGACAAGTGGCAGAAAGTAAACCCACAAAAATTTAAATCAGCGCACTACGGAGTAACCCACCACTCACCCACCTCATGGCAGGACATGATACTTGCCCTACTCATTGCGGCTAGGTAAGACCCGCTATAAGTTGGGCTCCCCGCTAAGTATCGCCGAAATTTTCGCCATTCAAGTGGCTAGATAAGACCCACACTAGGCTGGGCTCCCCGCTATGTATCACCAACGTATTCTCCATTTACTGATATTGCACCATGTGACCATATATCATGGCACGGGTGGGAGTGCTCATGTGACCATATACCGCAACGCATGTGAAAATGCACATGCAACCATATATTGTGGCGCATGTGAAAACATCATATAACCATATATCGTAGCATATATGAAAAAGTATGGCTATATACCATAGCACGCATAAATAAACGAGGAAGATAACTCCAATTCTTTATTACGCCTTGGAACAACTGTATCCACCTCCAATAAACAAGAGCTTCGCCCTCCAAATTAAGAGAGGTAGGATGCCCAAATGCCCAGGTAGGTGGGATGCCCAACTGCCCAGGCACTTAGGTGTGCAAGAGCCTACCTCTTTGTGGCCCTAAAGAAACCCTAAAGTCGCACAATGCAAAAGAAATATCTTGCGGGGACCATTTGAAAGGTAGGAGACAACCCCTAGTCTTGGCAGCAACTAGGCAAGCATTATGCAAATCCTGCTTGACACTGTGCAGACAGTACACAAAGCTCAGGTGGGGACCGTTCAAAGCTTAGGTGGGGGACCATGTGCCAGATGAGCGAATGAGGTCATGCCACTTGTTCACCAAGGTATAAAGAAATCTCCATGGCCAATAGAGGGTTGACACGTGTTTATTAAGCTTGGATAAGAGAAAGCTCACCGACCCTGGCTTGCCACGTGACGTTTGAGCTGGGCCACTAAGACCCAATGGGATAGGGGCACGTGGAGAAGTAAAAACCCTAAAACTATGGCAAAATAAGTCATCTAATCAGGTATGAGCATCCCTTTGTTTCATATAAAAAAAAGTATTTTTCTCATTTTCACACAAAAAAATAAGCCTTTAGCTATAAGATTCCTAGGAAAGGAGAAGCTCTCTTCCCAAGGAGGATTCTCTCTTTCTTTCTCCCATTAAAATACACACAGCCTCTATAGCCAAAAACTCCATAAACATATAAGAAAGACCTCACTGCTCGTCCCTTTTACATCTCCATTTGCCTTACCCGCAACCTTGCCTAGACCGCTTCCTTGTGTTCCTTTTACTCCACCTTGGCATACCTCTGTTTTTCTCCATTTTGAGGGATATATCATGCCCTCAATATTTTCCTCTCTGACTTAAAGCTAACTTAGGCATCGAAGAGGGGTCACCGAAGAGGCAACTCCTATCTAAGTCCTGCTTATTTCGCAAAAAGTTACGAACTAACTCGGTGAAATTCTTAGGTTGAGAGTGTTCGGGCGTGAACGAAGGTGGGTCAAATAGTTATTTGAGAAGCGAACAGTATGTGTGTTTCGCTTTGGGGGTCTCAAAGAGTTTAAAGCCATCAGAAATAGGCTAATAGTTAAGAGGTGGTTGGAAGCAGTGAGCTAGGGCAGTAGGGTGATGTGGGTATTGTGAAAGTGCTTAGATAGTGAAGCTTAGGGTGGTTTCTGGTGGTTTGGGACCACTAACTTGGCTCGAGAGTGCACGTTTGATTCGAGCTATTTGTCCACCTCAGATGCATCTATTATTTCTTTCTGTGTAGGTGCGAAGTTCGCAAAATTCTTGCATCAACAAAGCTATTTTACTTTTTTATTGTAAAGTGAAACACAAGATACTTATTAATATTTATACTTTTTCATCATCTCTTACAATTCCATATTTGAACAAGACAATCAAATGATGTTCCAATTCCCTTTCTCTTTACAATTCTTACCTTATTCTTTTTTTTTTCAATTATTTCATCAATTAAAATATAATGATTCAAATGAATACGAATTAACATTAATGTTATCGCTGGCGTATATCCGAAGTAAATATATTTTATTTAATTACAAATAGTTATTCAATTCTTACTAGTTAGTGAGTATAATTTTCTCAATAAATAGAGTTATGGAATAAAATTTTTAAAAAGTTTGCTAGTACATGATTTACACAAATGGGACGGTAATTGTTGCAATCAACTGTCATATGTGAGAACTGAGAGATTATAATTGGGCACCTCTAAATCGTCAATTAAGTGTTAATGTTTATAGTTTTTTTAATTTGTAACATGATTTTGTGCACAAAAACACTTTTACGTTGGTTTTCTATTATTTTTTTCAAATATTATGTTAATTGTATAAATTTTTATATAAGATGTTTAAATTTAATATTAAATTTTACACTGTTTTAGAAAAGTCATAACTCATTAAGTTCCTATTCCGAAAACAGTGGATATCATTAAACTGTTTTAGTGCATGCGTGGCCAATTGTGAATGACTGGGATTAACAAGCTAATGCGAAAACCATGTATATATCTACATTTTTTTAATTTTACACATTTTTATATCATCATTATACAGACAGCCGCCGAACACACGCAGCTTCAAAATCATCACATTTGCAAGTAGTATACTGTATATAGATTCCTTCGGCGTCCCATGACTCACAACTCCAAACAAATTAATTTAAAAACAAACTAAATTAATATTATACTGCATGCTTAAACAGATCCTCATACAATTTTCTTAACTTATTTCAATAATTAAATTCTAAATGTGCCAAATCTTCATAAGATGTGTAATGAATTTGATTCTGTTTTGAGAGAGTTTCACAAAGAAAGAAATATAGAGTGCTTTGCCTTTCTAATTTAGGATCCGAATTTGAAATTTTTTTAAAATTCGAATACACTTCGGTGGATCAAATTTATCATTTAATATAATATTGAAATATACAATTTTATTGATTAGATTGTCAAATTCCATTAATTGAATATTAATAACAGATCCAAATTAGGAGTTTTAACACATACCTCCCCTGATGTTTAAAACTTTAACACTTATATGGAAGGTTTGAGAAAATGCACACTTACCTCCCCTGGACCTTTAGTTAACCATCCATTTATATTTAAATGACTAAAATACCCTTAATTACTTTAAAATTAAAATTTAAGAAATTTAATTTTAATTTATATAATGTTTGAAAACTAAAATTTAATTAACAATAATTTAAATTTTTATTTATTTAAATTTTAATTAATAATATTTTAATTTTACGATTTTACTTTATATTTATTTATTATTTGTTAAAATTAAGAATTTAATTAATGACAATATAATTTGAAAATTTTAATTTATATTTATTTAAATTAATAATTTAGCTAATGATAATTTAATTTTTATTCATATACCATATTTATTCAAATTTTAAATTTTATTGTGCAAAATGACCGCTTTTCTAATTTGATAATTTTAGTTTTTAATTATGTATCATATTTAATATTTATTCAAAATTAAATTTTTAACTTTAAATAAATATTAAATAAATAAAAATTTAAATTATTGTTAATTAAATTTTAATCTTCAAACATTATATAAATTAAAATTAAATTTCTTAAATTTTAACTTTAAAGTAATTAAGGGTATTTTAGTCATTTAAATATAAATGGATGGTCAACTAAAGGTTCAGGGGAGGTAAGTGTGCCTTTACTCAAACCTTCCATCTAAGTGTTAAAGTCTCAAACCTCAAGTGAGGTATGTGTTAATACCCCGATCCAAATTATAATTCGGTTGATTAAATATAATCAATCCTATTCGATCAATTATATCATTTGAATTGACTTATTATTGACGTCCAATAAATCGAATTATAAAATTTGATCAATTGAATTTTTTTTCATATATATATATATATATACACAGTCAACATGAATAATTATTATATGATCCATAATACAAATTAAAGAAAAAATCTGTCCTTGCTAATTGAAAAAACTAATTACTTATATATACATGTATATATGTATATGTCAAATTGAATGATTCCACAATGATATGCCGGCATCATGGTCAATACCATGATTCCAGTTCATATCATCGTCTCCAAAAAGAAGAGGTGGTGGAGACAGTAGTAGACCTTCAGCCATGTTCACAAGCAATCCCGGCATATCAAACATAGCTTCTTCATCTATAAACGTCGACGTAGTATTACTATTATCTCCCAAATATCTGTTTTCTTGCAGCGTTTTTATTTTCTCCACTTCATAACTGTTTTGGCAATTACACCTTTCTTCACTTTCACTGCAAGCCTTTATATCAGAAACCTCTTCAAATTCTCGAGGCCTAAAAGCCTCTGCTGCTTCGGCTGCTGCTTTCCTTATATCGATAGCGTCCTTAGAAGCCGGCAACGGTAATCTCCACGCTGAGTCCGCGTAATTTAAGCACGCAGATTTGCCTCTCAGGGCCAATGCAGCCACGTCGTGTGCGCGAGCAGCCATTTCAGGTGTAGGATAAGTCCCCAGCCATATACGTGATTTTTTGTTTGGTTCACGTAGTTCACATACCCATTTGTTATTGTTTCTCCTTCTCACTCCTCTGAAAATGGGATGACGTGTCTCCTTAAACACTCTCCTCCCCGCCCGCTTCTTCGGCCTGCTACTCGCTAGTATAACTTCCTCGTCTGAGTGAGCAGTTCGCCTTGCGATTGCCGAACTGGCGTCAGATAGTGATGAAGATTCCGGCCTGTCCATTGAACCTGAAAGACAACCCAACGGGAGAGGATCAGATACTTGGCTGAATATCTCCATTGACTGATTCAATGTTTCGTTTGTTTTCTTTCGAGGTTCGAGTACTTCTTGAGCAAATCCGAAAGTTAGTTTTGAGTTTGAAGTAGCTAGAAAGAGAGTGAGAATGTTTCCCATATTTATAGTTTAAAATATGACACGTGGGTGCCAGATCAACACGGACACGCAAAAAAGGCTGCGAGACCGGCTGAGCCGCTACTGAACCACGGTTATCACAGAGGGAAGAAAGTTTATATTAAAAGAGGAAAGAGGAATGAGATACTAAGTTGTTTGACTTGTTGACTTTGTCGTTTCAAGTACTAAAACTAGTAAACTGAGTAAAAGTAAGTGTGTACCATGTGTATTGAGACTTTTAAGTGATTGAAGAGGAGTCGAAAATAACACGTGTACTGATGTGTCGGCCACTTTCGACGATTAAGGAAAAGAGAATATTCTCGTACTTATGAACAGTGGGCTTTATGAATGAACATCTGAACGATCTCCGTCACGTGTGAGTTTTTTACTTTAATTAATATACAGAATTGTATGCAAGTGGTAAGTCCATTGTGTTATCACTTAAAATATTAATTTTCAAATACAAATTGATAATTATAATATTACTTAAATGGCTTTGTTACCAATCAGGAGTGAATTAAGATGAGTTATTTCTACAATTTAATTACTTTATTTTTCAATAAAAAATTAGTGATACGAGATTTTATCACCTCACTTTATGTATTTATTATATTTTGACTTAATTTAAAATTTATTTGAGTTTTGAGTTGATTAATTTCTCTAATTTGTACAATTTGAAATGGTAAGAATATATTAATTAAAAAATTATTACTATTTTTTTTTGTCAAACTCCCTTTAATAAAGTAATTAGTACTATTTATACAAAATAAAGACTAAATTTCTTCTCAAAAATATATTCAGATAGATTTCACTCAATTGCATGTAAATTTTTATGGCAGTGTCAGACATTAATCTGATCAAAACTTTTTAGCTGTATTCCTACATTTTTATTATTTTATTTGCTTAGTAGATGCTTAAAACTTTAAAGAAGATTAAAATAGACATATTCGAATTTTGTTATAAATTGGTACTGAATGCATTGAGATTGCAAATATAGCTATTTTTAGGTTCAAAATTTTGTATTTTTTTTATTTTAATTTTGAATTTACTTTTATGCAATACAAGATTTTAGTAGACCTTAATCCAATTAAACTCAAACGTTGTCGAGCCCAAAATATGATTTATTTTGCTAATTAATATATTTTTTCTATAATTGAGTTTTAAATTTAGTATACAATTCTAAGTGCATGTTTAGGTTGCATTCGATTGAAAAAGAAAGAAAGAAATTCACTAAATTTACCACGGCCACTACGTTGAAACAAATTTATTTTGTATTTTTTTGAATTAATTGTTCGATTGTAAATTAAATATTAAATTAAGTTGAATTATTACTGTGATTTGTATGACTATGGATGAATATGAAATTTGTTAAAATTTTTAAATATAAACCCTAATTTAATTTTTAGTAATTGAATAAGAGAATGAGTTTTTTCAATAATTATTTTAATATTATGTAATTATTTCATTATAATTTATAAATTTAATAATTTATTTTACATAACTCGTGAAGTAGAAATTTTTAAAATACATATCTTACAGGTAATTAAAATTTTAATAAGAGGAATTTTTAATAAATTTCATTAATTATTTGATTGTTATAAATAATTTTTAAAAATAATTATATATTATTTTAATAAATAAATTTTTAATGTAATATTATTAACAAATAATTTAAAATTTTTAAAATAAAATATTTTAGTCAATTTGATTTTTAAAAAATTTAAAAAAATTTATTTCAAAAATTCAAAATTTAAAATTTTTCAAATAAATAAAAAATAAATTTTTTTAATTTTAAAAATTCTTTTTTTATTACCAATTAAATGACATTAAAAAAATTTCTAATATTAAAAAAACTCTTTTAATCAATAAAAAAATAAATCAAACATATACTAAATTAACATTATAGAGTATTTTAATGATTTATAATAATTGAAAATTATATTTAAAAATTGTTAGTAAATAATGAGATAAATTAAAAATAATCTTAAATGATTTATGTTTTCAAAATTTAGAATTTATATTGTAACATGTATGCATAAATAATACATTAGGCAGCTGAGCAATGACGTAAAACGTATGCGCATGCACGAACGCATGCACAAGCTTCGGATATGCGGAAATGAAACGGTTTTAACTAGTGCCTCACGGGGACCACGTGCACGTTTGACGTTCCCAGAAGTGGGAACATGGACCATGCACGTGTTCACACTCGCACTTCACATTGTCAATCACATCACTGATCGCTTAACGTAAGAAGCTTGTTGGGCTGGGTAATTAAGTGCAATGGGTCCAATTATAATGTCCGATTCACAAGTGCGGACCGCTGATTCAGTGGTTAAAAGGTTGGGTCGGCATTTCTTGTCAGCTTCACAACTTTTCTGAATGGAAATTTCAGAAAAATAAAATAGTTGGTACGTCAAATTCAAAATTTAGATATAAAATGCAAAAAGTTAATTAATACTTTTAAAAATAACTTAAAAATAAAAAGTCTATAATTTCGATAATAATGGTTATAAATGAATTAAATAGTGTTATTGATGCTAAAATTTGTATTTAATTTAGTGATTCCTGACCTACAATTGTAATGAAAGTTTCGTAAAATGAAACTCTTTAATTGAATAGAAAATTGATCATACCTTATTATTTGTCAATAATCTCTTATAATATTGTATTTTTGATTAAAAAAAATAGGGAGACGGTTTCTTAATTTTTGTTATTATTAGTTGTGAGTTGTTATTTTTATTCTTTCAGTGATGTTCAATTGCATTTAATTATTTTGTAAGTAGATAGTATTTAAATTCTAATAATTACTTGTTTTGAAAGAAGAGGAGTTTTTTTTTCACTAGTAATTTAATTTAAACTTTTAGAATCTTTATCGGGTCTGACGCGAAATTTACACAAAAATTGACCACCAAACCCATTAAGTTTATTTGAGGCAATTGATTTGACAGGCTTAATTGATTCATAAAAAGGCGTGAACCATGTCATTTTCCACATAGTATTTGTGAAGATTTGAAATCTCATTTCTTTTTTTACAACTTTTAATTATCTTATGTCAAGTTTCACATTTGTTATTTAACTTGTTTTGACCTACTTCAGTTGTAAGTTAGGTAGACTTAGGACTAAAAGTGACAAAAATAATAATAATTTTGCCATTTCCTACAATCTTTGAACCTACTCCGTTCCGCTCTATTTAAGATGAATTTAAGGTTTAAAAATTTAATCTATTTAAAAAATTAGGCGAATTTAAAATTTTAAAATTCAATTCATTTGAAAATTAAAATAAATTTGAGAATTTTTCTTTTCGTCCTTTTCACCTATTATTATTCAAAAAAATATTATAGTTTGATATTGTAAAATACTATAACTTGGTTAAAAATTCATCTAATTATGTAGTATTCTATTGTACAAGTAAATAGTATAGTTTGATCACAATAAGGTCAAATTAAGGTGGGTTAAAACTGGATTAAGCGGGTTAAAAATCGAGGAAGGTTAATCTCGGTCTTGTTTTTTTCAAAACGAGAAAGAGATATGTTCGAAGATAAATTAGTCCCAAATGAGGAAGGTTCGGGAATGACAAAACTCGATCCTAACTTGTTCCATTCCCGTCCCTAATCATTAGATATTGATCGTTACAAATTTATAAATTCATTGCCTAAATCAAATAATCAATAATGACAAAATAAATTTTCCTTTCTAAGATGCAATAATTGTAGAAAAATTTCTCGCAAAACTCGTCTCTACAAATACTTTTATCACTAAATAAGAAATAATATCATCACCTACTACATAATCAAAGAGAGAATTACAATGAAAATAATTATTTCTAAATACATATATTTTTTTTGTCACACTATATATTTTGTCCCTTAAAAGATTTTAGATGATAAATTCAAGTTTGTGACCTCCCACATTCTAGACGATGAGAGCCTTTCAAATAAAAAATATATTTTATCACCAAAAAGTTTATAAGCAACAAATTTATTTTATTATCAAAAATATCTTAAATGACTAAATTATTTGTTACACACATCATTTTGGGCTTCAAATGTTTTGTGGTCACCGTATATTTTTTGCAATATAGATTTTTTTTTGAATTATACTTTTGACGACACCTATTTTAATGTGACAAGTTATTTGGCAACAAAATTAAATTTTACAACGACTGAGTTTCATCACTAAAAATTGCTTTTGTAGTGACTATCTTTTTGTTGCCAAATATATTTTTATATTTTTTTTAATTTGTTTAATTTTCATTATATGATATTTTTTTATATAATGTATATGTATTTCTTAACTAAAATTAATGATAATTAATAGGACTTGTAAAAAGAATGATATAATAGATAACATTAGAATACCAAAGGTTAATAAGCATGTAAAACATTACAATATTCAAATAAATAATCGTTAATTTGATTAAAAAATTATTATTGTAATTAAGATTGCGATGAAGAAGCAAAAACATTGGTGCCAAATTTTACCAAAATAGACTTAAACTAAGTGAGTAGAGTAGACAGAACACTTACTATAAACTCAATCGCAGACAATTGAGTTTAAGTAGTCTATAATATCGTTAATGATAGTTGTATATCAACTAAATTAAATAGTTATGTTGATATTGAAATCCATATTGAATCTAATGACTAATAAATAGAGGTTTCTTGACCTACAATCTTAACGGAAAATTTCATTAAATGAAACCTTTTAATTGAACAAAAATTGATTGTACCTTATTCATTGGCAACAGTTTATTATTTATATTGTATTTTCAATAGAACATGGGGAAATAGTTCTTTAATCTCTGCCACCATTGTGGGTTGTCATTTCCTATGTTTTAACTTTTATAGTGTCAGTGATGTCTAATCATAATTGATAATTTTTTAAGTGGATAATATTTGACTTCTAAGGATTCTTTGCTTTGAGGGAAGAGGAGCCTTTATTTGACTAGTAAAATAACACTGTTTAATTGAGCTAAGTAATTTGACAGGCTTAATTGATTCTCGCAAAGGCTTGGCCCATCTAATTTTCCACACAACACTTGCAAGGGTAAGAAATTTTATTTCCTTTTGACAACTTCTGAATTATCTTATATCGAGTTTTAGATTTGCTAGTTAACTTGTTTTGACCTACTTAGGTTGTTGGTCAGGTGAAAGTGGGTCTAGAGTAACTGAGGTGAGTTATGACAGCTTTATACACTATTTAGCGACAACAAATTTCGTTTGCCAATGCTTTAATGACCATTTTTTTTTCTTTAGATAGGATGTAGTAGATAAAGAGAATTACTATTTAACTCAAGACCTATTCAAAGAAAAACTAATTTCTCAAGAACTATAGAGGTCGATCCAAAGAAAAGTTTATTTATGAAGAGATGTCAAAGAAAAACTCGAATATTTTATATTTTTTTATTTAAATCAACACTCATCAAAAGAAAAATTTTAATATTTTGGGCGCTTTAGAAAAAATTTATCATTTTAATTAGTTTGACTAACTGTTTAGGAAAGGTCTAAATTCTTTCTATCTAAATGATAATTACTCAAATCTTAGTGGAGGAATGTGATAATAATATTCCTATCACAGCATTTTTCGTATCAAATATTTTTGTTGTTATTGTATATTCTTGCTATGAATACTTTTTGTTGCCAAATATATATTGATCAACGATTTTTTTTGTTTCATGACAAATATTATTGGGTAGCAAAACTAGATTTTGTGATAACTTAGAGTTTCATCGCTAATAATAGCTTTTGCAAAAAGTATTTTTTCTTTGCAAAAAATACTATTTTATATTTTTTATAATAATTTTTTTTCATATAATGTATATGTGTATACTAATTAAAATTTATGATAATTAAAAGGACTTGTAAAATTAATGATGTAATAGATAAAAAATTAAGGTCCACAAGTCTTTGATAAAATTATATTCTTAGTTGCAAATTTGAATTTGAATATGATTTAAAAACTGTCTTTGAAAATTTGAATATAATTTAAAAATATGAGTTATATTGTTAGTATTTTTAATAAAAGGACTTGTAAAATTAATGATGTAATAGATAAAAAAATTAAGATCCACAAGTCTTGTGATAAAATTATATTCTTAGTTGCGAATTTGAATTTGAATATGATTTAAAAACTGTTTTTAAAAATTTGAATATAATTTAAAAATATGAGTTATATTGTTAGTATTTTTAATATTTAAAAATATATTCGATATAGTATTTAAAAATTATTTTTCAATTTTAATAATTGTAAAAATATGTTTGATATAATATTTTAAAATAATAAAAATAAGGATATACGTTTGATCGGAACTATTTTTAATAGCTTTTTTCTAATAAACTTTACCAGTAATTAAATACGAATTTGAGTGATTTTAAGTCAAATTTTAACAATCAGGATTATAATTTATAAGTATAATTACAAATTTTCAAAGTCTTTCCTGAAACAAGTGAATCTTAATTCATATGTATAATATTAGTTTATACGTACAATTATAATTTTTAAAGTTTTTACTAAATCAAGTGAATTCTAATTCATGTATATAATTCTAACTTATATGTACATTTATAATTTTTAAAAGTCTCTATTAAATCATGAACTCTTTTCTAAATTTTTTGAGCCTATCCTATCCAATAGAAATAATAATTTAAATTATATAAATAATTGATGCATGACAATTAACTATAAATTTATATCTAAAATATAAGTAATATATTTTAATTAAATAAGAAAATTAGTGTATAGTATTTAGAAATTTAAATTTAGAAAGAGATATTATAAACATAATAAATTTTAAATTTTAAAATTTTAAAATAAGTTTAAGATATAATTATTTTAACTTATAAATAAAATAATTAATTTTTAAAATTTAGATTTATAAAAAATATAAGTAGAAGAGTTTTCAATATAAAAAATATAATTAAGACAAAAAAAAAGAAAAACTGTATTCGAATTTGATTCAGATACAGTAAAAAAAAATTAAAAAAAATAAATTTTAATCGTTTTTAAATTTTACACTAAATTTTAGAATTCTATCCAAAAACTTATTTTGAATTAAATTCAATTAATTTTAACCAAACACCTATTTTGAGAATTCATTATATTTTTAATTTTTGAAAACACAAAATTGTATCTAAATATGGGCCCTAAATTTTTCTCGACCAAGATGCAACGGGTGTTGAAATTTTTGTCACAAAACTCATCTCCAAAAATACTTTTGTCACAAATAACAAATATATTACATATCGAATGAAAACAATTATTCTTGAATACGTTTTCTGCCACACCATGTGTTTTTCTGACCTAAAAGGTTTTAACAATAAATTCAAGTTTGTCAGCTCTCACATTTTATGTGATAAAATCATTTCATTCCTAAAACCTTTTAATGACCAATATATTTCATCACTAAAAATATTTTAAGTGATGAATTTATTTCATGACCAAATATATTTTAACGACAAATTGTTTTTGTCGCAAGCACCATTTTGGACTTCAAATGTTTTGTCACCATCATATATTCTTAATGATAAATACTTTTTGTTGCCAACTATGTTTTCAACAATGACTTTTTTCATGACAAAAATTATTTCGCAACAAAATTAGATTTTACGATGACCCGAGTTTGATTGCTAAAAATCACTTGTGTAATAAATATTTTTTCATTGCCAAAAATTTATTTTATATTTATTTTAGAGCTTACTTAATTTTTAATTTATACTATTTTTCACATAATATATATTTATTTTTTAATTAAATTTATGATAATTAAAAAAAAAATTAACCACTTGAACTAGTTCAAGTGGTCAGGAGTCAAAGGACCTCACTATGAGGTTCTGGCTTCGATCTTTGCTATTCGCAAGGATTATTTTCCAAGTCATCGAGGGTCAATCCACTCAATAGTGGGGCTCACTAAAAATATATAAAAAAATATATTAGAAAATTAAATATTTAAATAAGTAATAGTTAATTTAATAAAATAATATTATTAATGCAATTAAGATTGTTAAGAGGAAACAAACACTTTTAGTGCCAATTTTCACAAAATAAACTTATTATGGACGCAACTGTCGGCAATCGAGTTTCTGTAGGCTACAGTTGAGTTTGGGTAGTCTGTAACTCAAGTTGAATGGACTCTTAACTCATTGCATAGGATGAAATGCTACTAAGGCAACTTAACCGTGAGTGTAAGAAATCATAACAAGTAATTAAAATGCTACTAAGGCAACTTAAGGGGAGAGGGGGTGAATTGGATTTTTAAAAATTTTATAAATAAATGTGTGCAACTCAATTTTAATTTTAAGCAATTTAAATTTTTAAAGTACAAAACAATAAATTCAACACACATTATAGATATAATACAATTTATAATTCAAATGTGTGTGAGCAAATGTGTGAAACAATAATAAGAATATAATTAAATGAGTGAAAGGGTAAAGAAAGATAATACCAAATTTTTACGTGGTTTGACAAACTTTGGCCTAACGTCTGCATCTCCAAGCCAACCTATTTAAGGATTCCACTACTTATGCCTTCAAACCCAAAGGCAAGCAAATACAACTCTAGGTATACTTTTGGATGCCATTTAAACCTTACACTAAAAGAACTTCACGGGTGCATCTCTAACTTGTACAACCAAGTGACTTATGGGAGTTTACTCAAACCTTACAATACAAGAGAATTTAATCTCTTTCTCTGTCACAAAGATTATAAGAAGAAAATAATCTTGATCAAATAAATTGATTAAGTATAAGATAACACTCTCTTTAATTTTATAAGTGAGATACTAGAGTAAGTAGATGATACGAAATCGTGCAACCAGCAAGTATACGGGATTGTATAAGTAGTAAGTTGAAAAGAAAGGGTTGTCATACTCACGAGAACTAAGATTTTAAATTTTTAAATTAAGTACTGCCTGGTAGATTAACTTTATCTAGGTACTCAAAAATATCAAGAGAAAAAAAATATAAAGAAAATTACAAAAAGAACAAATAAATTGATTAACAAAAATAAAAGCCAGCGAATTAAGCTAATAAAGAGAGTATGTACAAAAATTGATATGAAAATGGTCCTAGAATTTTGATTTCACCTAACCTTTACCATGTCTCTCCTAATTCAAAATTTGTTAAGGTTTCATTTTCAATACACTAATCACAGGTTTGAAGTAACCTCATTCCCCTCTCCTGAGTGCATAACTAAGTCCTATGTGTAGCTAAATTAGCTGATATCCCCATCTTACTTAATTAGCTAAGCGATCTTTTGGTCTAACCTATTATTAACTTCTAGAAATTAACTCACCTCCTGGTTTATTAATTCCCAAATATTAATGCGATTATCTTATTATTGATGTTCTCCCGAACTCTCAATAGGCTAAATCGAGTTTTTCAAATCTCATGAAACAAATTAGATTATCTCTAGTACTATTTCATCCATATTTAATCAAATAATTCATTGTGCTATAAATCATTAGCGTTAAGTGTGAGAAAAATTTAAGTGATTAAAAATTAATATCAATAACAAATTCCTTAATTAGTCAAAACATGGTTGAATTAGGCTACATCAAAATCCTAGAACATAGAAAATTTAGCCCAACGTATCAACAATCAAGCACAAGTTCATAATGAAATCCATCATCCTTACAATAATCTAACAATAAAAATAAATGGATTCCAAGACAAAAATGACGGTTTGAGAAAATAAAACTAGTGATTAGGGGCTTTAATAACTAATCTTCAAGTCTTCTTCCAAAAGCCTTCAAGCTTGATCGATTCTTTCATTTGTCTCTCTAAAACTACTCTCTCTCATCCTCTACTCTCTCCAAAAACTACCTATTTCTATTCTAGGATATAATGGCTGTCCTTCCCTAAATGATAAAAACCTAGGATACTACTAAATCTAGCTATTTATCTTTCATCCAATGGTCAAAATTAGGCCAAAATATGATATAAACGTCACTTGGAGTCTGTGTCGTGCACTGATATGCAAACTTTAATATGCTCACAAGTGCATAAATCACTAATAGTTAATGATAAGTTCACCCCAAGGTCGATCTCTCAAGGAATTGTAGTGGTTTATATTCTCATTTGTTTTTTTTATGTTACTAAATTTAATAAACAATAAAGTCATAACACTTAATTGTTATTTTCATACAATTTTAAACGAAATGAATTAACTTGCAAAATTTAAAGAAGAGAAGAATAATGAAAATAGATTAAATCCAATAAAATCAAATGGGAGTTGACTAGCTATCTACTCATGCATTGAAATATTAAGTGAATTAAATGATTATCCCAAAGTTTAGATTACTGCTCTTTCCACTATGGCTAGAGAAATCCAATGATCGTGAAAATTCTCTCTTGCAATCAACTAAGTATATCCTTGATGTGAGGCTTCTACTTAATTAATTGAATTAATTGTAAGGAAATGATATGACCATTTAAATTAAACCAAATCAATGGATCCAATTTAAACATTTTTTTAATAGAGCTTAATTAAGGTAAGATGATGTTTCTAATTATACTTTAATTCTCATTTGTTAACTTTAATTATATATAATAGATGATCAATCTATAATTCATAATCAAAGGTATAAATAACAATAAACAAGTAATAATCTTAAACATTCATTAAACATAATTCACAAAATAACTAACACAAATATAATAGCTAAGCCAAACTCCTACTATGTATTTAGCCTTCCATTATCAAGTTCAAATCAATGAAATTAAGTATGAAAGTGAAAAACACATAGAAAAAAAAAAAACAAAGATTGAAATAACACTTATCTTTATCGAAGATTTCCCCTTAGGTTTGAAATGATTGATTGTCTTCTTCAATCCTTTAGTAAAAATTGCTTGATGAAGAATGGCAAAAACAACACACACAAGCTACGAATGTTTTAGTAACAATACTTAGATCACATAAAAGAAAAAACAAAACAAGGAAAGAACTCTCCTAAGAGAAATAAAAATGAGAATAACATGCCCTCATCTTCAAAACCACCAATTATATAGGGAAGATAAAGGATGTTTTACATGTGTAGACACATGCATGTTGTAGTTTCATCATATCTCTGTCTGCTAGCTTGTAGCTCACTTCTAACTATCTCCCACATTGAATTAGAGAAAGTATATTTGTACAATTTGTGTATAATTGAATAATCTTTCTTAGGCTTTAAGAATCGTGTCATTTGGATGTCTAGATCATGAGATATAATCAAACTGTAAAGCATGCTCAAATTGCAATGTTTACAGCCACTGTATGAATGATGAATACTTTAGACAGCATACATGAATTTGAAATTATACATAATATACAAGTTTTATCTATCTTTCTTACGGTTCCACTCTTTCATGAATAAACTCAATTGATCGAGTATTCAGAAGGTTATGGCCAAAAGACAGAAAGGTGTGCACGGGTCCAGGGTGCAAGTGGATGAACAATGCTTCATTATGTTCCTTTACACTTTTGGTACCTACCCATCCTGAATTTGAAAAGGTTTATAAACATGAATTATTCAAAATTGAGTCATCTTTCACTTTCAATAAGAATAATTCCATTCGAAGATGTCTACGCAAAGTTATGGCCATGAAACTGATTCATGCTTAAGTGAGTTGTATGCAAGTGGATACTTTATATCTTTAATTGCAACTTGCACTTCTTTAACACCTATATACAAAATACACGACATAAATACTTAAAAACAAGTATTATACTCATGCCTTCTTATACAATTATACATATTTTCATATATTTGAGTTCTATACCATGAAAATATATAAATTAAAGTTAAGGCAATAAAATTTTACAATTTATGCACAAATAGGGACATTAAATCTAATAGTAATGTAATAATATCTTGTAAAATATATGTAAATGATAATGTTTTAGACATTTATCACACACCTTAAATAACATTTTGTTAGTCCCTAGCAAATTATGTGGTGAATTACATCAAAAACTGAAATAGTGGGCAATATTCAGAGTTTAAAAAAATAATACTTTCATATGAACTATCGTCACATGCCTATGTTAGAAACTTACAAGGAAACATTTGTTATGAAAGTTACACAAACCATATTATTGTTAGAACATCATGCCAATTCCTTAAAATCACAAAATTGAATGACAATTTTAAAAGAAACATACCCCATAATGTTTAGGATAATGTCATTCATAAAATATGGAATGGTAGGTAAGAATAAAACAAGGATGACTTCAAGTTTCACAACCCAATTGAAAAAGGAATGATAGCCTCAAGTTCCAAATAAAAGTTAAATGACTTCTTCCAAAAGACTGATCAACAAATACCTCTTTTTTTTCTTTTTTTTATGATACCATATTTTTTGACTGTTATTGCTAATATCTATTTCAAACCACAATCTCTCAAAATCAAGAAGGACTTTTATTGGGATGTAATGTGGGCTTGGGACAAGGTTAACAAAAAAAAAAAAATAATAATAAGGAAAAAGAATAAACAAAGTCACATGTTTGAGAAAATATAAATCTTGAGCATAGTGCATTCTCATAGGCTTCATCTCGAATTTTTTCTAACTCATTAAGTTGAAGCAAACATTTTTCTCTTACCATTTCCATGTCTATGTTCAACTCCTTAATTGCCCAATATGCCTTATGCTCAAGCTCAACAGGTAAGTGGCATGCTTTTCCAAAAACCAACTAATAAGGGCTCATATACCGATTGGTATCTTGTGTGCTGTGCGGTATGCCCATAATGCATCATTCAATTTGGCTGCCCAGTCTTGCTTTGAAGACCGTACCATCTTCTCTAAAATTCCCTTAATTTGGCGGTTGCTAACTTTAACTTGGCCTGAAGTTTGTAGATCATATAGAGTTGCCACTTTGTATGTTGTATTTCTTCAATAACCCGTCAAAGAGTTTATTGTAAAAATGACTTCCTCTATTACTTATTATTGCCCTTGATGTCCCAAACCTGCTAAATATCATATCTTTCAAAACTTTCACAACACAATTAGCATTGTTGGTTCGGGTAGGTATAGCCTTAACCCATTTGGAAACATAATCAATCGCAACTAATATGTACTCAAACCAAGTAAAGGTGGAAAAGATCCCATGAAATTAATCCCCCATACATCAAAAAGTTCAACAACAAGATTATTTGTTAAAGGCATCTTATTCCTCTTACCAATGTTACCACTCCTTTGACATTTATCACAATGCATGCAAAAATTATGAGCATCCTTAAAGAGAGTTAGCCAATAAAAATCAGATTGCAATACCTTGAGAGCCGTTTTCTTACCTCTGAAATGACCCCCACAATGAAGCTCATAGCAAAAGGTTAGGATACTCTTATGCTCATCCTCGGGCACACATCTTTGAATGATTTGATCTTGGCATAATTAGATGCATCACACATAATATTAAAGGGTAATGACCAATTAGGTGCCACAATAATAGGTTATGATGTTAATTTTTCTTTCAAAGTATTAAAGGCAACAAGGAAATCATCATCAAAACAAAAGGAACATCCTTAGACACAAGTTACATAACAAATGACTTATTTTAGAGAAATTTTTAATAAATCTTCTATAAAATCTAGCATGTCTTAAGAAACTCCTAATTCACTTGATTAAAGTAGGGGGTAGTAACTTAGCAATCAAATCAATTTTTTCCTTATCAACTTCAATACTTTTACTAGAAAAAACATGCCCTAATACAATGCCTTGCTGCACCATAAAATGACTTTTTTTCCAACTAAGTGTCAAATTACACTCAATGCATCTTTCAAGTACCAAAGTCAAATTATGCAAACAATCATCAAATGAGGTTCCAAAAACTGAGAAATTATCCATAAATACCTTAATGAAGTTCTCCACCATATCTGAGAAAATTGACATCGTGCATCTTTGGAATGTTGCCGGTGCGTTGCACAAACCAAATGGCATCCTCCTAAAGGCAAATGTCCTAAATGGGCAAGTGAATGTTGTCTATTCTTGATCCTCTGGTGCGATCAGTATTTGATAATAACTTGAAAGACTATTAAGAAAACAATAAAAATCATGCTCAGCTAATCTTTCCAACATCATATCAATAAAAAGAAATGGAATATGATCATTTTTTGTAGCCGAATTCAACTTCCTATAATCAATACACATTCTCCACCCAATACTCATCATAGTAGGCACTAGCTCATTATTTTCATTCTTTACCACAGTAATGCTTGATTTCTTAGGAACAACATGAACTGGACTAACCCATCTACTATTAGATATGCCCCTGCATCTAAGAGTTTCAAAACTTCTTCCTTTATTAGCTCTTGTAGATTAGGGTTTAATCTCTTTTGGGCTTCTCTCACAGGTTTGGCATCGTCCTCTAAAATAATCTTATGCATGCACATAGTAAGACTAATACCTTTAATGTCACTTATGTTCCAACCTATAGCTTTCTTAAGTAAGATAGGTTCCCTCACAACTCTCTCTTCTTGGGTTTGGGTCAAGGTAAATGTAATAATAACAGGGTATGTGTCTCCTTCTCCCAAAAAATGTACTTAAGGTGTTTAGGTATTCTTTAAAGTTAAGCTTAGGTGGAGTGATTTCTTCCCTGGGTAAGGACTTCAACAAATCAAAAGGTTTGCTAAGCTCTTATTGTGGTGAAATAGGTATGGCTTTATCTAGCATTTCATGATACCCCTTAGTTTCTTCTTCAAGTATTCCTTCTACCCTTATAACAACAAGTGCCACTTCAAGCTTATCTTCCATCTTTTCCTGCAAATTAAGTGTCATGAACAAGTAAGTCAAAACTATCAATAAAAGTACACTTATCAATAGAAGAAATAAAAGGAATTGGTAAAGAATTAAACATTTTAAATTGTACGATTTCCCCTAAAACTATTATCTCTAACCTCCCATTATGGACATCAATAATTGTGCTACAATTTTTAGGTTGTAATACCCAAGTGTAGGTTTGTCAAGTAATAAAGATTCGGAAGTCCGAGTGTCGGTCCTCAGGGAATTGGTTATACTAAGTCCACAAGTCCAAAGTCCAAAGTCCAAATATTGTGAAAGTAGATTGAAATTTTGATTATTAACTTGAAATTAATTATTATTGAATATTAGGGCATTAGAGATCCATTTTAATGATATGTATAGAAATTATTCTTGATCCTTTTTTTTATACACAATTAAGATTTAAATAAGAAATAACCTTAATTGGAGGATGGATAACATTTAAGCACAAAGAAACTAAAAGACTTACCTTTGAATTGAAGTGAAAAACCATAGGTTGCCTTGCTCTTGATATGTAGAAAACATCCAAGCATTCAATGTACCCTTAGTTAACAATGAATCAAGGTTTCTAACAAACCAAAATACTTGCAAAATATAGTACTCACTCAAAAGGAAAGTTGACAATGAAGAACAAACTAAAGGATCAAAGAACAATACTATACAACCATCAAAAGTTCACCCTTTACCCTAATTACGAAATTAGAAATACATGGAGTAAAGAAAATATGAAGAAGAAGAAATGAAAGTGTTTTTGAGAATACAAGCCTCCTTCCTTTCAAGCTTTCAAAACCAAGGTTTATATAGGCAAGGTAAAGGAGAATTCGCACATGTGAATGCAAGTAAGTGGCAGGTTCCATCATAGCATTATCGTCGACATTGCGAAGCACGTTTGACTATCTTCCACTCCGAATTAGAGAAATGTTTCTTCTTCAAAGATATGGCCCCATGAGTAATCTTTCCAATGCTTCATGAATCATGGTATTTGGACCTATGTAGTGAAAGTTGTACTTAAAATATTAAGGCATGTTCAAATCGAAATGTTGACAGCTACTGTTTAAATGATAATTATTTTCAACCACCCAGATGCACGAATTGGAATTTTTCCATAACATTAAAGTTGTAGCTGTCTCTTTCAAGATTCGTTTAAATCAAGACTCAACCAAATTGGAGCATTTTGGAGAGAGTTAGGTCCAAAATACCGAAGGATATGCACAGGTCCAGGCTTCAAATGATAGGCCACGTTTTGTTGTATTGCCTCAAACATCTGGTGGTAAATCATTTCAAAATTGAAAATGACATCTGAAAATGAATTATGAAAAATTGAGTCAGCTTCCATTTGAAACAAAAATCATTATATTTGGAAGTGGGTAGACAAAGATATGACCATTTAACTAATTAGTGCTTCAAATAGGAAATATGATGTTGACCATTTTTTTTTCAATTACAACTTGGCCACCTTTTACCTATGTGTAAAATACACTACATTACTATTTTACATAAGTATTATATACATGTCAACTTATATAATTATACATATTTACATGTAATTGAGATTTAGATCATAAAAACATGCAAATTAAAGTTGTGCCAATGAAATTCATAATTTTTGCACAAATAGGGACTTTAAATTAAATAGTATGTAATAGTGTCTTCTAAAATATATATAAATGACACACTTTTAGACACTTATCACACCCCCCAACTAACATTTTGCTAGTCCCTAGCAAATTATGTGGTAAAAAGTTTTTTTTTTTTTGAATCAACATCTCACACAAAAAATATATATATATATATATTTTTTACAAGAAAATAAACAAAAACTGAGGTAAGACAAAAATCATTTCCATATCAACTACAATTATATGTCTAAGTTAGAGAAGTATAAGAAAACATTTGTCATTAAAGTTACATAAATCAAATTATTGTTAGAACACATGCCAATCCCCTAATCACAAATGTTAATGACATTTTAAAAGAAAATATACCCCGTGAAGTTAAGGATAATGTCACTCATTTAATAAGGAATAATGAGAATAAAACAATGACAACTCAAATTTCTCATCCCAATTGAAAGAAAATATAGGCCTCAAATTTTGGATAAAGATAAATGATCAAAATGAATAATCAACAAAATACCTCAATATCTCTTTTTTTTTCTTTTTTTTTTCTTTTTATATATACTATATTATTCAGCCCTTATTACTAGCATCTATTTCAAACTAAAATTTCTTAAAATCAAGAAGGTCTTTTATTAGGATGTAATGCAGGATTGGGACAAGGCTAAAAAGAAAATGAGATAAGAGTACACAAAATCATATGTTTGAGAAAATAGATATCTTAAGCATAATAAGATGGTGCATCAATAACTTCTTTTTTTCTTTTTTTTCGTTTCTTTTTTTTTTTACAAAGGAATAACAATTTATATACTTTATTTTTTTATTTTCTTTTCTATTTTTTAAACAATGATATATAAATATATTTGAACACTTCTTCATTTTTTTTTTCACCATCTTTTTCTTTGAAATGTAAACTCTTCTCAAACATAAAATGGTAGTAGATAACAAAAAGAAATAGGTTAGAAATGCAAAAGTAGAATTGGATGTGGTAAATAGGATAAGAAATGAATTTTTTTTTTTTAATGGCTCAAAAGGCTTACTAAGGGAAAACACATAAAAAGGTAGGCTTGAAAGGCTCAAACGGATCAAAGAATGCCTTCTATCATTTTTTTAAGAAATAAAATAGCTATCCATATCAACTAGCTTAATGGGCTTTCTAATATAGCAACACATATTTTTTTTTAAGTATTAGTTGAAAATCCAAGAGATCAATATCAATATCAAGGTTATGCACAAATTGTGGGCCAAGAAGGGTATTCTCCAAGGAAAAATAATAGGCTCTAAACTCACTTGGAACAAAATTACTTGGCATGCAATTCTTCCAATAATTAGATTTATTTCACTCTTCAAACTCTAGTTTCCTCATTTATTGCTAACTCGAACAAATAATTTAGGAAACATGGTGTAATAATTGTCTACTTAAATGATAAAATTCAAAACAAAACTTGAAAATGAATTTTTTTTTTTATAAGAATGTAAAGAGAAGAATATGTAAAGAGAAGAAGATACCTTACCCCCCAACTTAAATTAAGCATTGTCCTCAATGTTAAAGGATAAAAATAAAAGAAGGGTATAGATATTACCTGAAAAGTTGAAGAGGCTTGTACTCTTGATGTTGTGGTCTCCAAGAAAAATAAAACAAACAAAGAAAGAAAAAAAACAAAAACAACTAACTAATAACATACAAAATAAAAAAAATTAATATTTACAAATAGTTGTGATTGTGGCTCACATCTTCCTCTAGTTTTACGTCTAGTAACGGCTTAAACGCCCTCTATGGGTCGAGGATTGGCTTCCCATCCAATTTTCTTATAAATTGGCAAACAGGGTCTTTTAAAGTCAGATTCCCAAGACTATAACGATCACGTTCTTTTTGGAATTGTGTGTGTATATCATCCATTGTGAAAAGCATAGAAAGAAAAAGAAGGAGAAGAAAGTGTTTGTTTTTTTTTTCTTTTTGTTTTAGTTATTTTGGGAAACTAAATTAACCGACGTAAAGAGTCACGAAGTACCGTTATCCGCCACTTGACCGGGAAACAACTGCAGAGAAAGAAAACCAACAAAGAAAGAAAGAGAACAAACAAATAGTAATAACAATAAATACAAACAAGTATCAAGTGTTGTACACAGGCTCATTCAAAGTGGTAGACTCTCGTTCATTATTGAAATTCTCAAAAAATGGCTTCAAACGATGTCCATTAACCTTGAAAACATTACCATTTTTGGGATCTTCAATTTCCACTGCACCGTAAGGATAAACAGTTTTAACAATAAAAGGTCCACTCCATTTGGAACGAAGTTTTCCAGGAAACAAGTGCAATTTCGAAATATATAATAGAACTTTTTGTGAAGGTTTAACAGTTTTTCGAACAATATTTTTATCATGAAATACCTTCATTCGTTCTTTATAAATTCGAGAATTTTCATAGGCTTCATTTCTAATTTCTTCCAGTTCATTCAATTGAAGTTTTCTTAATGAATTTGCCTTATCTAAATTGAAATTAAACATCTTAATGGCCCAAAATGCTTTATGTTCCAATTCAACGGGCAAATGACAAGCTTTTCCAAAAACAATTATATAGGGAGACATTCCAAGTGGTGATTTGAATGCAGTACGATAAGCCCAAAGTGCATCAATTAATCTTAAAGACCAATCTTTACGATTTGGATTTACAGACTTTTCCAAAATGTGTTTGATTTCCCTATTTGCAAGTTCAACTTGTCCGCTTGTTTGTGGGTGATAAGGAGTAGACACTTTGTGAGTAATTCCATATTTTTTCATTAAATTCTCAAAAGGTCTATTACAAAAGTGTAAACCCCCATCACTTATTATTGCACGAGGTATCCCAAATCTTGAAAAAATGTTTTCTTTCAAAAATTTCAAGACAATCTTGTGGTCATTGTTTTTACAAGGAATGGCCTCAATCCATTTGGAAACATAATCAACACCAACTAATATGTACAAGTAACCAAAAGAAGGTGGAAATGGACCCATAAAATCAATACCCCAACAATCAAAAATTTCAATAATCAAAATAGGGTTCAATGGCATCATATTTCTACGGGTTATCCCTCCTAACTTTTGACAACGGTCACATGCTTTACAAAATTCATAGGTGTCTTTAAAAAGAGTAGGCCAATAAAATCCACATTGTAAAATTTTGGCAGTAGTTTTCTTTGCAGAAAAATGACCACCACATGCTTCAGAATGAGAAAAAGAAATAATTCTTTGAATTTCATTATCAGGCACACATCTTCTTATAATTTGGTCAGGGCAATATTTAAAAAGATAAGGGTCATCCCAAAAGAAATTATGTACCTGAGAAAGAAATTTCTTCTTGTCCTGTGAGTTCCAATGAGATGGGATTTGTCCTGTAACAAGAAAATTAGCAATATCAGCAAACCAGGGTAAATTAGAAACGCTAAAAAGTTGCTCGTCTGAAAACATGTCATTTATTGGTGTAGTCTCAGATGATTCATCAAATACAAGTCTAGACAAGTGATCAGCAACCACATTTTGTACTCCTTTTTTATCTTGAATTGTGAGATCAAATTCTTGGAGTAACAGGATCCATCTAATGAGTCTAGGTTTCGCATCCTTTTTTGAGAGAAGATATTTTAATGCTGCATGATCACTAAAAACAACAATTGGTGAGCCAACAAGATAAGATCTAAATTTATCCAATGCAAATACTACTGCAAGTAATTCCTTCTCGGTGGTAGAATAATTCACTTGAGCACTATTTAAGGTTTTACTAGCATAGTAAATTACATAAGGTTTCTTATCTTTTCGTTGTCCTAAAACAGCTCCAACAGCATAATCACTAGCATCACACATGATTTCAAAAGGCAAAGTCCAATCTGGAGGTTGCATGATAGGAGCAGATGTTAGCATGCTTTTAAGTTTAACAAAAGCTTCTTGACATGATTCAGTCCACTCAAAAAACGTGTCCTTTGATAGGAGATTACACAATGGTTTTGATATAACACTAAAGTTTTTGATAAATCTCCTATAAAAACCAGCATGTCCTAAAAATGATCTAACATCTTTTACTGACTTAGGAATGGGCAAATTGGCAATCAGTTCAATTTTAGCTCTATCTACTTCAATTCCTTTTGATGAGACAATATGACCAAGTACAATACCATGTATGACCATAAAATGACATTTTTCCCAATTAAGCACAAGATTCTTTTCTTTACATCTAATCAAAACTTTTTGTAATTTAAACAAACAATCATCAAATGAATCACTAAACACAGAAAAATCATCCATGAAAACTTCGAGAAAACGTTCAACCATATCACTAAAAATGCTAAGCATGCATCTTTGAAATGTGGCCGGTGCATTACATAAACCAAAAGGCATTCTTCGATATGCAAATGTACCAAATGGACATGTGAATGTGGTCTTTTCTTGATCTTCAGGTGCAATTTCAATTTGATTATACCCAGAATACCCGTCTAGGAAACAATAAAATTCATGTCCCGCTACCCTTTCTAAGATTTGATCCATGAATGGTAAAGGGAAGTGATCTTTCCTAGTCATTGAGTTCAATTTCCTATAGTCAATGCACATTCTCCAACCAGCAGTGGTTCTAGTTGGAATTAATTCATTATTTTCATTCTTGACTACAGTGACTCCAGATTTCTTAGGTACAACTTGAGTAGGACTGACCCATGTGCTATCAGAAATAGGATAAATGATTCCTACATCTAAGAGCTTGAGAACTTCATTTCTCACTACATCTTTCATATTAGGATTTAGTCTTCGTTGCATTTGCCTAGATGGTTTGGCATTATCTTCCAAATATATCTTATGCGTGCAAATCAATGGACTAATTCCTTTTATATCAGCTATGGTCCATCCTAAGGCATGTTTATGCAATCTCAAAATTTCTAACAATTTATGTTCTTGAAGATCATTGAGTTTGGAAGAAATTATCACCGGAAATGTTTCATTTGTACCCAAGTAAGCATATTTGAGATCGGATGGTAGCGGTTTCAAATCCAACTTTGGCGGTTGAACACTTGATGGCACAGGCGCATCATCACATTGTGGTAATTCTTCGAATTTGGGTTTCCAACCATCCTTGTTTACCACTTGCAAAGAATCAAACAAAGAACAAATATGTGAGACTTCAGAATTTTTATCAAATTCAAATTGAGTAGAACTAGTCAAACAAACTTCTAAAGAGTCAGAAAATGAAGAGATAGGAAATTGATCATGAACAAGTTCTTCAATGAAATCTACCTCGTGATTTTCAATGTCGTGCCCAGGTTGTTTACAAATGTTAAAAACATTTAATTCCAATGCCATGTTTCCAAAAGAAAGTTTCAAAACACCATTTCTACAATTAATTAATGCATTAGACGTTGCAAGAAATGGACGACCAAGAATAACAGGAATTTGAGTGTTTGAATTAAGGACAGGTTGTGTATCCAAAACAATAAAATCGACTGGAAAGTAAAATTTATCTATTTGGACCAACACATCCTCAATTATTCCTCTTGGCATTTTCACAGAACGATCAGCAAGTTGAAGTGTTATTGAAGTAGGTTTAAGCTCACCTAAACCTAATTGCTCATACACAGAATAAGGCAAAAGATTAACACTTGCACCAAGATCAAGCAAAGCACGTTCTATCCTAAAGTTTCCAATCACACAAGAAATTGTTGGACAACCAAGATCTTTGTATTTTGGTGGAGTGTTTTTTTGAATGATGGAACTAACATTCTCAGTCAAAAAAGCTTTCTTTTGCACATTAAGCTTCCTTTTAACTGTGCACAAATCTTTCAAGAATTTAGCATAAGAAGGAACTTGCTTAATTGCATCTAACAAAGGAATGTTGATTTTAACTTGCTTGAAAAGTTCAAAAATTTCAGAGTTATGATTCAGCTTTTTGATTGGTTGAAGTCTTTGAGGAAAAGGGGCAGGAATAGGGCATTTTTCAACATCACACAACTTAGGCTCATCATTCTTTTTATCAACAATTGATTTTGATGGTTCATTAGAATCATTTACCTTCGATGGAATGGTTTTATCAATGATCTTACCACTTCGAAGAGTTGTGATTGAATTGGCATCCTCAGGATGTGTACCACTTGAATCAGAATTATTGACATTAAATTGACTTACAGGATTTGGTTGTGGTTGGGCAGGAAATTTACCTTTCTCTTGAACACTCAAAGATGAAGTCAATTTTGAAAGTGTATTCTTAATGTCATTAATGGCTTGTGATGTTTGATTGTTTATGCTTGTTTGCCCTTGCATGAATGCTTGCAAAGTTTCCTCAAGGGTTTTTGAATGTGATGAATGATATGGAGGAAAATTTGAGGGTCTTTGGGGAGGTGGATGGACATTATGCTCATTTTTCCAACTAAAATTTGGATGATTTCTCCACCCAGGATTGTACGTTTCAGAATATGGAGAATGAGTTGGAAAAGTCTTTTTGAAAGTATTCATAGAATTTGCTTGGTCATGAAACATTTCTTTAAAAATTGGAACATTTGGGCAATCTTGAGTGCAATGTCCCATGATTTCACAAATTCCACACACTTCATCATTAAGCACAGATTTGACTTCTTTTACTTTCCTTAATTCCATGGCTTCGATCTTTTTAGTCAAATTAGCAACTCTAGCACTTAGATCATCTTCTTGACTCAAAGTATATTTGCCTCCACTAGAACTAGCAAGATTAGATCTTATTGAATTTTCTGAAGAACTAGTGGTTTGCCAAGATTGAGAGTTTTCAGCCAAATGATCTAAATACTCTAAAGCTTCTTCAGGATCTTTATCTAAAAATTCACCATTACACATTGTTTCAACAAATTGTTTTGTCTCTGGTGTTAACCCTTCATAAAAGAAACTTATCGTTCGCCACTTTTCAAAACCATGGTGTGGGCATGAATTTAACAAGTCCTTAAATCTTTCCAAACATTGAAAATAAGTTTCATTCATTTTTTGACAAAAGTTTTGGATTTGTCTCTTGAAAGCATTCGTTTTATGTGTTGGAAAAAATTTCTTTAAGAACTCAGTTTGCATTTCTTGCCATGTACCTATGGATCTAGGTCTCAATGAATTAAGCCACGTTTTCGCTTTATCTTTTAAAGAAAAAGGAAACAATTTTAGCCTAATTAACTCTTCACTACATGTTTGATCAGTAAATGTGGCACATACTTCCTCAAATTCTTTTAGGTGCAAATATGGACTTTCAGATTCTAAGCCATGGAAATTAGGAAGCAAAGGAATCATACCAGGCTTAAAATTGAAATTATTTGCATTAATAGGAAAAATAAAGCATGAAGGAGATGAATTTCGAGGAGGTTGCAAGTATTCACGCATAGTTCGAACATGTGGATTTTCATTTTCACCGTGTATACTTTCATTTTCAGCCATGGTGTTTGATGTGTGTGAATGTGTAGATGAATCAAATAAATGACCAAAGAAGGTTTCAGAATTACCTTTCACCAAACGATGCGAGTAAGGATCACGATACCACCCAAGCATAAATTAGATAAGATAAAATTTAACAACAACAATAATAAATTAAAAAAAACGTTAGAACAATAATATAAATAAAAAGAAAAGAGGCGGTATAACCTTCCTCTTGACAAAAATAAAATAAGACAATTATAAAATGATAATATAGGAACTAACAAAATAAAAATTAGATGGTAGAACCAACCATTATATTAAACAAAAGAAACATGTAAACTAATCTTATAATTATAATACAATAATAATTTAAAGACAAAAAAAAAAAATACAAATGGGCGACTGAGCCTCCCAATTAAATAAAAGCAAGAAATATAAATAACAAAATAAATGTTAGAGTTAAAAGTTAAATGTTAGAGTTAGTGTTAGAAATTAGATGTTAGTGTTAGATGTTAGAGTTAGAGTTAGTAAAATAAAAGAAAATAAAATTAGAACAAGTAAACTTTATACAAGCTGAAATTCCCCGGCAACGGCGCCAAAAACTTGCTACAATTTTTAGGTTGTAATACCCAAGTGTAGGTTTGTCAAGTAATAAAGATTCGGAAGTCCGAGTGTCGGTCCTCAGGGAATTGGTTATACTAAGTCCACAAGTCCAAAGTCCAAAGTCCAAATATTGTGAAAGTAGATTGAAATTTTGATTATTAACTTGAAATTAATTATTATTGAATATTAGGGCATTAGAGATCCATTTTAATGATATGTATAGAAATTATTCTTGATCCTTTTTTTTATACACAATTAAGATTTAAATAAGAAATAACCTTAATTGGAGGATGGATAACATTTAAGCACAAAGAAACTAAAAGACTTACCTTTGAATTGAAGTGAAAAACCATAGGTTGCCTTGCTCTTGATATGTAGAAAACATCCAAGCATTCAATGTACCCTTAGTTAACAATGAATCAAGGTTTCTAACAAACCAAAATACTTGCAAAATATAGTACTCACTCAAAAGGAAAGTTGACAATGAAGAACAAACTAAAGGATCAAAGAACAATACTATACAACCATCAAAAGTTCACCCTTTACCCTAATTACGAAATTAGAAATACATGGAGTAAAGAAAATATGAAGAAGAAGAAATGAAAGTGTTTTTGAGAATACAAGCCTCCTTCCTTTCAAGCTTTCAAAACCAAGGTTTATATAGGCAAGGTAAAGGAGAATTCGCACATGTGAATGCAAGTAAGTGGCAGGTTCCATCATAGCATTATCGTCGACATTGCGAAGCACGTTTGACTATCTTCCACTCCGAATTAGAGAAATGTTTCTTCTTCAAAGATATGGCCCCATGAGTAATCTTTCCAATGCTTCATGAATCATGGTATTTGGACCTATGTAGTGAAAGTTGTACTTAAAATATTAAGGCATGTTCAAATCGAAATGTTGACAGCTACTGTTTAAATGATAATTATTTTCAACCACCCAGATGCACGAATTGGAATTTTTCCATAACATTAAAGTTGTAGCTGTCTCTTTCAAGATTCGTTTAAATCAAGACTCAACCAAATTGGAGCATTTTGGAGAGAGTTAGGTCCAAAATACCGAAGGATATGCACAGGTCCAGGCTTCAAATGATAGGCCACGTTTTATTGTATTGCCTCAAACATCTGGTGGTAAATCATTTCAAAATCGAAAATGACATCTGAAAATGAATTATGAAAAATTGAGTCAGCTTCCATTTGAAACAAAAATCATTATATTTGGAAGTGGGTAGACAAAGATATGACCATTTAACTAATTAGTGCTTCAAATAGGAAATATGATGTTGACCATTTTTTTTTCAATTACAACTTGGCCACCTTTTACCTATGTGTAAAATACACTACATTACTATTTTACATAAGTATTATATACATGTCAACTTATATAATTATACATATTTACATGTAATTGAGATTTAGATCATAAAAACATGCAAATTAAAGTTGTGCCAATGAAATTCATAATTTTTGCACAAATAGGGACTTTAAATTAAATAGTATGTAATAGTGTCTTCTAAAATATATATAAATGACACACTTTTAGACACTTATCAAATTGTCTTGGTTGTTGCCATGAACGACGGTCTGCCAAGATGAATTGTATGCTCTTTATCCTTAGATAGGGTTTCTTCCATCTCCAAAATCACAAAATCCACAAGTACAATAAATTTGTCTATTTGTACCAACAAATCTTCAACTATTCCTTTTGGATATTTAACTGACCTATCAGAAAGTTGAAGTGTTATAATTATTAGTTTGAGTTTTCCCAAACCTAGTTGCAAATATATCAAATATGGCATAAGATTGATACTTGCTCCTAAGTCTATGATAGCTCTAAATTATAAAGTTATTTAGGATGCTTTTGTGTTTAAAAAAGTCAATTAATTAGAGTGATTTGTGTTTGTGAATATTCAATTTGATTAATTTTACTTTTATGTTATGTGAGAGTCTATATTTTTTTTATTTGTGTTAATGCTGAAGCATTAAAACAGGGTTTGAAAAAGGTTTGGGAATTTATTTGAAGTTTATTTTAGGAAATCTACTTTGAGGTTTGTTATTTTTAAAGAGTTTATTTTGTAAGCACGAATTTTGCAGTTGATGCAGCATTATTGTCGCAATAAAAAAATTAGCAGATGGAATGAATTGGATGACATAGAGAAGCAATTGAGCCAGTTGATGAGCTGTATGGAAAATTATGACGAGGAGGGAGAAAAAAATGAAAAATTGTCTTTCAGGGCACTGTCCTGACTTAAGACAAGAGGACCTAGCCGCCAAAAAGGAGAAGGATCCATCCACATTCAGCCAATTTTTGAGAGGAGAGTTTTTTCTAGAGCTCACTATTTTTGGGGGAAGAGAAGAAGGAGAAGAAGGACCGACTTGAAACATCAACCTTGGGCTTAATTTTTCTTACTTTCCTTCTTAGTATTTTAATTTTCTTTTCTTCCAATACTTTGCAAAACAATGGTTAAATTGTATATAGATATTTTTATGATTTTAAATATGAACTAATTTCTTAGTAGCTAGAGTTGTTGATGAACCCTATAATATGAATTGGAGCTTCTTGTTGCAATGAATGTTATAGTAATTCAAATTTTGCTTAATCTTGTGAAAATATTGATTAATACTCGCTTATATTTGGCCATCATTAGTGAGTTGCTAAATTGAAATTAATACTGGAAGGGTTAATTTTAATGAACACAAACTTGATTGATGCAAGATCATTTGCCTTTTAGAATTTGATTTGTGATAATGTAGGAATATATTATTACCTTGCATGACTCGGGGGAGTTGGCGCTTATAATTGCATTTTTGAAATTAATTTGGCATAGGAATATGTTAGTTTAACTAAGGAATTAAAATCATAATCTCTTTGGAAAAAGATTATATTCACATTTAGAATTCTAGTTAACAAAGCCCATATTACTGTAGCATTTATCTGCAACATTTTTACCAATCTTGCATTTTAGGAGGATTTAATGATTCTAGCTCATCGTCATCATATTGTTTACTGATAATTGGGTAATTCTAAATTGATTTTCTTTATTCTACGTTATTTTTAGTCTAAAATTACTTTAATTTTCATTAAATCTCAATTGATTAATTATTTGGTTCCGAATTGTTTAGAGTTAATTTTGACAATTTATTACTCGAACAATCCCTAAGGAGACGATAATTTACTTACTATTATATTACTTATGTGATTGTATGCACTTGCACATTATAAGAAAATTTCACACCAAATATTTGGCACCGTTGCCAGGGATTGTTAAAAAAAGTAAAATAATTGAAAAGATCAATTTCTTTGCAATTTGGTTTATTTTTATTTTGTGTTTACTTGTTGCTTTCTATTTTGCAAGGTTGGTGATCCTAGTTTATGAACGAGCAACTAGAACCTAATTTATATCCCATTGACCTTGAAATTGAACACACATTTCGAAGAAGAAGAGAACAGAGGGTTCAAGTTGGATTTGTTCAGATGGTTGAGGATATTGATGCTGTTAATGGTCAGAATGCAGTGGTTATTGCTGATGACAAGGACCAAGCTATAAGGGAATATGCGGTTCCAATTTTTAATGAGTTGAATCTTGGTATTGTGAGACCTGAAATTCAAGCACTCCAGTTTGAATTAAAGCTTATCATGTTCCAAAAGCTTCAAATTGTGGGTCAATTTAGTGGGAAGCCTACAGAAGATCTTTACCTTCACCTTCGCTTATTTATAGAGGCGAGTGACTGAGAATGCACTGAGGTTGAAGTTATTTCCTTATTCATTGAGAGATAGAGCAAGGGCATGGTTGAATTCGTTACCTTCAGATTTAGTGACTACTTAGCAAGAGCTAGCAGAAAAGTTTTTGATGAAGTATTCCCCTCCTACAAAGAATGCCAAGCTTAGAAATAAGATCATAGCTTTCCAACAAGTAGATGAATAGTCGTTATATGAAACATGGAAGTGCTTGAAGTAGTTGTTACGAAAGTGTTCACATCATGGTATCCCTAATTGTATTCAGATGAAGACTTTTTATAATGGTCTCAATGCTCACACTAGGATGGTGGTTGATGCTTTGGATAATGGGGCTATACTTGCTAAGTCTTATAATGAGGCTTATGAGCTTTTGGAGAGAATTTTCAATAATAACTATTAGTGGCCTACTACTAGAGCTTTTATAGGGAGAAAAATGGTTGGTATTCATGAAGTAAATGTATTGACTTCTTTGGCAACCTAAGTCTCTTAAATGTCTAGCATGCTCAAAACTATAAGTATGGGAATGGGGTCACAAATGGGGGAGTTAGCAAAAGTATCTTGTGTTTATTGTGGTGATGGTCACGCATATGAAAATTGCCTATCTAATCCCACTTCTTTTTGTTTTGTTGGAAATCAAAATAGGAACAATCTATACTTTAATAGCTATAATCCAAGTAGAAGGCAACATCCCAATTTTTCTTGGGAGGTCAAGGGGTTGGTCCAAGTAATTCTTTGATGCCTAATAGGCCCACTTATCCACCGGGATACTCCAAACAAAACACTCAACCAAGAACCCTGCAAGCGATTCAACCTAGTTCTCTAAAAAATTTGATGAGAGAATATATGGCAAAAAATTATGCATTGATTCAAAATTAAGCGGCCTCATTGAGGAACTTAGAGAATCAAGTTGGGCAACTAGCTAATGAGTTGAGAACTAGACCCTAAGGAGCTTTGCCTAGTGACATAGAAAATCCAAAGAGAGATGGCAAAGAGCATTGTAAGGCAATTGCATTGAGGAGTTGGAAAACGTTAGAGGTGCCTATGAGCAAGCCTAAACAAGTGGTTAAGCCCTCTTAAATCCAAAGCAGTAAAGAAAAGAGAGAAGAAATAAAAATTTCAAGTCTGCAGAAATTTGCCTTTGCCCAAAATGCTACAAGATTTTTGCCACAGCAAAATAGCCTAGAAATGTAGAAATTAAAACAACAGCAACATTTTCACAACGTTTTCAAAAGAAATAGTAGGATATGCAATTTCAAAAGTTCCTTGATGTGTTGAAACAGGTGCATATAAATATTTCGCTTGTAGAGGCATTAGAGCAAATGCCCAACTATATGAAATTCATGAAAGACATCTTCACAAAAAAGAGACACTCGGGAGAATTTGAAATAGTGGCTCTTACAAAATAATATAGCTCTTTTCTGCAAAATAAGCTTCCTCCCAAGATGACGGATCCAGGGAGTTTTACTATTCTATGTTCTATTGGCAACTCTTATTGTGGGAAAACATTATGTGATTTAGGAGATAGTATCAACTTGATGCCAATGTCAGTTTTTGAGCAGTTGAGAGTTAGAGAGGTCGGACCCATTACAGTTACACTTTAACTTGTAGATAGACCCTTTGCTCATCTAGATGGGAAGATTGAAGATGTGTTCGTAAGGGTTGACAAATTCATCTTTCTTGCTGATTTTATTGTGTTTGATTATGAGGCAGATAAGGAGGTACCTATTATTTTAAGGAGACCTTTCCTTGCTATAGGTAGAACACTAATTAATGTGCAAAAAGGTGAATTCACTATGAGAATGCAAGATAAACCGGTGACGTTCAATGTGTTTAAGGCAATGAGATTTTCAAATTATGTTAAGGAGTGCTCATATGTATCAGTGGTGGATTCTTCAACACAAAAGGGATTGGAAAGTAAGTTTTTTGATGGTCCTCTAGAGTAGATTTTGTTGTTTGATTTACAAGAAGAGGAGGATAAAGATGAATATATAGCTTGGTTAAAAATTCACAGGGACTACAAACTAGAAGGAACTTTGAATCTTTAGAGCTCTCATCTAGGTTGTTGAAAGCATCGAGCCTATCAGTAGAGGAGCATCCATAGTCAGAATTAAAAACTCTACCGTCTCACTTTAGATATGCTTATTTGGGAGAATTTTCTATCTTGCTCGTTATCATTTAAGCAGAGTTGTCTAATGAGTAGGAAAGCAAGTTACTTGATGTGTTGAGAAAATTAAAAAATGCTATTGGGTAGACCCTTGCATATATTAAGGGCATTAGTCTTTCTTTATGTATGCATAAGATCTTGTTGGAGGATAGTGAAAAAGGGTCTATTGAAGGTCAACGAAGACTCAACCCGATTATAAAAGAGGTGGTAAAAAAGGAAATCATAAAGTGGTTAGATGCAACTATTATTTATCTTATTTTTGGTAGCTCATAGGCTAGTCCTGTTCAATGTGTTCTAAAGAAAGGTAGGGTCACTGTGATAAAATATGAGAACAATGAGTTGATTTCTACAAGGACTATGATAGGATGGAGAATATGCATGGTCTACAAAAAGTTGAATAAATCCACTTGGAAGGATCATCTCCATTTTCCTTTCATTAATTAGATATTAGATAGACTTGTAGAAAGGGAGTATTATTGTTTTCTTGATGGGTACTCCAGATACAATCAGATTGCCATTACACCTGAAGATCAATGCAAAACTGCTTTCACTTGCCCTTATGGACCTTTGCTTTTCAAAGGACGCCCTTTGGTTTATGCAACGCTTCAAGCAACATTTCAAAGGTGTATGATAGCCATCTTTATTGATATGATAGGACAATTCTTGGAGGTATTTATGGATGACTTTTTGGTGTTTGGTGATTCATATAATGGATGTTTGAGAAATTTGGCTAAGGTACTACAAAGATGTGAGAAAAAAAAATCTAGTCCTTGACTGGGAGAAATGCCATTTTATGGTAAATGAGGGTATTGTTTTGGAGTATAAAGTATCAAGAAAAGGGGTTAAAGTTTACCGAGCTAAGATAGAAGTCATTGAAAAGCTACCACCACCCATTTCAAGTAAAGAAAATTAGAAGTTTTCTTTGGCATGAAGGGTTTTATTGACAGTTCGTAAAAGATTTCTACAAGATCTCTAAGCCTCTTTACAACTTATTGTAGAAGGACACCCATTTCACTTTGATGAAGCATGTTTGAAGGCTTTTGAAGAGTTGAAGAGTAGATTGATTACTGGACCAATAATTGTCGCTTCGGATTGGAACTTGCCTTTTGAGTTGATATGTGATGCAAGTGACTACGCAGTGGGAGCGGTAATGGGGCAGCGAATAAAAAAGGCCTTTCATTCTATTTACTATGCTAGTCGTACTTTGACAAGTGTCCAACTTAATTACACAGTGACAGAGAGAGAGCTTTTAGTCGTTATCTTTGCTTTTGACAAGTTTCGATCTTATCTAGTGGGCACTAAAGTGACTGTTTACACAGACTATTATGCTATTAAGTATTTAATAGAAAAGAAATATGCAAAGCCTCATTTCATTAGATATATACTTCTCTTACAAGAGTTTGATGTAGAGATTTAAGATAGAAAAGGTGTGGAGAACTAAGCAGTGGATTATTTGTCAAGAATGGAGTGCAACAAGGAATCAAGTGCTCAAATGCCAATCAAAGAAACATTTTCGAATGAGCAATTTTTTGTGGTTTAACAATCTCAAGAATTACCTTGGTTCACGAATTTTGCTAATTATAGACAGTGGGTTGAAGCTTTTAGAGATGACAAGCCAACAGAGGAAGAGATTCCTACATGATGTAAGATTCTACTTTTGGGAAGATCCTTATTTGTTCAAACAAGGTGTAGACCAAATGATTTGAAGGTGCATTCTAGAGCGAGAAATATAGGATATCTTATATCATTGCCATTCTTCACTTTGTGGAGGTTATTTTGGTGGAACTTGTACCGCTTTGAAGGTGCTCTAATCAGGTTTTTTCTGACCCTCACTATTTAAAGATGCCCAAGCTTTTGTGATGAAAGATGATCAATGTCAAACAGTAGGGAATATTTCTCGGAGAAATGAGATACCCTTGAACAATATTTTAGAGGTGCAATTATTTGATATGTGAGGAATTGACTTTATGGGGGGGGGGGGGGGGGGGGCTTTTCCTCTATCTTTTAGGAACTTATACATCTTGGTAGCCATCGACTATGTGTCCAAATGGGTCAAAGCCATTCCATCTCCTACTAACAATGTTAAGGTGGTGATGAAAGTTTTGCAAAAGCACTAGTTTACTCGCTTTAGTACTCCGAGGGTGATTATAAGTGATGAAGGTACACATTTTATAAATAAGTTATTGGCTGAATTATTGTTGAAATATAATGTGAGGCATAAAGTAGCTTTAGCCTACCATCCCTAAACCAATGGATAAGCTGAGTTGTCTAATCGAGAGATTAAAGCAATTTTTGAGAAAGTGGTGAACCCCAATCACAAGGATTGGTCAAAGAAGCTAGATGATGCTCTATGGGCTTATAGAACTGCATTCAAAACACCAGTGGGGATACCACCATATTGATTGGTGTTATGGGGTAAAAATAAGCTAGACATATGGCGGTACGTAAGCCCACGACGCTCTAATCGGTACTTATGGGATGATTTGTTCATGCTAAAACTTACCTCACCTCGGATCCCAGTTGAGGCAGGATCCGACTTTAGTTAGTGTAAAGGGTGTTCACATGAAGGGTGTAATGTGGCCTATAACCAATAGTCCATATAAAGAGGGCAAAAGAGTGGACCCCACTCTAGAGCAATCCCAAAAGAAAAGGAAATTGGTCTATCCAAAAATGTGAAAAAGGTGTCCTATATTTCTAGGTCACCAGGGGGGACCACTTGACATCGCCCCAAATGGAAACTTGACCAAAGAGACAGTTCAGCTCTTTGGTAACTGAAAAGGGAGCTCCATCTGACGTGGTCAGCTTTATGGGGATCAGAATCATAAACAAATACACATTTGCCATGTGTATATAAGGGATAATGTAATCTCCTACTCGAATCAAATCATGCCACATGGCACGTAATCTTGGATAAGGTTGTGAAGACCAGTCCTAGCTCACCATGTGTCCTTAGTTTTGGCTCCAAGCTAAGGTTTCAAACGTGGGAGAAGAAAACAAAGGAGGAATTAGGGCAACATTCTTCAACCAATCATATGCTCACAAAAGTATAGTATTTAAGGACACTTATCTCAAGCTAACACAAGTCTTCTTTAAGTTTGAACTCATTTTTATTCTCTCATACTAAAAAGCACAAGTCACTTCACATTTTCTCCCTCTAAAAACAAGAAGAAAACTTTGTCTTCTTGATTAATCTTCTAGAGACAACCTTAAACACTCATTGAAGGTTGTCTTTTAAAGCTTATCTACTGTTTTAGCTTCCAAAAAGTCCACATTTATTCTATTTCTCCATGTGTTTTGTGTGCCACTTGTTTGACTTGCTTCTTGCCACATGAATCCTCCACATATTAGCCATTTTGAGCTACCAAAGTCGAGCCATAAAATCACCCCAAGGTATTAACTTGAGCATCGGAGTGGGCTCGCCGAAAAACCTTCAGCACCCCCCTTTTGACCGTGTTCTTTGCTGTAGGCAACTTCACCAAGGTCAGGTTCGAGGTCAGTAGGGACAACGAGGTCAGGAAGATTCGTGACAGCTTGGCCTGGAGATTTGGTAAGTGTGAAAGATCAACTTGGGAGCCTCTCGGGGTTAGGAAGAGGCCAAGTCGGGTGCGAAATACTGAGCTCAGACTATTGACTGGGCATCCATCTTCAACTTGGATACTAAATCAACAAGGCATACTACCTCACTAGGGTTGATATTTTTCCGCATCAACAATTGGTATTTGCTAAGGCTTGTCTCCTACCAGTGGAGTTAGAGCATCGCGCTTATTAGGAAATTCGAACACTCAACATGGACTTATAACTTGCCGATGAGAAAATAATATTGCAGCTAAATGAATTATAGGAAATGCGCTTGTTTTCTTATGAGAATGCCAAACTTTACATGGAGAAAACAAAATGTTGGCATGAAAAGCACATCCAACCACGAGTGTTCGAAGAAGGTCAGCGAGTGCTGCTATTTAACTCGCGATTGAAGATATTTTCAGGCAAGCTCAAGTCAAGATGGTCAGGTCCTTTCATGGTAATTAAGGTGTATTCTTATGGGGCGATAGATTTGCGGGATGAACAACCGGGGAGAGAGTTCAAGGTGAATGGACAAAGGTTGAAGCACTATTGGGGTGGTGAGATTAAGGGAAGTAAGACCTCAATCTGCTTGGAGGATCCTTAAAAACAAAAAAATACTGGGTTGCTAAGATGAAAGGAATATCTTTGTAAAGCAATCCAAAACCATTGTAAATACACATTTAAGTGTTATTTTGTTTTCTTCATGTTTTATGCTTTCACTTGGTATTTTTGGTGTGCTTATTGTGTTGCAGGTATTTAGGGTGCAAAATGATGGTGATTTGGTGTAAAAACATTGACTTGGGGGTGTTATTACAAAACTTGTTTCAGGATGGTGCCTAAAAGGGGCGATGCATGGCCTGTTTGGAAATTTTGAGACGAGACAATGCTGTAGCAAAAATTCCTATAGCATTTCCTGGGCTGGTTAAAATTAGTTTTTGGGAAAAGGCAGAATGTAAGCCGTAATCACGTAGTATCAGCGTGCGTTCACGCGCACATATCCCTCCTCATAGCCTTTGTTTTATTAGGAAAAAAAGAGAGAAAAAATGGTTTCTTTTATTTCCTTATCTTATCTTTAATAGATCATTTTTCTTGTTTTTTTTAGCTGTTGCTCACTACCCGCAGCACCAAGCCACCACTTTATCGCATTTTGCCATCGCATATCGTTGGCTTACCCCTATTCTTTGTCCGACTGCCTCGCGAATAGTCCACTCCACCACTATCTCAAACCACCACCACCGTCGTTTCACTTGCCTAGCCTTAAATGCACAACCCAACATCACTAGCCCAAACATTTGCCCATCAGCCTCCCATCTCACCAGACTAGCACTGGTCAGTCTAATCTCCGATTTGAAATTTTGGTCCTTTATCTCCACGGTTCAAGTGTCAAGAAGCAATTTTGGGTAAAAAAAAATGTGTTGTTATCCATCATGCTAAAAACAAAGCAAAAGACTAGGAAACTCAAAGAGCACCCACGATTCATTTTCGATGAGGTAGAGGAATATTTTGGTGAACACTTGAAAGATAAGAAGTTATTGCTTGAAAAAGGGTTCCACGTGCAAGCTTCACGGTCCTTTGGTTTGCCTTCATATGTCTCGGAGGTAATTATTCAACGAGGTTGGCATAAGTTTGCTAAAAATCCTGATCCTTATTTGGTTACAATTGTGAAGGAGTTTTATGCAAACTGGTTAGACCCTGAGAATGAGGTGGTTACGGTGATAGGCACTGAGGTTGATTATTCTGTTTGTGCCATAAGCCAAGTCTACGAGCTAGTTGACATTGCGGACGAATATTCCAAATTTGTGGAAATGGTGATCGAAGAGGAGATTAATGAGGCATTACTATTAGCTACCAAAGAGGGTACTTAGTGGATAATATCTACCACCGAAAAAAGGATTGCTATGCAGACTACCCTAGCACCTACTGCGAGAGTTTGGTATCACTTTATCAAATTCTGACTTTGGCCCACAACTCATAATGATACGATATCCCTGAGTAGAATTCTACTTATTTATGCTTTGCTCATTGGTCTCACAATCATTATTGGAAGCATTATTTTGACATAAATGAGGAAGTGTGTCTCTAAAGTTGTGGGCCTGCTTTACTTTCCATCTACCATTACCATGTTATGTGTGCAGGCAGGTGTCATTTTTGGGGCCGGTGATAAGTGTCTTAAAGTACATCATTCACATATATTTTACAAGACATTATTACATCACTTTTGAATTTAATGTCCCTTTTTGTGCATAAATTGTGAAATTTCATTGCCATACTTTTAATTTGCATGTTTTCATAGTCAAGAAATCAAATACATGCAAATATGTATAATTGTACAAGATGGCATGAGTATCATACTTGTATTTAAGTATTTATGTGGTGTATTTTTGTGTATAGGTGTTAAAGGAGTGCAAGTTGTAATTAAAGATATAAAGTATCCACTTGCATAAAACTCACTTGAGCATGAATCACTATCATGGCCATAACGTTGTGTAGACATCTTCAAATGGCATGATTCTTTTGGCAAGTGAAAGCTGCGTCAATTATACATAATTCATGTTCATACAACAGTTGCAAATTCAGAATACGTAGGTGCCAAAAGTGTGAAGGAACATAATTGAGGATTGTTCATCCATGTGCAACCTGGACCAACAGACACCTTTATGTATTTTGGCCATAACTTTCTGAATACATTATCAATCAAGTTGATTCTTGAAGTGATGGAACTCGACGGAAGACAGCTAAAATTTTTATGTTATCCACAAGTTCTAGATCGTGCATCTAGGCTATCAAGATGGTCATCATTCAGACAATGGCTGTTAAAATGGCAATTTGAGCATGCTTTAATCTTTTGATCATATCTCATGTTACCGACATCGAAATGACATGATTCTTAAAGAATGACAAAGCTTGTTCAATTATTCAAACATTGTATGAAGACTAATTTCTCTAATTCAGTGTGGGAGATAGTCATAGGTGAGCTACAATCTGGCAGACAGAGATATGATGAAACTGCAACATGCATGTGTCTTCACATGTAAAGCATCATTTATCTTGCCTATATAAATGGTGGTTTTGAAGAGGAAGGCATGCTATTCTTGATTTTCATTTCTCTCAGGAAATTCTTTCCTTGTTTTGTTTCTTTGCTTATTGTAATCTAAGTGTTGTCACTCAAAAATTCGTAGCTAGTGTTTGTGTTGTTTTTGTATTCTTCATCAAGCAATTTCCACTAAAGGATTGAAGAAGACGATCAATCATTTCAAACCCAAGGGGAAATCTTCGATAAAGATAAGTTTATTTGAATTTTTGTTTTTTGTTCTTCTATGTGTTTTGCACTTTCATACTTAATTTCAGTCATTTGAACTTGATAATGGAAGGCTAAATACATAGTGGGAGTTTGGTTTAGCTACTGTGATTGTGTTGGTTATTTTGTGAATTATGTTTAATGAATGTTTAAGATTATTACTTGTTCATTGTTCTTCATACCTTAGATTATGAATTATAGACTGATAATCTATTGTTTATAATTAAAATTAACAAATGAGAATTAAGGTGTTAGAAACATCATCTTACCTTAATTAAGCTCTATTGAACAAATTTTTAAATTGGATCCATTGATTTGGTTTAATTTAAATGGTCATATAATTTTCTTGTAATTAATTCAATTAATTAAGTAAAAGCCTCACATCAAGGATATACTTAGTTGATTGCAAGTGAGAATTGCCATGATAATTGGATTTCTCTAGCTATAGTGAAAAAGATCAATAATCTAAACATTGGGATAATTGTTTAATTCACTTAATATTTCAATGCATGAGTAGATAGCTAACCAACTCCCATTTGATTTCATTGGATTTAATTTATTATCATTATTCTTGTTTTTTTTAGCAAGTCAATTTATTTGTTTAACATCGCATCAAACTACAAATTGAATGAGTGTTTAGGACTTTATTATTTATTAAACTTAGTAACATAAAGAAAATAAATAAGAATCTAAACCACTATAATTCCTTGAGAGATCGACCTTGGGGTGAATTTATCATTAGCTATTAATGATTTGTGCACTTGCAAGCATATTAAAATTTGTACATCAGCTGGGCCTACCGAAGAGGAATTATTTAACAAATGCTCGATCAACATTCACCGTGATAAAATACCCAACAGATCGTGATCCACCTCTCACCATATCCCAGGCTATGGAATCCAGCCGTTCGAGTGACTTTTAAGGCATTTATGAGTGGTTGGATAAGCAGGGATGCCTAGCAGGTTTTGCTGTGTGATCGGCTGTGCAGGTTTTGGGAGTACAGTCATCAAAGCCATCAAGCTATAAAGAGAGCATTTCAAAGGAACTTTACCAAGCCTATCCCTTCAATTCCTGATTTTCCCACGGACATCCTTGCCCATGGAATGCAGCCACTAACCCCGAGTATGTGCCTTATGAGGAAGAGTCCGACCATTAGTGAGGGATTTCTCTCAGCCTAGTTCTTTGTTAGTTAGTTTTTTTTTGTTAGTGATTGTTGCATGTGTTTGTTTCATGTGAGTGTTTAGTTTTTTTTTATTTAGTATGTTTTGTTTTGTTTCAACGTAATTCTATAGTTTGTGAGTGTTAGTATGTCTAGTGGTGTGTTGTGATTGCGACTATGCTAACCGCAAGTGCACGGGTCGTATCAAGTAATAAAGTGATAAGAAAAGATATCATTCCATGAGGATTGATATTCAAATTAACCACTAAGTACTATAGTTTGAAAGGCCAATTTTGTCTAAGCAAACTAAATCGATTAATTGTAATGAAAAATAAACTAAAACACAAATATGAACTAATATGGAATAGAAAATGAGTTTAAGAATTTATAAAAGATGAAGATGCAAGGAATGAATTACCTAGGGTCTTGATTTTACTTATCAATCACGTGTTTCTCCTAATTGACCATTATTAATGCGTTTTGGTCTAATTCACTAATCACAAGATTTAAGTCAACCTTAACACCTCTCCCGAGTGTAAGTTAAGGTTTTACGCACAATGATTCAAGTTAATATCCTTATCTAACCCGAATAATTATACGCTTATTAAGTATTACTTGTTATTTAACGCTTGGAACTCAATTCACCTCTCGGTTTATTAAAATCCTAATCGTTAATTAGATTATCTAGATGTCGATTACCTCCCGGTCTCACAACTATCTAGATTGTGTTTACTTAGTCCGACAAACAAATTAATCTTTTCCAAGATTTAATTCATCCATCTCCAACTTAACCAATTCATTTATTAACAAATCATAACATTAAGCAAAATAAACACAAGTGAATCAAACTATAACAACATTAATAACATGCCAATTAATTAAAACATAGTTTAGACAAGATCCATCAAGACCCTAGATTAAGAAAACTAGCCAACCATCACAATTAACAACATAACAATCAACATGTATTCCATAATCATAAAGTTCTACAATTAAAGCTCAAATGAAATACAAAATGAGAGTTAAAGAGTTTAGGAAAACTAGACTAGAGATTCAAGCTTCAATGATCCTCCTTCAAGTCATTTTCCAAGGGCTCCAACTTGAATCACTTCACTTCTCTCTCCAAGATCTTCACTTCTTCTTCCTCTTTCTCCTTCAAAAGCCTCGCAATTTCTATTCTAGATTGCTCCTCTTGGTGGCTATCATCCTAAAAACATATAAACCTAAAAGATACCCAAATCAGGCCATTGAATGATGATCTCACAGCCAAAAATCATCCAAGCATGTCCAAGGGGCGCTAGAGCACCCAAAATCCGCGCTGGGGCGCCATAGGTGGCGCGACCGTGTACCTCTATGGTGTTGTTGCACCATCCTCACGGCCAAAATGGGATTGGAGCGTGGGTATGGCGCTGCCACGCCATCCCCTGCAGCTTTGATTTCTTTGCAATTTGGTCCCTTTAGCTTTGCATTTTAGTCCCTGTTTCCTTTCTGACCTCTTCGATATTGCTTTCTCGAGCCGATTTCATCTTCAATGCCTGTTTGCTATGTTTTCTAAGTAAAACATTAAAATTCATAAAATATTAATTAAACTTGAGGATTTACAAAATAATTCAAGTCTCAAAATACCCGATAAGTGCCTATTCTACACACTTATCATGTTGTAGTTGTCTTGGATACTTTTTTTGCAGCAAGGACACAACACCACTTTGAGTTTGGGGGTGTGTATGTTCGATGATTGTGTATTGTTTTGTTAAGTCCTTTTGTGTACTAGTAGTCTGTGTTTTGAGAGGATTTGTTTTACCTTAGTAAGTGCTTAAACTTGATGTCCGATGATGAAAAAAAAATTTGATAATCAGCGACTTAGGCAATATACTGGTTGTACTCAAATGATAATGATGTTAGCGAATTTTGACGAGAGTGCCAATCCTAAATGTCATTGTGCATAGTTTAATTGAAAACACTTGAGTAGAAAGAGTTAGATGCTTGTGAAAGTCTAAGTTCCTAGAATTAATTTAAAAATTCCCTTGAGGCAAAATCTTAAGAAGGTTAGCGAGCTGGAAAGGACTTAGGCATGTTTGTTGGATCGTTTAAGCCTTTTCAAGTTTAAGGGGAGGAGTTATAGTTCAACCTTACAACTTTTGTTCAAAAGTAAAAAAAAAAATCATTAGTTACTTTTATTTTGCAATGTATTTCTCATTTGTATTGTTAAAAAAAAAAAGAAGAACAAAAAAAGAGAAAAGAAGAAGAAAAAGGGAAAAGGAAAGTGATTGAAAAAAAAGTACAAAAAAATGATGAAAGGATATGTTATGGTTCGTTATGGGGTATCAAGAGGTTTCATTTGAGATATTAGGGCAAGCTAAAGCTTAAGGTTGTTTGAGCTAGAAAACTTTCCTTATTTTCCTTGCCCTTAGCCTAGCCTACATTACAACCAGACAAAGACCTAAGGATCTAAAGCGCTAAACTATCTTACATTAGTGGATAGGGATTCGGTAAGTCAACCTATAGGGACACTAATTAGGCTTTAGGATCGAGATCTAACTTGATTTAGGGTTTTGAGAATGATTGGGAAAAATTGTGTACTTAACCAAGAGAGAAGCACTTGATTCATGCTTCTTTAGCATCTTCAACGTTTGGGAAATCCTAGTTCAAAGCCTATGCAATAGGTAAAATCAGCGTACTTTAAGTATTAAACTTTCTGAGAGCAACTCCCTAATTTAAGCATGATACCAAGCAAGGCATATCTTCTCATGTTTGTTATGTGTTTATGTTGTCATGTTTTGACTTGTGTTTGTGTGGTTGTCAGTTTTTACTTTTACAATCATCACTCGAGGATGAGCAATGGTTTAAGTTTGGAGGTGTGATAGTGATGTGCAAATTTTAATATGCTTGCAAGTGCACAAATCATTAATAGCTAATGATAAATTCACCCCAAGGTTGATCTCTCAAGGAATTGTTGTGGTTTAGATTCTTATTTATTTTCTTTATGTTACTAAATTTAATAAATAATAAAGTCCTAAATACTCACTTAATTTGTAGTTTGATGCGATGTTAAACAAATGAATTAACTTGCTAAATTTTAAAAAACAAGGAATAATGACAATAAATTAAATCCAATGAAATCAAATGAGAGTTGGTTAGCTATCTACTCATGCATTGAAATATTAAGTGAATTAAACAATCATCCCAATGTTTAGATTATTGATCTTTTCACTATGGATAGAGAAATCCAACGATCATGACAATTCTCACTTTTAACTAAGTATATCCTTGATATGAGGCTTTTACTTAATTAATTGAATTAATTACAAGAAAATGATATGACCATTTAAATTAAACCAAATCAATGGATCCAATTTAAACACTTGTTCAATAGAGCTTAATTAAGGTAAGATGATGTTTCTAACACCTTAATTCTCATTTATTAACTTTAATTATAAATAATAGATTATCAGTCTATAATTCATAATCTAAGGTATGAAGAACAATGAACAAGTACTAATCTTAAACATTCATTAAACATAATTCACAAAATAACCAACACAATCACAGTAGCTAAACCAAACTCCCACTATGTATTTAGCCTTCCATTATCAAGTTCAAATCAATGAAATTAAGTATGAAAGTGCAAAACACATAAAAGAAAAAAAAAGATTCAAATAAACTTATCTTTATCGAAGATTTCCCCTTGGGTTTGAAATGATTGATCGTCTTCTTCAATCATTTGATGGAAATTGCTTGATGAAGAATACAAAAACAATACAAACACTAGCTACGAATTTTTGAGTGACAACACTTGGATTACAATAAGCAAAGAAACAAAACAAGGAAAGAATTTCCTAAGAGAAATGAAAATCAAGAATAGCATGCCTTCCTCTTCAAAAACACCATTTATATAGGCAAGATAAAGGATGCTTTACATGTGTAGATACATGCATGTTGCAGTTTCATCATTTCTCTATCTACCAGCTTGTAGCTCACTTATGGCTGTCTCCCACGCCGAATTAGAGAAAGTAGTCTTCATAAAATGTTTGAATAATTGAATAAGATTTCTCATGCTTTAAGAAGCATGTCATTTGGATTTCTAAAGCATGCGATATATTCAAAACCGTAAAGCATGCTCAAATTGTCATTTTGACAGCCATTGTCTCAATGATGACTATTTTAGACAGCTCCGAAGCACAATCTGGAAATTATGCATAACATAAAAGTTAGATGTCTTTCTCTTGGTTCCACCACTTCAAGAATCAACTCGATTGATGGCGTATTCAGAACGTTATGGCCAAAATACAGAAAGGTGTCTGTTGGTCCAGTTGCACATGGATGAACAATCCTCAATTACGTTCCTTCACACTTTTGGCGCCTACGCATTCTGAATTTGCAACTGTTGTATGAACATGAATTATGTATAGTTAATGCAGCTTTCACTTGCAAAAAGAAGCATGCCATTTGAAGATGTCTACACAAAGTTATGGCCATGATAGTGATTCATGCTCAAGTGAGTTGTATGCAAGTGGATACTTTATATCTTTAATTGCAACTTGCACTCCTTTAACACCTATGCACAAAAATATACCAAATAAATACTTAAATACAAGTATTATACTATGCCATCTTGTACAATTATACATATTTGCATGTATTTGATTTCTTGACCATGAAAACATGCAAATTAAAAGTATGGCAATAAAATTTTACAATTTATGCACAAATAGGGACATTAAATTCAAAAGTGATGTAATAATGTCTTGTAAAATATATGTGAATAATGTACTTTTAGACACTTATCAGATAGCTCTAAAGTATAGAGTTATTTAGGACGTTTTTGAGCTTAAAAGTCAATGAATTAGAGTGATTTGTGTTTGTGAATATTCAATTTGATTAGTTTTACTTTTATGTTATGTGAGAATCCATGTTTTTTTTGTTTGTGTTAATGCTAAAGTATTAAAAACAGGGTTTAAAAAAGGTTTGGGAATTTGTTTGAAGTTTATTTTAGGAAATCTACTTAGGAGGTTTGTAATTTACTTTATGTTGTAAGCAAGAATTTCACAGTTGATGCAACATTATTGTCGCAGCAAAGAAATCAGCAGGTGGAATGAATTGGATGACGTGGAGAAGCAATTGAGCCACTAAATGGGCTGGATAGAAAGGAATGATGTGGAGGGAGAAAAAAGAAAAAATTTCCTTTTAGGGCACTGTCCTGACTTAAGACAAGAGGACCTAGCCGCCAAAAAGGAGGATGATCCATCCATATTCAGCCAATTATTAAGAGGAGAGTTTTTTTAAGAGCTCGCTGTTTTTTAGGGAAGAGCAAAAGGAGAAGAATGACCAACTTGAGACATTAACCTTGAGCTTGGCTTTTCTTACTTTCCTTCTTAGTATTTTAATTTTCTTTTCTTCTAAACTCTTGCGAAACAATGGTTAAATTGTATATGGATATTTTTATGATTTTGAATATAAACTAATTTCTTAGTAATTCAAACTTTGTTCAATCTTGTGTAAATATTGATTAATACTTGCTTATGTTTGGTTAATTAAAATTAACATTATAAGGTTAATTAATACTGAAAAGGTTAATTTTAATGGACACAAACTTGATTGATGCAAGATCATTTGCCTTTTACAATTTGATTTGTGATAATATAGAAATATATTATTACCTTGCATGACTTGGGAGAGTTGGGGCTTATAATTGCATTCTTGAAATTAATTTGGCATAGGAATGTGTTAATTTAACTAAGAAATTAAAATTATAATTACTTTAGGAAAAAGACTATGAACACATTTAGAATTCCTAGTTTACAAAGACCAGATTACTATAACATTTATCTGCAGCAGTTTTACCAGTCTTGCATTTTAGGGGGATATAATGATTCTAGCTCATCGTCATCATATAGTTTACTGATAATTAGGTAATTCTAAACTAAGTTTCTTTATTCTACGTTATTTTTAGTCTAAAATTACTTTAATTTCCATTAAATCTCAATTGATTCATTATTTGCTTTCGAATTATTTAGAGTTGATTTTGTCAATTTATTACTTGAACAATCCCTAAGAAGACGATAATTTACTCTATTATATTACTTGTGTGATTATGTACACTTGTGCATTACAAGAAAATTTCACACTACTCTTGCATAGCTTTGGCGATCTTCCTGTCTCCCATTGTGATGCTAATGTTGAAGCTTTATGGATCTTTCAATTTAGGAGGCACATTTTGTTGAAGCACTGCATTGGCAACTTCTAAAACTATAAATTTTTCATTCTTCTCATATCTCATCTTTTTGGTGTTGAGTTCTTTGAAGAATTTTGCATATGATGGTATATTCCTAATAACATCCAAAAGAGGTAAGTTAATATTATCCTCATTATAGAAAGCATGTTATAAATCTAAAAAAATTGCTTATCCTCTTTATTATCCCTTAAACTATTAGGATAAGAAATTGGTGGTCTATAAGGCTTGGCTGCCTTATGAAGTGATGGAATTGGAAGTGATTCTTTCTCTTCACTTTTCTCGAAAGGCTTACAAGATTGAGAATCCTTAGCTTGTCCTTCCTTGGAAACTTCTAGCTCACCTTTTTCTTCTCCTGCATCAAATGATAAGTCATTAGAACTTTTATTATCAAAACTTTTGTTAATAATCTTACCACTTCGGAGGGCAGGTAATGGCTTTTGCTTGCTTAGGTTGGCTAGACAATTTTTCCTTTTGATGTCCTTGCATGTGTTCCGCAAGTTTCCTAACTTGCATTTCCATCCTTTTCATAGAAGCTTCTAAGGAATCCAATCTTTGGTTATGTCTCTCATGGTTCTGTTTACTAACTTAAATGAAAGTTGTTCTGAAAAATTCGCAAGTGCACGAAATCGTAACAAGTAATGTAGTGATAAAATAGGATGTCGAACCCATAAGGACTATTTACCTATTAACTATCAAAATTATTCTAGTTCTAAGTTATTTGATAATTAAATGAATTGTGGAATTTGATTTTGGGAACTGAAAGTAAATTAAATTAAATTAAATTAAAAATAATAGTTGTTGGAATAAATAAAACAATAACTTACAAGGAACAAGTTTTCACCAATTAGGAAAATACTAGGGCATCCGATTCACCTAACCAATCTAATCCCGAATCCTAATCATACAATCAATCAATTATCATTCTATATGATAGCAAAGCATTTTAATTTATCTACAACCCTCTTTCGAGTAGAAGTAGAATTACCCGACATATAATAATTCGCAATGTCTATGCAAATTTAATTATATTTGAGCACATTAAGATCAAAATATTTCACATAAAACCGCACAAATCACGTTGGCACATTTTTGTCTTTCGTTCAATTTGTGGCATACATCATGCGAAGCTAAATTGCATGCATCATTTCTCAAATTAACATGCACAACAAATATTCAAGTTTTAGCTAAATAAATGAAGCATTAAACTCAACGATGTATACTGAAAGAAATGATAAAATTATGATCATATAAAAATAAAATTCGGAATTGTCATGGAGAGGCTACATTTTAGCCTTCATAATAAAAATTAGTTCATAATGAATTTAAAACAAACCATCCTGAATCTTAAATTCATTACGAAGAGAAGAGATTGAAGAGTTAAGAAAGAAAACTCTATGCAGATCGAGAATCTCGGTTGTCAACAAGCTCTAGTTTGCCCTTTGTCTTCTCTTCTATCTTCAAGCTTCAAAACTCCAATCTAATGGTGAAAAACTCTTTCCTTTTTGGTTCTGGTCGTTTTCCCTCTTCAGCCCAACTTTTCTTTATGTTTTTGGTAAGAAAAGAAGTCAATAACTACTTTTACCTGTTAAGGAAAATATGTCTTGCTAATTTTCTCAATTCCAGCTGGCGTTTTGACTTTAAAACTTCAAAATTAGCTTTTTTTCATAAGAGGCAGCATTGTAAATCTTTATGGCTTCTTTTTAGAATATTTTGAATTGGTCAAATACAACTTTTGAGTATAAAATTATACTAAAAAATACAAAGTATGTTCAACAAATACACTGCCTTTTTGTTTCCTTTCCATTTGTTGGGCTTTGATGGGCTTTTCTCTAATATTTCCTGCAAACATTACAAATAAACTCAAAGTGACAAAGTAAATAAGAAAAACTCAAATAAATAAATAAAATAAACACAAACTAACATAAACATAAGCGTGAAAGTACGGCAAAACTTGTATAAAAATTAGGCACATCAAAAGTGTTAAAGAACTCTCTTAATGTTGGTCTTCTAGGTTGATCAAGTGGCATGGCTTGGCTTGATGTTGAATTGGTCTTGAGTTTTGAGCATATGTTGGATTGTTGTTAGTCTTCCAAGAGAAATTTTGATGATTTCTCCACCTAGGGTTATATGTGTTGGCAAAAGGATCATGTATTGGCCTAGGTTGGTAAGACTCCATCAAATTAACTTGTTCTTGTTCACTATCTACATAAGAATCATAGACGAAGAACAGGCGTTAGCATTATGCCCATAAACACCACAAACTCCACATACCTCTTGATTTGGTTGGATGTTCATTGTGAGAAGTTTGACTTGCTTAGTCAATTCAGCAAGTTGCATTACCATTTTATTGTTAGAGTTCAACTCATTTACCCCAACTCTCCTTCCTCTTGCACTTTTTTATTGGGAATTAGCACCAAGCATTTTATACAATTCGTATGTCTCCTTAGTAGTCTTTTCTCTAATTGCTCCACCAGCAACATTATCAATGGTATATTGATGCTGTGTCAGTCCGTCATAGAAAAACTTGTTTTATAGCTGTAGCAGAGGACATCGGATGAAAAGCATCTTGAATCGGTCCTATGCCTCATGGAAGGGCTCTCCCTCCATTTGAGAAAAAGTTACAATCTTAGTCATTAATTTTGTGATTTTTTGGTGGGAATAGAATTTTTTCATGAATTTGTTGTAGATTGCATCCCATGTGTCAAAGATCTAGGTGGAAGAGTCATCAACCAAGCTTTAGCTTTATTATTTAGTGTGCAAGGAAAATATCTCATCCTTAGTTGATCCTCGATTAGTCCTTACAAAGGAAAAGTTTGCAATGTTGTATAAAAACCCTAACGAAAGTCAAAAGGTCTTCGTTATGAATTCCATAAAAAGATGGTAACATAGAAAAATGTATTTTCTTGATCTCATAGTTTCGTGCTACAGCCGATAATTGCATGTAAGATGTAGAATTGTTAATGATTGGCGTGCATATTCCTTCATCACCATTTTCCTTGCAACTATTCTATGGGGTTCCATGCTTGTTGTTGCTTCAACAATTTCTTCTTCTCCTTTAAGTTGTAATTGATTTTCTTCAATTAATTTTTTGAAGTTTCTCCTTATTCTTTGAACATTATCATTTTCTTGTACAAGTTCTTCCTTTAGGGATCTTCTTCCGTGCATGCACTTAAAAGAAATTGAGATACCAAGAAACAAAGAAAAACACTAAACAAAGAAAGCAAAAATGTTAAAGCAAAAAACAAAGATAAAAATAAATGGCACACTAAAAAATAAATTAAAAAAAACTTAATAACAATAAATAAATAAAGGAAAACAAAATGCTAGAACAACAACAACAATAATAATAATACAAATAAAATGAAAAAGGAGGCAGTACAACCTTCCTCTAAAAACAACAAATATAAAAGCAATTAACAAAGTAAACAATTAAATTAGGTGACAAGGCCTACCATGAACAAAATAAGGAATTAGTAACAGAAAGAAACAATTAAAGTTGTTAAATAGAAAATAAATACAATAAACAAAGGATTTAAAAAATAGAGATAGTAATATAAAAACAATTAAAGAATTTAAACGCCAATTTCTCGGCATTGGCACCAAAAATTTTATGTGCAAATTTTAATATGCTTACAAGTACACAAATCACTAATAGTTAATGATAAGTTCACTCCAAGGTCTATCTCTCAAGGAATTGTAGTGGTTTATATTCTTATTTGTTTTCCTTATGTTACTAAATTTAATAAACAATAGAGTCCCAACAATTACTTTTGATACAATTTTAAATGAAATGAATTAACTTGTAAAATTTAAAGAAGAGAAGAATAATGAAAATGATTAAATCCAATGAAATCAAATGGGAGTTGGGTAGCTATCTACTCATGCATTGAAATATTAAGTGAATTAAATGATTATTCTAAAGTTTAGATTATTGGTCTTTCCACTATGGCTAGAGAAATCCAATGATTGTGAAAATTCTCTCTTGCAATCAACTAAGTATATCTTTGATGTGACGCTTCTACTTAATTAATTGAATTAATTATAAGGAAATGATATGACCATTTAAATTAAACCAAATCAATGGATCCAATTTAAACATTCGTTCAATAGAGCTTAATTAAGATAAGATGATGTTTCTAATTACACTTTAATTTGCATTTGTTAGCTTTAATTATAAATGATAGATGATAAATCTATAATTCATAATCTAAGGTATAAATAACAATGAACAAGTAATAATCTTAAACATTCATTAAATATAATTCACAAAATAACCAACACAATCATAGTAGCTAAGCTAAACTCCCACTATGAGTTTAGCCTTCCATTATCAAGTTCAAATCAATGAAATCCAGTATAAAAATGAAAAACACATAGAAGAAAAGACAAAGAATGAAATGACACTTATCTTTATCTAAGATTTCTCTTTAGGTTTGAAATGATCGATCGTCTTCTTCAATCCTTTGGTAAAAATTATTTGATGAAGAATGACAAAAACAATACACACAAGCTTTGAAGTTTTGAGTAACAAAAATTATATAGGCAAGATAAAGGATGCTTTACATGTGTAGATACATGTATGTTGCAGTTTCATCATATCTTTGTCTACCAGCTTGTAGCTCACTTTTGACTATCTCTCACATCGAATTAGAGAAAGTAGTATGCATACACTTTGTACATAATTGAATAAGCTTTCCAGGCTTTAAGAATTGTGTCATTTGGATGTCTATAGCATGAGATATAATCAAAACCATAAAGCATGCTCAAATTGCAATATTTACAGCCACTATCTAAATGATGACCACTTTAGATAGCCTAGATGCATGAATTTGAAATTATGCATAACATACAAGTTTATCTGTCTTTCTCACGATTCATTGTTTCGCGAATCAACTCAATTGATGGAGCATTCAGAAGGTTATGGCCAAAAAATAGAATGGTGTGTACAAGTCCAGGGTGCATATGGATGAACATGCTTCATTACGTTCCTTTACACTTTTGGCGCCTACCCATCCTGAATTTGCATAGGTTAATCTAAACATGAATTATTCAAAATTGAGTCAGCTTTAACTTGCTTTAACTTTCCATTTAAAGATGTCTACCAAAGTTATGGCCATGAAACTAATTCATGCTCAAGTGAGTTGTATGCAAGTAGATACTTTATATCTTTAATTGCAACTTGCACTACTTTGACATCTATTTATAAAAATACGCCACATAAATACTTAAATACAAGTATTATACTCATGCCATCTTGTAAAATTATACATATTTGCATGTATTTGAGTTCTATACCATGAAAACATACAAATTAAAGTTATAGCAATGAAATTTCACAATTTATGCACAAGTAGGGACATTAAGTCTAATAGTGATGTAATAATATCCTGTAAAATATATGTAAATGATATATTTTTAGATACTTATCATGCGCGTGCATCATCTTTAGGGCCAAAGTTTGGCTTCAAGGCAGTAGCTAGGGCATGTGCGACGATGTGGCACACGCTATACCTTATGTTTTCCAACTTTGAGCTATTTGCATATTGGTCCATATTTCCTTGTAGTTTGGTCCTCGTCCTTAATGGCTTGCCCTTTTTCACCTCATTTTCTTGTCGCTTATTACTTTGGCAGCAATTTTCTAGCTTTTTGCATAAAAATATAAAATTTCATCAAAACAACACGAGAGCTTGACGATTTGTGACATATTTTAGTTTGAAAATAGAAGATAAGTGATTAAATTACTCACTTATCTGTAGACGATAGATATATGAATTGTGATTATAAGCTCAAATACTTTGTGTGCACTTATAAAATATTTTTCCAAATTTTCTAAGATGTACAAGATTAATTCCAAAATAATTTTGGTATTTATAGTAAAAAATTAAAATATGATCGTTACTAGTCATTTACAACCATCGAGACCAAACTTTAAAAAACTTGCATTTTATCCTAGTCAATGTTACTGACTGTTCGAATTTAAATTGAAAAATATAACCATTGGTACCATTTTATAGTTCACTGTGCATAGGTTTTTTTTGAACTGTTACATTGTGTACCAATTTGGTCTGATTTGATTAAACCAATTTGTCAACATGTTTAGCATGTTTAATTTTCATACTCAACTTTGAAAATCTTTCAAATAAGACCTTTGCAAAATGGTCCCTATTATTTCAAAATAAAATTTTCACAAAAATATAAATTTATTTTCAAGATGCAATTATTTTGTGAAAAATATATTTTTAAAAATATGATTGAAAAATATATTTAAAAATAGTTTTGAGCATATTACTGCAAATCAATAATTAATTCAAAGACTCTTTTAAAATCTGCTCTTAGGACTTCTAATTTTGCTCTTCATAAATATCTTGATTGCGGATATCCTTTTGATCTTCAACTTGAAAATTCTATTCCAAATCTTTATCCTAAAAATGTCATAAATAATATTACAAGAAGAATTTAGTTATTAAAAAATATCAATATTTGTTATCATCAAAATAATGGGTTATGAGCCTTAAGGTTAATCGTAATATGGGATAAAATATGATGTTGAATCCACAAAGACTATTTATCTATTAACTATTGAAATTATTCTAGTTCTAAGTTACTTGATAGTTAAATATATTGTGGAATTTGATTTGGAAAATGAAAGTAATTTAAATTAAATTGACTATGGTATAGCTGTTGAAATAAATAAAACAATATCTTACAAAGAACAAGTTTTCACAATTAAGAGAACACTAAGGCATCCGATTCACCTAACCAATCTAATATCAAATTCTAACCATACAATTAGTCAATTATCATTCTATATGATGGTGAAATATCCCAATTTATCTATGTTATGGGGTAAAAATAGGCTAGACACGTGGCGGTACGTGATGTGCAAATTTTAAATGCTCACAAGTGCACGAATCACTAATAGCTAGCGACAAATTCACCTCGAGGTCGATCTCTCAAGGAATTGCAATGGTTTAAATCCTTAATAGTTTCCTCTTAATTACTAAATTAAAGAATTAATCAAATGAGACTTGATGTAAATTCAATTTAAAACTAAATAAATTAGAATAACATAAAGAAATTGAAATTAAGAAGAAAAAATAAAAATTAAATGGGAGTTGGCTAGCTCTCTACTAATGTATTGAAATATTAGGAGAATTACTTTAATATTCCAATGTTTAAATTATTGGTCTTTTCACTATGTCTAGAAAATTCCAATGATCATGGCAATTCTCACTTCCAATCAATTAAATATATCCTTGATGTGAGGCCTCTACTTAATTAATTAGCATATTCACAAGGAAATCACATGACCATTTAAATCAAACCAAATCAATGGATTTAATCTAAACACTTGTTCAAGGGAGGTTAATTAAGGTAAGATGGCGTATCTAGCACCTTAATTTTTATTTGTTAACTTTAATAACAAATTATAGGTGGCCAATCCATAATTCATAAGCAAAGGTATGAAGATTAATGAACAAGAAATAATCTTAAACATCAATTAAAAATTATTCACAAAATATCCAATGCAATTGTAGTTACTAAACCAAACTCCCACATATGTTTATCCTTTCATAATGTAGCTCAAATCAATGAAACCAAATATGAAATTCCAAACATATTGTAAAACAAGAAAATCTTACCTTCATGAAAGATTTACCACAAGGTTTTGAATTAATTGATCATCTTGTTCAAATCCTTGGTGAAGATTGCTTGGTATGAAGGATGGAGCTAACACATATGGTACATTAATTTAAAAGAAGTACAAAGAAAAGAAAGGACTATTCATTAAGATTAGAGAAACAAAGAGAGGACTCCCCCCCAAAGGGGAGTAAAACAAAGAGAACCCCCAAGAGGGTGCCCAAAAAGATCCCCCCTAAGATGAACAAAATCATAGTTTATATAGGCTAGATCAAGGAGGCTTTACATGTGTGAGCACATGGAAGCTACAGAATTCATCATATCTCTATCTTCCAGATTGGAGCTCACATTTGATTGTCTTCCACGCCGAAATAGAGAAAGTAGTCTTTATGTACATTGTTTATAATTGAATAAGCGTTCTCATGATTCATGAATCGTGTCCTTTTCATGTCGGTAACATGAGATATGATCAAACGATTAAAGCATGCTCAAATTGCCATTTTGACAGCCATTGCCTGAATAATGACCATCGTAGACAGTCTAGATGCACGATCCGGAAAATATGAATAACATAAAAATTTTAGCTGTCTTTCTCATGGTTCCACCACTTCAAGAATAAACTCTATTGATGCTCTATTAAGAAAGTTATGGCCAAAAGACAGAAAGATGTTCGTTGGTCTAGGTTGCACATGAGCAACCCATACTTCATTATAATTATTCACACTTTCTGCGTAGATCCATTTTGAATTAGCAAATAGTTTATGAAGATGATCTATGCAAAGCTGAGGCATCTTTCACCTCCAACAAGAAGCATTGAATTTGGAGATGTATATACAAAGTTATGGCCATGATAGTGATTCATGCTCAAGTGAGTTGTATGCAAGTGGATACTTTATATCTTTAATTGCAACTTGCACTCCTTTAACACCTATACACAAAAAATACCCCAATATACACTTAAATACAAGTATTATACTCATGCCATCTTGTACAATTATACATATTTGCATGTATTTAATTTCTTGACCATGAAAACATGCAAATTAAAGGTATGGCAGTGAAATTTCACATTTTATGCACAAATAGGGACATTAAATTCAAAAGTGATGCAATAATGTCTTACAAAATATATGTAAATAATGTACTTTTAGACACTTATCAGTACGTAAGCCCACGACGCTCTAGTTGGCACCTATAGGACGATCCATTCATGCTAAAACCTACCTCACCTTGGATCCCAGTTGAGACTGGATCCGACCTAAGGTGTTGTAAATGGTGTTCATATGAAGGGTGCCACGTGGCCTATAACCAATAGTTCACATAAATAGGGCAAAAAGAGTAGACCCCACTCTGGAACAGCCCCAAAAGCAAAGGGATTTGGTCCCCTCAAAAGTGTGAAAAGGGTGTCCTATGTTCCTAGGTCACTTGGGGGGACCACCTGAAATTGTCCAAAATAGAAACCTGGCCAAGGAGACAGTGTAGCTCCTTGGTAGCTGAAAAAAGGGCTCCACCTAACGTGGTCCGCCTTTGAGGGACCACAAGCAGAGGCGAATGAGCACTCGCCACCTGTACGCAAGGGATAACATAATCCCCTACTCGAATTAAATCATGCCATGTGGCACGTAATCTTGGATAAGGTCTTAAGGACCAATCCCTGCTCACTAAGGGACCAATCCCTACTCACCAAGTGTTCCTAGTCTTAACTCCAAGCTAAGGTTTCAAACGTGGGAAGAGAAAGAAGAGGAGGAATTAGGGCAACATTGTTTAGCCAATCATGTGTTCACAAAGGTATAATATAAAAAGACACTTATATCAAGGTACAAGGTCTTCTTCAAGTTTTAACTCATTTTCTACTATTCTCTCACTACAAGCACAAGTCACTTCACATTTTTTCTTTAAGAAACAAAGAGACAACCTTAAAAAATCCATTGAAGGTTGTCCCTTGAAGCCGACTTACTGTTCTAGCTTCCAAAAAGACCACACTTGATATCTTGGGTGACTTCATTGCCCCCCTTGCTAGCTCAGTGAAGAACGCGACCTTACTTAAGAGATTCAAAATGCCTCAACTTGATCCCTACCATGGACAGTCCGATCCTGTGGCACATGTGGAAATCTTCCATAATTTGATGTTGGTGCAAGGGGTGCCCGACGAGATAATGTGTAAGGTGTTTCCAACCACCTTGAGTAGGCCGGCCAGAACATGGTACAAGAAGCTTTCGTCAGGAAGCATAAGGGACTTCACCACCTTCGCCAGCAAGTTTGTCCTCCATTTTCAAGGAGCCAAGCCACCCACTAAAGACCCCTAATCTCTCCAATACATTAAGCAAAGGGGGTAAGAACCCTTGCATGAATATGTGAAGCGTTACCATGATGAGGTAATGCAAATGGGAGTTTATGAGGTGCCGAAAACCTTGAGAAACTTTGGTACAATCTCCACACCGGGCCTTTGTGGGTGTCATTTGAAGAGAGACCTCCCACCTCGTATTGGGAGGCATATGATTGCACCATAAAGTAAATCGCCATTGAGGAAAAATGCAACATAAAAGGGAAAGAGAGAAGGCTGAGGATTTCAGTGACAAAGGGAAAGATAAGAAGAAGTAAGATGTCAGACCGCCCAGGCCTGTCCCTCCTCAACAAGGGTCAGTCTCGCATCAGCAAGACAGCCAGAGGGCACCACTGCCCTACAGACGCCCGCCTCAGTCTAGACCATAAACACCGAGGCCCCAACCTCCGCCACAGGCAAGAGATGTGTCTCACCAGCCAAGAAGGGAATCCGCCACTGCACATGCCTACCACCCCTTAATCACAACAAGGGAACAAGTGTTCTATGCCATAAGAGATAAGGACCTCTTGACGAGACCACCTAAGTTGATTACCCCTCTTGCTAAAAGGAACTTGAAGAGGTATTGTGATTTTCATAAGGAGTATGGACACAGCACAGCTGATTACTTCAATCTAAGGGAGCAAATCCAGAATTTAATCAACAATGGATACTTGAAAGAGTTTTTGCTCGAAGTAAGGGGGAAGGCTCAGGGGGTTAGGCAGGCGGGAGAAAGTTCAGGAGGGGAGAAAAGTCAGCTAGGATCCCAGGTGACCAAGGACAAAGATTTCATCAGCACAATCTCGGGGAGACCCACCCTAGCAGGAGATTCCCGTAGGGCAAGGAAGGCTCATGCTAGAGAGCTCTCTTTGGTTCGACACCATCAAGAAGTAGAACTTCACCGAAAGATCGCCTAAGCTACCAAGGGTAGCCACCACCCCTATCATGTTCACAAACGAAGACACGAGGGATGTAGTGTACCCTCATGACGACGCCATGGTCGTCACAATGAAGATTGCCAGTAAGGACGTGGCCCGAATCCTCATCGACATACAGAGTTCGATTGACATACTATTCAAGGAAGCCTCAATAAGCTGAGACTAAACTCAGCAAGGATGCAGTAAGTCACTACCCCCCCTTAGCGGGTTTACAGGGGACTAGTTGATGTCGTCTGGTAGCATCACCTTACTAGTTACCATTGGGGAAGACCCTCATCAGCTCATCACTATGGTTGATTTTGTGGTTGTCGAACACCCAAGCTCTTACAATGTCATCCTGAGAAAACCATTCCTCATGGAAACCAGGGGAGTGGTGTCCACGTACCATGTGAAGTTGAAATTCCCAGTTGACAACCAAGTCGGGGTTGTCAAGAGGGACCAACTCGCTGCAAGGAGGTGTTACGCCTCCTTAGTTAGGAGGTGCAATCAGGTCTCCGTCCTTGACCCACGAGTCTCTGAAGTCGAACAGCGAGGTGAGCCTGTGGAGGAATTGGAGGCAGTCCCGATATGTGAAAGCGACTCAAGCAGGATAGTTAAAGTAGGGACCCAACTCACCTCGGATGTCAGGATGTCCCTGGTAGAATTTTTAATTGAGTACTCAGATGTATTTGCTTGGAGTCATAATGAAATGTCGGGGATCAACCCTAGCATAATCTCCCATCGACTTAATGTGGATCCCATTCACCGATCGGTACGCCAAAAGTGATGAACTTTCAATCAAGAACGCTACGACGCAATTGAGGAGGAAGTCGACAAGTTACTACGCACAGGGTTTATTCATGAATCGAAGTATCAGGATTGGGTCTCGAATGTGGTGTTGGTAAGGAAACCAGACAGAAAGTGACGTATGTGTGTCGACTTTACCGACTTGAACAAGGCGTGGCCCAAGGACAGTTTTCCATTGCCTAAGATAGATCAGCTAGTCGATGCCACAGCTGGCCATGAGTTGCTCAATTTTATGGATGCCTTTTCTGGTTACAACCAGATGAGGAAGGAACCTCTTTCATTACAAACAAATGTCTGTATTGTTATATGGTAATACCATTCGGCTTAAAGAATACGGGGGCCACATATCAACACTTGGTGAACAAGCTATTTAAGAAATAGATAGGCAGGACCATGGAGATTTATGTCGATGACATGATCACCAAGTCAATGAAGATAGCTGACCATGTGTCCAGCCTCAGGGGGACATTCGACTTACTGAGGAAGTTTGGTATGAAACTTAACCCTGAAAAATGCGCATTCAGGGTAGCAGCTGAAAAGTTTCTAAGTTACATGGTCCACCAAAGGGGAATAGAAACCAATTCAGAAACGATCAAGGCCATCGTGGAAATGAGATCACCTCGAACGACCAAAGAAATACAAAGCCTAGTTGAGAGGGTAGCCGCACTGAGCAGGTTCGTGTCCAAGTGCACGGATTGCTGTCACCCTTTCTTCCAAGCTATGAAGAGAGCTAAAGGGCAGCAATGGGACGAAGACTATGAGGCCGCCTTTTAGAATCTGAAGAACTATCTAGCTAGCCCGCCAATTTTAGCCAAGCCTCATGCAGGGGATAACTTGTTGATGTATTTGGCGGTGTCCGCGATTGTAGTGAGCTCAATCTTGATCTGAGAAGAAGAAGGAGGGTTGCAGAAGCCCGTGTACTATACCAGTAAGGCCTTGACCGAGGTGGAAAAGAGATATCCCAAACAAGAGCAGCTTGCATTGGCCTTGGTCATGTCGTCCTAGAAAGCTAAGGCCGTATTTCCAAGCTCACTCGGTCAGTGTGGTCACCAGCTTCCCACTCAGGCAAATCCTACATAGGCCAGAAAGTTCAGGACGACTCAGGAAGTGGTGTATGGAACTCAAGGAGTTCGAGATTCACTATCGTTCGCGAAACGCAATCAAAGGACAAGCCATAGTTGACTTTGTGGCTGAGTTTACTCCTGACCTGGGGAATTTAGGAATGGGCATGAACCAATGTGAAGAAGAGGAAGCTGAAACTAGCTAGCCATGGATCCTCCATAAAGACGGATCATCTAGCTCACAAGAGAGTGGAGCCGGGGTAGTGATCACTAGCCGAGATAGGGTTGAGATAAGTTATGCGTTAAGGTTTGAGTTTAAAGCTTCTAATTACAAGGTTGAGTATGAAGTGTTAATCGCCGGGCTCAAGATGGCGAAGAGCCTAAGAGTAGAATGGTTAGAAGTAAACAGTGACTCCCAGCTCGTCGTGCACCAAGTCAAAGACGACTACCAGGCCAAAGAGGGTAACATGATAGCCTACTTGAGGAAGGCCAAGGATTTTGTGGGACAATTCAAACAGGTCAAGTTGTAACAGATCCTAAGGGAGAAGAACTTCAAGGCCGACATGCTATCAAGGTTGGCATCCCTGTCAGAAACGTCCTTACCTAGTACAGTGTTGGTGGAGGTTCTACCTAGGTCGTCTATAGAAGAACATGCCGAGGTAGTTCATTGTATTTCAAGCCTCTCATGCTAGATAAACCCTATTAAGGAGTATTTAGAAGAGGGACGCCTTCCAAGAAGCAGCAAGAAAGCTCAAGTATCATGCGGCTTGGTATTGTATTATCGAGGGTGTGTTGTACAGGCGAAGTTTTACTATACTTGAGGTGTCTGCACCCAGATGAGGCCTATTATGTTCTGAGGGAGATCCATGAGGGAGCCTGTGGAAATCACTCAGGGGGAAGGTCATTGGCATACAAAGCTCTACACCAAGGATATTACTGGCCAACTATGCAAACGACTCCCGGGTCATCTCGTAAAATCTGCCCCACTTGTCAAAAGCACGCCAACATGATCCGAGTTCCACTAGAAAACTTGACAACGCTGAGTTCGCCTTGGCCCTTCGCTTAGTGGGGTATTGACATGATCGGGCCTTTCTTAATTGGCCGAGGTCAGGCCAAGTTCGCCATAGTGGTAGTAGACTACTTCACGAAGTGGGCAGAGGTGGAGCCGCTGGCCAAGATCATGGAGAAGAGAACCACCGACTTCATCTAGAAATCCATTATCTGTCGCTTTGGAGTCCCGCAAGTAATAATCACTGACAATGGGCGGCAGTTCGACAATGAGAAATTCAGAAACGTTTGTGAGACATGGAAGATAGAGAATCGATATACCACGCCTGCTCATCTGTAGTCAAATGGACAAGTTGAAGCGGTCAATAAAGTCATCAAGGACTTGTTGAAGAAGAAGCTAGGAAGCAAGAAGGGAGCATGGGTTGATGAACTTCCTGAGGTGTTGTGGGCATACCGCACCACCTTCAAAACAGCCACTGGTGAAACCCCTTATGCATTGTCTTTTGGCATTGAGGTAGTAATGCCGGCTGAGGTAGGAATGCCAACTTTTAGAACCCTTCACTTTGACGAGGTCAACAACGTGCCCCAACTTGATGCCGCCCTTAATTTGTTGGAGGAGAAGAAGGACCAAGCCCAGGTTAGGGTGGCAGTATACCAAAGAAGGGTTGCTAAACATCACAATGCTAAGATCAGACCTCGAGGTTTCAAAGAGGGGGACCTGGTATTGAGGAAGGTGATTTTCGGACTCAAAGAGGGAGGCTCCACCAAGTTTACTGAAACCTAGGAAGGGCCTTTCCACGTCATCAAGGTTGTCAAGCTTGGAGTCTACAAACTCGCTCACCCCGATGGCTGCCAGATGAGACGACCAAGGAATGCCGACTAGCTGAAGAAGTACTACCCGTGATCCCACCTGACCTAGTAATCTAGCAGGTGTTTATTTCCATCTCTATTTTGTTATTTCTCCAAAGTCCCTAGCAACTAGATTACTTTTACATGTACACCAAAAAATGACATGGTGTGTTATCCCACTGCTCTCCCCCAAGTGAGCATTTTGAAGGGAAACATCACCTGGGTGGAAAAGGTTGTTGTTCTATTGATTAGGATGTTGTATTCCTATTTAATGGCATAATGATATACGCCTTAGCAAATGGTTTGTCATCCGCCATTTTATTTCGCCATGGTTGATATGAGACATGTTCTTTATCAAATTTTGTTTCGCCACAGACCGTTAAAGTCAATTTGTACATCGACCTTGGTCAGGGAGGATATCTACTCACGTCGGATAACCCACCTCAGGAAGGCTCTACCCTGCTAGAATGTTACGTGCATAAAATCAGCATGCATGGGCAAATAAATAGCAAGCTCACCATGATTCGTGCAGCAAACAAAAGATATAGAATATATCAAGCCCAAAACAAGGTCACTGTCACTTAATAAAACAATATCTCCCAAGATAACAATATGCCAAACAAAACCATATTGGAAGTTTAAGTTCACAACACAGCAAAACAACATATGAGTTTACAAAAAAAAAAAAAAAAAGAGAGAGAGAGAAATGTGGAAGAAAGCTCGATCCAACAAAAGGGTAGCATAAGTAAGGGCTGAGGGTTAGATCAGGCATCATCGCCCTTCCCCGCTTGAGATCCTTCATCATCTTGATCTTTGGAGTCATCTTCCTCTTAGTCTGAGTGAGGCGGGGAAACCTCCTGATTCAATGGGTGTCTTGAGGTAAGTTGTCGGGAACTTCCCGCAGCATCAACTGGGTTCTGATCCTCGCCAAACTTGGCCACTAATGCTTCTCGGTCAAACCCGAAGTCCACGTAATGCAAATCCAAATCGGGATATTCCTTGGTGACTTGGTATTGCGCATAATGGTACCTGTGAAGAAGATTAGAACCTGCCTCAGTTTCCAATTTGTCCACGCTGGCTTGGAGCTCATTGGCTCTATCCACCTGAGCCTGGAGCTGAGTCTTCACTTATCCCACCTCACCTCGAACCTCTCATAGCTCGTCTTTTAGCTTCAAAATTTTATCGTTTTTATCATTGACCTTCTGGGAAAGCCGGGACAGTTGAGCTTCAAGCTTGGCAATATAACCAGCTGAAGTTGATCCCTCCTTAAGCTTGTCACCAAACTGAGACATAAGGAAGGATGCCTGGTAACAAAAAAAAAAAAAAAAAGAAGGATGGTTAGAGCTTATAGTCTAAATCCCAAAACAGAGTTGAGAACCAAGAATCACTTATTTGAAGAAAAAGATGAGATGCCATGTCAATGGCCTAGTTAGGATTCAAGCCTGCCACTTTGCTCCCCTTCTCTGAGTCCGAAAACTCAAGAACTTGCTTCAGTGTCGAGAGAGCTCGACAACGCTCCAAGGTCCACGGCCAGCTGGGGTGTGCAGCCTGGCCCTTCCACTTTCTTGGCACACTTAGGTCTTGGAGGTAGCAACGCTTTTGCCAGACCCATCAGACCCCATCGCCGCTCGCTGACTTGGTATCCCTGCTGCCTTGGCCATCTTTTCTCTCACTAAGTGAAGAAAGGCCAGGTCAGTCTTGCTTCCTTCAACCATCCTCCTAGTGACCGAGCTAGGAGTCGGAACCTCACCCCCTAGAGCCCCTACATGGCAAAAGAAGAGGAGTATAATCGAATTGAGTAAACCCACAACCAAGGGGAGAAAAAGAAGCCTAAGTCAGCACGGATACTACCTGAGGAAGGTGGTGGAATCAATCCCACCTTAGCAAGGCGCTCTTCAGTGACAATGTCAGTCTTAGATGGGTTAGCCGCCACATATTCTCTCACACTCTTTATATCGGTGTCCCGAGAAAGATCACGAGTCCATTCCCTGCACAATGACAAGGTCAGCAAGGCAAATGCAAAGTTCAGTAAACCGAAAGGAATAATCGACTTTCAGAGAAACATACCTGCCCACTTTAATTGGTTAGGAACAATATACGTTTCCCCATCCTCGACCATTGTTTGGCCCCAGTCACTAGAGACAATGAACAAAAAATCATCTCAGGCCTTGTCTGCAATATTCGGATTCACTTAGGGGACTAGGTGAGGTTGGCCAGTGTACGTCCTCAGGTAGTAGAGCCCAAGCTTTTTCAGGGCCGTGGTCAAGGCAAAGATGGCGTGAACATCCTCAATAGTAGGCTCAACGCCCAGCACTTCTTTCCATAGGATATAAAGCGCAGCAAGGTTCTGCCAAGCCATGGAACTAAGCTGAGCAGGGCCCACCCTTAGCCCACTCAATATTTGCTCAAAAAACGGTTGAATGGGAAGCCGAAAACCATATTCGAAGGATTGACGGTGGATGACTACCTCGTTAGAACCAGGCCGGCTTGGTCTGAATCCTTGTCGGGGAAGTGACAACTTAACAGAGGAGGGAATGTCATAAGCCTTCCTCAACTGGGCAAGCATTTTCGCGGTCATAGAGGTTCCCTCATCATCTAGAAAGAAACTCTAATCAACACCTTCTTTGGAGCTTTCCCCAGTCATGTTGGAACGGCTACGACCGGCACGGACCTTATAGCGCTTGGTTCAACTCGAAGAGATCGAGAAAGAGGCTACGTTTCTAGGAGCGGCAACCTCATTGTCCGCAGGGGAATGCTAAGATTCGCCGGCATCCGACATGTCTACGGCACACACAAAGAAAAAGGGGAAGGTAAAAAATGAATCCCATGAGTACCATGTAAGGAACTCCATGCCAAACAAAGCCAAATGGGAGTAATGGAGTTGAGAACGCGAAAAGAACACTTACCTTCTGAGGTTTTCGGCGATGAAATCTAATGAGGAACAAGAGGGGTGCTGAGATTGTGACACCGCGAGCGACGCAGCAAGGGAACAACAGAAGGGCAAGACACGCTCTTTCCCGGCCATCAGAATAAGAAAACGTTGACGGAGAAAAGTTGATTTTTTTCGCAGGCGAGGAGACAAAGAGAGGACGGTGGCTAGGGATTGCAAATAAACAAATGTGGTCCCGAAAAAAAGACAAAAAGGGGCTTTTTGTTTTCTCAAATTTGTGGAGCCCACATATAAAGAGAATGAAAAGGTACGACCCTTCAAAAATGGATAAGAGCCACCTTTTGGCTATGGTGGGCCCTATGAAAGTTATACTACTCCATTAAAGACCCGTGTTATTATGTGTGCCTCCTCTACACCACTTTGAAAGATCTTGGAAACAAAAGGAAAAAAGATGGGGTTTCTCCGAAAAATTTCACAAGTTGCAAATAGGGAGTTGCGTCCCCTCATTATTCTCCATCAAGTCTTAGAGTCCCAAGGACTGGATATGCTAAAAAATTCAAACTGCGGCGGTCCACAATTTGACAAGGTCCCACGCGTACGCCCACAGATATCTCGATCAAAGTATACTAATCTGAGCTAAGGAAGGATAGACTCTCAGGTCAGGAGGGAACTTCCGCCCATGTCAACCCTAGCTCAGCACGGCTCAGTCTCCAAATAGAGAGGGATAATCATGTACACAAGGGATAACGTAATCCCCTACTCGAATTAAATCATGCCATATAACACGTAATCTTGGATAAAGTCTTAAGGACCAATCCCTACTCACCAAGTGTTCCTAATCTTGACTCCAAGCTAAGGTTTCCAGTGGGAAGAGAAAGAAGAGGAGGAATTAGGGCAACATTGTTTAGCCAATCATGTGTTCACAAAAGTATAATATAAAAAGACACTTATATCAAGGTAAGAGGTCTTCTTCAAGTTTTAACTCATTTTCTACTATTCTCTCACTACAAGCACAAGTCACTTCACATTTTCTCTCTAAGAAACAAAGAGACAACCTGAAAAAATCCATTGAAGGTTGTCCCTTGAAGCAGGCTTACTGTTCGAGCCTCCAAAAAGACCACACTTATCCATGTGTTTTGTGTGCTACTTGGTCAACTAACTCCTAGCTACAAATATCCTCCACCTATTAGCTATTTCAAGCTACTAAAATCGAGCCATAACATCACCCCCTCAAGGTACTGACTTGAGCGTCGGAGTAGGCTCGCCGGAAAACCTCTGGTGCCCCCTTTTGACCGTGTTCTCTGCTGCAGGCATCATCACTAAGGTCAAGTCTGAGGTTAGCCAGGACGAAGAGGTTAGCAGGGGCGGCAAGATCAGTAAGGTTTCAAGCAATTTGGCCCAGGGTCAGCGAGGCGTCAAAGGTCAGCTTGGGAGCCTCCGAAGTTAGGACGTGACCAAGTCGGGTGCGGAATACTGAGCTCAGACTGTTGACTGAGCATCCAACCTTAGCTCAGATACTAGACCAACAAGACATCCTACCTCACCTAGGTTGATATTTTTACGCATCAACAATTTACAACCCTCTCTCTTAAATTAACATGCACAATAAATCATTCAATTATTGGCCAGATAATTGAAAGCATTAAACTAAATGGCGTATACTCAAAAGAAATGATAAAATCATGATCATATGAGAATAAAATTTGTAATTGTCTTGGAGAGGCCACATCATAGCCTTAGTAATGAAAACTAGTTCATAATGAAATTAAAAGAAAGCATCATGAATTTGGAATTCATAACAAAGAGAAGAGATTGAAGAGTTAATATAGAAAACTCTATCTAGATATAGAATATTGATCGTCCGGCCTGCCCTTTGTCTTCTCTTCTATCTTCTAGCTTCAATAATCCTCTCTAATGGTGAAAAACTCCCTCTCCTCTGGTTCTAGTTGTGCTCCCCTCTTCAGTCCAACTCTCCTTTATATTTTTTTGGTCAGAAATAAAGTCAAAAATTACTTCCACCTGTCAAGGAAAAATTGTCTACTAATTGTCTCAATTTTAGCTAGATGTTTTACTCTAAAACTTCAATTAGCTGTCTTCTATGAGAGGTGGGATTATCAATCATTATGTCTTCTTTTTAGAATATTTTGAAATAGTCAAAAACAAATTTTGAATACAAAATTACACCAAAAAGTACAAAGTATGTTAAGAAATATGGGCCTTTTTGTTTCCTTTCCATTTCTTGGGCTTGGATGGACTTTTCTTCAATATTTCCTATATTACAAATAAACTCAAAGTAACAAACTAAATAAGAAAACTTAAATAAATAAATAAAATAAATACAAACTAGCATAAAATTGGACATGAAAGTATAGCAAAACTTATATAAAAATTAAGTACATCAAATCCCTTATAATAGCTCGATTGATGTCAAATACTTGTCGAGACATCTCCTCATCACTAATTGACTAGGATCCTTCAAGATGAGACAACTATTGTATCTCTACCAACCTTTCTTGTTTCAATACTTACAAAAATGCCTTTTTGTGACATAGCCCTTGTAATAAAATTATAATTTTCGTCATTGTTTAATAACACATATTTATCATATATTTAAAAAGTTGAAATTCTATAAGCAAATGGATACATAGTTGTCACTTACATGATTATTGAAATAAAGGGTATCAGGCCTCATGTCTTGGAGGCTCATATTATTCTGGGTTTCTCACTTTGTTAGACCCTTATTTCAAACATTGGGCCATGCATGTCAGACCTAAGGAAAAAAGAGAGATTTTTTAACCATTGGGCCTCACGTAATCAAGAGAAATAAAAGTTCTAAGTTACCGACTTCTCAATCAAAATTTCACTAAAATTAAAATTTCGAGAGACCTAATTTAAAGGGGAAAAGGAAAGGTATATAAGCAAATGGAAATTATAGTAATTTATTATCCAGAAAGGAAATAAAATATATAAATTTATTATAGTAATTATAGTATAATGTTTTATATTTTATTTAATTTCTAATAATTATTTTATTCTAATTATAACAACCACTAAGCAACACCACTGCGATGGAGAGTGGCGGTACACCACTACCACTGTCAAGTAGATCGTTGATTGACTAACTTGATAGTGATAGAGGTTCACCACAACTATTTATCACTGTGATAATGCTGCATAGTTGCCATCATCATTTTGGCAACTTTTGACCTTCTTGATGATTATGATGTTGAATGTGAAGTTTTTATTATGAAATTTGTGCATTAGAAGCCTTACCAATTAATGAAGTTGGGTATGACACTTTTATTGGAAGTGATTTGACAAATGAAGGAGTGAAATTTAAGAATGATACCGAGTTCTATTACAATGGGCTGGTACTCAAGGAATTGCCACAACACCTTAGATATACTTTTTTGGGAGAGAATACTTGACAAGAACCCACTAGACGACCTGTCCTAGGAACTCTTGAATCAAATGTTATGTTCACCTAAGAAACTAGAAAACAAGTTGTAGATGATCAGATTAGAATCTAAGGAAACTAAGTCCTTAAAATTCTAATTTTGAAGACGCCACAAAGGTTGATCACTCCCTTGATAAGTCAAGACATTGTATTCTTCCAAGAACACAAGAAAGTAAAGCTAAGCTTACTGAAAATATCTCAATATTATTAATGATATGATCAAATTCGTTTTACATACTTGTAGCCTTTATATAGGCATGTAAACATCATAATCCTAAATAAAAGAAATGTCCAAAATTATAAGTTGGAAAATAAAACTATAATCCTAATCCTATAAGGGAACTTAAATAACAATCCTAATCTAATAACTTCTTTAATCATGGAAGTGTATGACAAAAAGGCTATTCTAGAAAGTTCTAAGACTGTTCATGAAGTTTTCAAAGCTTCACCAAAGATAATCACTTATCTTTATGTGCAAAAAGTAGAATAAAATAGCCCTGCCCCGCTAAATTTTAAAGTCTGCATGGATAATTTGGGCTTTTGAAGATTTCTTTGTCCTATATGGAAGAAGTTTTCTTATTTCTTTAGGATTGTTATTTTTTTAGGTTTGCTTATTAGATTAGGATTGTTATTAAAGTTTCCTTATTAGATTAGAATTGTTATTTAGATTCCCTTATAAGATTAGGATTATAGTTTTATTTTCCAACTTAAGTTAGGATTTCTATTCCTAATTAATTTTGGACACTTCTTTTATTTAGGATTATAATGTTTACATGCCTATATAAATACTACAAGTATGTAAAACGAATTTCATCATATCATTAAAAATATTGAAATATTTTCAGCAAGCTTAGCTTTGCTTTCTTGTGTTCTTGGTAGAATAAAATATCTTGACTTATCAAGGGAGTGATCAACCTTCATGGCATCTTCAAAATTGGAATTTTAAGGACTTAATTTTCTTAGGTTCTAATCTGATCATCTACAACTTATTTTCTAGTTTCTTAGGTGTGCATAACAATTGATTCAAGAGTTCCTAGGGCAGGTCGTCTAGTGGGTTCTTATCACCAAATATATGATAATAATATATAATGTCTTGATCCTTCACAATGCCTTTCACATCTTTAAATATGTCCATAGGGGTTCGAGAAATTTTTCAAAATTCATAATCTTGAAAAGTCAGTGTAAATAGTGAACTATTACAAAGCTATCACGAAACTTTGAAATTTTTCGACCACCCCAAAAGATTTCATAATAACATTAATAACACGCCAATTGATTAAAATATAGTTTAGACAAGATATATTAAGACCCTAGATTAACAAAACTAGCCAACCATCACAATTAACAACATAATAATCAACATGTATTCCATAATCATAAAGTTCAACAATTAAAGTTCAAATGAAACACAAAATGAGAGTTAAAGAGTTTAAGAAAACTAGACTAGATATCCAAGCTTCAATGATCCTCCTTCAAGTCCTCTTTCAAGGGCTCCAACTTGAATAAACTATTTCTCTCTCTAGGATCTTCTCTCTATTCTTCCTCTTTCTCACTCAAGAACCCAAATTTTCCATTTTTGGATTATTCCTTTTGGTGGCTATCATCCCAAAATTATATAAACCTAAATGATACCCAAATCAAGCCATTAGATGTTGATCTCACGACCAAAAGTCATCCAAGCCCGTCTAGGAGGCGCTGGGGTGCCCAAAATCCAGGCGGGGTTGCCATGGGACAAAATGGGTGGCGTGGCCACGTACCTCCGTGGCGCTGCCCTGCCAACCTCACAGCCAAAGTCAGATTGGAGCGTGGGTATGGCGCTGCCACGCTATGGCCTCCAGCTTTGATTTCTTTGCAATTTGGTGCCTTCAGCTTTGTGTTTTAGTCCTTGTTTCCTTTGCAACTTTTCCGACGTTGCTTTCTCAAGCCAATTTCATCATGAATGCTTGTTTGCTATCTTTTTTATACAAAGCACTAAAATTCATCAAATATTAATTAAACTTGAGGATTTACAAAACAATTCAAGTCTCGAAGTAATCGATAAGTGCGTATTCTACACACTTATCAAATGTCCCTAAACTTGAATGTTTGCTTGTCCTCAAGCAAAACAAAATAAAAACAAACAAACAAACACCAATAATTAAAAGAACTTAATTAAAGATAACTATAAGAAACAAACTACATTCGTGAGCATGTTCTCAGTCAAATCAAGATCTAGCCTCATAGATCAAGCAATTACTTAAATTAAGGAAACTTTCAAAATGTTGGCAATTCATCTAAATCTTCAATTTAAATACCAAATGTCACTCTACTTAAAGATTTCTTGTGCAAGTGTGTGAGTTGCCACTTATACTTAATAGTTTTTCAACTCGAATAAGCTTATATAAACAAATAAGCTTGTTCAGACTTCTTAAAGAATTCCATAGGCTTTGAATTTCATCTCACTCTCCACTAATTTACTAGGGCACAACATCAAGGATCCTTAGGGCTTGATTGGGCTTGAAATGATAGGTTAGAGTAGGCAAAGAATATTTAAGTGAGGTTTAAACACCCTAAACTCATACATAAACCATTTTAGAATTTTTCCTTCAATCCTTTTCATTCTTTTCCATAATCATCAATTCTTCACAACTTTCTTTGCTTCGTTTTCTTTCTTTTCATTTCATTTTTTTTACAAATTAAGCCTCATCCTACCTTTTTATGCGAACTCTCCATTGATAAGAACTCACTAGACGACTTGTCCTAGGAACTCTTGAATCAGTTGTTATGCGCACCCAAGATACTAGAAAACAAATTGTAGATGATCAGATTAGAATCTAAGGAAACTAAGTCCTTAAAATTTTAATCTTGAAGACGCCACAAAGGTTGATCACTTCTTTGATAACTCAAGACATTATATTCTACCAAGAATACAAGAAAGCAAAGCTAAGCTTGCTGAAAATATCTCAATATTATTAATGATATGATCAAATTTGTTTTACATACTTGTAGCCTTTATATAGGCATGTAAACATCATAATCCTAAATAAAAGAAATGTCCAAAATTAAGTAGGAATAGAAATCTAACTTAAGTTGAAAAATAAAACTATAATCCTAATCCTATAAGGGAACCTAAATAACAATCGTAATCTAATAAGGAAACTTTAATAAAAATCCTAATCTAATAAAGAAACCTAAAAAATAACAATCCTAATCTAGTAAGGAAACTTATTCCCTATAGGACAAAGAAATCTTCATAAGCCCAAATTATCCATGTGGCTTTAGGATTTAGTAGTACAGGGCTATTTTATTTTTCTTCTTGCATACAAAGATAATTGATTATCTTTGGTGAAGCTTTAGAGACTTCACGAATAGTCTTAGAACTTTCTAGAATAGCCTCTTTGTCATACAATTTCATGATTAAGCCTTTTAAAACCTCTTTCATCCTCTTTGTCCTTGCCCTAGTCATTGAACCACCAATTCCTTGCAAAGGATCTTGAAAAGAATTGGGAATATTAGCTTGAACCATTTGGCCAGCACCTCGATCTCCATTATCCATGCCTTCTAGGCACGAAGTCCGGTTACTCAGTAAAGTTTTGGCTTGAACTTTTATTTCTCTCCCCTCACTCTACCTTTTTATGTGAGTTCTTTATGCTTGCCTAGACATGAGACCCAGTTACTTGGTAAAAACTTGGCTTGAGCGTTTTATTTTTTTTCAAACTCCACCCTTCATTCTTTATATAAGCAAAAATCAGGATAATCAACAACTTAGAGTGTTTAAATGAAATATTATTATACTTTAATCTAAAGCCAAATCAACAAAGTGTGATGATAAAAGAAAGTATATTCAAGCACAAATGGGATAAACTAAGGATTGATTAATTCTAGGATAGCTCAAAAGGCTCAAACGGATAAAAAATGGCCTAAATCATTTCCCTAATGTGAAGTTTCCTTAGAATTTCGTCTCAAGTGACAATCAAACAAGTTCTAGAATTCAATGAAGTCTTACAAGTTTATTTGGTTCATATAAACCTTCTCTAAGTTTCTAAACCATCAAGTAAACATGGCATTAACAATTAAATTTTAGGAAATGAGTAGAATGAATTTGGCAACAAGTTAAGTACATAGATTAGACCAACATTTATCATTTTCTAAAATTTAATCACTCTCAATCAAAATTATATCATTGGCTTTCATTAAGATTGACAAAGGCAAGCTCACAAGACAATTAAAAATAACTCAAAGGACAAGAAAAGATTTGCATGCATATAATACTAAAAAGAAAAAAAAAAGAGCTTAAAATAAACAAACACACAAATTCAAACAAAACTAATAACTCACATGCAAGAATAACAATTATGAAAACATAAAAAAAATTCGAGATCAAACTATGTTGGGTGGCTTAAGCAAAAATTTTGATCCCTCAAATATTCCACAAACATTCCTAACCATTCCACAAGTTTTATCCCTCAAACTTAATGTATTAAGTTTTCAAGCATTAAGTTAACTATGTAGGCTCTTCATTAAGCATTAAGTTTTCCCCAAACTTGATTGCAGTTAGCACAGTTGCGATCAAGTTTTCAAGCATTAAGTTCTTGTATTTAATGCTTTTAATTTGTTGTTGGATAAATTAGTTGATTATTGATGAATGGGTTAATACTTGGGAGAGTTTAATTCATTTGCTAAGATAGAAAAATACAATTTATACTTCTTTGAACCAATAGGGACTTCAGAATCTAGATAATCATATTAACATTTAAGATTACAAGATACTTGAAGGTAATTCAATTTTGAATAGTTGATAACAAGATGAATTTAATGCGTGTTTACTTGAAGGAGTCAGATAAGGATATCAATTAGGTTAATTAGGCATAGAATCGTGTTCGACACTTGGGAGAGGGAACGAGATCAATTTAGAACCTGTGATTACTTAATTGAATTGGAACACATTAACAATTACTAATTAGGAGAAACATAGGGAAAATCGAGTGAAGTCAAGACCTTAAAATCATTATTATAGAAGTTTCTATTTCTTTTAATTTAATTTGTTATTTGATTACTTTTTTATTTTTGAATTTATTTCTTGAACTAGTTGCCTAGATAAAATTAACCACAATACTTAGTTTTAATTCAATCCTTGTAAGGTAATTCTCTTACTTATCATTTTATTACCTTTCACAACCATTGTGCTTGCAGTTAAATGCACACATAATAACGTTGTCGCGAACAAGTTTTTGGCGTTGTTATCAGAAATTGAAAATTTTTAATTCTTTTACTAATATTGTGGTTGAGTTACTTGATCTTAATTTAGGCTTTTTCTCTAGCTAATGTTTAATAATCTTTGTTGAAGGGTTCGACTAAAGACGTTAAACTTTGCGCTACTTGGGAGGCAACCCAAGCTCTCAATCCCATCACATTCTTTCTTTTTGAATTTGTATAAATTATATTTCAATTGTGTTCAGTTTATATTTTTGTTAATTGCTTGTGATTTTAGGTGTTGAAATGAATGAAGACATGAAAACACTATTTGATTAAAATTTTGGTTAAGGGAGTACAAACACAAAGGGGAGGCTGGTTTTCAAGCAGAGGCACCAAAACAACAGCCTAGCTGTGACCATGTGATAGCGCCAAGGCACTACCTCATCAGCAAATGTCCACATAGCCAGAAACAAAGGCTCTTTTGCACCTTTCCTTTGCGTACTTGCGAGTTTACACAATTTGCTCTCCGAATTTGACTTACACACTCATTTTTGTTTTTCTCTTCTTTCTATCCAAGATTCACATCAAACACTACTCCAAACTCCATCAAACACAACCTAAGTGATTTCTCTCCATTCATCCCCTAATTTTTTCATTATTCACTCACCAAAAACAACATCCTTCTAACTAAATACAAAATCTGTTCAGGATAATGCCTTAAAAGCATGTAATTTGTATATTTTTTTGGCATAAATAAAATTGACATTTCTTTATACTTAATTATTCTTATATTTAATATTAGAAAAATCCTAATTTATTTATGTAACCATAATTTTAGTATATATAAGTGTTATATATACAAGAGGATTAAGATTATGGATAATAAACTGAAATAGTCCGTAATAAATTAATTAAAATTGGATTCTTTAATTAAATATTACTAGCGCGGTCTATTAACATTAAGAATGTAATAGTTTTATTCGGACTGTCAATGTAGTGACATCATGGTGGAGGCACTTTATATAATATGATTATATAGGACTGGATTAGATATAGTTTGAATTCTCATATAAATTTCGTTACTAACTAAGAATTCAAACAATGTCAATAGATGATTATATGTAGATCAATCTTAATCCTGAGTAGTTATAAACTCCTATTTATGTTATTGAGTCTCTTGAGTTACCTGTTAAGGTTTATTCTAAGAGTAAGTTCAACACTTGTCTCTTAGAGATTTAATGGGATAAATAGCTCGGAATGTGATATACAGATATGGAATCCATTCCTTCTTATTGAAAGTCAGAAAGATGGTTCTCTTAAGTGTTAATTCTGGAATTAAACAGTTTGAACGATCAATTTATAACTGATTTATAAATTAACTATTCAATGGTGAATTAATAGAACTTAAGGATAAAGATGAATTAGAGAGGTAAAACGAAAAATTGACCTAGCTATAATAGTAAACCATGTTTGACTATGTCTGACTTGTTATATGGTTTTAAAACTTTACAATTAGGTCCCTATCATTTCAAAATAAAATTTTTTACAAAATCATAAATTTATTTCCAATAGAAAATTATTTTGTTAAAAATATATTTTCTAAAAATATGATTAAAAAATATATTTAAAAATGATTTTGAGCTTATTAATGCAAATCAATAATCAATTCAAAGATAAGTTACAATAAATCACCTAATATGCATACTTTTAATTCTTCAAGCCCTTTCTTCAATTTACTATTGGGGCTTCAGATTTTTCTCTCCATAAATGCCTTGATTTTTGATATGCTTTTGCTGTTCAACTTGTATCCCAAATCTTCATACTAAAAATATTATAAATAACTACTATAAGAAGAAATTGGTTAGTCAATCACATCACAGTTTGCTATCATCAAAACAATGGATTATAAAACTTAAGGCTAACATGGTTGTGTTGAACTAATGTGGATATATTTCCTTTCATTTCTTACACCTTGTTAATTTTTTAGCGTGCTTATATGTTTTTGCATTATGGTTTTTGTTTTTGTTTTTGGCACTAAAAGCATAGCACAAATTCGATGACATTTGAATTTGGTCGTCCAAATCAGGTGTTTTCTTATAATTTTTTCATTATTTTCCTTTTTTTGGTAGTATTTTTTTCCGCAACCTTAGTTTAATCTAATTATTGCATTTTTTTTAGTAACATTAAGGATAATGGTAGATTTAAGTTTGCAAGTGGAATTTAAAGTTTTTAGCATGATTTTATTTGTTTTGAGCTTGTTTCAGCCAAAAAAAAAATAAAATTGTGTTTTGAGTTGTTCCTTACTAAGTGACAACATGGTCAATTGTGAAGTAATGAGATAAGAGGCAAATATCATGATTTTATCCTTGTTCTAACTTTATTTCATGGGAATGCTTGTAGTTCATAAACACTTTATGCGAAGATTGATTTGAGTCTTAATTTGATGAATTCACATGACTAGAGAATGATATGCAAGATAGTGTAGATTTGTTTAGCCGCATTAGTGAGCTTTTAAGCCCTTAGCCTTTGTTTCTGAGTGTTATATGATGATTCTATATTTTTCTTGTTATCTCTTCATTTCTTATTGTTAATTGTGAACTAACGAGTTATTAGGGAAATATCATACTTTTATCCTTGTTCTAGCTTTATTTCATGGGTTATGCTTGTAATTTTATGCACTTCATGCCATGATTGATTTGAGTCTTGATTTTAAGAATTCATATGATTAGAAATGATATGCAAGATAATGTTGAGTTGTATAATTGCATTAATGAGCTTTTGAGCCTTTAGCCTTCACTTGTGAGTGTTATGTGACAATTCTATATTTTTCTTGTTATCTTTTCATTTTTCTTGATATGCTAATTAATTTGATTATTCATGCTTTGGATATTATTTGATTTTATGATGCATTCGAAGTGATTCTAGGCCATGTTTGAATTGTAGGAGCCTTCCTAGCCAACCATATGCATATTCTTCTCTAGTTAATCACTTCGAGCCTCAAGTTAATTTCTTTCTTTGATAAACCCAGCAATATGAAAACTTGATAGCTGAATTTGTTATCTTTGTCCTTGTGAACTATCTTAGATTTGCAATGATGTATGCTTTAAAATACGTTTGAGGGTGATTGCATGTTATTGTATGCCTAATGTAAAAATGTTCTATCAATTGTTGTACACCAAAAAAAAAAAAAGAGAAAGAAAACAGAAAAAGAGAAAAAAAAGAGAAGAAGGTAAGTGTTGTTGTATAGGCCTTACTTTTATTGAGTAATCAGGACTCGTACCTAAGTAAGCATTGAGTTCTCATATCAAAAGGTAAAGCAAGGCTGAAAAAATATATGTTGTTAACGTTGCTGAAGGTAAAAATTAAAAAACAAAACAAGAGTTGTGCTTTAAAAAAAGAATCTGTGAAAATGAATGTGTGGTTGTAAAATATTTGTAAGCAAAGAGGAAAATTTGACGATAGGTGCATATGTTGTTGTATTCTTAGCTTTACTTTACCATTTTTTCACTACTTAAACACCTCACCCATTTAGCCGCATTACAACCTTAAGAAAAGTCTTCATGTGATGTTGTGTAATTGTATGATTCATTTTTATCCATTGACATGATAATCAAGTCATGAGACCACCATCATTATATCAGATATAGAGTATTTCTTTCTTGCCTTATATGCGAGCTTTGTCTTCTGAAAAAGGAAAATCTAAGCTTCATGCTTGTTTCGTATACACTTGAGCAATAACCTAATCTTCTAACATATTTTGCTGTGAGCGAAAATCTTTGTGAAGTTTGGAGTTGAAACATCTATGCATGCTGTAATGTGAAGATGTGAACAATGAGTTAAGAGATGATGATCAATCAGTGGCTATCACACACTACACACAAGCATAATTTGTGAAGTATTATTAGTTGTTGGATGATTGAGTGATCAAATGTTTATCTTAAAATTAACTATTATTGAATATTAGGGCATTAGGGATCTATTTTGATGATATGTATAGAAATTATTCTTGATCCCTTTTTTATACACAATTAAGATTCAAATAAGAAATAATCTTAATTGGAGGATGGATAACATTTAAGCACAAAGAAATTAAAAGACTTACCTTTGAATTGAGGGTGAAAAACTATAGGTTGCCTTGCTCTTGATATGTAGAAAACATCCAAGCATTCAATGTACCCTTAGTTAACAATGAATCAAGGCTTCTAACAAACCAAAATCACTTGCAAAATATAGTACTCACTCAAAAGGAAAATTGACAATGAAGGACAAATCAAAGGATCAAAGAACAATACTATACAACCACCAAAAGGTCACCCTTTGCCCTAATTACGAAATTACAAATCCATGGTGTAAAGAAAATATGAAGAAGAAGAAATGAAAGTGTTTTTTAAGAATACAAGCTGCTTCAAGCTTTCAAAACCAAGGTTTATATAGATAAGGTGAAGGAGAATTCGCACATGTGAATGCAAGCAAGTGGCAGGTTTCATCATTGCATTATCTTCCACATTGAGAAGCACATTTGACTATCGTCCACTCCAAATTAGGGAAATATTTATTCTTCAAAGATATGGCCCTATGAGTAATCGTTCCAGTGCTTCATGAAGCATGGTATTTGGACCTATGTAGTGAAAGTTACACTTAACATATTAAGGCACATTCAAATAAAAATGTTGACAGCTACTGTTTGAATGCTAATTATTTTCAACCATCCATATGGACGAACTGGAAATTTTTCAAAACATACTAGTTGTAGCTGCCTCTTACATGATGCATTTGAATCAAGAATCAACCCAATTAGAGCACTGTGGAGAGAGTTATGTCCAAAATACCGAAGGATGTGCACAGGTCCAGGCTGCAAATGGTACGCCATGTTTTGTTGTATTGCTTCAAATATCTGGTGATGAATCATTTCAAAACTAAAAATGACGTCTGAAAATGAATTATGAAAAATTGAGTCAGCTTCAATTTAAAACAAAAATCATTATATTTGGAGGTGGGTAGACAAAGATATGACCATTTGACTAATTAGTACTTCAAATAGGAAATATGATGTTGACTATTTTGTTCTTTTTTCAATTGCAACTTGATCACCTTTCACTTATGTACAAAATACACTACATTACTATTTTACATAAGTATTATATGCATGTCAACTTATATAATTATACATATTTACATGTAATTGAGATTTAGATCATGAAAACATACAAATTAAAGTTGTGCCAATGAAATTCATAATTTTTGCACAAATAGGGACTTTAAATTAAATAGTATGCAATAGTGTCTTCTAAAATATATGTGAATGATACACTTTTAAACACTTATCACACCCCCCAACTAACATTTTGCTAGTCCCTAGCAACTTATGTGGTAAACAAAATTTTGTTTTACAAGAAAAGAAAAAAAAAACTGAGGTAATGAAAAATATTTAAAGATAAGACAAAAATCATTTCCATATCAACTATAATTATATGTCTAAGTTAGAGAAGTATAAGAAAACATTTGTCATCAAAGTTACATAAATCATATTATTGTTAGAACACATGCCAATCCCCTAATCACAAATGTGAATGACATTTTAAAAGAAAATATACCCCATGAAGTTAAGGATAATGTCACTTATTTAATAAGGAATAATGAGAATAAAACAATGATAACTCAAATTTCACATCCTAATTGAAAGAAAATATAGGCCTCAAATTTTGGATAAAGATAAATGATCAAAATGAATAATCAACAAAATACCTCAATATCTCTTTTTTTTTCTTTTTTTGTTTTTGTATATACTATATTATTCCGCCCTTATTAGTAGTATCTATTTCAAACTAAAATTTCTTAAAATCAAGAAGGTCTTTTATTAGGATGTAATGTAGGATTGGGACAAGGCTAAAAAGAAAATGAGATAAGAGTAAACAAAATCATATGTTTGAGAAAATAGATATCTTAAGCATAATAAGATGGTGCATCAATAACTCTTCTTTTTTTTTTTTTTTTACGGAGGAATAACAATTTATATACTTACATTTTTTTATTTTCTTTTCTATTTTTTAAACAATGGTATATAAATATCTTTGAACACTTCTTCATTTTTTTTTTCACCATCTTTTTCTTTGAAATGTAAACTCTTCTCTAACATAAAATGGTAGTAGATAACAAAAAGAAATAAGTTAGAAATCCAAAAGTAGAATTGGGTATGGTAGATAGGATAAGAAATGAATTTTTTTTTTATTTAATGGCTCAAAGGGCTTACTAAGGGAAAACACATTAAAAAGTAGGCTTGAAAGGCTCAAACGGATCAAAGAATGCCTTCTATCATTTTTTTAAGAAATACAATAGTTATCCATATCAACTAGCTTAATGGGCTTTCTAATATAGCAACACATTTTTTTTTTTGAAGTATTAGTTGAAAATCCAAATTTAGAGATCAATATCAATATCAAGGTTATGCACACATTATGGGCCAAAAAGGGTATTCTCTAAGGAAAAATAATAGGCTCGAAACTCACTTGGAATAAAATTACTTGGCATGTAATTATTCCAACAATTAGATTTATTTCACTCTTCAAACTCTAGTTTCCTCATTTATTTCTAACTCAAACAAATAGTTTAGGAAACATGGTGTGATAATTATCTACTTAAATGATAACATCCAAAAAAAACTTGAAAATGATTTTTTTTTTTAAGAATATAAGAGAAGAAATGTAAAGAGAAGAGACCTTACCCCCCAACTTAAATTAAATATTGTCCTCAATGTTAAAGGATAAAAATAAAAGAAGGGTATAGATATTACCTGAAAAGTTGAAGAGGCTTATACTCTTGATGTTGTGGTCTCCAAGAAAAATAAAACAAACAAAGAAAGAAAGCAAAAACAACTAACTAGTGACATACCAAATTAAAAAAAAATCAATATTTACAAATAGTTGTTATTGTGCCTCACATCTTCCTCTAGTTTTATGTCTAGTAACAGCTTAAACGCCCTCTATAGGTCGAGGATTGGCTTCCCATCTAATTTTCTTATAAATTGACAAACAAGGTCTTTTAAAGTCAAATTCCCAAGACTATAATGATCACGTTATTTTTGGAATTGTGTGTATAAATTAAGAATTTCACGTTGAACATATCCACTAGGATGCGTCTCAAGAGTCAATAGAATGTTATCCAAAGACTCTATACTCAGTCCGTCCTTTATGAATTGTATTTTATCTTCTCGATTTATAGACACCATTCCAACAGAACGACAACGTGCATTACAAGTCCAACGTGCACATTTATAACAAACTTGTAACCTTTTTGCTCTTCATTTCTTTGCAAAAGAACTCTTACCTAGTCCAGGCATGTGGGAAATAAATGTATTAGAAAATTCACCTTCTAATTGAACTTTTGCTTCAATTATCCAACGTATATCTTCAAGAATTCCTTTAAGCATGAGCATTCTTAACCTTTCGCACTTGGCTTGGTAAATTTTCATTAAATCATCTCTAGGAAAAGAAGGAAAATATTTTAGCAAATTAGCAAGTATATCATCCATTGTGAAAAGCATATAAAGAAAAAGAAGGGGAAAAAAGTGATTTTTTTTTCTTTTTATTTAAGTTATTTTGGGAAACTGAATTAACTGACATAAAGAGCCATAGAGTACTGTTATCCGCCACTTGATCGGGAAATAACTGCAAAGAGAGAAAACCAACAAAGAAAGAAAGAGAACACACAAATAGTAATAACAATAAATACAAACAAGTATCAAGTGTTGTACACAGGCTCATCCAAATTGATAGACTCTCGTTCATTATTGAAATTCTCAAAAAATAGCTTCAAACAATGTCCATTAACCTTGAAAATATTACCATTTTTTTTATCTTTAATTTCCACTGCACCGTGAGGATAAATTGTTTTAACAATAAAAGGTCCACTCCATTTGGAACGAAGTTTTCCAAGAAACAAGTGCAATTTCGAATTATATAATAGAACTTTTTGTGAAGGTTCAACTATTTTTCGAACAATATTTTTGTCATGAAATACCTTCATTCGTTCTTTATAAATTCGAGAATTTTCATAGGCTTCATTTCTAGTTTCTTCCAACTCATTCAATTGAAGTTTCATTAATGAATTTGTCTTATCTAAATTGAAATTAAACATCTTAATGGCCCAAAATGCTTTATGTTCCAATTCAACGGCAAATGACAAGCTTTTCCAAAAACAATTCTATAGGGAGACATTCCAAGTGGTGATTTGAATGCAATACGGTAAGCCCAAAGTGCATAAATTAATCTTAAAGACCAATCTTTACGATTTGGATTTACAGACTTTTCCAAAATGTGTTTGATTTCCCTATTTGCAAGTTCAACTTGTTCGCTTGTTTGTGGGTGATAAGGAGTAGACACTTTGTGAGTAATTCCAAATTTTTTCATTAAATTCTCAAAAGGTCTATTACAAAAGTGTAAACCCCCATCACTTATTATTGCACGAGGTATCCCAAATCTTGAAAAAATGTTTTCTTTCTACACTTTCATGACAATCTTGTGATCATTGTTTTTACAAAGAATGGCCTCAATCCATTTGGAAACATAATCAACACCAACTAATATGTACAAGTAACTAAAAGAAGGTGGAAATAGACCCATAAAATCAATACCCCAACAATCAAAAATTTCAATAATCAAAATAGGGTTCAATGGTATCATATTTCTACGGGTTATCCCTTCTAACTTTTGACAACGGTCACATGTTTTACAAAATTCATAGGTATCTTTAAAAAGAGTAGGCCAATAAAATCCATATTGTAAAAATTTTGGCAGTAGTTTCCTTTGCAGAAAAATGGCCACCACATGCTACAGAATGACAAAAAGAAATAATTCTTTGAATTTCATTATCAGGCACACATCTTCTTATGATTTGGTCAGGGCAATATTTAAAAAGATAAGGGTCATCCCAAAAGAAATTATGTACTTGAGAAAGAAATTTCTTCTTGTCTTGTGAATTCCAATGAGATGGGATTTGTCCTGTAACAAGAAAATTAGCAATATCAGCAAACCAGGTTAAATTGGAAACACTAAAAAGTTGCTTGTCTGGAAACATGTCATTTATTGGTGTAGTCTCAAATGATTCATCAAATACAAGTCCAGACAAGTGATCAGCAACCACATTTTGTACTCCTTTCTTATCTTGAATTGTGAGATCAAATTCTTGGAGTAAAAGGATCCATCTAATGAGTCTAGGTTTCATATCTTTTTTTGAGAGAAGATATTTTAATGCTGCATGATCACTAAAAACAACAATTGGTGGGCCAACAAGATAAGATCTAAATTTATCCAATGCAAATACTACTACAAGTAATTCCTTCTCGGTGGTAGAATAATTCACATGAGTACTATTCAAGGTTTTACTAGCATAGTAAATTACATAAGGTTTATTATCTTTTCGTTGTGTTTAAAACAGCTCCAACAGCATAATCACTAGCATTACACATGATTTCAAAAGGTAAAGTCCAATCTGGAGGTTGCATGATAAGAGCAGATGTTAGCATGTTTTTAAGTTTAACAAAAGCTTCTTGACATGACTTAGCCCACTCAAAAAGTGTGTCTTTTGATAGGAGATTACACAATGATTTTGATATAATACTAAAGTTTTTGATAAATCTCCTATAAAAACCAGCATGTCCTAAAAATGATCTAACATCTTTTATAGACTTAAGAATGGGTAAATTGGCAATCAGTTCAATTTTAGCTTTGTCTACTTCAATTCCTTTGGATGAGACAATATGACCAAGTACAATACCATGTGTGACCATAAAATGACATTTTTCCCAATTAAGCACAAGATTCTTTTCTTTACATCTAATTAAAACTATTTGTAATTTAGACAAACAATCATCAAATGAATCACCAAATACAGAAAAATCATCCATGAAAACTTCGAGAAAACGTTCAACCATATCACTAAAAATGCTAAGCATGCATCTTTGAAATGTGGCTGGTGCATTACATAAACCAAAATGCATTATTTGATATGCAAATATACCAAATGGACATGTGAATGTGGTCTTTTCTTGATCTTCAAGTACAATTTCAATTTGATTATACCCAGAATACCAGTCTAGGAAATAATAAAATTCATGTCCAGCTACCCTTTCTAAGATTTGATCCATAAATGGTAAAGGGAAGTGATCTTTCCTAGTCATTGAGTTCAATTTCCTATAGTCAATGCACATTCTCCAACCAGCAGTAGTTCTAGTTGGAATTAATTCATTATTTTCATTCTTGACTACAGTAACTCCAAATTTCTTAGGTACAACTTGAGTAGGACTGACCCATGTGCTATCAGAAATGGGATAAATGATTCCTACATCTAAGAGCTTGAGAACTTCATTTCTTACTACATCTTTCATACTAAGATTTAGTCTTCGTTGCATTTTTCTAGATGGTTTGGAAATATCTTCCAAATATATCTTGTGCATGCAAATCAATGGACTAATTCCTTTTATGTTAGCTATGGTCCATCCTAAGGCATGTTTATGCAATCTCAAAATTTCTAACAATTTATGCTCTTGAAGATCATTGAGTTTGGAAGAAATTATCATTGAAAATGTTTCATTCGTAGCCAAGTAAGCATATTTGAGATCAGATGGTAGCGGTTTCAAATCAAGCTTTTGGTGGCTGAACATTTGATGGCACAAGCACATCATCACATTGTGGCAATTCTTCGAATTTGGGTTTCCAACCATCATCGTTTACCACTTTCAAAGAATCACACAAAGAACAAATATGTGAGACTTCAAAATTTTTATCAAATTCAAATTAAGTAGAACTAGTCAAACACACTTCCAAAGAGTCAAAAAATGAAGAGATAGGAAATTGATCATGAACAAATTCTTCAATGAAATCTACCTCTTGATTATCAATATCATGCCCAAGTTGTTTACAAATGTTAAAAACATTTAATTCCAATGTCATGTTTCCAAAAGAAAGTTTCAAAACACCATTTCTACAATTAATTAATGCATTAGACGTGGCAATAAATGGACGACCAAGAATGACAGGAATTTGAGTGTTTGAATTAAGGACAGGTGGTGTATCCAAAACAATAAAATCGACTAGAAAGTAAAATTTATCTATTTGGACCAGTACATCCTCAATTATTCCTCTTGGCATTTTCACAGAACGATCAGCAAGTTGAAGTGTTATTGAAGTAGGTTTAAGCTCACCTAAACCTAATTGCTCATACACAGAATAAGGCAAAAGATTAACACTTGCACCAAGATCAAGCAATGCACGTTCTATCCTAAAGTTTCCAATCACACAAGAAATTGTTGGACAACCAAGATCTTTGTATTTTGGTGGAGTGTTTTGTTGAATGATTGAACTAACATTCTCAATAAAAAAAGCTTTCTTTTGCACATTAAGCTTCCTTTTAACTGTGCACAAATCTTTCAAGAATTTAGCATAAGAAGGAACTTGTTTAATTGCATCTAGCAAAGGAATGTTGATTTTAACTTGCTTGAAAAGTTCAAAAATTTCAGAATTATGATTCAGCTTTTTGATTGGTTGAAGTCTTTGAGGAAAAGGGGCAGGAATAGGGCATTTTTCAACATCACACAACTTAGGCTCATCATTCTTTTTATCAACAATTGATTTTGATGGTTCATTAGAATCATTTACCTTCGATAGATGGTTTTATCAATGATCTTACCACTTCGAAGAGTTATGATTGAATTGGCATCCTCAGGTTGTGTACCACTTGATTCAGAATTATTTACATTAAATTGACTTACAGGATTTGGTTGTGCTTGGGCAGGAAATTTACCTTTCTCTTGAACACTCAAAGATGAAGTCAATTTTGAAAGTGTATTCTTAATGTCATTAATGGCTTGTGATGTTTGATTGTTTATGCTTGTTTGCCCTTGCATGAATGCTTGCAAAGTTTCCTCAAGGGATTTTGAATGTGATGAATGATATGGTGGAAAATTTGAGGGTCTTTGAGGAGGTGGATGGACATTATGCTCATTTTTCCAACTAAAATTTGGGTGATTTCTCCACCCAGGATTGTATATTTCAGAATATAGAGAATGAGTTGGGAAAGGCTTTTTGAAAGTATTTATAGAATTCGCTTGGTCATGAAACATTTCTTTAAAAATTGGAACATTTGAGCAATGTTGAGTGCAATGTCCCATGACTTCACAAATTCCACATACTTCATCATTAAGCACAGATTTGACTTCTTTTACTTTCCTTAATTCCATAGGTTTCGATCTTTCTAGTCAAATTAGCAACTCTAGCAGTTAGATCATCTTCTTGACTCAAAGTATATTTGCCTCCACTAGAACTAGCAAGATTAGATCTAACTGAATTTTCTGAAAAACTAGTGGTTTGTTAAGATTGAGAGTTTTCAGCCAAATGATCTAAATACTCTAAAGCTTCTTTAGGATCTTTATCTAAAAATTCACCATTATACATTGTTTCAACAAATTGTTTTGTCTTTGGTGTTAACCCTTCATAAAAGAAATTTATTCGTTCGCCACTTTTCAAAACCATGGTGTGGGCATGAATTTAACAAGTGCTTAAATCTTTCCAAACATTGAAAATAAGTTTCATTTACTTTTTGACAAAAGTTTTGGATTTGTCTCTTGAAAGCATTCGTTTTATGTGTTGGAAATTTCTTTAAGAACTCAGTTTGCATTTCTTGTCATGTACCTATAGATCTAGGTCTCAATGAATTAAGTCACATTTCGCTTTATCTTTTAAAGAAAAAGGAAACAATTTTAGCCTAATTAACTCTTCACTACAAGTTTGATCAGTAAATATGGCACATACTTCCTCAAATTCTTTTAGGTGCAAATATGGACTTTCAGACTCTAAGCCATGGAAATTAGGAAGTAAAGGAATCATACCAGTCTTTAAATTGAAATTATTTGCATTAAGAAGAAAAATAAAGCATAAAAGAGATGAATTTAGAGTTGGTTGCAAGTATTCACGCATAGTTCGAATATGTGGATTTTCATTTTCACCGTGTATACTTTCATTTTCAGCCATGGTGCTTGATATATGCAAATGTGTAGATGAATCAAACAAATTACCAAAGAAGGTTTCAGAATTACCTTTCACCAAACGATGCGAGTGAGGATCACGATACCACTCAAGCATAAATTAGATAAGATAAAATTTAACGACAATAATAATAATAAATAATAAAAAAAATAAAACGTTAGAACAATAATATAAATAAAAAGAAAAGAGGCAGGTATAACCTTTCTCTTGACAAAAATAAAACAATTATAAATGATAATATAGTAACTAACAAAATAAAAATTAGGTGGTAGAACCAACCATTATACTAAATAAAGAAAATACGTAAACTAGTCTTACAATAAATTATAATACAACATTAATTTAAAGACGAGAAAAAAAAATACAAATGGGTGGCTGAGCCTCCCAATTAAATAAAAGCAAGAAATATAAATAACAAAATAAATGTTAGAGTTAGAGTTAGAGTTACATGTTAATGTAGATGTTAGAGTTAGAGTTAGTAAAATAAAAAATAAAATTAGAACAAGTAAACTTTATACAAGTCGAAATTCCCCGGCAACGTCGCCAAAAACTTGCTACAATTTTTAGTTTGTAATACTCAAGCGTAGGTTATTCAAGTAATAAAGATTCGGAAGTCCAAGTGTCAGTCCTCAGGGAATTGGTTATACTAAGCCCACAAGTCCAAAAAGTCCAAATATTGTAAACGTAGAACGAAATTTTGATTATTAGCTTGAAATTAACTATTATTGAATATTAGGGCATTAGGGATCCATTTTGATGATATGTATAGAAATTATTCTTGATTATTTTGTTTTATGCACAATTAAGATTCAAATAAGGAATAATCTTAATCGGAGGATGGATAACATTTAAGCACAAAGAAATTAAAAGACTTACCTTTGAATTGAAGGTGAAAAACTATAGGTTGCCTTGCTCTTGATATGTAGAAAACATCCAAGCATTCAATGTACCCTTAGTTAACAATGAATCAAGGCTTCTAACAAACCAAAATCACTTGCAAAATATAGTACTCACTCAAAAGGAGAATTGACAATGAAGGACAAATCAAAGGATCAAAGAACAATACTATACAACCATCAAAAGTTCACCCTTTGCCCTAATTACGAAATTAGAAATACATGGTGTAAAAAAAATATGAAGAAGAAGAAATGAAAATGTTTTCTAAGAATACAAGCTGCTTCAAGCTTTCAAAACCAAGGTTTATATAGACAAGGTGAAGGAGAATACGCACATGTGAATGTAAGCAATTGGCAGGTTTCATCATTGCATTATCTTCCACATTGAGAAGCACGTTTGACTATTTTTCACTCCAAATTAGAGAAATATTCCTTCTTCAAAGATATGGCCCTATGAGTAATCTTTCTAGTTCTTCATGAAGCATGGTATTTGGACTTATGTAGTGAACGTTACTTTTAATATATTAAGGCACGTTCAAATCAAAATGTTGACAGCTACTGTCTGAATGATAATTATTTTCAACCATCCAGATGGACGAATTGGAAATTTTCCATAACATACTAGTTATAGCTGCCTCTTACATGATACATGTGAATCATGAATGAACCCAATTGGAGCACTGTGGAGAGAGTTATGTCCAAAATACCAAAGGATATGCACAAGTCCAGGCTGCAAATGGTAGGCCACGTTTTGTTGTATTGCTTCAAATATCTGGTGGTGAATCATTTCAAAACTGAAAATGACATCTGAAAATGCATTATGCAAAATTGAGTCAGCTTCAATTTAAAACAAAAATCATTATATTTGGAGGTGGGTAGACAAAGATATGACCATTTGACTAATTAGTGCTTCAAATAGGAAATATGATGTTGACCATTTTGTTCTTTTTTCAATTGCAACTCGATCACCTTTCACTTATGTACAAAATACACTACATTACTATTTTACATAAGTATTATATACATGCCAACTTACATAATTATACATATTTACATGTAATTGAGATTTAGATCATAAAAACATGTAAATTAAAGTTGTGCCAATGAAATTCATAATTTTTGCACAAATAGGGACTTTAAATTAAATAATATGCAATAGTGTCTTCTAAAATATATGTAAATGATACACTTTTAGTCAGTTACCAACAATGATGTGGTGAATATGGATAGGAATGAGATGGAAGAGTCTTGGAAAGATGCATATGAAGATGTTAAAATTTTCAAGAAAAAAAGGAAATCGCATGAGAGATTAGCTTGTAGGAGATATTTTGCACTAAGTCATCATGATCGAGTGCTAAATCCAAGAATATAGTTGATTCCAGGTAAGACAAAATCAAGAAAATTGACTTTGTTCGAAACTGAAGAAGTATTACATCTTGGTAAAGCCAATTTAAAAAATAGAGTTGAGAGGTTGTTTAGTGTGAACGGCCAAAAGCTCTAGTTTTATTTCGATGGAGAGGGACCAAATGTGGCAAATGTTCCATTCGAGGATCCCACTTGATCTAATTAAAAGGCCAAGTCCAACTAAGGACATTAAATTTAGCGCTACTTGGGAGGCAACCCAAGCTTTTCATACTTTGAGTTTTTGTTTTAAATTGATGTTTTGATTTGTTATTTTATTTTTATTTTTGTTTGGTTTCTTATTTTTTCATGTTTCCATGCGTGTGTGATTTAGGTGAGTAATTTCTCATGTTCAGGAAGTCCAAAGTGGATTAAGGTAGTATTTAGCAAAGCTTGGTCATGGGATAGAGTCCATGGTGCAGCCATGCTATGCCTTCCTTCCCTCACTTTGCTTATTTTGGCCAACCTCTCCCTTTTACACAAATGCATTCACAAACATATTCACAAATACTTTCTCATTGCTTCTTCACCTCAATTTATTCTGCAAGCACAAACCCATACCAAACAATCCTCTTCAAACACTTCAATTTAAAGACACAAATCCATCCTCATCACATTGTATCAAATTACAATACATAATCAAACATCCAATCCCACCCACAATTTTCAAGTTCTTCCTCTTCTTGCAAATTTTTCACATCGAATTTTCTTTGAAACAATTTTTCAATCTTCATGTATAGTCTTTCACATCCGAATCTTCATTGTTTTACCAAATTTTCATTGTTATTAACTTGGGATTTGAGTTGTATGAATTGTAGAAGTTGGTGAATTGAAAATTTTGAAAATGGGGCAAGTTGTGATATTGTTGGAGAGTTTGTTGGGAAGTATTGGCAATTTGGAGTATGGTAGAAGTGAGTGGGATCAATTTCATTATACTTGAAGTGTGAAATAAGCTTTGAATTTGAAAAATTGGGTGGGTAGTGAACTTTGCACACAAGTGTTTGATAAAATGTTGGAGTGATAATTTTTAAAGATTTCTTGAGCTTTTGAATTAGAAATCACTTAAGAGGTAGTTTGGAGATGTAAAAGGGTGTTTCAGGAGTTGATTTAGTAAGGGAAAATGTGTACAAGAAAGTGACCATACCAAGTGTTTGATGAATTTCCCTAGAGAAAGCTTGAATGCGATTCGTGGCCACGATTTCCACAATACCCGGATAGAACATGGCCACGGTGATGACAATGAGGATTAAGTGGTGAGATCTCACATCTCCCTCCTGAGTATGGTTTCTTTCCCTTGGTTTTTATTTGAATACATTGAGGAGAATGTTTACATTAAGTTTGGTGGAGGAAACTTGTGAAATGATTGGAAATGTTCGTGGAATATTTATCGAAGTGTTTGGTATATTTTGTTGATCAAAATTTTTGCTTAAGCCAGCTCACACATTTTTTTTATGTTTTCGTAGTTATTGTTCTTGTTTGTGAGTTAGTAGCTTTGTTTGATTTTATGTGCTTGTTTACTTTAAGTTTTTTTATTGTCTTTTTAGTATAATATGCGCGCAATCTTCTCTTGTCTTATAAGTTGTTTTTAATTGTCTTGTGAGTTTGTCTTTGTCAATCTAAATGAAAGGCCAATCATATGATTTTGACTGAGAGTGCTTAAATTTTGGAAAATGATAAGTGTTGGTCTAATCTATGTGTTTAACTTGTTGCCAAATTCATTCTAATTGATCATTTCCTAAATTTTACTCATTAATGCCACGATTACTTGATTGTTTAGGAACTTAGAGAAAGTTTATGTGAACCAAATAAACTTATAAGACTTCATTGAATTTTAGAACTTGTTCAATTGTCACTTGAGGCAAAAGTCTAAGGGATGCTTCATTAGGGAAATTATTTAGGCCATCTTTGATCCATTTGAGCCTTTTGAACTATCCTAAAATTAATGAATCCTTGGTTATCTCATTGTGCTTGAATATACTTTTCTTTTGTCGTCACCCTTTGTTGATTTGACTTTAGAATAAAGTTTAATAATGTTTCATTTAAATACCCTAACTTTTTTATTATTTTGATTTTTTTTTTATATAAGAGAGGGTGGGTGGAGTGAAAAAAAAAACTCAAGCCAAGCTATCATTGAGTAATCGAGTCTCATACCTAGGGAAGCATAGAGAACTCGTGTAAAATAGTAAAAGGAAGGGAGAGAAATAAAAGTTCAAGCCAAAACTTTATTGAGAAACCGAACCTCATGCCTAGAATGCATAAAGAGTTCATGTAAAAGGGTAGAATGAGGTTGACCTTAAAAAAAGAGAGAGAGAACAAAAATCTTTGATTTGTAAATAGATAGGTGAGAAAGTAAAGAAAGTTGTGAAAAGTTGGATGATTATGGCAAAGAACAAAAAGATTTCTAAGATGGTTAATGTGTTTAAACTTCACTTAAATATCCTTTGCCTACCCTAATTATAACCTATCATTTAAAGCCTAATCAAGCCCTAAGGATCCTTGATATGGTGACCTATTACATAAGTGGAGAGTCACGAAATTCAAGCCTATGGAATTCCCTTAGAAGTTCGAATGAGCTTATTTGCTTATATAAACTTATCCGAGTTAAAGAATGATTAAGTATAAGTCGCAACTCACACACTTGCACAAGAAATCATTAAGTAGGGTGACATTTGGTATTTAATTGAAGTTTTAAATGAATTGCCAACATTTAGAAAGTTTCCTTAATTTAAGTGACTACTTGATCTATGAGGCTAGAATATAATTTGATGAAGAATATGTTCATGAGTCTATTTTGTTTCTTGGTGGTAATCTTGGGTTAATTTCTCTTATTTAGTGATTTGCTTTTGTTTTGTTTTGTTTTGCTTAAGGACAAGCAAACATTCAAGTTTGGGGATATTTGATAAATGTGTAGAATACGCACTTATCGAACACTTCGGGACTTCGATTGTTTTGTAAATCCTCAAGTTTAATTAATATTTGATGAATTTTAGTGCTTTGTATAGAAAAGATAGCAAACAAGCATTCAAGATGAAATCAGCTCGACAAAGAAATGTCGGAAAAGTCGGAAAGGAAACGGGGACCAAACGCAAAGCTATAAGGACTAAAATGTAAAGAATCCAAAGCTAATAGTATGGTGCGGCAACACCACACCCGCGGCCTAGGGCCATTTTTTGCTGTGAGCGTGGCGCATTAGCGCCACCCATTCTGTTCCTTTGTGCTCCCGCGTGAATTTAGGTGCCCCCCTGCCTCCTAAACGTGCTCAGACGTTCTTTTGGCAGTGAGATCATCATCCAATGGTCTGATTTGGATATCTTTTAGGTTTATATATTTTTTTAATGATAGCCACCATAGCCAAGGAACTAAAGAGAGAACATTTGGATTTTTGAGTGAGAAAGGTGAATAATAAAGGGAAGATTCTAGAGAGAAAAGTGAATTGATTCAAGTTGGAGCCTTTGGAAGAGGACTTTAAGGAGGATTATTGATGTTTGGATCTGTAGTCTAATTTTCCTAAACTCTATCGCTCTCATTTTGTTGTTCATTTGAACTTTAATTGTTAAATTTTATGGTTATAGAATACATGATGATTGTTATGTTGATAATTGTGATGGTTGGCTAGTTTTCCTTATCTAGGATCTTGATGTGAATTTTTTTAAAATATGTTTTAATCAATAGGTATGCTATTAATGTTATTATAGTTCTATTCATTTGTGTTTACCTTGCTTGATGTTCTAATTTGATAATTAATAAATGAATTAGTTAAATTAGAGATGGATGAATTAAGTCTTGGGAAAGATTAATTTGTTTGTCAGACTAAGTAAACACAATCTAGGTGGTAGTGAGACCCGAAGGTAATCGACATCTAGATAATCAAATTAACAATTAAGATTTCAAGAAACCGGGAGGTGATTGGGTTCTAAGCGTTAAACAATAAGTAATACATAATAAATGTATAATTATTTGAGTTAAATAAGGATATCAACTTATGTAATTGTTCGTAAAACCTTGATTTACACTCGAGAGAGGTGTTAAGGTTAGTTTTAATCTTGTAATTAGTGAATTATACCCAAACACAATAATAACGACAAATTAGGAAAAACATAGTGATTGATAAGCAAAATGAAGACCCTAGGTAATTCATCATTTTATAAATTTTTAAACTCGATTTCTATTCTACGTTAGCTAATAGTAATATTTTAGTTTATTTTCCGTTACAATTAATAAATCTAGTTTACTTAGATAAGATTGGACTATCAAACTATAGTACTTAGTAGTTAATTTGTATCTCAATCCTCATGGGACGATATCTTTTCTTATCATTTTATTACTTGATTTTACCCATGCGATTGTGATTAACGTTGTCGCGATCAGAGCACATTCAATGTCAACTCCATCAATGAGGTTGCCAGTATGTGCTTTATACCCTTTAGTGATAATAACGTAACTGATTTCGAACTTTTTTTTGCTTATGATGAATTGTCATAAGCATATACAGAATTATATGCAAATTTTGAAAAAGTGATTTCTAAAAATCATAAAAGGACTACATAAGACCATTGAAAAGGAATGAAAATGCACTTAAAAGAAGTAGAAAAGGTTACAAAAATTATTTTGTAAAACCTGTTCTTAAAGTTGAAACAAATGCTACATGCACTTATTGAAACAAAGTGAATGCATTTGGTTGCATTATGAAATGGTTCCCAAAAGAAACCAAAACTAACAATCAAGGAACTAATGCCTTTGGGCACCAAAATCAAGGAATGATGAGTGGTTCCTTGAAGAGGATGAAAGACAAGTTGAACACTCAAATTTTTGCTAGTCTCCTAAATGCATAATGCAAGCATCTTACACTTAGAGAAAATGAGAAAAGCCCATTTATCATGTCAAAATGAGTTTGAAATGCAATTTGATCCCTTTACAATTCATATTTCAATTTCATTTAAGTCAAATATCAAGTATCTAGAATCAAGAATAGATGGTTTAACATTAGGAAATGTACATGTGATTATTTGCAGATATTGAGAAACTGGCAACCAACTTGCAAGAGATTGTGGGACTAATTAGTAATATTTCTTACTGAATCGAAAGGTGCGGATGTCTAGTTTCTGTAGTATTTTACATAATTCAATTATGTCATTATTAAAAGCAGATATACAAAGATTAAGCCAAAGAGTTCATAACTATTCAAAAGATGCAGCAGGCCAGAATTCTTATATTTTTAGGAATAATCTGCTATTTTAAATGGTGTTAATTGGATATAGATCGAAACCCTAGAAGTTAGGAGTTATAGAATTTTTCAGTACTCAATTTGGACATCTCTACAGAAAGATATGACTATGAACCTTGACTGGTCGAAAACAGAGTGGAAACAAGGCAACCAAGATTGAAGGTTTTTCTACCCTTATATTATATGGAGATCATCAAGGAAAGCACAAGAGATACTTTAAAAGAGGATGAACCAATGGAAACCAATAGAAACAATCTTACGAACCTAAACCATCAAAGGTTTGATTCTAGAAAAATATCATTCTCTCATGTATTTTCATTTGCTTGTAGTGTGTTTTAGATTATACTGAATAGCTTAACTCATTTTTTTATTCTCATTGAATATGCATTCATTGTTTTGTTGATCTATATTATTGTTTAAGGATGTATTTGTTCTTTTGAAGATTAGTATGATATGCAATATATTAAGAAGGAGAAGTGGTTATCTCTTGTGTTGCATTAGAATGCATTTTCATCAATACATTTAATTATCTATATTGTTTTGTAGCTATGAAGAAAAAGAGGAAGTCATATGGTATGCAATGCACTTAGGGTGAGATGTGTTCTATTTTTTGTGTGTTGGATTGATTTCATACAATGGGTGCATTTTGTTTTATGAATAAGTTGTTTCTTGCATCATGTGCACTCTTGAAACAAAAAGGGGGAGAAACTATTACTAGCTTAATCTTATTCTCTTCCATCCTTGGATTTGATTGCATTTGCTCAAAATTTTAAAGGGATAGTCATTAAAGTAAAATGAATAATAGAACAATAAATAGACTAACACAAGAAACCAGTTTTCACAAATTATGTAGTTCATCTATATTTTATTTAGTATACTATACAATTTTCTAACTCGGGCGACACTTTGAGATTTCTTCAAAACACTTCTAAAATATGTTTTCAAAAATTATTATCATGCTATTATATTCGATTTTCTTTTATGATAACAAAAGAGTATAAGTGTGATTGATTGCCATTTACTTGAGTTGAAATGCCTATCACATGTCTCAATTATGCTATCATTAAAAGGGTCCATGATTTCGGATTTGTATTCTTCATGATCAATTTATTAGTTGTTTATACGTGGAAATCAATAGTTTATCATCATAAAAAAAGAAGAGATTGTTAACCTTAAGGCTCATAACATATTGTTTTGATTATAATAAACATTGATATCCTTCACTAACCAATTTCTTCTTGTAGTATTTCTTGTGATATTTCTAACATGAAGAATTGGAATGTAATTGTGAAGATTCAAAGAACATCCAAAATCAAGAGTTAACCATCTTCAATAATGACTCCATTTCATGATGGGAAAAGGTAGTGATGTCATTCCATAACTTTACCGTCTTTGCTAGAAGGAAAAACTTTGCCAAGAATTTCTGTGCCAAATTGTCCCAAGTGATGATGGCTCTAGAAGGAAGTTAAGTCAACCAACTCTTCACCTTGTCTCTTAGTAAGAACGGAAAATGTCTCAACTTGATAACATCATTTGATACACCGTTATATTTTAAAGTGTTGCAAATCTTCAAACTATTTGCAATGTGGGTGTTCCGATCGTCAACCATCAAATTGCTCTGAGGTCTGAATCATCTTAATAATGGTGGCTTGATCTTAAGGGTGGCAATTTGGGACATGATACGATTATTTGATACGAATTCGATGCAATTAAACGGATTCAGATTTGAAAAACTTGATACGAATAATAATAATGTCGTATTCGTGTAATATTCGCCTAATCAATTATTAGTTTAAAACACGATTAATTTTTTTAAAATGTATCTTAATAAAATAAATTTTTTATAGCAAACAGCACCATAATATAAGCATTTAATTATCACATCTATATGATGTTTGATAAAATACGGTATTTTAAATAGTTTAGGAACTACAATGTTTTAATAATCCAAAAATGCTATACCCTAAACTTAAAACATTTTTTAATTTTTCTTGGCCACCGCCTAACATTCTCTTTCTCTCTCACTTCACAACATTACACCTAATATTCTACTACTCCTTTTGCTATTTTTCTTACGTCGTCCATCAAGTCTCCCACTCATTTTGTGATCTTTCCCTATTTCACATCTTTCTTGCCCAGCTTTTTGCCGTTGATTCTTCATCTTCAAGGTATTATCCTATTACTAATTAAATTACCTTTTACAAACTGATCTTATGCATGCTTGTGAAATAATATAATAATGTGAATAATTATATATTTGTACATGACTTTCAGCCTAGTTTCTTAGAATAGATTAAGAAATAAAACTTATAGATATAGGATCTGTAAATAAAAGTTAAAGGGTATTCTTGTGTTTATTTCATTCAAAATTGAAATTAATTCAATTTTATATATTTTGCTAGAGATTCATTATTTAGGAAAAATGGTAATTAAATTTGGATATCTTTGATATATTTTTTTGCATATAATTTATAATAATTATAATTTCTTATTGTTATTGTGTTTTAGAAATCATAGATGCAAAATTGGATTGTAAACTTGGACGACCTTACTAGATACATAATAAACTTGAATATGAATTTATATTTGAGTTTGTGCATGATGAATTAAAATTGGTATTTGTTACTTGGGGAAATCAAGATTTGTGTTTTTCTATTTGAAATTTGGATATTTAGAATTTATTGTACGGTTGGTAAAATTTGATTATTATGATTTTATTTTTTTTAATTGTTATAATTTTATTATTATTTTCTTTATTTAACCTTTTAATTATTTTTTTAGTAGTAATCGTGTTTTAAACGAATAATATTTTATATAAATAGTATTATGCTTTAAATGAATATGAATATTATTGTGTCTAAAAGAATCGTGTCTTAAATAAATAATCGTGTCTAAATGAATCGTAATTATATTAACGAATTAAATATGAATTTAACAAAATTGATATGAATAGTAAATGAATTGTACTCATGTCACATGAATAATAAACGAATCATATTTGTGTTGGTTCAAATACCGATTGTCACCCCTACTTGATCTCAAAGTTGTTCGCTTGAATGGCGGTTCTTCTAATGCTGCTTGAAGTTTTATTAAGTATTAGCATTTAAATCTCATTGATTTTCGACTCAAACATTATCCCTAATATTTTGTTCCATGGTGCTAATTTGCGGCTGTCTTGATGCTTATCTTTTCTCTTTTCTATTCCTTCGACAAATTCACTCAATTTTATAATTGGAATGTAGTAACATACCACTTCTTGCTTTTGTCATGCACTAAAGGAAACACTAAAATAAAAAAATAAAAAACAAAAAGAAACTTCAAATTAAATTCAAAATTAACCCAAATTGATATTAACAGAATTTTAACATTCCCGACAACGGCGGTAAAAACTTGTTTGCGACAACTGCTAACATGTGTGTATTCACACATGGGTTGTGAAAAGTAAAAAAGTGATAAATAAGAGTGTCAAGCCCACAAAGATTGATTCTTCAAATTAATGTTAAGTATTATGGTGATGGCAACCTTATTTTACCTGGGCGAACTAATTTCATGAACGAATTAAAAATAAAAATATAATCAAATAAAAGCCTAAATGAAAGAAAATGGAAATTTTTATCATAATTGTTCTAGGTTCTTAATTTCACTTACTTGACCCCATGTTTTTCCTAATTAACATTTATTAATGCGTTCCAATTTAATTAACCAATCAAGGGCTATAAAATGAACTCATTCCTTCTCCCGAGTGTCGAACAAAATCCTATGTACAACTAACTGCACCAATATCCTTATTTGACTCTGTTAAATTACACATTTGTTATGCTCTACCAACAATTAATTATAAGGACTTGATTATCTTCCGATCTCACAATTTTTTAAGTGTTAATTTGACTATCTAGATTTTAATCTCCTCCGAGTCTCACAACTACCTAAATTGCATTTACTTTATCCAATAAACAAATTAATCTCTCTCAAGAATTAATTTATTCATCATCAATTAACTAATTATTAATTAATAAATTAGAGACATTAAGCAAAGGTAAACACAAGTAAATAAAACCATACTAATATTAACAAAATGCCAATCAATTAGTAAATAGTTCAAACAAATTACATTAAGTTCTTAAAATATAAAATGAAGCTTAATTCAAAACAATCAGAGCACTCATCATCAAGAAATTCAGAAATGTAAATAGAGTCTAAAACAATATTACAAAATATAAACATCAAGAGATAAAATCAGGGAAAAAAGAAAATGTCAAACCCTAACCCGTAAGGGTAGAAAAGTGATCTATCAAACATATAACATATCAAGAAATGCTTTTCACTACGAAAATTCATTAATATTTAAATTTTATTAGTACAAAAATCTATTCAAATAGTCTCTAATGTCTAGTCTCTAAACCATAATGCTTATTAAACTAAATACAAACCAATATCTTAAACCTAGGGAACTAAAGGATAGTAGAACCTTTGCCAATTCCGCTATACACTTACCATAACTGATAAGAACCCATTAGACGACCTACCTTAGGAACTCTTGAATTAGTTGTTATCCACACCCAAGATACTAGAAAACAAGTTGTAAATGATCATATTAGAACCTAAGGAAATTAAGTCCTTAAAATTCTAATCTTGAAGACGCCACAAAAGTTGATCACTCCCTTGATAAGTCAAGACATTGTATTCTACCAAGAACACAAGAAAGCAAAGCTAAGCTTGCTGAAAATATCTCAATATTATTAATGATATGATCAAATTCATTTTATATACTTGAAGCCTTTATATAGACATGTAAACATTATAATTCTAAATAAAAGAAGTGTCCAAAATTAAGTAGGAATATAAATCCTGACTTAAGTTGGAAAATAAAACTATAATCCTAATCCTAAAAGGAACCTAAATAACAATCATAATCTAATAAGAAAACCTAAAAAAACAACAAATCCTAATCTAATAAGGAAACTTATTCCCTATAGGACAAAGAAATGTTCATAAGCCTAAATTATCCATATGGCTTTATGATTTAGTAGCGTAGGGTAATTTTATTGTTCTTCTTACATATAAAGATAACTGATTATCTTTGGTGAAGCTTTGGAAACTTCACAAACAGTCTTAGAACTTTCTAGAATAGCATCTTTGTTATACACTTCCATGATTAAGCCTTGTAAAGCTTTTTTCATCCTCTTTGTCATTGCCCTAGTCATTGGACCGCCGATTCGTTGCAAAGGATCTTGAAAAGAATTGAGAATATTAGCTTGAACCATTTGGCCAGCCCCTCAATCTCCATTATTCCTTCCTTCTTTGAAAGGATTCATTCTCAAATCACCTACATCAAACAAAGACAAATCAGCAACATTGAAAGACACTAACATTACCATAGTTGTTTGGAAAATCTCGCTTATAGGCGTTATCATTGATTCTCTCCAAGACTTGGAAAGGCCCATCTCCTCTAGGTTGCAAGTTTGATTTCCTTTGTGTAGGAAACCTCTCTTTACGCATGTGCACCCAAACCTAATATCCAAGTTCAACAATAATCTTTAAACGAACCTTATTAGCTTGCTTAACATATTGCTCATTCTTTCTTTCAGTGTTGGCCCGAACCTTGGCATGTAAATTCTTTACAAAATCTGTTTTTTTCTTACCATCAAAATAACATGTTCGTTAGTAGGCAAAGGTAAAATATCCACAGGAGTTAAAGGATTGAAGCCATAAACAATTTCAAAAGGTAAAAAAGAAGTAGTAGAATCAATAGATCTATTATATGCAAATTCAATATGTGGCAAACACTTTTCCCACAGCTTTAAATTCGTTTGAATGATAGCACGTAACAAAGTAGTGAGTGTTCTATTAACTACTTCAGTTTGACCATTCGTTTGAGGATGTACAATAGTAGAAAACAAGAATTTAGTTTCTAATTTATTCCATAAAGTGCGCCAAAAATGACTTAAAAACTTAACATCTCTATCACTAATAATTGTCATAGGCAAACCACGAAACGAACCATTTTTTTGAAGAACAAGTCGGCAATATATGTTGCATCATTAGTTCTAGAACAAGTAATGAAATGAGCCATTTTACTAAACCTATCAACAACAATAAATACGTTGTCCTTACAACCTCGAGACCTTGGTAACCTTAAAACAAAATTTATAGAAATATCAATCCAAGGTTGGTTAGGCACTGGTAAAGAGGTATACAAGCCATGCGATTTAACCTTAGATTTTGCTTACCTACATGTAATACACTTATTATAAACATATTGTATATCATGCTTCATATTAGGCCAATAAAAATGCTCATGCAATATATCTAAAGTTTTTTGCACACCAAGGTGCCCCATCAAGCCGCCTTCATGAGTTTCTCTAACAAGTAACTCACGAATAGAAGAAATAGGAATACACAATTTATCTTTCTTAAACATCAATCCTTCATGTCTATAGAAATCACTAAATGCACACTTATCACAAGCTTTCCATACTTGGCCAAAATCAGTATCATTAGCATATAGCCTGAACATGCACATCATCCCATTTAAAAACAACATTCTTTTTAACAAGTTCATTCAAAGCTGCAGCAATAGAACTAAAATCCTTAACAAACCTTCGATAAAAACTTGCTAAACCATGAAAAATTCTTACCTCGTTCACATTCTTAGGTGTCGGCCAGTCCCTTATGCCTTTAGTTTTCTCTTCATCAACGTTAATACCTTGCAAACTAACAACATATCCAAGAAATGCAACATATTCCATGCAAAATGTGCACTTCTTAACATTAGCATACAATTGGCGCTCTCTTAACACATTAAAAATAGTATGCACGTGTTTGAAATGTTCATCCAAATTTTTGCTATAAACTAAAATATCATCAAAATAAACTACCACAAATTTTCCTATGAAAGCACGCAAGACATGATTCATTAATCTCATGAATCTATTAGGTGCAATAGTTAATCCAAAAGGCATTACTAATCACTCATATAATTCAGATTTAGTTTTAAATGTTGTCTTCCATTCATCTCCCTCTTTCATGCGAATTTGATAATAACCATTCTTTAAATCAATTTTAGAAAACAAGCAAGAGGCATGCAATTCATCAAGCATATCATCTAATCTAGGAATAGGATATCTATAATTAACTATTATTTTTTTAATAGCTCGACAATCTGCACACATATGGCCTGTCCCATCTTTCTTTGGGACTAAGATGACAGGAATCGAACATGGGCTAAGACTCTCCCTTACAAAATCTTTTTGCACCAACTCATCCACTTGCCTTTGTATCTCCTTTGTTTCCTCGGGATTAGCTCTATAAGCAGGTTGATTTGTATGGCGGAGCCTGGTATAAGTCTATTTGATGCTCAATACCTCTTAGGGGAGGTAATCCATGGAGAATCTCCTCGGAAAATAGGTCTGCAAAATCTTTATCTTTCACATGGCATCTTCTGTGAAAAATATGCTCACGTTACTCCACATCAACATCATCCTTAAGCTGTATACTTGGGGCTCTCATTGTATCTAGCCAATCACCATGCACAGGTTCTTCAACTTCAACATCAGAACAATCCTCCAATAGTGGCATCTCATCCTCACTTGAGCTAACACTTTCTATTTCTCCATTTTTCAACACAATCATAACTCTTTTGTTTGGGCATTGAGAAGCAATACTTGGCACCTAAAACACTTAACTTCACATGATTTCGATGAAGTTTTAGTTTCAGTTTTACCTTTATAAACAGTAATCAAATCCTTTTGTTTTACTTCTTATTTTGTTTTTTAGGCAGCTTTGTTGTGCTTCCAATTAGATTTCCATGAAGAACTAGAAGCTGAACCAAATTTGAACCCTTTTGATTTTATTTTGTTGTGAAAATTCACAAGTGCACGGAATTGTAACAAGTAATATAGTGATAAAATAGGATGTTGAACCCACAAGGACTATTTACCTATTAACTATCGAAATTATTCTAGTTCTAAGTTATTTGATAATTAAATAAATTGTGGAATTTGATTTTGGGAACTGAAAGTAAATTAAATTAAATTAAATTAAAAATAATAGTTATTGGAATAAATAAAATAATAACTTACAAGGAACAAGTTTTCACCAATTAGGAAATACTAAGGCATCTGATTCACCTAACCAATCTAATCTCGAATCCTAATCATACAATCAATCAATTATCATTCTATATGGCAGCGAAACATTCTAATTTATCTACAACCCTCTCTTGAGTAGAAGTAGAATTACCCAACATATAATAATTTGCAATATGTCTATGCAAATTTAATTATATTTGAGCACATTAAGATCAAAATATTTCACATAAAACCGCACAAATCACGTTGGCACATTTCTGTCTTTCTTTCAATTTGTGGTATATATCATGCGAAGCTAAATTGCATGCATCATTTCTCAAATTAACATGCACAACAAATCATTCAAGTATTAGCTAAATAAATAAAAGCATTAAACTCAATGATGTATACTCAAAGAAATGATAAAATTATGATCATATAAGAATAAAATTTGAAATTGTCATGGAGAGGCTATATCATAGCCTTAATAATAAAAATTAGTTCATAATGAATTTAAAACAAACCATCCTGAATATGAAATTCATTACAAGGAGAAGAGATTGAAGAGTTAAGAAAGAAAACTCTATGCACATTGAGAATCCTAATTGTCAACAAGCTCCGGTTTGCCCTATGTCTTCTCTTCTATCTTCAAGTTTTAAAACTCCAATCTAATGGTGAAAAACTCCTCCTTTCTGATTCTGGTCGTCTCCCCTCTTCAGCCCAGCTTTTCTTTATGTTTTTGGGAAGAAAAGAAGTCAACAACTACTCCCACCTATCAAGAAAAACATGTCTTGCCAATTTTCTCAATTCCAACTAGCGTTTTGACTTTAAAACTTCAAAATTAGCTTTTTTCCATAAGAGGGAGCATTGTAAATCTTCATGTCTTCTTTTTAAAATATTTTGAATTAGTCAAATGCGACTTTTGATTATAAAATTATACTAAAAAATACAAAGTATGTTCAACAAATGCAAGCCTTTTTGTTTCCTTTATATTTGTTGGGCTTTGATGGACTTTTCTCCAATATTTCCTACAAATATTACAAATAAACTTAAAGTGACAAAGTAAATAAGAAAAACTCAAATAAATAAAAAATAAATACAAACTAACATAAATATAAGAGTGAAAGTATGGCAAAACTTTTATAAAAATTATGCACATCAAATACCCTTAAACTTATTATTTGCTAGTCCCCGACCAAAAAGAGAAAAAAAATTGAAACAAATTGAAAAGATTGATTTATTACAATGGTTGCCTCATGAATTGTATAAAGAAGATTATTCAAAGAAAATTCTAAACATTGAACAAGTTCTGACATTAATTCAAGAGCATGCTTTAAATTACAATGAAGCCTTTGAGTATATGTGTGAATAACCAATCTCAACTTGCTACTCCATCAGTTTAGATCAATTATGTGAACTTGACTAAATTATGAATGATCTCTATGAGAATGTAATTCTTGAACTTCATAAGCCTATTTTTCTTACCAAATCTCCACTAATGTAGTACAAACACACCACTAAAGCTCAAGAGGTCTTAATAAAAGTATGTAATGTTTGGCTTAGGGTAATGGCTAAGAAAAGAAATGGTATGAAATTCAAAGCAAGAAAATTCAACATAAGTTTCACAATTAAAGAGAGAAAAAGCACTTTACAATTACTTTCTAGAGCAACTCATGAGCAATTTATTCATCCACTCTTTTTTCTTTTTGTAATTTTTTTTTTAATAAAGGCATAGTCTTGCTATTTCTTGCTTCATTCAGCCTTCTAACAAGATTATTTTTATTTTGTAACCCCCAAACTTTTCTACTTTGTAATTCTGGGTTTTTTTTTCTTTTTTTTTTCAAAAAATACCAAAATAATAAATCCTGCTCTTGCTCTCCTAATTCTTTAACAAACTTTCTCTCTTCTCCAACTACAAACAAATGAAAAAAATTTCTTGAAAAGAGGTAGGATGTGTGTTTATGGGTTAACATGTGTGGTTAATACGGGTTAATGAAAGAAAATGGCCAACATGTTTAAGGCTCAAAGGGGTGACTAGAGATACATGATTTGGATAGGCTAGAAAAGCTCAAGCGTTCCAAAGATGGCTTAAACCATTTCTTTAATGGTGTGTTGCCTAGGATTTCGCCTCAAGAGATCATCAAATAGGTTCTAAAGCTCGATGAGATCTTAGAAGTTGTCTTGTGCACATAAATATACTCTAAGTTAATAAAGCAACTTATTGATCATGGAATTGTGCAGAAATTTTCAAAGAAAATCAAAGGAATTCAAGTAAATTAAGCTAGCACAAAAATTAAGCACAGAACAAGACAAACTTAGCATAATCAACAAATTAAACTCAATCTCAACCAGATAATATCATAGGCTTGTGATCATCAATAAAAACAAAAGCAATGAAAATTGATTTTTTTTTTAAAAAATACTCAAAAAATTAATACCCTCTCCCCAAACTTAAAGGACACATTGTCCCCAATGTGAAGAATGAAAACACACAAAAAGAAAGAAAAAAAAATGTAAGTAGAAAATAAATAAATAAGTAAACTTCCTTAAATCATTTAGTTTGAATTTATTTTCTTTGAATCACCAATCAAGTAAATCAATGGAAACCTTTTGTTTGTTGAAATCTCCTTCGAAGTAAGGCTTTAAGCGTTGACCATTGACTTTAAATGTAGTATTCAAGCCATTAGGAACCTCAATAGCACCATATGGGAAAACTTTAGTTATTGTAAATGGTCCGGACCATCAAGATCTTAATTTTCCAGGGAAAAGGCATAGCTTGGAATTGTAAAGTAGAACTTTTTGGCCAATTTCAAAATCTCTCTTAAGAATGTGTTTGTCATGCCATCTCTTAGTTCTCTCCTTGTATATGCGAGCATTCTCATAAGCTTCATGTCAAAATTCATCCATCTCATTGAGTTATAACAATCTCTTCTCGCCTATTGCCTCCATGTCAAAATTAAGAGCCTTGATTGCTTAATAAGCTTTGTGTTCTAGCTCCACCGGTAAGTGACATGCTTTCCCAAAGACTAGACGATAAGGGGACATACTAATTGGAGTTTTGAATGCTGTCCACTAAGCCCATAATGCATCGTCTAATTTTTTAGACCAATCTTTCCTTGAAATGCTTACGTTTTTTTCAAAATTTGCTTTAACTCTCGGTTGGAAATTTCCACTTATCCGCTGGTTTGAGGATCGTAAAGAGTTACAACCTCGTGTGTAACACTATATTTGCTCAAGAGTGCTTCAAATTGTCGGTTACAAAAATATTTTCCCCCATTGCTAATGATCACTCTTGGAGTTCCAAACCTTGTAAATATCTGTTTTCTCAAAAAATTCATCACAACTTTAGAATCATTTTTAGGGAGGGCCACGACCTCTACCTATTTGGAAACATAATCCACAGCCACTAAAATGTATTGATTAGAAAATGAAAAAGGGAATGGCCCCTAAATCTATGCCTAAAATATCAAATAGCTCAACAACAAGTAAATTATTTAATGGCATTTCATTTTTCTTATAAATATTACCACTCCTTTGACATTTATCACAAGAAGAAACAAAAGCATGAGTGTCTTTAAAAATGCTAGGCCAATAAAAACATGATTGTAGCACTTTAGCTATTGTTTTGCTCACTCCATGGTGCCTACCAACCTCTAATGAATGACAATGTCTTAGGATTGATTCTATCTCTTCCTCAGGTACACATCTCCTAATAACTTGATCACTACAATATTTGTAGAGAAAAGGTTCCTCCCAATAATAATGCTTGACCTTTAAAAAAAATTTCTTCCCTTGTTGGTATGTAAAATCCGAATTGATCACATTGCTTACCAAGTAATTTACATAATCTGCATATCAAGGAACTTGTGTTAGAGATAATACAAAGAGTTGTTCATCTGAAAATACCTCATTTATAGGAGGAAGTAGAGCTAGTCCTTTGGTTGTCTGCTCAAGTCTCGAGAGATGATCGGCTACTTGATTTTCAGTTCCTTTTTTGTCTTTGATCTCCAAATCAAATTCTTGTAGGAGTAAAATCCATCTAAGTAACCTTGGTTTTGCTTCCTTTTTGGCCAACAAGTATTTAAGAGCAGAATGGTTAGTGTAAACAATTATTTTTGACCCAATCAAATATTATTTAATTTAATATTGTATTGAAGTATTGAATTTAAAAAATAGAAAGTAGAAGAGTACATAAAAATATTTACTTTTCTCAATCCCACGAACAAGATTCAAGAATAAGATTAGTTGATAGCGCGAGAGGAGTAGGAATAGGTCTGGTGATCAACTAGTAAGGAGATAGGGGATCACTTCTTCCTTGAATTGAAGTGAAGAGTTCTTTCAAAAAAATTCATCGATCTGATTGATGAGTCATAAGACAATTCATGGTTCCGTTTCAGATGTTTAGTAACAATAAAGAATAGGAAGGAATAAACGAATTGAGTTCATGGATTTACCTAAATAAAACTATGGACCAATAAAGGATTTTTATCTTCGAAACTAATTAGAAGGGGATGTGTACGGTACGAGAAATCAAATCATACCTAAATGATCGAATCCTCGAGCGCCTCGAAAGTGCCATAACATAAGGTGTTCGGAAATGGTTGAAGTAATTGAATAGGAGGACCATTATGACTATAGCCCTTGGTAAATTTACCAAAGATGAAAATGATTTATTTGATATTATGGATGACTGGTTACGGAGGGACCATTTCGTTTTTGTAGTTTGGTCCGGCCTATTACTTTTTTCTTATGCCTATTTCGCTTTAAGGGGTTGGTTCACAGGCACAACCTTTGTAACTTCATGGTATACCCATGGATTGGCCAGTTCCTATTTAGAAGAATGCAACTTCTTAACCGCTGCAGTCTCAACTCCTGCTAATAGTTTAGCACATTCTTTGTTGTTACTGTCGAGTCCTGAAGCACAGGGAGATTTTACTCGTTGGTGTCAATTAAGTGGTCTTTGGACTTTTGTTGCTCTACACGGTGCTTTCGGACTGATAGGTTTCATGTTACGTCAATTTGAACTTGCTCGATCTGTTCAACTGCGACCTTATAATGCAATATCATTCTCTGCTCCAATTGTTGTTTTTATTTATGTATTCCTGATTTATCCACTAGGTCAGTCTAGTTGGTTCTTTGCGCCTAGTTTTGGTGTAGCAGCGATATTTCGATTCATCCTTTTTTTCTAAGGGTTTCATAATTGGACATTGAACCCATTTCATATGATGGGAGTTGCCGGTGTATTAGGCACTGCTCTGCTATGTGCTATTCACGGTGCTACCGTAGAAAATACTTTATTTGAAGATGGTGATGGTGCAAATACATGCAAAAACCACCACTAACAATTCTTTTTCCGTAGTGGCATAATTTAATTGGGCATCCATCAATGTTCGACTCGTTAAAATTTTAGAAACCAAATTTAAATACACCACCCCCCCCTTTTTCTCTCCTCTTAGGTTACTTAGTAGTATTTCATTGTTTGTGAGAAGTTACACTTTCAAAATTTATGGGAAAATTTTTTCACTCCTTTTTCTTCTTAAATTAATTTGGATAGGTAACATATTTTGTTTATATATTTGTTGTGTTTCTATTGCCATTAATATTTTACAGGCTATGAAGCATAAAAATGGCTTTCTATGGATACAATCCAATTAAAGAGCTACTTGACAACACAATTTTATGAAAGCGAAGTTTCTTCAGTGAGAGATATGAATAATAGAACAAGCAACCTTTTTGTAATAGGTTAGCAGCTTATTCATATTTATATGTTAAGAATAGGATTCGATTTTCATTTTACTTGATTTTTAACTATGTTGATAATTATGTTAAAAATAAATATTTTTTAAAATATACCAAATATACTTTAAACAATTAATAGAGGTCAAGGTGCAGTCAAAATGGTTCAAGCTGATATTCTCAATTCGTTTCAAGATCCTTTGTGAGGAATCGACGGTCCAATGACTACCGGAAGGATAAAAAGGATGAAAGAGGCTTTACAAGGCTTAATCGTGGAAGTGTATGACAAAGAGACTATATTAGAAAGTTCTAAGATTGTTCTTGAAGTTTCCAAAGCTTTACTCAAGATAATCACTTATCTTTATGTTCAAGAAGAAGAATAAAATAGCCCTGCACTACTAAATCCTAAAGCCACATGGATAAGTTGGGCTTTTGAAGATTTCCTTATCCTATATGGAATAAGTTTCCTTGTTTGTTTAAGATTGTTATTTTTTAGGTTTCCTTATTTGATTAGGATTGTTATTTAGGTTTCTTTATAGGATTAGGATTATAGTTTTATTTTCCAACTTAAGCTAGGAGTTCTATTCCTACTTATTTTTGGACACTTCTTTTATTTAGGATTATGATGTTTACATGCCTATATAAAGACTACAAGTATGTAAAACGAATTTGATCATATCATTAATAATATTGAGATATTTTCAGCATGCTTAGCTTTGCTTTCTTGTGTTCTTGGTAGAATACAATTTCTTGACTTATAAAGGGAATGATTAACTTTTGTGGCATCTTCAAGATTAGGGATTTTAAGGACTTAGTTTCCTTAGGTTCTAATATGATCATCTACAACTTGTTTTCTAGTTTCTTGGGTGCGCATAACAACTGATTCAAGAGTTCCTAGGGCAGGTTGTCTAGTGGGTTCTTATTATTTGGTATCAAAGCTTTGGCTCTAGAAACAAGTTATTTATCCTTTGCTTATCCTTGTTTTATATTTCTTTTTCTTGTGCAATTCTTGTGTTGTCTTCGTATAACTTTCTTAACTTCTTCTATTCTACTTCTTTGTGTTTCTGAATAGATTCCATTCTATTTGTTTTTAGTTTTGTTAACCAAAAAAAAAGGATTGAAAAGAATATCCAAATGAAAAAAAAAAAAGAGCAGTTAGATTGTATTGTTTGATTGGTGAGCAATTTGTTTTGCATTATGTATTAAAATTTCAGATTTCATTTTAATCCTTTTTCCTAGCCAAAAAGGGATTTCTTGAAACGCAAGATCATATTCCTATCCAAATAAATCATAACAAGATCTCTTTTTTTTTTTTTGGATTTGACTAATCTAAAAATTCAAAGCCAATTAGTACTAATCCTTATCAAATAAGAATTCTTGTGTATATTCTTTTTTTGAGTTAAAATTTATTTTCCTTAAACAGTTGTCATATTATACTAACTAGTACTAATCCTCATTAAATAAGGATTGTTGCATCTAAATTAATTCAATTTCGTGCTCCACATTCTATTTTGTACTCCTTTTGTCGTTTAGCTTTGCATTTCAATTTGTTGCATTCTAGTTATTTCTTTTACATGTCTTTCGCTTTCTTTTGAAGTTTTCTTATTTTCTTGGCTCTTTTAATTATTTTTTTTCTCCAATACCATTTCCCTTAACTAAGTTTTTAACGTTCTAATTTGGAGATTTGCCACCATCTAACTGATTGCTCATTAACCATTGTTGATCTTGATTCTTTTAAGAACATAAAGGGGGCTGGCTTGAGTGGTAAAACGCAAAAGTGTTGAGACCATCATCGAAAAAAAGCCAAATTAGTGTGAAACACAAGTGATAACAAATTAAGTTGAATGCAAACATGTGAGGGAGTGTGAAAGGAATAAATTTTCTTTTTTCTAACAAAGTTTTGCAGGTTATAAACATGAGTAGTGAAGAAAAACCGCAGGTTGTTGACATGAAAATGTTCATAAAGGTTGTTAATGAACAATTTAGGAAGTTGAATGCTAGGTTGGATAACATGCAATCCCTGCCTATTTCTAAAACCACTAGAAGCAGTGTGCTTGAGGAGGAAGAGGAAGAATATTAAGATTTAGAATAATCAAGCTCCAAACGTGGTAAAAAGGTTGTTTCTAAAAGAGATAACAATTTTGGCAGCATAAAGATGAAGATTCCAACCTTTCAAGGAAAGAATGATCCAGAACTATACTTGGAGTAGGAAAGAAAGGTTGAACATGTATTTGATTGCCATAATTACTCCAAGAAAAAGAAAGTAAAACTAGCAACTGTGGAGTTCATAGATTATGCAAGCATATGGTGGGATTAATTGGTGATCAATAGGCGTAGGAATGGAGAAAGGCCACTTCAATCATGGGAAAAAATGAAATTGGTAATGCGCAAGAGATTTATACCGAGCCATTACTATAGAGATTTACATAGAAAGTTGCAAGGGTTGGTTCAAGGTTCCATAAATGTGGAGGACTTTTACAAAGAGATGGAGGTAGCCATGATTAGAGCAAACATAGAGGAAGATCGAGAAACAATAATGGCTAAATTTATTAGCGGCTTGAACAAAGAGATTGCTGATGTGGTTGATTTACAACATTATGTGGAGATGGAGGAGCTATTGTACAAAGCCATAAAAGTGGAGAAGTAAATCAAATCAAAAGGGTTCAGATCTGATTCGGCTTATAATTATTCATGGAAATCTAATTGAAAGCACAACAAAGCTGCCTCAAAAACAAAAGAAGAACCGAAGCAAAAGGATTCGATTGTTGTTTCTAAAAGTAAAACTGAAATTGAAATTTCTTCTAAGTCACGTGAAGTTAAGTGTTTTAGGTGCCAAGGATTCGGGCATATTGCTTCTCAATGTCCAAACAAAAGAGTTATGATTGTGTTGGAAAATAGAGAAATAGAAAGTGCTAGCTTAAGTATGATGAGATGCCACCACTGGAGGATTGTTCTGATGTTGAAGAACTCGTGCATGGTGATTTGCTGGTTACAAAGAGAGCCCTAAGTATACAGCCTAAGGATGATGTTGATGTGGAGCAACGTGAACATATTTTTTACATAATATGCCATGTGAAAGATAAGGTATGTACTATGATTATTGATAGTGAAAGTTGTACTAATGTTGCTAGTACTTTGTTGGTAGATAAGCTAAATTTGCATACCATAAAGCATCCTAAACCATACAAATTGCAATGGTTAAATGAATATAGAGAAATAAAGGTAACGAAGCAAGTTCTAATTTCTTTTTCAATTGGCAAGTATAAGAATAAGGTTCTATGTGATGTGGCACCAATGCATGTTGGTCATATATTGCTTGGCCGATATAGCAGTTTGATCGGAAGGTTACACATGATGGGTATAAAAACTGTTATTCTTTTGTAATGAGTAACCAAAATGTTGTACTACTCTTAAACCTTTACAAGCTTATAAAGATCATATTAGGATAGCAAGAGAGCGCAAAAAGAGAGAGTAACAAAAGTATGAGCAAGAGGAAAAGAAAAAGAAAGAATATAAGCAAGTAGAAACTAAGAGAGTAAGCAGGCTGAGAGGAAAATTATAGAGGAAAGTGTGCAAAAAGGAGAAAAAAGAAAGGGAATGAGTATATTTGCTAAAACAAATGAGATTAAGAGTGTCATGATTACAAGGCAGCAACTACTTGTACTTATGTACAAGATGTTTACTTTTCTACTAATTACCTTAACCCTTCTTTGTATAATGTTATTGTGTCTTTATTGCAAAAGTTTTCATATACTAGATTTTTTCATTCTACTACTTCTTTTTCGCCTTTTGAAATTGTTTATGACTTTAATCCTTTAAACTTTGTGGATATTTTACCTCTGTCTACTAATGAATATATTAATCTTGATAGTAGGAAAAATGTCGATTTTGTGAAGGATTTACCTACTAAGTTTTGGGCTAACATTCAAAGAAAGAATGAGCAATATACCAAGCAAGCTAATAAGGATCATTTGAAGGTTATTTTTGACCCTGGAGATTGGGTTTGGGTGAACATACATAAGGAGAGGCTTCCTACACAAGGAAAATCAAAATTGCAGCCTAGCAAAGATAGACCTTTCAAAATCTTGGAGAGAATTAATGATAACGCCTACAAGCTAGATTTGCTAAACAACTATGGTAATGTTAGTACGACTTTCAATGTTGTTGATTTATCGTTGTTTGATGTAGGTGATTTGAAGGACAAATCCTTTCGAAGAAGAAGGCAATAATAGAGATCGAGGTGTAGTCCAAATGGTTCAAGCTAATATTCTCAATTCGTTTCAAGATCTTTTGCGAGGAATCGAAGGTCCAATGACTAGGGGAAGGTCAAAGAGGATGAAAGAGGCTTTACAAGGCTTAATCATGGACGTGTATAACAAAGAGACTATTCTAGAAAGTTCTAACACTATTCTTGAAGTTTCCAAAGCTTCACCAAAGATAATTACTTATCTTTATGTGTAAGAAGAGGAATAAAATAGCCCTGTGCTACTAAATCCTAATGCCGCATGGATAAGTTGGGCTTTTGAAGATTTCCTTGTCCTATATGGAATAAGTTTTTTTGTTTGTTTATGATTGTTATTTTTTAGGTTTTCTTATTTGATTAGGATTGTTATTTAGGTTCCTTTATAGGATTGGGATTATAGTTTTATTTTTTAACTTAAGTTATGATTTCTATTCCTACTTAATTTTAGACATTCTTTTATTTAGGATTGTGATGTTTACATGCCTATATAAAGGCTACAAGTATGTAAAATGAATTTAATCATATTATTAATAATATTGAGATATTTTTAGCAAGCTTAGTTTTACTTTCTTGTATTCCTGGTAGAATACAATTTCTGGACTTATCAAGGAAGTGATCAACCTTTGTGGCATCTTCATCTTCAAGATTAGGAATTTTAAAGACTTAGTTTCCTTAGGTTCTAATCTGATCATCTATAACTTGTTTTCTAGTTTCTTGGGTGCGCATAACAACTAATTCAAGAGTTCTTAGGGCAGGTTTTATAGTGGGTTCTTATCAACACTACTACAAAAAATGTCTATCTTGATAGATATTATCTATCAAGAAGGGAAATTCGTGACAACAGTTTTCTATCAAAGAAGGACCACTCATTACCTACTGATAGCAATCACTCATTATTGTTTTTGCGACTGAAGTATGATCTGTCACAATTTTGTGATACTTGATTATTACAAATCTATGATAGATTTTAGTTATGTGACACATTTATAGTTTTATCATTGATCTTCATTTATATATTTTCTAATTGTTTGGTTAGGAAGTGAACTATGCAATTGAATAGCAATTAGGAATCAAGTGGATTATAAATAAAATTAAACAAGTAAGCAAATCTCAAGCCTTGCTATCTTTTATCTGATTTATTCAAATATTTTTCTATCAATTTTCTTAATCCCATATATCTATATTTGATTATACATTTCTAACCATTTAAGTTATTTACTTCTTCATGGGATCAACACCTCAATTTTTACTACAATAATCGCGTTGTAACGTTTAGCGTAATCAGGCTACTGCATCTTCATCATCATAACCACCTGAATACATATTAAACAGTTGATTTCACCATGATTTAGAACCTGAAAATTTATTCTGCAAAATATATTCATAGCAAGAAAATGCAACTAATGAAATTGAAACATACCAAGATAAACTGCATTTGAGTAGAATCCAAGCACAAAACAGCCACCAAAAAACCATAAATAAAATGAGAAAAAATCATCAATGAAATTGCCCAATAATTGATATGTAAAGAGAAGATTCTACCTAGATTGATAATGAACCTTGTCTTCCTTTCTTATTCTGTATTTCATTCTAGCAGTTCTTATAAATTCTTTTAGAAGATTCTAACTCTTTTGCTACCTGATCATGATATTAACCTAATGTCTTCATTAAAAAATAGTACTAACAATGATATGCCAACCCAACGAAATAGCAACAACAAAACAGTAGCAATAAACTAGCCAAACAGCGCAGATAAACAAACATCTTGCTAAACAAAAGTAGAAAAATCTAACTATCTAATGCAATATTAATAGACCGATATGTCTATTCAAAGATTTACAATTACAAGGAAAAAAGATTTTGAAGTCAATTATCCAACAAGAACAAGTCAATTATATCCTCTCTTTGTACAAGTCAAGGTAATTGTCTAACATAGTGACAAAAGAAGTAGAATACCTGAACTGAATATCAATTGAATACCAACTCCTGTAGCCAAACACAAGGCACAAACTTGGGAATCTCCTCTTGCTTTTGCGTCATCTTTGAAACTTTCTATGTTTCTTCAACTTCTTCCCCTGAAAAATCATATTGGCATTTTCTATTCCCTAAAAACAAAAATAACGTCAGAACTACTACTGCTCTTTAAATTGAAAAAAGGCAACATTCTTTAAAAAAATATCAAAATCAAAATTGGTGAAAATTATAGCGCTAATTTGAGCTATATAACATTAGTCAACTCTTAAAATTAAAAAAAAAAATGATCAAAGTTTAAGACCTTAATGAAAAGGTGTAATTTTTGTCAATATATTGGGGTTTGGTAAATGAGTTGAATCGTATAACCGACTGAGATATTGAGCATTCTGTTTGCAGAACTAATACATGGATTCGATGAACAAAAGTGCAGAAAACAATCTTGTCTCGATCTCGAACACTGAAGACTCCCAAATTTCATTATAAATAGAGAAAAATGAATGGATACAATCAAATGAAAATCGGTGATTGTTTAATCTAAATTATACATACCCGGCGGTGCGACTTGCAAGTTGCAGTTTGACGATGGTGCGACTTACGTGTTGTGCGTCTATCAATCGCCAAGCAGTGATACGCTGTTGGTGGTGGTGCATTGTCGAGAGAGGTGGTGATAGCATGATGTTAGGTTGAGACTCAGGAGAGGAGTGACTAGCGTCTATAGAGATAGAGAAGGATGAAAATTTAGAGTTAGGGTTTCATTTGTTTGATATTATTTTAAATTTTAAAAATTGACAATGCTAAAATAGTAAAAAGTTGACAAATAGCGCAACCAACCATATAATAATAATATTATTAAATATTATTAATACTGAAGGAATTTATAATATTATCTGATTATTTTAGTATATTATTTTAATAATATTTTTTATATAATTCAATAAAATAATAATATAACATAAATTATTTCATAATATTATTATTATATTATTATTTTATAATATTTTTTGATGTAATGTTCATACGCATTAACAAAATGAATATCACGTTGTTTTTATTCTTTAGAATCCCAAATTACTCACCAAATGACACCATTTAATCGGTAAATAATTTTTATCATTCTATCACGAGTTATATGTCACAAACTTTTGATTTTCTTTTGTCATAAAATTCATGAAAATAGACTCCAATTTTAGGGCAGAAGTTCTTGATAAATTTATATCAAAACTTTGTGATAAAAGTCATTTCTATCATAAAGCCTTTCTTTTGTTGTGGTATTTTATTTTTGAATAATTTATTTTTAAAAATTAAGAAGAACAATTTAAACATTTTTTAATGTATAAATACTTTAAGAAAAAGAGAGTACAATAGCATAAAATTTTCATTTATATATATGATTTGTTTTATTTATTTATTTTATCTTTTTTCTCTTTCTCTATAACCAACCACTTCTCCGTAGCCAAACATTTTTAATTTCTCTTCCTTCTTTTTCTTCCTCCATTCACCATATTTCTCCGTAGCCAAGTACTCCAACTACAAATCAAACAACCAAACATTGCTAACCCTCCTCCATTACTTTTCTTTCTTCTTTATCTTTCTTATAAGTGTAAGATTTTATTTCTAAGAAGGTGAGGTTGCTCTAATTGGTACAATAGTTTACTAGTTGTGAACCAAATAGAGATGAAAGATTTATTTGTATCAAGGATAAGTTAGGAGGCTGAAGGAAGAAAAACAAATTTGGAGTGTTTGGTTATGGAGAAAAATGGTGATGGAGAAAGAGGAAGAAGGAAGAAAAATAATTTGGAGTGTTTGGTGGTGAAGAAAAATAGTGATGAAGAATCAAAAAGAAGGAAGAAAAATGATGAAAGAGAACAATGGTGATGGAGAAAGAAGAGAAAAGAAAGAGAAATATATTTTGTCTTTTAGCAAGATATTTATATAATTTTAATCTATATTTTTTTCCAACATAATTGACAATGCATGCAAGAGTATAGACATAATTGTCTCCAGAAATAACTTGCTACAACTTGAAGGTTGTACTTCCCAAGTGTAAGTTGTCTCAAGTAATAAAGTTCGGAAGTCCGAGTGTCGATCCACAGGAAATACGTTATATAAGATCCACAAGTTCAATATTTAAATGTTGTAAGTCCAAGTATGGTGGAAGTAGAATGAATTTATTAAATTATTGAATATAAATTTGATAAGATTGTCAATTAGGGCATTAGGGATTCATTTTATTGATAATTATAGAAATCATTCTTTAATCATTTATTACTCAACTAAAAATCACTCAAGAGATTATCTTAGTCGGAAGATAAATACATTAAATACATGGCAATACCTTTATGTAGAAAAGGTAGTAAAATAGAAGAATAATCATTCAATTTATTTGTGAAAACTATAACGTACCTTGTTCTTGATTTGTAGAAAATGTGCAAGCATTCAGTGTACCTTTTGTTAACAATGAATCAAGCTTCCTAACAAATCAAAACACTTTTAAGAAATAGAATTCACTTAATTGAAAAGATTTTGCATTGAAATACAACTTAGAATGATTGAAGAAGAATACTATAAAATCAACAAAACTTCACCCTCAACCCTAATTACGAATTTAGAAAGACATTAAATGAAACCAAAATTATACAAAGGGAGAATAAAAAATAAGAAGAAGGATGTCCTAAATAACTTCTACCACTTCCTTTATATAGGCAAAACAGGATATATTTCACATGTGTGAACACAAGTTGCAAACTTTCAACTTAATTATGCTCTTGGTGATTGCAGCACATTTTGGACCGTAGAATACATTGAATTTGTTGATTATGTCTTCTTCAAAGTTGTAGGCACCTTCATTAGGTTTCCAATAGTCCAAAGGTCGACCAAATTGATAATGTAAAACAAGAGTTATGTTGAAAATGAGAAATGGTGTTCAGTTTGGATTTCTCCACCGGTCTTCTAGAATGACGGCTATTTTTGACAGGCAACCACTTCGAATCTGGACATTTATAAAACATAAAAAGTGTACATCTATCTGTAGGCGTTCCAAAAACTCCAACCGTATGACTTTTGGATACATATGCAGGGCGATACGGCCCAAATACGAAACCATGATGGGCTGGCCTCAAGCTGTGGTTGAGTTCTGTTGAAGCCCGAGTTTGACACAATAGATGCATGAACTGGTCTAATCTCTGTTCTACACTTTTGTGAAGGAATGAGTCCACATATTTACGGTCTAAGAATCGTATCAAATAATGTTTTGTAGGAAAAGATATGCTCATTATACAAAACCTGCGCAAAACCAATAATTAAGTCCAATTCTTGTTTTGGAATTCAGTATAAAGGAAAATGCTTAATTTTGGGGAAATTAATAATATTCTTAAGTGTAAAATATAATATTTTTCTTGATAATCCCACACTTTTAAACATTTATCATAACTTCTTCCTTTAATAGAGATGACATCGAGGGAGTGATAAGGTATCTATTAAAAAATGGGGTAATGAGGTATTAAGTGAAAAAATAGAGTGGAGTGGAGAATTCTCCCTCAATTATTTTATAAAATGACATCTTTTTCTTCAAAACATGACAAAACCCCTCATTTTTTAAAAATACTACTTTTTTTTACTTAAACATGAAAAGAAAAGCATAACGAAATCCTCCGATTTGAATGAACCTGCTAAAATTAAACGTCCTCATAGAAGTATACAAATGATAAACGACCGATAATAGTCACAATACATGATTGAAACATCACTAGATAAAATTGACAATAGTCATAATACATGATCGGGATGTGACTGCATAATAGCTGATGACTAATCATAATGCATGATTAAGATGTTATCATATAATGATTGAAGACAATCATAAATACATAATCAAGGCATTACGACATACTGACTAACAATAGCTGTAATATATGATCAACTATGGTGAGCCACTTAGCTTTATAGATGTCTAACAACGGTCCAGAAGCACTGTGTGCTTACACATCAAAAGCTTATCTGCGGAGCAAAGACCTTTATGCTATCATCAAATGGCACATCGTCTGCCACATGTATACTCACGCTAGAAATGTGAAAACCCAAAGCTATATTTACATGGTGCAGGGATGCTCATCACAGACATGATATATAACCGATTGCTTTAAAGAGACAACGTCTATAAGAATGCCTACTCGCACCTAATGCATAGGAAGCATACTCAACAATATAATCTATAGCTCTCATACATATAGCAACAAACGATATAAGCTAAATTCCTTATTAGCAGTAGATGCCACCATGTTGACTATATTACATGGAAAATGCCCACGATTAGGTTGTGAAAACTGATCGCGACTATGCTAACAGCAAGTGCACGAGTCATATCAAGTAATAAAGTAATAAAAAAAAATATTGTCCACGAGCATTGAAATTCAAATTACCTACTAAGTACTATTGTTTGAAATGCCAATTTTATCTAAGTAACCTAGAATGATTAATTATAATAGAAAATAAATTAAAATACTACTATTAACTAACGTAGAATAGAAATCACAATCCGTTTGAATTTATAAAAGATGAAATATGCAAAGATGAATTACCTAGGTCTTGATTTCGCTTATCTATCACTACGTTTCTCCTAATGGGTCGTTATCAATGTATTTTGGTCTAATTCACTAATCACAATATTAAAATCAACCTTAACACCTCTGTCGAGCATAAATCAAGGTTTTACGCATAAGGACTTAAGTTGATATCCCTATCTAACTCAAATAATTATACGTTCATTTGTATTACTTGTTGTTTAATACTTAGAACCCAATTCACCTCCCAATTTCTTAAAATCCCAATTATTAATTTGATTATCTAGATGTCGATTACCTCCTGGTCTCACTACCATCTAGATTGTGTTTACTTAATTCAATAAACACGTTAATCTTTCCCAAGACTTAATTCATCCATCTACAATTTAACTAATTCATTAAATAATTATCAAATTAGAATATTAAATAAGATAAACGCAAATGAATCAAACCATAATAACAATAATAACAACATGCCTATTAATTCAAACATAGTTTAGACAAGTTTACATCAAGACTCTAGATTATGAAAACTAGCCAACCATCACAATTATCAATATAACAATCAACATGTAATCCAAATCACAAAATTCAACAATTAAAGTTCAAAAGAAATACAAAATAAAAGTGATAGAGTTTAGGAAGACTAGACTAGAGATCCAATGCTTTAATGTCCTCCTTCAAGTCCTCTTCTAAAGGCTCCAACTTGAATTAATCTACTTCTCTCTCTAGTATCTTCTCCTTGTTCTTCACCTTGCTCACTCAAAAATCCAAAATTTCTATTCTTGGATCCTTGGTTATGGTGGCTATCATTCCAAAAATATATAAACCTAAACGATACCCAAATCAGGCGACTGAATGATGATCTCATGGCCAAAAGTCATCCAAGCATGTGCAGAGGCGTTGGGGCATCCAAAATCTGCGCTAGGGCGCTATGAGACAGAATAGGTAGTGCAGCCGTGCACTTCTGTGCATTGCCGTGCCACGCTCGCTGCAAAAATGGCTTTGGTGCATGGGTGCGGCGCTGGCACACCATGCCTTCAACTTTGATTTCTTTGCACTTTGGTCCCTTCAACTTTACGTTTTGGTACCTGTTTTCTTTCTGACTTTTTCGACGTTGCTTTCTCAAGCTGATTTTATCTTAAATGCCCATTTTTTATCTTTTTTATACAAAGCACTAAAATTCATCAAATATTAACTAAACTTGAGAATTTATAAAACAATTCAAGTCTCGAAGTAACCAATAAGTGCGTATTCTACACACTTATCAAATACCCTCAAACTTGAATGTTTGCTTGTCCTCAAACAAAACAAAACAAAAGTAAATCATTAACTAAGAGAACATATTCAAAGATAACTAAAAAGAGACAAAATAAACTCATGAGCTTATTCTCAATCAAATCACAATCTAGCCTCATATATCAAGCAGTTACTTAAATTGAGGAAACTTTCAAAATGTTGACAATTCATCTAAAAAATCAATTTGAATACCAAATGTCACTCTACTTAAAGATTCCTTGTGCAAGTGTGTGGGTTGCCATACTTAATCATTCTTCAACTTGGATAAGTTTATATAAATAAATAACCTTGTTCGAACTTCTTAAGGAATTCCATAAGCTTGAATTCATGTCACTTTCCACTAATGTAATAGGGCACAACATCAAGGATCCTAAATAATAGGTTTTATTTAGGATAGAAAAAAGATATTTAAGTGAAGTTTAAACACCCTAAACACACAAACCATCTTAGAACTTTTCCCTCAATCTTTTTTATTCTTTCTTATAATCATCAATTCTTCACAACTTTCTTTGCTTCATTTCTTTTTTTTTTTAGTCAAGTTCAGCCTCGTTTTTCCTTTTTACATGAACTCTTCATGCTTTGTAGGCATGAGGTCCAGTTACTCAGTCAAGTTTTGGCTTGAACTTTTATTTCTCTCCCTACACTCTACTTTTTTACGTGAGTTCTCTATGCTTGCCTAGACATGAGACCCAGTTACTCAGTAAGAGCTTAGCTAGAGTTTTTTGTTTTTTTTAACACTACACCCATCCTCCTTTATATAAACAAACATCAAAATAATAAAAATTTTAAGGTGTTTAAATGAAAGGTTATTAAACTTTATTTTAAACCCGAATAACAAAAGGTGATGATAAAAGAAAAGTGTACTTAAGCACAATGGGATAAACTAAGGATTGATTAATTTTAAAATAGCTCGAAAGGCTTAAATGGATCAAAGATGGCCTAAATTGTTTCCCTAATGAAGCATCATTTAGAATTTCATCTCAAGTGACAATTGAACAAGTTATAGAATTCAATGAATTCTTACAAGTTTATTTGGTGCACATAAACATTCTCTAAGTTTCTAAACCATCAAGTAGTCATGGCATTAACGATTAAGTTTTAGGAAATGATCAAGTAGAATGAATATGGCAACAAGTTAAGCACATAGATTAACCCAACATTTATCATTTTCTAAAATTTAAGCACTCTCAATGAAAATCATATCATTGATCTTTCATTTGGATTGACTAAAGCAAGCTCACAAGACAGTTGAAAAAAACTCAAAAGACAAAACAAGATTACATGCATCTAATACTAAAAAGAGAAAAAGAAGATACAAGTAAACAAAAACACAAAATCAAACAAAACTACTAACTCACATACAAGAACAACAACTACAACAACATAAAAAAAAGTCGAGAACAAACTATTTGTGAGGTGGCTTAAGCTAAAATTTTGATCAACAAAATATACCAAACACTTCGACAAATATTCCAAAAATATTCTACAATCATTCCACAAGTTTCCTCCCCTAAACTTAATGTAAACATTGTCCCCAATGTTTGTATTCAAATAGAAACCAAAGGAAAGAAACTATACCCGAGAGGGAGATGTGTGACCTTACCTCTTAATCCTCGTTATCATCATCGTTCCCGTGTGGAGGTGGATTGGATGCATTGCACTTGTTTGTTCGATCCTGGTATTGTGGAAACCGAGGGAATCCCGAGTTGGCTTGATTGTGTTGAAAATATGCTCCAAGGGTATTGTTGAGATTCAATAGATATTGGTTCATTTTCAGTTGATCTTCTCAGATTTTTTGGATTTCTCGACAATTTTGAAAAATGTCTTGTTGCAAGGCAACAAGAGTTAACTATGTAGACTCTTCATTTACTGAAGAATATGAATCGGCGATGTCATGTTGAAGGAACGGGTGCATTGGTGGTCTTCCTTGAACCGAATTCTCCATTCGTTAAATTCTTTCATGGAGTGCCAAGTAATATGCAGGTGTGATAGTAGTTTTTTGAAGAAGAGGCAAAGGATTGGGTGGTGGCGGTATATTCCTCTCAATGTACACATTAAAACCCAAACTCGAACCTATGGAATCTCTTCTAGACCAACATAGAAATCTGGAAATACATAGGCTGTTGATGGTGGAATCGAGTTCTATTTTGTGCTCCATGTCACCTACACGTACCCCTGCTTTTAAGCATAGATTAGTGATAAGGCAAGGGTGTGTGTGTCCACCGGTTGTCTTTGCTTCAATTGTCTTGATCAAATTATCATGGATTACCCAGCCAATATCAATTTGGATTTCGGCACAAATAGCATATAACAGTGCAGTTCTCTATGTTGTAACTTCATGTGGTGAGAAGTGGGCATGTGGTTTAAATATATAAACGTATACCATGCCTTACCATATTTGTTCAATGTGTTTTTGGGGAAAAAAAATAGCTTCTTGCTTCTTGCTATGGCATCACACATTTTGTTCCCGGAATGCACAATTCTTCCATAATCATGTCATAATTTTCGATGTCTTTGCTAAGCTCATCATATGTCTTCATCCTCATCTATAGAAGGTAAACCATAGTAACCATTTATAGCTTAAGGACTAAAAGATACTCGTTTCCCTCTTACAAACATATTGTCATTTTCCCTCATGATGGAAGCATTTGCATAAAATTCTCTTACCAATGAAACTACTACTTTAGGTGGGAAGTCACTGAGCTTTTTCCAATTTCGAGCACAAACGAATTCTAAGATTTTTCTATCATCCGAGTACGATTTCAAAGCCCTTTCTTTCACTATCACCTTTTTATCATCCACAAACTTTTCAACTATCTTCGCAGCTTCAAAGGAAATGAATTTCTTGTGATCAAAATTTGTTGAAGATTTTGAAGAGCTACCTTTATTTGGAGCCATAAATGTTATACAAACTTCCTCTTGGTGTGCGCACTTGTACTACCTCTCCTTCTTTACTAAGTAACTCTTTAAACACTATCTTGCACCTCTTAACTACTCCTTAAGTTATTTCTAATGGAGAAAACTCCAAGAATTCATCAAATTTAGCACTGAAGCATTGTATCAAACACTTGGTGGGAAAAGTGTACTACTCACCCAATGTTGTAATGTCAAGCTTCCTTCAACTTCTCAATCAAACCAATCATAAATGCAAATTGTTCCAACACTGCAAGGATTCAATTCCCCTAAACTTCAATTAACCCAAAGATCACAATCAAACTCCAAATATCATTTTCCACAATCCACTCAATATTGCAATTACTAATAAAAAAGGTGGAAAACAAAGATAAACTTACTTGAGCATAGTTTGGTTGGATGGAATTAAAAAAATGTTGATGATTTTTTATGTTCAATAAATTTTCAAGTGAAAAAATACTTTGAGGGAAAAGTTGTTTTTGGTATTAGGTGTAAGGCGTAATTTGTTAATTGGTAATGAGGTGTAGTGGAAAGAGTAGAAATTTGGTGTTAAATGTGGTTAGGAAAGAAAACAAGAAGAAATGAGAGAGAAGGACTTTGTTTGTGGGTTTGAGATGTAAGAAAGATAAGTGAAGGGAATGTTTTGTGTTTGGCCAAGACAAGCATAAACCAAACAAAGAGTAGGGAAGGGAAATTTATATGTGAAGGCATGTGGGGGTGGGGTGTTGCTGCTTCTTGTATTGGGTTGGGCGAGAGTGGGGCGTTGGCACATACTTGGATGGCTCGGCCGCACTCTGCTTACGGGAAAAGAGCTACAGTGCCTGTGTTGTTGTGTGCTAGGCGAGGAGGGCGTTGGCGCGAGTTTGGATGGCGTGACCGCGCACTACTTATGTGAAAATGGATGCGGGGCTTGTGTTATTGCACACCTGTGTTGCGCATTGGGCATGTTGGGTTGTATGCCTGTGTTGTGCCCTGTATGCGAGAAAACAAGCACTAGGCGAGGCTTGTTGGGCATGCTGTTGCTCGAGCATGGCACTGGCGTGTGCCTGTATGGCACGGCGCACCATGGCCAGTGTTTCGCTACCACGCAAAGCTTTGCATTACTTTCAACCACTTCGGACTTACTGTTCAAGTGAGAATACTCACCTAAAACACATCCACACACAAGGAAACATGGGAAAACATAAGAAACTAAACAAACATTAAATCAAAACAAAATCTCAAAATAAGAAAGGCTTGGATTTCCTCCTAAGTAGCGCTAGATTTAACGTCTCTAGTTGGACTTAGCTGTAAGTTGAACAAACATGTTCTTTGAGTGAAATGCTAGAGACTTTTCGTTCTTCGTTATCCAAATAATGCTTAAGTCTTTGTCCAATGGCTCGAAACAACCGACCATCATTTCCTTGTAATTCAACAACACCAAATGGAAAAACTGTTTTTAACTAAGAATGGTCCCCACCACTTTGATCTTAACTTTCTCGGAAATAGTTTCAATCTAGAATTAAACAAAAACACTTGCTCTCCCTCCTTCAATTCTCATCTCAAGATTCTCTTGTCATGCCATTTCTTAGTCTTTTCCTTGTATATCTGTGTGTTCTCAAAAGCATCATTTTGAAACTCTTCCATCTCATTCAACTGAAGCAATCTATTCTCACCTGATGCTTTCATGTCAAAATTCAAAGCTTTCATGGCCTAATAAGCTTTGTGTTCTAGTTCGACTGGAAGGTGACATGCTTTTCCGAACACTAACTTATACAGTGATATTCCAATGGAGGTTTTAATTGCCGTGCGACAGGCCCAAAGTGCATCATCCAACTTCTTTTACCAATCTCTCCGTGAATTGTTCACTATTTTCTCAAGGATCATTTTCACTTATCTATTCGAGATTTTTGCTTGCCCACTTGTTTGAGGATGGTACGAAGCAGCGATTCGATGCTTAACACCATCTTTTCCCAAAAGGGCTTCAAATTAACGATTGAAAAAATGTTTTCCACCATCGTTGATAATCGTACGAGGAGTTTCAAAACGAGTGAAAATGCACTTACACAAGAAGTTAGCGACGACCTTGGCATCATTTGTTTGACACGGTACAACTTCGACCCATTTTGAAACATAATCCATGACTAACAATATGTAGTGATTAGAGGCGGATGACGAAAATGGTCCCATGAAATCTATTCCCCACACATCAAAAAGCTCTACCTCCAATATGTTTTTCAAAGGAATCTCATTCAGTTGAGAAATGTTTCCAGGTTTTTGGCAACGATCACAAGTAACAATAAATGTATAGGCATCTTTAAATAGCGTTGGCCAAAAGAATCCCGATTAAAGTACCTTAGCAGCCGTCTTTGATGCACCAAAATGTGCCCCATACTTTGATGAATGATAATGCTTTTAAATACTTAACATCTCATCTTTTAGAACACATCTCCTAATGACTTGATCTATACTACTCTTGAATAGTAACGGATCTTCCCATCAGAATGACTTCGTACCATGTAAAAAAAAATTCTTTTGATGAAATGAAAGATCCGGTGGTAGTATTCCACAAGCTAAGTAATTTACACAATCAACATACCAAAGAGGCTTAGATTCCATTGCAAACAACTGCTCTTCTGTTTCCAATCTTGAAAGATGATCCGCTACTAAATTCTCACTGCCTTTCTTATCTCTTATCTCAATGTCAAACACTTGAAGCAATAAATCCATCGAATAAAAACTGAGGTTTTGCATCTTTCTTTGCAAACAAATGATGGATGGCAGGATGGTCCATGAACACAACTACCTTGGAGCCTCTTATGTAAGGCCAAAACTTATCAAAAGCAAAGACTACAACAAGCATCTCTTTCTTTGTTTTTGTGTAATTTTGTTGAGCACTATCAGGAGTTCGGCTTGCAAAATATATAGCCCAAAATATCCTTTCTTGCCTTTGTCCCAATACCGCTCCAAGAGCATAGTTGCTAGCATCACACATAATTTCAAAATGCTGACTTCAATCCGAAACTATGACTATTGGGGATTCTATCAACTTTTTCTTGATCAATTCGAAAGCCTACAAACAATCATCATCAAAGTCAAACACAACATATTTTTCAAGTAAATACACAAGGGCTTAACAATTTTAGAAAAATCCTTAATAAATCTCCTATAGAAACTCACGTATCTAAGAAAACTCCATATTCCTTTGATGTTCTTGGGTGGTGGGACCTTTTTTATTGCCGCGATCTTGGTACGATCGACTTCAATTTCTTTTGATGAAATTCTATGTCCAAGAATAATTCCCTCTTGCACCATGAAATGGCACTTCTCCAAATTAAGCACTAAATTTGTTTCTTCACACTTGCGCAAAACTAAAGAAAGATTGTGAAGGCATATATCAAATAATGAACCAAACAAGAAAAATCATTCAAATATCCCCATTATCTCATCTACCATATTTGCAAAAATCGCCATCATACACCTTTGAAAGTGGCAGGGGCATGGTATAAGCCTAATGGCATTCGCTGGAATGCAAATGTACCATATGGACATGTAAAAATGGTCTTCTCTTAGTCCTCAGAGGCTATAGCAATCTGATTATAATTGGAGTATCCATCAAGAAAATAATAATACTAATACCCCGCTAACCTATCCAACATTTGATCAATGAATAGGGTGGGAAATGGTCTTTCTTGTTGCTCTGTTGAGCTTTCGGTAATCAATACAAACACGTCAACCTGTAACTGCTCTTGTAGAAATCAGCTCATTGTCATCATTCTTCACAACTGTCATCCTTTTTTTCGTAGGCACAACTTGAACCGGACTAACCCATGAGCTATTCAAAATAACACAAATGATCCCAGTGTTCAACAACTTCAATATTTCAGTTCGCATTACTTCCTTCATTGCCAGATTTAGTCTACGTTGATGCTCAATGGTTGGTTTGTAGATTTCTTCCATCATAATTTTATGCATGCAAATGGCCAGGCTTATACCTTTATTATCCAAAACGGACCACCCCAGGCAGACTTGTGTTTTTTCAATATGTCTAGTAATTTTGCTTCTTTATCTTGATTCAAGGATGCCGAAATAATTGCTGAAAATGTATAATTCTTTCCCAAAAAAGTGTATCTAAAATGTTCTGGCAATTTCTTAAGCACTAGCCCATTGTGAGGAAACTCCACTTCTTTCTTAAATTCCACCCCTTCACTTTTCCAATCACTTCTGACAAAAGTGTCACACCTAACTTCATTAACTAGTAAAGCTTCTAATGCACAAACTTCATCGATCAAATCTCAAAATCATCATCACAATGATCAAGATTAAAATCATGCAACACTTCACTTTTGGACAAAGAATTCACAAAGCATTTTTCCAATGGATCTAAAGGCATCACATCACAAAACATATCCTTAACACATTCTGAAATTAAATCAATTTGGTTGCAAGAATGTACCTCATTTGAATATTTCAAAGTGTTGTAAATGTTGAATTTTACCTTTTTTTCGTTGACTCGTAAAGTGGGCTTTCCGTTATGCACATCAATCAACGTCTTGCCGGTAGCCGAGAATGGTCTTCTAAGTATGATAGGAACTTCGCAATCCTCTTCCATATCCAAAACCACAAAGTCAGCTGGAAAAATGAACTTATCCATCTTCACAAGAGCATCCTCAATAATGCCCCATGGATAAATGAGTCAGCGATCCGCCATTTGTAGCAAAATGGTCGTCGATTTCACTTCTCCTAAGCCTAACTTCTGAAACACTGAAAGTGCCATCAAATTTATACTTGCTCCCAAGTCACATAATGCCTTCTCAAGGTTTGAATTCTGATAGTGCATGGAATGGTAAAGCTACCCGGATCCTTTTCATTATTTAGCAACTTCCTTTGAAGGATTGAATTACGTTCATCCATCAACTTAATAGTCTCATATTCTTCTAAACGCCTCTTCTTTGACATCACTTCCTTCATAAACTTTGCATAATTAGGCATTTGGTCCAATGCATCAACAAATGAAATGTTGATATGAAGCTTTTTGAACATTTCAAGGAATTTGGAGAACTGAGCATCAAGCTTCTTCTTTTGAAATCTTTCCAGGAAGGGCAATGTGTTGAAATTATTGGAGGATTATCCAGAAATATTATCCCATCTGGTGTGGATACTTCTATTAGCGCTTCATCTTTAACTTCCTTACTACTCACTTCACTATTCTTCAGCTTATCCTCCCTTCCTTCATTCTCCTTAAGCTTAGGTAGCTCTAACTTCTTGCCATTTATAAGATTTATTGCCTTACATTGATCTTTTGGATTTGGCTCCATGTCACTAGGAAACTTCTCGAATGATTGCCCCTTGATTGAATTAGTAAGCTAGCCAATTTGAGTTTCCAATGACTTCATCGTAGCACTTATATTTGTACAATGTGTCTTAATTCTATCAAGTCGAGCTTCATCTTTGTTGAATCGTTTCCTTGTTTTCACAATAAATGTTCCCAAGAGATCCTCCAAAGATGTTTCTTATCCGCCATCGGTTGTTGAAAACTCGATGGTTCATATGGTTGCAAAATGTTCCTTTGATTTCCATAGGAAAAATTCTCATGATTGCGGAGTTCGAAATGATAATGAGTTGAAAAGTTGTTGCTTAGCCGGAAGTTATAATTCTAGTTGTTAATATATTGACAATGTTCTTACTAAAACAATCATCAATACATGAAGAACTTGCAGCCATCACCTTATCTTGACTTGAAGAAGCCTCTATTATGATGCAGTTGTTAATTTGGTTTGATAATGCAGCAACTTGGGCTGAAAGTGCTATCATTTGATCGACTTCATGAACTCCTAGCTCTTCTTGTAATTGATCTCTCACTCAGCCATTGATAATTATTGTACGCCATTTCTTTAAGCAAAGCATAGGCCTTTTCAGTCGTCTTGGACAACAAAGTACCACCAGCTACTACGTCCATAATTGTTCAAGTTTGCCCATTCAATCTATTGTAAAATAGTTGAATTTGGAACCAATCTTCATACCCATGTTGAGGACACTTTCAGATTAAGTCCTTAAACCGTTCCCAAGACTCATATAACAACTTAAAGTCTAATTGCCTAAACTGAGCAATTTCTCCCCTCAATTGCAAAGTCTTTGATGGTGGAAAGAATTTGGTAAAGAATTTATGCACCAATTCTTCCCATGTGCTAATGCTACCTGGTTGTAAGGATTGCAACCAACCTCGAGTCTTATCCCTCAGTGAGAACGGAAACAACCTCATTCAGATCAAGTCTTGGTTTACTCTATTCATCTTAACGATATCACACACCTCCAAAAACATAGCCAAATGGATATTAGGGTCCTTATGAGACAAGCCCCCATATTGATTTTGTTGAACCATGTTTATTAATGCAGGTTTAAGTTCGAAATTGTTGGCATTGATTGCTTGCCAACAAATCCCCGAATAGTTATCATTAACCACCGGTTGAAAATAATTTCGAAGTACTCTCAGTTGTCGTTGTAGTATAGTGGTGAGTATTCTATCACACGGGGGACCCAGGTTCGATCCTGGGCAACAATGCCAAAAACTTGATCGCGACTATGCTAACCGCAAGTGCACGGGTTGTATCAAGTAATAAAGTGATAAGAAAAGATATCGTCCCACGAGGATTAAAATTCAAATTACCTACTAAATACTATAGTTTGAAAGACCAATTTTATCTAAGCGACCTAGATTGATTAATTGTAACAAAAGATAAACTAAAACACTACTATTAACTAACGTAGAATTGAAATCGATTTTAAGAATTTATGAAATATGAAATATGCAAAGATGAATTACCTAAGGTCTTGATTTCGCTTATCCATTACTACGTTTCTCCTAATAGGCCGTTATCAATGTATTTTACTCTAATTCACTAATTTCAAGATTAAAATCAACCTTAACACCTCGTCTGAGTGTAAATCAGGATTTTACGCATAACGACTCAAGTTGATATCCCTATCTAACTCAAATAATTATACGTTCATTATGTATTACTTGTTGTTTAATGTTTAAAACTCAATTCACCTGTCGATTTCTTGAAATCTCAATTGTTAATTTGATTACCTAGATGTTGATTACCTCCTAGTCTCATTACCATATAGATTGTGTTTACTTAGTCCAATAAACAAGTTAATCATTCCCAAGACTTAATTCACCCATCTGTAATTTAACTAATTCATTAATTAATTATCAAATTAGAATATTAAGCAAGATAAATACAAATGAATCAAACCATAATAATAATAATAACATGCCTATTAATCAAAACATAATTTAGACAAGTTTACATCAAGACCCTAGATTAGGAAAACTAGCCGACCGTTATAATTATCAACATAACAATCAACATGTAATCCATAACCATAAAATTCAACAATCAACATGTAATCCAATGCTTCAATGATCCTCCTTCAAATCATTTTTTCCAAATGCTCCAACTTGAATCAATGCACTTCTCTCTCTAATATCTTCTTTTTGTTCTTCATCTTTCTCACTCAAAAACCCAAATTTTCTATTCTTGGATTCTTGGTTATGGTGGCTATCATTCTAAAAACATATAAACCTAAAAGATACCCAAATCAGATCATTGGATGATGATCTCATGGCCAAAAGTCGTCCGAAATACTTCTAGGAGGCGTTGGGGCACCCAAAATCCGCGCTGGGGCACTATGAGACAAAATGGGTGGCACTGCTGTGTCCTACTCATGGCCAAAATGGCCTTGGTGCGTGGGTGCGACGCTGGGGCACTATGCCTTCAACTTTAATTTCTTTGCACTTTGGTCCTTTTAGCTTTGCATTTTGATCCCTATTTCTTTTCTGACTTTTTTGACATTGCTTTCTCAAGTCGGTTTCATTTTGAACGCCCATTTGATATTTTTTCTATACAAAGCACTAAACTTCATCAAATATTAACTAAACTTGAGAATTTACAAAATAATTTAAATCTTGAAGTAACCGATAAGTACGTATTGTACACACTTCTTAGAAACCTCTATAAAGAGATGCTTCATGAGCTTGAGTGCGCCTGAAACCAAAATAATGCCTCCTCGAGGATGACTATTGTGCATGGATCGTACATGTCAAAGAGATAACCAATAAAGATACTGGTGTGACACTTGAGGACGGATGATACATGACTGAAAGCCTCATGGTCAGCATCCATGATGCCTATAAGATGCCCTTGAAGTGCAACGCCTCCTGAGAAGCTCAAATGCCGTATACTTTGGGACCTCTAATGGTATATACACCTTGAGGATGAAATATTTTTTTTTAGGTTATGGTTTATGTTACAAGGACAACCCTCAACCTTAAATCGTTGAAGACATACAAGAAAGAAAGAATAGCTCTGAGGAATTACAAGCATCAGTCAATTTATGTTATCTTTATACTAACAAACATGCAAATCAACGGTATAATCGAGATATAAGTGATACTGCTAATCATACCTATAACTCAACAAAGATATGCACAGAGCTCTTTAAAGAAAAGGTCAAGTAACACAACCTATTTATTTTATGTACAACACGCAAAATCTAAGCAAAATGCAAGAAATGGCAAGAACATAAATACGATGAGATAGTATGATTACATGCATTCTTACAAGAATAACTAGGAGGAAAACAATCTCCTAAAACATTACCATCAATGCTTAAAGATTTTATACTTTTTACATGTATTGTTTTACACATAACCTTTTAAGAGTGTAGGAATATAAAGCAAAAGTCATAAAACAAAAGAAATATTGCTTAGAGAGAAACAACAACATTTGCAGAAGAAATATATGATATTACTAATAGTCTTTGCCTTATTGATCGTATGCATTATGTTTGTGACAACACTAAGTGTGTGCATATGACCGCAAATACACATATCGTGATAAGTAATATAGTGAAGAGTGAGAGTATCATGCCATAAGGATTCAATTTTTAAAATAAAACTACATATTATTGCTATGGTAACCTAATTTTATCTAGGCAAGCCAAATTTGAAAGAACAATTGCAATAATAAAATAAAAGTCAAATGAAACTCTAAACTAAGAAAAATGAATGATAACACATAATCCAGGAAACTATAAGTGAGCTAATGAAAACCTATATGATAATAGTTCTAGGGCCTTAACTTCACTATATTCTCCTCATGCTTCTCCTATTTAGTTATTGTTAATGTGTTCTAATTCAATTCTCTAGCATTAAATAAGGTTCTATATATAACTCTCCAAGTTAACATCCCTATTTAATTTGATTAATTACACATTTATTAAGCTTTACCCATCATTAATTACCAAGGACTTGATTACCTTCTGGTCTCTCAAGATCCCAAGTATTAATAATATGATTATCTATATGTGGATCTCCTCCCAGACTCACAACAACTTAAATTGTGTTTTCCCAGACCTATAAATGATGTAATCTTTTTTAAGCATCGGATTTTTAATAAAAAAATCAACTAATTTATCATACAACAAATTAAAGGCATTAGGCAACGAAGAACAAAAATGAATTAAAATAAAACTAACATTAACAAAGTACTAATTATTCAAAATATGGTTCAAATAAAACTGCATCAAGTCCCTAGAAAATAGAATTAGCCTCACATAGGAAAATCCATAGCATTAAACATTAATAAATTCATAAATGCAAATATAGTCTTAAGCAATATCACAATTACAAATTTCAAGAGATAAATTAAGGAAGAAGAAAGAAAGCTAGATTAAATGATACTCCAAATCTTCAATTCTTCAAGAATCCTTCAAGAATCTCTAAGAAATTGTTGATCTTCTCTTTCTCTATTGTTCTTCTTCCTTCTTTTTGTATTTCTCTCTCTAAAAATCCCTTTTTCTATTCTTGGAATGGCTTCTGATGTAGAAAAATATGAAATCCTCAAAATTAGCCAAATTTGGCCATTCATTCTCATCCAAGGGCTAAAAATAGCCCTTGGATGTCAATCAGCTTGAGGAAAGGCATTGGCATGAGGCTTCGTAGCACTGGTGTGCTCAAAGGTGGCGCGCGGCTACGCCATGTCAGATGACCATGAAACAAAATTCGACCTTGGGTTGCACAGCTATGCCCCAAGGCTACTGTCTTTGGATGGTTTTTTGCTCCTTCTTCCTTTGCTTCTCTCTTTTTCCCTCTTTTCATACCAAATACTCCATAAATTCATTTTATGGAGCAAAAATTCATAAAATAACACTTGAACTTGAGGATTTTCACAAATATTCAAGTTCAAAAGTATATGATTTTTCATATGATTTGTGAGTAAAATACTCACTCATCACATTGCTCGCTCACGAGGACTACGCAATCCATACGATTAAATGGGCTAATGTTGTTATCTGAAAATTAACCTTAGGCTTGAGCACAAATTAAAACTACACCGTTTTGATAAGGTAAAACTATAAAAAAATGGCACAAGCGGCCCTAAACCCCTCTTTGAGGCTCAAATTGTGGACTGTGATGTAGAAGGTAAGAGTAAGCCTAAGTCTACCCTCTATCAACATAATAAGATTGATCTAACCTATTTGGGAGAAATTTAGGCTAAAAAGGGGCACAAGTTGGCCCAAGCCGCTCCTTAAGGCTTAAATAATTGACTATGGTATGGAAAGTAGGAGTAAGGCTAAGTTTGGACCAAATCAATATAATGACCTGGGCCTAACTTACTTAGGAGGAACTTTAACCCAAAATAATCTATTATGTGATTAAACCAATGTATAAGAAATACAAAAGCCTAAAAATATTAGGGTTCATGCTTAGGTCCAAAATTTATTTTAATTAACTTACGATTAATTAAAATAAATATTTTATAACAAATATAAAACTTTAAACATCTCTTTTAATTAGGATTAAATTACATATAATTTTATTCCTAGACAAAAAAAAAATTCTTAGAATACATGCATTAAAATAGGATTACGTCAATAGTTATGTTCTACAATAATTTTACATTACACATTATATAAGAAAGCTTTATTCCACGTTTAAGAGGAAGAGACGTGATTCTTGGAACTTCATCTCATCATAGGAGCATGATCTTGAAACAACACTTTGACGACTCTCTTTTTCATGTGCAACTAGAAAATCTCTAGTAATCCTTATTTTTCAGCCACCTTTTGCTGCGAAAATGGACCTTAGGCATTACCCTAGCACTATCACGTTCTCCCTACATCCATAGTCGTTAACTTGGATGCTTTTAGGCTTTGAACACACCTTTTCCACAACTTTAGACCTATCAGGTCATGAGCAAATGTATTGTATATCGACAAGAGCAAGGCTATCTACTCTTATTAGTTATGTTTCTTTATATTAATATTGAGACTATCTCACTTCTACACGTCATGGACTCGTAATTTGAGCGTTGTGTCTCATTGAATATTATAAAAATAGTCGAGCAATAGCAAATTTCTTTTGTGCTAATCTCATAAAGTTATAACATCATAACTTTTAATAAATTAGGTGAGATTCAATGGATATGATGTATTTTACTCCCTACAACTTAGAAAGAACGTAAAAATTCAACTCATACTCAAAAGTCTAGTGGTACCAAAGCTCATGGTACAAAGTAAAGTTTATGACTTGTTCAAAAATACAACCAATTAAAATCTAACTAATAGCTGGAGTAAATTTCTCATCAACATTATCTAAACTCAAATCAAGAATTAAAATTTAATTTTTAGATTTTTTTTTTAAATATCTCATATTTGATCGGCCAATTAATAACGAAAGACTAACACAGACGTCAGCTTATTTAGTGATATTGATTAGCATATCAAATCGAGAAAGAGAGTAAGAGAGCGACGCATCAACAACAACGAGAAGAAAAAGAAACAGTACTGAAAAGTTAAAAAGAAAGAAAGTAGGAAAGCGAGGGAGGCGATGTCGGCCATGCTCATGCATGCCTTTTTCTTTTTCTTGTCATTTAAAATTCCGACTTAATTTAGCAATAGACAAAACGCCCCACAAACTCAATTACTTAATATCTTTTGATTTGTTGATTATGAACAAAAGTAAGGCAAAAGCCCCCACCTTTTCACTTTCCACATTGAATTTCAAGGGCTTTTGGACTTGATTTCATGGCCGACTTGCTTCCACATTTCTCCTTTCCCCTTTTGCCCTCATACAAAATCGTAGCTTCAAAGTTCTCTTTTAGGGTTAGAGATTATTATTATATATTTCTTTTTTTTCCCTTGATTTTTAACTAGTGAAACTAATTTTAATATGATAAAAAATTAAGGAGAAAACATATACAGCTCTATGTTTTTTAAATGCTACTAGTATTTAAAAACTCTTTTTCATTAGTTTAATCTTTGAATTTTGATAAAAATCCGAGTAATTAATAATAGAAAGGATATGGAGTTGCTTGAAATAGCACTTTTGACTAATTTTGAAGTTGTTAATCAATTAGCATTAAAGAACAGAAAATTCTGTAGGCCCTCCTGGTATTGTTTTTTTATCACAGGACTTCAAAATCTTTTCACTTTAACTACGTGTTGAAAAATAATTGGTTTCAACCACCCTTTCATATCTTTAATTATATAATTTCGATCCTGAGATATTTAGGCCTCATCCAATTAATTAGATTATCTATAATATCAAAATAGTGCTTAATATTATATGTAATTTTTATTTTCACGGTCATGACTATAAATTATCTCTCGCTTAAATTTTATATAATTTTGTATATTATTTATAAGTCATCTTTGATACTTTAAATAATTAAAATTAAATTTAATAGATGTTAAACATAGTTACATATGATTGTATATAAAAAATTATATATATATATATATATATATATATTCCACAAAATGAATCAAAATGAACTGAAAATTAATTACAAAAATTTCTCTAAAACTATGTGGGTTGTTTGTTAATTTTTTGTTTGACAATATATAGTCTTTATACAAAGTTTCTCATGAAATGTTTTCAAATTCTTAAAAAAATTCCTTTTAAAATGATTATTTTACTACATGGACAGGAGACAATATAGATTGAAGACATGATGGTGAATTTGAGTACTGGAACGGTTTAATCAAGCTATCGATGGTATTTGTGTCCTGGTGATATATATAGACGTATATCTATATATATATATATATAATCAAAATTCCTAATATATTACTTTAAATCTTTCTTAAAAGTAAAAAATATTATTGGGTCTCTATTTTTTACTTTAATATACTAATAAATTCTTAACGTTAAAAAAATATTCATATAAGTCATAATCTATCGAATTTTAACGACTATTTAAAAGGTAAATATTATAATTATATTTTTACTTTCTATATATCATTTTAATTATTTTATCTCTTATCACCGATCACTGTTAATCGCTACCTCCGATCATTGTTAAAATCTTTATTAAATGATTTATGTAATGATATTATTATTATTTCTGTTTGAACAACAATTCGTTGTAGATATGAAGTTATAAAATTCAAAAATTTAATTTCAGATTTACAATCAATAGTTACTCAAACGAAAATAATAATATAAATTATTTAATAAAGATTTTCATAAAATTTTTGTTGAAACAAATAATAATCGAAAGTGACGATTAACACTGTTCGATGATAAGAAATAAAATAGTTAAAATGATATATCATAAATAAAATTATAATTATACTATTTATTATCTAAATAATCATTAAAATTTTATTTATTAGAACTGATATGAATATTTTTTAAATATTATAAATTTATTAATACATTCAGGTAAATATTAAAGATTCCACAGTGTTTTTTCTTTCTTAAAATATTGTTGACATTTAAGTGGGCCATAGGGAACCTTTTGTCTTGACTCGTAATCGCTAATTTCCAAAAAGACGCAAGACTAGTGATGGCCATCATGAAAGAAGCAGACCTTCCTTTTCATGTTCTCATGATTAGACTTGGTGCTTAACATGAGTATGTACCATGCCCTCTTTCAAATCAATCATCTTTCTCCCTCACTGTTTTCTACTTACACAAATTAGAAATTATCATCTCTAATCTTATTTTCTAGGATGCATATGTAAAAGTTATTCTTCATCTCATTTTAATTTATTTAAAATCATATATATAGTCTTTGTTCTTTGGGTACCCACATTGATTAAAATATAGATTTGATATATATATACACAATGTGAAAATAATATTATTATATACGAATTAGTGAAAATTTACACGAATCAATAAAAATTTATTAAATTTATATTTTAAAAGATGAAAAAAAAGAGAATAAAAGAAGAAACTGGTACTATGCGAATATAATTATGAATATTATGAGCTTAATTAGGGGATCGGTATAAAAACACAAATGCTAATAATTATTAATAAGCAAGAAATATTAACAAACAATACAAAGTGGTCACTTTTTCACTGTTCCATATCATAGATCGACCAATATATGTTCTGTCTTTGTTTTTTACCTCAATCTTTATTTTCCAAAGTTTTATAATCATATTACATGATCAACAGTGGTAAATGCACAAAAAGGCATTACTACTCTTGCTGCCAGTGCCACGTTCTTGCTGTTCTTGTAGCTATCTAATATTTACTTCCCTTGTCATTAGTTAGGAGCATTATCAAAACTCCACAGACTTTCTCCATCAGAATTCTCCGGCGAGTCATCAGACGGTGGCGAGTTTATTCTTGGGGGAGACATCATCATTCCCTCCGCCATGCCCACCAGCAGATTAGGCATGTTGAGAAGAGCTTCTTCATCAACAAACTCTACAGTACCATGATCGTTATCATTATTTGTAGACTGTTCTATTCTTTGATTCTGACGATCACTTACGGCTTCAGGCTTTCTAAGAGCAGCAGCAGCTGCAGCTGCACTACGTATATCCATAGAAGACATAGACGCAGGCACAGGATAGCGTGAAACTAAGTTAGGGAAGTTAAGAACAGCATCACCTCCTTTTAGGGCAAGGGCTGCAACATCATAAGCGGCTGCTGCCATTTCAGGAGTCGGATAGGTTCCCAGCCATATACGCGTACTCTTGCGAGGTTCCCGGATTTCCGACACCCATTTGCTGCTGCGGCACCGGATTCCACGGTACAAAGAGCTTTTCTTATTGCTTGAGCTTGATGTGGCCATGGTGGTCTTACAGGGTTTGGCAAAAGGTTTTTTGACACGTGAATGTGGAACAAATGTTGTGGCCCTTGAAGACACTCTTCTCTAATTGGGGCACGTTTGTCTATGTATATAACAAGATCTATGTATATAACAAGATATTAATTAATATGTCTATATATATACATGCTTGGGTTTAATCCATTTGTGTTGTGTGTGTTATTAAAAGGTGAAAGCGTGGGCAATTCGTGTGTTTTAAAGGAGAAAATCGACACATGTAGTCTGATAGACGCTAGCTCTCATTCAGTAAATAGTTAATTACATGGGATTGAAAGTGATTGTATGTAATAGATAGTGAGATCACACGCACAACAACACGCTCTAGCTAGGCACTGGCACGCAGAAGGCAAGAAAGAGTGGTGGATGTATAGTGTAGTAGTCGAAATCCGACCCATTAATTGGTTGACAAAATTTCCACAAGTGAAAGGCCAAGAGAGCTATGTGCGTACATTGCTAAGTTAAAGTTAATGAATATTAATTTTATATAATATGAACAAGTATTGAAGGCAGTTCCACTTTAGGCAACAAAAGAAATAAATTTTTAATTCAATGTTTAGATATGTACAAACGAGTCCACCTTCATTTTTTTGGCTGGAATTTTCAGATCCAAACCTACTTCTATTTCGACAGGTCACTCTCAAACATATAATATATATATTCCATTTGAAAGTAAAATTGTTAATTATTTTAGGATTAGTTTGATATCCTTTTTCAAATAAAATTTTATTAAATAATTTTTTTAAAAATTTACAAAATTATTTTAAATAATTTATTCTTTTAAAAAAGTTCAAAAATTTTACTTTCAAAAAATCAAAAATTATATTTAGTTTAGTAAAATAGATTTTTAAATCGTTTAAAAGCTTCTCTATGATTAAAAAAATTATTTTTGATATTAAAAATATTATTGAGAAGTTCATATATGAAAAATTATAATACTAAATTTTAAAATTCACAAATAGTTTGCTTATTCTAAATAAATTAGACTAATGTCACTAGCAAATATTATCTTTTTTGTATTTCTTAATTTATTCAGTAGATATAGATATATTTATCTAATTTTAGGCCCATTATTATGTATTCTGGTAAGGTGAATTAAGAATTAGGTGATGGTTCAATCAACTCCATCAAATAATTAATACAAATAAATATATTCATATGGTCAGGTGTAACTTAGATAATTTGAAATATGTTTGACACTGTTATATTATTTTAAATAGAGAGATCTGAGACATATTTGACTTTTTTAGACTATACAAATTTAATTAATAATAAATGATAACGATTTGATTAAGTGAGATTTTTTTCCCTTTCAAATCTTCTTAATATATATGTATATATAGTAACTGATGACACATTTAAAAGAAATTTCTTCATATGTGGTTATTATATTAGTCTTATTAGAAATTTTATGGATGAAATTCTTATGTGGTTATTGTATTAATCTTATTTGAAATTTTATGGATGAAATTTTTCTCTCCCTCTGAAAACATTTTAATATGAAGACATTTATTAAAAGCTCCTTCAGATGTGGTTATTACAGCAGTCAAACTATTGTTGGTAGGGTCCCATCTTCATGTTGACATCTGGAAGGAGCAGAAGACAAATCTAAACGGTTGGCCCTTAGTATGTGGTTATTGCAGTAGTCAAACTATTGTTTGATGGGTTCGGTGACTAAAAATTGATACTCAATTTCGTGGACAATATTTGGCCAACAAGGAGAGGAAGCCAGCTCTTGTTCTGTGGATTACTGAATAGACTTTTCCGATCTTTATGACACATGGTTCAATTTGGTGTCTCATTTGAGTCACTTACGTTTCATGGATACTTAATCTTTTGGGTACAATCCATCTTTTCAATTTGATATGATTTGCGGTTTTCTTATGCAATTCAATGTATACCGAAAAAAAAAAAAGATTAAAACAATTTGATTTGGGGGCCAGCATTGAATATGTTTGAAATTTTTTGTGGATTTTCCCATAAATATAAGTGGGTGGTACTTTGTTGTCAGGCATATACATAAAGGCTTTTTGGAAATTAAATTTATATTTTCCTGACTAATATTTGGTTCCAATTCAACGAATTGTAATGGTGCCGCTACTAAAAATATTATTAACGTCGAATTGATATTAATAATATATTTTATTAATGCACTTTTTAAGTAATATAGTAACTCTAATTAGCAATCCTTGAATAGTATTAAGACAAAAGTATTAGCATCCATTGTATCCAATACATCAATAGCATATTGAGACTATAGTATCATAATTTTTATATTATCAAAAAGTTATTTATGATTTTTTATTTTATTATATTCGAAAACATTAATGCATTTGTAATATTAGAGTAAGTTCAATTTGTATCATGTTATTGGTTATTTGTTAATATTATATTAGTATCAATGAATGTTTTATATATTAAAAAAATGAATATTTGTACCTCTATTTTTTAAATGTCAAATTTATTAAAAATTATTAGTAATATAATAATGAAAATTGACCCGTAATATAAATATTATAAATATATTGAACATTGAAAGATTTTTATAATTCAAGTCATAATTCAGTGACTTTCATACATCAGCCTTTCACTTAATTCTAAATCCAAAAATAATTCTAAGTTACAAAAATAAAATTAACTACTGTCTAAATAAGTAGTTACAAGTTAAACATTGTGTGTATAAACAAAAATATAAGCAAAAGTAAGAGTGTTGACCAATTGTGGGCAAATAGAAGCAAAGCATAAGTATATAAATTTCCAATCGAACAATCTCACAATTTTTCTCGAATCCTAGTGATAAATGTGTAGAACACACACTTATCGGATATTTCGAAACTTGAATTATTTTATAAATCCTCAAATTTAATTAATATTTGACGAATTTTAGTGCTTTATATAGAAAAGATAGCGAACGGACATTCGAGATAAAATTAGCTCGAGAAAACAATGCCGAAAAAATCGGAAAGGAAACGGGGACCAAAACACAAAGTGATAAATGTTTAAAAGTGTGGGATTATCAAGAGAAATATTATATTTTACACTTAAGAATATTATTAATTTCCCCAAAATTAAGCATTTTCCTTTATACTGAATTCCAAAACAAGAATTGGACTTAATTATTGGTTTTGCGCAGGTTTTGTATAATGAGCATATCTTTTCCTACAAAATATCATTTGATACGATTCTTGGACCGTAAATATGTGGAGTCATTCCTTCACAAAAGTGTAGAACAGAGATCAGACCAGTTTATGCATCTATTGGGTCAAACTCGGGCTTCAACAGAACTCAACCACAGCTTGAAGCCAGCCCATCATGGTTTCGTATTTGGGCCGTATCTCCCTGTATATGTATCCAAAAGTCATACGGTTGGAGTTTTGGAACGGCTACAGATAGATGTACACTTGTTATGTTTTATAGATGTCCAGATTCGAAGTGGTTGCATGTCAAAAATAGCCGTCATTCTAGAAGACCGGCGGAGAAATCCAAACTGAACACCATTTCTCATTTTCAACATATCTCTTGTTTTACATTATCAATTTGGTCGACGTTTGGACTATTGGAAACCTAATGAAGGCGCCTACAACTTTGAAGAAGACATAAGCAACAAATTCAGTGTATTCTATGGTCCAAAGTGTGCTCCAATGACCAAGAGCATAATTAAGTTGAAAGTTTGCAACTTATGTTCACACATGTGAGATATATCTTGTTTTGCCTATATAAAGGAAGTGGTAGAAGTTATTTAGGACATCCTTCTTCTTCTTTTTTTTTATTCTCCCTTTGTATAATTTTGGTTTCATTTAATGTCTTTCTAAATTCGTAATTAGGGTTGAGGGTGAAGTTTTGTTGATTTTATAGTATTCTTCTTCAATCATTCTAAGTTGTGTTTCAATGCAAAATCTTTTCAATTAAGTGAATTCTATTTCTCAAAAGTGTTTTGATTTGTTTGGAAGCTTGATTCATTGTTAATAAAAGGTACACTGAATGCTTGCACATTTTCTACAAATCAAGAACAAGGTACGTTATAGTTTTCACAAATAAATTGAACGATTATTCTTCTATTTCACTACCTTTTCTACAAAAAGGTGTTGCCATGTATTTAATGTATTTATCTTCCGATTAAGATAATCTCTTGAGTGATTCTTAGTTGAGTAACAAATGATTGAAGAATGATTTCTATAATTATCAACAAAATGAATCCCTAATGCCCTAATTGTTAATCTTATCAAATTTACATTCAATAATTTAATAAATTCATTCTACTTTCATCATATTTGGACTCATAACATTTAAATATTGGACTTGTGAATCTTATATAACGTATTTCCTGTGGATCGACACTCGGACTTCCGAACTTTATTACTTGAGACAACCTACACTTGGGAAGTACAACCTTTAAGTTGTAGCAAGTTTTTGGCGCCGTTGCCGGGGAATTTCGGCTTGTATAAAGTTTACTTGTTCTAATCTTATTTTATTTTTTTTTTACTAACTCTAACTCTAGCATTTAACATTTAACTCTAACATTTATTTTGTTATTTATACTTTTTGCTTTTATTTAATTGGGAGGCTCAGACGCCTATTTGTATTTTTTTCTTTTCTCGTCTTTAAATTAATATTGTATTATTATTGTAATACTAGTTTACGTGTTTTCTTTATTTAGTATAATGGTTGGTTTTACCACCTAATTTTTATTTTGTTAGTTGTTATATTATCACTTTATAATTGTTTTATTTTATTTTTGTCAAGAGGAAGGTTATACCGCCTCTTTTCTTTTTATTTATATTATTGTTCTAACGCTTTGTTTTGTTTTTATTATTATTATTGTCGTTAAATTTTATCTTATCTAATTTATGCTTTATATAGAAAAGATAGCGAACGGACATTCAAGATGAAATTAGCTCGAGAAAGCAATGCCGAAAAAATCGGAAAGGAAACGGGGACCAAAACACAAAGCTGTGGGAACCAAAATGCAAGGAATCCAAGGCTGATGGCACGGTTCAACAACGCCACACCTGTAGCCTAAGGCTATTTTTGGCTGCGAGCGTGGCGCAACAGCGCCACCAAGGTGCACAGCCACGCCATCCATTATGTTCCATTATGCCCTCAGGCGAATTTGGCCTCCCCTGCGCCTCCTGGACGTTCTTAAACGATTTTGTATCGTGAGATCATCATCTAATGACCTAATTTGGGCATCTTTTAGGTTTATATAGTTTTGGGATGATAGCCACCACAACCAAGTAACCAGGAGTAGAAAGTTGAGGTTTTTGAGTGAGAAAAGTGAAGAACAAAGAGAATATTCTAAAGAAAAAAGTGGAATTATTCAACTTGGAGCCTTTGGAAGAAGACTTTATGGAGGATCATCGAAGCTTGTATCTCTAGTCTAGTTTCCTAAACTCTATTACTCTTATTTTGTATTTCATTTGAACTTTAATTGTTAAAATTGATGATTATGGAATACATGATAATTATGATGTTGATAATTATGATGGTTGGCTAGTTTTTTTAATTTAGGGTTTTGATGTATCTTGTCCAAACTATGTTTTAATCAATTAGCATGTTACTAATGTTATTATGGTTTGATTCACTTCTGTTTACCTTGCTTAATGTTCTAATTTGTTAATTAATTAATGAATTAGTTAAATTGGAGATGGATGAATGAATTAATTCTTGGGAAAGATTGATTTGTTTGTTGGACTAAGTGATAAGAACCTACTAGACGACCTGCCCTAGGAACTCTTAAATCAGTTTGTTATGCGCACCCAAGAAACTAGAAAACAAGTTGTAGATGATCTGATTAGGACCTAAGGAAACTAAGTCCTTAAAATTCCAATCTTGAAGAAGCCACAAAGGTTGATCACTCCCTTGATAAGTCAAGATATTGTATTCTACCAAGAACACAAGAAAGCAAAGCTAAGCTTGCTAAAAATATCTCAATATTATTAATGATATGATAAAATTCATTTTACATACTTGTAGCCTTTATATAGGCATGTAAACATCATAATCCTAAATAAAAGAAGTGTCCAAAATTAAGTAGGAATAGAAATCCTAATTTAAGTTGAAAAATAAAACTATAATCCTAATCCTATAAAGGAACCTAAATAACAATCATAATCTAATAAGGAAACTTTAATAACAATCCTAATCTAATAAGGAAACCTAAAAAATAACAATCCTAATCTAATAAGGAAACTTATTCCCTATAGGACAAAGAAATGTTCATAAGCCTAAATTATCCATGTGGCTTTAGGATTTAGTAGCGCAAGGTAATTTTATTCTTCTTCTTGCATATAAAGATAATTGATTATCTTTGGTGAAGCTTTGGAAACTTCACGAACAGTCTTAGAACTTTCTAGAATAGCACCTTTGTTATACACTTCCATGATTAAGTCTTGTAAAGCCTCTTTCATTCTCTTTGTCCTTATCCTAGTCATTGGACCGCTGATTCCTTGCAAAGGATCTTGAAAAGAATTGGGAATATTAGCTTGAACCATTTGGCCAACACCTCGATCTCTATTATTCCCTCCCTCTTCGAAAGGATTCGTCCTTGAATCACCTACATCAAACAAAGACAAGTTAGCAACATTGAAAATTGCACTAACATTACCATAGTTGTTTGGAAAATCTAGTTTGTAGGCATTATCATTGATTCTCTCCAAGACATGGAAAGGCCCATCTCCTCTAGGGTGCAATTTTGATTTTCTTTGTGTAGGAAACCTCTCCTTACGCATGTGCACCCAAACCCAATCTCCAGGTTAAAAAATAATCTTCAAACGGCCCTTATTATCTTGCTTAGCATATTGCTCATTCTTTCTTTCAATGTTGATTCGAACTTTCGCATGTAAATCATTTACAAAATCTACTTTTTTCTTATCATCAAGATTAACATGTTCATTAGTAGGCAAAGTGAAATATCCACAGGAGTTAAAGGATTAAAGCCATAAACAATTTCAAAAGGTGAAAAAGAAGTAGTAGAATGAACAGATCTATTATATGCAAACTCAATATGTGGCAAACATTTTTGCCATTGCTTTAAGTCCTTTTGAATGACAACATGTAACAAAGTAGTGAGTGTTCTATTAACTACTTCAGTTTGACTATCTGTTTGAGGATGTGCAACAATAGAAAACAAGAGTTTAGTTCCTAATTTATTCCATAAAGTGGGCGCCAAAAATGACTTAAGAACTTAACATCTCTATCACTAATAATTGTCTTAGGCAAACCATGCAAACGAACAATTTCTTTGAAAAACAAGTCAGCAACATGTGTTGCATCATTAATTTTAGAACAAGCAATGAAATGAGCCATTTTATTAAACCTATCAACAACAACAAATATGTTGTCCTTGCCACCTTGAGACCTTGGTAACCCTAAAACAAAATCCATAGAAATATCAATCCAAGGTTGGTTAGGTACCGGTAAAAGGGTATACAAGCCATGCGGTTTAACCTTAGATTTTGTTTGCCTACATGTAATACACTTATCACAAACAGATTGTACATCATGCTTCATATTAGGCCAATAAAAATACTCATGCAATATATCTAAAGTCTTTTGCACACTAAAGTGCCTTATCAAGCCGCCTCTATGAGTTCTCTAACAAGTAACTCACGAATAGAAGGAATAAGAACACACAATTTATCTTTCTTAAACAGAAACCCTTCATGCCTATAAAAATCACTAAATGCACACTTATCACATGCTTTCCATACTTGGCCAAAATCAGCATCATTAGCATCAATTCAAAACCAAGTAATTTAGTTTGCAAAGATGTCAGTAATGCGTGCCTTCTAGATAATGCATCAGCAACAACATTTTCCTTTCCATGTTTGTACTTGATCACATAAGGAAACGTTTCTATGAACTCTAGCCATTTAGCATGCCTTTTATTAAGCTTACCTTGGGATTTTAAGAACTTTAAGCTCTCATGATCAGAATGAATGATGAATTCCCTTGGCCACAAGTAATGTTGCCATGTTTGAAGAGTTCTCACTAATGCATAAAGTTCCTTGTCATTAGTAGGATAATTCAAGGTTTCCCCACTTAACGTTTCACTAAAATAAGCAATTGGTTTGAAGTCTTGCATCAAAATAGCCCCTGCTACAACTTAAAGGTTGTAATTCCCAAGTGTAGGTTGTCTCAAGTAATAAAGTTCGGAAGTCCGAGTGTTGGTCCACAGGGAATACGTTATACAAGATCCACAAGTCCAATATTAAAATGTTATAAGTCCAAATATGATGGAAGTAGAATGAATTTATTAATTATTAAATGTAAATTTAATAATATTGTTTATTAGGGCATTAAGGATTCATTTTGTTGATAATTATAGAAATCATTCTTTAATCATTTTTTTAACTCAACTAAGAATCACTCAAGAGATTATCTTAATCAGAGGATAAATACATTAAATACATCACAATACCTTTTTGTAGAAAAGGTAGTAAAATAGAAGAATAACCATTCAATTTATTTGTGAAAACTATAACATACCTTGTTCTTGATTTGTAGAAAATGTGCAAACATTCAGTGCACCTTTTGTTAACAATGAGTCAAGCTTCTGAAGAAATCAAAACACTTTTAAGAAATAGAATTCACTCAATTGAAAAGATTTTGCATTGGAACACAACTTAGAATGATTAAAGAACAATACTATAAAATCAACAAAATTTCACTCTCAACCCTAATTACGAATTTAGAAACACATTAAATGAAATCAAAATTACACAAAGGGAGAATAAAAAATAAGAAGAAGGATGTCCTAAATAACTTCTACCACTTCCTTTATATAGGCAAAACAAGATATATTTCACACGTGTGAACACAAGTTGTAAACTTTCAACTTAATCATGATCTTGGTTATTGTAGCACATTTTGAAACTTGAAATGCATTGAATTTATTGATTATATCTTCTTCAAAGTTGTAGAAACCTTCATTAGCTTTCCAATAGTCCAAATTTCGACCAAATTGATTATGTAAAACAAGAGTTATGTTGAAAATAAGAAAAGGTGTTCAATTTGGATTTCTCCACCGGTCGTCTAGAATGAAGGCTATTTATGATAGGAAATGACTTCGAATCTAGACATCTATAAAAATAAATATTGTACATCTATCTGTAGGCTTTCCAAAAACTCCAACCGTATGACTTTTGGATATGCATGCAGGGAGATATGGCCCAAATACAAAACCATGGTGGGCTGGCCCTAAGTTGTGGTTGAGTTCTGTTGAAGCCCGTGTTTGACCCAATAAATGCATGAACTGGTCTGCTCTTTGCTCTACACTTTTGTGAAGGAATGCGTCCATATATTTACGGTCCAAGAATCGTAACAAATGATGTTTTGTAGGAAAAGATATGCTCATTATACGAAACTTGCGCAAAACCAATAATGAAGTCCAGTTCTTGTTTTGGAATTCAGTATAAAGGAAAATGCTTAATTTTGGGGAAATTAATAATATTCTTAAGTGTAAAATATAATATTTCTCTTGATAGTCCTTAGTAATTAAAGGCATATCATTTAGAATTAATTTATAGAATTTATATCCAAGGTAATCATCACTCTTCTTCTTTCGATCTTCTCAAAATGAACAAACTCTCACTCAAAAGTTTATGATATATGTGCCGAATACTCATTAGTCAAGTTATTATAAACCTTCTTTTTGTGCATTTTGTAATTAATACACATTTATGGGACTTGATTAGGATCAAACAACATTGATTCTAAATTTTGTCAAGGTAAACTTCTTTGGGCAAAGATTGCTTCTATCTCTTTTTTTTGGTTTTTTCCGCATAACCTTAACCCATGTAGCGAGCTTTGGGCCAATAGCTCCCAGACCAGCTGGCCTTAGGGTATTAGGTGTTAAAACACCCATTGGGGCTTAATTGCTTGAGCTAAGACTATGAAATTATTCATACCAAAGTTCTACTATTTACGCGAACATTCACTGCTGATTAAGCAAGAAGCCCGGTTCTAAGTAAAAGTTTTGGTTAGAATTTATATTTATTTACTTATTTTTCTTTCTTTCTTTTCTTTTCTTTTTTTTTTAAGAAATTTGTTACCCTTAATTGGTACCTTTAACAAAACAAAAGAACTCAAAAATTGTAAGATTCCAATATGTCATCCATAATCATGTATCAAAGTGTGTGTGTGAAAGATGGTTTATGAATACTTACTAAATGAGTATCTGAGCAAAATTTATTATGTGATAATGATGTGAGAGTTTATAAATTTGATCAATTCAAAAGAAAGTGAATGATAAAAACTTTGTTATAAAATTTATAAATCAAAACAAATGATAATGCACATATCTACTAGGATGTGTCTCAAGAGTAAAATTACTCCTTACTCTACCATCCTTAAAAATTGTGAATCTAAATTTTTTTCTTTTTTTTTAGGTGGGAAAAAAAAAAATTGACTACTATGTTAACTATACTCCCCCCTAACCAGATTACAACATTGTCCCCAATGTTTAAATGTAGATAGGAATAACATAGAGAACATTACCTTACACGATAGTTTATTGAAAAACAAATAAAACTTGCTATAAACTTAAACAAAAATAAGTGAAGAAATAACAAAGATCAGAAAAGTGACAGATGCAGTGATAAATCCAATTTCCGCTTTTTACTGCTTTCAGTTAACCATTCTAATCATGCCATTGTTAGATATGGTTCATGGACAAAGTTCTGCAACTAATTGATCAACTCATCTGCAGTTGAAGCAGAAATAAGGAGTTTGCGAGCCGTCTATGAAATGAAGTTCTGTTCTACACCATGATCAAGAAAAGACAACAACTTATTAAAAAAACCATTAACGTTTAACAATCCTATGAGTTTTTGGTGAATGGTTAGTTGTGCCCAGAATGCAATTTGAAAAATTTCCTCTAAGGTTCCAAAACCACTTGGTAAGGTAATAAAAGCAGCTATAAAATCAAGCATTTTAGCAATTCGTTCATGCATTGTTAGAACTGTTAGTTCCTCTCCAACTATTTTACCAGTGATGTTACCTACAAATAAAGCCTTTGGTAACCTACTACTTCACTTTCTACAACATGTGCGGCAGTTGACACACATCCCATTAACCCGAGGCTACCTTCCCCATATACTAGGTTAAGTTTTCGCTCAGCTAAAACTCGGCCAAGGTTATCTACTGCTTTTACAAATTCTTCACTTTTCCCAGAGCTTGTGCCACAGAAAACACAAGCAATTCTAAATTGAAGAACAGAAGCTCCCTCCATTTTTGCAATCTTTTACCCTTGTCAATAATTCAAAATTTGCCTGAAAATAGAGAAGCTGAAGTGCTGCATTTATACAACTTCAAAAGAGAATTTATTAATTAAACTAATAGGGGTAGGCTAATTGTTGTCACAAAAATTTGAATTTTAAAAATGTAAAATTGTCAAAGATAATAGCTAATATTGGAATATAAAACATAAAAATTTCAATAATGATAGCTAAAAATTAAAATTTACATATAGTTGTGATTGTGGCTCACATCTTCCTCTGGTTTTACGTCCAGTAACGGGTTAAACACCCTCTATGGATCGATGATTGGCTTCCCATCCAATTTTCTTATAAATTGGCAAACAGGGTCTTTTAAAGTCAATTCCCAAGACTATAATGATCACGTTCTTTTCGAAATTCTGTGTACAAATTGAGAATTTCACGTTGCACGTATCCACTTGGATGCGTCTTTAGAGTCAAAAGGATATTATCCAAAGATTCGCTACTCAGGCCATCCTTAATGAATTGAATTTTATCTTCTCTATTTGTAGACACCATCCCTAGAGAACGACATTACTTGTTACAGGTTGAACGCGCATATTTATGACACACTTGTAACCTTTTGGCTCTTTGTTTCTTTGCAAAAGAGCTCTTACTTAAGCCAGGCATGCATGAAACAAATGAATTAGAAAACTCACCTGCCAGTCGTACCTTTGCTTCGATTATCCAACGCACATCTTCAGGAATGCCTTTGTGCATAAGCATTCACAATCTTTCACACCTAGCTTGGTACATTTTTAGCAGAACATCTCTAGGAAATGAATGAAAATATGTTTACAATGTAGAAAGAATGACATCCATTATGAAAATAAGAGAAAAGAAAAGAAAAAAGATGAGGGGGAATTTTTTTTTTAATTATTTTTTTATCAGTTATTATGGGCAACTAAAAGAATCGACTTGAAGAGTCACAGAGTACTGTTATCCGCCACTTGACAGCGAAAAGAATTGAAAACAAACAACAAAAACAGTGAAAATAATGACCCAAGAAAACAAACAACAATGAGTAAGGAAAAAACATCAAATGTTGTAAACAGGTTCATTCAGAGTGATAGACTCTAGCTCATTAGGAAAATTCTCAAAGAATGGCTTCAAACAATGTTCATTAACTTTAAAAACATTACCATTTTTTGGATTTTCAATATCAACAACGCCATGTGGGTAAACCGTCTTGACAATGAAAGGACCTGTCCATTTTGAACGAAGTTCTCCAGGAAATAAATGTAATCTTGAATCATACAAAAGAACTTTTTGTGAAGGTTCAAAAGATTTTCTAATGATATGTTTATCATGAAATACCTTCATTCTGTCTTTCTAAATTCTAGAATTCTTATAAGATTAATTCCTAATTTCTTCAAGTTCATCTAATTGGAGTTTTCTCAATGAACCTACTTTGTCTAAATCAAAATTGAGCATTTTAATGGCCTAAAAAGCTTTATGTTCTAATTCTACAGGCAAATGACAAGCTTTTTCAAAAACAAGTCTATAGGGAGACATTCCAAGAGGTGATTTAAAAGCAGTTTGATAAGCTCAAAGTGCATCAGTTAATCTTAAAGACCAATCTTTATGATATGGGTTCACAGTTTTTTCCAAAATGCGTTTTATCTCTCTATTGGCAAGTTCAACTTGTCCACTTGTTTGTGGATGATAAGGAGTAGACACTTTATGGGTAATTCCATATTTTTTCATTAAATTCTCAAAATGTTTATTACAAAAGTGTAAACCCCCATCACTTATTATGGCTCGAGGTACTCCAAATTGTGATAAAATATTTTCCTTAAAAAATTTCAATACAATTTTATGTTCATTGGTTTTTGCATGAAATTGCCTCTACCCATTTTGAAACATAGTCAACTCCAACCAAAATGTATTGATATCCAAAAGAAGTTTGAAAAGGACCCATGAAATCAATGCCCCAATAATCAAATATTTCAATGACCAAAATAGGATTTAATGGCATCATGTTTCTACGAGTTATGCTACCTAATTTTTGACAACTGTCACATGTTTTACAAAATGTATATGTGTCCTTAAATAAGGTGGGCCAATAAAATCCACATTGCAAGATTTTTGCAACAGTTTTTTTTAAGAAAAATGACCACCACATGCTCCATAATGACAAAAAGAAATGATACTTTGAATTTCATTTTCAGGTACACATTTTCTTATGATTTGATCCGAACAATATTTGAAAAGATATGGAGCATCCCAAAAGAAATTGCGTACCTCTTTTAAAAATTTCTTCTTGTCTTGAGCATTCCAATGATTTGGAACTTGACATGTAATAAGAAAATTGACAATATCAGCAAACCAAGGTACAGTTGAAAGAGTTAAAAGTTGTTCATCAGGAAAATTGTCATTAATTGGTGTTGTCTCAATCTATTCTTCAAACACAAGTCTGGATAAGTGATCAGCAACTATATTTTGTAAACATTTTCCAAATTTGATACACAACCATCAAATGAGTCACCAAAAACAGAAAAATCGTCCATGAAAACTTTAAAAAATCGTTCAACCATGTCACTAAAAATGCTATTCATGCATCTTTGAAATGTAGTTGGTGCATTACACAATCCAAAAAGCATCATTCTATATGCAAAAGTTCCAAATGGGCAAGTGAAAGTGGTATTTTCTTGGTATTCAGGTGCAATTTCAATTTGATTATACCCAGAATACCCATATAGAAAGCAATAAAATGCATGTCCATCTACCCTTTCTAACATTTGATCCATGAATGGTAAAGAAAAATGGTCTTTCCTAGTCATTGAGTTGAGTTTCCTATAATCAATGCACATTCTCCAACCAATAATTGTTCTAGTTGGAATTAATTCATTATTTTCATTTTTGACTACAGTAACTCCTGATTTCTTAGGCACAATTAAAGTAGGACTGACCCATATGCTATCAGAAATAGGCTAAATGATCTCTGTTCATGAGATTTTGTATATAATGTGCAAGTGTACACAGTCACATAAGTAATATAGTGGTAAGTGAGTTATCGTCTCCTTAGGGATTGTTCAAGTAATAAATTGTCAAAATCAACTCTAAAGAATTCAGAAGTAACCAATGAGTCAATTGAGATATAATGAAAATTAAATCAATTTAAAACTAAAAATAACATATACTATAGAAGTCAAATTATAACTACCAAAATTTCAGTAAAGATTATGATGGCAATGAGTTAGAGTCGTGAATTCTCCTAAAATGCAAAGTTGGTAAAAATGCTGCAGAGAAATGCTATAACAATATGGGCTCCGTTAATTTTGAATTCTATATATGTTCATAATTTTTTTCTAAAGTGTTTATGATTTTTATTCCTTCGTTAAATTAACATATTCCTATGCTAATTTAATTTCAAGAATGCAGTGATAAACACCAACTCCTTTTAGTCATGCAAGGTAATAATATATTCATATATTATCACAAATCAATTTCAAATAGAAAAATGAACTTGCATCAATCAAGTTTTAGTCCATTAAAATTAACCCTTCCAGTATTAATTTTAATCAGCAACTCACTAATGATGGCCAAACATAAGCAAGCATTAATCAATATTTTCACAAGATTGAACAAAGCTGAACTACTTTAACATTCCTTACAGCAAAATGTTCCAATTCACATTAAAGGGTTCATCAACAACTTACAACTTTAGCTACCAAGAAATTAGTTCATATTCAAAAGCTTCAAAATATTCATATACAACTTAACCATTGATCCACAAGAGTTTAAGAGAAAAGAGGATTAAAATACTAAAAAAGAAAGTAAGAAATCAAGCCCAAGGTTGATGTCTCAAGTTGGTCCTTCTTCTCCTTCTTCCTTTCTTCCAAAACAGTTGCAAAACAATAGCCCTTTTTCCCCCGAAACTCTCCTCTCTAAAACTTTTCTAAAAATGTGGATATCTTGCCCTTGACGGCTTGGCTTTTCTTATTTTGAGTTAGGACAATGCCCTAAAAAAGAAATTTTCCTTTTTTCTCCCTCCACGTCATTCTATTTTTGTCCAGCTCATTAAATGGTTCAATTACTCTCCATATCATCCAATTCATTCCACCTGCTGATTTCTTTTGCTGCGACAATAATGCTGCAGCATTCTGGGATGTTCTTTTTTTTCAGGTCCTATTTCAACGTTTCAGCATTAACATGGATAAAATGAAATGAAATAAAATAAACTTGGAATTCTACATAACATAAAAGTAAAATTAATCAAATTGAGTATTTACAAACACAAATCACTCTAATTAAATGACTTTTCAAACTCAAAAACATCCTAAATAACTCTATAAATATAGAGTTATCAATCTCCACATCTAAAAGCTAGAGAACTTCATTTCTCACTACCTCTTTCATATTAGGATTTAGCCTATGTTGCATTTGTCTAGATGATTTGGCATTATCTTCCAAATATATCTTGTGCGTGCAAATCAAGGGACTAAGGCATGTTTATGCAATTTTAGAGTTTCGAGCAGTTTACATTTTTTAAGAGCATTGAGTTTAGAAGATATTATTACTAGAAAAGTTTCATTAGCATCCAAGAAAGCATATTTGAGATCAGATAGTAGCAGTTTCAATTCGAGTTTTGGCCGTTTAACATTCGATGGCATTGGTTTGTCAGTACGTTGAGGTAAATCTTCAAATTTGGGTCTCCATCCATTAATTTCCAAAACCTGAGAAGATGTTAAAAGGGAGTAAATGTGAGATATTTCAAAATTTTTATCCAAATTGAAATCATTGCAACCATTTAAGCAGACATCAAAGGGATCCGAGAAAGATGAAACATTGAAGCAGTCATGAACAAGTTCCTCAATATAACTAACTTCATGCATGTCATCGTTTTCACTAAGTTGCTTGCAAATATTAAACACATTCATTTCCAATGTCATGTTTCCAAAGGATATCTTTAAAACTCCATTTCTACAATTGATTATTGCATTAGATGTAGCAAGAAATGGACGTCTTAATATGATAGGAATTTGGATGCTTGACTTAGGAACAGGTTGTGTGTCTAAGACAATAAAATCAACAGGAAAGTAAAATTTATCTACTTGGACTAACACATCCTCAAGTATTCCTCACTGGCATTTTCACAGAATGATGAGCAAGTTAAAGTGTTGTAGAGCTAGGTTTAAGCTCTCCTAAGCCTAATTGCTTATACATTGAATATGATAAAAGATTAACACTTGCACCAAGATTAAGCAAAGCATGATTTATCCTAAAGTTTCCAATTACACAAGAAATGGTTGGACAACCAGGATCTTTATATTTTGGTGGAGTGTTATGCTGAATAATTGAACTAACATTCTCAGTTAAAAATACTTTCTTTTGAACTTTAAGCTTCCTTTTAATAGTGCATAAATCTTTTAAAAATTTAGCATAAGAAGAAACTTGCTTAATTGCATCTAACAAAGGGATGTTAATTTTAATTTGCTTGAAAAGTTCAAAGATTTCAGAATTTTGGTTTAACTTTTTCTTTGGTTGCAATCTTTAAGGAAAAGGAGCAGGGATCGGGCATTTGTTAGCAACAAATGGTTTAATTTCACCGTGCTTACTATTGTCCTTACCATTACCTTTTTTCTTTAATGGATCATCAAACATTTTCTCCTTGAGAGGAATGGTTTTGTCAATAACCTTACCACTTCGTAAAGTTGTAATGGAATTGACATTTTCAAGTTCAGCTTCACTTGTACTAGAAACATGACATTGACTAGAAGGATTAAGTTGAGTTTGAGCAGGAAACTTACCTTTCTCTTGAGTACGCAAAGATGCAGTCAGAGTAGACAGTTTATTTTTGATTTCATTCATAGCTTGTGAAGTTTGATTGTTAATGTTTGTTTGCCCTTGCATGAATGCTTGTATTGTCTCCTTAAGATTCTTCGGACGTGGTGCATACGAATTGAAATTTGACGTACCTTGAGAAGGCATTGAGCATGCATTGTTGTCATTCCTCCAACTAAAATTGGGATGATTCCTCTATCCAAGGTTATGAGTTTCTGAAAAAGAAGATAGAAAAGGCTTTCTAAAATTATTCATTGCATTTGCTTGTTCATGAAAAGCTTCTTTGAAAATAGGAATATCCGGACACTCATTTGTTGAGTGTCCTATAATTTCACAAATGCCACAAATTTCTTCATTTTGCACAGATTTAGCTTCCTTAATTTTCCTTATTTCTATGGCTTCAACCTTCCTAGCCAAACTACCAATCCTAGCATTTAGATCATCTTCTTGATTAAGGTGATATTTTTCTTTAACATTTGCAAGATTAGATCTAATTGAATTTTCAGAAGAATTAGCGTTATGGCACGATTGTGAGTTTTCAGCCAAGTGGTCTAAGTACTCTAAGGCTTCTTTAGGTTCTTTGTCAAGAAATTCACCATTACACATTGTTTCCACAAATTACTTTGTTTCAGGTGTTAATCCCTCAAAAAAGAAACTTATAGTGTGCCATTTTTCAAAACCATGATGTAGACAAGAATTTAATAAATCCTTAAATCTTTCCCAACATTGAAAATATGCTTCGTTTGGATTTTGAGAAAAATTTTGGATGTGTCATTTCAAAGCATTGGTCCTATGTGTTGGAAAGAATTTTTTTAAGAATTCACCTTGCATTTCATACCATATGCTAATTGATCTAGGTCTTAATGAGTTAAGCCAAATTTTTGCTTTATCTTTTAATGAAAAAGGAAATAATTTTAGCCTAACAATTTCATCGGTACAAGCTTGATCATTAAATGTGCCACAAACTTCTTCAAATTCTTTAATATATAAATAAGGACTTTCAAAATCATGGAAACTAGGAAGTAATGGAATCATTCCAGGTTTGAATCTAAAATTATTAGCATTAAGGGGAAAAATAAAACATGAAGGAGCAGAACTCCGAGGTGGTTGCGGATACTCACGCATGGTTCGCAAAGGTTGATTTTTATGTTCATTATGCACACTTTCCTCTTCAGCCATTGTGCTAGATATGTGTGATTGTGAAGGGGAATCAAACAAATTTTCAAGGAAAGTTTCAGAATTACCTTTCACCAACCAATGAGAATTAGGATCACGAAACCACCCAACCATAAAATAAAAATAAACAAGATAAAATAAAATACATTGAAAAACAAATGTTATCACAATAATAATAGAAATAAAGAGAAAAGAGGTGGTACAACCTTCCTCCTAATAAAAATATCGGCACAACTATTAACAAAAGAAAAAAAAATTAAGAAAGTTGGCAAAGCCTACCATGAACAAAATAAACAAAATTTAGGTGGTATGTGTAGAACCAACCATAATTGACAAAAATGGGTGGCTGAGCCTCCCAAATAAAAGAAGATGAATAATAGCAAGTAAATAAATAAATAAAAATGTTAAGAGTTAGAGTTAGGACTTAAAGTTAGTAAAAAAATAAATAAATAAAAACTAGTAAATTTTATACAAACCGTATTTCTCGGCAATGGCGCCAAAAACTTGCTACAACTTAAAAGTTGTAATTCCCAAGTGTAGGTTGTCTCAAGTAATAAAGTTCGAAAGTCCGAGTGTCGGTCCACAGGGAATACGTTAAACAAGGTCGACAAGTCCAATATTAAAATGTTATTAAGTCCAAATATGATGAAAGTAGAATGAATTTATTAATTATTAAATGTAAATTTAATAATATTGTATATTAGGGCATTAGGGATTCATTTTGTTGATAATTATAGAAATTATTTTTTAATCATTTTTTTTACTCAACTAAGAATCACTCAAAAGATTATGTTAATCGGAGGATAAATACATTAAATACATCGCAATACCTTTTTGTAGAAAAGGTAGTAAAATAGAAAAATAATCATTCAATTTATTTGTGAAAACTATAACATACCTTATTCTTGATTTGTAAAAAATGTGCAAGCATTCAGTGCACCTTTTATTAACAATGAATCAAGCTTCCGAACAAATCAAAACACTTTTAAAAAATAGAATTCACACAATTAAAAGGATTTTTCATTGGAACACAACTTAGAACGATTGAAGAACAATACTATAAAATCAACAAAATTTCACCCTCAACCCTAATTACGAATTTAGAAACACATTAAATGAAACCAAAATTACACAAAGGGAGAATAAAAAAATTAGAAGAAGGATGTCCTAAATAACTTTTACCACTTCCTTTATATAGGCAAAACAAGATATATTTCAATGTGTGAACACAAGTTGCAAACTTTCAACTTAATCATGATCTTGGTGATTGTAGCACATTTTGGAACGTGAAATGCATTGAATTTGTTGATTCTGTCTTCTTCAAAGTTGTAGGCACCTTCATTAGCTTTCCAATAGTCCAAATTTCGATGATTATGTAAAACAAGAGTTATGTTGAAAATAAGAAAAGGTGTTCAGTTTGGATTTCTCTACCAGTCTTCTAGAATGAAGGCTATTTGTGATAGGAAATGACTTCGAATCTAGACATCTATAAAACATAATATTGTACATCTATCTGTAGGCTTTCGAAAAACTCCAATCGATGACTTTTGGATATGCATGTAAGGAGATATGGCCCAAATACGAAACTATGGTGGGCTGGCCCTAAGCTGTGGTTGAGTTCTGTTGAAGCCCATGTTTGACCCAATAGATGCATGAATTGGTCTGATATCTGCTCTACACTTTTGTGAAGGAATGAGTCCATATATTTATAGTCTAAGAATCGTAACAAATGATGTTTTGTAGGAAAAGATATGCTCATTATACGAAACTTGTGCAAAACCAATAATTAAGTCCAGTTCTTGTTTTGGAATTCAGTATAAAGGAAAATACTTAATTTTGGGGAAATTAATAATATTCTTAAGTGTAAAATATAATATTTCTCTTGATAATCCCACACTTTTAAACATTTATCAGCCCCTATTCCAATTCCAGATGCATCACATTCTACCTTAAAAGCTTTATCAAAGTTAGGCAAACACAACAAAGGTGAATTAGTTAGATTATCTTTTAAAGTTTTGAAAGCTCGATCATGCACATCATCCCATTTAAAAACAACATGCTTTTTAACAAGTTCATTCAAAGGTGCAGCAAAAGAACTAAAATCTTTAACAAACCTTCGATAAAAACTTGCTAAACCATAAAAACTTCTTCCCTCATTCACATTCTTAGGTGTAGACTAGTCCCTTATTGCCTTTACCTTCTCTTCATCAACGCTAATACCTTGCGAACTAACAACATATCCAAGAAATATAACATATTGCACGCAAAATGCGCACTTCTTAAGATTAACATACAATTGGTGCTCTTTTAACACATTAAAAATAGCATGCACGTGTTTGATATGTTCATCCAAATTTTGGCTATAAACTAAAATATCATCAAAGTAAACTACTACAAATTTCCCTATAAAAGGATGCAAGACATGATTCATTAATCTCATGAATGTACTCGGTGCATTAGTTAAACCAAAAGGCATTACTAACCACTCATACAATCCATATTTAGTTTTAAATGCTGCCTTACATTTTGGTAATAGCCATTCTTTAAATCAATTTTAGAAAACAAAAAAGAGCCATGCAATTCATCAAGCATATCATTAATCTAGGGATAGGATGTCTATACTTAACCGTTATTTTGTTAATAGCTCGACAATCCACACACATATGCCATGTTCCATCTTTCTTTGGAACTAAGATGACAAGAACTGAACATGGGCTAAGACTCTCCCTTACAAAACCTTTTTGCACCAACTCATCCACTTGCCTTTGTATCTCCTTTGTTTCCTCGGGATTAGCTCTATAAGCAGGTCAATTTGTTATGGCAGAACTGGGTATGAAATCTATTTGATGCTCAATACCTCTTAAAGGAGGTAATCCACGGGGATTCTCCTCGAGAAATAGGTCTGCAAAATCCTGCAGTAAAGACACAATAACACTAGGCAAAGAGTGGTTAAGATCATTAGTAGAAAAGTAAACATCCTTGCATATAAGTACAAGTAGTTGCTGCCTTACAGTCATGACACTCTTAATCTCATTTCTTTTAGAAATACACTTATTCCCTTTCCTTTCTCTCCTTTTTGCACATTTTCCTCTCTAATTTTCATCTCTGGCTCACTTGCTCTCTTTGTTTTTGCTTACTCACTTTCTTTCTTTTTCTTTTCCTCTAGCTCACACTTTTGTTCCTCTCATTTTCCACTCTCTCGTTATCCTAATCTGATCTTCATAAGCCTAAATTATCCATATGACTTTAGGATTTAGTAGCGCAGGGCTATTTTATTCTTTTTCTTGCATATAAAGATAACTGATTATCTTAGGCGAAGCTTTGGAAACTTCACGAACAGTCTTAGAACTTTCTAGAATAGCATCTTTGTTATACACTTCCATGATTAAGCCTTGTAAAGCCTCTTTCATCCTCTTTGTCCTTGCCCTAGTCATTAGGACCGCCGATTCCTTGCAAAGGATCTTGAAAAGAATTGGGAATATTAGCTTGAACCATTTGGTATCATTTTCCACTAGGAATATTAAAGTTTCCTTATTTGATTAGGATTGTTATTTAGGTTCCCTTATAGGATTAGGATTATAGTTTTATTTTCCAATTTAAGTTAGGATTTCTATTCCTACTTAATTTTGGACACTTCTTTTATTTAAGATTATGATGTTTACATGCCTATATAAAGGCTACAAGTATGTAAAATGAATTTTCATCATATCATTAATAAAAGAAGTGTCTAAAATTAAGTAGGAATAGAAATCCTAACTTAAGTTGGAAAATAAAAATATAATCCTAATCTTATAAGGGAACTTAAATAACAATCCTAATCAAATAAGGAAACTTTAATAACAATCCTAATCTAATAAGGAAACTTAAAAAATAACAATCCTAAACAAACAAGGAAACTTATTCCATATAGAATAAGGAATCTTCAAAAGCTCAAATTCTCCATGTGGCATAAGGACTTAGAAGTGTAGGGCGATTTTACAGTTCACTTGAATTTTTGTCATATATTCAGTCCATCTCTTGTACTTCAACTCACTTGAAAAGCTTAATAGATTATGTGAATGTTGCCTTTGAGTTCCTGTGAGCTCTCGTGGGAGTTTCCTCTCTTGTATGCATGATTACACACCTTTCTTCACATCATTCTCTCTTTCTTGATGAAGATTTATCCTCAAATCTAGTTCAGCAAAAATAGAACAAGAAGAATCATAGAAAAATTCGGCCATAATTTTTTTTCTTTACTTTTTCTTTCAGAATTTTTTTAAATAAAGAAATAAGGAATAATAAAGCAATTAAAAGATAAAACAAACTTGCCTTGGAACCAAAACTTTGATACCAACTGATAGTTTAAGCAAATTCTGGCAGAATTTTTCTACGTTCCTTCTTGTTCGATTTTGTTAAACTAGATTTGAGGACAAATCTTTGTCAAGAAAAGGGGAATGATGTAAACAAAGCTACGCAATCATGCATACAAGAGAGGGAACTCCCACGAAAGCTTGGAGGGGCTCAAGGGTAACATTCAAATGATCCAACAATCTTTTCAAATGGGCAAAAATTACAAGAGATAGGTTGAATACATGGTAAAAATTTAAGTGGGCTGCAAGAAAAAGAATAAAATAGCCTTGCGCTTCTAAATCCTTATGTCGCATGGATGATTTGGGCTTTTGAAGATTTTCTTATTCTAAATGGAAAAAGTTTCCTTATTTGTTTAGAATTGTTATTTTTTTAGGTTTCCTTATTAGATTAGGATTGTTATTAAAGTTTCCTTAATAGATTAGGATTATTATTTAGGTTCCCTTATAGGATTAAGATTATAGTTTTGTTTTTAAACTTAAGATAGAATTTCTATTCCTACTTAATTTGGGACACTTCTTTTATTTAGGATTATGATGTTTACATGCCTATATAAAGGCTATAAGTATGTAAAACGAATTTTCATCATATCTTAATAATATTAAGATATTTTTAGCAAGCTTAGCTTTGCTTTCTTGTGTTCTTGGTAGAATATAGTATCTTGACTTATCAAGGGAGTGATCAACCTTTATGGCGTCTTCAAGATTAGAATTTTAAGGACTTAGTTTTCTTAGGTTCTAATATGATAATCTACAACTTATTTTCTAGTTTGTTGGGTGCGCATAACAATTTATTCAAGAGTCCATATGGCAGGTTGTCTAGTGAGATTTTATCATTTGGTATCAAAGCTTTGGCACTATAAACAGGTAACGGGTCAACGCTCAAAATCTTGCGTCTTGAAAATCTTGGAGTTCCGTATCACATTTGGTATCTAGTTTCTATCACATCGTTGGCAAAGTTTAATATCACGTTAGTAACTGGGTTTTATCACATTGTTGGCAAAGTTCAATATCACGTTTGATATTGGGTTTTATTACGTCGTTGGCGAGTTTCATATCAGTTGGTATCAGAGCTTTGGTTCCAAGGCAAGTCTGTTTTATATTTTAATTGCTTTATTATTCCTTATTTCCCGATTTAAAAAAAAAATTATGAGAAAAGAAGAAAAAAAAAATTATGGCCGAATTTTTCTAAAATTCTTCTTGTTCTATTTTTGCTTAACTAAATTTGAGGACAAATCTTTGTCAAGAAGGGAGAATCATGTGAACAAAGGTGCGCAATCATACATACAAGAGAGGAAACTCCCACAAGAGCTCAGAGGAACTCAAGGGCAACGTTCACATGATCCATTAAGCTTTTCAAGTGAGTTAAACTACAAGAGATGGACTGAATATATGACAAAAATTCAAGTTCACTGTAAGAAGAAGAAAAAAAATCGCCCTATACTTCTAAATCCTTATGCTGCATGGAGAATTAGAGTTTTTGAAGATTCCTTATTCTATATGGAATAAGTTTCCATGTTTGTATAAGATTGTTAACTTTTTTTTTAGGGTTCCTTATTACATTAGGATTGTTATTAGAGTTTCCTTATTATATTAGGATTGTTTTTTAGGTTCCCTTATAGGATAAGGATTATAGTTTTATTTTTCAACTTAAGTTAGGATTTCTATTCCTACTTAATTTTGGATACTTCTTTTATTTAGAATTATGCTATTTACATGCTTATATAAAGGCTAAAAGTATATAAAACGAATTTTCTTCATATCATTAATAATATTAAGATATTTTCAGCGAACTTAGCTTTGCTTTCTTGTATTTTTGGTAGAATATAATATCTTGACTTATCAAGGGAGTAATCAACCTTTGTGGCATCTTCAAGATTAGAATTTTAAGGACTTAGTTTCCTTAGGTTCTAATCTAATCATCTACAACTTATTTTCTAGTTTGTTGGGTGCGTATAACAATTAATTCAAGAGTTCTTAGGGTAGGTCGTCTAGTGGGTTCTTATCATTATCTCAATCTCCAACCTAAGGAAACACAATTTAGATAGTTGTGAGACCGAGAGATAATCGACATCTAGATAATCTTATTAATAATTAGGATTTCAAGAAACTGGGAGGTGAATTGGGTTCTAAGAGTTAAACAACAAATAATACAAAATGAACGTAAAATTATTTGAGTTAGATAGGGATATCTACTTGAGTATTATGTGTAAAACCTTGATTTATACTCGAGAGAAGTGTTAAAGTTTGTTTTAATTTTGTGATTAGTGAATTAGATAAAAATACATTAATACGACAATTAAGAGAAACATAGTGATTGAGAAGCAAAATCAAGACCCTAGGCGATTCATCATTACATATTTCATCCTTTTATAAACTCTTTAATTCAATTTTAGTAGCGTTTTAGTTCATTTACAGTTACAATTAATCAATTCTAGTTTACTTACATAAAATTGGCCTTTCAAATTATAGTACTTAGTAGTTAATTTGAATATCAACTCTTGTGGGACGCTATTTGTTCTTATCACTTTATTATTTGATACAACCCGTGCACTTGCAGTTAGTGTAATCGTATCACTTGGCAAAACACAAGCACAAAACATTTAACACATGTACAAAAATAGCTTAACAATTTTTCTTCAATGTAAGATAATAAATTTAACTTTTAACCTCGATATGTGTCCTTTAATCTTGCCAACCTTCTATTGAAAGTTAAACTTTCAGTTGTTAGCCATTTCTCGTTAAACTTGCATATAGTACATTTAAGAAAATGAAAGTTTTAACACAATAAAATTGAAACACTTACATTAGTACCATCTAAACATCATTTATTAAACAATAATTTAAGAAAATTAACTTGAACAACGGAAAATTCAAATTCATATGCACATAAAAATAAAATAATGCAAATAATTGTAAAAACTTACTGAAATCATCATTTATTTTGAACCTAAATGTTCCCAAATACCATCACAATCTGACCTTCCATAAATTCTGTTGTCGTCATATATACTTAACTCACACTCAGGCAAGTTATTAGATAAAGGTGTATGCAAAATCATATCATCACACTCATTATTACCCTCAAATTTATGCACTCTTTTATCCACTGAATACACCACTGACTTACTATTATCTAGTTTGTCTCTGATATAAAAAACTTATTTTGCATACGATGCTAAAACAAAATAATCAGATTTATGACCAATCCAATTCAATTTCAAAATTTTTAAAATATAATTGATTAGTACCTAAAAATACAATTTTATTATTATATGAAATAATGATATTTGTTGAAATATAGGGCCATTTGTGATATTTTACTAATTATTTTTCAAATATTGTTATTGAAAATAAATTGCAATTTGTGTATTTTTAAATATTGAAAAGGTAAGAATTTTTGCATAGTTTTATCTTTTAATTAATCTTACTAATTGTTTGTTTTTTTATTATAGCACAATTCAAAATCAAATTGAGTTGTTTCCATCTTTACAAGTTTCAAGCTCCAAGTAGTCATCAAATTGGCTTTGATTTGTGAATCTAGTCCAAAGACCGCCTACATTCATATTGAAGACTAAAGAAGATCATCTTTGATTTTTCTTTCAAAGAATATAAAATGAAGAATTCAAATTCAATTTGAATTTGAAGAAATGGATGGGTGGAGGAATGCATTGCCAAGGTCCAAATTGATGGATTTCTCATTTTCTATAAATAGGGGGATAAACTTCTTCATTTAGTAGTAATTTTCATAATAAGTAGTTTGTTCTTACAAAGCTTTTATTTTAAGCAAAAGTAATATTTCAATTCTATTCACATTTTCTCAATAGAACTTGTGAAATGAATTGGAATTTAGGCTAAAGTTTGAGTAAGGCTTGAGAGAATCTTACTGTTTAAATTTATTTTATTTTCCTAATTTGATCCTTTTATAAATATTCATTGCTCATATATTTGTTTATTTATGCTCTTTATTATTCATTTTAATTTGATTAATTATAATTTATATTTCATATAAATTCAGTCATGCTTTATTTATGTAATTTTTATTATAATTATAATTCTTGTTGGTTATTATGTTATGAATTTATCTTTTACTACAATATCATTTATCAATATATTGTCGATTTTGGATAATTTATAAAATAAAATTACATACTTGAATAAAAGAACTTTTCTTAAAACAAATACATTAATTTTTATCATTGATCTTCATTTACAAATTTTCCAATTGTTTGGTTGGGAAGTGAACCATGCAATTGAGTAGTAATTAGGAATCAAGTAGGTTATAAATAAAATTAAATAAGTAAGTGAATCTCAAGCCTTGCTATCTTTTATATTTTTATTCGAATATTTTTTCTACCAATTTTCTTAATCTTATATTTCTATACTTTATCAATTTCTAACCTTTTATGTTATTGGGTTCTTCGTGGGATCGACACCTCAATCTTTACTACAACGATCGCGTAGTAACTTTTGCGCGCAATCAGTAATTCATCAACTTTAACATACCTATTGTCAATTCAATCACACTTGAAAACGACTTTATTAAACAAAAGATAGTCTAGTTGCCATATCTCATCAATGACCCATAAAATGCCATGTCACCAAAGTATAGATTTTTATCCTTTGAACTTGAAACTTACATGATTATTGCAAAAATCATAACTCCACTATTCTGAGTTACACGATTGTTGTCTCGCTCTCTTATGGTAAAGTGAAGTCATTTATAAAGTAGGATGCATATAGTTACCAAAGATCGAGGTTTATTTGCCAACCACCTTACTATTTTATCAACATGTATTCCATTTTCAATATCATGACTAACCTAAAATTCATCTATAAAAACAAAAATTGGCATGTAACAATAGAAGTCAAATGAAAAAACATAAAACAATTAAGTATTATTTTTCATATCGCGGAAGTTAACTTACCTTCTTCTTTAGCTAATCACTAAAACTACGGTTATGCTCATTTTGTAACCATATGTCACTTCTTGATTGCTTTGGATATGTGACTTTCAAAAATTTTATGTGTTCCCTACATAAATGGTCATTTAGGCAATTATTTTGTGTGTACTTGTTGCTAACACATTAGACTAGAAAAAAATATGGTTAAATGAGACCTTACAACGCATAAGATTCAATTTCAAATGTATTCTCCAAAATGAAAAGACATGCTTCCTCTATCAATTAAGGATCAACCATATTTAATTTCGAAACACTAAGGGGTCTTTGAATTGCCAAAATAAAATGTGCAATTACATCATCAAGGTCTTTCCTAGCATTAATACTATCCTTTGTTTTGCCCGGTTGATGGAGAATTGTGCTGTAAATGGTATCATACACATTAGTTTCTATATGCATAACATCCTTTTAGTGACACACTATTAAATGTTGCCAATATTCTAAGTCAAAATTTTCTTAAATAACTTTTTCTTGTGCCTATCAAAATGCTTTCGTTTTTACCTTCTTTTTCCCAAAGTTGTTTTCAAAAGTTTTGACCATTTTTAAAATTTCTTCCCCATTCAAAGGCTTTTCCCACTTTTGTTCACCATTAAAAACAATTTTTAACTTTCTAAACGGGTGGTTATTTAGTAAAAATCTACGGTGACCTAAACATGCATTTTTCCTACTATGTTTAAGCCAACATGAACTAGTGTTTTTCCCACATTTAGGACAACCAAAATAACCGTTAATAATACTCCTAGATAGGTTATTATATGCTGAAAAGTCACTAATTCTCCATAACAAAATGGCCCGTGAAATAAAAGTTTATTTTTTCCATGCATCATAAACTTCTACACCAACATGCCATAAAGTTTGAAGGTCCTCAATTAAGGGTGCTAGGTACACATCTAAATCATTACTAGGTTGTTTAGGTCTAGAAATTAATAATGACAACGTCATGAATTTTCTTTTCCTACATAACTACGGAGGAGGATTATATGTCATCATTGTAACTAGCTAGCAACTATAGCTAGTGCTAAGTGTGTATGCGGATTTACGCCATCAGTTGAGAGAGCAAGTTTAAGATTCCTAGATATTCAGACCATTTGTTATCAACTAACTACCATGCCAGAGAATCTACCGGATGGTGAAGGATTCCATCTTTTGTTCTCTTATTTAAATGTCAAATTATTTACTCAGCTATTTTGGGTGTTTGAACACGCGTTTGAACTTAGGAATAAGTGAAAAGTACTATAAAATCTCGGCTAAAACCCATTTTTAAAATTTCTTTGATTTATTTTTTCTTTTCTTCCACCTACATTCTCTACAGTTGGGGCATTCAATCAAAATTGCATACTTATTCATGTAAAAAATGCAATTATTTGGACATGCATTTATCTTTTCATATTCTAAGCCTAATACTTCCATTATTTTCTTAGCCTCATAAATTGGTTTAGGCATAGTGTCATTTGTAAAAATATCTATAAGGGCTTTCAACAAAGCCAAAAATTGTACATGCGACTACCCAATGTTCCCCTTCACATTAAATGTTTTTCATTAGACCAAATAACTTAAAATGCTTAGAACCCATAAGTAATGGCTTTTTAACATCTCAAGAATTTTTCTAAATACTCAGGGTTTTTAAATGTTGCTTGTAAGCTTCTTAAACCACGTTCACAACATTAGTATAATCATCGGATCTAAAGTGATGATTATTAGAATAAGTTTGGGAGTTTGTACTATTTAAAGTACGGTCAACCTTTCCGTGCCTAATCCAAACAAGTTATGTTGATATAAGACTTTTTTTAAACAAATATGTCCTAACATGTTCAAGTGAATAAAGTTCTATATTGCAACAACTATTGCATGGGCATCTAATTAACCTATGATTTTTTGAATTAAGAATTGCAAAAAACTAGGAACTCATTAACACATTTACGTACTCTTATGATAATCTATCACTAAAAATTCAGTTTCTTTCCATGTGTGTACTACTATATTATATTATGTCAATGAATTTCAAATTATTCTAATTTTATTTGTTAAATTTTTTTTTATAAGTTTAAGAGGAAAAGAATCACATGAAAACCAATAAGAAGTAAACAACACTTCAATATATATCCAACCATGATCACTTCAAATCATACCTCCAAGTGTGTTCCCCAATCATAACCAAACACAATACAACAACAATATTCAGTGAAAAGAAATATCGAACACATACAAAGTGAATGTGAATAAGTTAAAAAATATACCTAGCAGCAACATCAAAAACAATATTTTACTCCCGAATCAATAAATAAAAAACTAAAAAAATAAAAATATTGTTAACAAATGTCCAAATCAAGCCCCAAATCAGTAAATACACTACAACAATAAAAAATTATGAAGGGAAAGATCACCTGGGTGAAAAAGGTTGTTGTTCTATTGGTTAAGATGTTGTATTCGTATTTAATGGTATGATGATATACGCCTTAGCAAATGGTTTGTTATCCGCCATTTTATTTTGCCATGGTTGATATGTGACATGTTCCTTATCAAATTTTATTTCGTTTTTTTCGCCACGGACCGTTAATATTATGAAGTCAATTCGTAAATTGACCTAGGTCGGGGAGGATACTTACTTAGGTCAGATAACCCACCTCAGGAAGGCTCTACCCTGCTATAATGTTACGTGCATAAAATCATCATGCAAGGACAAATAAATAGCAAGTTCATCACGATTCGTACAGCAAACAAAAAATAGATAATATATCAAGCCCCAAAATGGGGTCACTGTCACTTAGTAAAATAACATCTCCCAAGACAACAGCATGCCAAACAAAACCATACTGGAAGTTCAAGTTCATTACACAACAAGACAACATCTGAGTTCACAAAAAAAAAAAAAAAAGAGAGAAAAGGGAAATGTGGAGAAAGCTCAATTCAACAAAAGGGTAGCATGAGCAATAGCTGATGGTCAGATCAAGCGTCATCGCCCTTCCCCGCCTGAGATCCTTCATCATCTTGATCTTTAGAGTTGCCCTCCTCTTGCTCCGAGTGAGGTGAGGAAACCTCCAGGTTCAACGGGTGTCCTGAGGTAAGCTGTCAGGAACTCCCCGCAGCATCAGCTGGGTTATGATCCTTGTCAAACTTGGCCACCAATGCATCTCGGTCATACTTGAAGTCCATGTAATGCAAATCCAAATCGAGATATTCCTTGGTAACCTGGTATTGCGCATAATGGTACCCATGAAGAAGATTATAACCCGCTTCAGTTTCCAATTTGTCCACACTAGATTGGAGCTCATTGGCTCTATCCACCTGAGCTTGGAGCTGAGTTTTCACTGATCCCACCTCATCTCGAACCTCTCTTAGCTGGTCTTCCAGCTTCAAAATTTGATCGCCCTTGTCCTTGACTTTCTAGGAAAGCCAGGATAGTTGGGCTTCCAGCTTGGCAACACAACCAACTGAGGTCGATTCCTCCTTGAGCTTGTCACCAAACTAAGACATGAGGAAGGATCCCTGGTAACAAAAAAGAAAGAAAGAAAGAAAGAAAGAAGGAATGTTAGAGCTTATAGTCTCAATCCCAAAACAAAATTAAGAACCAAAAGTCTCTTACTTGAAGAAAAAGATGAGATGCCATGTCAATCGCCTGGCTAGGATTCAAACCCGCCACCTCGTTCCCCTTCTCCAAGTCTGAAAACTTAATAACTTGCTTCAGTGTCGGGAGAGCCCGAGAAGCATGGGCAAAATGACCGCCAAGAACGCCTCCAAGGTCCACGGCCAGCTGGGGCGTCCAGCCTGGCCCTTCCACTTTCAAACCCACCACCTCGTTCCCTTGTATCTTGGCCATCCTATCTCTCACTAAGTGAAGAAATGCCAGATCGGTCTTGCTTCCTTTAGCCATCCTCCTAGTGACCAAGCTAGGAGTCGAAACCTCACCACCTAGAGCCCTTACGTGGCCAAGGAAGAGGAATATAGTCAAAATGAGTAAACTAACAACTAAGGGGATAAAAAAAGGCCTAAGTCAGCAAGGATATTACTTGAGGAGGATGGTGGAATCAATCCCACTTTAGTAAGGCACTCTTCAGTGATAATGTCAATTTTAGATGGGTTAGTCACCACATATTCTCTCACACTCTTCATATCGGTGTCCCGAGAAAGTTTGTGAGTCCATTTCTCTACATGATGACAAGGTTAGCCAAGCAAACGCAAAATTCAATAAATTGAAAGAAATAATCAACTTTCAAAGAAGCATACTCACCCACTTGAAGTCATTAGGAACAGTATATGTTTCCCTATCCTCGATCACTGTTTGGCCTCAGTCACTAGAGACAATGAACCAAAAATCATCCCAGGCCTTATCGGCGATATTCGGGTTCAGTTGGGGGACTAGGTGAGGTTGGCCAGTGTACCTCCTCAGATAATAGAGCCCAGGCTTCTTCGAGGCCGTGGTCAAGGCGAAGATGGCGAGAACGTCCTCAATAGTAGGCTCAATGCCCAACACCTCCTTCCATAGGATATAAAGCCCAGCAAGATTCCGCCAAGCCATGGAACTAAGCTGAGCAGGAGCCACCCCTAACCCACTCAATATTTGCGCAAAAAACGGTTGAATGGGAAGTTGAAGACAGTATTCGAAAGACTGACGGTGAATCATTACCTCATTGGAACTAGGCCAGCTTGGCCTGAACCCTTGTTGGGGAAGTGGCAACTTAACAGAGGAAAGGATGTCGTAAGTCTTCCTCAACTGGGCAAGCATTTCCGTGGTCACTAAGGTTCCCTTATCATCCAGAAAGAAACTCTGATCACCACCTTCTTTGGAGCTTTCCCCAATCACGCTGGAATGGCCATGACCAGCGCGGACCTTATAGCTACGTTTCTAGGAGCGACAGCCTCACTGTCTACAGGGTAGTGTTGAGATTAGTTGGCATTTGACATGTCTACCGAACAAAAAAAAAAGGAAGGGTAACAAGCAAATCCCATGAGTACCACGTAACCAACTCCATGCCAAACGAATACCTCACGAGGAGAGCCAAATGAGAGTAATGAAGTTCAGAACACGAAGAGAACACTTACCTCCTGAGGTTTCCGACAATGAAATCCAGCGAGGAACAAGAGGGGCGCCAAGTTTGATGGATGGTCGGCACTGAGTTCGCGACTCTGCGAGCGATGCAGCAAAGGAACAGCGAAAGAGCAAGATACGCTCTTTTCCGGTTGTCGGAATAAGGAAGATTCGACAGAAAACGGTCAATTTTTGTGTCGCAGGCGAGGAGGCAAAGGGAAAATGGTGATTAAAGTTAGCGAAAGGGATGAATGTGGTCCCGAAAGGCAAAAACAAACCTTTTGTTTTCTCAAATTCGTGGAGCCCACATATAAAGGGAATGAAAATGCACGATCCTTAATACATGTTGAAATAGATAAGAGCCACCTTTTGGCTATGGTCGGCCCTATGGAAGTTATTCTACTCCATTGAAGACCTGCGTTATTACATTTACCTCCCCTGCTCCACTTTGAAAGATTTTGGAAACAAAGGGGAAAAAGATGGGGTTTCCCTGAAAAAATCCCAAAAGTCACAAATGGGGAGTTACGTCCCCTCATTATTCTCCATTAAGTCTTAGAGTTCCAAGGTCTGGATATGCTAAAAAATTCAAACTGCAAGGGCCCACGGTCTGATAAGGTCCCACGTGTACATTCAGGGTTATCTTAATCAAAGTACACTGATCCGAGCTAAGGAAGGATAGACTCCCAGGTTATGAGAGAACTTATGCCCATGTCAACCCTAACGCAGCACGGTTCAATCTCTAAATAGAGGGGAATAATCTCCTCATTTCGTCCAAAGATAAAATAAACATGAGCTCAGAAACATTTTCCCCATAGATTTATACTCCAAGCCATCTCGAGTCACCCTTGAAGAGGTGATGAGATGTGCACACACCTCAAGGTGGTAAGGAAAACCACCAAAGATGAGGGATCACAATGCGACGTGGGCTAGAAACTCTTAGAAGCTTTCAACGCCTTTGCCATCCCTTTAGCCATTGGAAGATGGGCGACCTCTGTTATGGGGTAAAAATAGGCTAGACACGTGGTGGTACGTAAGCCCACGACGCTTTAGTCAGGCACCTATGGGACTATCCGTTTACGCTGAAACCCACCTCACCTCGGATTCTAGCTGAGGCAGGATCCGACCTTAGGTAGTATCAAGGGTATTCATGTGAAAAGTGCCACGTGGCCTATAGCCAATAACCCACATAAATAGGGTAAAAGGAGTGGACCTCACTCTGAAACAGCCCTGAAAGTAAAGGGATTTGGTTTTCTCAAAAATGTGAAAAGGGGGGACCACTTGAAATCACCCAAAATGGAAACCTGACCAAGGAGACAGTATAGCCCACTGGTAGCTAAAAAAAGGACTCCACCTGACGTGGTCAGCTTTTGAGGGACCACAATTAGAGACGAATGAGCATTTGCCACTTGTACGCAAGGGATAACATAATCCCCTACTCGAATTAAATCATGCTACGTGGCATGTAATCTTGGATAAAGTCTTGAGGACCAATCCCTGCCCACCAAGTGTCCTTAGTCTTGACTCCAAGCTAAGGTTTCAAACGTGGAAAGAGAAAGCAAAGGAGGAATTAAGGCAACATTGTTTAACCAATCATATGTCACAAATGTATAGTATTTAAAGACACTTATATCAAGGTAACATGGGTCCTCTTTAGTTTTCATATTATTCTCTCTCACTAAAAACACAAGTCACTTCACATTTTTCTCTCTAAGAAACAAAGAGAAAACCTTGTCTTGTTCGTTAGCCTTTAAGAGACAACCTTAAACATTCATTGAAGGTTGTCCTTTAAAGCTTGCTTACTGTTTTAGCTTCCAAAAAGGCCATCCTTATTCTATTCTCCATGTGTCTTGTGTGCTACTTCGGTCAACTAGCTCCTAGATACATAAATCCTCCACTTATTAGCCATTTTGAGCTACCAAAATCGAGCCATAAAATCACCCCCTCAAGGTACTAACTTGAGCATCGAGTGGGCTTGCCGAAAAACCTCCGGCGTCCCCTTTTGACCGTGTTCTCTGCTGTAGACATCTTCACCAAGGTCGGGTTCGAGGTCAACAGGGGTGGCAAGATCAGCAATGTTTGAGACAATTTGGCCTGGGATCAATAAGATGTGAAAGGTCAGCTTGGGAGCCTTTGGGGTTAGGACCAGACCAAGTCAAGTGCGGAATATTAAGCTCAGACTATTGACTGGGCATCCATCTTCATCTCGGATACTAAATCAACAAGGCATCCTACCTCACCTGGGTTGATATTTTCACGCATCAACAAAAGTAATTTAAGTTTACGAAACCATTCTGTAATTGATGGTAAGTGATTATGAGAAAAAGGTGGAAAAGTGGGAGTGGCTTACTTTGTGTTTAGACATGGGATTTTTTCTCCATATATATTTACAAAATCATTAATATTACAATTAGATATAGAGTTTTTTCTTCTCTCTCTCTCTCTATATATATGTGTATATGTATATGTATATATATATATATATATATATATATATGTTAACCTTAAAAACTCTTTACTATTGCCACATGTATTTGATATTTACTTATGCCACATGTATTTGATATTTACTTACTACCATGTCGATTCCATACGGAGGAAATCCCACTCAACAAACACTATTTCTATACCATAGAAGACTTGTTAGTAGTAAAGGTTGGTGGAATCTGATTAGGTATGGATCTCAAACAAGGCTAACGAGGCCATTATCTATCTAATAACCTGGAGCACAAAAAAAGGGTAAAGGGGCACTGATCGTGTAATCGGCAAAAACCCTTTGACACTCAACTCAATTATGGTTACACCACAGAAAGTAGGTCGAAAAATGTTAATTGAGTGTTTGAGAGAATTCTCGTGTGCAAGATAATGGTGTACGTATAGAAAAACTCCCATACCTCTTTCTCTCTCTTGTAGCTTATATATATGTTTGTTTGTTTGCGCTAATGAGATCGCAGGAGATCTATTGGGCCCAACTATGGGGAACATAGGGCTTACGCGTTTAATATCTCCTATAAACCCCTTTGCAGCTTCCTAAAGAAGGAAATGCGCCTGATGCTTGTTTAATTTGCATGTTTGACACTTAATGGTTCTCACGATGTAGCTTGTCCATGTGTCTCTTTGTCAAAGGCCACGACATTTCTTAGTGGATTTAGGTGATAGAAGGCTAGTCAATTTCACCTTTTAGCTATATCATCCTTGTACAGTGCTTACTTAGCATATTTAATACCTTTCAAACCATCATTTTCTTTGGTTTGGGTCAAATTTCTTTGGATTATAGGGCACTAGGCTTCCCTAGCCTAAACTTGCCACTTACACTGAGGGGGCCTTTCTCAATGGGATCATCTTCCTAGGTTAAACTGGTTTCACCGTGGTGGATACTTGCCACTTTTATCTCGTTATTATTTTCTAAGTATATATCTCTGGTGATTAATTCTTACTCAATGCTTGCTTAACCATATTATTCTGATAAGAACTTACTAGACGACCTGTCCTAGGAACTCTTGAATCAGTTGTTATGCGTACCCCAGAAACTAGAAAACAAGTTGTAGATGATCATATTAGAACCCAAGGAAACTAAGTCCTTAAAATTCCAATCTTGAAGACGCCACAAAGGTTGATCACTCATTTGATAAGTGAAGATATTATATTCTACCAAGAATACAAGAAAGCAAAACTAAACTTACTGAAAATATCTTAATATTATTAATAATATGATGAAATTCGCTTTACATATTTGTAGCTTTTATATAGGCATGTAAACATCATAATCCTAAATAAAAGAGGTGTCCAAAATTAAGTAGGAATAGAAATCCTAACTTAAGTCGAAAAATAAAACTATAATCCTAATCCTATAAGGGAACCCAAATAATAATCTTAATCTAGTAAGGAAACTTTAATAACAATCATAATCTAATAAGGAAACTTTAATAACAATCCTAATCTAATAAGAAAACCTAAAAAAATAACAATCCTAAACAAATAAGGAAATCTTTAAAAGCCTAAATTATCAATGCAGCTTTACGATTTGGCAACACAGGGCTATTTTATTATTCTTCTTACATATAAAGATAAGTGATTATCTTCGGTGAAGCTTTGGGAAACTTCATGAACAGTCTTAGAACTTTCTAAAATAATCTCTTTGTCATGCACTTCCATGATTAAGCCTTGTAAAGCCTCTTTCATCCTCTTTGTCCTTGCCCTAGTCATTGGACCGCCGATTCCTTGCAAAGGATCTTGAAAAGAATTAGGAATATTAGCTTGAACCATTTGGCCAGTACCTCGATCTTCATTATTCCCTCCCTCTTCAAAAGGATTCGTCCTCGAATCACCTACGTCAAACAAAGATAAATCAACAAAATTAAAAGTTGCACTAACATTACCATAATTGTTATACAAATCTAAATTGTAGGCATTAACATTGATTCTCTCCAAGATTTGGAAAGGTCCATCTTCGCTAGACTAAAATTTTGATTTCCTTTGTATAGGAAACCTCTCCTTACTCATATTCATCCAAACCCAATCTTGGCATGTTGGTCATTCTTTCTTTCAATGTTAGCCCAAATCTTGGCAGGTAAATCCTTCACAAAATCGGCCTTTTTCTTACTATCAAGATTAGTATGTTCATTAGTAGACAAAGGTAAAATATCCACATGAGTTAAAGGATTGAAGCCATAATCAATTTCAAAAGGTGAAAAAGAAATAGTAGAATGAACAAACCTATTATATGCAAACTTCTGCAATAAAGACACAATAACATTATATATAGAGGGGTTAAGGTCATTAGTAGAAAAGAAAACATTCTTGTACATAAGTACAAGTAGTTGCTGCCTTGCAATCATGACACTCTTAATCTCTTGTTTTTTAGCAAATAAACTTATTCTTTTCTCTCCTTTTTGCACAATTTCCACTCTAATTTTCCTCTCGGCCTAACTTGCTCTCTTTATTTTTGCTTGCTCACTTTCTTTCTTTTTCTTTTCTTCTTGCTCACACTTTTGTTCCTCTCTCATTTTGCACTCTCTCGCTATTCTAATATGATCTTCATAAGCTTACAAAGGTTTAAGAGTGGTTAGTACAACAGTTTGGTTATTCATTACAAAAGAATATCGATTTTTACCTATCATGTGTAAACTTCCGATCAAACTGCCATGGTCGGCCAAGCAATATATGACCAACATGCATTGGTGCCACATCACATAAAACCTTATCCTCATACTTGCCAATTGAAAAGGAAATTAGAACTTGCTTCATTACCCTTATTTCTTCACATTCATTTAACCATTGCAATTTGTACGGTTTATGATGCTTTATGGTATGCAAATTCAGCTTATCTACCAACAAAGTACTAGCAACATTAGTGCAACTTCCACTATCGATAATCATAGTACATACCTTATTTTTCACATGGCATCTTGTGTAAAAAATATGCTCACGTTGCTCCGCATCAATATCATCTTTAGGCAGTATACTTAGAGGTCTCCTTGTAACTAGCAAATCACCATGCACGGGTTCTTCAACTTCAATGTCAGAACAGTCCTCCAATGGTGGCATCTTATCCTCACTTGAGCTAACACTTTCTATTTCTCCATTTTCCAACATAATAATAACTCATTTGTTTGGGCATTGAGAAGCAATATGCCTAAATCCTTGGCACCTAAAAAACTTAACTTGACGTGACTTCGATGAAGTTTTAGTTTCATTTTTACCTTTAGAAACAGTAATCGAATCTTTTTGCTTTGCTTCTTCTTTTGTTTTTAAGGAAGCTTTGTTGTCCTTCCAATTAGATATCCATGAAGAACTAGAAGCCGATTTAGATCTGAACCCTTTTGATTTGATTTGCTTCTCCACTTTAATGGCTTTGTGCAACAGCTCCTCCACCTTTATATAATGTTGTAAATCAACCACATCAGCAATCTCCTTGTTCAAGCCGCTAATAAATATAGCCATTATTGCTTCTCGATCTTCTTCTACATTTGCTCTCATCATGGCTATCTCCATCTCCTTGAAATAGTCCTATAAACTCATGGAACCTTGAACCAATCCTTGCAACTTTCTATGTAAATCTCTATAGTAATAGCTAGGTATAAATCTATTGCGCATTACCAATTTCATTTCTTCTCATGACCGAATTAGCCTTTCTCTATTCCTACGCCTATTGATCACCAATTGATCCCACCATATGCTTGCATAATCTGTGAACTCTACAGCTACTAGTTTTACTTTCTTCTCGTTGGAGTAATTATGGCAATCAAATACACGTTCAACCTTTCTTTTCCACTCCAAGTATAGTTCGGGATCATTCTTTCTTTAAAATGTTGGAATCTTCATCTTTATGTTGCCCAAATTGTTATTTTTTTTGGAACCAATCTTCTTGCCTCGTTTAGAACTTGATTTATCCAAATCTGAATCCTTTTCCTCCTCAAGCACACATCTTCTAGTGATTTTAGACATAGGCGGGGATTGCATGTCATCCAACCTAGTATTTAACTTCCTAAATTGTTTGTTAACAGTCTTTATGAACATTTTCATGTCAACTTTCTGCCGTTCTTCTTAATTACACATGTTTATAACTTAAAAAACTTGTTAGAAAAAAAAAGTAAAAGAAAATTTATTCCTCTCACACTCCCTCACGTGTTTCACACTAATTTGGTTCTTCTCGATGATGGTCTCAACATTGTTGCCTTTTACCACTAAAGCCAGCCCCCTATATGTTCTTAAAAGAATCAAGATCAGTTAATATCAAGGAGCAATCGGTTAGATGGTGGCAAATCTCAAAATTAGAACGTTAAACTTAGTTGAGGTAAACGACAATGAAGAAAAGAAAAAAAAAATAATTAAAAGAGCCAAGAAAAAAAGAAAACTTCAAAAGGAAGCAAAAGACATGCAAAAGAAATCACTAGAATGCAACAAATTAAAACGCAAAGCTAAAAGACATAAACAGTCTTACACAATTGATCTCGAATGGAATAAATAGAATATGGAACACGAAATTGAATTAATTTAGAAAAAATGAATCCTTATTTAATGAGTATTAGTACTAGTTAGTATAATAAGACAACTTTTTAAGGAGAAATCATAACTCAAAAAATAATATACACAAGAATCCTTATTTGATAAGGATTAGTACTAATTGGCTTTGAATTTGTCAATTAGTCAAATTCAAAAAAGAAAATGAGATATTGTTATGATTTATTTGAATAGGAATATGATCTTGCGTTTTTAGAAATCTTTTTTTGGCTGGAAAAAGTTTAAAATCAAATCTGCAACCTTAATAAATAATGCAAAATAGATTGCTCACCGATCAAACAATGCAATCTAACTCCTTTTTTCCTTTTTCAATTGGATATTCTTTTCAATCCCTTTTTTTTGTTAACAAAACTAAACACATATAGAATGAGACCTATTCAGAAACAGATAGAAGTAGAATAGAAGAAGTCAAGAAAGTTATGCGAAGACAACACAAGAATTACACAAAACTAAAAACCTAAAAACATAAAACAAGGATAAGCAAAGGATAAATAACCTGTTTCTAGAGCCAAAGTTCTGATACCAAATGATAAGAAACCACAAGAGGACCTGCCCTAGGAACTCTTGAATCAGTTGTTATGTGCACCCAGAAACTAGAAAATAAGTTGTAGATGATCAAATTAGAACCTAAGAAAACTAAGTCCTTAAAATTCCAATCTTGAAGATGCCACAAAGGTTGGTCACTCCTTTTTTTAAGTCAAGATATTATATTCTACCAAGAACATAAGAAAGCTAAGCTAAGCTTGCTGAAAATATCTCAATATTATTAATGATATGATGAAATTCGTTTTACATACCGGTAGCCTTTATATAGCATGTAAACATCATAATCCTAAATAAAAGAAGTGTCGAAAATTAAGTAGAAATAGAAATCCTAACTTAAGTTGGAAAATAAAACTATAATCCTATTCCTATAACAGAACCTAAATAATAATCCTAATCTAATAAGAAAGCCTAAAAAAATAACAATCCTAAGCAAACAAAGAAACGTATTCCATGTAGAACAAAGAAATCTTTAAAATCCCAAATTATCCATGCGGCTTAGGATTTAGCAGCGCAGGGCTATTTTATTCTTCTTCTTGCATATAAAGATAAGTGATTATCTTTGGTGAAGCTTTGGAAACTTCAAGAATAGTCTTAGAACATTCTATAGTAGCTTCTTTGTCATGCACTTCCATGATTAAGCCTTGTAAAGTCTCTTTCATCCTCTTTGTCCTTGCTCTAGTCATTGGACCGTTGATTCCTTACAAAGAATCTTGAAAAAAATTGGGAATATTAGCTTGAACCATTTGGCCAGCACCTCGATCTCCATTATATTATCTCTCTACTCTTCTTAGATTATCATGTCTTTCTTTTCCCTTATATTGGTCCCTACTGATCTTGTTTATATGCTTCCTTTAACGTTCTTCGTTGATAATGTGTACATGCTTTTCTTTGCAATTCTAATGCAAAGCTTAATGCATTGTTTATCTAGTAATAGTTCGTTAGCTCTGGTATTTTTGGCATGTTGTTTTTGTTTGTACTTTGTTGATGTAATTTTGACATCTTTATTAATGATGGCACACACATGCATTTGTTTGACCACAATGATTTGTTCTTTCTTTCCAAGTCTGTTAAAGGTATTGGGGTTTTTGATTAATCAGTGGGTGTTTAGACTTGTTCAGCCAGATGAGGCTAGAAAAAGCCATGAGGGTTTTAGTGATGCTGCAAGTTCGATTGTAGTTGGGAATACCAAGTCATCTAGTCACACCTCGGATGCCTCCACATTGGAATCTATCTTTTGTAAACCCATTCAAAGCAGGCGTCTCCTCGTTGGTCCTATCCTCTAAGGGATAGACTCCATCCCACTAGTTTTCACCTAGACCATGCTTGATCAATACAAAGACAACTTCTTTATTCCCGATTCCACAATCATGAAACCTATAGGTCTAGATGAGTCTTTAAGCAATCCTTTTAAGAGCCTTGCTACATTCAATCTCGATGTCCTCTAACTAGATGTTAGGTTATGTCTACAACTTATTATCCACTGCGTCCTTAACCATCTTCACATCGTCTCGGCCTTGATTTACTAACGTATATAGTAGCGGCATATAGTGGGCCTATGGTCCCCCTATAAGGAGTTCTATGTTGTATAATTTACTAATGCGAGTGCATGTTATCACTAATAAGTAATATATGATAAGTAGAGTATCATTCCCACTAGGAACATAATCAAATAAGCACCGAAGATAATTAGTTTATAAATTTATCTCATGAAATTGAAATAATTTGAGTAAGAAAGTAAAATCAACAAAAATTAACTACTTAACAAATTAATTGAAAAATCTAGGGCTAACGAATTTATCGTACTAGGTCGCATTAATTTTTTCAATTGATGTTATTATGATCTAATATCTGTATTGCCAAATAATTATCCTAATTTATTCGATAGTCTCTCTCGAGATTAATTGAAACTACTTTGCACCTAATAATTTATAATAACTCTATGTAAAATTAATTAAATAGAAGTGTATTAGATTAGTGATAATTTTAAATTAAACTACATAAAGCATATTAGTACTACCATGCAATCTACGGTATTTGTCAAGCGGTCTAGATATAATATTCACTTCTCAGTTTATAGCAGTTCACATTTCATTCAAATACTTGTCAAATATTTAAAAGTATTAAACATCATGATAAATACTCAACACTTGGTATCAAATAAAAAAAATACAATATCAAAAAATGGATGCTTCCAATAGATTAAATCATTGCCCTAAAATATAAGTCTAGACACTCATTAGATAGAATTTAAATCCAAACATCAAGAATTCAATAAATGATAATATAGTCTCACTAATTGCAATATTGTTCAATTCAAGACAAAATAAATCAAGGGAAGAGACAAGGAATTAAGAGCCTTTATCTTCAAGATTCCATGCTTCCATCCATTATCTTCTCTAATTTCAGTTCTCTCTTTCAATCTAGATTTTTTTCTAACACTCTGCTTTCTTCTCATTCAAAAATTCCCTTTTTCTCTATTTAAGGTTGCTCAACCTTTTAAAACATAAAAACCTAATTCAAACCTAAATAAGACCATCAAAACATGATCCTACGATTCACATTTTGTACAAAAATCGTCATCTTTGAGTCCAGGAGGCAAGGGGGTGCCAAAATAACATGGGGGCACAATACTAACATAATGGATAGCATGGCCATATGCCCTGCTAGCGAGGCTGCGCTATAGCTGCTGTCTAAAGCTAACATTTGTTAGGAGAAACAGCGAGCATGCCATGACCATGCACCTTGATGGCGGGGCCATGCCATAGCCAGTTGCATGATATATCAAATTGAAGCTTAGGATGTCTAGTTTGAAATGTTGAAAATGGATCATGATTCTTAGTTGTGTAGACAATGTTATCACTATTTTACTATACTATATTTAGAACGTTGATTTCTGCAGTTTTAGCCCAAGATCAATTAAGAGGCTTGCAAACTTGCACTTGTGCTTCGTTTTCATGTTTTCTCATCGAAAACCCTCAACGTAAATATTTTAAAAGAAAAAAAAATACTCAAAATGGATTAAATAAGGCTAAGTATGCTACTTAATGATAAATAATTTAAGCATAATCAAGTAGCAAAAATTAAGATATCAAATACTACTTGACGTTTGTTTGTCCTCGAGCAAAAGAAAAATTAAAAGGCTCAACAACACAAATTAACTTTCTTAGTTAATAGATTTATGGCTGATGAGAATGCAACAAAATATAAACTTAATCATTCAAGTATCCAAATAAGGTTTCATTTGACATGCTCATGTGTAGTGTGTGATAGTCAAAAATTGATCATCGTCTATTATATCATGCTTCACATTATAAGAGCATATATACATAGAAGTCTAGAACTCCATCTAGCTAAGATGGTCACTCTTAAGCAAACACACTCGAAATATGGGTTAACACTTGACCATGTGCGAGACAAGCATTATGCTTAGAGTTTTAATAGAAGAACAAAGCTCGTATACAAGTGAATGAATGCGCTATTTCTTATATAAGGATGGTGATCTTATAAATGAAGTACTACTAACTTGATTTTCATGAAAACGGATATAGAGTAATCAAACAACACATAAGATCAATACAAGATCTTTTCTTCTAGGTTGTAATGAGGCTAATGGGCAAGGAAGAAACAAGAAAGAGTGGATCAAAGATAAATCAAAGCTTTGGGAACTTAAACCTATGCTTTTACCATCCACCTTCAAATTTTAGTTAATAATAAATCTCAGCATTTCTCATTCATCTTCACCTTTTTTTTCCCCAAAAGCACGTTTTTTTTTTATGTTTCGCTTTATTTTACTTTTTGACTTGAGCACTCATTGATTAACTAGGCAAGAGTCATGGTTACTGAGTGAAATTAAGGCCATGCTTCTTTTCTGCCTTTTTCTATGTTTCTTTTTTCTTTTTCTTTTCTTCTTCTTTTTAGTATGCATCAATTAATAAATTGTTTTTTACAACAAGCGTACAGATAACACACAACAACCCCTAAACGTATCTAAAGCATACATTATTACATTTCTAGGATAAGTTAGAGGTTCCCGCAAGGAATAAGACAACAATTTCAGCTACCAGGTTTAGATTTTATTGGTTTTATTCAAGAAAAAGAGATTAGCTTGAGGCTCAAAGTGGTTAACTAGTGAAGCATGCATAAGATTGGCTGAAATGCTCAAACGATTAAAACAAGGTCTAGAATGTCTTCTTATGTGTCATATAATCAAATCTTACATCCACAACATGAAAAATCAAGTTAAATAGCCAACACAAAATGTAATGAGATCACTAAAATGAAAAGATGACAAGAATAGATATAGAGTATTCATACAACACTCATAATTAACATACAAAGGCTTGAAGACTTACTAAAAAGGTCACATGAGTTTATATTATCTTGCATATTCTATTCTAACTATGTGAAATCATCAACTCAAGATTCCGATCAAATTTGACATGAAGTGCATATACAATATGAGTATAAAACAAATAAAAACTAATTAGAACAAAAATAAAATTATGATATTTGCTTAAATCTCATCACTTCAAATTAGCCATGCCTAATTTATTTCCACAAACTTCTAACAACACAAGGAACTGACTCAATACAAGAAAATAAACATTGGAAACAAATGTCACAAAAATGAAAAACATTACCCTTAAACTCTACTTCAAGCAACTCCACCCTCAAAAACTTAAATCTAACATTGTCCTCAATGTTTGAAATTAAAGATTACACAATATATAAATTAAGTGAAAGTGGAATAAAATATTAAAAATGCAAAGAGAAGGAAATGAAAGGATAGCACTCAATTTGAATAATTCCTTCAAGCATCGTAAAGATCATCATATCCTTCTCGAACTTCTTAGGTTGCCTTCTAAGCAGCGCTAAGTTTAACATCTTTAGCCGAACCAATTTTAATCTCTAAATGTCAAGTGAATCCTCAAAAGTGAGATCCTATAATTGCAACTCTTTCAAATGTCGAATATAACTTCAAATGATCATAGTATATGTTGAGACATTCTCCAAGATCAAAAGGATCATTTTTGCTCAATGTATCTTATGAGTATAGAATGCTTGAAAAAACATCCGATGTATGCACAACCATAACCTATTGTGTATTCCCACTTATTGACTAGTTAGAATTTATTTCTTCTTATTAGTTGTGAATGATATTCAAAGAAGTTTTCATGCAACTTTGATCTATTAAATCTTGCACTACATTCTCATTAGTACTAACAAAGTAGCATTCCTCTTCGTCACATGATAACTTCAATGCATCAAAAACTTTGAACTCTTTAGTTTTACCAAGAACGTCAAGTATGAGTGTTCCCGCCTTGACATCGATCTTTACTCCAGTGGTTGCCATAAATGACCTACCAAAAAGAATGGGCAAGTCTCCTTGAACACCTTGTTCAATATCTACTACTACAAAGTATGTCGGTAAAATGAGATCATCAACTTTAACGAGTATATCTTTATTGTTCTCATGGGATAGTTAACTGATCTATCCATAAGTTGAATGGATATTGTTGTAGGCATTAATTTTCAGAGAATTTAGTTCCTACAACACAAGGGATAGTAAAACTTCCTGGATCTTTAAACTTTGGAGGAATATTTTGTTGCAAGATAACACTCACTTCCTCACTTACCGCCATTTTTTCATGATATCTTTGAATTGCCTTTGTTAGTTATTATGTTTTTGAGAAACTTAGCGTAAGACGAAATTTTTTGAATTGCCTTAAAGAGTGGAATGTTGATTGAAGCCTCTTTGAATTGCTCTAAGATTGCATCAGTTTGAAGATCTTTCTTTGGCTTTGCAAACCTTTGGGAAACAGTATTGATGGCATATATGGTGGAGGTGACACATGTTTCTTGATAGAAGTTAATGCTTCTAGTTGTGATGTTTTGGCACTACTTTCAACTTGCTCATCATGACCCTTGTTCTTTGTGGATGATGCATTAACTTCTTTCCCTTGTAGTGTCTTTTCCAAGTTGTTTTTTTTGGCTCCATCAACTGTTTTCCATTCCGAAATGTAATTTCCATCACTTGCTTCTTTGGATTTGTCTCCGTATTGCTTGGCAAGGAGCCTTGTTGCCTCTTCAGCAATAACTTTGCCATTTGATCCATTTGTACCTTAAGATTCTGAATAGATGCCGCTTGATTTTGCAATATAGTTTTGGACTTTGTCACGAACTTGGAAGTGCTCATGGTGAACGATGTAATTTTTCTTGATTTTACAATGTAGTCTTCACCGTGAACTTGGAAGTGCTCATGCATCTTTTAAGTTCGTTGAATCTGAGAGTTGGTTACATGGCATTTTGATTGTTCCTTTAAGAAAAAATAGGATGATTTTTCCGTCCTTGATTATACGTATTGGAGTAACGATTGTTCTGCTGTGGATTGTAATTCCTAACATAATGTTCTGAAGATGAATGAGCAAATGGATTACCACATTCACAATCCATGCTAAGGTGATTACCATTATATAACTCACAAACCATCTGTGAAATATGAATGACATTCTTTTTAATGGCTCAAAATTGCTTGGTTAATGTAGTTACTTAGCAATGAATGTAATATGTCCACTTTGTGAACTTCTAAGGCTTTCTTTGATGTTAAGTGTTCTATAGGCTATTGATAGGCATTGGCAGCCGTATCCTCTAACAAATCATAAGCCTCATCAATAGTTTTCCCCATTAATACACCTCTTGTTGCTACATCTACAAGTGTTATTGTTGAACCTCCTAAACCATTATAGGATGTTTGAACTTGAAGCCATTTAAGTAAGCTATAATGTGGGCATCTCTTCATGTTGGGAAAAGGTCGTGATGTCATTCTTTAACTTTGCTGTCTTTATTGGAGGGAAAAACTTCGCTAAAACTTTCTGAGCCAAATCATCTCACGTGGTCTGGTTCCAGGAGGAAGGGAACTTAACCAACCATTTGCCTCATCCCTCGGTAAGAATGAAAAATCTTCAACTTGATAGCATTATCCGACACACCATTATGTTTGAAACTCTCACAAATATCCAAGAAGTTTGCAACATAGGTGTTTGGATCATCATGTGGCAACCTACTGAATTGCACTGAGCTTTGAATCATCTGAATAATGGTTGGCTTGACCTCAAAGTTGTTTGCTTGAATCGTGGGTCTTCTAATATTGGTTAAAGCTCTATTAACTGTTGGAATAACATATTCTCTTAATGCTCGTTGATCTTCGACCCTAACATTATCCCCAAAATTCTATTTCATGGTGCTAATTTGCTGCTGTCTCAATGCTCATCTCTTTTTCTTTCTATTTCTTGGACAAGTTCGCTCAATCTCTTATTTGAAAGGTATTAAGATGGCGTTTTTTGCTTTTCTCATGCTCCAAAGGAAAAACCTAAAATAAAAACAAAAATAAACTTCAAATTAAATTCCAAATCCCAAATCAATATTAATAAAATTAAACATTCCCCAACAACGGCACTAAAAACTTGTTGTGTGATTTACTAACGCAAGTGCATATTATCGCTAACAAGTAATATATGATAAGTAGAGTATCGTTTCCACGAAAACTGTAATCTAATAAGTACCGAAGATGGTTAGTTCATGAATTTATCTGAAAAAATATAAATAATTTGGGTAAGAAAATAAAATCAACAAAAATTAACTCTTTAAAAAATTAATTGAAAGATTCAATTAATGAAAAAAATCTATTCTAATGATTTTATTGTGCTTGGTCGCATCCAATTCTTCAATTGACGTTATTATGATTGAATATTTGTATTGCCAGTTAATTATCCTTATTTATTCGATAGTTTCTCTCAAGATCAATCGAGACTTCTTTACACCTAATAATTCTCTATATTTTTATTTAAAATTAATTAAATGGAAGTGGTTCACGGTTAGTGATAGTTTCCAATTAAAATATGTAGATTATATTAATAAATCTCTATCCAACGTACAATTTATGGTACTTAATGCTACAACTTAAAGGTTGTATTTCCCAAGTGTAGGTTGTCTCAAGTAATAAAGTTAAGAAGTCCGAGTGTCGATCCACAGGGAATACGTTATATAAGATCCACAAGTCCAATATTTAAATGTTATGAGTCCAAATATGATGAAAGTAGAATGAATTTATTAAATTATTGAATGTAAATTTGATAAGATTAACAATTAGGGCATTAGGGATTCATTTTGTTGATAATTATAGAAATCACTCTTCAATCATTTGTTACTCAACTAAGAATCACTCAAGAGATTATCTTAATCGGAAAATAAATACATTAAATACATGGCAACACCTTTTTGTAGAAAAGGTAGTAAAATAGAAGAATAATCGTTCAATTTATTTGTGAAAACTATAACGTACTTTGTTCTTGATTTGTAGCAAATGTGCAAGCATTCAGTGTACCTTTTGTTAACAATGAATCAAGCTTCCAAACAAATCAAAAAACTTTTGAGAAATAGAATTCACTTAATTGAAAAGATTTTGCATTGAAACACAACTTAGAATGATTGAAGAAGAATACTATAAAATCAACAAAACTTCACCCTCAACCCTAATTACGAATTTAGAAAGACATTAAATGAAACCAAAATTATACAAAGGGAGAATAAAAAAAAGAAGAAGGATGTCATAAATAACTTCTACCACTTCCTTTATATAGGCAAAACAAGATATATCTCACATATGTGAACACAACTTGCAAACTTTCAACTTAATTATGCTCTTGGTGATTGCAGCACATTTTGGACCGTAACATACATTGAATTTGTTGCTTATGTCTTCTTCAAAGTTGTAGGCGCCTTCATTAGGTTTCCAATAGTCCAAACGTCGACCAAATTGATAATGTAAAACAAGAGTTATGTTGAAAATGAGAAATGGTGTTCAGTTTGGATTTCTCCACCGGTCTTTTAGAATGACGGCTATTTTTGAGAGGCAACCACTTCGAATCTGGACATCTGTAAAACATAAAACGTGTACATATATCTGTAGTCGTTCCAAAAACTCCAACCGTATGACTTTTGGATACATATACAGGGAGATACGGCCCAAATACGAAACCATGATGGGCTGGCCTTAAGCTGTGGTTGAGTTCTGTTGAAGCCCGAGTTTGACCCAATAGATGCATGAACTGGTCTGATCTCTGTTCTACACTTTTGTGAAGGAATGAATCCACATATTTACGGTCTAAGAATTGTATCAAATGATATTTTGTAGGAAAAGATATGCTCATTATACAAAACCTGCGCAAAACCAATAATTAAGTCCAATTCTTGTTTTGGAATTCAGTATAAAGGAAAATGCTTAATTTTGGGGAAATTAATAATATTCTTAAGTGTAAAATATAATATTTCTCTTGATAATCCCACACTTTAAAACATTTATCACACCCCCCAACCAGCTTATTACTAGTCCCTAGTAATTAAAGGTGTATCATTTAGATTTGATTTATAAAATTTACATCCAAGGTAATCATCACTCTTCTTCTTTCGATCTTCTCAAAATAAACAAACTCTCACTTAAAAGTTTATTATATATGTGCCAAATACTCTTTTAGTCAAGTTATTATAAACCTTCTTTGTGTGCATTTTGTAACTAATACACATTTATGGGACTTGATTAGGATCAAATAACATTGATTCTAAATTTTGTCAAGGTAACTTCTTTGGGCAAAGATTGCTTCTATATCTCTTTTTTTTTTCCCTCATAACCTTAACCCATGTAGCGAGCTTTGGGCCAATAGCTCCCAGACCAGTTGGCCTTAGGGTATTAGGTGTTAAAACACCCCTTTGGGCTTAATTACTCGAGCTAAGACTATGAATTTATTCATACCAAAGTTCTACTGTTTTACGCGAGCATTCACTGCTGATTAGGCAAGAAGCCCGGTTACTAAGTAAAAGCTTTGCTTAGAATTTATATTTATTTACTTTTTTTTCTCTTTTTTTTTTTTTTACCCTTAGTTGCTACCTTTAACAAAACAAAAGAACTCAAATATTGTAAGATTCCAATATGTCATCCACAATCATGTATCAAAGTGTGTGTGTGAAAGTTGGTTTATCAATACTTACTAAATGAGTATCTGAGCAAAATTTATTATGTGATAATGATGTGAGAGTTTATAAATTTGATCAATTCAAAAGAAAGTGAATGATAAAAACTTTGTTATGAAATTTATAAATCAAAACAAATGATAATGCACATATCTACTAGGACGTGTCTCAGGAGTAAAATTACTCCTCACTCTACCATCCTTAAAAATTTTGAATCTAAAGTTTTTTTTTTTTATTTTTATATATTTTTTAATTAATTTTTTTTTAGTTTTTTTTTTAGACATGAAGAAGAAAAAGAAAAAAAACAAATTGACTATTATGTTAACTATACTCCCCCCCAACCAGATTACAACATTGTCCCCAATGTTTAAATGCAGATAGGGATAGTAGAAAGAACATTACCTGACACCATAGTTTATTGAAAAACAAATAAAACCTGCAACAAACTTAAACAAAAATAATTGAAAAAATAACAAGGACAAGAAAAGTTACAGACGGAGTGATAAATCCAATTTTCGCTTTTTACTGCTTTCAATTGACCATTCTAACCCTGCCATTGTTGGATCTGGTTCATGGACAAAATTCTGCAACTGATTAATCAACTCATCTGCAGTTGAAGCAGAAATAAGGAGTTTGCGAGCCGTCTGTGAAATAAAGTTCTGTTCTACAGCATGATCAAGAAAAGACAACAACTTATTAAAAAAACCATTAATGTTTAACAATCCTATGGGTTTTTGGTGAATGGTCAGTTGTGCCCAGGATGCAATTTGAAAAATTTCTTCTAAGGTTCCAAAACCACCTGGCAAGGCAATAAAAGCATCTGCAAAATCAAGCATTTTAGCAATTTGTTCATGCATTGTCAGAACTGTTAGTTCCCCTCCAACTGTTTTGCCAGTGATGTTACCTGTAGATAAAGCCTTTGGTATGATACCTACGACTTCACTTCCTCCAACATGTGCGGCAGTTGATACACACCCCATTAACCCGAGGCTACCTCCCCCATATACTAGGTGAAGTTTTCGCTCAGCTAAAACTCGGCCAAGGTTATCTGCTGCTTTTACAAACTCTTCACCTTTCCCAGGGCTTGTCCCACAGAAAACACAAACAATTTTAAATTGACGAACATAAGCTCCCTCCATTTTTTTGCAATCTTTTACCCTTGTCAATGATTCAAATCTTGCCTGAAAATAGAGAAGCTGAAGTGCTGCATTTATACAACTTCAAAAGAGAATTCATTAATTAAACCAATAGGGGTAGGCTAGCAATTGTCACAGAAGTTTGAATTTAACAATGTAAAATTGTCAAAGATAACAGCTAATATTGGAATATAAAACATAAAGATTTTAATAATGACAGCTAGAAATTAATATTTACAGATAGTTGTGATTGTGGCTCACATCTTCCTCTGGTTTTACGTCCAGTAACGGCTTAAACGCCCTCTATGGATCGAGGATTGGCTTCCCATCCAATTTTCTCATAAATTGGCAAATAGGGTCTTTTAAAGTCAGATTCCCAAGACTATAACGATCACGTTCTTTTTGGAATTGTGTATAGAAATTGAGAATTTCACGTTGCACGTATCCACTAGGATGCGTCTCAAGAGTCAAAAGGATATTATCGAAAGACTCTCTACTCAAGCCATCCTTAATGAATTGAATTTTATCTTTTCTATTTGTAGACACCATCCCTAGATATCGGCATCACTTATTACAGGTTGAACGCGCACATTTATGACACACTTGTAACCTTTTGGCTCTTCGTTTCTTTGCAAAAGAGCTCTTACCAAAGCCAGGCATGCGTGAAACATATGAATTAGAAAACTCACCTGCCAGTCGCACCTTTGCTTCGATTATCCATCGTACATCTTCAGGAATGCCTTTGTGCATAAGCATCCTCAATCTTTCACACCTAGCTTGGTACATTTTTAGCAAAACACCTATAGGAAATGAAAGAAAATATGTTTGCAATGTAGAAAGAATGACATCCATTATGAAAATAAGAGAAAAGTAAAGAAAAAAAATGAGAGAAATTTTTTTTTTATTTTTTATTTTTTTATCAGTTATTATGGGCAACTGAAAGAACCGACTTGAAAAGTCACGGAGTACCATTATCCGCCACTTGACCGGAAAAAGAACTGAAAATAAACAACAAATAGTAAGGAAAAAGCATCAAGTGTTGTAAACAGGTTCATTCAAAGTGGTAGACTCTAGCTCACTAGGAAAATTCTCAAGGAATGGCTTCAAACGATGTCCATTAACTTTAAAAACATTACCATTTTTTGGATTTTCAATATCAACAGCGCCATGTGGGTAAACTGTCTTGACAATGAAAGGACCTGTCCATTTTGAGCGAAGTTTTCCAGGAAATAAATGCAATCTTGAGTCATACAAAAGAACTTTTTGTGAAGGTTCAAAAGATTTTCTAATGATACGTTTATCATGAAATACCTTCATTCTATCTTTGTAAATTCTAGAATTCTCATAAGATTCATTCCTGATTTCTTCAAGTTCATCTAATTGGAGTTTTCTCAATGAACCTGCTTTGTCTAAATCAAAATTGAGCATTTTAATGGCCCAAAAAGCTTTATGTTCTAATTCCACAGGCAAATGACAAGCTTTTCCAAAAACAAGTCTATAAGGAGACATTCCAAGAGGTGATTTAAAAGCAGTTCGATAAGCCCAAAGTGCATCAGTTAATCTTAAAGACCAATCTTTACGATTTGGGTTCACAGTTTTTTCCAAAATGCGTTTTATCTCTCTATTGGCAAGTTCAACTTGTCCACTTGTTTGTGGATGATAAGGAGTAGACACTTTATGAGTAATTCCATATTTTTTCATTAAATTCTCAAAATGTTTATTACAAAAGTGTAAACTCCCATCACTTATTATGGCTCGAGGTACTCCAAATCGTGATAAAATATTTTCCTTCAAAAATTTCAAAACAATTTTATGATCATTGGTTTTGTATGAGATTGCCTCTACCCATTTTGAAACATAGTCAACTCCAACCAAAATGTATTGATATCCAAAAGAAGTTGGAAAAGGACCCATAAAATCAATGCCCCAATAAAAAATATTTCAATGACCAAAATAGGATTTAATGGCATCATGTTTCTACGAGTTATTCCACCTAATTTTTGACAACTGTCACATGTTTTACAAAATATATATGTGTCCTTAAATAAGGTGGGCCAATAAAATCCACATTGCAAGATTTTCGCAGCAGTTTTCTTTGAAGAAAAATGGCCACCACATGCTCCAGAATGACAAAAAGAAATGATACTTTGAATTTCATTCTCAGGTACACATTTTCTTATGATTTGGTCCGAACAATACTTGAAAAGATATGGATCATCCCAAAAGAAATTGCGTACCTCTTTTAAAAATTTCTTCTTGTCTTGAGCATTCCAATGATTTGGGATTTGACCTGTAACAAGAAAATTGACAATATCAGCAAACCAAGGTATAGTTGAAAGAGTCAAAAGTTGCTCATCGGGAAAATTGTCATTAATTGGTGTTGTCTCAATCTGTTCTTCAAACACAAGTCTGGACAAGTGATCAGCAACAACATTTTGTACTCCTTTCTTATCTTGAATTGTGAGGTCAAATTCTTGGAGTAGTAGGATTCACCTAATCAACCTAGGTTTAGCATCCTTTTTCGAGAGAAGGTATTTCAAAGCTGCATGATCACTAAAGATGACAATGGGTGAGCCAACAAGATAAGATCTAAATTTATCCAATGCAAATACTACTGCAAGTAATTCTTTTTCAGTGGTAGAATAATTCATTTGAGCACTATTTAAGGTTTTACTAGCATAGTAAATCACATAAGGTTTCTTGTCCTTTCGTTGTCCTAAAACAGCTCCAACAGCATAATCGCTAGCATCACACATGATTTCAAAAGGTAAAGTCCAATCAGGAGGCTGCATGATAGGAGCAGATGTTAGCATGCTTTTAAGTTTGTCAAAAGCTTCTTGATATGGCTTAGTCCACTCAAAGAGAGCATCTTTTGATAAGAGATTACACAATGGTCTAGATATAACACTAAAATCCTTGATAAATCTCCTATAAAAACCAGCATGTCCTAGAAATGATCTAACATCTTTAACAGACTTTGGAATAGGCAAGTTGGCAATTAATTCAATTTTAGATTTATCTACTTCAATTCCTTTTGATGAGACAATGTGACCAAGTACAATAACATTTGTGACCATGAAATGACATTTTTCCCAATTAAGCACGAGATTCTTTTCTTCACACCTAATCAAAACTTTTTCTAAATTTGATAAACAATCATCAAATGATTCACCAAAAACAGAAAAATCGTCCATGAAAACTTCAAGAAATCGTTCAACCATGTCACTAAAAATGCTAAGCATGCATCTTTGAAATGTAGCTGGTGCATTACACAATCCAAAAGGCATCCTTCTATATGCAAAAGTTCCAAATGGGCAAGTGAAAGTGGTCTTTTCTTGGTCTTCAGGTGCAATTTCAATTTGATTATACCCAGAATACCCATCTAGAAAGCAATAAAATTCATGTCCAGCTACCCTTTCTAACATTTGATCCATGAATGGTAAAGGAAAATGGTCTTTCCTAGTCATTGAGTTGAGTTTCCTATAATCAATGCTTATTCTACAACCAGTAGTTGTTCTAGTTGGAATTAATTCATTCTTTTCATTTTTTACTACAGTAACCCCTGATTTCTTAGGTACAACTTGAGTAGGACTGACCCATGTGCTATCAGAAATAGGATAAATGATCTTCACATCTAAAAGCTTGAGAACTTCATTTCTCAATACCTCTTTCATATTAGGATTTAGCCTACGTTACATTTGCCTAGATGGTTTAGGCATTATCTTCCAAATATATCCTATGCATGAAAATCAATGGACTAATTCCTTTTATGTCAGCTATGGTCCATCCTAAGGCATGTTTATGCAATCTCAAAATTTCTAACAATTTATGCTCTTGAAGATCATTGAGTTTGGAAGAAATTATCACCGGAAATGTTTCATTTGTACCCAAGTAAGCATACTTGAGATTGGATGGTAGCGGTTTCAAATCCAGCTTTGGTGGTTGAACACTTGATGGCACAAACATATCATTACATTGTGGCAATTCTTCGAATTTAGGTTTCCAACCATCTTCGTTTATCACTTGCAAAGAATCAAACAAAGAACAAACATGTGAGACTTCAGAATTTTTATCAAATTCAAATTGAGTAGAACTAGTCAAACAAACTTCCAAAGAGTCAGAAAATGAAGAGATAGGAAAGTGATCATGAACAAGTTCTTCAATGAAATCTACCTCATGATTTTCAATATCATGCCCAGGTTGTTTACAAATATTAAAAACATTTAATTCCAATGTCATGTTTCCAAAAGAAAGTTTTAAAACACCATTTCTACAATTAATTAATGCATTAGACGTCGCAAGAAATGGACGACCAAGAATGACAGGAATTTGAGTATTTGAATTAAGGATAGGTTGTGTATCCAAAACAATAAAATCGATTGGAAAGTAAAATTTATCTATTTAGACCAACACATCCTCAATTATTCCTCTTGGCATTTTCACAGAACGATCAGCAAGTTGAAGTGTTATTGAAGTAGGTTTAAGCTCACCTAAACCTAATTGCTCATACACAGAATAAGGCAAAAGATTAACACTTGCACCAAGATCAAGCGATGCACGTTCTATCCTAAAGTTTCCAATCACACAAGAAATTGTTGGACAACCAGGATCTTTGTATTTTGGTGGAGTGTTTTGTTGAATGATTGAACTAACATTCTCAGTCAAAAAAGCTTTCTTTTGCACATTAAGCTTCCTTTTAACTGTGCACAAATCTTTCAAGAACTTAGCATAAGAAGGAACTTGCTTAATTGCATCTAACAAAGGAATGTTGATTTTAACTTGCTTGAAAAGTTCAAAAATTTCAGAATTATGATTCAGCTTTTTGATTGGTTGAAGTCTTTGAGGAAAAGGAGCAAGAATAGGGCATTTTTCAACATCACACAACTTAGGCTCATCATTCTTTTTATCAACAATTGATTTTGATGGTTCTTTAGAATCTTTTACCTTCGATGGAATGGTTTTATCAATGATCTTACCACTTCGAAGAGTTGTGATTGAATTGGCATCCTCAGGTTGTGTACCACTTGAATCAGAATTATTTACATTAAATTGACTTACAGGATTTGGTTGTGGTTGGGCAGGAAATTTACCTTTCTCTTGAACACTCAAAGATGAAGCCAATTTTGAAAGTGTATTCTTAATGTCATTAATGGCTTGTGATGTTTGATTGTTTATGCTTGTTTGCCCTTGCATAAATGCTTGCAAAGTTTCCTCAAGGGTTTTTGAATGTGATGAATGATATGGTGGAAAATTTGAGGGTCTTTGGGGAGGTGGATGGACATTATGCCCATTTTTCCAACTAAAATTTGGATGATTTCTCCACCCAGGATTGTACGTTTCAGAATATGGAGAATGAGTTGGGAAAGGCTTTTTGAAAGTATTCATAGAATTTGCTTGGTCATGAAACATTTCTTTAAAAATTGGAACATTTGGGCAATCTTGAGTGCAATGTCCCATGACTTCACAAATTCCACATACTTCATCATTAAGCACAGATTTGACTTCTTTTACTTTCCTTAATTCCATGGCTTCGATCTTTCTAGTCAAATTAGCAACTCTAGCACTTAGATCATCTTCTTGACTCAAAGTATATTTGCCTCCACTAGAACTAGCAAGATTAGATCTAATTGAATTTTCTGAATAACTAGTGGTTTGCCAAGATTGAGAGTTTTCAGCCAAATGATCTAAATACTCTAAAGCTTCTTCAGGATCTTTATCTAAAAATTCACCATTACACATTGTTTCAACAAATTGTTTTGTCTCTGGTGTTAACCCTTCATAAAAGAAACTTATCGTTCGCCACTTTTCAAAACCATGGTGTGGGCATGAATTTAACAAGTCCTTAAATCTTTCCAAACATTGAAAATAAGTTTCATTTACTTTTTGACAAAAGTTTTGAATTTGTCTCTTGAAAGCATTCATTTTATGTGTTGGAAAAAATTTCTTTAAGAACTCAGTTTTCATTTCTTGCCACGTACCTATGGATCTAGGTCTCAATGAATTAAGCCACGTTTTCGCTTTATCTTTTAAAGAAAAGGGAAACAATTTTAGCCTAATTAACTCTTCACTACATGTTTGATCAGTAAATGTGGCACACACTTCCTCAAATTCTTTTAGGTGCAAATATGGACTTTCAGACTCTAAGCCATGGAAATTAGGAAGTAAAGGAATCATACTAAGCTTAAAATTGAAATTATTTGCATTAAGAGGAAAAATAAAGCATGAAGGAGATGAATTTCGAGGAGGTTGCAAGTATTCACGCATAGTTCGAACATGTGGATTTTCATTTTCACCGTGTATACTTTCATTTTCAGCCATGTTGTTTGATGTGTGTGAATGTGTAGATGAATCAAATAAATTACCAAAGAAGGTTTCAGAATTACCTTTCACCAAACGATGCGAATGAGGATCACGATACCACCCAAGCATAAATTAGATAAGATAAAATTTAACGACAATAATAATAATAAAAACAAAACAAAACGTTAGAACAATAATATAAATAAAAAAAAAAGAGGCGGTATAACCTTCCTCTTGACAAAAATAAAATAAAACAATTATAAAGTGATAATATAACAACTAACAAAATAAAAATTAGGTGGTAGAACCAACCATTATACTAAATAAAGAAAACACGTAAACTAGTATTACAATAATAATACAATATTAATTTAAAGACGAGAAAAGAAAAAAATACAAATAGGCGGCTGAGCCTCCCAATTAAATAAAAGCAAAAAGTATAAATAGCAAAATAAATGTTAGAGTTAAATGTTAAATGTTAGAGTTAGAGTTAGAGTGAGATGTTAGTGTTAGTAAAAAAATAAAATAAAATAAGATTAGAACAAGTAAATTTTATACAAGCCGAAATTCCCCGGCAACGGCGCAAAAAACTTGCTACAACTTAAAAGGTTGTATTTCCCAAGTGTAGGTTGTCTCAAGTAATAAAGTTCGGAAGTCCGAGTGTCGATCCACAGGGAATACGTTATATAAGATCCACAAGTCCAATATTTAAATGTTATGAGTCCAAATATGATGAAAGTAGAATGAATTTATTAAATTATTGAATGTAAATTTGATAAGATTAACAATTAGGGCATTAGGGATTCATTTTGTTGATAATTATAGAAATCACTCTTCAATCATTTGTTACTCAACTAAGAATCACTTAAGAGATTATCTTAATCGGAAGATAAATACATTAAATACATGGCAACACCTTTTTGTAGAAAAAGTAGTAAAATAGAAGAATAATCGTTCAATTTATTTGTGAAAACTATAACGTACCTTGTTCTTGATTTGTAGCAAATGTGCAAGCATTCAGTGTACCTTTTGTTAACAATGAATCAAGCTTCCAAACAAATCAAAACACTTTTGAGAAATAGAATTCACTTAATTGAAAAGATTTTGCATTGAAACACAACTTAGAATGATTGAAGAAGAATACTATAAAATCAACAAAACTTCACCCTCAACCCTAATTACGAATTTAGAAAGACATTAAATGAAACCAAAATTATACAAAGGGAGAATAAAAAAAAGAAGAAGGATGTCCTAAATAACTTCTACCACTTCCTTTATATAGGCAAAACAAGATATATCTCACATATGTGAACACAACTTGCAAACTTTCAACTTAATTATGCTCTTGGTGATTGTAGCACATTTTGGATCGTAACATACATTGAATTTGTTGCTTATGTCTTCTTAAAAGTTTTAGGCGCCTTCATTAGGTTTCCAATAGTCCAAACGTCGACCAAATTGATAATGTAAAACAAGAGTTATGTTGAAAATGAGAAATGGTGTTCAGTTTGGATTTCTCCACCGGTCTTTTAGAATGACGGCTATTTTTGAGAGGCAACCACTTCGAATCTGGACATCTGTAAAACATAAAACGTGTACATATATCTGTAGTCGTTCCAACAACTCCAACCGTATGACTTTTGGATACATATACAGGGAGATACGGCCCAAATACGAAACCATGATGGGCTGGCCTTAAGCTGTGGTTGAGTTCTGTTGAAGCCCGAGTTTGACCCAATAGATGCATGAACTGGTCTGATCTCTGTTCTACACTTTTGTGAAGGAATGAATCCACATATTTACGGTCCAAGAATTGTATCAAATGATATTTTGTAGGAAAAGATATGCTCATTATACAAAACCTGCGCAAAACCAATAATTAAGTCCAATTCTTGTTTTGGAATTCAGTATAAAGGAAAATGCTTAATTTTGGGGAAATTAATAATATTCTTAAGTGTAAAATATAATATTTCTCTTGATAATCCCACACTTTTAAACATTTATCACAAAATATCATTTGATATGATTCTTGGACCGTAAATATGAGGATTCATTCCTTCACAAAAGTGTAGAACATAGATCAGACCAGTTCATGCATCTATTGGGTCAAACTCGGGCTTCAACAGAACTCAACCACAGCTTGAAGCCAGCCCATCATGGTTTTGTATTTGGGCCGTATCTCCCTGTATATGTATCCAAAAGTCATACGGTTGGAGTTGTTGGAATGGATACAGATAGATGTACACTTGTTATGTTTTACAAATGTCCAGATTCGAAGTGGTTGCCTGTCAACAATAGCCGTCATTCTAGAAGACCGACGGAGAAATCCAAACTGAACACCATTTCTCATTTTCAACATATCTCTTGTTTTACATTATCAATTTGGTCAATGTTTGGACTATTGGAAACCTAATGAAGGCGCCTACAACTTTGAAGAGACATAAGCAACAAATTCAATGTATTCTATGGTCCAAATTGTGCTGCAATCACCAAGAGCATAATTAAGTTGAAAGTTTGCAACTTGTGTTTACACATGTGAGATATATCTTGTTTTCCCTATATAAAGGAAGTGGTAGAAGTTATTTAGGACATCCTTCTTCTTCTTTTTTTATTCTCCCTTTGTATAATTTTGGTTTCATTTAATGTCTTTCTAAATTCGTAATTAGGGTTGAGGGTGAAGTTTTGTTGATTTTATAGTATTCTTCTTCAATCATTCTAAGTTGTGTTTCAATGCAAAATCTTTTCAATTAAGTAAATTCTATTTCTCAAAAGTGTTTTGATTTGTTTGGAAGCTTGATTCATTGTTAACAAAAGGTACACCGAATGCTTGCACATTTTCTACAAATCAAGAACAAGGTACGTTATAGTTTTCACAAATAAATTGAACGATTATTCCTCTATTTCACTACCTTTTCTACAAAAAGGTGTTGCCATGTATTTAATGTATTTATCTTCCGATTAAGATAATCTCTTGAGTGATTCTTAGTTGAGTAACAAATGATTGAAGAGTGATTTCTATAATTATCAACAAAATGAATCCCTAATGCCCTAATTGTTAATCTTATCAAATTTACATTCAATAATTTAATAAATTCATTCTACTTTCATCATATTTGGACTCATAACATTTAAATATTGGACTTGTAGATCTTATATAACGTATTCCCTATGGATCGACACTCGGACTTCCGAACTTTATTACTTGAGACAACCTACACTTGGGAAGTACAACCTTTAAGTTGTAGCACCAAATATTTAAAAGCATTAAATATTATGATAAATGCTCAACACTAGATATCAAATTAAAAAATAACACAACATAAAAAATTGGATGCTTGCAATATATTAAATCATTGCCCCAGAAAATAAGTCTAGTCACTCATTAGATAGAGTTTAAATCTAAACATCAAGAATTAAATAAATGATAACATAATCTCAACAATTGCAATCTTGTTCAATTCAAGACAAAATAAATCAAGGGAAGAGATAAAACTAGGAATTGAGAGCCTTCATCTTCAAGATCCCATGCTTCCATCCATCATCTTCTCCAATTTCAGCTCTCTCTCTCTCTAGATTTCTCTCCAACACTCTCTCTTTTGTTCTCAATCAAGAAATACCTCTTTCTCAACTTGTCTAAGGTTTCTCAACCTTTCAAAACATAAAAACTTAATTCAAACCTAAATCATGCCATCAAAACATGATCCTATGGCTTAAATTTCATACCAAAATTGTCATATTTGAATCCAAGAGGTGAGGGAGCACAATACTGACAGAATGGATGACGCGATCGTTGTCTTTGGTGATAGGCAGCGCCATAGCTGCTGCCTAAAGGTAGCTTTTGCTTATAGAAACAACGAGCATGGCGCAGCTGTGCTCTAGATACTACCATGACATATCAAATTGAAGCTTTGGATGTCTAGTTTTAGCACCGTAAGCGAATCATAATTCCAAGTTGTATAGTACACTATACTCAAAACATCAATTTCTATAGTTTTAACCCAAGATCAATGAAAAGGCTCATAGACTTGTACTTGTGCTCCGTTTTTCATGTTTTCTGCACAAAACACCTCAACACTAATAAAATAAAAATAAAATGCTTAAAAAAAATAAGTACTCAAAACGGATTAAATAACACTATGTACACTACTTAATAATCAATAATTTAAATATAATCATGTAGCAAAAATTAAGATATCATTCTACTCAGTTGATCCTACTCCTTGGGATCTCTTATAGTTTTACGCCATTAGATCTAACATCGAGGATAACTACCACAGTTTTTCCCATCTTAGTAACTGTGCCAATGATGCTCAATTAATTTTTTGGAACCCCATGTCTAACAAGTCTTGGAAAGACAAACACTTCTTTATAGGTGGTCCCTTGGGTGAGGAAATTATTGAGAATGCAATCCCTCTTTATATCCCTTCAAGTTTTTAGGAACTAGGTCACCATGATTGCTCTTGCGATCATTCACTTTGCATTCTTTATTTGGCTTCTGAATTGTCTTCCTTGTCTTTGATTATAGTGAGGCATTCCTATGCCCTTACTTTTATCTTTTGACTTTTTATGCATTTGCATAAGGCAATGGTAATTCTTTCTTGATTTTTTTGTAGTTCACTATCACCCTTCATACTCGTAACACAAAGGTTGTCAATGTTGGGATCGCCTATGAACGATGCATAAAGCTTACTTCTACCTTGGCCAAACAAACATGAGAATTGACGAGCCAACTGAATAGCTTAAAGGACAAGCATGTGGAGCAGGTTGTCTTCATGAAGGAAGAAGTGAAGAGGGCTAAGGCTGAGGTAGCTCATCTTAGTTAGGCTTAGAGAAGGAGGTGGCACTACACTAGCAAGCTGAGGCGACTTTGGTGACTTTGGCGACTATCACTAAAGACTTAGGAAATGAGAAGGCGAGGTCTACCAAGCTTGAAAGGGAGGCCAAGGATGCCTTTGATGATGGTTATTACTGCTATCAGAGGGGAAGCACTAGGAGCGTGACAATGGTACGAACTTGAGATGGATAGAGATCCCTTTTAACTTAGAGTGGTGTCGGGAGGTGAAGGCCAAGGATGCCAAGGATGTCCATGCTACTGCCTCACTCAGAGTAAAGAATGAGGCCACCATCTAGGTAGATAATAAGCCCCCGACCACTAATCCCCGTATTGTCTTAGGGGCGTTTATTTATGTTACTTGTTAAATTTTATGCACCTTAGTACTACCCTATTCGTTTGGGATATTTTTTATTGTGTTACACTTACTATTTTTCCCATCCTTTTTAGTACAAATTCTTTCAAGTGTTGTTAATCATTCCTAATTAATCTTGGACTAGTCTTCTTTATGTGCAATCTTTAATGTTATCTCACTTTAATCAGTAATTTATTTTTGGAAAAACCCACCGTCGTTTGTAATGATGTCATACTTTTGTGATCTTTACTTGGGAAGTTTTTTGGAAAACACTAAGTTCAAATGCACTTTCTTAACACATCCACGACATCCAAGGGCCTGAAGGAATACCAGAACATTCTAGATATTTCCATAATGCCTAAGAATTCGGTGGTGCATATTTAAACCCTTAATGCTCTTATGGTATCACTAAAAGTCCTGCCACTAATATGCTTACAGTATCAATAGACTGTTACGTGCCCACGCAACTTGCAAGTATCCGAGGTCATAAAAGTAGAATTGTCAAAAGGGGTGTCATACCCAAGAGGTAAATCGATTTTAACTAGGCAATATAGGTTCGAGAAATGAAATTAATTAAATACTAACTAAATTTTGCTATGGTAACAACAGGAAAAATAAACAAAAAACAAGGGTAATAATGTATGAATACGATATGAAAATAATCATAGGGATTTGATTTCTCCTAGTTGGTATAGTTTTCTTAATCAAGAATTGCTAATACTTTTTTGTCTCAATTCACTAATCACTAGTTCTAATTTAACTTGATTACCTCTCCCCATATTCGAATCAAGTCCTATGTCTAATTAATCTAGTTGACATCCCTATCTGACTAAGTTAATCAAACATTATTCTAGTTTTACTAGTTATTAACAATCGAAGAATCGATTACCTCCCAATCTGTTAATTTCTTCAGTGTTAAATTGATTGTTTAGATTCTTAATGTTCATGAGTTATGTTTTGATTATCTTAACGAGCAAATCAGTCTCTCCCTGTGAATTCATTCATTCATAATAATTCAATTAATTTATTTTTCAACAAATTAAAAGCATTAAGTACAAGAAAACATAAATAAATGAAACATACTTATATTAATAATTCCTATTCACTCAAAACATAAACCAATTAGGTCACATCAAAACCTTAGAATAGAGAGTTTAGCCTAGCATATCAATATCCAACATCAACATTATCTTAAAATTCAATATTCAAGAATATAGAAAAAATGATAATAAACCAAATGAAATTTAAGATAAGCTAAGAGTTAAAGATATAGAACTAGGATGATTGAGGCTTCAATTCTTTAATTCTTCAAGTGATTTCCCAATCTCCTCAAAAGAAACTTAAAGATTCTTCCTTTCTAACACCAAATCTCTCTTTTTTTTCTCTCTCCAAAAATTACCCCTTCTATTCTTGGATAAATTATAGCTTTAGCAATCCAAGATTGATTGAAGGGTCAAAATGAGTCTGGAAAAATCATTGCTCAATTAAGGGTGCGGTGCTAGCCCAATGGCAGATGAACGTTATAGCGTGGCTACGCCCTTGCTTTTGTCTAAAGAACCTTCCAGGCTTGGTGCAGCCGCGCCACTATCATTGCCTCACTCAAAGCCTTTACAATTAAATCCCTTAAGTTCTCTTACAACTAAGTCCCTTAGGTCTTTATATATTGCATTTCATTCCTCTGATTCTTTGCTTCTTATGCTTAAGTCCTTGAATTTCTTGTGTTTTAGTCCCAATTTTGTGATTCACCTTTTTAGTTCTCATTTTCGTGCTGCTTAATACCTTGGGTAGCAATTTTCTATACTTTTGCACAACAACATACAATTTCAACTATATATATTACAAAGTAATTGATCAATTACTTGAATTAAATCATCCACTTTTTCATCTGAGCTTAAAATTTTCACAAAATAATATTCATTTAATTAGGTCACAAGCTTACAAATTATTTAAAAAATATACAAATAACCTATTTCACAATTAACATATCATAAATACTTTTTAATATATAATCTCTAGCATAAGTTTAGAGAAAATTAATTAAAAGGAGAAGAATATATACTCATCCCAAAAAGAGTAGACAGTATATCATAAATCAATTAGAATTTTTGTGGACAATAGAATATATATTAATATTATAAAAGGGTATAATAATATATTGTTCATTGTATAAGGCACTACATGTATCCTAACAATATAATAATAAATTAATTAAACAAGTGATTTATATTAATTATTATATTCATCTTCCTCTTTTGATATATTCCTAGCAATATAATGTAAAATAAATTAAGTTAATAAGTATATTACAAAGAAAATCATATTACAAAATGAAATATTTAGGGTTGCTCATAATTAGTATTTTATATTAGATACAAAACAACATCGTTTTAATAACTTAATCAAAAAAGAAGTAAAACAAATATCCTATATAGATATCTGTAAAATATTTCAAAATATTCATATCTTATCCATTTCAACGAATATTATACCCTATTATCATATCCTATCCATCAAAAGTGGATACAGATTTATATATGTAAAAATAGTATTCGTTGTCACCCCTAGTTCACATCCTCTGGGATTGTGCTCATCGCCATCAATTCGAAGGGGCTTTCTTACATAGAATATCTCTTCCCTTTTGGACTACGCTTCTTGCCATCAATCCAAATAGGGTGCTTCTAAAGTATGCAAGCTCAATAGCTCAGACGTAGTAGTGTCTGAGGTTCTCTACATTCCACGAATGCTTAACCTTGCTTCCGTCCAACTAGTCTAGTTGATAATTACCAGGGTGAACACTGAAATAGCACTAAGGCAATCTAAGGAGGGGGAGTGGAGTGAATTGGGCTTTTAAAGATTTTAATAAATTTAAACAACCCAATAACCAAGAGCATGCAATTTGAATTCTTCTTAAATGAAATACAATAGATTTAATAAATAACTCAATAATCAATATGTGAATTATAATAATTCAACTTCAAGTGCATGCTAGTGACTGTGTGAAACAACAATAACAATATGAATTAAATGAGTGAAAGAGTAGAGAAAGACAATACCAAATTTTTATGTGGTTGGCAAACTCTGGCTTACGTCCACACCTCCAAGCTAATCTACTTAAAGATTCTACTATTTATGCCTTCAAATCCAAAGGGTAGCAAATATAATTCCAAGTGGACTTTCGGGTGCCATTCAAATCTTATATTAGAGGACTTTGCGAATACCTCTTCAACCTTTACAATCAAGTGACTTATGGTATCATCCAAACCTTTTATCAAGTGTGTTTCTTTCACACTTAAACTCACAAGAATTACAATGAAAGTATCCTTGATAAAAATCAAGGAAAAATACAAACAGTCTTTTCGAAGAAATATATGAATGAAATCTAGAGTGTGTAGTTGAAGTTGACATTTGATTTGCAAATGAATGCACAAATTTTTGTAATGCACTTCTGAGACATGAAACAGAAAAAAAATCGAAAATTCTATCACGATGTTCATCTATAGTGTTTATTATCAAGAAATGAATCCAACAAAAGAAAGAGCAAGAGCATTTCTATATGCAATCACCATTCCACGTTCACATACTTTTCTCTCCCTTTTTTCTTTCTTTCTTAGCCTCAACACATTATGGATAACTCAAAATAATACAATGCATTGATGAAATATATACTCTAATTCAACACAAGAGATAATCACTTCTTCCCTTTAATACATTGTATCTCATATAAATCCTTAAAATAATAGATGTGTCGTTAATCAATAAAACAAATCACCAAAACAATTAATGCGTATTCAAGAATAAAAGGTGAGTTAATACTTTCCAAAACACAAATACAAGCAAATAAAAATGCATGCTAAAATGACATTTTTCTAGGATCAAACCTTTGACGGTTTAGGTGATGAGAACCATCAAGAAGAAACCAATAAAACTTCAACCACAATTCAAGGTTTTTCCTGTCTTATGGACCACCACCATATGTGACACCACCACCATTTCCTCAAAGGTTGGCGAAACAAGAAAAGGATCTTCACTCAGATGCGATTTTGGAGCAATTCAAGAAAGTGGCCATCAACATCCCATTCCTTAAAGCAATTGAACAAATTCCATCATATACTAAGTCTTTGAAAAACTTAGTAACCAATAAAAGGCAATTCAAGGAACATGAGAAGGTGATGGTGAATGAAGAAGTGAGTGCTATCTTGCAGCAAAAACTTCCACCAAAACTCAAAGATCCAGGGAGTTTCATTATCCCTTGTGTTGTAGGAAATAAAGCTTTTAATAGATGTTTACTTGATTTAAGTGCTTCAATTAATTTAATGCCATATTCTGTGTTTGCAGCCCATAATCTTGATGAATTAAAGCCTACAACAATGTCTATTCAACTCGCGGATAGATCGGTTAAGTATCCTATTAGAATACTTGAAGATATACCTATTAAGGTCAATGATCTTGTTTTGCCTGTAGATTTTGTGGTGATGGAGGTTGAAGAGGAATTAGAGGTGATCTACCCATTCTTTTAGTTAGACCATTCATGGCAATTGCAGGAGCAAAAATTGATGTCACGACGGGCACACTTACCCTTAATGTCCTTGGTGAAACAAGAGAGTTTAATGTCTTTGATGCATTGAAGCTACCAAGTGATGAGGATGAATGTTATTTCATTGATATTTCTAATGATATTGTGCAAGATACATTCAACCAATGTTGCAGCAAAGATCCTCTAGAAACCATTCTTACTTATGGGTTAGACAAAGAAAACATGCATCCGATTCATTCGTTGAGTCGAAATGAGGAATTTGTTGTTGTCATACACTCATTAGATGCTGCAAAAAGCATTAAATATTCAGGTAAGTACACTAACTCTTTTGAGCCATTACAGGCATCATCATCATCTTTGTCCAAATCCATAGAGGAAACACTGAAACTTGAGTTAAACCCTTTACCCTCACACTTAAAGTATGCATTTTTAGGTAAGGCTGAAACTTTACCCATAATAATAGCTAGTGATTTGAGTGTTTTAGAAGAAGAAAAATTGTTGACGATGTTGAAAGCACACAAAGAAGCAATTGGTTGGACCATTCACGACATAAAGAGAATTAGCCCAACAATTTGCATGCATAGACTCTTGTTAGAAGATGAATCTAAACAATCTAGAGAGCCTTAAAGAAGACTAAATCTAGCAATGAAAGAAGTGGTAAGAAAGGAAATTTTGAAATTGTTAGATGTAGGCATAATCTACCCAATTTTAGATTCTAAATGGGTTAGCTCAGTGCAAGTAGTTCCTAAGAAATATGGCATCACGGTTGTTAAAATGAAAATAATGAATAAATGCCTATTAGGATTCAAACTAGTTGGCATGTTTGCATAGATTATAGGAACCTAAACACTAACACAAGAAAAGATCATTTTCCTTTGCCATTCATGGATCAAATGTTAGAGAGATTGGCTGGACATAGTTATTATTGTTTCTTAGATGGTTATTCAGGCTATAATCAGATTGCAATTGATCCTAGACACCAAGAAAAACTACATTTTCATGTCCTCTTGGTACTTTTGCATATAGGAGAATGCCATTTGGTTTATGTAATGCACCTGTCACATTTCAACGATGTATGATGAGTATATTTTTTGATATGGTGGAAAGGTTTATTGAGGTTTTTATGGATGATTTTTCTATTTTTGGTTCACCTTTTGATGATTGTTTAGCTAACCTTTCTCTTGTTTTGAAAAAGATGTGTTGAGACTAACCTTGTGCTTAGTTGAGAAAAATGCAATTTCATGGTGAAAAGAGGTATAGTACTTGGCCATATTATTTCTTCTGATGGAGTTGAGGTTGACAAAGCCAAGGTGGATTTAATTCAAAATATAATGCCACCAACAAATGTGAAAGAAATTCGATCTTTCCTTGGCCATGCTGGATTTTATAGAAGATTCATAAAGGATTTTTCAAAGATTGCAAGATTACTCACAAATTTACTTGCAAAGGATGTGAAGTTTATTTTTTATAATAACTGTTTAAATGCTTTTAATACTTTGAAATCATTACTAATTCTGCTCCCATTATCATGCCTCCAGATTGGTCTTTACCATTTGAACTTATGTGTGATGCAAGTGATTACGCTGTGGGTACTTGTCTTGGCCAAAAAAGGAACAAGATGCCATGTGCAATCTACTACGTGAGTCACACCTTGAATAAAGCTCAGCTCAATTATTCCATGACGGAAAATGAGCTTTTGGCTGTGGTATTTACTTTAGAGAAAATTCGGTCATATATAATTGGGACTAAAGTTGTTGTTTTCACTAACCATGCAGCACTGAAGTGCCTTTTAACAAAGAATGATGCAAAGCCAAGGTTGATAAGATGGATTCTCCTACTCCAAGAGTTCGATTTGGACATCAAAGACAAGAAAGGAGTAGAGAATGTGGTGGTCGACCATCTATCAAGGCTTGTTCATAAATTAGATGAGTCACCATTGGATGACAATTTTTCGGATGAGAAATTGTTTGCGCTGCTTGGCGAGATTCCATGGTACGCAAATATCGTAAACTTTATTGTGAGTAGACAACTACCACAAGGAATGAACAAGTTTCAAAGAGACAAATTGAGAGCAATTGCAAAACACTACTTTTGGGATGAACCATACTTGTTCAAACATTGCCTGGATTCCATTATAAGAAGATGTGTACCAAATTCCTAATTTTAATCTATTCTAACCTTTTGCCATTCTTATGCATGTGGTGGACATTTTGGAGCCAAGAAGACAACCCACAAAATCTTGCAAGTGAGTTTTTATTGGCCTATAATTTTTAAGGATCCGTACGCGTATTGCTCCATATGTGATAGATGTCAAAAGGTTCATAATATTTCTTCTCGAAATCAAATGCCACTTACTAGTATGTTATTTGTGGAATTGTTTGATGTATGGGGTATTGATTTTATGGGACCACTTCCCCCTTCTTTTGGCTTCACTTACATTCTTGTGTGTATGGATTATGTGTCTAAATGGGTTGAAGCACAAGCATGTAAGACTAATGATTATAGCATTGTTTTAAAATTTTTAAAGAGAACCATTTTTCCAAGATTTGGCATCCCTAGGGCTATCATTAGTGATGGACGATCACATTTTTGCAATAAATCTTTTGAAGCACTGATAAAAAAGTATGGTGTGACTCACAAGGTGGCAACACCTTATCATCCCCAAACTCGTGGACAAGTTGAGATAAGTAATAGAGAGATAAAGAACATTCTTGAAAAGACAGTAAACACTAATAGAAAGGATTGGTATTTAAAATTAAATGATGCATTATGGACTTTTAGAACTGCATATAAGACACTTATTGTCATGAGTCCTTTGCGATTAGTGTTTGGTAAAGCATGTCATCTTTCTGTGGAACTTGAACATAAAGTATATTGGGCCATTAAGAAACTCAACTTTGATTTGAATGATATTAATGTTCATAGAAAGTTGTAGCTTAATGAGCTAGATGAAATTCAACATGACGCATACGAGAATGCTACAATATACAAAGAAAAAACCAAGTTGCAACATGACAAGCGACTATTGAGGAAAACTTTTCATGAGGGCTAGAAAGTGTTGCTTTACAACTCTCGATTGAAGTTATTTCTTGGTAAGTTGATGTCTAGATGGAATGGTCTATATGTTGTTCACAAGGTTTTTCCTTATGGTGCAGTTGAGCTAGTCAACGAGCAAGGAGGAGAACCTTTCAAAGTGAACAGGCATCGGTTGAAGCCATATCTTGATGCCATTGAAGATTTGACAAGGTCGGATCTCAATCTTGAGGATCCACATTACACTTAAAATGAAAAAGTTGGTCTGGCTAAAGACGTTAAACTTAGTGCTGCTTGGCAGGTAACCTAAGATGTCCAAGAAAGAAGAAGAAAGAAGAAAAATCTGCAACTGGTATCCTAAAGTAGCAGTCATTCAATTGGCCAGAACTTCTTGTAGACAACCTAGAACTCAATTTTGTAAACTGTAACAAAAAATAGACATTTTGAGGTTTCCATAGAGAAATTAAATGTTGTCTAACTCATTCGGAACGGAAATTTATGCACACTTCAATTCTGCTGTACAGTCCAGGTGCTATCTTTTTCTTATACTCTTATCTTTGCTTATGTTGTGTTTTTTCCCTCTTACCTTTTTTTAATCTAATTATTGCATGATTTTAATTATAAACATTGAGGACAATGTTAGATTTAAGTTTAGGGGTGAGGGTGTGTTTATGTTTTAAGTTATATAGTCATAAAAAAAATGTTAAAAAAATATAAATGAAAATTTGAAAAAAATTTAAAAAATCATTTTTTCTTTCTTTTTGTTTTTAAGTCTTTTTTGTTTTGCTTCCTTAATATGAGATTGAAATGAGAAGTTTATATGGCTTATTAGAATTAATGAGATATTTAGTGAAAATCATGATGTTACCATGTTTTAACTAGGTTTCATTAATTATTCTCATATTTCGTATGCACTTCATGATTGAATTGAATATTGATTTAATGAATTTACATTATTAGAGAATGATATGAAAGATAGTATAAACTAATATAACCACATTTGTGAGCTTTTGAGTCCTTAACCCTCATTTCTGAGTTTTATAACATTATTCTATACTTCTCTCATTATCTTTTCATTCTAGTGATCTTATTATATTTTGTCTTGGCTAATTAATTTGATTATTCATGTTTTGGATATCATGTGATTATATGATGCACAAGAAATGATTCTAGGCCGTAATTAAATCGTTTGAGCCTTTCTAGCCTACCATATGCATATTCTTGCCTAGTTAACCGCTTTGAGCCTTAAATTAATCTTTTTCTTTCATAAACCCAATAATAACTAAACCCGATAGCTAAATCTTTTGTCTTTATCCTTGTGAGCTATCTCAAATTTGCAATGACATGTGCTTCAAAATAAGTTCGGGGGTTGTTGCATGTTATTTGTGTGCTTAATTTTAAAATGTTCTATCAATTAATGCACACCAAAAAAAAAAAAAAAAAGCAAAAGTGAAGTGTAGTGCATAGGCCTTGCTTTTACCGAGTAATTGGGTCTCGTGCCTGAGTAAGCATTGAGTTCTCGTGTCAAAAAGTAAAGCAACGTTAAAGTAAAAGAAAATGTTATTAAAACTAAAAATGAAAATTCATAAAGAAAAAGAGTTATTGTGCTTTAAAAAGAAAAAATGTGAAAATGAGTGTGTGATTGTGAAATATATTTGCAAGCAAAGAGGAGAATTTGATGATAGGTGCAAATGTTGTTGAATTCTTAACTTTGTTTTATCATTTTTCCACTACTTCTACAAAAACCTCAATAATTAGTCGCATTACAACCTTAAGGGAAAGTCCTAAGTTGATCTTGTGTAATTGTATGATTCATTTGTATTATTGACATGGAAATCAAGTTATTAGCATTCCTTTCATGAGATCACGATCATTACATCAAAAATAATGTATTCTTTGTTTTGTATGTGAGCTTTGTTTTTATAAAAAAAATCTAAGCTTAAGGCTTATCTCACATAGACTTGAGTGATAACCCAAATTTCAAGTGCATTTCTTTGTGAGAGATCATCTTTGTGAAGTTTGGAGTTGAACTTCTATGTATGCTGCTACAATTTTTTAGGTTGTAATACCCAGCGTAGGTTATTCAAGTAATAAAGATTCGGAAGTACGAGTGTCGGTCCTCAGGGAATTGGTTATACTAAGTCCATAAGTCCAAGAAGTCCAAATATTGTGAAAGTATAATGAAATTTTGATTATTAACTTGAAATTAAATATTATTGAATATTAGGGCATTAGGGATCCATTTTGATGATATGTATAGAAATTATTCTTGACCTTTTTTTATACACAATTAAGATTCAAATAAGAAATAATCTTAATTGGAGGATGGATAATATTTAAGCACAAAAAAATTAAAAGACTTACCTTTGAATTGAAGGTAAAAAACTATAGGCTGCCTTACTCTTGATATGTAGAAAACATCCAAGCATTCAATGTACCCTTGGTTAACAATGAATCAAGGTTTCTAACAAACCAAAATCACTTGCAAAATATAGTACTCACTCAAAAGGAAAGTTGACAATGAAGGACAAATCAAAGGATCAAAGAACAATACTATACAACCATCAAAAGTTCACCCTTTGCCCTAATTACGAAATTAGAAATACATGGTGTAAAGAAAATATGAAGAAGAAGAGATGAAAGTATTTTTGAGAATACAAGCTGCTTCAAGCTTTCAAAACCAAGGTATATATAGACAAGGTGAAGGAGAATTCGCACATGATAATGCAAGCAAGTGGCAGGTTTCATCATAGCATTATCTTCCATATTGAGAAGCACGTTTGACTATCGTCTACTCCAAATTAGAGAAATATTTCTTCTTCAATGATATGGCCCCATGAGTAATCTTTCATTGCTTCATGAATCATGGAATTTGGATTCATGTAGTGAAAGTTACACTTAAAATATTAAGGCGTGTTCAAATTGAAATGTTGACAACTGCTGCCTGAATGATAATTATTTTCAACTACCCAGATGCACGAATTGGAAATTTTCCATAACCTAACCATTGTAGCTGCCTCTTTTATGATGCATGTGAATCAAGAATCAACCCAATTGCAGCACTTTGGAGAGAGTTATGTCCAAAATACCGAAGGATGTACACAGGTCCAAGCTGCAAATGGTAGGCCACATTTTGTTTTATTGCTTCAAATATCTGGTGATGAATCATTTCAAAACTAAAAATGACATTTGAATATAAATTATGAAAAATTGAGTCAGCTTCCATTTGAAATAAAAATCATTATATTTGGAGGTGGGTAAACAAAGATATGATCATTTGACTAATTAGTGCTTAAATAAGAAATATGATGTTTACCATTTTGTTCTTTTTTCAATTGCAACTTGATCACCTTTTACCTATGTACAAAATACACTACATTATTATTTTACATAAGTATTATATACATGTCAACTTATATAATTATACATATTTATATGTAATTGAGATTTAGATCATGAAAACATGCAAATTAAAGTTATGCCAATGAAATTCATAATTTTTGCAGAAATAGGAAATTTAAATTAAATAGTATGCAATAGTGTCTTCTAAAATATATGTGAATGATACACTTTTAGACACTTATCATATGCTATAATCTGATAATTGAAGGATGATAAGAGAGATGATGATTGATCTTTGGCTACCACACACTACACATGAGGATGACTTATGAAAAATTGTTAGTACTTGGATAATTCATTGATTGATCTTATATCTTATTGCATTGTTTTCAAGCCATGAATTATGAAAATTATCTGTAGAAAGGACACCTGTACTTGTATCTTCAAACTTTTATTTTTGGTTTTGCTCGAGGACTAGCAAAAGTTATTTGGTATGTTCATTAACTCACATATATTTATATCATATAGTCATTGATCTTATGAGTTAGTTATTCTATTTTATGATGTTTTACTTCCATTTCTTGTTTTGTAGGTATTTTGACGCAAAGCATAAGAATTAAGCGAAATCGAGAAAAAATATAGCATATTGGTGAAAAGGCGAGAAAACGCAATACAAGCATACATTTCATTAATGCTGAGTACAAAATGACAAAGGAAAACCACCCTCCCGAGACAGTAGCTATGACATGCCTGCACCATCAAGGAATGGAAGGGATTATGGAAATTAAGGAGAAGTCTTTCTTTCTCAGTTTATTGAAACAACCTTCAGTATTTTAAGCATAACACTTGATGGAGAACTCCAAAAAGCATGATCTTGGTGTCTACAGAAAGCTAAGAAAAATTCCTATAACATTTATGTTGAAGACTTTCCCAAACACAACCATTTTAATGTAGAGAATTGGACATCAATTCAAAAGATCAAAAGTTACCTATTTTAAAGAAAATACATGATGTCATGGCTTACATCATGTATGTATATGATGTCATTGCTTTCATCATGTATGTACATGATGTTATGGCTTATATCATGTATGTATATTATGTTGTGGCTTACATCATGTAAGTATATTATTTCATTCCTTACATCATTTGAGTTAGTTAGGGGAGGCTATAAATACCCCTTAGCTAGAGCTTTAAAGAGAGCATTATATTTTTGAGGAAGAGAACTTGGACTACATCAAGAGAAGGTTGCAACAAGATTGAAGGATTAAAGAGAAGAATTTGGTTCTATCTTCTCTATCTTATGTTTCTTTCTTGTTAATTAGTGCTTTTAATTATGCAATTAAGTAGTTAAAAATCTTAGTTAGGGTGATAGATGATGCCCTAATTGTATTTTTCTATGGGTATGTTTTAATTTGGATTCTATAACTTATCAAATGTGATGTTCATTTATATTATTGCTTTTTGATTAGTATTGTCTAATTGAATAATTTAGGATTTGTAACCTTAATTATTGCATATTTAAATTATTTATCTTGATTTTGAATGTGTAATATATTAATGCAAACCTAAGTACCACACTAATCCAAGGGTTTGAATTGCAACCTTTATGATTCAAATAGGTAATACATTGATGCAAGGTTTGAGGACCACACCAATCCTTAACCTTGATGCTTTACATGTAAATGAATTGTGTTAACATGATAACCACACCAATTTGATTGTTAATGCAATTTTTTTTATTTTCACAACATTTAATGCATTCTTGGCATGTTCACAATAGCCCACACCAAGCATTGTTGCATGTTCTACATAGATGAGTTAAATCCCACACCATGATTAACTTGTAATTAGTGAAAAATTGATGCGTAAAGCCCTTTCATTGCACGAAAGAAGACCATTATCATCTTAAGTTATTATTTTTTTTATTACACTTATACCCTAAAACATAATAATTAATGGTGGATTCTTGAACCCTAACACCTCAACTTCCTTAATTTATCCCTTTAATCAATTTTGCCTTTTTAATTTGTTAGTTATTAGTCTATTTTAATTTTCTTTTTGTTATTCAAATTACTCATAAATCACTCAACCTAAGATTTACTAGTTGAGAAACATTGATTAACCTATTCCTTATAGGATCGATCTCATGGAATATTTGTCATACCAAATGCGATTCGTATACTTACGAGTTTTAATTTGGATTCTAGGACACTCATTAAAAGGTAACTAGAATTGCTTAACAGATTCTTGAACTTATATAGTTTATTCTTGTGGCATTCAAACAATCAGACTTATCACCTAGATTCTTGAGTGGTTCCTAAGATTATTGGTATGGACATCTTCGAACATTTGTAGTTCTTGGTTCTTATCTTTCTAGATAGTCGGTCAATGCTCAACAAACGTGTGTCTTAAAAATCTTGAGGTTCGATATCACGTAGTATTGGTTTCATCACATCATTGGCAAGGTTCATATCATTAGGTTCTTCAGCTTTCTTACATTAGTTTTCCAATAATGCATCCTCTTTTAGAGCATTCCCTCTGCTTTCCTTGATGAACTCCTAGATATAACTCTTATATCCATATTGATTTTGTATCCAAAACAAGAATTTAAATGTGGGAAGTGTTTTTGAGATGTTTTGATAGAGGAGTTCAAAACAAATGAGAGGAGTGACAACTTTAATTGACCAAAGTGGACAACAATATAAGGGCAGAAGGCTTTTAAATTTAAGTTGACCGACTTGAGAAATTCAGTAGACTAAATCCTCATGACTTAGTGCATATCAGTTGCCCCGTGTTTACTTTATGTTCTCACCGATCATCATTCATGGAGTCATATATCTTTCTATAGAGATATCCAAATTGAGTACCATAAAATTCTATGAACTCTGACATCCGAGCTTTAGATCCATATGTAATTTGCACCATTTCTGTTAGGATATTCAACCTATAAACAATCAAACTTTTGGCCAGTTTCATCTTTTAGATAGTTTGACCTATATGGGTTAATCTTAGTTTAGCTTCTTGGAATAATGTCTAAATTTGATTCTATAAAATTTTAAAGAAACTAGACATCTGTAACTTTCTAATCATATATCATATGTTTCATAAAACTTTACTAATCAGTTCCATAATTGCTTCCAAATTGACTGTCAATTTCTTCAAATAAAAAAGCAATCACTTTCACTTCGCAATGCTAAACCATCCATTCTTGACTCTAGATAATTGATATTTAACTAAAAAGTTGAAATTTTAAGCATAAAGTGAACAAATTTCATGTCAAAGCCATTCTAACATGAAAAAGTATTGAATCCAAAAGCAAGCACGCATAAAAATACAGAAGGGCGTGAGAGATTTTTTCACACATTGGTAAATGCAAGTACACTTCAAGAAAAACCTACTTATCAACTAAAAACATAACATGTGTCTTCGAAGAGCTTAGCTAAAGAATTTGGACATTAAACAATGTAAATAATAAGCTATGAGTTTCTTGCCAAAGTAAGCATATTACAACAAATCATGCTCACAAATACAAACAACAAACATGCTTTAAAGATTTGAAATAAAAATTGTGTATAACACAATGAAAAGATAGGTTAAGAATTTGACACCAATTTTGCTTGTACACATATTTTTCTCCTTGCATTTTGTCCGAACATATGCTGCATTCCATTGGGTGTTCTCTTTTGAAAGGAACCACCCATCATTCCTTGATTTTCGTACCTACAAAAATTATCAAGTTTTGCATTTTGGTACCCAAATTATTTTGAGTCCTTCAATGCTAGTTTTGGATCCCTTTGGAACTCAAATATTTCTAACTCCAACACATGTATTTTTCCTAATAGGGTATGCATAACTCATGTGACCAATGCCATTACAATAGTTGCATGCAATATTAGAATCATTCAAAGAGGTGACTTTCACAAAATAAATTTTCAAATATTTTTGTTTAATGTGAGGTTTGTCTCTAATACCTCCTTTGTCAAAAACACATCTTTGAGAGCCAAATAACTTTTCAAAATTGTTTTGACCATTGGTGAATTTCAAAACAATTTCATTTAGTTCAATGATCCTTTTCTTTAGCATTCATTTTCTTTTGATAATTCGTGAACTTTTGACCTCTCAAAATTTTGTGAAAAAGTAGGGCTTCGTTTTAGAAAATCTCTCTTTGAAACATTTTTCTATCTTTTTCACAACCATGAGCTTTCTCTAGTAAATTATCAATTTTATTTTTCAAAACTTCATTTTCTTATTTGCAAAAAAGTTTCTCAATCATCAAATTAGCATTCTAAGCAATGTTCTTCTCTCATTTCAAGGATTCAATCTCAATAAGGAGACTATCAATTTTCTTTTTAAGAATGCGATTTTTAGAAATTAATTTTTCAAAACTATTATACAACTCTTCAAATACATCCAATAATTCATCATATGAATGAGAAGGATCAAAATCATTAACCTCATTATTTCCTGATGCCATGAAGCACAAAGTTTCATTTGCTTTCTTTTCTTCATTGTTGCTCTTGTCCTCATCATGTTCGTCATTGTAGTGCATAAGAGTTCCAAGATAATTTTGCTCAACATTCAAGTCTTTAGTTTCTCTAGTTTTTATACCTTCATAAGAATTTTCTATGGCACACCAAATATCATGAGTAGAATTAAACAGAGAAAATTTATTTACATTATATCCACTTAATGCATAAGACAAAATATTTAAAGCTCTATAATTTATTTACATTATACCGTTCATGTATGAATTTGGGAATGAATTTATTATGAACAACAATATCCCGAATTTCATAATTAATGGATTACAAGAATATCCTCATCCTAGTCTTTCAGTACGCATAATAATTTCCATCAAAAGATGGAGGCATAATGGGTGATTGTCCCTTAATGTATCCTAGGTTGCTATAGATCACTCTAAGATGGTTAAACCCTTATCTAGAGTAACTTGTTCTGATACCAATTGAAATAACATTAACGGAACCAAAGAAGGGGGGGAAAAGGAAAGGGGGATGAATTGGATTTTTAAAGATTAAAAGAAATTTAAAGTAATCAAATCACCAATACCATACAATTTGAATTCTTCTTAAATGCAATTTAATAAATTCAAAAAATAACTCAATAATCAATATGTAAAATATCACAATCCAAGTTCAAGTGCGTTTGAGTGAATGCATGAAACAATAATAAGAATATAATTAAATGAGTGAAATAGCATAGAAAGACAACACCGAACTTTTACGTGGTTTGGCAAACTCTGACTTACGTCTACGCCTTCAAGCCAACCTATTTGAGGATTCCACTATTTATGCCTTGAAATCCAAAGGCAAACAAATACAACACCAAGTGGATTTTCGGTGCCACTCAAACTTTACATGAAGAGGATTTTGCAGGTGCCTCTTCAACCTTTACAATCAAGTTACTTGTGGTGTCACTCAAACTTCCACCAAGTGTGTTTCTCTCAAACTTAAACTTACAAGAATTATAATGAAATTATCCTTGATAAACATTAAGGAAAAATACAAGCAGCCTTTTCAAAGAAATATACAAATGAAATCTAGAGTGTGTAGTTGAAGTTGATGTTTGATTTGCAAATGAATGCTCAAATCTTTTAAATGCACTTCTAAAACATGAAACAAACTTTCCCAAGAGTGCAAAACTTGCTCCAAATAAGTTTAGGCTAGTAGCGAAAGTTAAAAAACTAACCATTACTAGCTGTTAGAGGGAGCAAAAATTGAATTTTTAGAAGTTTGATTGATCGGAATGGTGATGTCAACCGACTAGATCTTTAAAATAAAAAAGGAAGCCAAAATGCAGCAATTCGATCGACTAGTTCAATTTTGTCAACCAACCCAAAAAATAAGCAAAATCAAGGATTTCAAGGAAAGCAAAGTGGATCTCCTTGAGAAAATGGAAAATAGTTCAATTCATGAAGTTAATACACAAGCTTAGAAAATGGTATTTATTTTTGTTTGCTTGTGTTTGTAAGTGTGTATGATGTGTATGTTAAGTTCAAGAGTTTTTCAAAAATAAACGTTGAGTTTTTAAAATCAAACCAAAATGCAAGCTTTGAAAACTTCAAAAATGAAAAAAAATTGAAAAAGTTTGAAACTTAAAAATTGGTCCAAATTACAAGATTTTTGAAACCTTGCAAATGAACTAAATCGTAAAATTTGCAAACTTTTGAATAGTGCCTAGTCAACCAACCCTGCCAACTCGGTTAGCCAACTTGCTATGTTTTTGCCTGATTGACCGACCCTGACAATCCGATCGATCGACCTCCTTGATTTTTAGTTTTCTCCTTTCAACCTCAACTCAATCGACCAACTTGACCAGGTGCCAAAACGCTAGGTTGTAATTGTGAAGCCTTGTGGATTTAAGATTTGTTGTTAGTGAAATCTTCAAGTGACTTAAAGGAGTGGATGTAGCCTGGGTTATTGCCGAACCACTAAAAATTTGATTTTCAATCTCTCAACTCTATCTTCTTTTACATATTGCATATACTGTGTTGTGTGATTGGGTAGAATTTTGAATTTGGTGTTAATATTTATTAATAACCCAATTCATCTCCCCTCTTGGGTTACTTAGTGGCATTGTTTTTTTATCCATTTGTGATTCTCATGCACAGTCTTTCCCTAGTTTGATGCGTTGAGAGCTTGAGATAAGTATGGTTGGTGAACTCGCTTTCTTTTTAGGTCTTTAGATGAAGCAACTTAAGAACAAAATTTTCATCTCCCAATATAAGTATGCTAGGGATTTAGTGAAAAAGTTTGGCCTAGAAAGTTCTAAGCATGCTTCCACTCCTATGAGCACTACCACTAAGTTGAGTAAAGATGAATCTATTCCTGAGGTAGATAAGAAATTATATAGGAGTATGATTGGAAGTCTTTTGTATCTCATAGCTAATAGACTAGACATTACATTTAATGTAGGTTCTTATGCATGCTATCAAGCAAACCCTCAAGAGTCACATTTATCTGTTGTAAAGGGAATCATTAGATATATCGATGGAACTATTAAATATAGTTTGTGGTATTCTTTTGATACTAATTGTGAAATTGTAGATTTTTCTGATGTTGATTGGGTAGGTTACATTGAGTTTGAAATAGTACTTCTAGGAATTGTTACTATATTGGTAACAATCTTTTTCACGCCCCGACTCACGAGCGTCGAAGAGTGATCTATTAAACACATAACATATCAAGAAATACATTTCACTAAGAAAATTCATCAATATTCATTAATACAAAAATCTATTAAAATGGTTTTTAATACTTGGTTTCCAAACCTTAATGTTTATTAAATTGAGGATAAATTGCAAAGTAACATCCTAAACTTAGGGAACCAAGGGACAACAGAAGCTTTGCCAAATCCACTACGCACAATATCACTTATCTAGGAATCACAATAAACTATAATGAGTATAGACTTAATAAGCATACTAGCTTTTCATAGACGAAAATACATAAATATATATATAAATAAATATATAATGTATGAGATGAAAATGTAACATGACAATAACCATGTTCTTTCCAAAATGCACAATACAAAATCACATAAAACTTGTGCATGTCATTAATTCACTTTTAAACTTTCATTCACATTTAGTTAGGAATATCTTCATTCAATTATTACTTAATAGGACTTAACATATCACATATCACATATTGAGCCTGAGTCACCAGTAGATGACTTTCCATATGTGGAATAAGTGCAAGTGAGGTATAAAATTTTACACATAATAAACATTCATGCTCGAAGGTAAGAGCGACACCCTTGCCCTGATCATCGACGAGTCCTCCCACATGCACAAATCTGTTGACACAATTGTAAAGACTCACAAGTCCTAAGGGTAACCAAACGTCTCTCCCATGTTATACGGAACATATAATACAGTATACCAAACTCGAAGGAATGGCCATGCAAAACAAAAGGCTCCATAAACACTTATAATTGCCAAGTAAGAGAGTAATGAATTCGGATACCCTTAAAATATAAAATCTTTATTTTCATAAATATTTTTCATACAAAATCACTTTCTCATTTCTCAGAATCATTAATGTATGTATTCATGCTAATGTCAAAGCTCAATGACTTATGCACAACATATAAACAAGATATTAACATGTAATCATAAACAAATTGATACTTTCATAGTAATGCATAATTCCAACACATTTGTAAACATAGTGACACACAAATATGCGTTCATTGTGATTCCATTTAAAACGTCTAGTATACTTACCTCTTGATGTTCCTAGCAAAATCACAATCACCTCAATCCTAAAATCAAATTAATCTCATAAGTCATCTTACGCAAAATTAAACATATAACATTTCATCAAACAAACTCTAATTCTATCCTTGGGCTAGACAAGGATTGTTTTTATACCTTAAATATTATCATTTTCCCACACAATCAGAATATAATCATAATGAATCATTATATAACATCATATATAAATATAGATCCTTAATTCAATTTGTAACTATTTGTTTTGTACTTATAAAACTTAGCCACTTAGCCCAAAAAAAACATAGCACTATTGAGTATAACTAAGTCTTTGATTTTTAATAAATCAATCACTTATCTAATGGCTATGAGACTTTGTAGAAATCATATATACATATACTTAGTAGCGTAGTAAAACGTCGAAGACATAATTCATGTCCAAACCAATTTAAACAATTTTTTGTTTGCACTTTGCAGATTCTGTAAACTGCACATTCTTAATAATATAGACTACAAAAATTCATAACAAATTATATATGTAAAATCAAAACCTAAAATTTTAATATATCATAATAAACATAGTTATGAATCGATATTTTTACAATTTTTTGGAGAACATTTGATTAACCCCAAAAATTTTACAATGCATGTAACTAGTAGAAATTAATATTTTTCAGTATCTCAGGGTCAGATCTAAATATTCATATAAAATCGAAAATTCAACATTTTCAAACGAAATAAAATTTATCATAACTCATTTGATGTCTAGTATTTTCAATTAAACTAGTTTTCCAAAATAAAGCATATAAAAATTTATAAAAGTTTCGGGTCAAGCTACTGTTCAAGGTCTAAGCTATGCAAAAGCTTTCTTTGATAACAATAATGATCTTCTGCCAATTCCTTCACTAATTCCGCCACGAAATCATATTCATAGCCACAAATCATTCAAATCAATATATACTCAACATATTCATGTAATCTTTACACAAAATATGTTTTCATAACGCAATCCAATCATATAAAATACAATAAATCTTAAAGAGAAGAGAAGATTACCTTAAATCTTCTTAATTTCTTCTTGAAAACTAAATTTCCTCTTCAAATTCTTTTATCTCTCTCTTAAATTCTGTAAAATGTTATTTCTTTAAACAAGAAATATGATGTATTTATACTTAGGGTTAGAGTTGTAATTTTGGGCCTTACTAAGTACACCAACACTTAGTGCTAAATATATCCATGTATTAATATTCCAATTTTATACTTGGGCTTTTTTTAAGTGAACTCATACTTAATACTAAATACACCAATATAATACTTCTAAAAAATATTTATAAGGTTTATAATCAAATAGTATCAATAAAAATAGCATGTGTATGTATACATAATACGTACCATTTGGGATGTGTTACAATCTTATTTCATGGATGAGCAAAAAGCAAAACTCAATCTCCTTATCCACTGCAAAGGCAAAATACATTGTTATAGGAAGCTGTTGTGCTCAACTTTTATAGGTGAGGCAAATGTTGGTTGAATACAGTATTTCTCATGGACCTCGGGTTTTATATTGTGATAATATGAGTGCCATAAACATTTCAAAGAATCATGTCATCATTCTAGAACTAAACACATAAATATTTGTTATCACTTTATTTATGAGCTAGTAGACAATGGAGAGATATGTGTTGAATATGTACCCACAGAACAACAATCAGACGACTTATTTAAAAAACCTTTAGACATTCAAGGATTTGAGTTTCTTAGAAAGTTTATAGTAGTCATTGTTTCTGATTGGATTTGCAACCTATTCTTGTATATAGTAGTTTACTTTATACTTCATTTATTTTATTTTATTTTGTTGTTGTTGAGTCCTCTAGTTTGTGGTACTTTATTGCATTGGTAAGAGCTTTGAAATGTCATTTACCTCTTTATTTTCTTTTATAAATTCTCCACTCGAGTGAATATTTGACACGTGGTCATTGCTTACATGATACAATCATGATCATATTATCTCATCTATGCTTGATATAACAGCCATATGCATTTAGATTATCTAAGGTAAGGCATATCTTTTATAACTTTTTCCAAAAAAAGAAAAAAATCTTGCCTTCACATGGTTATTTATGCATGAGATGTAGTTAAATATATATTGCATTGTAATTTTTTTTCCCATGCAATTAAAATTAAAAAAAAAAAGAAATAAAACCATCTATGCTCTTACTTAGTAACCAGGCCTCTTGCCGAGTCATCAGTGAGTGTTTGCGTAAAGCAATAGAGCTTGCTTCTTCTGAATAGCCAAGCCTTTTGTCTAGTAAACAATGAGTGTTTGCGTAAAATCGTAAAAGGTTGGTTTGATAAGCCTAATTTCGTAGCCTTTTTAACTCAAGTTATTAAGTCTATAAAGGTGTCTCAACACCTAGTACCTTAAAGTCATTTGACTTGAGAGTTCTTGGCCCAATACTTATTACATGTGTTAAGTAGAAAGCTTAATGGAATAGACGACAAAAAAAAAAAAAAGGTTTTCTGCATATCTTAAGGGGGACTTGTTTATGTTTACACATTACGTCTTTTAGCTTACTATATATTATTTGCATGTATGTGTTTGTTATCCTTGTATATGGTGTTCATTATGTGAGTGTGCAGAGATTATTTGAATGATTCATATATCATAGTCTCACTTCAAGTACATACAGAATGAGTAACGTTGTAAATCTTTTTGCTTATGAGCTCATTTGTGCAACAAAGTATAACATTCTTTACTCATGTTTTGAATTTAGGTTGGTTTTCTTATTTTGGGGAGTTTTTATGATTTTATTTATTTAATTATAGCTATTTTTATGACACTATACTTAATTTATGAGGGAGCTTCTTTTTCATTCTTGTGTCAAAATATGGGGAGTACAATGCACATGCATTTTTCTACATTTTCTTTATTATCTTTGTGCATATGTTGCATTAATTCCTCTATACTTCTCACTTGCATCGGAGAATTGGAATATTTGTAGCTTGTGCTATTTCAGGTGAGAAGTTGATGTTCAAGTGGTTTGAGTATTCTACACATTATTGTTTTGTGTTGTCTAGGTTTTGGGAGTAGATCTAGGCGAACCGAAATCATGTGCATTTATATTTTGCCACGGCGTTTTACAAAGAGGGAGATTAAAACGCCCAAGTTATGTGTTTGTCAAAACCTTATGTCAAAAACCATCTTTACTAGGTTCAGTTGGTCAAATAGATATTTTAGGATGCCGGGATGGTTAAACAAGTGTAATTTTTAGATTTCAAAAAGTCAAAAACCTTAGGAAGGATCAAAGTCGGCTTTAAAACGAAGATGGAATTGAAGAACAAATTAAGTAATATTGAAATTATGTGTAGCCAAATGTATTGTTTTCTGGTGTGAGCACATTGACTTTTTCGTTGTCTAGAGTATAATTGATGGACGTATTGAGCTTACTGTAAACTCGACCGTACTAAATCAAAATGTAGTTTGACCGATTAGAATAGGATTCACGCCTTTTATCATGGGTCGACCCAATCTGCATATTGATCGCAGTCAATTTGGACCATTGATGCTCAAGATCGGACGGTTAAGATGATGCCACATCCTTATGTTGACTTTTGACTTTAGACCTTTGATCTATGACCATGCACTATTGATTTGTTGACGTTTGACCCTTGACCAAGCATTATTGAGGGTTGGATTTGCTTCTTTGATTCAGTTTGGACAGCCAGAAACGCACCACAATGCTGAAACTTTGACCGTTGATTTTGGATGATTCAATGGAACAAATTTAATGATTTTGGTATATATCTGAAGCTCTCTTCAAGCCCTAGTATCCAATTTACTATCTTGTACTTTGAAAATTGATTTTAAGAGTTTTGGGCAGAATCATTCAAGGATGCATTTGAGTTTTTATTTTGAGATTTAAACACCCTAGGTTATGCTTTGAATCATTTTTAATTTCTTCACTTTGGTTTAACTTTGCCAATCACTTAGATGTGATTTCTTTGTGATTGGAGTTGTGAAATCTAAACCAATTACTCCTACAACATTTATTAATTATTTTTGGTCTCAGGAGGAGATTAACATGTGATCCACATAGAGAAAAATATGTGAGAACTGTAAGGGTTTATCCATCGGGGTTAGGATGAGAGGTATTTGCTAGTGTGAGGCTTTGTAAGTGTTCTAAATTCTTGTAAATTTGTATATTTTCATAGTGGATTAATTTGTCTACACGTGGACTCAATCACGTGTCGAGATTTTTATCCTAGATCACGATGATCAAAGGTTTTCTTATATAAATATTGTGTTGTGGATGTTGATTTAATTTTCGCATTTATATTTCCGCTATTAAAAGATTTATCATTGATTTAATTTTTTGAATTTTAATTGTTTGTTGTGCAGTAGTTGTTGGAAATTAAATTTGGAGATATTGAAAGTGTTTTCATAGTTAAGATTAATTTTTTATTACGTGATTAAATTTCTAGCCCTTGCGTTAGAAATTGTGTTGGATGACGTTGGTGAATTTGGATTATTTTGGGAGTGTTGCATGCATTATTATTTTTATTGTGATTAATGAAATATATGTATTTTTTATTGATATCGTGCATTTGATTCATTTTGCATAATTTTGTTTTCTGCATTCATTTTCATTCCTATGTATAGATAAGAGGTATTTTCAAACTTCAAACTCCCAAAATTTAGATGCACAAATTTTCTATGTCAAAGCCAGGACTTACTCATGGTTTGATCTTCAATGCAACAAACTTAGCGTATTGAAATTTTAGCGTAAAGCTTCTGTTTTTCATCCTGATATGAACCATAAGTAGCTTCTCATTTTGTTTATCAAGAATAACACAACCATTTCTTTCAAACTTCAAAAAATAACCATTTTCTAGAAGTTAGCCAACACTCAACAAATTTTGTTCCAGGTCCGATATTAACAACATATCTGAAATAAGTCTGACTACTCTCTTAGTTTGAACTCCGATGGTGCTTTTGCCTTTGGTTTGCACAAGAACTCTATTTCTCATCTTCACTTGTGAGCTAACAGAATCAACTACTTTGTGAAAAATGTTCTCATCTCCAGTACTATGATTCGTACTACTCAAGAAATCAAAATTCATTGCCTTGTTCTAATGCACTTTCACATAAATAAAATAAGTTTGCTTCATCAAATTTTTCTTCCACACGACTTGCTTGTTGAGTGTTTTTGTATCTACAATCTCTTTATAGGTGCTCAAACATCTTGCAATTATGGCATTGAGGCTTTCCCTTGAACCAACAATTTTCTTCTATATGACAACTTCTACAAATTTTTCATTTCTAAAAATTTCTTTCATCTCTCATATTTCTATCAACACTTCCTCTTCCTCTTCCTCTTCCCTCTTCCCTCTTCCCTCTTCCTCCTGCTTGTCTTCCACTCTAGATGACTCTCTTTTGCTTTTATCATGATTTTTAGGTCTAACATTGCTTTTAGACTGAATGGAACTGTCAAGATGTTAACCTTATGACTTATAACCCATTGTTTTAACGATAGCAATTATTGATATTCTTAACTAACTAAATTATTCTTGTAGCATTTATTATTATATTTCTAGCATGAAAAAATGGAATGCAAATGTAAAGATTCAAAGAACATCCAAAATCAAGGTATTCAAGGAAAGTAATAATAAAAATTGAAGAGCTAATTGTAGAATTGAAGACACAAGTGTTTGGTGATTATTCTATTTGTAGTGTCTTTGAAATCGAATATTAATTTGCACTTAAAAGCTCAAATCTTTTTGTCATCAAAATACATGTTTAATGCCTTAAAAAAGACTCATGTGACTATATGATTTTGATGTGAACATTTTAAGTATATGAAAATAGCCATCAATTTTTTAGGGAATAAAATGTAAGATTTTGAAACTTGAAATTGGACTAAAATACAAAATTTTCAAAACTATGTACAATATGTGTAAATAGTGAACAATGCCTAGTTGACTGGCCTTGCTAACCCGGTCAACCAACTTGAGGCAATATGCCTCCCAAATCGACTTGAACCACTTGGTCAACTGACCTGATTTATTAGGTCAACCAACCATCTGCAAAATTGAATTTTGGCAACCCTAATGACTAGTTTTCTAATTTTTACTATAAATACTAGCCTTAACTCACTTAGAATAACTTTTGTACCCTGGAAAATTTTATTATGTCTTAAAAGTGCAATATAAAGAATTTGAACTTTCATTTGCAAATCAAATACATCCAATTCATACACAATCTTGTTTTTCATTTGTATTATTCTTTGAAAAAAGAATGTTTGTATTGTTTTTGATAGAATTCTTTTATTAAGATTATTTTCTTTGTAATTATTTTGAGGTCGACTATGAGGGAAACACGATTGATGTGAGACTTGAGTAACGCCTTTAAGTCACTTAGTTATAGAGGTTAAAGAGGCACCCGATCAAGTCCTCTTAGTGTAAAGTTTAAGTAGCACTCAAAAGTCCACTAGGTATTGTATTTGCTTGCCTTGGTTAAAGGTATATTAGTGGAATCCTCAAGTAGGTTGGCTTGGAGGCATGGACATAGGCCAAAGTTTGCCGAACCACGTAAAAAACCATTGTGTTTGATCTCTTTCCCTATACTCGATACTTATTATTTTTTTTCAATGGCATTATGCACAATTCTTAGCTCACATTTTCAAAGCTTATGTTGTGGTTTATGCTTGTTATTATGCTTGTGTGAACTATGCATGTCTTGGCATATCCTTGGTATTGTAGTAACAAAGTTCTTGGTTTATTATTTAGATAATGACAAAATTCTTTAGTCAATCTTTCAAAACATGTGTTGTGTTTTGAGTTGATAAGATTTGTTTTACTTGAAATATACTTTGATTTATCAATGTATGAAAAACATCTCACATGCCCCTTTTGTAGTTTCATGTGCACTTACTTTTGGATGCATTCATTCATGACGTCAAAATGGCTTTGAAATGAATTTGATCACTTTATGATTATTATTTTAATTTTTATTTAAGCCAACAACCAAGTATCTAGAATCAAGAATATAAGGTACAGGATTAGGAAGTGAAAATGACTAGTCAGAAAGCAGAGTAAAAACACAGCAATCATGATGGAGAATTCGATCACTGAAATTTAGAAATGATCGACCAAAAATTGAAGACCTTATGCTCCTATATTAGTAGTTCATCAAGGAAAACAAGTAAGAAGCTCTAAAAGAGGATGAATGTTGTGTGTGATTCGTGCAATGTGTGCGCAACACCCGTAAGTGCACGGGATCGTAACAAGTAATATAGTGTAAGAAGAATGTCGAATCTATGAGGAATGTAATTTATTAAGTACTAAAGATAATTAATTTTGAATTTATCTGAAGAAATCGATTATTAATTTGAGTGAGAAATTAAAATAGACAAAAAGTAACTACTTAATAAATTAACTAAAAGATTTGATTAATGGAAAATTCTAGGACCAATGACTTTATCTTAATTAGTTGCATCTAATTTTTTAATTGACGTTATTCTGATTTAATATCAGTATTGCCAGTTAATCATCCTATCTTATTCGACAGTCTCTCTTGAGATCAATCGAAACTACTCTCTATACCTACATGTTTTTATATCTCTATATAAATTTGATTATGTGGGAGCGCATTATGATTAGTGATAATTTTGATTTAAACTGTATAAATCATATTAGTACATTTCTGTCTAACATACAATTTATAGCATTTATCATATTGTCTAGACATAATAATTACCTCTCAGTTCATATTAGTTCACAATTAATTTAAATATTTGCAAATATTAAAAGGCTTTAAACATCATGATAAATACTCAATACTATGTATTAAATCATAAATAACACAATATCAGAAAATAGATGCTTCCAACAGATTAAATCATTGCCCAAGGAAATAAGTCTAACCACACATGGAATAGAGTTCAAGACTAATCATAAAAAATTCAATAATCAAAGACATAATATTCGTTAACACAAATTGTTCAATTTAAGATGAAATTAAAAAGGGAAAGAAAAAAATAAGATGAGGAGAGCTTGAATCTATATGGTTTTGATGAGAATCTTCCAATCTCTTAATAAAATCCTTTTCTTATTGTTGATTTTCCCTTCTCTCTCTCTAAAACTCACTTTTTCTCCATAAGTGGCCAATGGCGGCTCATCATTAAAAAATATGAAAACCTAGGATACCACTAAATTTGGCCATCTATTTTGATCGAAGGGCCAAAAATGGGACAAATTGGGTAAAATAATATGACTTGGGTTGCAAATGGTAAGGGCACACCATGGCATGGTACAATCGCGCCATGGTTGCTTACTAGAGGCAAAAGGAGTGGTGAGGCCATGCCATGGTTGTTGCTAAGAGGCGAAATGCATGGCAAGGACGCGCCATTGATTCTGCAAGCAAAGGCAAATCCTGTGGCAAACTTCAATTATATCTCTCTACTTTTGATTCTCTTGAATTTAGCTCTCTATTTTGATAATTTTATTTCTTTTTATTTTTTATATTTTTGCAATAAAATTAAATAAAAGTAGAAATAATAAAATCTAAACAAGTTTATTTCTTTTGAGTTTTTTTAAAATTTTTACAATAAAATTAACCAAAAATAAAAATAATAAAACTCAAATTTCTTGCAAAAAGTCATTTATGAATAAGATTTTTTGTAAAATTTGATTATTAATAATTTTTTTAAAAAGTTTTATAATCTAAAAACATGCTATTTAATAATTATTTGTTAAAATAAAAAATTAAATATAAATATAAAAAATAAAAGCAATTATAGTCTTAATAAAAAAAGTTTATTTTTTAATTTTTTAATTTTTGCATTGGGTTAGGCTTAATAAAAATTTAATGTAACTGAGGGCAAATGTGTCAAATAAAAAAATATATTACAAGTTAATAGATCTATTATGACAGCAAATATTAAAAGTGTAATTTTGAAACATTTAGGATATAAGTGATAATATCAAAATCTAAGGGGGGACGAAATTAGTATTTTCCATTAAATTTATTGCATTACACTGTGGAAGGATTAAATTGCTTAATGTTGGTACTAGATTGCTTTAAAAGTGTTAAAATCCTTAAAAACTTAATTCACCATCTTCTTGGGTTGTTTTAGTGGTATTTCACAAGAGACATTTCAGAACACCATATCGATTTACGCTCAAATGATTTTATCGAATCCGTCAAATCTTGCAATGTCAAAGTTTCTAAATCTTTATTTACTTCAGTAACTAAGACAAGGAGATCAAATTTTTCAGGCAAGAAACCCAAAACCTTCTCAATTGATTTTTTATTTTCAATTTCTTTACCATAAATTTTCATTTTATTCACCAACTCGGTATATCTATCTGAAAAATCTTGCATTATTTCATTTTCTCTCATTCTCACAATTGCAAATATTTTCTAAGATCATAAAGCTTAGAAGTTTTTACCTTTACACTTCCTTTGAACTCCTCTTGTAGAATTTCCTCTGTTACCTTTGGCTTTGTTGCTCCTATGATTCTTGGGAACACATTGCCGAAAACACCTTGTTGCATCTCTTTGCTTCGTTTCCTTTAAATTTCTTTATCTTTCTTCTATCAAGGTAAATGCAAATTCGGGTTTAAGAAATACTGAGGATAAGGATAACCAAAAAAACATTTCTTCCCTTTTTTGTATCAAAAATTTGCAGTATGAAATACTTTAAATCAATGTAAGTTATGCATAAAGAAAAATGCACTCATCATATAATATTAATGCAATACAAACAAATAAAATCATCTCTCCCCTTAAATGTATGGCATACCATATGATTCTCCCTTTCACACAAAAAAAAAAAAAAAAACAGTAACAAAAAGGTTTTCATGAAGTTCATCTATAGTATTTATTATCAAGATAATGCATCCAACATGAGAGAGAAAGAGAAAGAGCATTTCTATACATAATCACTATTTTACATCACATACTCTTATCCTTTTTTTTTTTATTCGTAGCCTTAACACAATAGGGACAATTCAAAGCAACACAATGCATTGATGAAAATGCACTCTAATGCGACACAATAGATAATCACTTCTCCCCCTTAATACGTTGTATATCAAATAAATCTTCAAAATAACAAATGCATCCTTAATCAATAAAAATAATCTTCAAAACATTGAATGCATATTCAAGAATAAGAAGTGAGTTACTGCTTTTCAAAACACAATACAAGCAAATGAAAGTGCATCCTAAAATGACATTTTTCTAGGATCAAACCTTTGATGGTTTAGGTTCTTAAGCTTACTTTAATTGGTTTTCCAATGATTCATCCTTTATTAAAGTATCTCTATTATTTTCCTTGATGAACTTTCCACAATACTCTAATATCTAACTTGTTATTTCAAATGCTCACAAGAGTGAAGGTAGATTTTAGGGGATTTTGATTTTGTACCCAAATGAAGGATATAAATGTGGAAAATGTGTTTTTGAGATCATCTGAGAGAGAAGAAGTTCAAAACAAGTAAGAGGAGAGGGCAATTTCAGTTTTTCGAAGTAGATAGTTGTTAGAAAAATAAAGTAAAATGAGGAAGCGTACCTTTTCACTTTGGATATTCGAACATGTAAAATCACGTAGGGGAAATCCACTCGATTCACAATGTAAGAACCTGCTCTGATTTTACTCACTCTCTGCTCTTAATGTATCCGAATGTCGGACTACTCAACAAGTATTGAATAGGAGAAATAAGCACCTTATTTATAACGCTAGGGAGTTGAGGAAAACTTCCTTTGATTAAGATTAGAATTACACAATTCTAATCCTAATCTAACTTAAGACTTTATCTTTTATTTAAGGATAAATGTTTTATCACCTAAGATAAGTCATATCATTTAATTCCCTATTTGTCTACAATAATTAATTAACTATCTTAGTTAATTAATTTAATTATTTAGATAAATACGATAATATTTATTACATAAATAAATAGTATCCCATTATAATTAAGCCAACTAGGTCAACCTATCATGGCAGCCCCATTGGGCTTAGCCCAAGTCCAATATCTCCCACTTGCACATGATGGGATAACATTCTAATAGAGCAAAGAGTGAATAAAAACTTACAAGAAATATATTGTATCATAGAGTTCATACAAGTAAATGCATCATTTGACCTACAAACAAATAACACAAATAGAGCTTTTATATATATCTTTTGCAAACAACTTCGCAAAGAATATATTTACAAATTGTTCATTTATGTCCTAAACTTATATTTGTTACATTAATGGAAGCATTCTTATTTCCTCGAAAGTTGTGCTTGATTTACTTTAAATCTCTCTGTAATCACAATTATATCAATCTAAAAAAGATTATATAATTGGTCGACAAGTGAAAACACAAGTTTTAATGTAAACAAAATAAATCTCTCTTTCACTCATTTCATAGATTGAATATTATTTCATAACCATAAATAACATGCTAAAGTAGCTAAACATTGATTCGCTACTTCATGACATAGGAAATATTAACTAAGGACATTTCATAAGGTTAGAATTTCAACCTCGAGGAACTTACATTATGAAGAGAATAGGGAGATATCTTCATTTTCCTAATTGGTCAACTTAAGCACATGTGGTATGAGTCACATGCTACAACAATTTCTTTCAAAAACATATGTCAATATTGTTGTACATAACTTAGTTTAGGCGCTATCTTGGCGCCTAGTTTTAATTCTCAATTGCTTATCCTTCAAATGACAAATTAAGATTTCATATCTAGCTATAATCAGATTATCATGATAACACATGTATCATGTTCGGGTCTATATTAAATAAACCTCATCTTGTCCTAGTCAAGGTGACACATTTTTGTAACACAAGCTCAAAATATTATAAGTGTATCATCTCAACTTGTTCCAATCGATAATTGATGCAACCACTCGTGTAAGTGAGCTTGATCTTTGATCTTATGACATATTATTGGGGTATTAACTTATATGTATCATCATGCAATTCACTATAAAAGAATAAATGTAAGAACAAAACTTCATTTATTCATAGAAGTATTAAAGGAACATTTCAGTACATTAAAAACATAATCTACGTAATCCCAAAGATTGAGTATGTGATGAATAAACATCTCTAATAACTACTTTGGTCAACGGATCAGCAACCATGTGGCGCATAGAAATATACTAAATAGTTACTTCTTTATTTGTTACAATATCTCTAACAAAATTGTATGTGGTCTCTATGTATTTGGATGCTATGGTATTTAGCATCTTTTGTGAAAGATATAGCTAGCTGACTATCACAATATATAGTGACTACTCTAGAAATAATTGTGATAATCTTAAGATATGCAAAAAAATGTTTTCATCCAAACTAATCTAGAGTAAGGAACTTTTGCCTTTTTTTCATGTTCCTGTGGATTCTTAGGACACATATCTAGGCTAAGAGTTTGTCCTTTTAAGATAAAAGTATCCATGGGTTTACAACTAGCCATGTTGAATTTCTCAAGAATCTTCCTAATGTAAGGTTATTGAGACAAAGCTAGAAGGTTTCTTGAACGATCCCTATAGATCTTAACTCTTAAGATATAAGCTACTTCACCATATCTTCCATCTCAAAATTTGAAGATAACCATTCTTTAATGGTTTTAACAAACTTTTTATTATTCCTAACCATCAATATATCGTCCACATATAAAGATAATACCATAAAATTATCCTTAGATCTCTTAACATACACATAATGGTCCTCATCAATTATATAAAATCTATAAGAAATTACGGCACTATGAAACTTAAGATTCCATTGTCTAGAGGACATGGGATAATTTTACGATTACTTTTATGAGTTGATCCAATCATCTTTGAAGGTGTTCAACTCCCACTAAGACTGGCATCTAGAAAAAATTCTATATTTTTCTCAACACTTTTGTTTGAAGTATCATTAGAATCATCTAATTCATAAAATCAAATGTTCCTATCTACTTCCTAATTCTAGGAAATTCATTTTCCAAAAAATTGACATTCTGGATTCCAATTCAGTTATTGTTCCATCAATATGCTCACCAATGAACACATATCCTTTTGAGTGTTTAGGATATCTAATAAAGATACATTTTTTATCCCTTGCATCAAATTTTTCATGTTTATATGATGGATCGTGAACATAAGCTGCAGACCCCCAAGGTTACAAGTGTGTTAGATCAGGTTTTCTACTTGTCCACAACTCATAAGAAGTAGCACTAACTGATTTGGAAGGAATATAGTTAAGTATATATGTGGCAGTAAGTAGCGCATCTCCCTTGTAAGATACTGGAAGATTTGCATGTGCCATCATAGACCTAATCGTTTCTAATAATGTTATATTCCTTCTTTCTGCTACACCATTTTGTTACGGAGTTTCGAGAATAGTTAACTATCTATCAATACCTTTCTCATTACACAATTCTTTAAACTGTTTATAAAGATATTTACATCCTTGATCGGTCTTTAAGGTTTTGATCTTCTTGTCTAATTGGTCTTTAACCAAGTTAACATACAATCTAAATCAATCTAATGCTTCTGATTTTTGTGAGATCAAATAAACATAATTGAAATGTGTATGGTCATCAATAAATGTACTAAAATAATAGGCTTTATGCCTAACTCTTACATTCATTTGTCCACAGAAATTGTTATTAATTAATTAATTTTGTTTTAATTGAAATTGTTTTAATTAAAGTAGAAGTCGTATAAAAGAAACATAAAAGGTAGAAACCTTAAGAGAAGTAAAAAAAATATATTTTTTTTCTTTTAACGTGTATTTTAGAGGAAAATCAGTTTTTCTCTAAAAACACCACTATATTATAAAAGAAGCATACTCTTCTTTTTACGACTACTACTAAAGGATTGGTTTGGAAACCATTAGTGAAAGAAAACCTGCAGCAAAAATATTCTAAAAGTATTGAAAGGTAACTTTTCTGTACAATCTTGATTTTTTTTTAAAACCGTATACTCATATAAATTTTATAATTCTCCTTATTTAAATTTTCGCTGTTTATTCGATAAAATTTTCCGACAAAAACTACATCAAAATTCTTTTCTTATATGTCATGCAAGTATCAAGAACTTATGACACTAAAATTAAATGTCAAGATCTTTAGGTCAAGATAGCGTTATTTTCTTGTAATGACAAATTTTATTAACTGTAATATTTTATATAAATTGTCTCAATGAAATTTATGATTGTTGATATAAAAGGTCTTATCAGAAAATTAACTTTCTTTTGCAAATACCCATTTGGAAATCATTATGCTTTTTCCTTTTGGTAATTGTGTTAGCTCCCATGTTTAAATTGGAAGCTTTCTAATCTATGTTTTCTCTTTAAGAAGTGCAATCACTAAAACAAGATTTGAAGGTCTCATATAGAAATCTCGCATTCATGTTCTACTAGTTCTTCTTCTTTAGCATCCTCCTCTACCACTAGAGTAGTACTATTGTCTAATCAAATTTGATCAGGTTCACCATGGTTATCTCAAGCTGCACATGTTACAAAGATGCTCTACCTATTGCGAAGTATTACTGACCTTTTGCTTACCTTAATATGATAAATTCATCAAAGATAACACATCCATACTAAAATTGATCCTTCTTGAGATTAGTCATTATAGTTGACACTCTTTCTATCTTCCAATTATTCTTTTACATTGTAATGGGTTCTGAAACCAAATAAAAGTAAAGAATCATAATTAGTTGCAACTTTTTCTTCCTATGTCCCCAAGGTGTTTTACCCCCAATTGTAATTAATGTCAAATAATTGATGAGATGACCCACATGTAACAGCCTTAGCCCAAAACTACCTATCCAACCTAACATTAGACAACATACAAGAAACATTATCTAGCAAGATTTGATTCATTTGTTCAACCATGTTATTTTTTCATACCGCATCTTGGACCGTAAAGTAGTGAGTGATATCTTCATTTTTGAAAACTTGGAAGAATCGGTTATTCTGGTACTTTATGCCATTGTCTAATAAGAATTTCTTAATCTTTCTTCCATGTAAGAAAAATTCCCAAAACTTTTTCTTTCGCTTAATAGTATACACCCAAACTCTCCTAGAGAAGTCATCAATAATTTATCTCTACGAGATGTTATCTTAGTAGGTTTCCATACACCTAAGTGAATGTAATCCATAATACCTTCAGTATCATGTATTCCTATGCCAACTTCACTCTTATCTGCTTTGTTAGCTCTAAGACTAATAAGCCATTATTTTGATGATAACAAATATTAATATCTTTGACTAATCAAATTCTTTTTGTAGTATTATTTGTAATATCTTTAGCATGAACATTTGGAATGGAATTGTCAAGATTCAAAAGGATATCAAAATTTAATCAAGACATTTATGAGGAACCAAATTGAAAGTTCCAAGAGCAAATAAAAGAATAGTCTTGAAGAATTGAAGACACATATAGTAGATGATTTGTTGTAATGTGTCTTTGAATTGATTATTAATTTGCACTAATAAGCTTAAAATATATTTTTCTTAAATTGCATTGAAATCGTATTTTTAGAAAATATATTTTTCAATAGTATTTTGAGAAACAATATTTTTCACAAAACAATTTTCTCTTGGAAATAAATTTATATTTTTGTGAAAAACTTAATTTAAAATGATAGGGACAATTTTGCAAAGGACCTGCTTGAAAGATTTTCAAAGTTGAGTTTGAACCTAATTGTAAAGTTTTAAGACCTTATAAAAAGTCAAACATAGTCAAACATAATTCACTATTTAGTTTGATCAAACCTAACCGAACCGATGAACATATAACAATTCAAGAAAACCGATGCACAGTGAACTACAAAATAGTACCAACAGTCGTATTTTTTAATTTGAATTCTAATGGTCAATAAGAGTGATTGCACTAAAACACAAAGTTTTTAAAATATAAAAAGAGGCTAAAATGCAAGTTTTTAAAATTTAGTCCAACGGCTACAATTGGTCATATTTTATTTCTTACTATAAATACTAGTATAAACTTATTACAAATTATATATCTAATTCATTACACACTCACTATCTTCCATTTGTATCATTTCTGGAAAAAGTATTTATATTCTTCTTGATAAAATATTTCTTTCTAATTCTATTTATGTGCGAGTATGAGAAAAAACACACTTGGTCTAAGGTTTAAGTGACACCTGTAAGTCACTTAGTTGTAAAGATTTGAGAGGCACCCGTTAAGTCCATTTAATGTTGTAACTGTTGGCCTTGCATTTGAAGACACAATTAGTGGAATCCTCAACAGGTTAGCTTGAAGGCGTGGACGTAGGCTGGAGTTTGCCGAATCATGTAAATGTTTGATTTTTCTCTCTCAACTCTTTATTTTGTTTATGTTCATAATTGTTTAACACATTTTCTCATAGACACTTGAATTTATTTTGTGATAATTTATATTGTGCATTAAATTGTGTGTTTTACTTCAAAGAATTTAATCGCTTGAAATTGAATTTGGGTTACATATTTAATTTATAGAATTTTTGAAAGGGAAAACGACAAGTTACCCTCTATTAGATTTTCAGTTACATGATTTCCCCCTTAATAGATGAAAATAAACACAAAGCCCCCCTACTGTCAGTTAAGTAACCGTGAAAACCAAAATTTTAAGGGTAAAAAAGTCATTTAAATTAATTATATACATTAATTTTTTTTATATGCCTAAGTGTTGTAATTTTTGACCTCATGGTTCATTAAAAGTATTACCATTTTGACTTTTGAATATCATCATCCATGAATTAATTATATATTGCTTTGGATATAATTCGCTTTTAATTTTATTAATTGTGATATATATGAATCTGAATGTGTTCAATTACTTGGTTTATTAATTATTATTAGATTATATTTTTAAAATTATGAAAATTATTTGACTTACTTTTAATATTATTTTGATGACTTGTATATTTTTTTAAAAAAATTGAGTTTTTAAAGAATCTATCAATTAGATTAATTTAATTTTTAGGCCTTCAAATTATATTCATTTTGTTTGTTAATGCCATTTTTTTTATTTCATTGATACCATAAAAATTTTCACACCCTTTAAAAATTATATATATTTTTAATATTAAAATTTCACAATATAAATTTTTTAAAAAGAGATGGTGTTAAATTTTAAATTAATATTTTAATAAAATTTTAATTTTAATAAAAGAAACAAGGTAATCACTTCTATCTTGTCATTTTTCACCTCACAAGTTTGTCACTTATGTCTCCCACATTAGCTTTCCTCATTTAAATGTCTTTTTTACCCTTAAAACTTTGGTTTTTACGGTTACTTAACTGACAGTAGGGGGGTTTGTGTTTATTTTCGTCTATTAAGGGGAAAATCATGTAACTGAAAATCTAATAGGGGGTACTTGTCATTTTTCCTTTTTGAAAACTCAATTCACTCCCTTTCTTGGACTGCTTATTAATATTTCACGCTTTTCCGAAATACAGTCTTTATAGAACCCTAACTTACCACTTATCTACTTTCTTAAAGTAGTGTTGACCACTCATCAAGATATGTTGTTGAAGAAAGACAAGATAGTGAAAATTGTACTTGTCATTGTAACATTTAGCTACACATCCATCTAATGCAGGTTTATCCTTTTTTTTCTTAACTTAGGAAAGTCTTTTTTCTAATGCTCTTTCTCATGTGAAAAGCACGCTTATCTTTTATGCAATCTAACTTTCAAATGAGATCTTCCTCTTATTCTTGTCTTGCGACTTTGATCACAATCTCTAACTACATAAAGCTCTATTGTTGCTCGTTCTTATTTCATTAAAGTTCAAAGTAGGAGTAACCTCATCAAAAGATATAGATTCTTTTCCATAAAGTGAAGTGGTTATTCGAAAGATATAGATTCTTTTCCATAAAGTGAAGTGGTTATTAGATAGTCGTATTTATCAAATATAGTAATTACAAGATTTCAAATGATAGTAAAATGGCATATATGTAAAAGACAAATATAAAATAAAGAATACCAAAATTTAATGAGATTTGATAAAAATTGTTGCCTATGACCTTGAACATTGGATCACTTCAATTTAGGGATAGGAATAGGGCGGGCTCAGGGCAGGTTTTTCCCTCTCCGAACTAACCCCGTTTGGGGAGGGTTTGTCCCCAAACCCACCCTGCCCCGTTTCCAACCCGATAAAACCCGTCCCCAACCCGACCTCGTTTGACAAATTTGACTTTTACAATATTAATTTATTTTTTCTATTTTAAACCAAATACAAAATTTTAAACATCACTGCTTCTTAATTTATGAAATAATTCATTACTATCTCTTTTAAAAAGTAATCAAATAGATCCAAAAATAAAAACATATAAATATATAAATTCTTCTTGAATGATACACATTGTAAAATAATTAATATTTTTCTTATTCCAATTTAATTACATTTTGTTTTCCCCTTTCCAATTTTATCATATGTTGATCTCCTCCTTTTCAATTTGATTAACCATATACAAGCAACTGAAATATTTAAAAAATAACTAACCTTCACATTAATAATTTAAGATGCATATAATCAAATTGATAAAAAGAAAAATAAATTAACTTATCAAGAACAACATCAAGAAGCACCAAAAAAAAAAAAAACTAATTACAATCAATAAACACCCACAAACTTTCTAAATTTTTTTTAATTTTTCACAATAAAGTAACACCCATAAATTTTTAACTTTTTAACATTCCAAAATAAAAAATATAAATAATTTAAATTTTTCACAACTTCTTCAACTTTCTTCCTCATCCTTCAAAAACCAAAAAGAAAAAAGTTAAAAACTCTATTAAGATCATATTAAAAATTAATTATTGAAAGTTAATTATTATGAACAATCTTTACCTCTTCAAAATCTTCAACATCCCCTTACGTGAATATGTTTGCAGTATCTTCAATAGTATATATTGATTAAAATATCTTAACTATTAACAACAATTAATAGAGAAATCAAATCATTTTATTTCAAAATATAAATAACTTTTACCAATTCAAATATTCATTGCATATAAATAAAATTTTTAGAGTAAAGAACACATAAACCTTAATGTTTGGCCAAAAAAAAAAACACACTACTACTAAATTTAGAAATATTTGTGCAAACTTATTTTTATTTTAAAATTTTATCAATTTAAATGATTTATTTATGTAATATTATTTTTATTTTTATCAAAATTCACCAATTATATTAATGAACAAAAGTCTATATTTTTAAAATTAATAGAATGAAAATGTATTTCTCTCTAATTTTGATTATATTTTGTAAAAATCATTTAAAATATATGTGATTTCCAATATAAAAAAAAAATAAAAGTTTTGAATGTTGGATGAGTGTTCCTATCTATAGCATAATCTGGATATGAATTTGACACTACAAATAAATATAAGCAAGCATAGGTTGTGCTTGTATCTATTGCATTTACAAAGTGCCCCACATGATAAGAACTTAGAAAAATAATACCATGTGATTTGAAATAATAAATGTATTACATTCACCATGGTGGAAAGCCAACGTCATGATCCTCCATGGCACCATGTCAGCTGCCTTCTCATTGAGTGTTGGTGCGGGGCCAACATTGACAACCCTCCCCAATCACTAGACTCATTTTAAAATTATACATTTGACTATATGTGACAATGAGGCAGAATGGGGTGAAATGTATCATCCCCTAACACGCCCCTAATTTCAGATGGGTTGGATTTACAAACCCCAAACTTGTTTTAAGAAAAAAAAAATTAGTCTCAAACCCTCCCCAAACAACACGGGGTGGGGCCTCACGAGTTTGGGAAAATTCTCATCCCTACTTCAATATTACTAAAGCGAAAGAAATTATAGAATTTAGATATAATATTATATAAAATAATTTTACATTACCCAAAATATTTTGTCAATATTCAATTCACAACTAGTATTTGTAAAAGTATTCATTCTACACCCTTAACAGTTAATATATTTTGTTAAATTTAACATTAAAAGAGGTAAATAAGTCTTTTCAAACGTAAATGCACTCATCCATTGTCTTTTTGTTGAAGTACACTCATCCGTTGCCTTTTTTATAAACATACCCCACCCATTATTTTTATTTTCTAGGAGTACTTATCCAATCTTTTTTATTATTTTGTTTTTTTAATAAAATAATGAAAAAAGCCCTAGATCTACGTTATGGTGGCAGCGGCGCAGTAACAAAGGCAACGAGCAAACTCACGACATGGTGGTGCATCCAGCGTGCGCCAAGACTAACTTTCGTGCAGCCTGCATGGGCCCAAAGCTACCTTGGCCTACCCAGCACGCAGCCACCAAGACCCGCTTGGCGTGGTCGGCATACTATCACGGGCCGCCAAAATACACGCGGGACCGCAAAAAACACAAGAGCACAACAGTGCGCAACTTCTGGACCAGTGCGCACAAGTTCCGAATTTGCCTACCCTTTCAAAACGGAGCGCCAACTCACTAATAAATAGTACCCGCGCAAGCAGTAGGCATGTCGGGAGCGAAATGGCAGAGCCAGGAGATGTGCAGAGCTGAGCGGGGTGTGTGAAATGCATGCTCAATTGCCTACCATATCCAGCACAGGTCAGAGGAAGATGGGCAGGTCATGGGTGGCAGCTTAGTAGCCCATTTTGGCTTACTTAGCCTTGTGGCCCAATAGGCCCAATTTCTAGATTAGTGATGGTGGGTAGGATATTTATATATACTTGGTGCATATTTGTACATATGCATGACTTTCATTGGCCATTTGTAGTGCATATGTGTATTAATTATGGTCACTCAAGTGTAAGTGGCCATTTGTAGTGCATATGTGTATTAATTATGGTCACTCAAGTGTAAGTATATAAATGTAAAGTTTGTAAATTAATAAAGCTTTTACCACTTTTCCCTTCCAAATTGAGCAGTGCGTGAGTGTGTTTCTCTCTTCCAAATTGACTACAATTTGTCTTCAATTGAGCACAATTTCTTCATCATTCACGCCCACATACAAGCATAAGTGAATTCTTGAGATTTAAATGGCTACTTGGACAGCTAAAGCAAGCTAGGTTAAGTGGCACACGGGGCTGATTTTCTTCCGCATACTCAGCACGTGACATAGTGGTATCAGAGCAAGCTTGTGTGGTTTTTGTGTGGTAAGATGCTCTACAACTTGTGGTGAATTGAATTGTATTGCTAGCTTAAGCAATCTTGGATTTTATAGCCTAGGGTTTGGTGTGAACAGTAGCTGAATTTTCTGGTTTTGAACTTGATTGCTGTGTTGTCTTTGGTTGTTGTGTTAAATCAGATTGTGGTATTGCTATTGCGGAGTTTGGCCTAGAATTGTGGGTTTGTGGAGATTGTAATTGTCAAGCTTTGCAATTGTGGTTAGTATTGTGGAATTTGAAAATGGCAACCAAGGATGTAGGAGCTAGTAGTATTATGGAGACTGAGTGTGAGGGGCGAAGTGTTGCCGAAGTTCGAAGAAGGCAACGAGAGAGAGGGGAGTGTCCAAGGAGATGGTGAGCTCTTTCGAAGCTAGGTTGGTTAGAATTGAGCTTTCCTTGGGCGACGTTCATGAGCGTGTCGACTTGCTCGATGATAGAGTATGACAGAACGAGATGGATGATGCTGCCGGTGTCGAAAGTCAACTCCAACAAGCTTTCTACGCATTTGCGGATTCCATTAGGTTTGCCATGGATGAGTTTAGGGAAATGGTGATGGCTCAAATAGATGGCGTAAAAGCGGAGTTGGGAGAGGTTTGGCAGGACCTTACGCTTTGTAAAACCGCCATCGCTTCGGGTGTAGGTGCGGGCAGTGTACCGACAGTGAGAATTCCGAAACTGACCAAGTTTTTAGGTAAGCGAGATGCCAAGGAGATTGACAGCTTCTTGTGGATGATGGAGTGCTACTTCGACGCAAGTCAGTTGCATGAAGATGGACTCTGAATCAGTTTCGAGATGCTCTATTTTGATGGTGATGCTGCGCTATAGTGGAGACGCCGACATACAGAGATAGAGCGGGGTTTGTGCCGGATAGATACTTGGGAGGTGTTCAAGGGGGAATTAAAGAGGCAATTCTACCCCGAGAATGTTGAGGAGATGGTAATTCGGAAGCTCCGAGGACTAAGGCAGCAAGGGTCGATAGCGGAGTATGTGCGGGAATACAATTCGCTCATGCTTGAGATCGTTGACATGCCGAAGAAGAGCCGATTATTGTTCTTCATGGATGGGTTATAACCATGGGCAGAGCAAGAATTGAGGCACAGAAATGTGCAAGATCTTGCCTCGGCAATAGTGGCAGCAGAGTCCATGATTGAGCGCAGCCGACAGTCTCTATAACGGGACCGGAATCGAAGCCCGACTAAAAGTGGCCATGACAAAGGTGGGGGAGTGAAGCCTCACAGTCCGGAACCCCGATATGGGATGGAGCAGCATGAGCAGTGGCGCGGCAGTGCAGTGCATTCCGACAAGCAGCGCAAGCAAAAGTGGAAGTGCTACTTGTGTGACGAAAATCACCATACAAGGGATTGACCACAGCGGAAGTGACTCAACTCCATCCTTAGCTAGTATGAGACGGATGAGGATGCCCGAATTGGAGCGTTTCGCATCCTCAACGCGGTGAAGCCTAAACAGGCGAACAAGGGAGAGACGTCCAGGGCCAAGTCAGTGGAGAAGCCAAAGCCTGGGAAGACATTGAAGTTTGTTGATGTCGGTATTAACGGGTCGAGTTTCAAAGCTTTCATCGACAGCGGCCCTAATCAATATTTGGTTACGGAGAAGTTGGCTACGCAGCTAGGGTTAGTGCTTAGCAAGAAGTCGGGATGGATCAAAGTTGTGGATCAGCCTTCTCGGCCTATTTGCGGAGTTGCTCAGAGTGTCTCGATCAGAGTCGGAACATGGGAAGGCATAATGAACTTCACCGTTGTGCCAATGAATGACTTCTAGCTTGTGTTGGGCGACGAGTTCATTGACAGGTTACTGCCCTTCACATTCACGGAGGATGGTTTCATGGAGTTCACGGATGCCGGGAAGCGACACAAGGTGCCGATCGAGTGGGTTAGTGTTCGCGACAATGTGTTCAGAGCTTTCCAGGTTAGGTACGAAGAGAAGACTTGCATGTCGCAGCAGAAGCAAGATGGTACTTCCTCATCCAACACCCTCGTGCACCATTCAAATGAAGCGTGCTCAGTTTGTGCCGGTTCGCACAGGCGGAAGCGGAGCGCAGCGAGCCAAGCACAAGGCCTCGGCAGGAAGCTTGACGATGGCGTCAAGCATTTTGGTGGGGAAGAGTGTCACGGGCCGCCAAAACGCATGCGGGACCGCAGAAAACACAAGAGCACGACAGCGCGCAACTCTCTGGACCAGTGCGCACAAGTTCCGGATTCACTTACCCTTTCGAAATGGAGCGCCAACTCGCTGATAAATAGTACTCGCGTGAGCAGTAGGCATGTTGGGAGCGAAATGGCAGAGCCGGGAGGCATGCGAAGCTGAGCAGGATGTGTGAAATGCATGCCCAGTTGCTTACCATATCTAGCACAGGTCAGAGGAAGATGGGCAGGTCATAGGTGGCAGCTTAGTAGCCCATTTTGGCTTACTTAGCCTTGTGGCCCAATAGGCCCAATTTCTAGATTAGTGATAGTGGGTAGGATATTTGTATATACTTGGTGCATATTTGTACATATGCATGACTTTCATTGGCTATTTGTAGTACATATGTGTATTAATTTTGGCCACTCAAGTGTAAGTATATAAATGTAAAATTTGTAAATTAATAAAGCTTTTACCAATTTTCCGTTCCAAATTGGGCAGCCCGTGAGTGTGTTTCTCTCTTCCAAATTGACTGCAATTTGTCTTCAATTGAGCACAATTTCTTCATCATTCACGCCCACACACAAGCATAAGTGAATTCTTGGGTTTAATTGGCTACTTGGACAGTTAAAGCAAGCTAGGTCAAGTGGCACACGGGGCTGATTTTCTTCTGCATACTCAACACGTGACAGTACCGACACCTATACTACCAATAATAACTTTTTATTAAAAAAATATATTAAATAAAAAAATAAACAAAATTTATTTTTTTATATTAATTATTTATGTAAAATAATAGATTAATTATTTGTCTTGTGTTGGATAAACTTGTCATTTCATTAAACTTATAAAGTACTAATAAAAAATAATCAACTGTTGCTTTTAACAAAAAAGTTAACAACTTGATGTGAGATAAATATTTTTACAAACATTTTGTGCCAAATCAAATATTATAAAAAGGTATTGATAATAATATAAAATTATCCTAAATAAATATTCATAAAGGTTTTTCAAATTAATTTTAAAAACTTATAGAAAAATAATTAAAATAAAATATTACAAAAATTTATATTTAAAAAAAATGATACAAGGACTAATTTTGTCGGACTAATTGCTCTGTTTTCTAACAATAAATCAAATAAAAAAAATTGGCTCCTTTATATAGTTGATTAAATCTTGCAAGAATGATGCTAGATGTCTTCATGCCACCTAAACAACACATGTTGAATTCTTAGCAACAGAATCTTCATCAATTGTCCTGAAACTCTAAAAATGAGCCATCTATACAACATCTGTACTCAATTAATTCCACGTATATGTTATCAAACATCATCATATTTTAAAATGAAATGATGTACTAAAATGGTATCATAACAAAGATTCTTACTAAAACAAAATATTATGACAGCTAAATAATATAGAACTTTAAATGACAGCATATCTTTAAGCATAAAAAATCTTAAATAAAATTTCAATTTATGTCGGGCCATTGTATTTTTAAGCGACTTTATCCATATGATAAAAACTAGACACAATATATATATATATATATATATATATATATATATATATATTGTGGTAAAATCCCCCAATAGCCCTGTTGTTTGGTCCAATATATTATTACCCCCAATTATTTGTCAAATATCTTATCACTCTCATGACATTAGTTACATCACTAAAAGTTTTTTTTTTCAAAACAATTATCAATTTGTTGTTCTGATTACGTTAAAAATATGCAAAAGTACATATGATTATTATACGTGTTATCTTTTTATTGGGTAACTTACAGTTGGGTTGACCGCCATTATCTGCTACTGTCAATCTCCAATGATTGTTATTGACCACTGCTGAATGTTATCTGTTTAGGTTATCATGAATATTATTATAATCATTATTGAATATTTTATGTAATGATATCATTACCATTATCGTCTGACCAACCGTTTGGCATAAATTTGAAATTAAAGTTTTAGTATTTAAAAATTTAACTTTAAATTTACGACGAACAATTGTTCAGAAGGTCATCATGATGGCATCATTGCATTGATCATTCAATAAAGATTCTAATAGTGTCCATAATAACCCAAACAAATGACAGTTGACCAAAAGTTATTGCCGTACATTTTTGTTGCTATCGACCGTCGATCACCATTGTCAACTATCATTTATTAAAGTCATTGTTGATATTATTCAAATCTTTATTGAACGCTCTATATAATAATACAATCACCATTATTGTTTAAGCAATCATTCGCCGTAGATTTGAAGTTAAATTTTTTGTTACTGAAATTTTAACTTTCGATCTACGATGAACAATTATTCAAATAAAAATAGTGATGATGTAATTATATACAACATTCAACAAGAATTTTAATAATATTCATGTCGACGTAACCCAAATGATGTTTGACAATGTTTGATAGCTGTCTATGGTGATCAACAATGATCGATGGTGGTGATCAACTTAGTTGTAAGTTGCTCAATAGAAAAAGGATGTATATCACAATAATATATTATAATTATCCTCGAAAAGTAACAACTTTTGCTAATGGAGATAATATCATGATGTATTAAAATATTAGTTAAACAACATGGGGACTATTGGATATTATGTCAAATAAAAAAGAAAAATGTAAATTCTTCCATAATTAAATTCTCAAGTGACTGCTATTTCATGCAATTAAACTTGTGTAAGATTACCAATCACCCTTTTGTTTTTTTTTTTAAAAAAAAAGGATTACCAATCACAACATGGTGCGTAAAACAAATGCAATTATTATATTGAAGGACGAGAATCACTATTTTAAAAATTAGTTTATTTTATATTTTCTTATTTTTATAGAAAAAAAGAATTAAAGATCTCCAAAGTTTAATTTATTGTATTGATTACTCTTAATAATTTTAAAAATATTTATTAAAGTTCTAATTTATTAAAAAATACAATTATACCCCTATTTAATAGTAGTTAAAATATTTTTAAACTCCTAACTAAAATTAAATACAATAATAATAATGATAAATATTATTTTGAAATATATTAATAGTTACATATTTATTAATATATTATAGTTATTTATTTTACAATATATTAATAATTCAATATTAGTTACATATTGAAAAATAAATAAAATGAAGTATAAATAAATATTTATTTATGAATAACATTTATTATAATATAATAATAATGATTACATTACAAAATATATTTTTATATAACTAAAATATATACAAAAACAAAAATAAAATATATTATTTATAAAATAAAAAATTTATAATATGTTAATAAATGTTATATAACAATGTGGTAGAAAAAAATAATATTATTTCTTTTATTAATATATTTTATAATATTAAAATTTAATAATTAATTTTCTTAAATAATTTTATTGATAGGAGTATAATTATCTTTTTTAATAAATAAAAATTTTAATAAGTATTTTAAAAACCACTAAAATTAATCAATTCAATAACTCAAACTTTAAAATTTCATAAATCTTTTAACATTTTTTTATTGAAAAAATTAATAAATATTCTTTTTTAATTGGAAAGTTGTATTATATACTGAATAGTCATAAGTGACAAAACATTATTAAAATAAAAACTCTTCTTCTTCTATATCAAATTTATTAGTATAGAGATGTAAAACTTAAAAATACACACTCTACTAACATAAAATGGAATATAAATATAACATAACAATTATGTTAGTAATTCATAATATGTCAATAATTTTACAAAATTCTTTATTAATAAAATCAATGAAAATTTTGTAGGCAAAAATTACGCTAGCTCGGCATCCTTTTATTGTAAATTAAAAATTAAATTTCTTTTATACCTCAAAATTGAATCTTGTTATTATGTAATTGAGTTAGCGAATAAACAATTTTGCAAGAATATTTATTCTTATTAAAAAAATGTATGAACTAATATTTTTTATTGTAAAAATATTATGTTAGTTAAATTTTAGGAATTTACTAAGATAGATTATTTTAATTAAATTAAAATACTTTATTTATTTTATCAAGATAAAGAAGAAATTATTATCTCATACTACTTGTTAGGGTCATGCCACAAGTTCTATTTATTTAGCAAGGCAACCACATTTTCTTTAAACCTTAATTGATTCTTGTAAAGCACCTCTTGCAGTTCACGATGACAGCGCAAAACCACGTTGAGAGCGGACAGGAGGGACGCAATGCACATGTAATATATCGACAAATTAGGCAGTCGAGTACCAATATCACATTGATCCTTATAAATCCACGTGACAATGTCTTTAAAAGAGACTTTGGTCCCCATAAGCCTACATAAGAGTCTAATATAAACATTCTAGAAGTCATATACTAGATTATCCAACCCAAATACATGAAAAACACCAAATTCATCATCACCAATCATTCAACCACAACTTGTACTACAATCCTTGACTTTTCACTATCTAGATCAATGTTTTCGTCACTATTTGTTGGATCCTAACTCATCACCACCCAATTTAGATTATTTTTGTCGATTGAGTTTGACTAAGATCTCTCAAGTTCAAGATCTAAGAAATTGTTCAAAGTCTCTCAAAACCTTTTTTATGAGTCGAGACATCCTCTTTGAAATTTAAGCATCCTAACTCCAACTGATAATAAAGAGTGAAAATTACTTGGTTGAAGGCAAAGTACAGCTCATAGCTGAATTTAATGAACTACTTATCAAACCAAATCTTCTAGATACTGCCATGTATAACCGAGTAATTCTATTTCACAATATTTTTAAGCATTACAAACTTCTTAGTATTAAGATAATTTTTTTCTTACCACTTCTCTTAATTAAAGAATTGAATTTATTAATAAACACTAATACTATCTCTAAATTTTTCCTATTGCATTGAAAATTTAAAAAAAAATTATTTTTTTTTTGGTCATTTGACACATTTAACTTTAAAATATTTAAATATATTGGGCCTAAACCCTACCTTTTACTGCAAAAATGGAAAGACATTTCTAGCTCTTCTTCTACTTTTGAAAAATCAGCTCTGAAACGTCAATTTCCTCATGCCAAATGCAGCCTTGCTAAAACTGCCGGTTGGTTTACGTTAACAGAGGAGATATATGATTGCCACTATCAACGGAACCTTTTCAATCTTTATTTCCAACTTTAACGACTATATGTATAAGGTGACGAGAAATTGTCAATCTATATTTATCAATCTGCGTACATAGTACGTTTTCTATATATAGGAAACATAGATTTCAAGAAACGTAAGGGGCACTAACAAAATATCATAACACGATCCTATACACGTACTAGTAGTCTATAAAATTGCACATATTCTTATCTTATTAATTAACTGTTAGTTTTAAATATCTTAAAATAAAATCTAGGCACATAATTAATGCATAATTAATGTATTATAATTAATGTATATACTAAATTCAATTTCAATCATAAAAAATTCCTAAATCATAAGAATATATAAAATCATACAGCAGGTAAAGTTAGATTCTAAAGCCTCCAAGGATCGAATGACAAAGTTTTAAATTAAAAAAAATTAATAAATAAATATTAAAATTAAAATCTTAAAAAATTATCATTTGACATTAATAATATCTATAAATAAAAAAATTTATTGAGTACTAATTTATTTCAAATAAAAAAGACCTCTACTTTTTTCAACATCTCAAAAATCATATACAATTGATTCTATACTAAATTTCTCCACAAAATTCTCTTTCAATGTACATTATTAATGATTCATTGAGAAAGATCCTCTATTTGTGATCTTTGGTTTTGACAATTTACATAATTGAAAATAATCTTTTGGTAGTTGTAGTAGATATCAGAAATAATCAATTGTAAATGATTTTTTCAACTTAAAACCGAAAAAATAGATACATATCTTGTGTTACTTTATTGTAACTAAAATAATATAACACACATAATAATTATAATTTATAGTTATATGTATATAATATCAGATTTATTAAATTTAAATAATGTATGAATTTAAAAAATTATTGATACATAAAAATTAACCATGGGTCCGAGCCCAAACCCAAGCCAAAACTACGTTATTTTATCAAGTAATGTATATATTAGTACAGATGGGCTTAAGCCACTTTTTGGGCCACAAATTTTTAGCCGTAGTGTAGAAGATTCAAAGTGGTCCAAAGTTTAGCCCCAATCAATATAATATCCTAGGCCTAACCCACTTGAGGGATACTCAGACTCAAAAGATTCATTATATGATTAGGCTAATGTATAAAGAACACAAAAACCCAAAAAAAAGTTATCTTTTCAAAACACGAACTCTATAGTCTTTATTAACCCAAAATCATATTTTAATTAACCTAGCATTTATTAAAATATACATTTTATTCCAATTAGGATTAATTAGAAAAGGTAATTTATTACAAGTAAAACTATTTAAACAAATTATTTCATTATAAGTATGAGTCTTTAAATTTCCCTTCTAATTAGGATTAGTTAAGATAATTGTCTTATTCTTATTAGAAATAATTACAGTAGATGTTTTAAAACCCAAACTCTATAGTCCTTCTTAGCAAAAAACTTTATTTTAATTAATCTAACATTAATTAAAATAAGTATTTTATTCTAATTATGATTAATTGAAAAAAGTATTTTATTACAAGTAAAACTATTTAAACAAATTATTTCATTATAAGTACGAGCCTTTAAATTCCCCTTCTAATTAGGATTAGTTAAGATTAGTGTCTTATGCTAACTAGGAATAATTAGAATAGATGTTTTATTACAAGTATAAATCATTGGACATCTCTTTCAAATAAGGTTAAATTACAATAATTTAAATCATAAATAAAGTCTTGTCTTAAGGGAGTTTAACTTATATCAGGATAGGATTACATATGCTAGTCTTATTCTATTATAACTCTACATCACACATTATATAAACCCATGACTTTGCACCCAAAGGAGTCATAACATAACACCATATCATAAGATCATCAAGGTCAGACTCTCATTAGCCTAGGATCATGTCTTCAAAGAGTGCCTTTTTCTTTGTGATAACACTCATGATTCTTAGCTTACTTTTCAGCAGTTACTTGTTGCCTAAGTTGACACAAAAACACTATCTTGTTTTTCTATCATCCTTCATGTGTTCATTAACCCTAAATTGATTGTTTTAAGACTCCAAAATCGCCTTGTCCGTGACCTCAGTTCATCAATCATAATTGGTTGTATTGAATACCACTGCAAGCGAGTTCATTCAATATTGATCTAATTCCTTCATAATTACAATTCACCATTAAAACGTTGTGTTCCTTTACATTCATGCTAAAACTAGCTTGCTCCCACACATCGTGGACTCAAGATTTGTGCTTTGTGATTTTTCTAAGTATTTTTCATATACAAAAGCGATAATAAGTGGTGGTAGCAGTTTCCTCTATTTAAATTCAAGTCAGTCTCCTAAGATTGCAGCATTACGACTCTCAAACCACCAAGTACGATCCAAAGGACATAACGGGCCTTACTCCATGCAACTTAAAGGCCCAGCAGTATTGAAGCCCATTGAGAGCAATATCATACTTATACAAGTGATCAACCAATTACGGTTCGACACGTGGATCGGGTAGATTTTCGTCGCGAACATTATAAGTGACTTTACTGGGGAGTTTGGGTGGGATCTTATGGATATGACAGTCACAAGAAGTAACAACCAAAACAATGGGGATAATCAGGTTGAATATTCTACACAAAGAATGAAACCTTTAACACCCGTCGATAACGCCCAAGAAAAACAAGGTAACAATTAGAATATTAGTCACGTTAACATTGTGCTAATAATGCACATGATGCAGGAGATACGAAGGGAGATGGGGACGTCCACGCGAAGTTAGCAACGAGACCTTCTAATAATCCTCCTTAGCCAGTAGTTGGAAACCAAACAACACTGAAAGGAATTACATTGTAGGCAGCCACAAATCAACTATTGTGTGAAACTCAGCAACCCTAGACGTGTGAAGATCTAATATCTCTCGTCAAATAATGCATGAAAAATCTGCCACGTTGAAGACAGAATATGCACCGCTCCCACCTTATCTAAAAGAGAACATGCAAAAACCACCCCAAGAAGGGCATGAGACACCAAAGTTTATGTTTTTCAATGAGAAAGAAGGAAGCCCTAAAGAACTCATCATGCGGTTTATAGGTTGGCATATTTCTGGTATACTATTTTGTTAGCAAGATCGATATGTTTATGGTGAGACTTGGCTACAAAATTACGCCAAAAATATTTCCAAAGTGAAGAATGAATAACACTGCTTTAACTCTAAACCACTAAACAATAATATTCGAAACCTCTCATGGATTTCGTGAAATGATTTGACAACCTCATGCTAGAATGCCATGAGCAAAACGAAGAAAAGGAGATTATGGAAATATGTGTGAAAAATATGTTGTCTAAATATCGAGTCCATCTCAAAAACCTTAACCCAAGGATGTTCAGTCAACTCATGAAGAGAGCAAGAAGGAATCTCTTTCAGTGAAACCCCCTATGACTGGAAAATCGAAGAAAAAGACGTTACATATGATGTATGTAGAGAAGCAAGAAGCTCTCCACAATTTAAGGGAGAATGCTCAATAACCCCCTGTTTTTTTGCCCAATACCCCATCACCTCCTATATTTTTTTAAATATCCCATTATCCCCTTGCATTCCGATTTTACTTTTCAATAATTCAAATATTTTCGATTTTACCATTTATAATTTAATATAAACCAATTGAACTGAACGGTAAAATATAAAAGAAAAAAAAAAGAGTCAGAGGGGTGATGGGATATTAGAAAAAATATAGGGGAGTGATGGGGTATTGATCAAAATATTAGGGGGGTATCGGGCATTCTCTCACAATTTAAATAAGGGCAAATTGCAGGAAAGCAACCTTGGAGGGAACTTCCACCTGAGGGACTTATCCCTTGCAATGACGCTAAATTCAAGAAGATTCTAAATAGATGGACTAAAGATGACATATTCAAACCCTCATCCTTTCGTAGGGAAGCCTTGAAGAAAGATCAAAGTAACCTAAATTCTGTCGCTATCATCAATCAATAGGTCATAGCACGAGGGAATACAAGTATATCCAGAAGGCTTACTAGGCTTGCCTCCCCAAAGACATAACACAGACAACAATCCACCACTACATCATAATGAAGTAGCCACTACATTGCTAGTTAAGATTGTCCTGGGCATCAAGGATAATAAGGCAACTGAGGAAGCTACTAACTCACTTAAAGATTCTATAAAGGAAGAACAAGAAGAACATTAAATGATAATGATAAAAGCGCTCCAAGAAAACCCTAAATTTAGGTCTCTCTTTGACTAGCTGGACTACAGACTTGATGCACAAAGAGCCGCGACAGAGGCGCTCGTCAAGATTTTCGTATAGTATGGTCGCAGACATTATATTACAAAAGCACGTGTCAATCGCACCTATTTGGAGACAACCAATGCTATTATTTTCTCTTACGAGGATCTAACATAAGAGAAGCCAGATTCCCGTAAGCCTCTCTACTTGGCAACAGAAATTAATAGGATCCCTATTAGACAAGCGTTAGTAGACATAAGGTTTTCAATTAACATAATTTTATTGATGGTGTTAAAGGTGGCTAAGATTCCACCGACCAAGTCAAAACAACAAGGATGAAGATATTTGCCTTCGAAAACACTTCCTAATTTTCAGAAAATGGCATCAAACTAGACTTGAGAGTTGAACACTTGCACACCACCACTTTGTTTTATGTCCTGGACATTGATGTGATGTATCAGATATTGCTTGGAAGACTATGGCTCAACAAGCATCAACTTATAGTTTTTACCTATTAAAAGTGCGTAAAAGGAAGATTCAAGTACAAGCCTATAAAAAATTTTGCCAACCCAACACCTTTTTGCCACGCAGAAACTTATCTCGTAGAAGCTCAATACTATGGAGATTTTATACCAGGAAGTGATGGAGTACGAGTGATATCTTTCCTGGTCATGGTGAGACAGACTATATAAAAGACATCAAATAAACAAAAGAAGTCTTCACAAAAACATCCCAACGTGACTACTGACGTTTGCACACGATAAGAGGTGAAAGGTCGTATAATATACTCTTATGACAGTTTATGGGACCTAGTTGTTACAGTAACAAGGGTCTCGAACTAATCGAAAAGGATGATCCAATCTGCATCGGTATCGAAACAAGAGATGACAAGGATACTGGAACACAAAGCCACGATAAAATATCTTAAACATCTAACTTCATGCAAAATGGGTCCATTATAGTAGAAGAAGAGTTGCAAGAAGTTGACCTTAATGCCCATCCAAACATTAAAAAAAAAGTTTTCGCAAAGTTAGCAGCCCACGAGAAAGAGCAACTCGTGGCATTATTGAAGAAGTACTTAGATATCTTTGCCTAGGGTATAGTCAGGTATAGTGACATGCCTGGACTGGACCCTAAGATGACGTGCTATGCTATAAACATCTAACTAGGATCGAAACTTGTCAAGCAACAACGAAGGAATTTCCACCCATAAATAGAAGAAAAGATAAAAGAAAAAGTGCAAAAACTAATGGACGCATATTTTATCAAGCTCGTCAAACATCTGACCTCGTTAGCTAATATAATCCCTGTCAAGAAGACTTCCATGATTTGAACAAAGCATGCCTTAAAAATGAGTTATCACTACCAAACATGGATATACTTATATATTCTACCACAGGGTAGGGAATACTGTCATTTATGGATGGCTTTTGCGAATACAACCAGTTCAAGATGGCACCAAGGGATGCTGAGAAAACTACATTCAGAACACTTGTAGGTAGCCTTTACTACACAGTAATACCCTTTAGACTAAAAAATGCAGCACAACATACCGTAGAGCCATGACAACAATATTTCACGATATAATGGGAGAGAAGTTGAGGATTATGTTGATGATCTAGTAGTGAAATCTGTTACTCGAGATATGCATCTTCAGAACCTTAAGAAAGTCTTCATAAGGTGTCGAGCATACAACCTCCAAATGAATTCAAAAAAATGCGCCTTTATTGTTTCATTGAGTAAGTTCTTGGGATTTTTAGTACACCAAAGAGGTGTTAATATAGACTAAGCCAAAATTCAGAACATCTCCTCAATACCACCACAAAAAAATCCCAAGGAATTGAAACGTTTGATAGGCAAGCTATCCTACATCAGACGATTTATTCTAGGGCTAATGTCAGACAATTCATGTACAAATATTTTCAACAAAAACTTGTGGGTGTTATATTTTGATGGTTTGACAGATTCTTCAACTAGCAAGGTAGAACTCGCAATAGTCAACCCTAACGGACAAGAAGTTTCCTTCCCATTCAAGCTCGACTTCCCATGCACGAAATAGCAATCACTAGCCTTCAAATAACATTAAGCATATGAGCTAAAAAGATAAGATTATTAGGAGACTCCGTACTAGTCATAGAGCAAATAAAAGAAGACCTAGCATTAACTCCGCATAGAACACTTGTCCAATAGTTGGTAAATGCAATTCGAGGAAGCCACATTTGAATATGTAAACAAAAGCCTTAACAAATATGTGGATGAAGTTGCCACATTAGGAACCAAAATGGCCTCAACAGAAGATATTCTTGACATTTCAATCTTCAGAAAGAAAGAACAATATATATGTATTAATGATCGCGAGCATGCTAACAGCAAGTACATAGGTCATATGAAGTAATAAAGTGATAAGAAAAGATATCGTCTCGCGAGGATTAAAATTCAACTTATCTACTAAGTACTATAGTTTGAAAGACCAATTTTATCTACGCAAACTATAGTGATTAATTGTAACGAAAAATAAACTAAATACTGCTATTAATTAACATATAATAGAAATCAAGTTTCAAAATTTATAAAAGGATGAAATATGCAAGGAAGAATTACCTAGGGTCTTGATTTGACTTATCAACCAATATGTTTCTCCTAATTAGCTGTTATTAATGTATTTTGGTATAATTCACTAATCACAAGATTAAAATCAACCTTAACACCTCTCCCGAGCTTAAATCGAGGTTTTATGCACAACGATTCAAGTTGATATCTCAATTTAACTCAAATAATTGTACGTTCATTACGTATTACTTGTTGGCTAACGCTTAGAACCCTATTCACCTCCCAATTTCTTCACATCTTAAGTGTTAATTAGATTATTTAGATATCAATTACCTCCTGGTCTCACAACTATCTAGATTGTGTTTACTTAAGTCAACAAACAAATTAATCATTGCCAAGACTTAATTCATCCATCTCCAATTTAACCAATTCATTAATTAATTAACAAATTAGAACATAAGCAAGATAAACACAAGTGAATCAAACCATAATAACATTAATAACATGTCAATTAATTAAAACATAGTTTAGACAAGATATATCAAGACACTAGAATAGGAAAACCAGCCAACCATCACAATTATCAATATAACAATCAACATGTATTCCATAATCATAACATTCAATAATTAAAGTTAAAATGAAATAGAAAATGAGAGTGATAGAGTTTAGGAAAACTTGACTAGAGATCCAAGCTTCAATGATTTTCCTTCAAGTCCTCTTCCAAGGGCTTCAACTTGAATCAATTCATTTCTCTCTCTATAATCTTCTCTTTGTTCTTTACCTTTCTCACTCAAAAACCCCAATTTCTTTTGTTCTTGGTTGCTTGGCTTTGGTGGCTATCATCCTAAAAATATATAAACCTAAAAGATACCCAAATCAGGCTATTGGGTGATGATCTCACGGCCAAAAAATGTCCAAACATACCTAGGAGGCGCTAGGGTGCCCAAATTTGCGAAAGAGCGCAATAGGGCAAAATGGGTGGCGCAACTGCATGCCTTGGTGGTGCTACCACGCCATGCTCGCGACCAAAAATGGCCTTATGCTGCGGGTATGGCGCTGCCGCGCCATGTCATCACCCTTTTGGATTTCTTGCATTTTGGTCCCTATAGCTTTGCGTTTTGGTCTTTGTTTCTTTTTCGACATTTCTTTCTCTAACCAATTTCATCTTGAATGCCCGTTTGCTATTTTTTCTATACAAAGTACTAAAATTCATCAAATATTAACTAAACTTGAGGATTTACAAAACAATTCAAGTCCGAAGTATTCGATAAGTGTGTATTCTACACACTGATCAAATACCCCTAAATTTGAATGTTTGTTTATCCTCAAGCAAAACAAAACAAAAGCAAATTACTAATTAATAGAACTAAACCAAAGATAACTAAAAAGATGTAACATAGACTCGTGAGCATATTCTCAATCAAATCACAATCTAGCCTTGTAGATCAAGTAGTTACTTAAATTAAGAAAACTTTCAAAATGTTGGTAATTCATCTAAAACTTCAATTTAAATACAAATATCACTCTACTTAAAGATTTCTTGTGCAAGTGTGTGAGTTGCCACCTATACTTAATCGTTTTTCAACTTGGATAAATTTATATAAAGAAATAAGCTTGTTCGAACTTCTTAGGGAATTCGATAGGCTTGAATTTCATGTCACTCTCCACTAATGTAATTGGGCACAACACCAAGGATCCTTAGGCCTTGATTAGGCTTGAAACGAGAGGTTATGGCTAGGGTAGGCAAAGGATATTTAAGTGAGGTTTAAAAACCCTAAACTCATAACCCATCTTAGAGATTTTCCTTCAATCATTTTTATTCTTTTCCATAATCATCAATGATTGCGACTATGCTAACCACAAGTGCACGGGTCGTATTAAGTAATAAAGTGATAAGAAAATATATCGTCCCATGAGGATTGAGATTCAAATTAACTACTAAGTACTATAGTTTGAAAGAGCAATTTTATCTAAGCAAACTAAATCGATTAATTGTAATGAAAAATAAATTAAAACACAAATATTAAGTAATATGGAATAGAAATTGAGTTTAAGAATTTTATAAAAGATGAAGTGTGCAAAGATGAATTACCTAGGGTCTTAATTTTACTTATCAATCAGTTGTTTCTCCTAATTGGCCATTATTAATGCGTTTTGATCTAATTCACTAATCACAAGATTTAAGTCAACCTTAACACCTTTTGCGAGCATAAATTAAGGTTTTACGCACAATGATTCAAGTTGATATCCTTATCTAGCCTGAATTATTATACGCTAATTATGCATTACTCCTAATTCACCTCCCGGTTTCTTGAAATTCTAAGTGTTAATTAGATTATCTAGATATCGATTACCTCCTGGTCTCACAACTATCTAGATTATGTTTATTTAGTCCGACAAACACATTAATCTTTCCCAATACTTAATTCATCCATCTTCAATTTAACCAATTCATTAATTAATTAACAAATCATAACATTAAGCAAGATAAATACAAGTTAATCAAATCATAATAACATTAATAACATGTAAATTGATTAAAAAATAGTGTAGACAAGATACATCAAGACCCTAAAAAAGGAAAACCAGCAAACCATCACAATTATCAACACAACAATCAACATGTATTCCATAATCATAAAATTCAACAATTAAAGGTCAAATAAAATACAAAATGAGAGTGATAGAGTTTAGGAAAACTTGACTAGAGATCCAAGCTTCAATGATCCTTCTTCAAGTCCTTTTCCAAAGGCTACAACTTGAATCAATTCACTTCTCTTTGTAGAATCTTCTCTTTGTTTTTCACCTTTCTCGCTCAAAAACCTCAAATTTTCTAATCTTGGTTGCTTGGCTTTAGTGGTTGCTACAATTTTTAGGTTGTAATACCCAAGTGTAGGTTTGTCAAGTAATAAAGATTCGGAAGTCCGAGTGTCGGTCCTCAGGGAATTGGTTATACTAAGTCCACAAGTCCAAAGTCCAAAGTCCAAATATTGTGAAAGTAGATTGAAATTTTGATTATTAACTTGAAATTAATTATTATTGAATATTAGGGCATTAGGGATCCATTTTAATGATATGTATAGAAATTATTCTTGATCCTTTTTTATACACAATTAAGATTTAAATAAGAAATAACCTTAATTGGAGGATGGATAACATTTAAGCACAAAGAAACTAAAAGACTTACCTTTGAATTGAAGTGAAAAACCATAGGTTGCCTTGCTCTTGATATGTAGAAAACATCCAAGCATTCAATGTACCCTTAGTTAACAATGAATCAAGGTTTCTAACAAACCAAAATACTTGCAAAATATAGTACTCACTCAAAAGGAAAGTTGACAATGAAGAACAAACTAAAGGATCAAAGAACAATACTATACAACCACAAAAGTTCACCCTTTGCCCTAATTACGAAATTAGAAATACATGGAGTAAAGAAAATATGAAGAAGAAGAAATGAAAGTGTTTTTGAGAATACAAGCTCCTCCTTCTTCCCCTTTTTAAGCTTTCAAAACCAAGGTTTATATAGGCAAGGTAAAGGAGAATTCGCACATGTGAATGCAAGTAAGTGGCAGGTTTCATCATAGCATTATCGTCCACATTGCGAAGCACGTTTGACTGTCTTCCACTCCGAATTAGAGAAATGTTTCTTCTTCAAAGATATGGCCCCATGAGTAATCGTTCTAATGCTTCATGAATCATGGTATTTGGACCTATGTAGTGAAAGTTACACTTAAAATATTAAGGCATGTTCAAATCGAAACGTTGACAGCTACTGTTTAAATGATAATTATTTTCAACCACCCAGATGCACGAATTGGAATTTTTCCATAACATGAAAGTTGTAGCTGTCTCTTTCCAGATTCATTTGAATCAAGAATCAACCCAATTGGAGCATTGTGGAGAGAGTTAGGTCCAAAATACCGAAGGATATGCACAGGTCCAGGCTTCAAATGGTAGGCCACGTTTTGTTGTAATGCCTCAAACATCTGGTGGTAAATCATTTCAAAATCGAAAATGACATCTGAAAATAAATTATGAAAAATTGAGTCAGCTTCCATTTGAAACAAAAATCATTATATTTGGAAGTGGGTAGACAAAGATATGACCATTTAACTAATTAGTGCTTCAAATAGGAAATATGATGTTGACCATTTTTTTTTCAATTACAACTTGGCCACCTTTCACCTATGTATAAAATACACTACATTACTATTTTACATAAGTATTATATACATGTCAACTTATATAATTATACATATTTACATGTAATTGAGATTTAAATCATAAAAACATGCAAATTAAAGTTGTGCCAATGAAATTCATAATTTTTGCACAAATAGGGACTTTAAATTAAATAGTATGTAATAGTGTCTTCTAAAATATATATAAATAACACACTTTTAGACACTTATCACACCCCCCAACTAACATTTTGCTAGTCCCTAGCAAATTATGTAGTAAACAATTTTTTTTTTTTTTTTACTCACTCAAAAAAAAATATATATTTTACAAGAAAATAAACAAAAACTGAGGTAAGACAAAAATCATTTCCATATCATCTACAGTTATATGTCTAAGTTAGAGAAGTATAAGAAAACATTTGTCATCAAAGTTACATAAATCAAATTATTGTTAGAACACATGCCAATCCCCTAATCACAAATGTTAATGACATTTTAAAAGAAAATATACCCCATGAAGTTAAGGATAATGTCACTAATTTAATAAGGAATAATGAGAATAAAACAATGACAACTCAAATTTCTCATCCCAATTGAAAGAAAATATAGGCCTCAAATTTTTGGATAAAGATAAATGATCAAAATGAATAATCAACAAAATACCTCAATATCTTTTTTTTTTCTTTTTTTTTCTTTTTATATATACTATATTATTCAGCCCTTATTACTAGCATCTATTTCAAACTAAAATTTCTTAAAATCAAGAAGGTCTTTTATTAGGATATAATGCAGGATTAGGACAAGGCTAAAAAGAAAATGAGATAAGAGTACACAAAATCATATGTTCGAGAAAATAGATATCTTAAGCATAATAAGATGGTGCATCAATAACTTCTTTTTTTTTTTTTTTTTTTTTCGTTTCTTTTTTTTTACAAAGGAATAACAATTTATATACTTTATTTTTTTATTTTCTTTTCTATTTTTTAAACAATGATATATAAATATATTTGAACACTTCTTCATTTTTTTTTTTCACCATCTTTTTCTTTGAAATGTAAACTCTTCTCAAACATAAAATGGTAGTAGATAACAAAAAGAAATAGGTTAGAAATCCAAAAGTAGAATTGGATGTGGTAAATAGGATAAGAAATGATTTTTTTTTTTATTTAATGGCTCAAAGGGCTTACTAAGGGAAAACACATAAAAAGGTAGGCTTGAAAGGCTCAAACGGATCAAAGAATGCCTTCTATCAATTTTCAAGAAATAAAATAGCTATCCATATCAACTAGCTTAATGGGCTTTCTAATATAGCAACACATTTTTTTTTTTTTAAGTATTAGTTGAAAATCCAAGAGATCAATATCAATATCAAGGTTATGCACAAATTGTGGGCCAAGAAGGGTATTCTCCAAGGAAAAATAATAGGCTCGAAACTCACTTGGAACAAAATTACTTGGCATGCAATTCTTCCAATAATTAGATTTATTTCACTCTTCAAACTCTAGTTTCCTCATTTATTGCTAACTCGAACAAATAATTTAGGAAACATGGTGTGACAATTGTCTACTTAAATGATAAAATTCAAAACAAAACTTGAAAATGAATTTTTTTTTTTTTTTATAAGAATGTAAAGAGAAGAATATGTAAAGAGAAGAAGATACCTTACCCCCCAACTTAAATTAAGCATTGTCCTCAATGTTAAAGGATAAAAATAAAAGAAGGGTATAGATATTACCTGAAAAGTTGAAGAGGCTTGTACTCTTGATGTTGTGGTCTCCAAGAAAAATAAAACAAACAAAGAAAGAAAGAAAGCAAAAACAACTAACTAATAACATACAAAATAAAAAAAATTAATATTTACAAATAGTTGTGATTGTGGCTCACATCTTCCTCTAGTTTTACGTCTAGTAACGGCTTAAACGCCCTCTATGGGTCGAGGATTGGCTTCCCATCCAATTTTCTTATAAATTGGCAAACAGGGTCTTTTAAAGTCAGATTCCCAAGACTATAACGACCACGTTCTTTTTGGAATTGTGTGTGTAAATTAAGAATTTCACGTTGAACATATCCACTAGGATGCGTCTCAAGAGTCAATAGAATGTTATCCAAAGACTCTCTACTCAGTCCATCCTTTATGAATTGTATTTTATCTTCTCGATTTATAGACACCATTCCTATAGAACGACAACGTGCATTACAAGTCCAACGTGCACATTTATAACAAACTTGTAACCTTTTTGCTCTTCGTTTCTTTGCAAAAGAACTCTTACCTAGCCCAGGCATACGTGAAACAAATGTATTAGAAAATTCACCTTCTAATCGAACTTTTGCTTCAATTATCCAACGTATATCTTCAGGAATTCCTTTAAGCATGAGCATTCTTAACCTTTCGCACCTGGCTTGGTAAATTTTCAATAAAGCATATCTGAGAAAGAAATTTCTTCTTGTCCTGTGAATTCCAATGAGATGGGATTTGTCCGGAAATGTTTCATTTGTACCCAAGTAAGCATATTTGAGATCGGATGGTAGCGGTTTCAAATCCAGCTTTGGCGGTTGAACACTTGATGGCACAAGCGCATCATCACATTGTGGTAATTCTTCGAATTTGGGTTTCCAACCATCTTCGTTTGCCACTTGCAAAGAATCAAACAAAGAACAAATATGTGAAACTTCAGAATTTTTATCAAATTCAAATTGAGTAGAACTAGTCAAACAAACTTCCAAAGAGTCAGAAAATGAAGAGATAGGAAAATGATCATGAACAAGTTCTTCAATGAAATCTACCTCGTGATTTTCAATGTCATGCCCAGGTTGTTTACAAATGTTAAAAACATTTAATTCCAATGTCATGTTTCCAAAAGAAAGTTTTAAAACACCATTTCTACAATTAATTAATGCATTAGACGTTGCAAGAAATGGACGACCAAGAATAACAGGAATTTGAGTGGTTGAATTAAGGACAGGTTGTGTATCCAAAACAATAAAATCGACTGGAAAGTAAAATTTATCTATTTGGACCAACACATCCTCAATTATTCCTCTTGGCATTTTCACAGAACGATCAGCAAGTTGAAGTGTTATTGAAGTAGGTTTAAGCTCACCTAAACCTAATTGCTCATACACAGAATAAGGCAAAAGATTAACACTTGCACCAAGATCAAGCAAAGCACGTTCTATCCTAAAGTTTCCAATCACACAAGAAATTGTTGGACAACCAGGATCTTTGTATTTTGGTGGAGTGTTTTGTTGAATGATGGAACTAACATTCTCAGTCAAAAAAGCTTTCTTTTGCACATTAAGCTTCCTTTTAACTGTGCACAAATCTTTCAAGAATTTAGCATAAGAAGGAACTTGCTTAATTGCATCTAACAAAGGAATGTTGATTTTAACTTGCTTGAAAAGTTCAAAAATTTCAGAGTTATGATTCAGCTTTTTGATTGGTTGAAGTCTTTGAGGAAAAGGGGCAGGAATAGGGCATTTTTCAACATCACACAACTTAGGCTCATCATTCTTTTTATCAACAATTGATTTTGATGGTTCATTAGAATCATTTACCTTCAATGGAATGGTTTTATCAATGATCTTACCACTTCGAAGAGTTGTGATTGAATTGGCATCCTCAGGATGTGTACCACTTGAATCAGAATTATTGACATTAAATTGACTTACAGGATTTGGTTGTGGTTGGGCAGGAAATTTACCTTTCTCTTGAACACTCAAAGATGAAGTCAATTTTGAAAGTGTATTCTTAATGTCATTAATGGCTTGTGATGTTTGATTGTTTATGCTTGTTTGCCCTTGCATGAATGCTTGCAAAGTTTCCTCAAGGGTTTTTGAATGTGATGAACGATATGGAGGAAAATTTGAGGGTCTTTGGGGAGGTGGATGGACATTATGCTCATTTTTCCAACTAAAATTTGGATGATTTCTCCACCCAGGATTGTACGTTTCAGAATATGGAGAATGAGTTGGAAAAGTCTTTTTGAAAGTATTCATAGAATTTGCTTGGTCATGAAACATTTCTTTAAAAATTGGAACATTTGGGCAATCTTGAGTGCAATGTCCCATGATTTCACAAATTCCACACACTTCATCATTAAGCACAGATTTGACTTCTTTTACTTTCCTTAATTCCATGGCTTCGATCTTTCTAGTCAAATTAGCAACTCTAGCACTTAAATCATCTTCTTGACTCAAAGTATATTTGCCTCCACTAGAACTAGCAAGATTAGATCTTATTGAATTTTCTGAAGAACTAGTGGTTTGCCAAGATTGAGAGTTTTCAGCCAAATGATCTAAATACTCTAAAGCTTCTTCAGGATCTTTATCTAAAAATTCACCATTACACATTGTTTCAACAAATTGTTTTGTCTCTGGTGTTAACCCTTCATAAAAGAAACTTATCGTTCGCCACTTTTCAAAACCATGGTGTGGGCATGAATTTAACAAGTCCTTAAATCTTTCCAAACATTGAAAATAAGTTTCATTCATTTTTTGACAAAAGTTTTGGATTTGTCTCTTGAAAGCATTCGTTTTATGTGTTGGAAAAAATTTCTTTAAGAACTCAGTTTGCATTTCTTGCCATGTACCTATGGATCTAGGTCTCAATGAATTAAGCCACGTATTCGCTTTATCTTTTAAAGAAAAAGGAAACAATTTTAGCCTAATTAAATCTTCACTACATGTTTGATCAATAAATGTGGCACATACTTCCTCAAATTCTTTTAGGTGCAAATATGGACTTTCAGACTCTAAGCCATGGAAATTAGGAAGCAAAGGAATCATACCAGGCTTAAAATTGAAATTATTTGCATTAATAGGAAAAATAAAGCATGAAGGAGATGAATTTCGAGGAGGTTGCAAGTAATCACGCATAGTTCGAACATATAGATTTTCATTTTCACCGTGTATACTTTCATTTTCAGCCATGGTGTTTGATGTGTGTGAATGTGTAGATGAATCAAATAAATGACCAAAGAAGGTTTCAGAATTACCTTTCACCAAACGATGCGAGTAAGGATCACGATACCACCCAAGCATAAATTAGATAAGATAAAATTTAACAACAACAACAATAATAAATAAAAAAAAACGTTAGAACAATAATATAAATAAAAAAGAAAAGAGGCGGTATAACCTTCCTCTTAACAAAAATAAAATAAGACAATTATAAAATGATAATATAGGAACTAACAAAAAATAAAAAAATAAAAATTAGGTGGTAGAACCAACCATTATATTAAACAAAAGAAACACGTAAACTAATCTTATAATTATAATACAACATTAATTTAAAGACAAGAGAAAAAAAAAAATACAAATGGGCGGCTGAGCCTCCCAATTAAATAAAAGCAAGAAATATAAATAACAAAATAAATGTTAGAGTTAAAAGTTAAATGTTAGAGTTAGTGTTAGAAATTAGATGTTAGTGTTAGATGTTAGAGTTAGAGTTAGTAAAATAAAAGAAAATAAAATTAGAACAAGTAAACTTTATACAAGCCGAAAATCCCCGGCAACGGCGCCAAAAACTTGCTACAATTTTTAGGTTGTAATACCCAAGTGTAGGTTTGTCAAGTAATAAAGATTCGGAAGTCCGAGTGTCGGTCCTCAGGGAATTGGTTATACTAAGTCCACAAGTCCAAAGTCCAAAGTCCAAATATTGTGAAAGTAGATTGAAATTTTGATTATTAACTTGAAATTAATTATTATTGAATATTAGGGCATTAGGGATCCATTTTAATGATATGTATAGAAATTATTCTTGATCCTTTTTTATACACAATTAAGATTTAAATAAGAAATAACCTTAATTGGAGGATGGATAACATTTAAGCACAAAGAAACTAAAAGACTTACCTTTGAATTGAAGTGAAAAACCATAGGTTGCCTTGCTCTTGATATGTAGAAAACATCCAAGCATTCAATGTACCCTTAGTTAACAATGAATCAAGGTTTCTAACAAACCAAAATACTTGCAAAATATAGTACTCACTCAAAAGGAAAGTTGACAATGAAGAACAAACTAAAGGATCAAAGAACAATACTATACAACCACAAAAGTTCACCCTTTGCCCTAATTACGAAATTAGAAATACATGGAGTAAAGAAAATATGAAGAAGAAGAAATGAAAGTGTTTTTGAGAATACAAGCTCCTCCTTCTTCCCCTTTTTAAGCTTTCAAAACCAAGGTTTATATAGGCAAGGTAAAGGAGAATTCGCACATGTGAATGCAAGTAAGTGGCAGGTTTCATCATAGCATTATCGTCCACATTGCGAAGCACGTTTGACTGTCTTCCACTCCGAATTAGAGAAATGTTTCTTCTTCAAAGATATGGCCCCATGAGTAATCGTTCTAATGCTTCATGAATCATGGTATTTGGACCTATGTAGTGAAAGTTACACTTAAAATATTAAGGCATGTTCAAATCGAAACGTTGACAGCTACTGTTTAAATGATAATTATTTTCAACCACCCAGATGCACGAATTGGAATTTTTCCATAACATGAAAGTTGTAGCTGTCTCTTTCCAGATTCATTTGAATCAAGAATCAACCCAATTGGAGCATTGTGGAGAGAGTTAGGTCCAAAATACCGAAGGATATGCACAGGTCCAGGCTTCAAATGGTAGGCCACGTTTTGTTGTAATGCCTCAAACATCTGGTGGTAAATCATTTCAAAATCGAAAATGACATCTGAAAATAAATTATGAAAAATTGAGTCAGCTTCCATTTGAAACAAAAATCATTATATTTGGAAGTGGGTAGACAAAGATATGACCATTTAACTAATTAGTGCTTCAAATAGGAAATATGATGTTGACCATTTTTTTTTCAATTACAACTTGGCCACCTTTCACCTATGTATAAAATACACTACATTACTATTTTACATAAGTATTATATACATGTCAACTTATATAATTATACATATTTACATGTAATTGAGATTTAAATCATAAAAACATGCAAATTAAAGTTGTGCCAATGAAATTCATAATTTTTGCACAAATAGGGACTTTAAATTAAATAGTATGTAATAGTGTCTTCTAAAATATATATAAATAACACACTTTTAGACACTTATCAGTGGTTATCATCCCAAAAATATATAAACCTAAAAGATACCCAAATCAGGTCTTTGGGTGGTCTCACGGCCAAAAAAAGTCCAAGCATGTTTAGGAGGTGCTAGGGCGTTCAAATTCACACGGGAGCGCAATAGGGTAGAATAGGTGGTGAGGCCGTGTGCCTTGGTGTTGATGTCGTACTACACTCACGGCCAAAAATGGCCTTAGGCTTGCGGTATGGCATTGCAGCGCCATGCCATCAGCCTTTTGGATTTCTTGCATTTTGGTCCCTATAGCTTTGCATTTTGGTCCCCATTTCTTTTTTGACTTTTTTGACATTTCTTTCTCTAGCCAATTTCATCTTGAATGCCCGTTTACTATCTTTTCGATACAAAGCACTAAAATTCATTAAATATTAACTAAACTCGACGACTTACAAAATAATTCAAGTCCGAAGTGTCCGATAAGTGCGTATTCTACACACTTATCAATTGAGCTAAAGGTCAAAGATGAATGCGAAACGTCTTTTAATGATTGGGGAATTCCCATAACTCAAGCTCTCTTGCACCCTACAAAAATAGTTGGTCTTAAACAAATCAAAGACTTGACCTTGATCAAAGGAACTCTTTATAAAAGAATGCCTAGAGACATACTAGTCAGGTGTGTTTCCTTAATGAAAGGGCAGAAACTAATGCATAAATTACACACAGCAACATGAAATACAGCAAACAAGGTCAGCCTTTATAGATGCCTACACACTGGCCAGAGATAAAGCCACAAGCTAATTCAGTTCATGCAGTATATGTACACTGATTACTGAAGCAAGAGGAAGTCTTTGTTATCCTAATGCCAAGAGATTGCGGGAACCCTACATTCAACACTTCAACAACAATTCCTTGCCAAGTAATCAGAAGGATGCCCACAAGCTTTGATGGGCTGCGAAAAGATACTTCACAAAGCAAGTCCTCTTGTTTTGTAGAGAATTTAATAGAAAAGCATTAAGGTCTTTAAATTATTCTAAAGCATGAAGAGTTATATAAGAAATACATGACGAAGAAAGTGGAGAACACTAAGACGAAAGGAGGTTATACGCCAAAATCATTTGAGTCAGGATACTACTCACCCTTCATGCAAAACGATGTTAAGGATTTTATTAAAAGGTGCCACACCTGTCATATCCATGGCAATATCCAATCACTCTTCAACATATGGCTCCACCGTAGCCTTTTTACACTTAGGGGCTAAACCTCATAAGGGTTATCCAGCCCATGAAGCGAAGTTATACCTAGATACTTATTGCAACAAAATACTTCTGTAAAAGGGTAGAAGCCATCCCCTTAAAGAAAGCTACTGGCTCTATAGTAGCCAATTTTATAAAGGAACACATCATATGTCGTTTCAATATCTCTTACAAACTCAACGCAGACAATAGTACTCCTTTCATCAATAAATAAGTGGAAGCCACATTCACCCATTATAGTTTTAGCATAGTAGATCAACACCATGCCACCTGTAGGGAAACGGACAAGACAGGCTACCAAAAAAAAAAATGATGGCACTTACTAGTGTGCACACTTGAATGCCGAACTTTGGGCATATAGAACATCACCTAAAACAACTGTTAGTTTCTCTCCATTTGCACTAGTGCATGGAACATAAGCAATCACGCCAATAGAACTTAGCATTCTAATAGTTAGAACAATCTCCACGAATAAGGAGCCTCTTACCATTGTCCTCTTAGCGCAACCATGCAAAGTCAATGAGAAATGAGGAATAACGTAGAGGTACATGGACTCCTATCACAAAATAACGGCTACAACTTACACTAAAGCGACTCAGAATCAAGAATTTAACCATGGGAACATGGTTCTTAAAGTGGCCGATCACATAAAAAAGGATATAGCACCACCTACCAATTTAACTCTTCAATAGGAATGTCCATACGTCATCAAAATCGTATGCAATAGCGGCCATTATCTCCTTACCATGTTTGATGAAAAAGACTTGCGAGATCCCATTAATGGGAAGTGACTCAAGAGATACTACTGCTAAGATCTGCGCCACTAGGGGCTATAACGAATCAAGAAGATTTAATCTTTCTTCATCCGATCGCAAGGAGGTACATACCAAACCTCTTAAGCTAACAAATTTTAAAACAATAGGTTTCTACTTGGACTGATTGAATACCACAAAAAATTTTACTTTCTTGTCATATTTCTTTCTTTTTCCAAATGAAATCTTCTGTAGAAAATCAACTTTAGTTTCGTTATCAATAAAATTTTAATTTCATTTATTTCATCCAAAACATAATGATTCCTTTTTCTCAAAAGGAAGTAAAAAAAAATATAATCAATTTAAGCCTCATAGAATCCACTGTCACAAGAATGGAAAAGAATCCTGTATGTATATCTTGTTCACGATTTCATGTAAAACATTCTTTTGCCAATGCCTCTACACAACCTAAAATGCATGGGGTGCCTTCTTAGAGAGATGACCGCATGAGTTTTAGGCCAAACCTAGAGCCATAGCGATCCCACAAAAACTTAGACAAAGTGGATGCTTCTTTAGAGGGATGACCAGATACATTCTTGGCCATGCTTAGGGCCATACCGATGAGCACGTAATTTTAACTGCGATGGATGAACCTTCCCTTTTATTCGTATGAGTGTTGGGTTATGCCTAACATCCGCACGACGCCCTTGTAAGTTAGACCGAAGGATGATCCCATAAAAGAATTTTTATATGAGTTTTAGGTCACACTTAAAGCCATCACGATGCCCACGGAGCTAAGTCGTAGGATGCCCTTTCAAAGGGATTCCATATGAGTTCTAGGCCACACTTAGGGCCATCATATGGCACCAAAGCTAAGTTGGATAAAGATCCCATGAAAGCCATCACGATGCCTTTAGAGCTAGGGCAGAGGGAAACCCTTTTAGAGCCCTTTCCGTATAAGTTCTAAGACACCACGTAGGGCTATCCCAATGATCGCAAGTTTAAAACTACTATGCTATCAGGAAAATGGCACTCTATCTTTCCATTTTTGCAAAACATAAGCAAAGTTACTCATAAAAGAATTTTCGTATTAGCTCTGGATCATCATCTAGGACCATCACGATGACCATAAGACTCAGGCCAAGGGAAAATGGCACTGTCCCATAATCTCATTCACAACAAAGTCCTATCAAGACAACAAGATCTCACCCCTATCAATCATCCAGAGCACATGCACATTCTTATACTACAATACCAACAAAGGAAAAAGGGAGAAAGAATTGCAAAGGTTTGGGCACACATAGTAAATTTCCTTCCAAAACTACAATAGATCAAGAAATTTTAAATCAAATTCTTTGCATGATTATTTTGATTAACGTGTGTCGTTAATCAAAAGTTAAAACGAGTATGGTTCATATTTCATCTGTCACATGTATTCAAACACATATGCATACATAATAGTAGCAGTAAAATATGCCAAAATGGTCAATATGTCATTTCATAAATACCTAGTTATTGACAAAACATATCAAGTTTGTCTTGCAATAAATCTTCCTGCAAGAAAAATAAAGCATAAAGAGATTAAAACATCATAGTATCAATAATACACCTCACCAATGGGTGGTCAAGAAACCAAACAAACAAGAAGTGCCATTCACTTCTTCAAACTATTTCACATACGTTTTCCAGTCATTAGGAAGATAATGACACTTGCTCGCAATTTCTCTAGCCTCTCTAAATGAGCCTGAACCTTTGCCAAGTCGCAATGTACTTTATAAGTGGGATCGGCCACTGATTGACAAAGTCTATCAAAAAAATATATATATGAGCAAAATTGAAGACAAAGTCCATTAGAGTCTTCACAACGAACCCCACTTATTGTGCATTCAGACAAGTATTTCTCCATGCTAGTAATATTTCTAGAGTGACACATTGGTAGTCCACCTGTGAGATCCTATAAAGAACTAAAGTAATCATGCAAATGACTGAGTACTTCAGGAAGGTGGAACATTGATAATTAACCACGAAGGATAAGCTATTACCATTCATAAAATGCAACACCTATAATGGAATAGGCTTTGCATCAGTAAAGGATAGTTTGTCCCAAAATGAAAGAATATCCTCATGAGTCAACCTCAAAGGACCAAAACTAGATGCTGTAGAAAGAAAATAAAAATCCCGTAGCATAAGAGACTCTACCAGAAGATAAACAAGCTATGTAAAAGATTTATAATATACTTGGCGTAGACGAAGGCAAAGGAGAAATTGTTGAACGAGATCTAAACTCAAACAAGGAGAAGTTGGACTAAGACCTATTCCTAAACAAAATACCCACAAATGTGTAATTATATAAACCTAAATGATGACAAAAATAGTAGGGAAATCCAAGGAAAGGTGCATCATAATAACCTACCACGACTCAAGGAAACAAGGGAAGATCCTCAATTATCACCATTATCATTATCACTAGCAAAAAAACCATCCTTACACGCTTCAGAAAATAACTTTTTAACCACAGAAGGAGAAGAAGGGCTGGTCTTCCTTTTCTGGCCCTACGAACCTTTTTCGGTGGGAGCATCAGCTTTTGGAGTTTCTCTCCCAAAAAAAAAGCAAAAAAGAGGAGAGACAAAGTAAAGTAAGAAATACATAGCAAAACGAAAATAAAAGGGAAAAGTAAAGAAAAGCTACCTCATGCAAATTTTGGACAGATTCATTCCTTTTCTCGTTAGAAGAAGACTCGCTTAAGAAACCCGAGCTCTCAAAAGAAGAAGAAGAATAGCTCGAAGAAACCACCACAAGTTTGCTGCTCACTTTAGGGTGCTTAACAGGCTTATCACAATAAGTTCATCTTACCAAAATTTGGGGAAATGATTTGTAAGGAGCAATCTTTTATTTAGGAGGGCTTGATTTCGGAGCTAAAACCTTGATAGAACTGTTGAATTTTCCAACATACTTAAAAGTAGGCAATGTACTTCTACTCCTAAGAATTTGCAAAAAGCCTTCAGAATCGGCAGGAACTTCTATAACAACAGGGGAGAGGCCATTGAAGGGGTTTTTGCTTGCCCAAGTGTACGTTGGGCAATAACCCTTACTATAATGCGGTGGTTAGAATATAGCTCAGTATAAGGAAGCTTTTGCTTTCTTGCATTCCAAATGGTAGAGGCAGAACTGACCTTCAAACGATCATGTAGAATTTGATAATCTAAGTTTGTTAAACCCTTTGGATGGCCCATAGCATATTTAACAACACACAAATGAAGACGCCTCAAATATGGGCAGTATAAAGGGTGGATGATAAGAACCCATTAGACGACCTGCCCTAGGAACTCTTAAATCAGTTGTTATACGCACACAAGAAACTAGAAAACAAGTTGTAGATGATCATATTAGAACCAAAGGAAACTAAGTCCTTAAAATTCAAATCTTGAAGACGCCACAAAGGTTGATCACTCCCTTGATAAGTCAAGATATTGTATTCTACCAAAAACACTGATAAGTGTCTAAAAATGTATCATTCACATATATTTTAGAAAATACTATTGCATACTATTTAATTTAAAGTCCTTATTTATGCAAAAATTATGAATTTAATTGGCACAACTTTAATTTGCATGTTTTCATGATCTAAATCTCAATTACATGTAAATATGTATAATTATGTAAGTTGGCAGGAATATAATACTTATGAAAAATAGTAATGTAGTGTATTTTGTACATAGGTGAAAGGTGATCAAGTTGCAATTAAAAAAAGAACAAAATGGTCAACATCATATTTCCTATTTGAGCACTAATTAGTCAAATGATCATACCTTTGTCTACCCACCTTCAAATATAATGATTTTTGTTTCAAATGGAAGCTAACTCAATTTTTCAAAATTCATATTCAGATATTATTTTTAGTATTGAAATGATTCATCACCATATATTTGAAGCAATACAACAAAATGTGGCCTACCATTTACAGCCTGGACCTGTGCACATCCTTCGATATTTTGGACATAACTCTCTCCACAGTACCCCAATTAAGATAATTATTGATTAAAATGAATCATAAGAGAGGAAGCTACAACTGTTATGTTATGGAAAAATTCTAATTCGTGCATCTGGGGGGCTGAAAATAATTATCATTAAGACAGTAGTTGTCAACATTTTGATTTGAACATGCCTTAATATTTTAAGTGTAGCTTTCACTACATAGGTCCACATTCCATGATTCATGAAGCACTGGAAAGATTACTCATGGGGCGATATCTTTGAAGAATAAATATGTCTCTAATTTGAAGTGGACGACAGTCAAACATGCTTCTCAATGTGGAAGATAGTGCTATGATGAAACCTGCCACTTGCTTGCATTCACATATGAGAATTCTCCTTCACCTTGTCTATATAAACCTTGGTTTTGAAAGCTTGAAGCAGCTTGAATTCTCAAAAATACTTTCATTTCTTCTTCTTTATATTTTCTTTACACCATGTATTTCTAATTTCGTAATTAGGGCAAAAGGTGAACTTTTGATGGTTGTATAGTATTATTCTTTGACCTTTTGGTTTGTTCTTCATTGTCAACTTTCCTATTGAGTGAGTACTATATTTTGCAAGTGATTTTGGTTTGTTAGAAACCTTGATTTATTGTTAACTAAGGGTACATTGAATGCTTGGATGTTTTCTACATATCAAGAGCTAGACAACCTATAGTTTTTCACCTTCAATTCAAAGGTAAGTCTTCTAATTTCTTTGTACTTAAATGTTATCCATCCTCCAATTAAGATTATTTCTTATTTGAGTCTTAATTGTGTATAAAAAAGAAGATCAAGAATAATTTCTATACATATCATCAAAATGGATCCCTAATACCCTAATATACAATAATAGTTAATTTCAAATTAATAATCAAAATTTCATTCTACTTTCACAATATTTGGACTTTTTGAACTTGTGGACTTAATATAACCAATTCCTTGAGGACCGACACTCGAACTTCCGAATCTTTATTACTTAAGACAACCTACATTTGGGTATTGCAACAAAAAAATTGTAGCAAACACAAGAAAGCAAAACAAAGTTTGCTGAAATATCTCAATATTATTAATGATATGATGAAATTCGTTTTACATACTTGTAGCCTTTATATAGGCATGTAAACATCATAATCCTAAATAAAAAAAGATGTCCAAAATTAAGCAAGAATAAAATCCCAACTTAAGTTGGAAAATAAGACTATAATCCTAATCCTATAAGAGAATCTAAATAACAATCATAATCTAATAAAGAAACTTTAATAACAATCCTAATCCAATAAGAAAACTTTAATAACAATCCTAATCTAATAAGGAAACTTTAATAACAATCTTAGAACTTTCTAGAATAGCCTTTTTGTCATACACTTCCATAATTAAGCCTTGTTAAGCAAGCTTCTTTCATCCTCTTTATCCTTCCCCTAGTCATTGGACTGTCAATTCCTCGCAAAAGATCTTCAAAAGAATTAGAAGTATTAGTTTGAACCATTTGGATTGCACCTCAATCTCTATTAGTCGATATGCCATGCATATCGATATCAGCAACTGTAACATCTCTAGATTGTAGTTTGGGGTGATTAGCAAGCTTGGATACGGTAAAATGATCAACAACCTCTTGAGAGATAGAGCTGAAGGCATAGATTGAGAAGGTATCATATCAATACCGAATTGCTTCCAAACTCGTTAAGATTAGTAGGATAATACAGAGGTAGCGCTATGGGCATCAACATAAGGGAGCCAACCTCCCAACAACTCAGAAAATAGGCACCATAGTACATATGACCATTAGCAAACTGCACACGGATCTGACAGAGACCATTCAAATGAAATATTTCGGCAAATCCAGGAAAGTAAGAATAATCAAAGAATATTTAGTATGGACGGAAAAAGAAACCATCTTCATCATCAATTTGACCACAAATCGCTACAATAAAGACACTAGTAGTACTAATGCATACACAAAAAAAGTTTGGAGGGCAATATATCCTCTAAGAAAGGCAAAGAACAGCGAGAAAAATCTTTCTTTATATGAGCAACATCAAGTAGGGGATATGCATAATGCAAAAAACACTTCGAAAGGAATATCTACAAAAAAATATGCATCAACATAAGAATCCAGAATACGGCGATCAGCCCCTTCAACTTCATGCAAAGGAATCAAATCAAGTTGGTGGTAAAGTTCACCTTAATATAAGGCAGCCAAGGGAAAACAATGACCGTAAGCCAAACATATAGTCAAGGGGAAGGTTCATTTTTGGATGGCATTAATTAAATTATTCCGATAAAAAGAAATGGCTCAATCATAAAGTACTCACGGCCTCCAAACGAAGATGGGATGTATAGAACTCTTACTACTTAGTCTAGCCTGAATAGGTGGGACATGTAGAACTTCAACTACTCAAAGGAATTATCACTAGGACGTTCTTTACCCATTTTTTTGTAATTGACAGTTGAATATTCCAAGGGTTCTCATCTCCAAAAGTAGGCAGACCCAAGATGGCAGATACATCTTCAAGGTTGGGGTAAATTCTCCCCATGGTGTTATGAAGGTGTGAGTATCAATTGGCGTAGCGAAGACCAATCCTTCCCATTGACAAAAATAGTGAAGCGAAGATTAGAACAAGAATTTTCGCATGAAAAAGAATATCTCGGGTTGCAGCATTCTTTAATTCCAAAGGAACCCATTCACTTTATCTTTGGCTCTAAGCTGTTGTTGAGAAAAATTGGATCAGAACAAGTTTGCACTCATTAAAGGCAATGAGAAGTCGAGAAATGCTAGTCGGTCTAACAGAGTGTATTCCATCCAAAGTCGATTTGAGCAAAGGTTCCTCTAGGATGGATTCTGCACTAGAAGCCAGTTTACCAAACCCGTTTTTCAAATAGAAGATGTGACAAGAGCTCCAATAGTCGAACGAAGGGTTGCCATTATACCACAACACAATGAATGAAAGAACAAAGATAATGGAAAACCTTTAAGAATAGAAAGGAACAATGGAAGTTTACATGCAACAAAGGATCGACAATTGTAGGCTAGAAAGAAACATAAGAGAACTTTGTATTGAACTTGAGAAAGCAATGAATGTAAGCAATAGTGCAAACACAAGAGACCACACCGATTTTACTAAGCGAAGGAAAGACGAAAGGGTAAAGTTCTTGAAATGGAAAGAACCTCATTTAATACAATTTTGGCAAAGAAAGAGAAAAACTTGGTATTTTAAAATATGAAAAGTCAAAAGGTCAACCCTATCCGTTGGAATATTTGAAAGCAAGAAGAGTGATCGTCACTAAATGAGAAAATAAATCTTGGCCATTGGGGATAATTAAAGAGTAGCCACGAAACAGCTAACATTGTATTTAGAAAAACAAGATGTTATATATAATATAACAAGAGAGCAAGTTATTTCAGCCACAACTATGACAAGTCATTTTAAGATATACTACTGCAAGCAATACAATGGCGTCTTAAAGTTTAAGAAGAAAATATGAGATATTGCATATTACATCTTTGGAGTTGATCATATACATTGCTCATCTGTGAGACTGCAAAATCCATATGATCAAGGGGGCTAATGTTGAGACAAAAAATTGAACATATGCCGAGCCCAAGCCCAAGCTAAAACTACGTCATCTTACCAAGTAATGTATACAAAAGTACAGGTGGGTCCAAGCCAGTCTTTTGGGCATAAATTCTGGGTCGTGGTATAGAAGGTTGGAAGTAGTTCAAAGTCTGGCTAAAATCAATATAATGTCCTAGGTCTACCCACTTGGGGGTACTTAGGCCCAAAGGATCCATTATATGATTAGGCTAATGCATCAGGAATAGAAAAAGTCCAAAAAGATTTATCTTTTTAAACCCAAACTATGTAGTCCTTCTTAGCCCAAAACCTTATTTTAATTAATCTAAAATTAATTAAAATAAGTATCTAATTTTAATTAGGATTGACTTAAAAAAGTATTTTATTAGAAGCAAAACTATTTAAACAAATTATTTCATTATAAGTACGAGTCTTTAAATTCCCCTTCTAATTAGGATTAGTTAAGATAAGCATCTTATACTAATTAGAATAAATATTTTATTACAAGTATAAATCCTTGGACATCTCTTTCAAATAGAATTAAATTACAGTAATTTAAATCCTAGATAAAGTTTTGTCTTAAGGGAGTTTAATTACATCAGGATATGATTACATGAGCTAATCTTATTATATTACAACTCTACATCACACACTATATAAACCCATGACTTCACGCCCAAAGGGGTCAGAACATAATACCATAGCATAAGATCATCAAGGTCAGACTCTCATTAGCCTAGGATCACGTCTTCAAAGAGTGTCTTCTTCTTTATAACAACACTCATGATTCTTAGCTTACTTTTTGGTAGTTACTTGTCAGCCAAGTCAACCCTAAAACACTACCTTGTTTTCATGTCATCCTTCTTGTGTTCACTAACCCTAAAACTAATTGTTTTAAGACTCTAAAATCACCCTATCTATAACCTTGGTTCGTCAATCGCAATCAACTCTATTAGATACCACTGCGAGTGAGTTCCTTCAATATTGATCTGATTATTTCATAATTGCATTTCACCATTAAAACCATTATGTTCCTTTGCATTAGTATTGGGTCTAACTTGCTTTTACATACACCGTAGACTCATGATTTGGTAAGTATTTTTTAAGTACAAAAGCAATAGAAGGTGGCAGTAACAAATCCCTCCATTTAAATCCAAGCCAGTCTCCTAAAATTGTAATATTACGACTCTCGGCCACTAAATGCGTCCAAAGAATGTAATGGGTCTTATTCCCTACAGCTCAAAAAAGGGATGTGAAACCTCGATTTGGATTCAGAGGCCTAAAGATCTTGAAGCCCACCGAGAGTAATACCAGGCCTATACAAGTGATTAACCAATCACGATTTGACATGTGGATCGGGTACATTTTCCCCGTGAACAAAGACTAATATCAAAATTCTTTAAAGATATTAAACTTTTTCTTTTTAACAACTTTGAGAACTTATTCTTCTTGCCTTGAGTTAAAGAAGAGAGAAAATAAAGAAAAATTAAAATGGTAAAATATTTTTATTATTTCATAGAGGTCTACGTATATATATATCAGTTTCAGATTTTTTATGGTGTATATATAAACATACCAATGTCAAAATTTTTATTTTTATAAAAATAAATAATTTAACATTTATATTTAGATGTTTACAGTTAAAAAAAAAAGATATAAATCTTATTTAGATTTTAGTTACTTTCAGACTTTAGATATAAAATCAAACACTACCTAAGTATTTAGTTTTCCTACAAGGAAATAGTTTTCAATTCTATATTTTTTCTACAAACAAATGGGAACTAGAGTGTATATATATATTAAGGATATTATAACATATCCCCTACCTTTTGGGAAAAGAGTAAGTACCTCCTCGAGTTTTTAGAGAGTGTTGATTACTCCTTGAGTTTTTCGAAAATAATAAGATACCCCTTGAGTTTTAAAAAAATAAGAAAATACCTTATAGTCTTAAATTTTCATTAATTTGACTCGTTCGAATATAACCATTTTAATTTCTAAACGTAATTAAAATAACAAAACAAAATATACTTTTATCATTATTAACAATCCAATCCCATTATTTCTAATATATTTTAAACTAAAATGTTAATCATAAGAAGTTTTAGATAAAACACGTCTAATATTTTATTCAATATATATTTAAAAATTGTATTAATTTTTTTTATAATTTTCTTAAAAAATTATCAAGCACATAATTAATATAAATAAAAGAAAATATAAATATATATTATATTCATTACAAATAAAGATAATCAAATTCTATTTTAAATCTTTTAATAAACATTATATATACTTTTATATTTTGTATATATATTATCTATTATGTTGACACAGCACTAAATTTTATATATTATAATTTTTTTTATTTAAAAAAAAATCCAAAATTCCATAAATGCTCTTAACCTATTTTTTTCTCGCAAAATAATTATTTATATTTTTCTACTTATTGTTAATATTTTAATTTCAATAAAAAATATAGTATATTTTCAAAAGTCGGGAAAATGTATGAGCAAATCTAAATAAGTTAGAGCAAACCTACATAAATTTTATAAAAAAGAGAATAATTCATTATAATATGTGAATTAAAATTATTATTGTGTCAATAAAAAATATAAATTTTAAATATATATAAAATAAAATGTTGTACATATTTTCTTTAAAAAAATTTATGATCAACACATTCTATATTATTGCTAAGAAAGTTTAAAAAAAGTATATAATTTAAAATACATAAAAAATTTAGTATATAATTTTATCCAAATGTTATTATTAGCATTTTAATTTAAAACAAATAATATTTTATTTCTAAATTTTTTTAAAAAATAATAAAATAAAATAAACCTTTTTAAGTTTAATATTATCTGTTTGGGAAGATAGTTCCGGGACCATGAAATTAATGGACTTCATGCTAACAAGCCCAATACATAGTTAGTCTTAGTGCATTATGTTTAGCTCAGCTTAGGAGGGATTCTGATCGGATATTACACGAGATAGTCTGTTCAGACCAGTGAAACTGTCACTAGTTAGAATCCTTACAAGATGGTGAATTTTCAATTAGTAGTCCAAATTCTAAACGAATTGGAATTCTGCTAGATACATTCCTTAATCTGTCAGAATTTTAAATGTTATTAAGACAAGAAAATTAATGTTGCTCCTCTATATATATATATATATATATATATATATATATATATATATATATATATATATATTGCATTCCCTTCATGTAAAGTGATACACAATTTTTTCTGAAACCAACAATAAAGCAATCTCTACTTTCAAGCAAAGAAGTGGTGAAAATTCAATCTTTATTGTGTGGTATTGGAACTGTAAATTTTGGTATCAACAATTGTTGTCGTGCTATCTATGGGAAATATACAAAAAGCTATGGTAGTGATCAAATAACAACAAGCCACCAGAAGACACCTAATCGACAGGATAAACGACGAAGTTTCCTCGGATTCAATTTGTCCGCCTCACTTGATGCAACACCTTTAAGGGCAAACCGCGGCACACATTGGAGATGGAGACGCAACCCAAATTGTGCAAAGGCTTCAAGAAAGCGAGCAAAATACCTAAAAAGTGATGAACAAGTAAAGGTTCTAGAAAGTAAGAACGAGTTGTTTACAAAAGAAATTGAGGACCTCAAAAGGATTGTTCAAGAGGCCGTGATCGGAAAAAAAATTTCAGCGAAAATACTCCCAATAGAGAATAAAGACACTGCGACTCCACCTGAGGCACCATGCAAGCGATTACCCTAGGAAGATGTTGTGTAATTTTAATAACGCAAGTGCACGTTATCGTTAACAAGTAATAAAATGATAAGTTAAGTATCGTTCCCACGAGGATTGATTAATTTGTTAATTACCGAAGATAAGTAATCCTAAATTTAATTGAAGAATTCGATTAATAAATTTTGATTAACAGGAAATTGCGGAAATTTAATTTAAACTAACTAAACGAAATTGTGAATTTCAATTGATTAAAACACTAGGGCAGTAGACTTCACCATAGCTAATTGAATTCGATTTCTTTAATTGTGTTGTTTCAATTTGTTACCAATATTGACAGAAAATTATCCTAATTTATTTGATATTCTTTCTCAAGATATACCAAAAATACTTGCACATACTAATTCACTATATCTCTATGTGAATTGAAATACATGAAAGTTCATTAAGTATAATGATAATTAACTTAATTCTGCATGAATCATGATAGTATATCTCTATCTAGCATGTAATTCATTGTGTTCATTACATAATCAAAACACATAAATCACTTCTCAGATCAATATAGTTCACAAATAATTCAAATATTGGCCAAATATTCAAAAGCATTAAGCACAATAATGAACACTCAATATAAACAATAAATCATGAACAACACAAATTCTGGAAATTGATGTTCTTAGCTAGGTTACATCTTTGCCCTAGTTAAGAGAAATTAGTTCATAATGAAATTACAACACACCATAATCAAATTAAGAATCATAATGAAAATTTCAGAAAGAGAAAAGTAAAGAGTTGAGAAAGAAAAACTCTATGTAGATCAATAACTTCCGATTCCAGCAAGCTTCACTTCCTCTTCCTTCCCCTCTTTCTTCAAGCTTCTAAAATCTCCAGAAATGGTGAAAGAAGACCTTAACTTTTGTTCTCTCTCTCTTCTGGTCGTTTCCCTCTTTCAATTGCCCATTTAGTCTTCAAAAACGCTCCAAATTCAATCCCCCTTGTTAAGGAAAAGCTGTCTCCCACTTGTCTCCATTCAAACCGAAATTTAGGCCACTAAACTTGACTTTTTGCTTCCTTCTATGACAGGTGGGCTTGTTAATCATTATGTCTAGTTTTCAAATTATTTTGAATTAGTCAAATACGATTCTTGAGTATAAAGATACACTCAAAAATACGGACTATGTTCAGTACAAATGGGCCTTGTTGTTTTCTTTCCATTTCTTGGGCTTTTTGGGCTTTTCTCCTACAAAAATAAAGAACTAAACTCAAAGTAATAACATAAATAAATTAAATAAGAAAACACAAATAATTAAGTAAAATAAATATGAATTAGCATGAAATTAAGAGTGAAAGTATGACAAATTTTGTATAAAAATTAAGCACATCAAATACCCCCAAACTTAATATTTGCTAGTCCTCGAGCAAACAAAAAAAAATGAAAGACTCACCAACAAAAACTAGCTTCCTTACTTCATTTTTCATGGTCAACAAAATTACAACAAGATACAAAATTAATCAATCAATCATCAAAGTATTAACAATGCTTCATATGTTATGCTCATGTGTAGTGTGTGATAGCCATTAATCAATCATCATCTCTCATGTCATCTTCACAAAATTAGAGTATAGCATGTGTAGAAGTTTAAACTCCAAATCTCACAAAGATGATCACTATTAAAAAAAAACACTCGAAATTTGGGTTAAAACTCAAAAGTATGTGAGACAAGCATTATGCTTAGATTTTTAATGGAAAACAAAGCTCACATATAATAGAAAGAACACGCTATTTTTCGATGTGATGATGGTGATCTCATGAAAGGAATGCCAATAACTTGACTATCATAACAATGAATGCAATCTAATCATATAACACGCAAGATCAACGTAGGACTTTCTTTCAAGGTTGTAATGAAGCCAACAAGCAGGATATTATTAAGAAAGAATAGATAACGGGTACAACAAAGTTATAAGAGCTCGATAACATATGCATCTATTATCAAATTCTCATATTTTCTTGCAAACACATTTCACCACCACCAATTCTTCATATTCTTTGCTTCTTCTTTTCAAAGCACATTATCCTCTTTTCTTTTTCTCTTTTCTCTTTTTCCTTTCACATTCGGCCTTAATAACATTTTTTTTTTTATGGCCGTGCATCAAATAGATAATGCATTGTTAAATCAACCACCCATACAACAAGTAACAACCTCCAAATTTATGATGAAGCATATGTCAATACCATGCATTTGTTGCTCAAAAGATAAGAATAAGGATAAAGACAATGGAAAATTGGTTATTGAGATTGGTTGTTATTGGTTTTAAGAAAGATAGAGATTATTTTAAAGTTCAAAGTGGTTAACTAAGGAAACATGGGAAAGGTCAGCTAGAAAGGCTCAAACGATACAAACAAGGCCTAGAATCACTTCTTGTGCATCATAAAACCAAAATTACATTCAAAGCATGAATAATCAAATCAATTGGCCAAAATAAACTATAATGAGATCATTAGAACAAAAATATGACAAGAAAAGATGTAGAATAATCACGTAACACTCAGAATTGAAGGATAAGGGTTTCAAAAGCTCACAATTAAGGTTACATGAGTCTACACTTTCTTACATAATATTTCTAACTATGTGAATTCATCAATTTAAGATTCTGATCAATCATGACATTAAGTGCTTTTGAATTGTGAGAACAAATAATGAAACCTAGTTAATACAAGGATAATATTATGATCAAACTTAATATCTCATTAATTCAAATTGACCATGCATAAATCATTTCTAAATCTTGTAACTGAATAAGGAAGCGACTCAAACAACTTAAAAACAGAAAATAGGAACGAATTTTCGTTTTTTTTTTTTTTTTTAAACAAATGCAAAGCTAAAGAAATTAACTATAATCAAAGCAAAACATAAAATCTCACCCCCAAACTTAAATCTAACATTGCCCTCAATGTTTGCAATTAAAAATCATGCAATGAATAGATCAAATAAAGGTGAAAATGTAAGGAAATGCTTAAAACACAAGGAAAGCAAAAATGAAAAAGATGGCACCTGATTTGGCAATCAAATTCAATTGTTGCAGAATTCATTTCCCTTCCGTGCACTTTGGGTTGCCTCCCAAGTAGCGCTAAGTTTAACGTCTTCAGCCAGACCGTATTCTTCAGCAAAGAAAACACTCAAACACTAGCTAATGTGATTGTGCTCTTGCATTGCTCAAAATCACCCTCCACATAATGCTTCAACCTCTGTCCATTAACTTTGAATGTTCCTTTTGTATCATGATGGACTTCAACTGCACCATAAGGAAAAACCCGAACAACGGTGAAAGGACCAGACCAGCGTGAGCGTAACTTTCCCGGAAAGAGTCGAAGACGAGAATTATAAAGGAGAACTTTCTGACCAACCAGAAAATCTCGCCTCATAATATGCTTGTCATGCCACTTCTTCGTACGCTCCTTATAAATTCGTGCATTCTCATAGGCATCATTACGAAACTCTTCCATCTCACTCAATTGAAGCAACCGTTTTTCTCCTACAGCTTTCATGTCAAAATTCAATCTTTTCACTGCCCAATACGCTTTGTGCTCAAGTTCAACCGGAAGATGACATGCTTTTCCAAACACTAGCCTGTATGGAGACATTCCGATTGGAGTTTTGAAAGCTGTGCGATAAGCCCACAATGCATCATCTAACCTTTTCGACCAATCTTTTCTTGAATTGCTAACCGTTTTTTCAAGTATCCTCTTTAATTCTCTATTTGATATCTCCACTTGACCACTCGTTTGAGGATGATAAGCTGTCGTTATCCGATGAGTGACACCATATTTTCCCAATAAAGCTTCGAATTGACGATTACAAAAATGTTTACCGCCATCACTAATAATTGCTCGAGGAGTGCCAAATCGGGTAAAGATATACTTGCGTAGGAAATTTGTAACAGCCTTAGCATCATTGTTGCGTACAGCCACTGCTTCCACCCATTTCGAAACGTAATCTACAGCCACCAATATGTATTGGTTCGAAAAAGATGACGGAAATGGACCCATGAAGTCTATCCCCCAAACATCAAACAGTTCAACCTCAAGAATATTATTCAGTGGCATTTCACTTTTTCGAGAAATATTTCCAATTCTTTGACATCGATCACAAGCAGCAACAAATGAGTATGAATCCTTGAACAATGTACGCCAAAAGAAACCAGATTGTAGTACCTTTGCCGCTGTTTTTGTTGCTCCAAAATGCCCCCCATATTCCGAAGAATGGCAATGTTGCAAAACGCTCACCATCTCGTCTTCCAGAATACAACGCCTAATTATTTGATCTGGTCATTGTTTATACAAGAATGGGTCCTCCCAATAATAATGCTTGACATCCGCAAAGAATTTCTTCTTTTGTTGGTATGACAAATCAGCCGGAATAATGTTGCTGGCCAAATAATTTACAAAATCTGCATACCAAGGTGCATCCAATTCTTGAAGAGAAAAAAGTTGTTCATCCGGGAATACCTCATTAATCGAACTTTCTGCATCATCTTCAATTTCTTTTTGTTCCAATCGAGATAAATGATCAGCAACTAAATTTTCGGATCCCTTCTTATCGCGAATCTCCAAGTCGAATTCTTGCAGTAAAAGCACCCATCTAATGAGCCTTGGTTTTGCATCTTTTTTCGCAAGTAAGTATTTGATGGCTGAATGGTCTGTGTAAACTATCACCTTCGAATCAATTAAATAAGAGCGGAACTTGTCAAACTGCAAACACAACAGCCAAAAACTCCTTCTCTGTGGTAGCATAATTCAATTGGGCATCCGTTAAGGTTCTACTTGCGTAATAAATGACATGCAAAGCTTTACTTTTTCGCTGCCCCAAAACAGCTCCCAAAGCATGATCGCTTGCATCGCACATAAGTTCAAATGGCAAATCCCAATCCGGAGCCACAATAATAGGTGCGGAAATAAGCCTCTTCTTCAAAGTGTTAAATGCCTGCAAACAATCATTAGAAAAATCAAAAGGTATGTCTTTAATCAAGAGATTGCAAAGAGGTTTAGAAATTTTAGAGAAATCCTTTATGAAGCGTCGATAAAATCCGGCGTGTCCCAAAAAGCTTCGAACAGCCTTCACAGAAGTAGGCGGTGGCAACTTTTCAATGACTTCAATTTTTGCTCGATCAACTTCAATTCCTTTTACTGAAATGCGATGACCCAAAACGATGCCTTCTTGAACCATAAAATGACATTTTTCCCAATTCAACACTAAGTTGGTTTGCTCACATCGCTGCAAAACTAAAGCCAAGTTATTCAAACAATTATCAAAAGATGAACCAAAAACTGAAAAGTCATCCATGAACACTTCAATGAATCTCTCCACCATGTCAAAGAAAATAGCTGTCATGCAACGTTGGAAAGTTGCAGGAGCGTTACATAAACCGAATGGCATTCTTCGAAATGCAAAAGTACCATACGGGCAAGTGAATGTCGTCTTCTCTTGATCTTCCGGAGCAATAGGAACCTGGTTGTACCCGGAATAGCCATCTAGAAAGCAATAATGCGAATGACCAGCAAGTCTCTCTAGCATTTGATCAATAAAAGGCAATGGAAAATGATCCTTGCGAGTAGCATCATTTAACTTCCGATAATCGACACATACTCGCCATCCCGTGACTGTTCTTGTCGGAATAAGTTCGTTGTTGTCATTCTTGACAACCGTCATTCCTCCTTTCTTTGGAACCACTTGCACCGGACTCACCCATGGACTGTCGGAAATTGGGTAAATCATCCCAGCATCTAACAATTTCAGAACTTCAGCCCTTACCACCTCTTTCATGTTAGGATTCAAGCGGCGTTGATGCTCAACTACTGGTCTAAAATTTTCTTCCATTAAGATTTTGTGCATGCAAATTGAAGGGCTTATACCTTTAATATCGGAAATGGACCATCCCAATGCAGCCTTATGATCTCTTAAAACTCGAAGTAGTTTTTCCTCTTCCAATTCACTCAAAGAAGCTGAAATTATGACTGGAAACGTTGAGTTTTCACCTAAGTATGCATATCGAAGGTGAGATGGCAGTGGCTTGAGCTCGAGATTAGGAGTGGAGGACAACGGTTGGGAATGATTTCTATCAAGTTCTTCAAAATTCTGCCTTCGAAGAGAATACGGTGGGGCAGCTCCCAAATAATGTGCATATTCCACGATTTCTGCATTTTCCGCTTTGGTAGATTCGGCATGCACAATACAAGCTTCAAGTGGTTCATTTGGATGCCCATGTTTGAATGTCTCAGCCACCATCTTGTCTAGAGCGTCAATTTGAAAGCAACAATCAGTTTCGGATGGATACTTAATTGCTTTGAACACATTGAAGACAACTTGCTCATCTTGAACTCGTAAGATTAATTTCCCTTGTTGTACATCAATCAAAGTTCTCCCCGTAGCTAAAAATGGCCGTCCCAATATAAGTGGGATTTCTCGATCAGCTTCCATATCCAAGACAATAAAATCGGCTGGAAAAATAAATTTATCCACCTTGACTAATACATCTTCAATTACACCCCTTGGATGCTTAATTGATCGATCCGCTAACTGTAAGGAGACGGTTGTCGCCTTTGCTTCGCCAAGCCCTAATTTTCTGAAAATAGAAAAAGGCATTAAATTAATGCTTGCACCTAAATCACATAAAGCTTTTTCAAAATAACATTCTCCAATTGTGCAAGGTATTGTAAAACTCCCTGGATCCTTTAACTTTGGTGGCAATTTATTTTGCAAGATAGCGCTGCACTCTTCCGTTAACATCACTGTTTCATTTTCCTCCAATTTTCTCTTGTTGGATAAAATCTCCTTCATAAATTTGGCATAGCTTGGCATTTGCTCCAATGCATCTGCAAAAGGAATGTTAATATGCAATTTCTTAAATACATCAATGAATTTAGAAAATTGCTTATCCAATTTATTTTTTCGCAGACGTTGAGGGAATGGAATCGGTGGCACATAATTCTTGCTAAGACTTGCTCTTTCAGCTTGCGGAATGGAAGAACTTGCTCCCGTGGATGTTTTGTTGGCATTTTCAGAGATCTTGTCGTTGTCCTTGTCAATTGTGGATGTTACATTTGATGGACAGAATTCCACTTGTTCTTCCGTTGCTTCTTCTAACTTGTTTTTCAGCTCACCGAGTTGTTTTCCACTACGAAGTGTAATTGCTTTCACTTGCTCCTTTGGATTCGTCTCCGTATTGCTTGGTAAGGTACCTTGCTGCCTTTCCGCTAATAAATTTGCCATTTGACCCATTTGTATTTCAAGATTTCGTATGGATGCAGCCTGATTTTGCAATGTTGTCTCAGTCTTGGTCATGAATTTAGAGGTGTTCATGGTGAGCTGGGTAAGTGCGTCTTCTAAATTCACTTTCTTCTCTGGCGGCTGAAATCCGGGAGGTGGTTTCATCACATTCTGATTGTTGCTCCATGAAAAGTTCGGATGATGTTTCCAAGCTGGATTGTAAGTGTTCGAATAAGGATTATGTTGCTGTCTTTGGAAATTCGATACAAAGTTCGCTTGCTCGGAAGATGAAGAAGCGAATGGACTGCCAACTTGACAATCAATGCTTGCATGATTTCCTCCACATAATTCGCACACCTGAACATGAGATTGGATAGCATTAACATTCAAAGTACCAAGTTGTCTTGACAAAGTAGCAACTTGGGCTGTCAAGGCTGTGATGGCATCAATTTCGTGCACTCCGGCAACTCTTCTTTGTGTTGAACGATCTGAAGGCCATTGATAATTATTAGACGCCATTTCTTCTAGCAACGCGTATGCTTCGTCATGTGTTTTGCTCATCAATGCACCACCTGCTGCAGCATCAATCATGGTTCTAGTTGTGCAACTTAATCCATTGTAAAAAGTTTGAACTTGCAACCATGTTGGCAACCCATGATGTGGACACCTCCTTAGCATATCCTTATACCTTTCCCATGCTTCATATAGAGATTCCATGTCAATTTGAGAAAAGGATGTGATATCATTCCGCATCTTCGCCGTCTTTGCAGGAGGGAAAAATTTCGCTAAGAATTTCTGAGCTAATTCATTCCAAGTTGTAATGGTTCCGGGAGGAAGTGAATTTAGCCATCCTTTCGCTTTATCCCTAAGGGAGAACGGAAAGAGTCTCAGCCTTATAGCATCATCCGAAACACCATTATGCTTGAAAGTGTCAGCAAATTTCCAGAAAATTTGCGATATGTGCATTCGGATCATCATTCGGCAAACCGCTGAATTGGACGGAGGATTGAATCATTTGAATAATTGCAGGCTTAATCTCGAAGTTGTTAGCTTGTATTGTAGGCCGCCTAATGCTGGATGAAGTGCCATTAATAGTCGGAATAGCGTAATCCCTTAATGCTCTATTATTTTCAGCCCCAACCATATCAGCCACGTTTTCTGCCATGATGTCAATTTGCTGTGTTCTTGATGCTTGTTTTCGCTCTTTGTTTTGCTTGCGAAACGTCCGTTCTATCTCTCTATCCAAAGGAGCAAGATTAGAACTTTCGGAACGTCTCATGCACTAACTGAAGCACCTGAATTTACAATAAAAACAAACTCCAAATTAAAATCAGAATTAATCCAAATCGATATTAACAAAATTTAAAACAATCCCCGGCAACGGCGCCAAAAACTTGTTGTGTAATTTTAATAACGCAAGTGCACGTTATCGTTAACAAGTAATAAAATGATAAGTTAAGTATCGTTCCCACGAGGATTGATTAATTTGTTAATTACCGAAGATAAGTAATCCTAAATTTAATTGAAGAATTCGATTAATAAATTTTGATTAACAAGAAATTGCGGAAATTTAATTTAAACTAACTAAACGAAATTGTGAATTTCAATTGATTAAAACACTAGGGCAGTAGACTTCACCATAGCTAATTGAATTCGATTTCTTTAATTGTGTTGTTTCAATTTGTTACCAATATTGACAGAAAATTATCCTAATTTATTTGATATTCTTTCTCAAGATATACCAAAAATACTTGCACATACTAATTCACTATATCTCTATGTGAATTGAAATACATGAAAGTTCATTAAGTATAATGATAATTAACTTAATTCTGCATGAATCATGATAGTATATCTCTATCTAGCATGTAATTCATTGTGTTCATTACATAATCAAAACACATAAATCACTTCTCAGATCAATATAGTTCACAAATAATTCAAATATTGGCCAAATATTCAAAAGCATTAAGCACAATAATGAACACTCAATATAAACAATAAATCATGAACAACACAAATTCTGGAAATTGATGTTCTTAGCTAGGTTACATCTTTGCCCTAGTTAAGAGAAATTAGTTCATAATGAAATTACAACACACCATAATCAAATTAAGAATCATAATGAAAATTTCAGAAAGAGAAAAGTAAAGAGTTGAGAAAGAAAAACTCTATGTAGATCAATAACTTCCGATTCCAGCAAGCTTCACTTCCTCTTCCTTCCCCTCTTTCTTCAAGCTTCTAAAATCTCCAGAAATGGTGAAAGAAGACCTTAACTTTTGTTCTCTCTCTCTTCTGGTCGTTTCCCTCTTTCAATTGCCCATTTAGTCTTCAAAAACGCTCCAAATTCAATCCCCCTTGTTAAGGAAAAGCTGTCTCCCACTTGTCTCCATTCAAACCGAAATTTAGGCCACTAAACTTGACTTTTTGCTTCCTTCTATGACAGGTGGGCTTGTTAATCATTATGTCTAGTTTTCAAATTATTTTGAATTAGTCAAATACGATTCTTGAGTATAAAGATACACTCAAAAATACGGACTATGTTCAGTACAAATGGGCCTTGTTGTTTTCTTTCCATTTCTTGGGCTTTTTGGGCTTTTCTCCTACAAAAATAAAGAACTAAACTCAAAGTAATAACATAAATAAATTAAATAAGAAAACACAAATAATTAAGTAAAATAAATATGAATTAGCATGAAATTAAGAGTGAAAGTATGACAAATTTTGTATAAAAATTAAGCACATCAGAAGACTGGGGAATAAACTACGGGGACGAGACGACCACTATAAGCAGAATCCCATGTCAACCTCAAAGGGAGACGTCTGCAATAAAGAACAAATCCAGAACGATCATGAGGAAATCGCGCCCCTGTGAATCTAAAAGGAAGCGGATCAAAGGCCAATCTATGCTCGGCACGGCTCAAAACAAGGTAAAAGAGCCATCAAGCACAACATGAACTCAATGGATATGAAGGCCTATCTAGACCAAAAATAGAAAAAGAATAAGGCATAGCCATAGGGAAAACTCTGAATATAGATGAGCCCACGGCTGATCAAGTGGTTATCAGAAAAGAGATGGAAGAAAGAGTTCAAATGCTTACCAAAGAATTGCAAGTTCAAAAGACAAAAGGACCAACAACAATACGGGAATCAACTACCAGCATTTTTGTAGAAGTCACCATACACGGGAAGAACAGATCCCATGCTACACATCAATATGTTCAAGGAAATGATGATGATACAGGGACTATCAGAATTACAAATTTTTCGTCTTTTCTCCATAACTTTGGAAGGACCGGCAAGGCTATGATATAAAAACCTAAGGCCGAAGAGCATAAAAAGTTTCAATCAACTGTGCGAACAATTTGTTAATGAATTTAGAGGAGCGACGACTCCAACAAAAAGCTCTAGTTCTCTGTTGTTGCTATAATAGGGAAGGGATGAAACCCTAAAAAGTTTCATAAAAAGATATCATGAGAAGACCATGGAAGTAGGGGCATTCACTCATTAGTTGGTTTTTGAGGGATTAAAAAAGGGAATACGAATGGACAAAGGATGGTTTGCTGTGCACAAACAGACCGTAACCACGTACGAATAAGCACGTAGGAAGATCTTTGAGCAAATTGAAATCGAAGATTGGATATTATTGAAGAAGAGGGAAGAAATATTAGAAGGATCCATAAACAAAAGAAAATGAGCAAAACCTAAGGATAGAAAAAACAAGAGAGATGTGTGTACACCAGATCTTAGGTCCATCTTCATGAAGGACGAGGATTTTTAGTGATCAAGAAACAACAATAGATATGATCAGAGGCCAAATCGTGAATTCCTCCCTCCTAATCCCCAAGGTACAAAGGGAGAAAGAAATAATGAAAGGAGTTGCTCATCCTGTCCAGAGAAGGAGTAAAAAGAGTTGTCTACGTGTAAGATAAAAGACAGTTCATTGAGATGAACGTACCTTTATTAGTGATATATGAAGAAATCACGGATTTTGGATTGTTACCTGGCCCACATCTCTTACGGTCAACATCAAGGAAAGAAGATGTGCGTTCCATTAAGACCACGAACACACGACTGACCTTAGGAGGCTTGGGTTAGGTAATAATCCAAAATCCTTGATTTAACATCTTTAGTAGAAAAGGCTTGGGTTGCCTCCCAAGTAGCGCATGATTTAATATCTCTAGCTGGACTTGGCCGTTTAATTAGATCAAGTTGGATCCTCAAACGAAACATTCACCACATTTGGTCCTTCTCCACCGAAATGAAACTTGAACTTTTGGTCGTTCACAATAAACAATCTCTCATCTTCATCTTTCAAATTGGCTTTACCAAGATGTAACACTTCTTCAATTTTGAGCAAAGCCGATTTTCTTGATTTTGCCTTGCCCGTAATCAGCTCTAGTCTTGGATTTAGCAATCAACCATGATTACTTGGTGCAATATATCTCCTACGAGCCAATCTCTTATGCGATTTCTTTTTCTTTTTCTTGAAAATTTTTGCATCTTCATACGCATCTTTCCAAGACTCTGTCATCTTATTCTTATCCACATTCACCATATCATTGTTGATAACATCTATCCTATGACAAGTGCTTGTGTTATTTGGAGCTTTCTTATTATAGTAAATGTTAAACTTAATGGGGATCTGTCAGTCTTTCTCCATGTCAAGTACTACAAAATCAACCGGGAAGATGAATTTATCCACCTTGACTAACACATCTTCTATAACTCCCCAAGGATAAGTGATTGACCTACCCACCATTTGCAAAGAGATAGTCGTCGGCTTCACTTCACTAAGTCTTAGCTTCTGAAAAATCAAAAGCGACATTAAATTGATGCTTGCCACTAGATCACACAAAGCTCTATGAAAATTTGATTTGCCAATGGTACATGGGATAGTAAAACTACCCGGATCTTTCTCCTTCTTAGGCAACTTTTGTTGAATAATAGAACTACATTCCTCCGTTAACTACACCATCTCATACTCCTCTAAACGCCACTTCTTAGACATTACTTCATGAATTTCAAATAATTTTTGCATTTGTTCAAGTGCATCCGCAAATTGAATGTTGATGTGAAGCTTTCTAAACATCTCCAAGAACTTTAAAAATTAAGCATCCAATTTCTTTTTTTGAAATCTCTGAAGAAATGACAAAGATGGAGTGATAATGGGAGGATTATCCGTAAATGAAATCCCATGTGGCTTAGACACTTCCTATGGTGCTTCTTCTTCAACTATCTTCCCAGTGACTTCACTCTCCTTCATTTTATCCTTATTTGCTTCATTCTCCTTACACTTAAGTAGCTCTAACTCTTAACCACTCCTAAAAGTGATAGCTTTGCATTACTCTCTTGGGTTGACCTTTGTATCACTTGAAAATTTTTCACTATGAAGAGACTTGATTGATGTAGCTAGTTGTCCAACTTGTACCTCCAAAGATTTCATTGTTGCTCCTTATTCACCATATGAGTCTCCATATTGACTAACCTAGCTTCATTTTTTTTAACCAGTTCCCAGTTTCCACAACAAATGTGCTCAAGATGTCTTCTAAAGATGGCTTCTTTTCAACCATAGACTGTTGTTGAAATCCCGGTTGTGGTAATGGTAGCATTGCATTGCTTGCATTTCCATAGGAAAGATTCTCATGATTATAGAGTCTGGGATGATAGTGAGTTGGTAAGTTGTTGCTTGGCCAAAAGTAGTAGTTTCGGTTGTTGTTATATTGACACTGTTCTTGCTCACAACCATCATCAACACATGAAGAACTTGCAACCATTATCTTTTCTTAACTTGAAGAAGCCTCCATTGAAGTAAAGTTCTTAATTTGGTTTGATAATGCAGTAACTTGGGCAGAAAGTGTTGTCATTTGATCCACTTCATGAATTCCCGTGGCTCTCCTTGCAATTGATCTCTCACTCAGCCATTAGTAATTATTGCACGTCATTTTTTCAAGCAAAGCATTAGCCTCTTCAGCTGTTTTAGACAACAAAGTACCACCAATTGTAGCATCTACAATTGTTCGAGTTTGCCTATTTAATCCATCATAAAAGAGTTGAATTTGGAACCAATCTTGATACCCATGTTGAGGACACTTTCAGATTAAATCCTTAAACCACTCCTAAGACTCATACAAAGGCTCAAAGTCAATTACCTAAATTGAGCAATTTCTCCTCTCAATTGTGAAGTCCTTGATGGTGGAAAGAACTTGGTAAGAAATTTCTGTGCCAATTCTTATCATCTGCTAATGCTACCTGGTTGTAAAGATTGCAACCAACCCCAAGCCTTATTCCTCAATGGGAATAGAAACAACCTCATTCGAATCAAGTCTTGGTCTATTATGTTCACCTTAACGGTATCACACACCTCCTAAAACATAACCAAATGAATATTGGGGTCCTTATGAGACAATCCCCCATATTGATTTTGTTGAACCATGTTTATGAATGAGGATTTAAGCTCGAAATTGTTAGTGTTGATTGCTTGTCGACAAATTCCCAAATAGTTATCATTAATCACTGGTTTGAAGTAATCACGAAGTGCTCTAGGTTGTTGTTGTGGCTGTGGTGGTAGAGAATTTTGATCTCTTTCCTTAGCCATGTTTGTGGCTCGATTTCTCCTTTCTCTTCTTAGATGGCGAAGTGTCCGCTCAATTTTCGGATCAAATGCAACTATTTCAAGCTGCAGATTCTTCGTATACACCTAAAAATTCTAAAAGAAAACAAACACTTAAATGAAAATAAAAGAAAACAAAAGCTTAGATTAAGATTGAACAATGCTACTATAGTATTAGTAATAATTCAAAGTTTTCATCCTCGACAATGGTACCAAAACCTTGATCGCGAGTATGCTAACCGCAAGTGCATGGGTCGTATCAAGTAGTAAAGTGATAAGAAAAGATATCGTCCCACGAGGATTGAAATTCAATTACCTACTAAGTACTATAATTTGAAAAGCCAAATTTATCTAAGCAAACTAGATTGATTAATTATAATGAAAATAAACTAAAACACTACTATTAACTAACATGGAATAGAAATCGAATTTAACAATTTATAAAAGATTAACTATGTAAAGATGAATTATCTAAAGTCTTGATTTTACTTATCCATCACTACATTTCTCCTAATGGGCCATTATCAATGCATTTTGGTCTAATTCATTAATCATAAAATTAAAATCAACCTTACTACCTCTCTCGAACATAAATCAAGATTTTACGTATAATGACTAAAGTTGATATCTCTATCTAACTCAAATAATTATACGTTCATCATATATTACTTGTTGTTTAATGCTTAGAACCCAATTAACCTCCTAGTTTCTTGAAATCCTAATTGTTAATTTGATTATCTAAATGTCGATTACCTCCTGGTCTCACTACCATATAGATTGTGTTTACTTAGTCCGACAAACAAATTAATCTTTCCCAAAACTTAATTCATCCATCTCCAATTTAACTAATTCATTAATTAATTATCAAATTAGAACATTAAGTAAAGTAAATGCAAATGAATTAAATAATAATAACATTAATAACATGCCTATTAATTAAAATATAGTTTGGACAAGTTTACATCAAGATCTCAAGATTAAGAAAACTAGCTAACCATCTCAATTATCAACATAACAATCAACATATATTCCATAATCATAAAATTCAACAATTAAAGTTCAATTGAAATACAAAATGAGAGTGATAAAGTTTAGAAAACTAAACTAGAGATCCAAGCTTCAATGATCCTCCTTCAAGTCCTCTTCCAAAAGCTCTAACTTGAATCAATTCACTTCTCTCTCTAGAATTTTCTCTTTGTTCTTCACCTTTCTTACTCAAAAACCCAAATTTTATATTCTTGGTTGCTTGGCTTTGGTGGCTATCATTCCAAAAATATATAAACCTAAAAGATACCCAAATCAGGCCATTAGATGATAATCTCACAGCCAAAAATCGTTCAAGTACAGTCTAGGAGCCGTTGGGGCTCCAAAGTTCGGGCAGGGACACTATGGGATAGAATGGGTGGCGTTGCCGCGCCATGCTTGTGGCCAAAATGGCCCTGGAGCGTAGGGGTGGTGCTGGTGCGCCATGGCATGGCACAGCCGCACCATGCCTTCAACTTTGATTTCTTTGCACTTTGGTCCCATCAGCTGTGTGTTTTAGTCCCTATTTCCTTTCCAACTTTTCTAATGTTACTTTATCAAGCCGATTTCATCTTGAATGCCTGTTTACTATTTTTTCTATACAAAGTACTAAAATTCTTCAAATATTAACTAAACTTGAGGATTTATAAAACAATTCAAGTCTAAAAGTAATCAATAAGTGCGTATTTTACACTCTTATCAAAATATAAGCTCTATATATTATTAGAAAATAAGGTTCATAAAAGTATTTTAGTTATTCGAAATAGAAAATTTATTCAAATTTTAGAGTTTTGCATTAAGTTAAAAATCTCAACTTATTTTATTACAAAATATTTATTAAGTTTTTAGTGTTAAGTTAAAAACAAACACTTTTAAAATATTTAAAAGATTGTCACATAAAATTCAAAATATTTAGTAAAAATTTGAAATTTAAAAAAAATATTGATATGATATATAGATGAGACAAATCAATGGTCTTTTAAGTTTATATATTTTCTATATTATTTGTAAACTATTAGGTTTAAACTCTTTTAACAGTTGGTATTAAATCTCATGTGTACATTGATTATAATGCATTAAGTATATATTAACTAGATAAGTTAGATCTAGTTTCAACAATTTGAAGCACTTAGAATTTAAGTATTTAGAAATAATTAAGAAATTATGTAAACAACAGTTAAGATTAAATATCATATGTATATTAATTATAGTGTATTAATTAGATATATCATATTTAATATCGACAATTAAAAATATTTAAATACAACGATTCATAAAAAGAAGTGTAATAAATATGTATATGTATTACAGTCTGAACGGGAATTGGAAAGCAGGCCTCAAGTTGTAAGAGGAGCGGCCGGGGTTGGTGGTTCTACTTTTCCACAAAAGAACTTTCTGCTATCAATCTTTGAGTCAAGTCTTATGATTGCCATCCATATTTGACAAAATTTGCATAATTCAATAGTACATAAAATCGGCAATTAATTTTGTCCTTTACTTCTTCTGTCAACCCCTTCTCATACGGAAGAAATTCTATGATGCCTTGAAATGAAAAAGTCTTCGTAAAATGTTTCTAATTTTGAAATTTAAAAATTTAACTTAAATTTCAAATTTTAGATTAAAATTTTAATTTTTTTGTTATATATTTTAAATTTTATATGTAATAATACATCAATGTATTATAATTTAGTCTTTGATAAAATTTTAATACTATTAATCTAGTTGATCTGAATAATATTGGTATTTTAATAAAATAAATGTAATAATATTATATTATTATTGCATACTTTATATTTTTTATGCAAGTAAAAAAGAAAATAATTATAGAAAATATATGATAATAGTATCATGACAAATTAGTGTCTTTTATATATTTTTTCACATCATTTGTGTACCGTTAAATTTAGACCCTTCTAATTATTTGAGAAATTAAATCTGACATATAATAAATATTAAATTTAACCTCAATCATCATATATCTTTATATTCAACGGTTTATAAATAATAAAAAAATATATAAAATTATATATTATTGATTTTTATTATTTTTATATATATTATCAAAATTAGAATATTGATATACCAATTTTGATATGTATAATTTTATATTAATTATATGTGTTATATTTAATTTTAACTAATAAAAGTGTATAAATTAAACGATATACGAGTGATGTAAATATATGTGTAAAGATATGAATTGTTGATCCATGCTCATGTATACGCACACACACATCAAAATGGATATATTAAGTTGTGCATATGAAATTTATAGAGAGAATAAATTAAGTTGATTTGGTCATTCGCCACATTCCACTATCATTTGTCACGTGGAATTAGACTCATTACAAGTACAAACACAAATATTTAGTCAAGTTATATCAAGCCTTGATTGTCGTCCCTAATAATCATCCATATATGTCTGTTTGAACATTTATTCCGAGTTAACTCTCCAAGATATATCCAATCGATGTCTCTGAATATTAAAAAAAATCATGTGAAAACTAAGTATTTTAGCAAACTTTGACTTGACCGAAAAGCTTTAATCTAAGGAATGGATAAAGGATTTACAAATTTTTAAATTTTGCACTACTTAACGGATTAGTTTTAATAATTTTAAAAATATTTATTAGAATTCTAATTATTAAAAAATTACTACTCTATTTTATATAATAATAATAATTATTATTATTAACTTTTAAAATTTTAAAAAATACAATAATTTATTTAAAATATATTAATAGAATAAATCATAAATATTATTTTTAGCACAGTAATAATATAAAATTTATTAATTATATTTATTATAAATTTATTTTTTTATAAATAATCTATTTTATTCTTATATTTTATCAATAAATTAATATTTATTTATAATTCATTTTTTGTATTTAATTAATGTTGAATTGTTAACATATAATAAAATAAATTAATTAATATTTATTTATAATTCATTTTTTGTATTTAATTAATGTTGAATGTTAACATATAATAAAATAAATAAATTTATATTTTAATTATAATATATTATTTATTCAATTATCAATATGCTATAAAATAAGACTTGTATTATTATATTTATTTTTATTTAAGAATTTAAAAAAATAATTTTCATAGTTAACTACTATTAAATAAGGGAAGAATTGTTATTTTATAGTAAATTAGGATTTAAATTGATAATTTTGAAACTAGGATTAATAAGTTCAATAGACCAAACCTTATGAACTTGTAAGTCCTTTTTTCTAGAAGCAATATCTGAATAATTAGCATTTGAACTACAATTAAAAATTAAACACAAATATAATTAAAACATGTCCCTCATATACATGTTGTACATAACGTATCTAATCCTTAGAGTAACAAAATAAAAATAATATATGAGTTTTAGTTAGTTTAATTAATAATATTTTGTAGAGATAATATAAAAGGACAGGGTTCAAATATTTATAATTTGATTAAGAATCCGTTTGATATAATTTTTCACGTTTCTTGGTTAAGTAGACCTTTTATAAATAGAATTTTTATTATTGTAGTTTTCAACAAAAATTTAGCATTTGTTTGGTATTGTCACAAATAATTTTTGGAAAATATTATGTAATTATGTTAACAGACAAGTCTTTAAGACTATATTTTAAATAAATGAGGTAAAATTTTTAAAATAAAATAAGGGTATTATAAATAATTTAATATTTTAAAAATTTTTAACAAACTCTATTGCTAAAGTCTAAAATTTAGACTTATTTCTACTATAAGAAAAACGATTTCTTTTTAATTTTATTCTTCTATAACTATTATTGTTTGTTCTAAGATTTATAACCCTTTGGATTTTATACTCTAAATAAAAATAGTTGTATTTGGATTTGGCTTGATCACTATATTTAGATTAGAGATCTTTAAGTTTTGTGAAATTAAAATGGATTTAAGAATTTGGGGATTTAGTTTCCTATTTATTTTCCTCTTGATATGTATTTTAGTTTTTAATAAACTTAAAAATCTTGATAAAGTTGAAGATTGGGCTTTGTGATTAGGGATAGGGTGGCAATTTTTGGGGTTCAAGCCCATTCTTTAAAAGTTCAGCTCGTTCTCGTGTTGTATGTTGTTTGGACTTGATCAAGGCCTGGTTCGACTTGAACTGAGTTTTAAATCCGAGCTTTAGAGTCCAAATTTAAATTATAATAAATATTCTAATCTAAGTCGAGTTTCAAAAAATCTGACCTAGATCTGTCTAAATATGTTGTATATGGGCTAAAATTTCAGGTTTCCAAATTTTACCCGAGTCCAGGCATAGCCCCTGCCTAGAATTGGCCCGATTTTAAATTAAACGTTGGGCCCACTTCAAAATCTATTTAAGGACAAGTTTAATCCGACTCTTTAATCCAAATTTTACCTAGGCCGGACCAGACCGAACCCGAATTTTTTTGTCTAGTATAATTCTAGATGAAAGAAAGAGTTTTAGAAAATGATTGAGAGTGAGATACAGTGAGGTAATGTTAATTGCATTAATAAAATATAATAATAAATTTGTAAAATAATTTATTTTTATTCATTATTAAAATCAACAAAATAATTTTATTAGACAAATAGTACAAATATAGGGTTGATTTCCTCTTTTCAAATATATTGTCAAATTATACATAGGGTTATTTTTGTCTTCACACACACAATGTTAGCTATAGTAAGAAAAAATGTATCATTTTACCATTTTTGGTTATCTTTAAAGGGAGTTCTATTAATAGGTGCACTACTGATAATTTATCAATATTTTAAATTATATGTGAAGATTATCAATAAATGAGGAGTAAAGTTAAAATAATCTAAAAATTTGGTTAAAAGGATTTATACATTATTCTCTTTTTATTTAAGCGTTTTTGGTTGATTTTTCTTAAATTTGAAGGTAAATATTTCTCTAATGTGAGGGTAGATTTCTCACAAATTGTAGATAGATATTTAGAGTGTGCTATGACCAGGGGTGGAGTTAAAAATTGAATATTAGGGGCTAAAATATTAAAAAGATAAAGTTAATCGCTAGTATTTTAAAAATAATTAATAAATTGAGGGGTATAAATGAATAATTTTGTAAATAGAGATCAAATTATATATAAATTTAAAAAGTGAATTTAAAATATAAAATCCTAATATATTTTTTTAAAAATTTGGTCCACCACTGCCTATAACTCTATTATCAACTCTCACAATAAAATTTTGATATATTGTTAGTAGTTGTAATTGTAATTGTAATATCAAAAAAAATATTAAATAAACTGCTAATAATTACTGTAACTGTGCAAGTAAGGTTTAGTTGATTTGTAATTCATAGATATTATACTATAAAATGAATGGATCTATGTTTCTTTCAAATTTACAAGTAAAAATAAATGTATTATTAATATTGAATTTTTTACCCCAATATTATAGGACTTTTTGTAATTATAAATGTAATATAAAAAAAATGTATATAAAATAAATTGCCAATAACTATTGTGAAAATTTTCTGTAATTGTAAATGTAATATTAACTGTACAAGTGGGTTTAGTTGATTTGTTGTACACATAGATATTTAATTTCTGCGCACCAATCTTGAATTTTAGCTGTGAATAGAAACAGATAAAGGCGAAGACGAAGAGTCGTGCACGACGAAGGCTGAGGCTGAGGCTGCTGCTTCTCCTCGGTGAAGCAACCGTCCAAGGCATGGGCTGCTCAGCTCACCTCATCTGGGACCATTCATCGACTCTGCTCCAAGACAAATTAATTTTTATTTTAGTGACTAAATCCCTATCTTAATTACCATGTTTGTCTCGTCTTAATTCTCATTTCAAATAAAAAATGGTACTTTGTCCTTACCAATAAATTTTGCCCAATTGCGAGTTGTTAATTTGTTAGAGTTTATAGGATTCTTCTAGAAATAATGATAAAATTTTTATCGAAGAAAACTAATAAATGTATCTATCAATAGTTAGATTTTTATTTATAAATACTAAATTAAAGGGTTATTAATTATTAGATCCTTAATTTTGGCAAAACAATATTTAGGGAAATAATTTTTTATAATTAATCTTTTCCATTGTCAAATGTTACAAACCTTTAAATTTTTAGTTTAGGAAAAGAAATTTGCTTTCTCTTAAATCTTTTTTTTTATTCGCATTTCCTTTTTGCATTTGCGGTTTTCTTTCCAAAATCTATATTATTTTATCTAATAACATGGAAAATCAATCCAATAATTAGACCAAAAGAAAAAGATTAATAAATTTATAAGACTATCAATATTATCATTATTAATTAATTTAAAATTTTATTATGATTGTCCGTGAAAAAGTGTTTGAATTTCACTTTTAAAAGGTTATAAACATAAATATATAAAGTAAAAAATCGTTGAAAAAGAATGATATTTGTAGAATTTTAATATTAATAATGATATATTATAATGAGCAACTTGAAGATTAAACACTATAAATTTGTCTTTGTTGTTTAAGATAGCAGGGATTTACACTCTGTTAAAATTGACCAAAGTCTAACTTTCAATGTATTTAACTAAACTACAGGGACCAAATTGTTAATATCCCTAAACAAAAAGTAAGTCAAGTCCTCGCATTCAAAGGGGTCCACTTTAACCGTCCAAATATTAATTTTGCTTTGCGTTGACCATCAATTAAGTAATCTCACCCGAATGTTCTTCATATTCAAGGAAACAAATAAATCATTCACATTTAAACATTTAATCCTATTTAAAATTTATATTAATCTTCAATTCAGCAAAAATTATATAAAAATTAGTTACACTTGTACCTATTGAAATATAACCAAAAATTCTACTTCTAAGATGAATTATTTATCCTATTATCAAAGAGGAGACTATCATAACTAAAGAGGAGATTCCAAGCTTAGTAGTGAAGTCAACCTTAGATATAATAACACTCAAATATCTAAATAATTAACATAAAATTTGTAAATAAGACCTATACCTACCATAATTATGTCTAGAAATAAATATTAATGTTAATACCATAAATAAATGAATAAATATTTGTCTCTTTTTATTTGACCATATAAGTAATTAGACCCATTAATTTTTCTTCTTCTTTTTTTTTATTCAAATAGCAAGTTAATTAGTCTTTCCAAATGCAGGCCCCCAACAGTGACAAACATGGATGGAAGATAGGTAGGTCATAAAAGGCCGCTTGAAATAATATTGTTTCCAAGAAAGAATTTCAGTTAGAAGCTTTTATATATCTTTAATTTCTTCTCCTAAAGAGCCGTCCTAAAGTTGATTAATACAAATTACTAATGTCCCAGCAGTTACCTTCTTCTCATTCTTGCCAATGCTGCAATTTCAACCAAGAATCCAACATGTTCTCTCCTTTGATCCCTTCTAAGCCAACAGCAGATCAACAAAAGCTGACCCCTCACCTTTTTCTCGCAATCAAAGAAGCAAGATGCATAGCCAACATAGCTTTTCCAATGATTTTAACCGGTCTTATACTCTATTCTCGCTCCATGATCTCCATGCTCTTTCTTGGCCGCCTGGGGGAGCTTGCGTTGGCCGGTGGATCACTTGCAATCGGGTTCGCTAACATCACTGGTTATTCTCTTCTCTCTGGCCTTGCCATGGGAATGGAACCCATTTGTGGCCAAGCTTTTGGTGCTAAGAGATACAAACTTCTTGGCCTCACCATGCAAAGAACTACTCTTTTGCTTCTTTTAACTTCAATCCCAATTGCCCTTTTATGGTTCAATATGAAAAACATCCTTCTCTTTTGCGGGCAAGAAGAAGATATTGCCAATGAAGCTCAAATTTACATTCTTTATTCTCTTCCTGATCTCATAGCACAGTCCTTTTTACATCCTTTGCGTATATATCTTCGAACCCAATCCATAACTTTGCCTCTAACATATTGTGCAACTTTTTCCATTCTTCTTCACATTCCCATTAACTATCTTCTTGTTTCTGTTCTCAATCTTGGAATCAAAGGCATTGCTTTGAGCGGAGTTTGGACCAATTTCAATCTTGTAGGATCTTTGATCGTCTACATTATGATTTCTAGGGTGCACAAGAAAACTTGGGGTGGAATTTCTTTAGACTGCTTAAAAGGCTGGAAATCATTACTGAATTTAGCCATTCCAAGCTGCATTTCGGTGTGTCTTGAATGGTGGTGGTACGAGATCATGATTTTACTCTGCGGGTTGTTACTGAATCCACAAGCAACGGTTGCTTCAATGGGCATTTTGATTCAAACAACATCACTTATATACATTTTCCCATCTTCTCTAAGCTTCGGCGTATCTACAAGAGTTGGAAATGAACTGGGTGCCAATTCTCCAAAGCAAGCAAAACTTGCTGCCATAATTGGCCTCTCTTCCAGCTTCGTCTTAGGCTTTTCTGCATTGCTTTTTGCTGTTACAGTGAGGAACATTTGGGCTAGCATGTTCACACAAGATGCTGAGATTATTGCTCTGACGTCAATGGTCTTGCCCATAATTGGACTCTGTGAACTAGGGAATTGTCCTCAAACAACAGGCTGCGGCGTTCTCAGAGGAACTGCTAGGCCTAAAATGGCAGCCAACATCAACTTGCTCTGCTTCTACCTTGTGGGCATGCCGGTTGCTGTTTGGTTGAGTTTCTATGCTGGGTTTGATTTCAAAGGACTGTGGCTCGGTCTATTAGCAGCCCAGGGTTCATGTGTTCTAACCATGTTGTTCATTCTATCTCGAACCGATTGGGACCATCAGGCTCAGAGAGCCGAAGAGCTTACCGCAAATTCCGCCATTGAAGGAGAGGATCATGAGTCTGAGACATGGAAACACGATAATAATAATCCAGTTTAATTCATTTATTTTTTATTTTTTTATATTTTATTTTTGGAGATGTAGTGATGTCGCTAGCTCTAACCATTTTTAGATTAGACAGTGTAATATTAATTTTGTCAACATTGTTTTTTTTTTTAATTATTTTTGTTTGACAACCAGGAGGCAATACAAAGAGATGTAATAAATTTTGTTGCTCTGCCGTTTTGTTTGGACGCTTGCCGTTTTAGTGTAGAACACGTGCTTAGTACATGACTAGCCAGCAGCGTTTAACATTTTCAATTCCGTAAATCACCTTCTCTCTGCTGTACTGTAAATGTTATTTATACGTATTTTTATCAATAATTTAAATAAATCCAGCACTAATAACAGTTAATAAAGTCATAGATATTCAATTAAATATTATTGTTACAAATAAAAATTAATTGATTTTGGTTTTTAATTAAATAAAAAAGGGTCAAAGTCTTGATGACGTTCAACTTGCATTAATTCTTTGATTTATATATTCTTTAAGAGTCATGCATGCAATTTGAATCTAGTTTTAATCGAAATATGTTGTTAATAATTTTTTAAAAAAATTCATTTTATATTTTGTTATAATGTACTTCATTTCATTTATTTGAGGCACATTTTAATATTATGGAGCGTGTAAATTATATATATATATATATATATATATATATTGAAAATATCTAAGGGAAAAGATATGGGATATGTGTAACTATGCAGTACCTGAACTTGGCAGCTGATGATCACCAACTGAACTAACAATTATAGATGGGGTGTGGCAGCATGCATCAGGACAAAGTCTTAGAGCAGGCTTTGATCAGCCAATGCAACTTCTACTTCGACTTGCACTTTGAGCTCATTTAATCAACTTGGCTTCTTCCTACTTTGATTTGCTTTATCTTTTTATATGATAAATCATCACAATCAACCACATGCCATTACAACCTTTTGCGATGCATGCAATGCAATACCCTTTTCATTTTTTAATGGGATAATTCTCTGCTTGTCTTGGGCTAAAGAATTAGGTAATTAAGCTTCCATTATTGAACAAATTAAACACAACCATTTCCATGCATTCAAACGAAATTAATCCATTATTATCACGTGTAAAAGGTTTCAAATTGTTAAATTAACTGGCAAGAGGGATTTTGATCTCTAAATTTACTATATAGTAATAAATCATGACGGTTTACTTCATTTTAACAATTTTATCTATCTATTTTATTTTATTATCCTAATTTTAATAATATACTAGGGATAAAGATATTGTAATTAAGAAATCAAATACTGCTTTATTTTTTTGGTAAAATTTAGAGACAAATGTTGTGAACCCAATTACCAATTATTACTTCTAAAACAAGCAAATAATTAATTTTAGTGAACCACATGTATTTTTCATTTCTTAATTATATATAGATATATAATTATATGAATACTCCCCATGAAATATTATTTTGAAAAAAGTTTTCGATACCCCCTCGAATTTGAGTAAATAACTCATTATCTCCCTAAAGTTTGAAAAATATCTCGTAAGGTCTATTCATTATATGAGATAACAGCAAAATTCACTTTTTAGAGATAAATAGGTAAATGACAATGAAGAATTTAAAAATTAAAAAAAAAACTGATTTTTTCTTTAACTTATATGACATAATCGAAACCAATCGTGAAGCCCAAAAAAAAAATTCCAAATTTAGGTCTAAGATTTTTTGGTCCCCCCTTGATATTTGTAACCTCTCCATCTTCTTCATCTCTTGTTGGCCCTATATAAGTGATAATGAAGAAACCCTCTTTGAAGAAGGGAAAGAACATAAAAACTACCCACATTTTGTTATGAAAATAGTCATTGGCAACTACATAATCAAATATCGATTCTGTGTACAAAAGAAGAAATTTAGGCGAAGTTTGAGAGGTAATACAAAACAACATGAGGTTGTGGACAATGTAATATTTTTTTTTACTTAGATAGGAACGTAATTAATGAGTTATATGTTGTTGATTGATTATTTATATGAAAGAATATGGGTTTCCTTTAGTTTGTGTTATATGAGTTTTGCTTTATTCATGGGCTTTACTTTGTTCGTGTATAACATATATTGTGGGTTGATATTGTTATCAGTTATATGTTGTTGTTGACTGATTATTTGCATGAAACAATATAGGTTTCATTTATTTTATGTTGCATGGGTTTTACTTTGGTCACAGATAAAATATATTCTGGGTTAATATTATTATTTTGACTTTTGCAATGGGTTTTTATGATCGAGGTTTTGTTGGTATGGTAATATTTGTTGTTAGATTTTATGGTTGTATTTTGTTATGTTTTAGATTTGTTTAGTTTTAATTTTTACATGCACTACTATAAAAGTGGGCATTGCTAACACCAGGCTCTCGATATTTTTGAGAAAGTATCAAGGCTAACAGAAAAAAATGGTCTTTTCCCTCGAACAACAGAATTATAATAGAAATTATTAATACTAAACAACGAGTAGTATTAGGGTTCTTTGAGACTGTAGTGTCACCAACTAAAAAAACGTCATTTTAGCCACAATTTTGAAGCCCAATAATGTTGTTTTTACATAAATTAAGTTTTTTTTAATTAAACAAAATAGAAAATGACATCACTTTGTGCTTTTTCCCTTAAAACAATAACCCAAAACCCAATTTTTCCCTTTTGACTTTATTTTCCCACTTAGCCCCAAAAGTTTTCCTCAAACTCTTTCCACACTTAGCATCAAATCACCCAAAACAACCACATACTAAACTCATTCCCACCCCAAATTAACCCTATGTACACCTAGCGTCAAGTGAAATCTATTTGTATTATCTTCAAAGAACAGATCCAACTTCAAATCTAAATGCAAGCTTATAAAATCGAAACATTTACCTAAGTTAGTGATCAAATGTTGAAGTCCTCGAAATATGTTTGTTATTTATGAGTTTCTATTGTATGTAAATTGATTTTAGTGGTTTGATTTTATTTTTTAAGTTCTAGGGTTTGGATTTCGCAATGTTGATTATGTTTTCATGGTTTGCTTGACTCTATTCTTAATCTTTGGTTATTTTCATTCTTAAGATTAATTTTGGAGTTAGTTTTTAAGATGTATGTTCTTTTACAAGTAATTTTTATGATATCAACAGGTCGCATGTGCTAATTTAGAAGCTAATTTGTAGATGCATGAAATTAAGGGTTATTGAAGTGCACATGTTGACTTTTTGTATTTCTTGTGTTGCGATTTTTTATTGTTAAAGTGTATGTGCTAATTTCTTTGTTCTTTATGTTGCGATTTTTAATTGTTAGAGTGCATATATTAATTTGGGTCCTGATTTTGACTTTTGTTGGCAATGTTTTATTTTTTCAATTGTTTATTGATTGCTTTGAGAGCCAAAAATGTGCTTTTGTTGTTGCTATCAGGTATAGTCTTTTACTTATTCACATTCACTTTGCGTGTATTGGATATTACTTTACATTAGATATTGTTGTTATAGTTGTGTTTGGTTGTAATTCAGGAACACATTGGAGGTCTGATATGAAGTGGTTGTGGTTAGATATATACTAAAGTATTGTTTGCTTCTTATTGGTTTTGATGTGATGATTTATTATTTTTTCCTTTAATAAATAAAAGTGGAACAAATTGATATTCACTAATACAGTATCATGTACTAGTAGGTACCGCACATAGAAAGAAATTAGATATTCAATGATAAATTATTAGAAGAGTATGTAAATGATGTTGATGAGTTCCTAGATTTTTTAATGCTTAATTCAAAAAATTGTAGGTTAATTAGATGCCCATGCAATAGTTTTACAATATAGAACTTCATTCACTTGAACACGCTAGAACACGTTTGTTTAAAAAAGGTCCTATATCAACATAAATTATTTGAATTGGGCACAAGGAGGTTGACCTTATTTTAGATAGTACAAACTCTCAAAATTATTCTAGTAGTCATCACTTTAGATCCAATGATTATGGTAATGTTGTGGACATGGTTCAAGATGCTTATGAGCAATGTTTTAAATATTTTAGGGAAATTCTTGAAGATCCTTAAAAGCCATTATCCTTAAGTTCTAAGCATTCTAAGTTATCTAGTTTACTAAAACTTTTTAATGGGAAAGGGAACTTCAGGTGGTCGGATGTAAGATTTTTTTGCTTTGTTGGAAGTCCTTGTAGATATTTTGCCACAAAATAACAATATACCTTATTCAATTTATTCAATTTACAAGGCCAGGAAAATAATGAAAGTGTTAGGCTTAGAATATAAAGAGATAGATATATATCCAAATAATTGCATTCTTTATAGAAAAGAGTATGAAAATCTGATTAAATGCCCTAACTATGGAGAATATAGGTGAAAGAAAAGAAAACTAAATTAAAAAAAAATTGAAAAGGATTTCAGCCAAGGTTTTATGGTATTTTCCCCTATTCCTGCATGTTCTAATCATCCAAAATAACTAAGTAGATGATTTGGCATTCAAATAAAAAAATAATAAATGGAAAACTTCACCATCCGACAGATTCTCTATCATGACAGTTAGTTGATAACAAATTACCTAAATTTTCATAAGAACCTAGGAATCTTGGACTTGCTCTATCAACTGATGAGGTAAAATCCACATAGCCCACTTAGCACCACCTATAGTTATTGGCTAGTTACAATCATGACATATAATTTTCCTCCATGGTTGTGCGTGAAAAGAAAATTTATGATGCTATCACTATTAATTTCTGGAGTGGACAACCTGATAATGATTTAGATGTCTACCTAGCACTTTTAATTGAGGACTTTTAAACCTTATGGTATGTTGGCGCTGAAGTCTATGATGCATGAAAAAAGAAACTTTTAATTTATAGGTTGTTTTATTGTAGACAACTTGTGACTTTTAGCATACAATAACCTGTCCAATAGTACTGTTAAGGGGTATTTTTTATTGTCTTAAATGCAGGGAAAATACTAGTTCATGTTGGCTTAAATATAGTAGGAAAAAATGTATTTTTGAATCACCATTGGCATCTACCAAATAATAACCCCTTTAGAAAGTTAAAAATTGTTTTTAATGGTGAGCAAAAGTGGGAAAAACCTCCTAAAACTTTGAATGGGGAAGATATTTTAAAAGTAGTAAAAAAAATTGAAAACAACTTTGAAAAAAGGAAAATAAAAAATGAAAGCGTTTTGATGGGAAAAGGAAAAATTATTTAAGAAAAAAATCAATTTTCTTTTACTTAGAATATTGACAACATTTACAAGTACGTCACCAATTGGATGTTATACATATAGAAAAGAATGTGCGTGATAGCATTTACGACCCAATCCTCTATCAACCGAGCAAGACAAAGGATTGTATTAATGCTAGAAAAAGTCCGAAAAAATTGAAATTAGGGCAAAATTAGTACCCGATGAGAAATAAAAAAAATTACCTACCAACCAACCCTTTACACATTGAGCAAAACTGAAAAGAAAATGTTTTTCCAAATCTTGTTGGAAATTAAAGTTCCCGATGGCTATTATTGTAACTTTAAAAACATTGTGTTAATTGAAGATTGTCGTTTTCAAGGCCTTAAGTTCCATGATTATCACACTTTGATGTGATCATTATTATTGTTTATCATTCAAAATTGCTTACCAAAACTTGTTAAATTTACCGTAATTTAGGTTATACTTCTTTAATTTATTATATAATAAAGTATAGATGTTGAGAGTTTAAACAAATTTCAAGAAAAACTCGAGATCAACTTGTACTTGTTCGGACGATTTTTCCTTCTAAACTTTTTGATATAGTGGTATATTTGACAATCCATATTGTTGAAGAAGTAAGATTTTATAAGCCACTATACCTTAGATGGATGTATCCATTTGAATGATGCACAAAGGTGTTTTAAGGGATATGTTCGTAATCGTAATCATCTCGAGGGATGCATTACCGAGAATTATATTGCCGAGAAATCCTTGATTTTTGCGCACAATACCTTTAAACTCATAATGGAATTGCACATTCTGTTTTTCTAATTGAAAAGCCCCTAAGTGTTGCAAAAATAAAGATGGTTAATCGTTAAATGCTAGAACAAGCATATCTTTACATTTTAGAGAACACATCTGAAATTTAACCTTATGTCTTGTAAATTCTCATTTAACCATAATTGTTTCCAGTTTATTTTAATGTGCTAGCAACAAGTACATGGAAGATACTTGCCTAAATGACCATTTATGTAGGGAACACATGAAATATTTGAAGATTATATATCTAAAGCAATCAAGAACTCACATATGGTTACAAAATAAGCATAACCATAGTTTTAATGATTGTTAAAGAAAAAGGTAAGTTAACTTCCTAAATATGAAAAATAATAACTAACTATTTTATATTTTTACATTTGATTTCTACTATAACATACTAATTTTTGTTTTAATATATGAATTTTAGGTTAATCATGATGTTGAAAATAGAATACTTGTTGATGAAATGGTAAAATAGTTGACAAATAAACCTCAGTCTTTAGTGACTAAATATACATTCTACTTTATAAATGATTTCATTTTTGCAACGAGTGAGATAGTAATCGTATAACTCAAAATAGTGGAATTATGGTTATTTCAATAGCCATGCAAGTTTCAAGTTTAAAGGATAAAAGTCATACTCTGGTGACATGGCTTTATATTGGGTCATTGATGAGATATGGCAACTAAACTATCTTTTTTTTAATAAAGTTATTTTCAACTATGATTGGGTTGACAATTGGCATGTTAAAGTTCATGATTTAGGTTTTACAATTGTTGACTTCAATCAAATTCATCATAAATCTAATTGATTTAGCATCGTATATGAAGGTTTTTTATGTCAAAGACCAACTAGATAATACGCCTAATACTAAGAGTTTAACTTACAATAGTACTGCAAGAATAAAGGATTCATATCCAGATTAAATATTAAATTTGTTATCTTACATTGAAGGAAAATTATTAAGTTATTTTGGTGAATTTAATGAATTTTGGTGCTTATGTTTTGCACAAGATTGGAGAAAGATTGTGAGACTGCTTGATTGAAAATTCATATACTTGTGGTTAGCTTCTGTTTATCCAGAATTGGTCAACACTTATACTTTTAATTATACTTTTATTGTGCATACAATGTTTAACTTGTAACTACCTTGGTACACAATTGTTAATTTTATATTTGGGCTTATAATTATTTTTGGATTTAGAAGTGAATGGGAGATGGATGTACGAAATTTATTAAATTGTAGAAAACTTTTGATGTTCAATTTATGATATTTATGTTACATGTCAATTTTCATGACTATATTGCTAATAGTTTTAATAAAAAATTTGAAAAATAAATAGAGGCATTATTATTAGCAACAAAAATTAGTTTTATTTTTTAATGTATGAAATATTTATTAATACTGATTTTTTATCAGTAAACAACTAATAACATCATACAAATTCAATCGACTATGACATTATAAATACATTAATGTTTTCGGATACAATAGAATCAGAAATCATAGATACCTTTTTGGTAATATAAAAATTTTGATACCATAGTTTCAATATTCTACTGATACATTGGGCACATTGGATACTGACACTTTGTCGTGATACTTTATTTGGTGTCAGGGATTGCTGGCTGAGGCTCTTATGTTACTAGGAATATATGTCAATAAAGCATATTATCAATACTAACCCGACGTCAGCAATGACCAATTTTCTAATAGCAATGGTTATTTGCTCTATTGCATGCTGAAGATTTGATTTATCCCTAAATGAGTTAGTACTAGTTTTATGCTAATACACACAATGTAGTAAGTTTGTACAATATGGGCATGATTAAGACAAATATCAAGGTTTGGTTATTGTTCTGTTCATTAAAAATAAATGTTTGAATAGTGTATTTTTAGCATGTTTAAATACTATTTTTTGTCTTTAGTATGTTTGCATAATGTTGAATAGACATAAGTTGAATATTATTCAATTTAATAATGTTGAATACACATTTTTACTTCTTACATATACAAGATTTATGTTCTTATAGATTTTGAATACAAATGCATAAGTTACATATATATTGTTGGTTAATAGGGTAAACATGAATGAACTCATATATTTGACTGTGACATTTGGTGAGGAAGACTTAAATTATGGTTATGCTGAATTGAATCGATTGAGTTTTGTGGCTGTTATCAATGATATCATTGAAATGATTCACAAATGACACAAATACCACAATGAACAGTTTATGCTTATAGCCATCATCCATCCTATGCTCTAAAGAAAATAGTTAATTGAGGACTGAATATGAGTTCATTGATGTTGTAAATATAGTGAAGGCAAGGGATTTGAGGCACTAAAATTGAAAGGGATTTACTACCTTTAATAGCATTCTAACCTACCATCCCTAAACCAACTAAGCCCCTCACTTGAAGAACTAATTTTTCGAGTCACTAAAATGAACATACAGCCCCCACCAATGAGCTCTACACTTAAAGAACTCATTCCCAAAGTCACTGAAATGAACACAATACCTTCACCAATGAGCCCTATAGTCAAAGATCAAATACATACAATATCAAATTCAAAGCACATAGCCTTCATCTGCATCAAAACTTACTAGAAGCCTCTGATAGTCTCTAAAAACTAAAGCATCATCAACAACTTATGAATGTGATGATGAAGCCAATGAGGAACTATATGATGTTATGAATAAGTTGTTTACAGAATATAAAGATGGTAAATGCAGAAACAAGCACCAATAAAGTCTCTTGTCCAAGCAAATGACAATCCAACACCTTCATTTAATAATATTCCAAACACTACCAATGTTGATGCCTCTAATAGAGATGAAGCTAATGAGTCTAACAATTGGACAAATGATGATATAGGTAATGTTCTAGAGTCTATAAGTGAGGTTTACATTGAGACGAGCTTTATTTGCTACTACTTTTGATAATGATGATGATGATGACAACGATGCAGGGTTAAGAAATAATGATGAAGAGAAAAACACACTTGTGATTAACATAACTATGGATATTAGAGAGAGGCTATTCATACACATGGAGGACAAGTCCATTACTATAGAGGAAGGACAAGCATTTAAATGCATTGATGATTTTAGGTCTTTATTAAAAGATTATGCTATCCAAGTATGCTTTTACTTGGATAGGAACAGAAATGAGAAAGACAGAGTGACAATAGTGTGTGGAGTTAGCAGTTTTTGTCTATAGAGGACTCATGCCTCATTATTGGTAGATGGTCAATCATTTATGATTAAGACTATAAAGGATGTCCACAATTATCTTAGTATGGTAAAAAATCCTAAGGTTATTAGTCATGGGTTACCGAAAAACTTTTTATCAACATTAAAAGCAATGCAAACATTAGGACCTAATAGAGATCGAGGTGCAGTCCAAATGGCTCAAACTAATACTCCCAATTCGTTATAAGATCCTTTGCGAGGAATAGACTGTCCAATGACTATGGGAAGGATAAAGAGGATGGAAGAGGCTTAACAAAGCTTAATTAAATCCTCGTGCCACATGAATAATTTGAGCTTTTGAAGATTCCCTATTTTATATGGAATAAGTTTCCTTGTTTGTTTAGGATTGTTATTTTAGGTTTCCTTATTAGATTAGGATTGTTATTTAAGTTTCCTTATTAGATTAGGATTCTTATTTAGGTTCCCTTATAGGATTAGGATTATAGTCTTATTTTCCAACTTAAGTTAGGATTTATATTCCTACTAAATTTTGGACACCTTTTTTATTTAGGATTATGATGTTTCTATGCCTATATAAAGGCTACAAGTATGTAAAACGAATTTCATCATATGATTAATAATATTGAGATATTTTAGCAAGCTTTACTTTGCTTTCTTGTGTTCTTAGCAGAATACAATATTTTGACTTATCAAGGGAGTGATCAACCTTTGTGGCGTCTTCAAGATTGAAATTTTAAGGACTTAGTTTCCTTAGGTTCTAATCTGATCATCTACAACTTGTTTTCTAGTTTCTTGGGTGTGCATAACAACTGATTTAAGGGTTCTTAGGGCAGGTCGCCTAGTGGGTTCGTATCAGGACCTCAACAATGGTATATGTTCTCACATGTTATACGATTATGCTCATGTGATACTTAAAGGGATAAAGGGACAATTATGAAGAAAAAACAAGACATGGCAGTTTCAAACACTCACTTCAAGAGAATTTTTATTAGTTATGATGTACAGCAAAAGATGTTTATGCAAGAATATAGAAGATTTATTGGTGTTGATGGTTGTCATTTGAGAGCAGATTTAGTGGAGTGTTATTATTTGCAATTGCTATGGACGCAAATAATGAAATCTTTCTATTAATTTTGACTGTATATGAAGTAGAGAATAAGGATAGTTAGTGTTGGTTTTTTAGATTGTTGAAGGAGCATAAAGGGTATATGGACGAGATGTTCTTTACCATAATGTCTGACAAACAAAAAGAGTTAATGGTTGCATGTACTAAGCTATTTTCAGATGCCAAAGTCACACATTATCCCAAGCCTATTTATGCCAACTTTCATAACCATTTTTTCGCTGAAAAACTAAGGGAAAAATCCTGGAAGACAATAACGGCTACAAAGTTCAATTTAACTTCAACATTGTAATAGATGCAATCAAAGTTGATGATGAACATATATACAATTGGTTAATGGAGAATGAACTTGCCACTTGAAGTTGTTATTTCTTCGACCCATTGTTCAAAGCTAACCATGAGACAAACAACACAAGTGAATCATGGAATGGGTTGCTCAATGACCATCAAAGAAAGTGTGTCATCAACTTACTTAAGTTCATATACTTGAAGATTATAAAGAGACTTATAAGAAGAGGGATGGTGGCAAATTGGGAGGTTGTGCCACCCAAGGCCCGTTTAAAGATTGGAAAGATTGCCAAGATTGCAAGGAAGCTAGTTATAATTAAAACAAGCTTATTAAAATAGAGAGATATTATGTTATGGACTTTGAGCACGTATACTATAAGTGTGAAGGATAATAAATCAATGGGATTCTAAGCGAGTATGCCTTAGCTTGGATTATGCAATATAATGTTAATCTTACTGCCTATAATGACAAATCCCTTACAAAAGATATATATCTATCGACATACTTGCACATAACCTAACCATTGCCAGATCAGAAAAATTGGCCTAAACCTAACATGCCTAACTTACAGCCTCCTATAGGAGTGGTTAAAATTTGGAGACCGAAGATTTACCAAAGGCGAGGAAAAAATGAACAACCAGCCAAGGTGGTGAGATACACCTTGAGATGTAGCCATTGCAAGCAATTAGGTCATAATAAGAGGGAATGTTCAATAAGAAATGTAACCTATAAGTTATTATTTTAATAAAATTATTAATTTCTTTGTAACATTTTTTCTTTTACTTATCAAGTCATCTTATAGGCATCAACTTGTGGGTCCGCAATTGTGGCTGGTTCAAAATCTACTTCAACTTCAGCCCATCCCAAAGGTACATTCCATGCTACTATTTTTTATGCAAATTTACTCATTGCAATACTAATATGCATTTAACATGTATAAGTATGTAGAAAAAAAAAGAATAGTGCAAGCCTGAAAGACAAAACTGAAGCAGATATGGAAAGAGGCAGTACCACCTTACTATTATCATTTCCTTAAAAGATATGTATATGTTGTGGACTGTTGATTTTACCTGATATATCTTGATGTGCCTATATAAGTAATTATATTTCTCATTCGTTTTTCTCATTTTATCATGCAGTTTTGTTTTTTATGCGAGCTATAAATTGACATTTCTTTTATATATGCAAGCCTAGACAATATAATATACATAAAAGGATTTGTTTGTTGTCAAATTTTGTTATACTTTTTGTTATATTTTTGGTCTTATACTAGTCATGTGTGCATTATAGTTAAGTTCAGTAAGTTCATATTTTGACTATAATTATAGGTAAAAATAGATGAACACACTGCAGCACATGAAGGGTGGTGATGGCAATTTTTTTCATACAAGTACCAATTACTTTTTGGCATTATGTTACTTAATTCAAAACTGTATCAGATTACGAAATTATTTACCTTATTTAATGTTGTTAACTCTTACATCTTCATGTTACATGTTTAATAATATACATAAACATATGAATAACACAATCAATATTAGTATTAAAATTTTGGTCTACTTCTTTTCAATACTACTTGACCTGGATTGAATATTTTTTAAAATATTTCATGAACTGTTACTGCTACTTGTATTCATTGTGCATGCACAACCATTGTATTCCTCTTTCACTAGTTTCCAAAATCTAAAATACCTACAAGATGACTCTTGCTAAAAAAATAAAAAAATAAAAAGAAACACAACTTAGTAGGATTTTCACTTTCGGATATTTTGAGCCTAGCTCTTTTACCACAAGAATAGTATGTATTTCTCAACTTGGTCATTCCACTATTTATTTAAATGTCATTAGTGTATTTTGAACTCATTGTTAATAGGAGATTTTATAGTTTTGATGTGATAGAGTGATGTATAGATTGCTAGTATGTGGATTAATTGGCTGTCATTTGTGAGAAATTGGTATATAATAGTGTGTATAATGCTGGATTAATCAAATTTGAGTGAATATTAGACATGTTTGTGATATGTGATAGTGGTAGAATGCTAGATTGATTAATGATTTTAAGTGCTAATCATGGCTGAGTATATATTCCTAATATGTGGTTGTTGATTTTGATGGAATGTTGATGTAACCTAATATTATTATGACCGTTTAAGAAATAAATGCCCAACTTTTTTGCCTTCTTTGATGCAATGTTTACTTTAAAATATCATTTTTAATATTACTTTTATAGGATTAGTTATGTAATTGTATTAATATCATTTTATTAGTATCGTATTTTGCATGAATACCTAAATACCTACATACATTGGTATGTGGGCCTTACATACTATTTCGTAAGACCATTTCTATTCCCAAACTATTTAAGAGTATCATGGCCGAATTAGCCCAAAAGTAAATTTTACCGTTATGTCATATAACAAATGGATCTAACATAACAATTTCACTTTATTGACCTAGACAATCATTCCAATTACCCCTCTAATTGTCAATTTTAAGGTATTCATATTTACTCCTCTAATATTTAGTTTCAATTACTACTAATTTTCAATTTTATTTTGTAATTTATAAAGTTAACATATTTTTCATCCCCTATTTCTACTAATATATATATATATATATATATATCTATATATATATATATATATAGGGGTAGGATCAAGAATCTTTTTAATTACATAAAATCTTGCATCAAATATTAATCGTTGGATTTAGGCACATTTAACAGTTCAGACGACATCTAACATGTGCATTAATTATAGATACATTAATTATGTATTAATTATATAAGTTAGATACAATCTCAACCGTTAGATTTGCTTAGATCTAACGGTTTATATTTGATGTAGGATTTTGTGTAAAAAGAACAAAAAATCCTACATATATATATGCCACTTGATAAATAGTTGCCGGCCAAAAACATTAAATGATCAAATTAATGGTACGGTCAAATTGAAAACGTTAAATAATTGTAGATAAATATAATTATTGTGAATAATTAAATGAAAAGATTTAATTAGTTGTTTACATCAACGTGAATATGGTGGTAACCTATTTAAAAGAAAATTAAATTAGGATAGTAGGCCAAAACGTGTAGCATATTTTGTCGCGACCACTAAAAATTAAAAACGTGGACGGCTACGATTGCATATAAATATATAAATTGGTTATGATTATATTTTCATATAATTTGTCCCATTTCAATGTAAATTAATTATATATTTAAAAAAAATACAAAGACATTATCCAAGTGGAAGCTTGCAAAGTGAAAAGTTTTCTTGATATTTTATATGAATGATAAAAAAAGGTTTTTTTTTATACAATATTTTCTACCTTTCAATATGTTACATTTTAAAATACAACGATCAAAGATTTTATTATGAATAAAATATTAAATCAAAATAAATAAAATCAATAATTGGAGTTATGTTCGAGAAGATAAAAACGACAAGAGTCTAAGGGCCGAGTCAAAATTTTAATTATGAGAGGCCAAAACATATAGATTCAAAATTTGTAAAGGTTAAATCATAAAAAATTTATTCTAAAAAGATTAAATAATAAAATTATTATTATTCTTTAAAAGTATTTTCTGGGATTAACGGGTCATTTCAGGCTCTGGCATAACTCCTCCCATACCAAAAATTATATTTGGAGATTCGACAATAATTTTAAATACGATTTTAATTTTTTAATTACGAAATCCGACAAAAATATGCTCGAAGGCTACGTGTTACATTTGTTTTGCTGAAAACTTCAAAATAACAGCTTATTCGCTCAATCTTGACATAGATTCTAAATTGAAATAATTTCCCAATAATATATTGTAGTCAATTCCATTATATATTTGAAGTAAAATTCAACTAAAATGAATCTGCAGCCTGCAGGCCTGATACAATTCGAATCTTTACATAATTCGTAGTGGTCTCATGCATGCATCATATCTAAAATTAATTTATACATTTGACCTTCCATGCCTGCAGCGTCAAAATTGATCATTTCATGAATATAATTAATCAATACAACAAGAGTTTGAGATCATACATACATAAAATTATTCAACAAGTTGAAATCTCTTCTCATTGGTTCATTAATTCAACTATATGATATTACGTAATTTGTCTTTAATCATGGAATTAATAACATATTATATAAAGACAACGTGCCCGTGCCTAATCTGCATGCTTGCTAGCTTTAATTTTCCTAATATTTTCTTATTGTACTATGAGTTACATACATGCATTTGGGAAGTCATAAATATGAACAAAAGAAGAAAAGCAATATATATGTTATTCTAAGTTTGCGGTTTCAAACTCCACGACCGACCTATTAAATGAAGACTAATTAATTAAGAAAAATTGTGGTGGTATTTGATTAATGCGGGTAGGTATGCAGTTTTCTAGACTGGGCTACAGGTTTAGACTGCACTTCAACCAATTCTTTGACACTCATTTTTTGAGTAGTAAGACTTAGACCGACTCCATTTTGATGGATTTTGAGCGTAGAGAAACTGTATTAATTGTTGTGATTTTGGATGGCTTCTTAGACTTGAACTACGACTAGTAGGATTCGAATTAATTTTAGTTGATACGGGAGACTCCAATATATGTTATGTATGAGGGATTGAGTTAGATTCAGCAAAAAGTAAAAGGAAATATTTTTGGATGTTGAGAAACTCAAAATTAAGGTTAGAACCTAATTTGACTTGTGATATAGGCAAGTGGTGATAGTACAAACAAGTACCCAGAAACGACCTAGGATTTTGTGTTGATGAACTAGGTGTTTCCTAAGGTATTTTCAATTGAAATCCTAAGATCTGATCCCTGAGACAGCAGCAAGGTGTTTTAGGGTTTAGGATATATTATGGGTGTTTAATACTACCCAAACTCTTATGATGAGAGTTTTCAAGTCAAAGAACTCTTTTCATATGAAAAATAAGCAGTCACAACTGTAAAAATGAAAAATAAATATTCATACACAGTTAACAACATTTGGACGTTGTTGTTGAAAATGTTATACGGTAAATAGCGGAAAATAATTCATAACTTCAAAAATATATGTTGATGTTGAAAACTCGTTAATTTTGCCATATGGATGTCACGTGTATTTGAGGAATGACTTACTGTCACATCGACGTCACGAGGAGCAAATTCCAATTAACAAACACTATTTCTATACTATAAGAGACACGTCAGCAGTAAAAGGTCTACGGGATTTGGCTTGATATCAATCTCGAACAAGATTGTCGGGTTGCTGTCTATCTCGGCCTGACTCTTAGAACACCAAAAAAAGGTTAAAGGGCATCGATAATGTAATCGACAAAAACCTTCCGACGCTCAAATTAATTATGGTTACACAGGAGAAAATATATTGAAAAGCATTTATCAAAATTTTGAGAGAATTTTTATGTGCAAGATAACAGTGTGAATGTAGAAAAAAGTCTCATACCTCTTTCTCTTGTGGCTTATATATGTTTATAGTTTGTTCACTAGCGCCGATGAGGATCCTATGTGATCAATGGGGCCTAGCACGGGGATTGTAGTGTTAGAATCCCGGAGATATATTTGGATCAAATCTATAGTGGAAGTGTCTCTAGGACTAAGACCTCGTAGTATAGTTTTTAAAAAATTATTGAATCTCTGTGCCTTCTCACCAACTTGGATTACCAAGTATGTTTATTTTTTGTGCAAGAACTTGATGTGTGGCATCATCTGTAAACTAGAATCAAAAAAAAAAAAAAACGGTTAGGAAGAACACAGGAAGCTAAAATTGACTAGTGTGTTCTCTTCTTACTCTTATATGAACTTTAGCTTTCATTTATAGTGATCTACCGAGCTTTAACCCTAATATGAATTGAATTTGGGCTTTTGGGCTTGGATTAATGTAATTCAACTTAAACCTATTTATTTGATTAATCTTATTAATTAAATAACAAGTCCATTAATTAATCTTATTAATGAAATAGTTGGCCCAAGTCAATAGGTCTAATTATAAATTAACCTTTATTAATTTGTCTAATCTATTTAATTTAATATATAGGATTAATTCTCTAATTAACCCAATTAAATTAAATAGTTTTTTTTCTTTGATTCTACTTGTCCTAAATTACATAATTATAGCTACTTAGGAGACCTTGATGAATATATTCAATTAATAAGTTTCACTAGAACTTTTTCCAGCATCTTATTATCTCATAATTGTAGTGGGCTTTCTCTATTAACTTTGGTACATTCCACTAAAGATCTAAAGTTGTACTCTTAAATTGAATATTCTTTATAGAAAGCTTCATAATTTAATCTGATTAAATTATATTTTAAATCTCTATCCATTGAGCAATAGGTTACTATAACTACTCTTTATGGAATACTAATAATTGGAACTAGCATAATTTATTATTTTACCCTTCCAATTATATTTTGATGCCTTGATCCCAGTTTTACACCATTTAATTGGGTTAAGATTTATTAGAATAAATTTTAGTTTGGTGAACTCCTTCGCTAATATTTGACCAAGATTTTCTCAACCAAAACCTTGTAAAACCATCAAGGTGATGTTCTTCATTCTTTTTGGAGTCATAAATTCCATATCTATGAAATAATATCTACTAGCATATAAATCTTACAATCCCAACTAGCCAAGGTACTGACTGTTAACAGAATAAATAAATATAGACAAACCAAACTTAATTAATTCTATAAATATATAAATCATCACTATATTACTTCTTTAATAATATGAAAGTGCATTCATTTCTTTTATATCGATTCGATTTATGATACTATTGGAGTGAAACGAGAGATCTAAAGAAGAGTAAGGGCTAGACTTACTAAAGGTTTATCTTGTATCAATCTTCCCTTGTGTGATTCCTGTTGAAGCATAGCAATATTGTTATTCTTTGTTTAAATATGAATGGGGCAGGGGTGTCCCTGGTTCGGGCTAGGATCTCTGTGGGCCCCCGGTCTTGTATTGACCTCGTTTGACTTCTTGAAAAAGAAATAAAAATTTTACAATTTTAAAACTCGAAGATTAGACCTAACATATGATACATAACACCTTACCATTGTACTACTTATATTAATTACTTAAAATATATAAATAAAAATATTTAACTAAAACTACATGTTTAATTTATATTGTTTAAAACATTATTTTAAAATTATTATATTGATATAATAACTTTATAACGTAAGACAACTCAAATTCAATCATTATTATAATAATAATTATTATTAATGTAACAATAATTTTATCTTTACCAATTATTTAAAATATAATTTAAAATTATTTATTGATATAAAAAATTTATAATATAAAACAATTCAAATTTTATAATTATAACTATTATTATCAATAATAATAATCTAATAATAACTTTATTTTTAATAGTTTATTTCAAAGTAAGTTTATTACTATTATTTTTTTTATAATTATATGAAGAAATAATAAATATTTAAAACATATATTTTTAAATTTTAATAAAATAAATTTGACTACAAATATAATTATTTTTAAGAAATTAATTTTAAAATTTTTAAAGATTAAAAAAAAGTGTTTAGTTTTTACACATAATTGTCATTAATTTACAAATAATTTACTAAATTAAATTATATATGGATAATATTAACAATCATCCTTGTAATTCAAATTTATGAAAGGGATGGGCTGGGGGCACCATTATGATTTATTCATCAAAATATATAAATGAAATATATTATTGTTATTATTATTATTATATAAAATAAGTATTTAATTTTTTCATATAATTCATTGTTAAAAATAAGATAATTTACAACAATCATCAATTTAATCTTTAATACAATTTCACATATAACACTTCACATGTAACACTAACTACTGATTGAAAAAGAAATTCTATCTTAAAAATATATTAATATAATTTTTCATTATAAATTATAAGACTTGTAGGTAATTTTAAGACATAATATAATATTTATGTAAATTAATAATATAATTAATATATTATTTATGATTATCCTACACATTATACAAATTTACATAAATAGTTATATTTGTTAATATATTTGTTCTTTGTATTATATTAATTATTAATCATCATATTATGAGAAAATTTGTATTATATTAATTATAATTAATATTTAATAATTTACTATTTACAACTGATAATAATAAATTTTAAACACACTTATACAAAATTATGGGCAATTGTTATTATGAAATTTGAATTGTTCTAAATTGAAAAATTATTATCTATATAATATAATATTTTTAAAAATAAAGAGTATATTAATAAAAAATTCCAAGTATCACAATCGCATATTTAAAATATTAAATTTATAGACTTGATTATATATTTAAAATATTTAACAAAAATTAGTTATCAATTTTTAATTTATTGTTAAAGATATATCATTAATTTGTAATCATTTATCAAATATCATAATACAAATTAGATCTTTATAACTTTATGATAACAATTATTAAGCTGGTTGAGTTAATTTATATAAAATATTACAGTTAATTGTTGTGAAAATCTGCAAGTGCACGGAATTGTAACAAGTAATATAGTGATAAAATAGGATATCGAATTCGTAAGGACTATTTACCTATTAATTGTCGAAATTATTCTAGTTCTAAATTATTCAATAATTAAATGAATTGTGAAATTTGATTTTGGGAATTGAAATTAAATTAAATTAAAAATAACAGTTGCTAGAATAAATAAAATAATAATTTACAAGGAACAAATTTTCACCAATTAGAAAAATATTAAGGCATCCGATTCACCTAACCAATCTAATCCCGAATCCTAATCATACAATCAATCAATTATCATTCTATATGAAAGCGAAACATTTTAATTTATCTACAACCTTCTCTCTAGTAGAAGTAGAATTACCCAACATATAATAATTCACAATATGTCTATGCAAATTTAATTATATTTGAGCACATTAAGATCAAAATATTTGACATAAAACCGCACAAATCACGTTGGCATATTTTTGTCTTTCATTCAATTTGTGACATATATCATGCGAAGCTAAATTTCATGCATCATTTCTCAAATTAACATGCAACAAATCATTCAAGTATTAGCTAAATAAATGAAAGCATTAAATTCAATGATGTATACTCAAAGAAATGATAAAATTATGATCATATAAGAATAAAATTCGGAATTGTCATGGAGAGGCTACATCGTAGCCTTAATAATAAAAATTTGTTCATAATAAAACTAAAACAAACCATCTTGAATATGAAATTTATTACAAAGAGAATAGATTGAAGAGTTAAGAAAGAAAACTCTATGCAGATCGAGAATCCCAGTTGTCAACAAGCTCTGATTTACCCTTTGTCTTCTCTTCTATCTTTAAGATTCAAAACTCCAATCTAATGGTGAAAAACTCCTTCCTTTCTAGTTTTTGTCGTCTCCCCTCTTTAGCCCAGCTTTTCTTTATGCTTTTGGTAAGGTAAAAAACATAAAGAAAACTTCAAAATTAGCTTTTTTCTCAACTCGCGTTTTCAAGTCAAACCGCGAGTTAGAACTTTCTCAATTCCAACTCGCGTTTTGACTTTAAAACTTCAAAATTAGCTTTTTTTCATAAGAGGTAGCATTGTAAATCTTCATGTCTTCTTTTCAAAATATTTTAAATTGGTCAAATACGACTTTTGAGTATAAAATTACATTAAAAAATACAAAGTATGTTCAATAAATACAGGTCTTTTTGTTTCCTTTCCATTTGTTAGGCTTTGATGGACTTTTCTCCAATATTTCCTACAAACATTACAAATAAACTTAAAGTAACAAAGTAAATAAGAAAAACTCAAATAAATATATAAAATAAATACAAACTAACATAAATATAAGAGTGAAAGTATGACAAAACTTGTATAAAAATTAAGCTCATCATTAGTAATAATATTGTTAGCACAAAATATCAAATTTAATTAATACATTTATTATATATTTGAACTAATCTACATAAATAGAAAAATAAATAGCTGTATTAGTAAATTATGATATAAGTTTTTATAAAATTGATGAAGTTAGAAAATATATTAAATTATTTTAAAAAAATTAAATATGATGAGAAAAAGAAAATCTTAGATTTTTTTTATTTTTTTATAACTTTGCATAAAACATTTTGTTTGCTAAAAGAAAAAAATTAAACCTAAAGAGAAAAAGAAAATTTTTAAGAATTTATTTCTGTTTTTACTCTTATATTACTACATTAAATATATTAATTCACTAATTACAAATTAATTATTTTGTTTGACATTAATTTATTAATTTTATTTTATCAAAATTTATTGTTCTAAAATTTAATTATTAATTTTTTAAATCTTATTAGTTTTAAATTATTTTAGCAAATTCTTTTTTGTGAAAATGATTTAAAAAGATTTATAAAATTGATTAAATTGAAACTTTTGTAAATATTTATCAAGGACTTAATTGAATAAACAAAAAAGGTAAAAACCTTTTTTAGGACTTGTTTGACTAAAATAAAAAATTATAAAAATTTTATAATTATTTATTAAACAAAATAGATGCTTACATATTTATCCACATAAATTTTGAATTAAAATTCAGGGAATCATGAACGGGTTGGGAAAAAAGCTCATCCTTGTCCCCAACTCAATTTTAGAGCAGAGATGAATTCTTGCCCTTGAACTCGACTCGATCCCCAAAATTTTAGAAAAACCCTCCTCAATCCTCCCCCTTAACAAAGTGGGTCCTCGTAGGATTTGGCCCTGAGCAAAAAAATTGCCATCATTATTGTTATACTATTATATTTGTCTTCATTCATTAAAATTGTTGAGGGTATAATTTTGTAATATCCAAACTTTTTATTAATGATATATATATATATATATATATATATAGAAATTAAAAAAGAAGAATAATCGCGACTATGCTAACCGCAAGTGCACGAGTCGTATCAAATAATAAAGTGATAAGAAAAGATATTGTCCCACGAGGATTGATATTCAAATTAACTACTAAGTACTATAGTTTGAAAGGCCAATTTTATCTAAGCAAACTAAATCGATTAATTGTAATGGAAAATAAACTTAGTTGATTTTGTGGTGCTTGACATAATGGAATATCGAGATATCCGCATTATTCTTCATTGGCCTTTCCTAGCTACCGAAGGAGCTTTAATTGATGTGAACATGGTGAGATGATATTGACAATAGATGAAGAAAATGTCAAATTTAACATTTACTATGACAAGGAATCTTCAAGCATTACAAGCACTTGTCATGGGGTAGATATTATCAATAAATGTGTGGTAAATGAGCATAAAAATGAGAAGGATAATTCTTGAAGAGAAACGTATAAGGATGCCAAATTTTTCAAAAAGAAGAAAAAGAAGTCACATGATAAAGTGCCTCGTAAGAGACACTTTGCACCGATTCATCATGTTCTCTTGCTAAATTCAAGAATAGAGAAAGGGCAAGTTTAGGTCAAAAAGGTTGAGTTCATTCATGCATGAAGAAGTATTTCCCATCGATACAGTTGATTTGAAAAATAATGATGGATGGATTTTTTGAGGGAGGCATTCTTATGGAAAAGAGGAAAGGAGTGAGGCTAACATTCCTCTTAAAAACCCTGATTGATTGAAAAAGAAGAAAAATCCAACTAAAAAGTTAAACTAAGTGCTTCTTGGGAACAATCCAAGGTTTTTCTTCCTTTGAACTTTGTTTTAGTTGAATATTTTGTTTGCTTGTGCATCTACTTTTAATTTCTATTTATTGTATGATTATAACGAAAGCAAATATGTTGAACTTTGAAAATACAAGTCGGGTGGAATATTTTGTCAATCACATCCTCCACGAGAAGGTGACAATGATGGCAATATTGAAAAGGCAACATATTGCCTCCTAGGTGATGATTCTCTTTCCTTTTGTTCTTTATTTCACCTTAAACATTAAGGATAATGTTTATTTCAAGTTTCTTTTTTTTGGGGGGGGGGGGGGGGGAGAGGAGAGAATTTTTTAATTGTGGAAGTGTTGTAGAATGAAGAATTTGTTAATTTTGGAATGAAGTGTTGATGTTGCCTTGCTTCATTTGTTTTATTGATCATATTATGCTTAAGTTGCTTCACATCACACCGTTTTTTTCTTTTGCTTGAGTAAATAAGTAGTGTTTTTAGCTTGTGCCTACTTAAATGTTAAAGTTGATGATATGAATTTAGTTCAGTGTAGGCAGTTTTGGAAGAATGATAATTGTTAACAAAGCCTCGGTGCTTGACTGGTTGCTAAATTCACTTTGTTTTTAGATTTCTTACTCTTTTGAGCACATAGTCTTATCTTTTCAACTGTTTTTCTTTCTTAGAAAAAGTCTATGTGAGCAAAGTGAAATATCTAGGTTTTTTTGGATTCTAAATCTTGCTTAATTATCGCTTGAAGCAAAATTTTAGGAAATGCATCATTTTAGAAACTCTTTTGAGCTTTTTTTTTCCCCTCCTCATTGTCACCATACAGTAGCTTAGCCTTAGAATAAAGTTTAATAATCTTTTGTCAACACCATAAGATATTTGATCATTCTAATGCCTATCTACATAAGGGAGGATGGTTGGAGTATGAGAATTTAAACGAAGCTCTTACTATGTAACCAGTGTCATGCATAAGCAAGCATAAAGAACTCGCGTAAAAAAGTAGAGCGAGATTGAGTTAAAAGTCAAAAGAAATAAAAACTTCAAGCCAAACTTTTATTCAATAACTGGTATCATGCCTGGTAAGCATGAAGAGCTCACATAAAAAGGTAGGGTAAAGCTAAATTAGTTAAAAAAAAACAATAACAACAACCTGTGTTGTATGATGAAGATTAAGTGTTGCTTGAGATTGAATAAGGATTTTGATGTGATTTGTGGAGATGTAGAGGCTGCCCAAGGTTGTGTGGTTCCTAGTGTTGGGCCGATCACTCGTTCCATGGCATATAAACTTCGGACGACACTTGAATTACTTCTCAAAGTGAACACAGCTCATTCGGAAAATCTGTGGAGATGTTAACCTTGCTCACTTGCTTGGAAGATTAGGCATTCTTATTTAATTTCGTTTTTTTTAATCTTCTTTTATTGTTATGTTCTTAATTAGCCCAGCCCATGTCATTTATTTACTAAGTTAAATTATTTTTGGATTTTTATTTAATAAGGGTGCACAGCCCAGCCCATTGTAATATTTTCTAGGTTAGAATTTATTTTTTTGGCAGCCGCATGTTTTTAGATTGCTATTTAAAGGTTAGAACAATATGTTGGAGGGGGTGATTATTTTCTGAAAAGAATTATAGAACGCAATTTCACTTTAATTAAATAGATTCTTATCACTACCTTCTTCTATCTGAGTATGGCGAATCAATCTAGCTTTTATTTATTTGTGGCGATATCTTCTTATCAGATAGGTAATTGCTAGCCTTCTACACTTCACTTGTTGAGATCAAATTCGTAACATACCTTAATCAATTCAGAATTCTACAAAAAATCACAGCAAACGTTGGTTTTATGTTTTTTTTGGCAAATCATATTGGTATCAAAGTAAGGTTTCTAGGTGTAGATTGTGTGTGTTGTGGAGAAACACGTGATTTGAGTGATTTCTATTCCTTCAAACGGTTCGATCTAAATCATGGTAGAAGAAGACCTGACAGTTCCAAGAGGTCTTTCTTTGTAGCAAGCGCAAATCATGGACTTCAACGCAAACAAGAAGAGATGATGGAGCAACTTACTCGTTTGACTCAAGCATTTGAAAGATTAATGGAGCAACAACCACCACAACAACATGAACCTCGGGCATCAAGAGGAGCTAATCGTGTTGAAGTGGGTGATGAACCCAGAGATGATGAGGAAACGATAGCACAACCTTGGCAAATGAGGCAACAATGGACTTTGGGAAACAATATAAAAATGAAGATTCCGCCATTTAAAGGGACCAGTTCACTCGAGGAGTATTTGGAATAGGTACAGCGAGCAGAAAAAGTGTTCGAGTGCTAAGAATATTCTGAGGTTAACAAATGCAAATTAGCTGCTCTTAAATTTACAGATTATGCTAATTTATGGTGGGAAAACTTAAAGGCACAGCGTAGGAGAGACAAAGAAGAGGAGATTAGGAGTTGGAGAGTCATGAAAAGAATAATGCAAAAACACTTTGTTCCTGAATACCGTAGACAAGAACTATATATCAGATTGCAAAGTCTTAGGCAAGGAGGGATGTGCGTTGAAGACTATGTTAAAGAATTCGAAATGTTGATGATGAGGTGTGACTTACAAGAACCTCAAGAGCAGACCATTGCAAGGTTCTTAGGGGGGCTGAACAAAGATATTGCAGATAAGGTAGAGTTATTGCCTTTCGTATTTTTGGAGAATGTGATCAAGTTAGCTGTTAAGATGGAGAGGCAGTTTAGGCGAGGTACGAATATTAGAAGTATATCACGGCAAATCGGAAATAAGTCAACCCACTCAAAGCCCCCATATTCAACTTCAAATTGGAGTACCAAGCGGATGGAGAAAGGTGATTTTAGCAAACAACCAACAGACTTGGCTAAGGGAAAGGACAAAGTAGGTGATCCAAAACCTTCAAGAAGGTCTCGAGATATCAAATGCTTTAAATGTCTTTGTCATGGGCATATTACTTCTGAATGCCCAAACAAAAGAGTCATGACTATTCGGGAGTCACAAGGCGAGATAGAGAGTGAAGATGAAGCAGTGTTGGAGGAGGAAGAGCATGAGCGTTTGGAAGAAGACATTGTAGAGTATGCTGATGAAGGGGAATTGCTTGTAATTCGACGTGCCTTGAATTTACAAGCAAAGGTGAATATTGAGCAGCGAGAGAACATCTTTCATACAAGGTGCACAATCAACCAGAAGGTATATGGAGTTATTATAGATGGCGGGAGCTGCACCAATGTTGTTTCCACCACCTTGGTGAAAAAGTTAAACTTAGCAACAACAAAGCACCCGCACCCATATAAGCTGTAATGGTTGAATAATGATGGAGAAGTGAGAGTTACGCACCAGGTTTTGGTGCCATTTACGATTGGGAAATCATACAAAGATGAAGTGTTGTGTGATGTGGTTCCCATGAGTGCAAGTCATTTGCTTTTAGGAAGACCATGGCAATATGATAGGAGAGCTGTACATGATGGCTTCAAAAATACCTATTCTTTTACTAAGGATGAGAAAAAGATAGTCTTAGCTCCTCTTAGTCCACAGCAAATGCAGAGACACCAGTTCTTGGATGAGAAGGAAAAGAAGGAAAGTTTGTTTGTGAGCAAAGGGAAGGTTAAGCAAGCCTTGTCCATGCATGAACCGATTCTAATGCTAATCGTGAAAGAATTGTCAACTAGTAAGAGTACTTCCTTACTACCACAAATTGAGAAGCTTTTGGAAGAATTTGCTGATGTGTTTCCAAAAGAGCTACCAAAAGGGCTACCACCAATTAGAGGGATCGAGCATCAAATTGATCTCATACTGGGGGCTGCCTTACCAAATAGACCAGCTTATAGGAGTAATCCAGAGGAGGCCAAGGAGTTGCAGTGACAAGTATCCGAGTTTTTAGAGAGAGGGTTATGTGAGGGAGTCGATGAGCCCTTGTTCAGTGCCAACCTTGTTAGTGCCGAAGAAGGATGGGACTATGAGAATGTGTGTGGATAATCGAGCAATAAATAAAATAACAATGAAGTATCGCTATCCTATTCCTAGGTTAGATGATATGCTTGATAAGTTGCATGGTTCTAAGGTGTTTTCAAAGGTGGATCTGAAGAGTGGATACCATCAAATTCGAATGAAAGAGGGAGACGAGTGGAAGACTGCATTCAAAACAAAACATGGACTGTACGAGTGGCTAGTTATGCCTATTTGGCTTATCTAATGCACCAAGTACCTTCATGCGACTAATGAATCATGTGCTTCGTAAGTTTACTAGCAGATATGTAGTAGTTTATTTTGATGATATTTTGATTTATAGCAGGAACTTTGAGGAACATTTGGAGCACCCTAGGGAAGTCTTTGAAGTACTTCGACATGAGAAACTATTCGGCAATTTAAAGAATTGTCAATTCTGTCAAGACCAAGTTATCTTTCTCGGTTATGTGGTTTCGCAGCAAGGGGTTGAAGTTGATGGGGAGAAGGTGAAAGCTATTAAGGAGTGGCCTGTGCCTACTAATGTGTCAGAGGTGAGGAGTTTCCATGGGTTAGCATCTTTTTACAGAAGGTTCGTGAAAAATTTCAGTACTATTCTTGCTCGTTTGACTGAATGCATTAAAAAGGGTAGAGAGTTTAGATGGACCGAGTCTGCTCAGAAGAGCTTTGAGTTGATTAAGGAGAAGTTGTGTTCAACTCCTATTTTAACTCTCCCTGATTTTTCAAAAACTTTTGAAGTGGAGTGTGATGCATCAAGAGTAGGAATTAGAGCTATTCTTACGCAAGATAGATGACCTATAGCATATTTTAGTGAAAGGTTGAGTGGGGCGAGCCTGAATTATTCAATATATGATAAGGAGTTCTATGCACTAGTTAGAGCTTTAGAGACTTGGTAGCACTATTTGTTGCCTAGGGAGTTTGCTATTCACACGAATTATGAGTCCTTGAAGCATTTGAAGGGGCAAAGTAAACTGAATCGCAGACATGCCAAGTTGGTAGAGTTCTTAGAGACTTTTCCTTATGTCATCAAATACAAAAAAGGAAATGTAAATGTGGTAGCTGATGCACTATCAAGGAGGTATACTCTTATCTCCATGCTAAATATTAAGTTAATGGGTTTTGAATTGATGAAAAATCAGTATGTCGATGATCCAAACTTTGCTTCCATTTACTTGGCATGTGAGAAAGGGGCAATTAAGGGGTTCTATAGGCATGAAGGATATTTGTTCAGATCTGGAAGACTATGCATTCCTAATGGAAGCAAAGTTAAAGAGTATTTTGGTGAGAAGAAAACTTTGGAGTTAGTTAAAGAGCATTTCTATTGGCCAAGAATGATTAGAGATGTGCATCACATATTAGAGAGTTGTGTGACTTGTAAGAAGGCAAAGAGTAAGGAGTCTGCTCATGGATTGTATATGCCATTACCTATACCAGATCAGCAATGGGTTAACGTGAGTATGGATTTCGTACTTGGGTTGCCAAGGACACAGAGATGGAAAGATTCGGTTATGGTTGTTGTCGATAGGTTCTCAAAGATGTCTCACTTTGTTCCTTGTCGCAAAACCGATGATGCTTCTCATGTGGTAGATTTATTCTTTTGAGAAATTGTGCGATTGCATGGAATACCAAAGAGTATAGTGTCTGATCGGGATGCGAAATTTTTGAGTTACTTTTGGAAAACCTTATGGAAAAAGCTTGGCGCGAGATTACTTTTTAGTACAGCTTGCCATCCACAAACAAATGGCCAAACTAAAGTGGTAAATTGTACACTCTCTTCTTTACTTAGAACTACTATTAACAAGAATTTGAAGAATTGGGATGATTGTTTAGCTTTTGTTGAATTTGCGTATAATAGAAGCATGCACAGTGCAACTAAGCATTCACCATTTGAGGTGGTTTATGGAATTAATCCAATTACGCCACTTGATTTAGCACCAATTTCGACCAGTGAGTGAGTATGTGTGGACAGGAAGAAAAAGGCTGAACTGATTAAACAATTGCATGAAGGTGTAAAGCGGCACATAGAGAAGAGAAATGCAGCTTATACAAAAGCGGCAAATAAAGGAAAAAAGCCGATTCAGTTTATTCCAGGCGATCTTGTGTGGATTCATCTTCGTAAAGAAAGATTTCCAAACCAAAGAAAGTCGAAACTTATGCCACGGGCAGATGGGCCTTTCAAAGTGTTAGAGAAGGTGAATGACAATGCCTACAAGATCGATTTGCCGAGGGAATATAATGTATCAACCACATTCAATGTCAAGGATCTAACACCGTATTTGGGGAATAGCGAGGAGTTGGATTTGAGGACAAATCCTATTCAACTGTAGGAAGATGATGTGATCTGTGGAGATGTAGAGGCTGTCCAAGGTTGTGTGGTTCCTAGTGTTGGGCCGATCACTCGTTCCATGGCTAAGAAACTTCGAACGACACTTGAATTACTTCTCAGAGTGAACACAGCCTATTCGGAAAATCTGCAGGCCAAAGCATTAAAGCCCAAAGTGTTAACCTTGCTCACTTGCTTGGAAGATTAAGCATTCTTATTTAATTTCGTTTTTTTTATCTTCTATTATTGTTATGTTCTTAATTAGCCCAGCTCATGTCATTTATTTACTAAGTTAAGTTATTTTTGAATTTTTATTTAATAAGAGTGCACAGCCCAGCCCATTGTAATATTTTCTAGATTAGAATTTATTTTTTTGGCAGCCGCATGTTTTTAGATTGCTATTTAAAGGTTAGAATAATACGTTGGAGGGGGTGATTATTTTCTGAAAAGAATTGCAGAACGCAATTTCACTTTAATTAAATATATTCTTATCACTCACCTTCTTCTATCTGAGTATGGCAAATCAACCTAACTTTTATTTATTTGTGACAATATCTTCTTATCAAATAGGTAATTGCTAGCCTTCTACACTTCATTTATTGAGATCAAATTTGTAACATGCCTTAATCAATTCAGAATTCTACAAAAAATAACAGCAAATGTTGGTTTTGTGTTTTTTTGGCACATTAGATTTTGAGCATGATTTATTAGAAGGATTAATATGATAGTGTGTCTGAGTCATATTTGATATTAACGATACTACCCTAACCTTGGCCCAACATTCCACGAATAATTTAAACCCTAGTGCTCTTGAGTGATATGCTTTCTTTCATTAATGGAGAGAGATATGAGATCAAGCTTATAGAATTCAATTAGAATTCCTAGATAAATCACTCATTTGCATAAACAAATCCTAGTCAGGAATGGTTGATTAGTGATGACTACTTATACACTTACACGAGGGATCCTAAGTGGAGTGATATTTGGTATCCATGTCAAAATCCTAGGTAAAATGTCAACATTTTGAAATTCTCCTTAAGGACCATTCTCACTGTACATTGCATGATATACTTTCTTCACTACCTGGCTGATGTCTTCTTGTTTTTTATTTGCTTGAGGACAAACAAGTGTTTAAGTTTAGGGCATTTGATGAGTGGGTATTTTACTCACTAATCATCGGCCTTTATACTTAAATATGAGTACAAATCTTAAGCCATATTATTTGATGAAATTTATGTTCATATACAGGAAGGCAAGAAAACACCGATTCGAGGTGAATTAAACTTGGATAAGGATAGAAATTCTTGTGTTGAGTACGGGTTACAAAAATAAGCATAACATCATCTACACACCTTACATTTCATTTATTGCATTAGAAACTAAACAACCGGAGCATCAAATTGATATGTCATGAGCATAAAAAAAAAAAGGCTGCAAAGATGGCACATGCTAATGGAGATCAAGGTGCAGTCCAATTAGTTCAAGCTAATATTTTCGATTCTTTTCAAAATTCTTTACAAAGAATTAGTGGTCCAATGACTAAGGCAAAGACAAAGAGGATGAAAGAGACTTTACAAGGCCTAACCATAGACGTGTATGACAAAGAGGCTATTTCTAGAAGGTTCTAAGGCTGTTCTTGAAGTTTTCAAAACTTCACCCAAGATAATTACTTATCTTTATGTACAAGAAGAAGAATAAAATAGCCTTGCGTTACTAAATCCTCATGCCGCATAGATAATTTGGGCTTTTAAAGATTCCTTCCTTTATATGGAATAAATTTCCTTGTTTGTTTAGGATTGTTATTTTTTAAGATTCCTTACTAGATTATGATTGTTATTAGAGTTTTCTTATTAAATCAAATTGTTATTTAGGTTTTCTCATAGGATTAAGATTATAGTTTTATTTTCTAACTTAAGTTAGAATTTCTATTCCTACTTAATTTTAGACACTTCTTTTATTTAGGATTATGATGTTTGCATGCTTGTGTAAAGGTTATAAGTATGTAAAACGAATTTTCATCATATTATTAATAATATTGAGATATTTTCAGTAAGTTTAGCTTTGTTTTCTTGTGTTTTTGGTAGAATACAATATCTTAACTTCTCAAGAAAGTGATCAACCTTTGTGGCGTCTTCAAAATTGAAATTTTAAGGACTTAGTTTCCTTAGGTTCTAATCTGATCATCTACAACTTGTTTTCTAATTTCTTGGGTGCGCATAACAATTGATTCAAAAGTTCTTAGGACAGGTCATCTAGTGGATTCTTATCATTTGGTATCAGAGCTTTGGCTCTAGAAACAGGTTACTTATCCTTTGCTTATCCCTATTTTATGTTTTTTTCTTTGATTTTTGTGCAATTCTTGTGTTGTCTTCGCATAACTTTCTTGACTTTTTCTATTCTACTTCTTTGTGTTTCTAAATAGATTCAATTATGCTTGTGTTCAGTTTTGTTAAGGAAAAAAAAAGGATTGAAAAGAATATCTAATTAAAAAAAAAAAGATGAGTTAGATTGGATTGTTTGATCAGTGAATAATCTGTTTTACGTTATTTATTAAGATTACAGATTTAATTTTAATCCATTTCCCTGACAAAAGAGGATTTCTTGAAACGCAAGATCATCTCTTTTTTTTTTTTTTGGATTTGACTAATCGAAAAATTCAAAACCAATTAGTACTAATTCTTATCAAATAAGGATTTATTTTTCTTAAACAGTTGTCTTATTATATTAACTAGTACCAATCCTCATTAAATAAGGGTTTCTTGCGTCTAAATTAATTCAATTTCGTGTTCCATATTTTATTTATTCCATTGGAGATCAATTGTGTAAAACTGTTTGTGTTTTTTGGCCTTGCATTTCAATTTGTTGTATTCTAGTGATTTTTTTTGCATGTCTTTTGCTTCCTTTTGAAGTTTTCTTATTTTCTTAGCTCTTTTAATTTTTTTTTTCTTCATTGTTGTTTGCCTCAACTAAGCTTTTAATGTTCTAATTTTAAGATTTGCCACCATCTAATTGATTGCTCCCTGACATTTGTTGAACTTAGATTCTTTTAAAGACATAAAAAGGGTAAGCTTGAGTGGTAAAAGGCAAAAGTGTTGAGACCATCATCGAAAAAAAATAAACTAGTGCGAAACACAAGTGATAGCAAATTAATTTGAGTGCAAACATGTGAGGGAGTGTGAGAGAAATATATTTTCCTTTTTTCTAACAAAGTTTTGCAGGTTATTAACATGAATAGTGAAGAAGAACCACAAGGAAGTTGACATAAAAATGCTCATAAAGGCTGTTAATGAACAATTTAGGAAGTTGAATACTAGGTTGGATGACATGCAGTCCCCACTTATGTCTAAAACCACTAGAAAATGTGTGCTTGAGGAGGAAGAGGAAGAGGATTCAGATTTGTAGGAATCAAGTTCTAAACGATGCAAGAAAGTTGTTTTCAAAAGAGATAGCAATTTGGGCGGCATAAAGATGAAGATTCTAACCTTTCAAGGAAATAATGATCCTGAACTATACTAGGAGTGGGAAAGAAAGGTTCAACATGTATTTGATTGCCATAATTACTTCGAGGAGAAGAAAGTAAAACTAGCAACTGTGGAGTTCATAGATTATGCAAGCATATGGTGGGATCAATTGGTGATCAATATGCATAGGAATGGAGAGAGGCCACTTCAATCATGGGAAGAAATGAAATTGGTAATGCGCAAGAGATTTATACCTAGCCATTACTATAGAGATTTACATAGAAAGTTGCAAGGGTTGGTTCAAGGTTCCATGAGTGTAGAGGACTATTACAAAGAGATGGAGATAGCCATGATTAGAGCAAACATAAAGGAAGATCGAGAAGCAACAATGGCTAGATTTATTAGCAGCTTGAACAAAGATATTGCTGATGTGGTTGATTTACAACACTATATGGAGATGGAGGAGCTATTGCACAAAACCATTAAAGTGGAGAAGCAAATCAAATCAAAAGGGTTCAAATCTGGATCGGCTTCTAGTTCTTCATGGATATCTAATAAGAAGGACATCAAAACTACCTCAAAAATAAAAGAAGAAGCAAAGCGAAAGGATTCAATTATTGTTTCTAAATATAAAATTGAAACTAAAATTTCATTGAAATCACGTGAAGTTAAGTGTTTTAGGTAACAAAGATTCGAGCATATTGCTTCTCAATGCCCAAACAAAAAGTTTTGATTGTGTTGGAGAATGGAGAAATAGAAAGTGCTAACTCAAGTGAGGACGAGATGTCACCATTGGCGAATTGTTCTAATATTAAAATTGAAGAACCTGTGTATAGTGATTTGTAAGTTACAAGGAGAGCCCTAAATATACAGCCTAAGGATGATGTTGATGTGGAGCAACTTGAGCATATTTTTCACACAAGATGCCATGTGAATGATAAGGTATGTACTATGATTATTGATAGTGCAAGTTGCACTAATGTTGCTAGTACTTTGTTGGTAGATAAGCTGAATTTGCATACCATAAAGTATCTTAAACCGTACAAATTGTAATGGTTGAATAAATGTAGAGAAATAAAGGTAATGAACCAAGTTTTAATTTCTTTTGCAATTGGCAAGTATGAGGATAAGGTTCTATGTCATGTGGCACCAATGCATGTTAGTCATATATTATTTGGCCAACCATAACAGTTTGATCGAAAAGTTACACATAATGGGTATTAAAATCGTTATTCTTTTGTAATGAATAACTGAATTGTTGTACTACTCTCAAACCTTTGCAAGTTTATGAAGATCAGACTAGGATAACAAGAGAGTGCAAAATGAGAGACGAACAATAGTATGAGCAAAAGGAAAAGAAAAAGAAAGAAAGTGAGTCAAGAAAAACAAAGAGAGCAAGTGAGGCCGAGAGGAAACATGTAAGTGGAAAGTGTAAGGCCGAAGAAAAAATTAGAGAGAAAAGTGTGCAACAAGGAGAGAAAAAGTAAAGGAATTAGTGTATTTGCTGAAAAAAATGAGGTTAAGAGTGTTATGATTACAACGCAACAATTACTTGTACTTATATACAAGAATGTTTACTTTTCTACTAATGACCTTAACCCCTCTTTGCATAATGTTGTTGTGTCTTTAATGCAGGAGTTTACATAGAATAGGAAAAAGGCCGATTTTGTGAAGGATTTACCTGCTAAGATTTGGGCTAACGTTGAAAGGAAGTATGAGCAATATGCCAAGCAAGCTAATAAAGATCATTTTAAGGTTGTTTTTTATCCTGGAGATTGGGTTTGGGTGAATATGCGTAAAGAGAGGTTTCCTACACAAGGAAAATCAAAATTGCAGCCTAGCGAAGATAGACATTTTCAAATCTTGAAGAGAATCAATGATAATGCCTACAATCTAGATTTTCCAAATAACTATGGCAATGTTAGTGCAACTTTCAATGTTGTTGATTTATCTTTCTTTGATATAAGTGATTCGAGGACGAGTCCTTTTGAGGAGGGAAGGAATAACAGAGATCGAGGTGCAGTCCAAATAGTTCAAGCTAATATTTCCAATTCTTTTCAAAATTCTATACAAGGAATTGGTGGTCCAATGACTAAGGCAAAGATAAAGAGGATGAAAGAGGCTTTACAAGGCCTAACCATGGAAGTGTATGACAAAGAGGCTATTCTAGAAGGTTCTAAGGCTGTTCTTAAAGTTTCCAAAACTTTACCCAGATAATCACTTATCTTTATGTGCAAGAAGAAAAATAAAATAGCTCTGCGTTACTAAATCCTCGTGCCGCATGGATAATTTGGACTTTTGAAGATTCCTTACTCTATATGGAATACGTTTTTTTATTTGTTTAGAATTGTTATTTTTTTAGGTTTTGTTATTAGATTATAATTGTTATTAGAGTTTTCTTATTAAATCAGATTGTTATTTAGGTTTTCTTATAGGATTAGGATTATAGTTTTATTTTCCAACTTAAGTTAGAATTTCTATTCCTACTTAATTTTGGACACTTCTTTTATTTATGATTATGATGTTTGCATGCTTGTATAAAGGTTACAAGTATATAAAACGAATTTCATCATACTATTAATAATATTAAGATATTTTAGCAAGCTTTGCTTTGCTTTTTTGTGTTCTTGGTAGAATATAATATTTTTACTTATCAAGGGAGTGATCAACCTTTGTGGCGTTTTTAAGATTAAAATTTTAAGGACTTAGTTTCCTTAGGTTCTAATATAATCATTTACAACTTCTTTTCTAATTTCTTGGGTGTGTGTAATAACTAGTTCAAGAGTTCCTATGGCAGGTCGTCTAGTGCGTTTTTATCACATGCGCACCACAACCATGCACGGCCGCGCCTTGCCCATGGATGAGAAGGATAATTCGGCTGAGAGGATTGCGTGCCCTCATCACCAAGGCACACGACTGCACCACTCGTTGAGGTGCCATTGGACCCTCATAAAATTTTGAGCGCCCCATATCCTAGACGTCCTTGGATGATTTTAGGCTGTAAGATCATCATTTAATGGCCTGATTTAAGTGTTTTTTTAGGTATATATGTTTTTGGGATGAGAAGCCACCATAATCAAGAAGGGAAAGTTAAGTTTTGAGTGAAATAAAATGAAGAACAATAGGAGGATTCTAGAAAGAGAAAGGGGGATTAAAGGTAATTAAAGTGTTTTGAAGAAGATTTAAAGGAGATTTTGAAGCCTTCACCTTTAGTCTAGTTTTCTAAACTCTATCATTTTTATTTTCTATTTCATTTGGACTTAATTTGTTGAATTTGAAGATTATGAAATACATGATGATTTGATGTTAATATTTGATATGTTGAGCTAGATTTGTTAATTTAGGATTTGATATAATTTATCCAAATTATGTTTTAATTATTTGACATGTTATTAATGTTGTCATGGTTTGATTTACTTGTGTTTACCTTACCTAATATTTCTAATTTTTTATTTAATGAATTAGTTAATTGAAGATGAATAAATTGACTCTTGGAAAGATTGATTTGTTTATCAGATTAAGAAAACACAATTAGGTAGTTGCGAGATTGGGAGGTGATTAAAACCTAGATAATCTAATCTAACATATAGGATTTTAAGAGACTAGGAGGTATATAAGTTCTAAGTGTTGAATAACAAATTGTGGTTAATGAGCGTGTAATTAATTGAGTTAGATAAGGATATCAACTTGATTAATTGTACATATTACGACCTTGATTGACACTCAGGAGAAGTATTAAGATTGTCTTCATCTTGTTATTAGTGAATCAGACCAAACACATTAACAACGGCCAATTAGGAGAAACATAGGGATAGATAAGTGAAATCAAGGCCCTAGATTATTTATCCTTGCATATTTCATTCATTCACCGACACTCGTTAGTTCATTTTCTATTTCTCTTTTAGTTGATCGTGGCATTTTAGTTTTATTTACTCTTACAATTGATTAACTCAAATTGCTTAAATAAAATTAAGCTTTCTAGGTTATAGCACTTAGTAGTTAAATTAAATTTCAACCCTCATGGAATGATACGTATACTTATTTCTTTACTACTTGGTACAATTTTAATAGAGATCGAGGTGCAGTCCAAATGGTTCAAACTAATACTCTCAATTCGTTTCAAGATCCTTTGTGAGGAATCGACGGTTCAATGACTAGGAGAAGGATAAAGATGATGAAAGAGGTTTAACAAGGCTTAATTATGAAAGTGTATGACAAAGAAGCTATTCTAAAAAGTTCTAAGATTGTTCTTGAAGTTTCCAAAACTTCACCAAAGATAATCATTTATCTTTATATGCAAGAAGAAAAATAAAATAGCCCTACGTTACTAAATTCTCATGTCATATGGATAATTTAGGCTTTTAAAAATTCTTTATTCTATATGGAATAAGTTTTCTTTTTTGTTTAGGATTGTTATTTTTTTTTGCCTTTCCTTATTAGATTAGGATTGTTATTAAAGTTTCCTTATTTATTTAGGATTGTTATTTAAGTTTCCGTATTATATTAGGATTGTTATTAAAGTTTTCTTATTAGATTAGGATTGTTATTTAGGTTCCTTTATAGGATTAGGATTATAGTCTTATTTTCCAACTTAAGTTAGGATTTCTATTCCTGCTTAATTTTGAACACCTTTTTTATTTAGGATTATGATATTTACATTCCTATATAAATGCTACAACTCTGTAAAATGAAATTTATCATGTCATTAATAATATTGAGATATTTTAGCAAGCTTTGCTTTACTTTTTTGTGCTTTTGGCAGAATACAATATTTTGACTTAACAAGGGAGTCATCAACCTTTGTAGCGTCTTCAAGATTAGAATTTTAAACACTTAGTTTCCTTAGGTTCTAATCTGATCGTCTACAACTTGTTTTCTAATTTCTTGGGTGCGCATAACAGCTGATTAAAGAGTTCCTAGGGCAGGTCATCAAGTGGGTTCTTATTAGATCTGCACTCTTACAGTTGGCATTGTTGCAATCAAACATAAATGTAGCAACTAATTCTTCACCAAATTTATGGCATAAGTGGCTTTGGCCATATAAGTAAGAAGGGACTATAGACTCTTGCTAAGAAGAATTCTATTCATTTGGTGAAAGGTACTTTATTTAACCATTGCGATTATTATTTATTTGGTAAACAACATATAGTTTGGTTTGACAGTCCCTTTGTTAGGAAAGATGTTGTATTAAAACAAGTATATAGTCTAATGTCTATGATCTCTTAGAAGTTGAATTCTTGGGAGGATTTGACAAGCGTCTAAAATATATTATTTACATATATTTTATAGGACATTATTGCATCACTATTGAATTTGATGTCCTTATTTGTGCATAAATTATAAAATTTTATTGTCATAACTTTAATTTGTATGTTTTCGTAATCTAGAACTCAAATACATGTAAACATGTATAATTGTACAACATGGCATAAGTATAATACTTGTATTGAATGTGGTGTGTTTTTGTATATAGATATAAAAGGAGTACTACAATTAAAGATATAAAGTATCCACTTGCATACAACTCACTTGAGCATGAATTATTGTCATGGCCATAAATTTGTGCAGACCTCTCCAATGCAATGATTCTTGTTGCAAGTGAAAGCTTATTCAATTGTACATAATTCATTTCAGACAACTTTTGCCAATTTAGAATGGATTTACATAGAAATTGTGAAAAATTATAATGAATCATGGCCTGCCCATGTGTATCCTAGACCTATGAATACCTTTTTGTCTTTTTACCATAATGTTTTGAATACAATAATAATTGAGTTAATTCTTGAAGCACTAGAATCTTGGGATACAAGTCTACAAAGTTTGTGCTATGCATAATTTCTAATTCGTGCATCTGAGCTGTCTACATTAGTCATCATTCCGGTAATAGATGTCAAAATTATAATTTGAGCATGCTTTACTATTTTGATCTTATCTCAAGTTACACACATTGACACAATTCTTAAATAATGAAAGTTTATTGATAAGAACTCACTAGACGACCTGCCCTAGGAACTCTTGAATCAGTTGTTATACGCACCCAAGAAACTGGACAACAAGTTGTAGATGATCAGATTAGAACCTAAGGAATCTAAATCCTTAAAATTCCAATCTTGAAGACGCCACAAAAGTTGATCACTCCCTTGATAAATCAAAATATTGTATTCTACCAAGAACACAAGAAAGCAAAGCAAAGCTTGCTAAAATATCTCCATATTATTAATGATATGTTCTAATTCGTTTTACATACTTGTAGCTTTTATATAGGCATGAAACATCATAATCCTAAATAAAAAAAGTGTCCAAAATTAAGTAGGAATATAAATCTTAACTTAAGTTGGAAAATAAGACTATAATCCTAATCTTATGAGGGAACCTAAATAAGAATCCTAATCTAATAAGAAAACTTTAATAACAATTCTAATCTAATAAAGAAACTTAAATAACAATCATAATATAATAAGGAAACCTAAAATAAAATAACAATCCTAAAGAAATAAGGAAACTTATTCCATATAGAATAAGGAATCTTCAAAAGCTCAAATTTTCTATGCAGCATAAGGAAGTAGTAACGTAGGGCGACTTTTTTCTTCTTTTTATTGTTCATTTGAATTTTTGTCATATAATCAGTCCATCTCTTATAATTCAACTCACTTGAAAAGCTTAATGGATTATGTGAATGTTGCCCTTGAGTTCCTCCGAGCTTTCATGAGAGTTTCCTCTCTTGTATGCATGATTGCACACCTTTGTTCACATCATTTATTTAATTATGCACAATGTATATGAAGATCACTTTCTCTAATTTTGTATGGGAGACAGAAAAACGTGATTTATAATCTAACGGACAGAGAAATGTTGAATTCTACAACTGACATGTGTTGATACATGTAAAGCCTCCTTGATCTTGCCTATATGAACTGTGATTTTGATAATCTTAGGAGATCCTTTTGGCACCTCTTGGGGGTTTTCTCTGTTTTACTCCTTTAGGGGGGAGTCTACTCTTTGTTTTCTTCTCTCAATGTAATTTAGATTTTATTTACTTAATATATTTTTCATTCTTTATCACTTAATTTTCATCAAGGAATTGAAGATGAGGACCAATTAATTCAAAACCTTGAAGTAAATCATTAATGAAGGTAAGCTTCATTTTTAGATTTGTTTATTTTTCAATATGTTCAAAACTTTTATAAATGAAGTCATTGGTTTGAATCAAATAATGAATGAATAAATATAGTGGGGGAGTTTTGCCTAACAACTACAACTATTTTGGATAATTTGTGAATAATGTTTAATTAGTGTTGAAACACCAAATTATGTGTTTGTCAATACTTTGCATCAAAAACTATCTCTGCTAGGTTCAATTGGTCAATATGATATTTTGGGATGCTTGGATGGTTAAACAAATGTGATTTTTGAATTGCGGAGGTCAAAAAACTTAAAAAGGGTTGAAGTTGGGCATAAAACGAATGTAGAATTGAAAAAATAGGTTAAGGAAATGATGAAATTCGGTATAGGCAAGTGTGTTATTTTTTGGTGTGAGTGCGTTGACTTTTGCGTTAACCAAACAATGATTAGTGGACATATTGAGCTTAACGTAGATCGCATTGGATCTAACCATGGGTTTATCTGACTCGAATAAGATCTGTAACTTTTACGTTGGTCGACCCCATCTACGCATTGATTGCAATCAACTTGGACCATTTACACTCAAGATCAAATGGTGGATATGATGCCACATCATCACCCTGATGTTTGACTTTAGACCTTTGACTAATGACCTTGTATTGTTGATTTGTTGACGTTTGACTATTGACCTTTGATCAAGCATTATAGAGAGTTAGATTTGCATCTTTAACTTGATTGGGATGGCCAGAAACCCACCACGAAGTTGAAACTTCGGCCATTAATTCTGGATGATCTAATAGTCCAAATTTAATGATTTTGATATACATTTGAGGCTCTTTTCAAGCCCTAGCCAACCAATCAAGTGTGTTTATATTTTGAAATTTGATTTTATGAGTTTTAGGAAAAATTATTTGAGAATATATTTGAGTTTTTATTGTTAGATTTAAACAGTCTAAGTTGTTCTTTGAGTGATTTTTAGTTTCTTCACTTTGGTTTAGCTTCACCAATAACTTAGATGTGATTTCTTTGTGACTAGAGTTGTTAAATCTAAGTCAATTACTCCTATAACATTTATCAATTATTTTTTATCTCATAAGAAGATTAATGTGTGATCCGCATAGAGGAAAATACATAAAGACCGTGAGGGTTGATACATCGAGTTTAGATGAGAGGTACTTTCTAGTATGAGGTTTTGTAAGTGTTTTAAATCCATGGTAAACTTGTGCATTTTTATAGTGGATTATTTTGTCTACACATCAACTCAATCATGTGTTGAGGTTTTTATCCTAGAAGATGATAATCAAAGGTTTCCTTGTATAAATATTGCATTGTGGATGTTGGTTTAATTTTTGCATTTATATTTTCACAATTAAAATATTTATCCTTAATTTAATTTTCTGAATTTTAATTTTTTATTGTAGAGTGGTTGTTTAAAAATTGAGATTGAAAATATTGGAAGTGTTATTTATTGTGAAGTAATTGTTGAAAATTGAAATTAGAAATATTGGAAGTGTTTTTATATTTGAATGGTTGAACTTAATTTTTGACTATGCGATTAAACTTCTATCCTTTAAGTTGAAAATTGTGTTAGATGAAGTTGGTGGATTTGGATTATTTTAAGAGTGTTGCATTCATTCATTTAGAAATTTGATTGGTTGTATTTTGTATAGTCTTTGTTTGATACCGTTGATGTAGCAAAAAAAAACACAAAATAAACGTTTTGCTGTGATATTTTGTAGAATTCTGAATTGATTAAGATGTTATGAATTTGATCTCAACAAGTGAAGTGTAGAAGGCTAGCAATTATCTATTTGATAAAAAGAAATCGCCACAAATAAATAAAAGCTAGGTTGATTCGCTACACTCAGATAGAAGAAGGTGAGTGATAAGAATCTATTTAATTAAAGTGAAATTGCGTTCTGCAATTTTTTCCAAAAAATAATCACCCCCTCCAACATATTGTTCTGACCTTTAAATTGCAATCTAACAACATGCGGCTGTCAAAAAAAATAAATTCTAACCTAGAAAACATTACAATGGGCTGGGCTATGTATCCTTATTAAATAAAATTCCAAAAAAATAACTTAACCTAGTAAATAAATGACATGGGTTAGGCTGATTAAGAACATAACAATAATAGACGATAAAAAAAAAACGAAATTAAATAAGAATGCCTAATCTTCCAAGCAAGTGAGCAAGGTTAACACATTGGGCTTTAATGCTTTGGCCTCCAGATTTTCCGAATGGGCTATGTTCACTCTGAGAAGTAATTCAAGTGTCGTCCGAAATTTCTTAGCCATGGAACGAGTTATCGACCCAACACTAGGAACCACACAACCTTGGGCAGCCTCTACATCTCCACAAATCACATCATCTTCCCACGGTTGAATAGGATTTGTCCTCAAATCCAACTCCTCACTATTCCCCAAATACCGTGTTAGATCCCTGACATTGAATGTGGCTGATACATTATATTCCCCCGACAAATCGATCTTGTAGGCATTGTCATTCACCTTCTCTAACACTTTGAAAGGCCCATCTGCCTGTGGCATAAGTTTCGACTTCCTTTGGTTTGGAAATCTTTCTTTACGAAGATGAATCCACATAAGATCCCCTGGAACAAACTGAATCGGCTTTCTTCCTTTATTTTTGGCTTTTGCATAAGTTGCATTTCTCTTCTCTATGTGCCGCTTTACACCTTCATGCAATTGTTTAATCAGTTTAGCCTTTTTCTTCCCAACCATACATACTCTCTCACTGGTGGGAATTGGTGCTAAATCAAGTGGCGTAATTGGATTAAATCCATAAACCACCTCAAATGGTGAATGCTTAGTTGCATTGTGCATGCTTATATTATATGCAAATTCAACAAAAGCTAAACAATCATCCCAATTCTTCAAATTCTTGTTAACAATAGTTTTAATTAAATAAGAGAGGGTACAATTTACCACTTCAGTTTGGCCATATGTTTGCAGATGGCAAGTTGTACCAAAAATGATGTGAACAAAGGTGCGCAATCATGCATACAAGAGAGGAAACTCTCACGAAAGCTAGGAGGAACTCAAGTGCAACATTCACATAATCCATTAAGCTTTTCAAGTGAGTTGAACTATAAGGGATGGACTAATTATATGACAAAAATTCAAATGAACTATAAAAAGAAGAAAAAAGTCGCCCTGCGTTACTACTTCCTTATGCTGCATGGAGAATTTGAGCTTTTAAAGATTCCTTATTCTATATGGAATAAGTTTCCTTGTTTGTTTAAGAGTGCTATTTTATTTTAGGTTTCCTTATTAGATTAGGATTGTTATTTAAGTTTCCTTATTAGATTAGGATTATTATTAAAGTTTTCGTATTAGATTAGGATTCTTATTTAGGTTCCCTCATAGGATTAGGATTATAGTCTTATTTTCCAACTTAAGTTAGAATTTGTATTCTTATTTAATTTTGGACACCTTTTTTATTTAGTATTATGATGTTTCCATCCCTATATAAAGGCTACAAGTATGTAAAACGAATTGGAACATATCATTAATAATATGGAGATATTTTAGTAAGCTTTGCTTTGCTTTCTTGTGTTCTTGGCAAAATACAATATTTTGATTTATCAAGGGAGTGATCAACCTTTGCGGCATCTTCAAGATTGGAATTTTAAGGACTTAGTTTCCTTAGGTTCTAATCTGATCATCTACAACTTGTTTTCTAGTTTCTTGGGTGCGCATAACAACTGATTCAAGAGTTCCTAGGGCAGGTCGTCTAGTGGGTTTGTATCAAAAAAGCAATCTCGTGCCAAGCTTTTTCCATAAGATTTTCCAGAAGTAACTCAAAAATTTCGCATCTCGATCAAACACTATACTCTTTAATATTCCATGCAATCGTACAATTTCTCGAAAGAATAAATCTGCCACATGAGAAACATCATTGGTTTTGTGACAAGGAACAAAGTGAGACATCTTTGAGAACTTATCGACAACAACCATAACCGAATCTTTCCCTCTCTGTGTTCTTGGCAACCCAAGTACGAAATCCATACTCACGTCAACCCAAGGCTAATCTGGTACAGGTAATGGCATATACAATCCATAAGCAGACTCAGACTCCTTACTCTTTGCCTTCTCACAAGTCACACAACTCTCTAATATGAGATGCACATCTCTAATCATTCCTGACCAATAGAAATGTTGTTTAACTAACTCCAAAGTTTTCTTCTCACCAAAATGTCCAGCCAAACCACCACCATGTGCCTCCCTTCCCAAAAGTTCCCTAACAAATCCATTAGGAATGCATAGTCTTCCAGATTTGAACAAATATCCTTCATGCCTATAGCACCCCTTAGTTGGCCCTTTCTCACATGCCAAGTAAATGGAAGCAAAGTTTGATCATCGAAATACTGATATTTGATCATCGAAATACTAATATTTGATCAATTCAAAACCCATTAACTTAACATTTAGCATGGAGATAAGAGTATACCTCCTTGATAGTGCATCAACTACCACATTTACATTTTCTTTTTTGTATTTGATGACATAAGGAAAAGTCTCTAAGAACTCTACCCACTTGGCATGTCTGCGATTCAGTTTACTTTGCCCTTTAAATGCTTCAAGGACTCATGGTCCGTGTGAATAGCAAACTCCTTAGGCAACAAGTAGTGCTACCAAGTCTCTAAAGCTCTAATTAGTGCATATAACTCCTTATCATATATTGAATAATTCAGGCTCGCCCCACTCAACCTTTCACTAAAATATGCTATAGGTAATCTATCTTGCGTAAGAACAGCTCCAATTCCTACTCCTGATGCATCACACTCCACTTCAAAAGTTTTTGAAAAATCAGGGAGAGCTAAAATAGGAGCTGAACACAACTTCTCCTTAATCAACTCAAAACTCTTCTGAGCAGGCTCAGTCCATCTAAATTCTCCACCCTTTTTAATGCATTCAATCAAAGGAGCAAGAATAGTACTGAAATTTTTCACGAACCTTCCGTAAAAAGATGCTAACCCATGGAAACTCCTCACCTCCGACACGTTAGTAGGCACAGGCCACTCCTTAATAGCTTTCACCTTCTCCCCATCAACTTCAACCCCTTGCTGTGAAATCACATAACCGAGAAAGATAACTCGGTCTTGACAAAATTGACACTTCTTTAAATTGCCGAATAGTTTCTCATGTTGAAGTACTTCAAAGACTTCCCTAAGGTGCTCCAAATGTTCCTCAGAGTTCTTGCTATAAATCAAAATATCATCAAAATAAACTACTACATATCTGCCAGTAAACTTACGAAGCACATGATTCATTAGTCGCATGAAGGTACTTGGTGCATTAGATAAGCCAAATGGCATAACTAGCCACTCGTACAGTCCATGTTTTGTTTTGAATGCAGTCTTCCACTAGTCTCCCTCTTTCATTCAAATTTGATGGTATCCACTCTTCAGATCCACCTTTGAAAACACCTTAGAACCATGCAACTCATCAAGCATATCATCCAACCCAGGAATAGGATAGCGATACTTCACTGTTATTTTATTTATTGCTCGACTATCCACACACATTCTCATAGTCCCATCCTTCTTCGGCACTAACAAGGCTGGCACTAAACAAGGGCTCATCGACTCCCTCATATAACCCCTCTCTAACAACTCGGATACCTATTGCTGCAACTCCTTGGCCTCCTCTGGATTACTCCTGTAAGCTGGTCTATTTGATAAGGCAGCCCCTGGTATGAGATTAATTTGATGCTCAATCCCTCTAATTGGTGGTAGCCCCTTTGGTAGCTCTTCTAGAAACACATCAGCAAATTCTTCCAAAAGCAATTTGTGGTGGTAAAGAAGTACTCTCACTAGCTAACAACTCTTTTACGATTAGCATTAGAATCGGTTCATGTATGCACAAGGCTTGCTTAACCTCCCCTTTGCTCACAAACAAACTTTCCTTCTTTACCTTTTCACCCAAGAACTGGTCTCTCTGCATTTGCTGCGGACTAAGAGGAGCTAAGACTATCTTTTTCTCATCCTTAGTAAAAGAATAGGTATTTGTGAAGCCATCATGTACAGCTCTCCTATCATATTGCCATGGTCTTCCTAAAAGCAAATTTACACTCATAGGAACCACATCACACAACACTTCATCTTTGTATAATTTCCTAATCCTAAATGGCACCAAAACCTAGTGCGTAACTCTCACTTCTCCATCATTATTCAACCATTGCAACTTATATGGGTGTGGGTGCTTTGCTGTTGCTAAGTTTAACTTTTTCACCAAGGTGGTGGAAACAACATTGGTACAGCTCCCGCCATCTATAATAACTCCATATAGCTTCTGATTAATTGTGCACCTTGTATGAAAGATGTCCTCTCGCTGCCCAATATTCACCTTTGCTTGTAAATTCAAGGCACATCGAATTACAAGCAATTCCCCTTCATCAGCATATTCTACAATGTCTTCTTCCAAACGCTCATGCTCTTCCTCCTCCAACGCTGCTTCATCTTTACTCTCTATCTCGCCTTGCGACTCCCGAATGGTCATGACTCTTTTGTTTGGGTATTCAGAAGCAATGTGCCCATGACCAAGATATTTAAAGCATTTGATATCTTGAGACCTTCTTGAAGGTCTTGGATCACCTACTTTGTCCTTTCCCTTAGCCAAATCTGCTGGTTGTCTACTAAAATCACCTTTCTCCATTTGCTTGGTACTCCAATTTGAAGTTGAATATGGGGGGGTTGAATGGCTTGACTTATTTCCAATTTGCTGTGATACACTTTTAATATTCATACCGCACTTAAACTGCCTCTCCACCTTAACAGCTAACTTGATCACATCTTTTAAAAGTACGAAAGGCAATAACTCTACCTTATCATCAATATCTTTGTTCAGCCCCCTAAGAACCTTGCAATGGTCTGCTCTTGAGGTTCTTGTAAGTCACACCTCATCATCAACATTTCAAATTCTTTAACATAATCCTCAACGCACATCCCTCATTGCCTAAGACTTTGCAATCGGATATATTGTTCTTGTCTATAGTATTCAGGAATAAAGCGTTTTTGCATTATTCTTTTCATGACTCTCCAACTCCTAATCTCCTCTTCTTCGTCTCTCCTACGCTGTGCCTTTAAGTCTTTCCACCATAAATTAGCATAATCTGTAAATTCAAGAGCGGCTAATTTGCATTTGTTAACCTCAGAATATTCTTGGCACTCGAACACTTTTTCCGCTCGTTGCACCCATTCCAAATACTCCTTGGGTGAACTGGTTCCTTTAAATGGGAGAATCTTCATTTTAAATTGTTTCCCAAAGTTCATTGTTGCCTCCTTTGCCAAGGTTGTGCTATCGTTTCCTCATCATCTCTGGGTTCATCACCCAATTCAACACAATCAGCCCCTCTTGATGCCCGATGTTCATGTTGTTGTGGTGGTTGTTGCTCCACTAATCTTTCAAATGCTTGAGTCAAACGAGTAAGTTGCTCCATCATCTCTTCTTGTTTGCATTGAAGTCCAATGATTTGCACTTGCTATAAAGAAAGACCTCTTGGAACTGTCAGGTCTTCTTTTGCCATGATTTAGATCGGATCGTTTGAAGAAATAGAAATCACTGAAATTACGTGTTTCTCCACAACACACACAATCTATACCTAGAAACTTTGCTGATAAGAACCCACTAGACGACCTTCCCCAGGAACCCTTGAATCAGTTGTTATACGCACCCAAGAAACTAGAAAACAAGTTGTAGATGATCAGATTGGAACCTAAGGAAACTAAGTCCTTCAAATTTCAATCTTGAAGACGCCACAAAGGTTGATCACTCCCTTGATAAGTCAAAATATTATATTCTGCCAAGAACATAAGAAAGTAAAGCAAAGTTGCTAAAATATCTCAATATTATTAATGATATGATGAAATTCATTTTACATACTTGTATCCTTTATATAGGCATGTAAACATTATACTACTAAATAAAGAGGGTGTCCAAAATTAAGTAGGAATAGAAATCCTAACTTAAGTTGAAAAATAAGACTATAATCCTAATCCTATAAGGAAATCTAAATAACAATCATAATCTAATAAGGAAACTTTAATAACAATTCTAATCTAATAAGAAAACCCAAAAAAATAACAATCCTAAACAAACAAGGAAACTTATTCCATATAGAACAGGGAATCTTCAAAAGCTCAAATTATCCATGTGGCACGAGGATTTAATTAAGCCTTATTTAAGCCTCTTTCATCCTCTTTATCCTTCCCTTAGTCATTAGACAGTCGATTTCTTATAAAGGATCTTGCAATAAATTGGGAGTATTAGTTTGAACCATTTGGACTGCACCTCAATCTCTATTATTCCCTTTCTCTTCGAAAAGATTCGTCCACGAATCACCTACATCAAACAAAGATAAATCAGCAACATTGAAAGCCGCACTAACTAATATCATAGTTGTTTGGCAAATCTTGCTTGTAGGCGTTATTATTTATTCTCTTCAAGATTTTGAAAGGTCTATCTTCGCTAGGCAACAATTTTGATTTTTCGTGTGTAAGAAACCTCTTCTTATGCATGTTCACCCAAAGACAATCTCCAAGTTCAAAAACAAGCTTCAAACGATCTTTATTAGCTTGCTTGGCAAATTGTTCGTTCTTTCTTTCAATGCTAGCCCAAAACTTAGCAAGTAAATCCTTCACAAAATCGGACTTTTTCCCATTATATGCAAACTCCTGCAATATAGGCACAACAACATTATACAAAGAAGGGTTAAAGTTATTAGTGGAAAAGTAAACATTCTTGTTCACAAGTACAAGTAGTTGCCGCCTTGTAATCATAACACTCTTAATCTCATTTTTTTCCACAAATACACTCATTCCCTTTCTTTTCTCTCCTTTTTGCACACTTTCCTCTCTAATTTTCATCTCGGCCTCATTTGCTCTCTTGGTTTTTGCTTGCTCACTTTCTTTCTTTTTCTTTTCCTCTTGCTCACACTTTTGTTCCTCTCTCATTTTGCACTCTCTCGCTATCCTAATATGATCTTCATAAGCTTGCAAAGGTTTAAGAGGGGTTAGAACAACAGTTCGGTTATTCATTACAAACGAATAACTGTTTTTGTATCCATCATGTGTAACCTTTCGGTCAAACTCCCATGGTCGGCCAAGCAATATATGACCAGCATGTATTGGTGCCACATCACATAGAACCTCATCCTCATACTTGCCAATTGAAAAGGAAATTAGAACTTGCTTCGTTACACTTATTTCTACGCATTCATTTAACCATTGCAATTTGTATGGTTTAGGATGCTTTATGGTATTCAAATTCAGCTTATCTACCAACAAAGTACTATCAACATTAGTACAACTTCCACTATCAATAATTATAGTACATACCTTATCTTTCACATGGCATCTTGTGTGAAAAATATGCTCACGTTGCTCCACATCAACATCATCCTTAGGTTGTATACATAGGGTTCTCCTTGTAATTAACAAATCACCATGCACGGGTTCTTCAATTTCAATATCAGAACAATCCGCCAACGGTGGCATCTCGTCTTTACTTGAGCTAGCACTTTCTATTTCTCCATTCTCCAACACCATCATAACTCTTTTGTTTGGGCATTGAGAAGCAATATGCCCGAATCCTTGGCACCTAAAACACTTAACTTCACGTGACTTAGAAGAAATTTCAGTTTCAATTTTACTTTTAGAAACAGCAATCGAATCCTTTTGCTTTGCTTCTTCATTTGTTTTTTACGTAACTTTGTTGTCCTTCCATTTAGATTTCCATGAAGAACTAGAAGCCGAACCTAATCTGAACTCTTTTGATTTGAGTTGTTTCTCCACTTTAATGGATTTGTGCAATAGCTCCTCCATCTCCACATAGTGCTGTAAATCAACCACATCAGCAATCTCTTTGTTCAAACCGCTAATAAATCTAGCCATTGTTGCTTCTCGATCTTCTTCTATGTTTGCTCTAATCATGGCTATCTCCATCTTCTTGCAATAGTCCTTTACACTCATGTAACCTTGAACCAACCCTTGCAACTTTCTATGTAAATCTCTATAGTAACGGATAGGTATAAATCTCTTGCACATTACTAATTTCATTTCTTCCCATGATTGAAGTGGCCTCTCCTTATTCCTACGCCTATTGATCACCAATTGATCCCACCATATGCTTGTATAATCTATAAACTCCACGGTTGCTAGTTTTACTTTCTTCTCCTTGGAGTAATTATGGCAGTCAAATACATGTTCAACCTTTCTTTCCCACCCAAGTATAGTTCAAGATCATTCTTTCCTTGAAAAATTGGAATCTTCATCTTTATGCTGCCCAAATTGCTATCTCTTTTGGAAACAACCTTTTTGCCTCGTTTAGAACTTGATTCCTCTAAATCTGAATCCTCTTCCTCTTCCTCCTCAAGCACACGTCTTCTAGTGGTTTTAGAAATAAACGGAGATTGCATGTCATCCAACCTAGTATTCAACTTCCTAAATTGTTCATTAATAGCCTTTATGAATATTTTCATATCAACTTCCTGTGGTTCTTCTCCACTACTCATGTTTATAACCTACAAAGCTTTGTTAGAAAAAGAAAATTTATTCCCCTCACACTCCCTCACGTGTTTGCACTCAAATTAATTTGTTATCACTTGTGTTTCACACTAATTTGGTTTTTTTTTTTCGATGGTGGTCTCAACACTTTTTCCTTTTACCACTCAAGCTAGCCCCCTTTATGTTCTTAAAAAAATCAAGATCAACAAATATTAAGGAGCAATCGGGTAGATGGTGGCAAATCTCAAAATTGGAACGTTAAAAACTTAGTTGAGGCAAACGGTAATGAAGAAAAAAAATAATAATTAAAAAGACCAAAATAAGAAAATTTTAAAAGGAAGCAAAAGACATTTAAAAGATATCACTAGAATGCAACAAATTGAAATGCAAAGCTAATTGATCTCGAATGAAATAAATAGAGTATGGAACACGAAATTGAACAAAAATCAAATCTGTAATCTTAATAAATAATGCAAACAGATTGCTCACCGATCAAACAATACAATCTAACTCTTTTTTTTTTTAGTTAAATATTGTTTTCGATCCCTTTTTTTTTTTAAACAAAACCAAACACAAAGAAGTAGAATGAAAGAAGTCAAGAAAGTTATGCAAAGACAACACAAGAATTGCACAAAAATAATAAAAAAATGTAAAATAAGGATAAGTAAAGGATAAGTAACCTGTTTTTAGAGCCAAAGCTCTTATACCAAATGATAAGAATCCACTAGATGACCTGCCCTAAGAACCCTTGAGTCAGTTGTTATGCACACCCAAGAAACTAGAAAACAAGTTGTAGATGATCAGATTGGAACCTAAGGAAACTAAGTCCTTAAAATTTCAATCTTGAAGACGCCACAAAGGTTGATCACTCCCTTGATAAGTCAAAATATTGTATTCTGCCAAGAACACAAGAAAGCAAAGCAAAGCTTGCTAAAATATCTCAATATTATTAATGATATGATGAAATTCGTTTTACATACTTGTAGCCTTTATATAGGCATGTAAATGTAAACATTATAATACTAAATAAAAAGGGTGTCCAAAATTAAGTAGGAATAGAAATCTTAACTTAAGTTGGAAAATAAGACTATAATCCTAATCCTATAAAGAAATCTAAATAACAATCCTAATCTAATAAGGAAACTTTAATAACAATCCTAGTCTAATAAGGAAACTTTAATAACAATCATAATCTAATAAGAAAACTTAAATAACAATCCTAAACAAGTAAGAAAACTTTAATAACAATCCTAATCTAATAAGGAAACCCAAAAAAATAACAATCCTAAACAAACAAAGAAACTTATTCCATATAGAATAGGGAATCTTCAAAAGTTCAAATTATCCATGTGGCACGAGAATTTAATTATGTCTTGTTTAAGCCTCTTTCATCCTCTTTATCCTTCCCCTAGTCATTAAACAGTCGATTCCTCACAAAGGATCTTGCAACGAATTGGGAGTACTAGTTTGAACCATTTGGACTGCACCTCGATCTCTATTACTTGCTCTGATACCAATATGATGTACCAAAAAAACACAAAACAAACGTTTTGTCGTGATGTTTTGCATAATCCTGAATTGATTAAGATATGTTACGAATTTGATCTCAACAAGTGAAGTGTAGAAGGCTAGCAATTACCTATTTGATAAGAAGAAATCGCCACAAATAAATAAAAGCTAGGTTGATTCGCTACACTCAGATAGAAGAATGTGAGTGATAAGAATCTATTTAATTAAAGTGAAATTGTGTTTTGCAATTTTTTCTAGAAAATAATCACCCCCTCCAACATATTATTTTGACCTTTAAATAGCAATCTAACAACATGCAGCTGCCAAAAAAAATAAATTCTAACCTATAAAACATTACAATGGGCTGAGCTATGCACCCTTATTAAATAAAAATTCAAAAATAACTTAACCTAGTAAATAAATGACATAGGCTGGACTGATTAAGAACATAACAATAATAGAAGATAAAAAAAAAACGAAATTAAATAAGAATGCCTAATCTTCCAAGCAAGTGAGCAAGGTTAACACATAGGGCTTTAATGCTTTGGCCTCCAGATTTTTCGAATGGGCTATGTTCACTCTGAGAAGTAATTCAAGTGTCGTCCGAAGTTTCTTAGCCATGGAACGAGTGATCGGGCCAACACTAGGAACCACACAACCTTGGGCAGCCTTTACATCTCCACAGATCACATCAACCGTGCATTTAATTCATTTTACATAATTGTTTTTCCGCATTCATTTTCATTCCTACATATAGATAGGAGGTTTTTTCAAATGTTTAAGAATATTTTTTATTCATTAATTTTAATACTTTTGATTATGAACTATGGATTGGCCTCCTTTAATTTGTGATTGAAGTTAACAAATGAGAATTAAGGTGTTGAACACATCATCTTAATTAAGTGTTTAAATTAAATTAAATGATTTGGTTTGATTTAACTGATCATATGATTTTCTTGTAAATATATCAATTAATTAAGTAGAGGCCTAACATTATTGGAAGTGAAAATTTTTATGATCATTGAAATTTTCTAAGATTAATGGAAAGACCAATAATTTAAATATCGAAATATTATTAATTCACCTAATATTTTAATATATGAGTAGAGAGCTAGCCACCTTCCATTTTATTTTTCTTAATTTCATTTTCTTTATATTCCTCCAATTTATTTAGTTAAACATTTAAATTAAATTTAAATCAAAACCCATTTGATTATTTTTTTAATTTAGTAATTAAGAGGAAACTGATAAGAATTTGAATCAATGCAATTCCTTGAGGATCAACCTCAAGGTGAACTTGTGAGTATTTTATAATTTGCACATCATAAGCTAAATATTTTGTAACATTTATAGACGATGCTTTGAGGAAGGTTTGGGTGTATTAGTAAGAAACAAAAGATTTGGTGATTTATGTTTTTCAAACGTTTCATGCCATGGTAGAAAAAGAAACCGAGAAGCCTTTGAAACGCCTTCAATTAAATAAGCGAAGAGAGTATACTTCCTAATAGTTTAGAGATTACTATTCTAAACATGGATATCGACATGAAAAGATAATTTCTAACACTCTTTAACAAAATGGTGTAGCTAAACGAATGAATCGCACCATCATGAAAAGAGTATAGACGGGCAAAGATGTTTCTTATTCTCATCTAAAGGTGTGCAGTTGTAAGGCTTTTGTGCACTTGCTAAACGAACAAGGATCAAAACTTGATGACAAGGCCATTTCATGTATCTTCATTAGCTATAGAGAAGAAGAATTCAAATACAAATTTTGGGATCCATAAAAGAAATGGATTGTGAGAAGTAGAGATGTTATCGTCCATGATGATCAAACCATCAAAGACTTCAACAAAACGGAGTAGCTTGAAAAAGTCACAATTGAACTAAGTCTCCTCAAAAACCAATGATAGACGAAGATTCAGAAGCAAATAATGAAATCCTAATCCCATCTGATGATGAGGAGGAAGATAATGATACTAAAGATGAAGTTCCAGCACAAGAGAATAACAATTACGGAGAGAGCCAACAATTGGAAAATGATGAACAACCCATCAAAAGGTTAACCACAAAACCGAAAAACATCCACAATATACCTACTGATAAGAACCCACTAGACAACCTGCCCTAAGAACTCTTGAATCAGTTGTTATGCGCACCCAAGAAATTAGAAAACAAGTTGTAGATGATCAGCTTAGAACCTAAGGAAACTAAGTCCTTAAAATTCCAATCTTGAAGACGCCACAAAGGTTGATCACTCTCTTGATAAGTCAAAATATTGTATTCTGCCAAGAACACAAGAAAGCAAAACAAAGCTTGCTAAAATATCTCAACATTATTAATGATATGATCAAATTCGTTTTACATACTTGTAGCTTTTATATAGGCATATAAACATCATAATCCTAAATAAAAAGGGTGTCCAAAATTAAGAAGGAATAGAAATCCTAATTTAAATTGGAAAATAAGACTATAATCCTAATCCTATAAAGGAACCTAAATAACAATCCTAATATAATAAGAAAACTTTAATAACAATCCTAATATAATAAGGAAACTTTAATAACAATCCTAATCTAATAAGGAAACCTAAAAAAAATAACAATTCTAAACAAACAAGGAACTTATTCCTTATAAAATAAAAAATCTTCAAAAGTCCAAATTATCTATGCAGCACAAGGATTTAATAACGTAGGGCTATTTTATTCTTCTTCTTGCACATAAAGATAAATGATTATCTTTGGTGAAGCTTTGAAAACTTCAAGAACAATCTTAAAACTTTTTAGAATACCCTCTTTGTCAAACACTTTCATAATTAAGCCTTGTAAAACCTCTTTCATCCTTCCCCTAGTTATTGGATTGTCAATTCCTTGCAAAGGATCTTGAAATGAATTGGGAGTATTAGTTTAAACCATTTGGAATGCACCTTGATCTCTATTACCTACCAACAAATTATGTTCTTCTCACTAAAAGGGGAGAGTCAAAAAGTTTTAAAGAGGTGCTAATTCATAAAGATAAAGACAAGTGGATGGAATCCATGAAGAATGAAATAAAATCTCTCTTGAAAAATAACACCTATAAGTTGGTAGAGCTTCTTCCAAAAGGTAAAAAGACCTTGAGTAACAAATGGGTATTCAGATTAAAGGATGATGGGCGTGGCAATCTGATAAAGTATGAAGCTCGATTGGTAGTCAAAGACTTTGGACAAAAGAAAGAAATTGACTTTGATGAAATATTCTCTTTGGTGGTAAAAATGTGTTCGATCAAAGTACTCTTGGGACTAGTGATCGTAATTATGCTAACCGCAAGCGCACAGATCGTATCAAGAAATAAAGTGATAAAAAAAGATATCATCTCATGAGGATTGAGATTAAAATTAACTACTAAGTACTATAGTTTAAAAGGTCAATTTTATCTAAGCAAACTATATTAATTAATTGTAATGTAAAATAAACTAAAATAATACTATTAACTAATGAAGAATAAAAATCGAGTTTCAGAATTTATAGAAGGATAAAATATGCAAGGATGAATGATACGAACCCCTAACATATTAAACTTGAGACCCAATATCTTTACGCATGGAAGCAACTCCTTGGAAATCTAAATCAGATTTAACCAAGTTCGCGACTCAATTTCAACTTGAGAAATAGAACCTTGGAATAAAATACTCTCAAAGTAATTAGCTTTGATTGTAAGAATCTTGATTCAAGCAAGAATCAAAACAAGAGAAAACACTCTTAGTTTTAACTTTCATTCAAAGCATAATCTGTCCCTATTTTGAGTACATGACCAAATATATAAGGGTGTAAGAATAAGTAACCCTAATAAGAGTGTTTGGCCACAAAACTAAACTTATTCTAACTTAAATTAAGATAAATTGAATTTGGGCTTAATGATTAACATAAACAGCCCAAATCCACACCAAATTAAATAACATATGTTTATAAATAAAACTAAGATAGATAATGGGCTTAAGTAGCAAAGTTAGCCCAAATGGCAAATGGAATCCGAATTTTGCATCTTGATGAAGATCCCATTCGAATTGCATGCTTCTTTAGCCTTGAAACATCATCCAAATATGGCCTTGTACAGATTTGAGAATTCGAATCTCATAGAAGCTTCAATCTTTAAGTTTTGCCTTCTTGTACTTGTGTCAAAGTTACCAAGTTTTGATTGTTGTCTTCAAGTCCAAGCTTGATATTTGACTCTTCCGTGCATTCTTGAGTTGTTGCAAGATCATCCCACAAGCCTTGAATCATCCCATTCAATGCATCCTTGAATTTCTTCATTCTTGCTCTTGTAATAGGACCACTAGGTAGCTGAATTGGATCTTTGCTCTTGTGTGCATCCTTATTTGCATCATTCCCTCCGTCCTCAAGATGATTCGTCCACGAATCTTCACCATCTACATCAAAAGGAGAAATATCAGCTACATTAAAAGTTGCACTCACAGTATACTCATCCGGAAGATTCAATTTGTAGGCATTGTCATTGATCTCCTCAATGACTTGAAAGGGACCATCTCCTCTTGGATGAAGCTTTGATTTTCTTTGAGTTGGAAACCTTTCCTTTCGCATATGTACCCAAACCCAATCACCAGGTTCGAATACAACTCGCCTTCTTCCTTTGTTTACTTGGCTTGCAATTCGTTGATTCTTCTTCTCAATGTTCTTGCGCACATCTTCATGTAGTTTTTTCACCAAATCTGCCTTCTTCTTCCCATCCAAACTAGTTCTTTCATCACAAGGTAAAGGAACTAAATCCAAAGGGGTTAGTGGGTTAAAGCCATAAATAATTTCAAAAGGTGAAAAGCCAGTAGTAGAATGCACAACTCTATTATATGCGAATTCAACAAATGAAATGCACTCTTTTCAATTCCTCAAATTCTTTTGGACAATAGCACGCAACAAAGTTCCTAAAGTCCTATTCACAACTTCTGTTTGACCATCAGTTTGTGGATGACAAGTAGTAGAAAATAACAATTTAGTACCCAATTTACCCCACAAAACTTTCCAAAAATGACTTAGAAACTTTACATCCCTATCACTAACAATAGTTTTTGGAATGCCATGCAAACGTACTACTTCCCTAAAGAACAGATTTGCAATGTTAGTGGCATCAACTGTTTTATTACAAGGTATAAAATGTGACATTTTTGAAAACCTATCAACCACTACAAAAATAGAATCTTTTCCCCTTTTTGATTTAGGTAAACCCAAAACAAAATCCATAGAAATGTTAATCCAAGGTTCACTAGAAACAGGTAAAGGAGTAAACAAACCTTAATTCAAAACTTTAGATTTAGCTCGTTTGCACGCAACACATCTATCACAAACTCTTTGCACATCTTTTCTCATTTTAGGCCAATAGAAGTGCTCATTTAAAGTATCTAAAGTTTTTGTCATGCCAAAATGCCCCATTAAACCACCCCCATGAGAGTCTTTTACAAGTAACTCTCTCATAGAACAAATAGGTATGCATAATTTATTCTCCTTAAACAAAAACCCATGCATTCTATAGAACTTACCATATGCAGCTTTCTCACATGGTTTAAAAATGCTAGAAAAGTCAGAATCATCATCATAAAGAGATTTAATATGTTCAAATCCAAGCATTCTCGCATCTAAAGCATTAAGTAAAGTATTCCTTCTTGAAAGTGCATCAGCCACAACATTGTCCTTACCTTGTTTGTATTTAATCACATAAGGAAAAGTCTCAATAAATTCGACCCATTTGGCATGTCTTCTGTTCAACTTACCTTGCCCTCATATGAACTTCAAAGATTGATGATCAGTATGAATAACAAATTCCTTGGGCCTTAGGTAATGCTGCCAATTTTCCAAAGCTCTAACCAAAGCATAGTGCTCTTTAGCATAAGTAGGATAATTCAATGATGCGCCATGGAGCTTTTCACTAAAGTAGGCGATTGGCCTCTTTTCTTGCATAAGAACAGCCCCAATACCTAATCCTGATGCATCACACTCAATTTCAAAAATATTAGCAAAGTTAGGCAAAGCAAGAATAGGTGCCTTACAAAGCTTATCTTTCAATAAATTAAATGCATTCACTTGTTCTTTATCCCACTTAAAAATACCACTCTTTTTAATTACCTCTGTGAGAGGTGCCGCTATGGTGCTGAAATCTTTTACAAACCATCTATAAAAACTAGCAAATCCATGAAAGCTTCTTACCTCACTTACCGATTTAGGAGTAGGCCAATTTTTTATAGCACTTACTTTCTCTTCATCAACCTCAACACCTTGAGCACTTACCACGAAACCTAAAAACACAATTCGATCTAAACAAAAAGAACACTTTTTAAGGTTAGCATATAACTTTTCTTTTCTCAAATATCAAGTATAGCCCTTAAATGTTCTAAATGTTCATCCGAATTTTTGGAATACACAAGGATATCATCAAAGTATACGACAACAAATTTTCCAATTAAATCTTTCAAAACATGGTTCATAAGCCTCATGAAAGTGCTAGGTGCATTAGTTAAGCCAAAAGGCATAACCAACCATTCATATAAGTCATATTTCGTTTTAAATGCAGTTTTCCACTCATCACCCTCTTTCATGCGAATTTGACGATATCCACTTTTCAAATCAATTTTGCTAAAGATAATAGAACCATGCAATTCATCAAACATATCATCTAACCTAGGAATAGGATGACGATACTTTACCATGATGTTATTAATTGCACGACAATCGACACACATATGCCAAGAACCGTCTTTCTTAGGTACCAATAAAACAGGAACAGCACATGGACTCATACTTTCTCTAACATGCCCCTTGGTTAACAACTCCTCAACTTGCCTTTGAAGCTCCTTTGTCTCCTCGGGATTACTCCTATAGGCTGGTTTGTTTGGAATTGAAGCTCCAGGAATGAAATCGATTTGATGCTTAATACCCCTAATGGGTGGCAACCCATTGTGTATCTCTTTCGGAAAAACATCTCCATAAGCCTGTAAAAGAGAAACAAAAACACTAAGCAAAGAAGCATTAAGGTCATTATTGTTGAAATAAAGTTCCTTGTACATAAGTACAAGTGTACATTTGTTTGAAAACCAAGCCTCCTTAATTTCACTCCTTTTTGCATAAAAGCTCACTTGTTTCTTTTTCCTCCACTCCTTTTTCCTTATTCGAATTCTGCCCCTCTTCATTCGAACTCACTTTCTTTTTTTTCTCATTGTCTTTGCCACTATTTTCCTTTGAAAACTCATTCTCTTTTGTTACAACTTCACTCACTCTTTTTTCCTCACTCTTGTGTTCTCTCCCACTGTGCATTCTTCTAAGCTCACCCTCATAAACTTCTTTAGGTGAAAGTGGTACAAGAGTAATTTTCTTCCCATCCTTCTCAAAAGTGTAGTGATTTGTGTAACTATTATGCAACACCTTTTGATAAGTGCGTAAAACACGCACTAAATTATTTACTTTTAAGCTTCAATTGTTTGTTTAATCCTCAAGTTTCTTTTGGATTTGATGTATTTTGGTTGTTTTGTGCAGAAAATGATAAATTTAACTTTTGAAAGTTAATTGGGCTCGAAAATGATTAATTTGGTTTGAAAATGAAGAGAATGGAGCATAAGAATAGGGTGGATCAAAATGCAACATAAATAGGACTAAACTGAAGAACTATCATAGAAAAAGGATAAATCGCAAATACATAAAAGAAAGAGAATCCAATTGTTATTTGCCAGATTTTACAACTTAATTGGCAGAAGCTGGTGCGCGATCGCGAGCCTTGCCGCATGGCCGCGCACTGCGTTCTGCCCAGGTGGACTGAAGTGCAATAACTTCAAGACTGTAGCTTAATGTCTGATTAATCATAAGTATAGGGACTCAATTGATATTTGCTAGCCATCGAATTTCTGGGCAATTTGGACGATTTTAAAGCCATTGAATAGAGAGAGAAAGGGACTTTTGGAGAGTTTTGTTTTGGGTTTTAGATTTTAGAGAGAGAGGGAGAGAATTGCTAGAGAGAGTAAGAGAAAAATCAACAAAAGAGAGGGGGATTTCATCAAGAGATTGGAAGACTCTCATCAACCTTGTGGATTCAAGCTCTCCTCATCTAGTTTTTCTTTCTCTCCTCTTTGAATTTAATCTTGAATTTGACAATATTGTGATTATTTGAAATCATGTTATCAATTGTTGAATTCTTGATTGTGGAATTTAAATTATATATTGTGTGTGGCTAAACCCCATTTTTCTAGGGCAATGATTTAATTTATTTGAAACATCTATTTCTAATATTGTGTTGTTCAATTGATTTGAGATTGAGTGTTGAGTATTTATCACGGTAATTAATGCTTTTGAATATTTGGCCAATATTTGAATGAATTGTGGATTGATAGGAATTGAGAAATGAATATCATATCTAGATCGTGTGATAAATACCGTAAATTGCATATTAGATAGAGATATACTAATATGGTTTGCGTAGTTTAATTAGAAATTATCACCAATTATAATGCACTTCCGTTTAATTAATTTCACATAGAGATATAGTGAAATTTTAGGTGCGAAGTAGACTCGATTGATCTCGAGAGAGACAATCAAATAAATTAGGATAATTAACTAGCAACACGTGTTTAAATTAGAACAACATCAATTGAAGAAGTGGATGCGATTAAATACGATAAATCATTAGCCCTAAACTTTCCATTAGTTGAATCTTGTAATTAATTTGCACATTAATAAATTTTAGTTAATTTTAATTTCTCAACCAAAATTATTTCGATTTCTTTAGATAAATTCATACGTTAATCACCTTCGGTAATTATAGGATTAACATTCCTCGTGGGATCGACATCCTCTTATCACTTTATTACTTGATTGCGACACGTGCACTTGCGTTCGTTTATTTTACACGCAACAAGTTTTTAGTGATTTAGTGCGTGTTTTTAGTGATTTAGTGCGTGTTTTACGCACTTATCAAATACCCCCAAACTTAAATGTTTGCTTGTCCTCAAGCAAATCAAATCAAAGAGAAGGGAGGTAAGGGATTTAACAAAATTATGCACAATCGAGATTAAATAAAAATATTTTAACATACTTTGAGCTAAAACAAACTAAAGCCTCAAAGATCAAGTTACCTACTTAACTTGAAGAAAACAATGCTTTCAATTTGTCTCCAAATTTGACTTGAAAAACAAATGTCATCCTACTCAAAAGTTCATCGCTCGTGTGTGTGTGAAATGTCACAAATGATGGGTTTTGATTCAATTCGGATAAGTTTGTGCACAATTTAAACTCATTTTGACTTTTAGGAATTCCATAAGCTTAATTTTCATGTCACTCTCCACTAATGTAGAAGAAAATTACATCAAGGATCTTTAGGACTTAATTAAGCTTGTAATGATAGGATAAAGTTAAGGCGGAGAAAATGGATATTTAAGTAGGTTCAAGCACCCTAATTATCTCAACCATTATAGAGCTATTTCTTCAATCCTTTTATCATCACCAAATTTCAACACCATCTTTTTCATTCACCTCTCAAATGATGATTCAAATACAAAGAATAGATGTATACCCTCAAGCTTTTAGGAATTCCATAAGCTTAATTTTCATGTCACTCTCCACTAATGTAGAAGAAAATTACATCAAGGATCTTTAGGACTTAATTAAGCTTGTAATGATAGGATAAAGTTAAGGCGGAGAAAATGGATATTTAAGTAGGTTCAAGCACCCTAATTATCTCAACCATTATAGAGCTATTTCTTCAATCCTTTTATCATCACCAAATTTCAACACCATCTTTTTCATTCACCTCTCAAATGATGATTCAAATACAAAGAATAGATGTATACCCTCAAGCTTATTTATTTGCAAAGATTGATCTTTTGTTTTTTCATCATTTTTTTTTCTCTTTTTTTTTTTAAACCTCGCTCTACCTTTTGACGCGAGTTCTCTATGCTTACCTAGGCATGAGACCCGATTACTCGGTAAAAGTTTAGCTTATTTTTCATATTTCTCTCATAATTGGCTTTACTCTTATCTTTTGACGCGAGTTCTCTATGCTTGCCTAGGCATGAGACCCGGTTACTTAATAAGAATTCAGTTTTTTTTTTTTCTACACTCCTTCAACCTCCCTTATTTTCAAAGCTCTAACATGGTTGAAAATTTAGGGTGCTACTCAAAAGGAATGTATTTTTATTTCATACTAGCTATTATGAGAGTGATAAAATAAGAAAAGAAATTTTTGGCTCAAAGGGGATAAACTAAGGATTGATTAATTGTAGGTTAGCTTGAAAGGCTCAAACGTACCAAATAATGCCCAATTCATTTCTTTAATGGAGTCTCCTCTAGGATTTCGCCTCAAGTGACAATCAATCAAGTTCTAGAGTTTAATAGGACTTAATCCTTACAAAGCTCACACAAACCTTCTCTAAATTTTCACACACCAAAGCATTTGTAACTAAGTGCTTAAAATTCTCGAGGAACTATCAAGAACAATAAATTTGTCAACAAATTAAACCCAAGAGTGATAACAACATTTATTATTTTCCACAATTATATCATTGGCTTTCTATGTAGCTCAAAAGCATGTTCAACAAACATAAGCCCAATCTAAAAAAGGAGAGGAAAGAACACTAATAAAAGCCATGAAAAGAAAATGCTTGAAAGAAAACAACCAAATTTCAAAACAAACAAACATGCCATAAACACTCCTAAAATATAACAATTAAAACTTAAATCGAAAAGAAAGAAAAAAATTGTGTGCAATTGGTGGCATGATCAATTCATTCTCAATACATCATACAAAACATTTCCACAATAACATTCCCTCCCCCACACTTAATCTAAACATTGCCCCCATTGTTTAAGCATAAATTTATCAAAAGCTAAGGCAAAGAAATCATACCTAGGAGGCAAAATGTGAAAATCTTGCCTCTTGTTGTGCATTATCACTCTCATTCCTTTGTGGAGGCAAACATTGTGAAGATGAAGGAAGGTTGGAAAAGTAATGCCCTTTGTCGATGTCTTTTTCACTTGAAAATCTCTTTTGGGCAATTCATCGAACACTTAGAATGCCCATTTGTATTATCATATTTTGTTGCACTCCAACCATTGTATTAGCTTCCATACACTCTTAAAACACTCTCCCAATGATCCTAAATGATCAAACTCAAAATTTCGACACTAAACCTCACTCAATTAATTCGTCGAACACTTTGTGTGCAATTGTGAAAAACACCCAACACAACAACAAAACCCTTCATTTTCACCAAATTTTTTTTTTCACAAAATAGTCACAAACACTTCTAAGATATCAAATACCCAAGAACTTCTACAATAAACTCAATCCACAAACCCAAATTCGTCCACCCACTAATAATTTTCCTAATTTTTGAATTTAAATGCACAATGAAAATTTAAGTTGAATAATAGAGAGAACTTACAAGTTGGAGGATGAATTTATGTAGTTTGTGAAGGAATTTGATACAATTGAATGGATTAAGTGGTCTAGAGGGTTTTGATTTGTGTTTTAGGAGTGTTGAGGAGAGGAAAAACATTGAAGGCAAAGAAATAAAGGAGGGGGGGCTGTGCAGGCGTTCTATAGGCAGAATGGAGGGCGCAGTCGCGCTCCCAGTTGGCGCGGTCGCGCACCAGCTTCTGCCTTAGGTGCAGACCTGTGCGAGTATGGCGCTGTCGCGCGCCCAGATTGCATGATAGCGTACCAAATACTGGCTTATGATATATCAAATTGAAGCTACAGATGTCTAGTTTCTAATGCCACAAACAGAATGCAATTCTGAGTTTTATACAAAACGTTATGACAGGTTTAGTATACAATATGCAGAATGTCAAATTCTGCAGTTTTCACTCAAAATCAATGGAATGCTCCTAGACTTGCACTTGTGCTCCAAAACGTCTCCTCCATCTCTCAATGTTAATTATGAGCTTCCTAAAGTTATCCACCTACAAAAATACACACAAAAATAATTTCATTAATGTTAACAAATTAAACAAAACTCACTAGAAAAAAAAAATTTCACACAAAACACAATGAAATTTGGGTTGCCTCCCAATAAGCGCTAAGTTTAACGTCTTCAGCCGGACCAAGTTCATTCTCTAAGTGTCAAGTGACTCCTCTAGAGTAAGACTCATCCGTCACACTTCTTCCAAACATATCCAAGTGTGGCTTCAAATGATCACAGTCTATGTTAAGACATTCTCCCGGATCAAAAGGGTGATTTTTGCTCAATGAATCATATGAGTATGGAAAGCTTGAAACTTTATCCGATGCATGCACAGCCACAACCAATTGTTTATTCTCACTTATTGGCTGGTTTGAATTCATTTTCTTGTGTTGGTTGTGAATGATCTTCAAAGAATTTTTCATATTACTTTGATCTACCAAATCTTGCACTACATCCTCATTAGTACCAATAATGTAGCATTCCTCATCACATGATAACTTCAATGCATCAGGAACTTTGAATTCTTCAATTTTACCCATAACATCAAGTGTGAGTGTGCCTTCTTTAACATCAAATTTTTCTCCAACGGTTCCCTTAGTTTGAAGACCTTTACTTGACTCAAAAACTTGTTGCGTGTAAAATAAACGAACGCAAGTGCACGTGTCGCAATCAAGTAATAAAGTGATAAGAGGATGTCGATCCCACGAGGAATGTTAATCCTATAATTACCGAAGGTGATTAACGTACGAATTTATCTAAAGAAATCGAAATAATTTTGGTTGAGAAATTAAAATTAACTAAAATTTACTAATGTGCAAATTAATTACAAAATTCAACTAATGGAAAGTCTAGGGCTAATGATTTATCGTATTTGATCGCATCCACTTCTAATATTGTGTTGTTCAATTGATTTGAGATTGGGTGTTGAGTATTTATCACAGTAATTAATGCTTTTGAATATTTGGCCAATATTTGAATGAATTGTGGATTGATAGGAATTGAGAAATGAATATCATATCTAGATCGTGTGATAAATATCGTAAATTGCATATTAGATAGAGATATATTAATATGGTTTGCGTAGTTTAATTAGAAATTATCACCAATTATAATGCACTTCTGTTTAATTAATTTCACATAGAGATATAATGAAATTTTAGGTGCGAAGTAGACTCGATTGATCTCGAGAGAGACAATCGAATAAATTAGGATAATTAACTAGCAACATGTGTTTAAATTAGAACAACATTAATTGAAGAAGTGGATGCGATCAAATACAATAAATCATTAGCCCTAGACTTTCCATTAGTTGAATCTTGTAATTAATTTGCACATTAGTAAATTTTAGTTAATTTTAATTTCTCAACCAAAATTATTTCGATTTCTTTAGATAAATTCGTACGTTAATCACCTTCGGTAATTATAGGATTAAAATTCCTCGTGGAATCGACATCCTCTTATCACTTTATTAATTGATTGCGACACGTGCACTTGCGTTCGTTTATTTTACAGGCAACAAGTTTTTGGCGTCGTTGCCGGGGAATGTTAAATTCTTATAATATCGATTTGGATTAATATTGAGTTTAATCTAAAGTTTATTTTGTTTGTTTGTTTTTACAGGTTTGTCTTTTAAGTGCATGAGAAAAGCCAAAAATAGTGGTCTATTGCCTTTTGATATCGAAATGGCTGTAAACGCTTTTCAATGGCACTCAGAATGTTTAACACCTAGGAGAACCTTTGGAGTTCATGAAGTAGATAGTATTTCTGCACTTAATGATCAGCTTCATACCTTAACCAAACAACTTGGGGCCATGACAGCAAACTTTATTCATATTCCGCATATGGTTTGTGAGTTATACAGTGGCAATCATTCTAGCATGGATTGTGAAGTTGATAATTTGTTTGCTGCGTCATCCTTCGAGCAAGTTTCATATGTTGGGAACTATAATCATCAAAATGATCTTTATTCCAACACCTACAATCAAGGATATCATCCCAATTTCTCTTAGAGGGGAAATCAAACTTCATCACTCGAATTCCAACCTCAAGAGAAAAAGGTTAGCCTAGAAGAGGCCCTTGCTCAATTGACCATGAACACTTCCAACTTCATGACAAAAACTGAAACAACCTTGGAAAACCAAGCAGCTTCCATTCAAAACCTAGAGGTGAAAGTGGGTCAAATGGTAAAGGTGTTAACGGAGGAACAACAAAGCTCATTGTTGAGAAGTACGGAGACAAATCCAAAGGAACAAATGATGGCAATTACACTTCAAAGTGAAGGAAAATTGATGGAGCCGAACAACAACATGGAAGAGGCACTACAAATGGAAGCAAGTTCTTCAAAATCACAATCAGAAGCATTAAGCTCTCCTCAAAGGTTAGGAAAGTCAAGTAAAGGTCTTCAAACTAAGGGAACCGTTGGAGAAAAATTTGATGTTAAAGAAGGCACACTCACACTTGATGTTATGGGTAAAATTGAAGAATTCAAAGTTCCTAATGCATTGAAGTTATCATGTGATGACGAATGCTACATTATTGGTACTAATGAGGATGTAGTGCAAGATTTGGTAGATCAAAGTAATATGAAAAATTCTTTGAAGATCATTCACAACCAACACAAGAAAATGAATCCAAACCAGCGAATAAGTGAGAAAAAACAATTGGTTGTGGCTGTGCATGCATCGGATAAAGTTTCAAGCTTTCCATACTCATATGATTCATTGAGCAAAAATCACCCTTTTGATCCGGGAGAATGTCTTAACATAGACTGTGATCACCCTTCTATCAAATTGCCAAGGTCGTCCTAACAAAAGATGACCAGCATGCATAGGTACCACATCAAATAACAACTCATCTCTATACTTGCCTATTTTGAAGGCAACAAGAACTTGCTTTGTCACCTTAATTTCCCCGTAATCATTAAGCCACTTCAACTTGTAAGCATATGGATGTTTTAAGTGTCAAGGTGTAAGACATTACAAGCGAGATTGCCCAAATCCACAAGATAAAAACAAGAATCTAAATCAGATGACGATTAAACTGATACGAACCCCTAGCATATTAAACTTGAGACCTAATATCTTTACGCATGGAAACAACTCCTTGGAAAGCTAAATAAGATTTAACCAAGTCCGCAACTCAATTTCAACTTGCGAAATAAAATCTTGGAATAAAATACTCTCAAAGTAATTAGCTTTGATTGTAAGAATCTTAATTCAAGCAAGAATCAAAACAAGAGAAAACACTCTTAGTTTTAACTTTCATTCAAAACGTAATCTGTCCCTATTTTGAGTACATGGCCAAATATATAAGGGTACAAGAATAAGTAACCCTAATAAGAGTGTTTGGCCACAAAACTAAACTTATTCTAACTTAAATTAAGATAAATTGAATTTGGGCTTAATGATTAACATAAACAGCCCAAATCCACACCAAATTAAATAACATATGTTTATAAATAAAATTAAGATAGATAATAGGCTTAAGTAGCAAAGTTAGCCCAAATGGCAAATGGAATCCAAATTTTGCATCTTGATGAAGATCCCATTCGAATTGCATGCTTCTTTAGCCTTGAAACATCATCCGAATATAGCCTTGTACAGATTTGAGAATTCGAATCTCATAAAAGCTTCAATCTTCAAGTTTTGCCTTCTTGTACTTGTGTCAAAGTTACCAAGTTTTGATTGTTGTCTTCAAGTCCAAGCTTGATATTTGACTCTTCCGTGCATTCTTGAATTGTTGCAAGATCATCTCACAAGCCTTGAATCATCCCATTCAATGCATCCTTGAATTTCTTCATTTTTGCTCTTGTAATAGGACCACTAGGTAGCTGAATTGGATCTTTGCTCTTGTGTGCATCCTTATTTGCATCAATGAATAACCTAGAGTCTTAATTTTGCTTATCAATCACTATATTTCTCCTAATTGGCCGTTATTAATGTGTTTTAATCCAATTCACTAATCACGATATTTAAACAAACCTTAACACCTCTCCCGAGTGTAAATCAAGATTTTATGCACAATGACTCAAGTTGATATCCCTATCTAACTCAAATAATTATACGTTCATTGTGTATTACTTGTTGTTTAATGCTTAGAACCCAATTCACCTCTTGATTTCTTGAAATCCTAAGTGTTAATTAGATTATCTTGATGTCGATTACTTTATGGTCTCACAACTATCTAGATTGTGTTTACTTAGTCCGACAAACAAAGTAATCTTTCTCAAGACGTAATTCATCCATCTCTAATTTAACTAATTCATTAATTAATTAAAAAATTAGAACATTAAACAAGATAAACACAAGTGAATCAAACCATAATAACATTACTAACATGCCAATTGATTAAAACATAGTTTAGAAAAGAGATATCAAGACCCTAGATTAAGAAATCTAGCCAACCATCACAATTATCAACATCTATTCCATAATCATAAAATTCAACAATTAAAGTTCAAATGAAATATAAAATGAGAGTGATAGAGTTTAAGAAAACTAGACTAGAGATCCAAGCTTCAATAATCCTCCTTTAAGTCCTCTTCCAAAGGTCCAACTTGAATCAATCCACTTCTCCCTCTAGATCTTCTCCTTGTTCTTCACCTTTTTCACTCAAGAACCCAAATTCTCTATTCTTGGATGCTTCCTTTGGTGGCTATCATCTCATAAACAAATAAACCTAAAAGATACCGAAATCAGACTATTGGATGATGATCTCATGGCCCAAAGTCGTCCAAACACATCCAAGGGGCTTTGGGGCGACCAAAATCCGCGTGGGGGTGCTATGGGATAGAATACGTGGTGCGGCAGCGCACCTCCGTGGCGCTGCTACCCCACTCTCATGACCAAAATGGCCTTGGAACGTGGGTGCGGCGTTGGCACGCCATGCCTTCAACTTTGATATTTTTGCACTTTGGTCCCTTCAGCTTTGCATTTTAGTCTTTATTTCCTTTCCGAATTTTTCGACGTTGCTTTCTCAAGCTGATGTCATATTGAATGCCCGTTTGTTATCTTTTCTATACAAAACACCAAAATTTATTAAATATTAACTAAACTTGAGGATTTACAAAACAATACAAGTCTAAAAGTAACTGATGAGTGCATGTTCTACATACTTATCAACTAGCAGCTAGATTTTGAGATTGAGTAGATGGATATAAAGACTGTATTTTTTTCACAGTGACTTAGAAAAAAAAATCTATATGCATCAACCACAAGGTTTCAAAATCAACGGAAAAAAACACCTCTTAAACAAATTGCAGAATAGTTTGTATAGTTTGAAGTAGGCACTATGATAATGGTATAAGAAGTCTAATTGATTCATGATGCATCACAAAAGATCTACAACATATTCATGTGTCTACATTAAATAGTTTCCTGGTGAGAAATTTATTATTTTGTTGTTATATGTTGATGATATGCTAATAGTTGGTTAGGATGATGCATAAATGATTAACCAACTGAATAAAGAATTATCAAAAGTCTTTAATGTGAAAGACTTGGGACCAACCAAGCAAATTTTGGGAATGGAGATTATCCAAGATAGAAGATCTCAAAGATTATGGTTGTCATAGGAGAAATTTGTTGAGCGGATACTTGAATAGTTCAACATGAAAAGTGTTGAGCCAATATCTTTACCTTTTGAAACATAGTTCAAACTCTCTAAGAAGTTAAAGCAATCTCTTAAGCAAGAACAAAAGATGTTGGCCACTCCTTACTCTTCAATTGCTGGATGTTTAATATACGCTGTGGTTTTCACACGCCCAGATATTGCTCATGTAGTTGAAGTTGTGAGTCATTTCTTGGCAAATCCAGGAAAAGAATATTGGGAAGCTATCCAGTGAATTTTTAAATATTAGAGGGGTAGATATAAACTATGTTAGTACTTTGGGAATGAAAAACAAACCTTGAGAGGCTATACAGATACATAATGGCAGGTGATCTCGATGCCGCAAATATATATCTGGGTACTTATTTACTTTTCTTGGTGTAACACCTCCCAAGTGGTACATATTTTGTATATATACACGTCAGTTTCTATTAGTTTGTACGTAAGTAGCTTAGTACACTTAAGGTATTTCTTTTGAAATATTTTATGAATGTATTTAGTATTAGATAAGAGTTTACTTAGAAAGGCCCAAATATAAAATTAGAGTATCAATACATGGGTGTATTTAGTGGTAAGTGTTGGTGTACTTAGTAAGGCCCAAATTACCATTTTAACCCTAAGTATAAATACATCCTATTCTTGTTTTAGAAAGAGAAACACCATTTTGCAGATTTTAAGAGAGAGAGAGAGAGAGAGAAGAATTTGAAGAGAAAATTTAGTTTTCAAGGAGAAATTAAGAAGATTTAAGGTAATTTTCTCTCCTCTTTAAGATTTATTGTGTTATATATGATTAGATTGTGTTTTGGAAATATATTTTGTGTGAAGATTACATGAATATGCTGAGTATATATTGATTTGAATTATTTGTGGTTATGAATATGATTTGGTGGTGGAATTGGTAAAGAAGTTGGTAGAAGATGATTGTTGTTGTCAAAGGAAGCTTTTGCAGAACTTAGACCTTGAACAGTAGCTTGATTCGAAAATTTTATAAAATTTTATATGTCTTATTTTGGAAAATTGATTTAACTGGAAATATTAGGCATCAAAAGGGTCATGATAAATTTTATTTCATTTGAAAATTTTGAATATTCGATTTTATATGAATTTTTCGATCTGACCCTGGAATGCTGAAAAATGTTGATTTCTGCAGATTATATGAATTGTACAATTTTCTGGGTTAACCAAATGGTCTCCAAAAATTACAAAATTTTACAAACCTATTTCTAATTATGTTTATTATAACATATTAAAATTTCATGCTCTGATTCTATGTATATAATATGTTATGAATTTTCAAAGTAGTTTCTATCACTGAGAATGTGCAGTTTACAGAATCTGCAGAGTGTAAAGTAAAGCTTGTTTAAATTGGTTTGGACATGAATTATGTCTTCTAAATTTTATCATGCTACTGAATATGTGTCTATATGATTTCTGGAAAGTTTCATGGCCATTGGATAAGTGTTCCATTTATTAAAAATCAGATACTTAGATATACTCAGTGATGCTCTGTTTTTGGGGCCTAGTGACTAAGTGTTATAAATGACAAAACAAATAATTTCAAATTGAATTAAGGATCTATATTTTTATATGAGGTTATATAATGTTTCATTATGACTATATTCTGATTTCATGAGGAAATGATATCATTTAGGATATAAAAAAAAATCGTTGACGGGCCTAAGGACAGAATTAGTATGTTTGTTTGATGAAATGTTATATGTTTGATTTTGTGTAATATGGCTTATGAGATCAATTTTGATTTTAGGATTTATGTGATTGTGTGATCTTGGTGGGAACATCAAGAGGTAAGTATACTAGACTTTTCAAATGGGATCACAATGAATATATATATTTATGTGTGACTATGTTACAAAAGTTTTAGAATTATGTATTAATATGCAAGCATCAATTTGCTTATGATTATATGCCAAAATATTTGTTTACAACTTTGTGTTTATGTGCTGTGCATGAGTCATTAAGCATTAACATTGCCATGCACGCATGCATAAATGATTTTGAGAAATGAGAAAGTGGTTTTGTAAGAAAAATATTTGTGAAAGTTAAGACTTCGTATTTTTTTAGGGTATCCGAATTCATTACTTTCTTAGTAGGAAATTGTAAGTGTTTGGAGCCTTTTGATATATGTGGCCATTCCTTCGGGTTTGGTATATTTGATATGTGTTATGTGTTTCGTATGACATGGGAGAGACATTTGGGTACCCTTAGGACTTGTGAGTCTTCGCAATTGTGCGTCGACGAATTTGTGCATGTGGGAGGACTCGCCGATGATCAGGGCGTGGGTGTGGCTCTTATCTTCGGGCATGAGTGTTTATTGTGTTTAAAATTTTGTGCCCCACTTGCTGATACTCCATATACGGAAAGTCATCGACGGGTGACTCAGACTCAATATGTGATATGTGAAGTCCTACTAAGTAGTAATTGAATTAAGATATTCCTAGTTAAATGTAAATGAAAGTTTAAAAGTGAGTGATTGTTGAGAACAAGTTTGATGTGATTTTGTATCACGTATTTTGGAATGAATATGGTTATTATCATGTTACATATTCATCTCATGCATTATATATTTATTATATATATATATATATGCATGTATTTTTGTGTATGAAAAACTAGTATGCTTACTAAGTTTATACTCATTATAGTTATTGTGATTCCCAGATAAATGATCGTGTGCGTAGTGGATTTGGCGAAGCTTCTGCTGTCCCTTGGTTCCCTAAGTTTAGGACATTGGCTTGTATTTTATTCTTAGTTATTAAATATGATGGCTTGGAGATTAGACAATGAAGACTTTTTTTGAATAGATTTTGTGTTAATAAATATTGATGAATTTTCCTAGTGAAATGTATTTCTTGATATGTGTTTGATAGATTACTCTTTGACTTTTGCAAGTCGGGGTGTGACAGTTTGGTATCAGAGCCAAGGTTTAGAATTCTGTAGACATTTAGTTATAGTAGTCAAGGGAACCAAGTACAACGCCAAATCCTTAGGGTCTTGTATGTTTATATTTTTGTGTGTACATACTTAGTACATATTACTAACCGTTGTTTGAGTTGGATTAGTGAAATGGCGAGAAATTCAAGGACGACAAGTGCCTCGAATGCAAATGCAAGAAATATGGCTAGAGATCAAGATGCGCCAGTGACTCAAAATGCAGGAGTGGGCCAAGTTGACTCTAATACCATTATTCAGAATTTTGTGCAAGCCATTACAAATGCCATGGAGCAAAGACCGCAAACATCCAATGGGAGTGCTAGTTCTAACACCATGCACGTGGTAGAACAATTTAGGAAGCTGCAACCACCATTCTTTGAAGGCTCAATTAATCCATTGGTTGCTAAAGAGTGGGTTCGAGAATTGGAAAAGATTTTCCGCTTGATAGACTGCACAGATCAGCAGAAGGTCGCATGTGCCACTTACATCCTTAAAGGAAGTGCTAGCCATTGGTGGGAGATGACTAGCAAGGCTCAGGATATGGATGGATATAATGTTACATGGGACAGGTTTAAAGAGCTGTTTGATGAAAAGTACTTCCCTCAATCTTTGAGAGATGACAAAGAGGCAGAGTTTATCCAACTCACCCAGGGTTCCAAGTCTCTGATAGAGTATGAAAGGAAGTTTGAAGAATTATCAAGGTTTGCTCCACACTTAGTAGACACTGAGACACGTAAGGCTAGATGTTTTGAGAGGGGGCTTAAACTAGAATTGAGGAAATTGATCTCTGTACTTGAGTTGAAGACTTACGCGGTGCTTCAAAAGGCTCAAATTTTGGCAAAAGATGAAGGGGAAGCTACAGCATCAGAACCTAAAGATGTGGGTCAAAACTCCCAGAATAAAAAGACATGGATTAAGCCTCACATGAAGAAATCTGACAAATGGAAGGGAAAGAAAAGGCAAAGAGATGACAAGACAGAGAAGCGTGACTTGCCACTTTGTGAAACTTGTGGAAGATATCATGGTGGAACATGCTACAGGAAAACTGGAGCTTGCTTCAAGTGTGGAAAGCCTGGGCATTTCATTCAGAATTGTCCAGAGATGAAAAATGTGCAAGGAGGTCCAAGGAAAGATCAAAGAGTTCAAGCAAGGGTGTATGCTCTCACCAGGCAAGAAGCAGAAGATTCTCCCTCTGTTGTGACAAATACAATTTGTATATCTGGACATAGCGCATTAGCTCTTTTTGATTCGGGTTCTACGCATTCATTTGTGTCGCATGCATTTGCTAGAGGATTATGTATTGCACCTACTTTGTTGGATGATGAGTTATGTGTGGGAACCCCTTTAGGGAGTTTATTGTGTGCTAACGAAGTTTTGCGATCATGTAAGATTGGAATAGGCGAAAGGATTTTAGTGGCAAACTTAATACTTTTGCCTATGCATGACTTTGACGTCATTTTGGGTATGGATTGGTTATCTACCTACCATGCTAGTGTAAAATGCTATGAGAAATAGGTGATATTTCGACCACCTGGCGAGACAGAATTCAAATTTGTGGGTGCTAAATTGTTTGTGATGCCGAAGGTAATTTCAGCTTCACAGGCTTGGAAAAGTTTAAAGAAAGGTTGTGTGGGTTTCTTGGCCAGTGTAATTGATACTGAGAAGGTAGAAGTGAACTTGCAAGATGTTCCTATTGTAAGTGAGTTTATTGATGTTTTTCCTGAGGACTTACCCGGTACCCCTCTTGGTCGTGAGATCGAGTTCAACATAGAGCTTGTCCTTGGAACAACACTAATATCCAAGACACCATATCGTATGGCACCATCAGAACTTAAGGAACTCAAGAAACAACTGGAAGAACTACTCGAGAAGGGTTTTATTCGCCCAAGTGTTTCACCGTGGGGTGCTCCTGTGCTATTTGTCAAAAAAAAGGATGGGACGATGAGGTTATGTATTGATTATCGGGAGTTGAATTGAGTAACTGTGAAGAATAAATATCCGTTTCCAAGAATCGATGATTTGTTTGATCAGTTGCAAGGGTCTTCGATTTTCTCGAAGATTGATCTTCGTTCTGGCTATCATCAATTGAAGATCAAGACAGAAGACATTCCTAAAACTGCTTTTCGAATGAGATATGGACATTATGAGTTTGTGGTAATGCCATTTGGATTAACAAATGCTCCTGCTGCTTTTATGGACCTTATGAATCGCGTGTTAAAGGACTATTTGGATAAATTTGTGATCGTGTTCATAGATGATATTTTGGTGTATTCTAAGAGTAAAGAAGAACATGAAGATCATTTGAGGATGGTATTACAAGTTTTGAGGGAAAAACAACTTTATGCAAAATTCAAGAAGTGCGAATTTTGGCTTCATCGAATTGCATTCTTGGGACATGTTGTTTCTTCCGAAGGTATCTCTATGGATCCAAGCAAAATTGAAGCAGTTGTGGATTGGCCTAGACCGACCAACATTGGAGAAGTTCGTAGCTTTCTTGGGTTGGCTGGATATTATAGGCGATTTGTCGAGGGATTTTCTAGGATTACTACTTCTTTAACACAACTAACAAGGAAGAATGTCAAATTTCAGTGGTCTGATGAGTGTGAGAAAAGCTTTCAAGAACTTAAGCATCGATTAGTGACTGCCCCAGTGTTGACAATTCCTATGGGATCTGGTGGATATGTAATTTATAGTGATGCTTCTCTTAAAGGTCTCGGTTGCGTGTTGATGCAAAATGGAAAAGTTGTAGCTTACGCATCTCGACAATTAAAGAATTATAAGAAGAACTACCCAACTCATGACTTAGAGTTAGCAGCTGTGGTATTTGCTCTTAAAATTTGGCGGCATTATCTTTATGGAGAGAAGTGTGAGATTTATACCGACCATAAAAGCCTCAAGTACTTTTTCACACAAAATGGGCTAAATATGAGACAACGCCGATGGCTTGAGTTGGTGAAGGATTATGATTGCACGATCAACTACCACCCTGGAAAAGCTAATGTAGTTGCAGATGCTTTAAGTAGAAAATCTGTAGGAAGTCTGGCTACGCTTTTGACCACTCAGAAGCAAATCCTACTAGATTTTGATAAGTTTAGCATCGAAGTTGTGAAGGGTGACATTAAGGCTTATGTTGCACAGTTATCTATACAGTCTACTTTGATCGAGAGGATTAAAAAGGCACAACAGTCTGATGAATTTTTGAAAAAGATCATGGAAGAAGTTTTGGCAGGTAGGAGACCTGGATTCGTGGTATCTGATGACGGCGTATTACGTTTTGAAGGTAGGCTTTGTGTTCCTAACAACAAGGACATAAAGCATGAAATTTTAACAGAGGCACATAATTCTTTGTATACCATTCATCCTGGTAGCACAAAGATGTATCAAGACCTTCGAGTGATTTATTGGTGGGTTAATATGAAGAAAGAGATTGCACAATTTGTTGAGCAATGTCTAACATGTCAACAAATTAAGGCTGAACATCAAAGACCATCTGGATTGTTGAAACCTTTGTTAGTACCTGAATGGAAATGGGAACGCATAGCTATGGATTTTGTTGTGGGGTTACCAAAGACACAAAAAGGTTATAATGCAGTTTGGGTGATTGTTGACAGGTTGACAAAGTCTGCACATTTTATTCCGGTGAATAATACTTATTCTATGGATAAGTATGCAAAATTATATATGGATGAGATTGTGAGGTTACATGGTATACCGGTTTCTATTGTTTCTGATAGAGATTCTCGATTCACCTCAATATTTTGGAAGAGTTTACACAAAGCCATGGGGACTAAGTTGAATTTCAGCACTGCATTCCACCCACAAACAGATGGACAATCTGAAAGAACCATCCAAATCCTTGAAGATATGTTGCGAGCTTGTGTGATGGATTTCAATGGTAGTTGGGACAAACATTTGCCGCTAGTAGAATTTGCATACAATAATAGTTATCAATCTACGATTGGTATGGCTCCTTACGAAGCTCTTTATGGAAGAAAATGTAGATCTCCAGTACATTGGGATGAAGTTGGTGAAAGAAAAGTTTTGGGACCAGAGATTGTCCAACAAACATGTGAAGTAATTGAAAAGATAAGAGAAAGAATGAAAGTGGCACAGAGTAGACAAAAGAGCTATGCCGATAATCGAAGAAAAAGCTTGGAGTTTGCAGTGGGTGATAAAGTATTCCTAAAAGTTGCTCCGATGAAAGGAGTCATGAGATTTGGCAAGAAAGGAAAACTAAGTCCAAGGTTCATTGGCCCTTTTGAGATACTTGAGAGGGTAGGAGATGTGGCTTATCAGCTTGCTCTTCCTCCATCATTATCTGGAGTCCCTAATGTTTTTCACGTGTCCATGCTACGAAAGTATGTCCCTAGCTCAAAACATGTGATAAGATATGAACCGCTCCATCTCAAGGAGGATCTTACCTATGAAGAGACACCTATTCAAATATTGGATCGGAAAGAGCAAATGCTGCGTACAAGGAAGATACCTTTCGTGAAAATTCTATGGCGAAACCATTCTATTGATGAGGCTACATGGGAAAGAGAGGAAGAAATGCAAATGAAGTATCCTCACCTCTTTGAGTGACAAGCAAATGAATTTCGAGGACGAAATTCTTCTAAGGAGGGGAGAAATTGTAACACCTCCCAAGTGGTACGTATTTTGTATATATACACGTCAGTTTCTATTAGTTTGTACGTAAATAGCTTAGTACACTTAAGGTATTTCTTTTGAAATATTTTATGAATGTATTTAGTATTAGATAAGAGTTTACTTAGAAAGGCTCAAATATAAAATTAGAGTATCAATACATGGGTGTATTTAGTGGTAAGTGTTGGTGTACTTAGTAAGGCCCAAATTACCATTTTAACCCTAAGTATAAATACATCCTATTTCTTGTTTTAGAAAGAGAAACACCATTTTGCAGATTTTAAGAGAGAGAGAGAGAGAGAGAGAGAAGAATTTGAAGAGAAAATTTAGTTTTCAAGGAGAAATTAAGAAGATTTAAGGTAATTTTCTCTCCTCTTTAAGATTTATTGTGTTATATATGATTAGATTGTATTTTGGAAGTATATTTTGTATGAAGATTACATGAATATGCTGAGTATATATTGATTTGAATTATTTGTGGTTATGAATATGATTTGGTGGTGGAATTGGTGAAGAAGTTGGTAGAAGATGATTGTTGTTGTCAAAGGAAGCTTTTGCAGAACTTAGACCTTGAACAGTAGCTTGATTCGAAAATTTTATAAAATTTTATATGTCTTATTTTGGAAAACTGATTTAACTGGAAATATTAGGCATCAAAAGGGTCATGATAAATTTTATTTCATTTGAAAATTTTGAATATTCGATTTTATATGAATTTTTCGATCTGACCCTGGAATGCTGAAAAATGTTGATTTCTGCAGATTATATGAATTGTACAATTTTCTGGGTTAACCAAATGGTCTTCAAAAATTACAAAATTTTACAAACCTATTTCTAATTATGTTTATTATAACATATTAAATTCATGCCCTGATTCTATGTATATAATATGTTATGAATTTTCAAAGTAGTTTCTATCACTGAGAATGTGCAGTTTACAGAATCTGCAGAGTGTAAAGTAAAGCTTGTTTAAATTGGTTTGGACATGAATTATGTCTTCTAAATTTTATCATGCTACTGAATATGTGTCTATATGATTTCTGGAAAGTTTCATGGCCATTGGATAAGTGTTCCATTTATTAAAAATCAGATACTTAGATATACTCAGTGATGCTCTGTTTTTGGGGCCTAGTGGCTAAGTGTTATAAATGACAAAACAAATAGTTTCAAATTGAATTAAGGATCTATATTTTTATATGAGGTTATATAATGTTTCATTATGACTATATTCTGATTTCATGAGGAAATGATATCATTTAGGATATAAGAAAAATCGTTGACGGGCCTAAGGACAGAATTAGTATGTTTGTTTGATGAAATGTTATATGTTTGATTTTGTGTAATATGGCTTATGAGATCAATTTTGATTTTAGGATTTATGTGATTGTGTGATCTTGGTGGGAACATCAAGAGGTAAGTATACTAGACTTTTCAAATGGGATCACAATGAATATATATATTTATGTGTGACTATGTTACAAAAGTTTTGGAATTATGTATTAATATGCAAGCATCAATTTGCTTATGATTATATGCCAAAATATTTGTTTACAACTTTGTGTTTATGTGCTGTGCATGAGTCATTAAGCATTGACATTGCCATGCACGCATGCATAAATGATTTTGAGAAATGAGAAAGTGGTTTTGTAAGAAAAATATTTGTGAAAGTTAAGACTTCGTATTTTTTTAGGGTATCCGAATTCATTACTTTCTTAGTAGGCAATTGTAAGTGTTTGGAGCCTTTTGATATATGTGGTCATTCCTTCGGGTTTGGTATATTTGATATGTGTTATGTGTTCCGTATGACATGGGAGAGACCTTTGGGTACCCTTAGGACTTGTGAGTCTTCGCAATTGTGCGTCGACGAATTTGTGCATGTGGGAGGACTCGCCGATGATCAGGGCGAGGGTGTGGCTCTTACCTTCGGGCATGAGTGTTTATTGTGTTTAAAATTTTGTGCCCCACTTGCTGATACCCCATATACGGATAGTCATCGACGGGTGACTCAGACTTAATATGTGATATGTGAAGTCCTACTAAGTAGTAATTGAATTAAGATATTCCTAGTTAAATGTAAATGAAAGTTTAAAAGTGAGTGATTGTTGAGAACAAGTTTGATGTGATTTTGTATCACGTATTTTGGAATGAATATGGTTATTATCATGTTACATATTCATCTCATGCATTATATATTTATTATTATATATATATATATATATGCATGTATTTTTGTCTATGAAAAAGTAGTATGCTTACTGAGTTTATACTCATTATAGTTATTGTGATTCCCAGATAAATGATCGTGTGCGTAGTGGATTTGGCGAAGCTTCTGCTGTCTCTTGGTTCCCTAAGTTTAGGACATTGGCTTGTATTTTATTCTTAGTTATTAAATATGATGGCTTGGAGATTAGACAATGAAGACTTTTTTTTGAATAGATTTTGTGTTAATAAATATTGATGAATTTTCCTAGTGAAATGTATTTCTTGATATGTGTTTGATAGATCACTCTTTGACTTTTGCAAGTCGGGGTGTGACAGTTGGGGAAGCTATATCATGGTAGTCCAAATTGTAAAAATGTGTTACTTTATTCACAACAAAAGTTGAGTATATTGCTCTTTCGGAAGCTGAAAATTTATGTTTAAAGACGTTTCTCCAAGATTTGGGATTGAAGCAAGATGGGTACCTAGTATATTATAACAATCAGAGTGCCATTGATTTGAATAAAAGCTCCACCTACTACTATCAAACAAAGTATATCAACATCAGATATCATTGGATTTGTGAAGTTCTTGAGAAAAAGTTATTCAAATTGCAAAAGATTCATACTAACAAGAATGTTATAGATATGTTAACAAAGGTGATCCCTCAGCATAAACTTGAGTTGTGTTCCAAGCTTGTCGGGATGAGTTAGATTGCATTGTTTTTTTACTGAAAATATGATTAAAATCAAATCTGCAATCTTAATAAATAACGCAAAATAAATTGGATATTCTTTTCAATCCCTCTTTTTTTTTTTTAACAAAACTAAAACAAATAAAGTAGAATTCATTCAAAAACACAAAGAAGTAGAATAGAAGAAGTCAAGAAAGTTATGCGAAGACAACACAAGAATTGTACAAGAAAAAAAAAATAAAATAAGGATAAACAAAGGATAAATAACTTGTTTCTAGAGCCAAAGCTCTGATACCAAATAATAAGAACTCACTAGACGACCTGCGTTAGAAACTCTTGAATCAATTGTTATGCACACTTAAAAAACTAGAAAATAAATTGTAGATGATCAGATTAGAATCTAAGGAAATTAAGCCCTTAAAATTTCAATTTTGAAGACGCCACAAAGGTTAATCACTCCCTTGAACAGTTGTCATAGTATACTAACTAGTACTAATCCTCATTAAATAAGGATTGTTGTGTCTAATTTAATTCAATTTCGTGTTCCACATTCTATTTATTCTATTCGAGTTCAATTATGTAAGACTCTTTGTACCTTTTAGCTTTGCGTTTCAATTTGTTGCATTTTAGTGATTTCTTTTGCATGTCTTTTACTTTCTTTTGAAGTTTTCTTATTTTCTTAGCTCTTTTAATTATTTTTTTTTCTTTATTGTTGTTTGTCTCAACTAAGTTTTTAACGTTCTAATTTTGGGATTTGCCACCATCTAACCGATTGCTCCTTGACATTTGTTGATTTTGATTCTTTTAAGAATATAAAGGGGGCTGGCTTTAGTGATAAAAAGCAAAAGTGTTGAGACCATCATCGAGAAAAGCCAAATTAGTGTGAAACACAAGCGATAACAAATTAATTTGAGTGCAAACACGTGAGGAAGTGTGAGAGGAATAAATTTTCTTTTTTTTCTAACAAAATTTTGCAGGTTATAAACATGAGTAATAAAGAAGAACCGCATGAAGTTGACGTAAAAATGTTCATAAAGGCCGTTAATGAATAATTTAGGAAGTTGAATACTAGGTTGGATGACATGCAATCCCCACTTATGTCTAAAATCATTAGAAGACGTGTACTTGAGGAGGAAAAGGAAGAGGATTCAGATTTGGAGGAATCAAGTTCTAGACGAGGCAAGAAGGTTGTTTCCAAAAGAGATATCAATTTGGGTAGCATAAAGATGAAGATTTCAACCATTCAAGGAAAGAATGATCCCGAACTATACTTGGAGTGGGAAAGAAATGTTGAACATGTATTTGATTGCCATAATTACTCCGAGCAGAAGAAAGTAAAACTAGCAGCTGTGGAGTTCATAGATTATGTAAGCATATTGATATGAACCCCTAACATATTAAACTTGAGACCTAATATCTTTACGCATGGAAGCAACTCCTTGGAAAGCTAAATCAGATTTAACCAAGTTCGCGACCTAATTTCAACTTGCGAAATAGAATCTTGGAATAAAACGTCCTTAAAGTAATTAGCTTTGATTGTAAGAATCTTGATTCAAGTAAGAATCAAAACAAGAGAAAACACTTTTAATTTTAGCTTTCATTCAAAATGTAATTTGTCCCCATTTTGAGTACATGACCAAATATATAAGGATACATAAATAAGTAATCCTAATAAGAGTGTTTGGCCACAAAACTAAACTTATTCTAACTTAAATTAAGATAAATTGAATTTGGGCTTAATGATTAACATAAACAACCCAAATACATAACAAATTAAATAACATATGTTTATAAATAAGACTAAGATAGATAATGGGCTTAAGTAGCAAATTTAGCCCAAATGGCAAATGGAATCCGAATTTTGCATCTTGATGAAGATCCTATTCGAATTGTATACTTGTTTAACCTTGAAACATCATTCGAATATGGCCTTGTATAGATTTGAGAATTCAAATCTCATAAAAGCTTCAATCTTCAAGTTTTGCCTTCTTGTACTTGTGTCAAAGTTACCAAGCTTTGATTGTTGTCTTCAAGTCCAAGCTTGATATTTGACTCTTCCATGCACTCTTGAATTGTTGCAAGATCATCCCACAAGTCTTGAATCATCACATTCAATGCATCCTTGAATTTCTTCACTCTTGCTCTTGTAATGGGACCACTAGGTAGCTGAATTGGATATTTGTTCTTGTGTGCATCCTTATTTGCATCACATATGGTAGGATCAATTGGTGATCAATAGGCTTAGGAATGGAGAGAGGCCACTTCAATTATGGGAATAAATGAAATTGGTAATGCGCAAGAGATTTATACCGAGCCTTTACTATAGAGATTTACATAGAAAGTTGCAAGGGTTGGTTCAAGGTTCCATGAGTGTGAGGACTATTATAAGGAGATGGAGATAGCCATGATTAGAGCAAACATAGAGGAAGATCGAGAAGCAACAATGGCTAGATTTATTAGCGGCTTGAACAAAGAGATTGCTGATGTGATTGATTTATAACACTATGTAGAGATGAGGAGCTACTGCACAAAGCCATTAAAGTGGAGAAGGAAATCAAATCAAAAGGTTTCTAATCTAGTTTGGCTTCTAGTTCTTCATGGAATCTAAATGGAAGGACAACAAAGTTACCTAAAAAACAAATGAAGAAGCAAAGCAAAAGGATTCGATTATTGTTTCTAAAAGTAAAATTGAAACTAAAATTTCTTCTAAGTCACGTGAAGTTAAGTGTTTTAGGTGCCAAGGATTCAGGCATATTGCTTCTCAATGCTCAAACAAAAGAATTATGATTGTGTTGGAAAATGGAGAAATCGAAAGTGCTAACTCAAGTGAGGATGAAATTCCACCACTAGAGGATTGTTCTGATGTTGAAGAACCCGTGTATGGTAATTTGTTGGTTACAAGGAGAGCCCTAAGTATACAGCCTAAGGATGATGTTGATATGGAGCAACATGAGCATATTTTTCACATAAGATGCCAGTAAAAGATAAGATATGTACTACGATTATTGATAGTGGAAGTTGTACTAATGTTGCTAATACTTTGCTGGTAGATAAGCTGAATTTGCAATGGTTAAATGAATGTAGAAAAATAAGGGTAACAAAGCAAGTTTTAATTTCCTTTTCAATTGGCAAGTATGAGAATAAGGTTTTATGTGATGTAGCACTAATGCATGCTAGTCATATATTGCTTGGCCAACCATGGTAATTTGATCAAAAGGTTACACATGATGGATATAAAAATCGTTATTTGTTTATAATGAATAATCAAACTATTGTACTAACCCCTCTTAAATCTTTGCAAGCTTATGAAGATCAGAATAAGATATCGAGAGAGTGCAAAATGAGAGAGGAACAAAAGTGTGAGCAAGAGAAAAAGAAAAAGAAAGAAAGTGAACAAGCAAAAGTAAAGACAGTAAGTGAGGCCGAGAGGAAAAGTATAAGTGAAAAGAGTGAGGTCGAGGAAAAAATAAGAGAGCAAAGTGTGCAACAAGGAGAGAAAAGTAAGGGAATGAGTGTATTTGCTAAAAAAATGAGGTTAAGAGTGTCATGATTATAAGGCGGCAACTACTTATAGTATGTACAAGAATGTTTACTTTCCTACTAATATCCTTAACTCCTATTTGCATAATGTTATGTCTTTATTGCAGGAGTTTACATATAATAGGAAAAAGATCGATTTTGTGAAGGATTTACCTGCCAAGATTTGGGCTAACATTGAAAGAATGAATAAGTAATATGCCAAGCAAGCTAATAAAGATTGTTTGAAGGTTGTTTTTGACCCTGGAGGTTGGGTTTGGCTGAACATGTGTAAGGAGAGGTTTCCTACATAAGAAAAATCAAAATTACAGCCTAGCGAAGATAAACCTTTCCAAATCTTGGAGAGAATCAATGATAAAGCCTACAATCTAGATTTGCCAACCAACTATGATAATGTTAGTGCAACTTTCAATGTTGTTGAGTTATTTATGTTTGATGTAGGTGATTCAAGGACGAATCCTTTTGAGGAGGGAAAGAATAATGGAGATCGAGATACAATCCAAATGGTTTAAGCTAATATTTCCAATTCCTTTCAAGATCCTTTGTAAGAAATTGGTGGTCCAATGAGTAAGGTAAAAATAAAGAAGATGAAAGAGGTTTTACAAGTCCTAATCATGGAAGTGTATATGACAAGGAGGTTATTCTAAAAGGTTTTAAGGTTGTTCTTGAAGTATCCAAAACTTCACCCAAGATAATCACTTATCTTTATGTGCAAGAAGAGAATAAAATAGTTATGCATTACTAAATTCTCGTGTCACATGGATAATTTGGGCTTTTAAAGATTTTTTACTCTATATGGAATAAGTTTCCTTATTTGTTTAGGATTGTTATTTTTTATGTTTCCTTATTAAATTATAATTGTTATTAAAGTTTTCTTATTAGATTAAGATTGTTATTTAGGTTCCCTTATAGAATTAGGATTATAGTTTTATTTTCCAACTTAAGTTAGGATTTCTATTCTTACTTAATTTTGGACACTTCTTTTATTTAGGATTATGATATTTACATGCCTATATAAAGACTATAAGTATGTAAAACGAATTTTCATCATATCATTAATAATATTGAGATATTTTCAGTAAGCTTAGCTTTGTTTTCTTGTGTTCTTGGTAGAATATAATATCTTGACTTATTAAGGGAGTAATCAACCTTTGTGGCATCTTTAAGATTGGAATTTTAAAGACTTAATTTTCTTAGGTTCTAATTTGATCTACAACTTATTTTCTAGTTTCTTGGATGTGCAAAACAACTAATTCAAGAGTTCTTATAGCAGGTCGTCTAGTGAGTTCTTATCAAATTGTCAACCTTAAAAAATTTATACAAATTCTATATAATTATAATAATAAAAATTAAAATTTTATGTTTTATTTATTTAGAATTCACATTTTTTTATTTTTGTGATTAAATGTTAGCAATTTAAAATTTATGTGCATTGAATTAATTCTTTAATTTATTTTGTAACTAAATGACTAATTAATGGAAATAGGATAAATTTTTTTTTATTTTTCATTTTTTAATATTACAAATTACAAGATACAAATTTTTTACATTTAATCTTTTTTACTTCATTTCTTTTTTTATCTAAATAACAAATTACATTTAACAATATAAAAAATTATTACAAATTATAAATTTACAAAATAAAATTCTACCGGTCTTTCTAATTTAGGTAGGTCAAAATTAAAATTAAAAAAAATATATAATATAATTGCTATATAAATGCAATATAATTATAAAATTAAAAATTTATATTTCATCTCTATAAAATTTTATATATTGAGATTTAAATTTAAAAATTTATGTAATTTTTATTAATTAAAATTACATGAGTAGTTAAATTTTATTTTAATAATTTTATAAGTTAAATTTTATTATTTAAAATTAATTTTTTTATTAATTATAAACAGTAAATACTATTTAATTGCACTAAAATTATTATTTATAGGCTGAACAGTAACCTAAATAATAGAGCGGCCCAGCCTATAAATAGTATCCGGGCTAACACGGCACGGCACAGTTACTGTAACTGTATGCTACGGCATGGCACGTGGGTCGTTTTTCTTAGCCTAGATCGTGAACAATACCCGGGCCGACCCGCCCATTTTGCCATCTTTAAGTTTGAGACTCATATATTACGTTCTTGAGGTCCACGTACCTTTCTTGAAATTTGAAAAAATCTAGTTTAATATAAAGATTGTGGAAATAGACACAAATCTCCCCTACAAACAGTAAATTCACCAAAATACTCTAAATCTATTTTTTTAAAATTACATATAAAATTACTAAACCTTAGTAAAAAAGAGTAATACATAAACTATTGTACCAAATACATTTAATAATTTTTTTGGAAATGCATATTTAATAACAATAAAAAAGTAACAATTATTATATATTAGAAGAACATGATAATTAATTAACAGTCGATTAACAATTATGATTAACTAACAGTCTAGATGAGGTATTTATAGATTTTTTCAAATCTTTCATCGATGTGTAAGTCTCTCAAACCTCAAGAAAGGTATATGTTAATTTTTTATAATAAAATATAATATAATTTTCTCATAACTAATAATTTAGTTATTATTTAAAACATATTAGGAACAAAATATTATAACAGTTTGTTTTATTTTATTATGTTAAAAAAGTTTAGAAAAAATATAATTATTTAAATTCAAATGTTAACAATGAATTTGCACAAACTAGTACTACATTGGTTTAACCCTCTTTTTTTTTTCCTTTTTTTTTACTTTTCTAGTAATAATGTAGTATATAATAATTATAAAAAATTTAGATAAAATATTCTATTTTAATATATATATATATATATTTAAAAATTATTAAATTTAGTGTTGCGTTAATAGAATTAAAATTTAAATATATTTTTATATTCTTATTTAATAGTTTTATTTAATTTGGATTAAAAAATTTAAAGGATAATTTTAATTATTTTTATTTATAATAAAAATAGTATGTATTAATATTTTTTTGTTTATATTAGTTGTGCTCAATAAAAAATTTTTAAAAAAAATAATATAATTTTTTAATATATATTAAATAAAATATTATACACGTATCATTTAAAATTTTTATAATTATTATATACTAAATTATTACCAACAAAGTAAAAAAAAATAATTGAGATCATTTTAACATGAGTTTGTCAAAATTTATTATCAATATTTTAATTTAAATAATTAAATATTTTTTAAACTTTTTAAATGTTACAATAAAACAAATAATTTTAAATTTAAAATTTTAGCCTTTAATCTGTTGTAAATAGTGAGAATTAAATTGTTAATTATGAAAACATTATATTTTATTTGAATATTTTATCAAAACTTAAATATTCAAATGATAATATTCAACCAAGTGAGGGAATATCTTTAGAAAAGTATTTGTTTTCCAAAAGTTACGCAGATAAATAGGAATATCTCAATTACTTTAAATATGTTGCTAAATTAATTAAAAAATGATATGCTGATCTACAGGGACGAGGTAAGTAATTCAAATAAAACAATCCCATAAAGCTTCAGATTAAATTAAATTTAAATCAGAGTTGGACAGTTTCTGAGATCAAAACAAGTGTTACAAATCTTATAGAGTAACAAAGTGAAGAAACTACGGAAAGCAGTGCTCTGCTCTGCCATTCTCAAAATCTCATTCCAGACAGTTAAATGTGAAGAAAATGTGGTTTCTATATCACATTCTCACTGATCTTTCCTGACTTTAGATCTGACAGGTCTCGCCGGTTTGATAACGTAACCCAGGAGGATTAATACGATGGGTAGAATGGTTCCTATATAAGACACACTCCTATATGAAGCAATTGTTTCATGCATGCTTAATACCTGCAGCATACAAAAATGCAAGATTTACCAAGTTTAAAACTCGAATATCAGTTCTCAAAGTTTATTTCATTGCTCATGTGTGTGGCCGAATTTCTCTGAGTGAGAGAGGAAGAGGAGACTAACCATAAAACCGACGCAGGAATAATTCAGAACCAGAATTGTGTAAGCAAAGTTTAAAAACACCATTATCTTCTTAGCTATATCCATTTTTGGAGGTAGAGCTTGTTGCCATCTGTAAATGACTGCTCAGAGAACAAGAGTATGTAACAAGAGAAGTGATAATTACCCAAGCTAATAATAACAAGGACGGTTAAATCAGTACCTCTTGAGCCAGCAATCATCAATGCTGACTGGACAAAGAATATCATGTACCCAGGATACAGTCCCTGCAATTCACAATTCATGCTCAACTTTAAGATATAATTCTTATCCATAAAATCAGAATATGTCAAAAATTATTAGGGTTATACTTTGCCCAGCTGATTATAAAGAATCAGATCACATGCTTTCTGCATATATGAAATGAGATGAAATGATGACACGAGTGGTGTAACATGGATATATTTTAGATGACATCAATCAGTGATATGGTATCAGTGATATGGAGGAAAAGCAGTAATATATAAATGTAGAGGATCATAAGAAGAATGGCAAGAATAAATAATAGGAATGAACTACGCAAAGAATATCTATAAGTGAAATAACATTGCTCACAAAGTCATATCAGGGACTAGAAGTAATAAATTTTTTGACAATTACCATTAGGTACATGGTTCTCATAAAATTAGTACAATCAAAATAAAATTAATAGTTCCAGTTAATAGGTAATGTATTGGTCTTGAACAGTGAGTAGTTCTGTTGGCTATAACATTCGCTAGAAAAAGAAGCAGCAGAGGAAAGCTCAAGAAAACCATAAATGCATTTGTAATCAAAACATGCTTGCTAATTTTTTATACACACAAATAGTGAAAGCAAGTTCAGACTAAAGCTTCATTACAAAGATAAAAGATACTCACATGCCAAACAGCACTAACAGTCTGAGTAGCCAGCAACTGAAAGAAACCAGGTTTCTTTCCAGGCTGAACGAGCCTATCATAAACATCTGCAGCAATGCAAAATCTCAGATATGCTATAATACCACATGGTTACAGGAACAATTGTATATCCATGAAATGTTTTAATTCAAAAGAAGAAAACTTGTCTTCCTCACTAGAGATTTCACTGCAAGGTTCATAATATTTATATCGGGGATTACCTTCCTTTTCTTTTATTTATTTCTCTTAGATAATTCTTTTGGTAATTTTTACACTTACCTAGATATATTATTTCGAAGACACAAATACAAGCTACAGCCTAGCTTAAAGTGGCAACTGAACAGCACTCTTAGCCAACTCACCCTCACTAGATCATATACCAAAGTAAAACTCCAGAGACTAGAGACACTCACAATGACGAAGCCAGGTGCTGACTTGTATGTTCCACACAAGTGGCAACTGAACAGCACTCTTAGCCAACTCAACACCGAGAATGTCAACATTTTTTGCACGATCCCATTTTGGCTTCGGTGGAGAAGATTCTGTCCAACCACTGAATCCCAGGCCAGAAATAATGATTGAAGCCTCTGAAAGTGACCAAATGAAATAATATTTCCAACGTGCTGTAAATCCAGACATGTACTGATAACTCAACCGCTTCCAGAAACCCCATTCTTGGTATATGGGTTCCATAAATCGGGACAAGGGATAATGGGGTACTAGGTAAAGATACAAAGCCATGCAAAAACCAGCTTGAAGAAGAGCTCGAAGTGTTGCTCCATAAGGTGATGGCCATGGCCCACTCCACATCTGAAAAAAGACAATTAATAAAATCAAAAGACCAAAACTACCATTTTCCACCGAGACAAAGATGCAGAAACAAAAACTTGGAGCATAAAAAAACCTACCCCCTTCCTTTCAATCCACTCAAGATAATCCTTCATTTCATAAACTGGGCCAGCAAAGTGACTGCCACAGCAAAGGCAGTAACCACAATACTCGATCAATGAAGGCAATTGAATCAACCGATTTTTCTTTTGAGGTTCTCGCAAGTTCTCCTCTTTCAATAATCCATCATTGTAATTTATTGCACATGAAATTACTTTCAGCGTTAACACCATTAATGCTCCTAAATATTTAAAAATAGCAGTTCACAGTCAACCTTCATGCAATACAGTGAAGCAAAAGAGTAGTTGCACTCATACAAACAGAAAAAGGTAGTTGATTAACATCAATATATACCTGTGTTAGGACGCATAGAAATCAAGAGTTCAACAATTTTACTAGCCTAATATAAGAGAGACCAAAAGGTTATACACCACTAATCTTAAAACCTCCAAATTTTTACATAGGCAGTGCCACTCATCGCAACTTAGGCAATAACAAGAAAAGGATAGAACAGCTTTTGTTGAGAATGAAGCACCAAAATCATAGACTATTATTTAGCAAATTTATTAAATCAAAAATTAGTCTGGTACTTCATAAAAGTAATGAAATGATTATTACTTATGTTATTTTCAAAGATGATAGAGAAGGCACAGAGAATACATACCAGTGGCGTCAATACCTCCTTCCTTCCATGCATCCCCACTCATGTAATATACATGGCTACAAATTCACATTGAATAGTCAAGAATTCTGAAATAAGAAAGCATTACACATAAAATAGATGCTAATTATGTAATTAAAAGGGATAATGTGTTTTGCCCCCCTCACTTTTGAGGAAAAGAGAATTACCCATTTAGGTTTTTTGTCAGTACTAGATACCTCCCTCACTTTTAAAAAATACTGAAATACCCCATGAGATACTATTATATATATTATTTAGACTTAAATTAACTATTTTACCTCTCAACTATTAAAAAACATATAAAATAATTTAATTATTCTTATTTTTACTTTATAATAATCAATATAATTTTATTATAATATTTAAATTTAAAAGTCATAATAATGTTTTAATTCTAAATTTTTCGTTAAATTTGTTATTAATTTTTTTAATAATATTAATTATATATATTTTTAATATTGATCATTTTATTAAAATAGTAAATCTAAAAATTATGTATAATTAATATTGTCAAAACTCATTGTCAATTTTCTATAATACTAATAGTTAAAATATTTATTTTGAAATTTTTACAATTAATTTCTTACAACTAACTAAAATTGTTTTTAAAACTAATTTTATTTTATAAAAATTTTTACAACTAACGTTGTTAAAATTTACTTTCGATTAATGTTGTAAAAAATTGACAATTAAGAATTTGACAATATTAACTATATATGATTTTTAAAAATAAATCATTTTAATAAAATATAATTTTTAAAATATATATAATTAATATCGTTAAAAATTAATAATAAATTTAAAAGAAAAATAATTCAGAATTAAAATATCATTATAATTTTTAAATTTATAAATTAATATAAAATTAAATTAATTATTACAAAGTAAATATAAAAATAATTGAATTATTTTAAATGTTTTTTAATAGTTAAAGAGTAAAATAATTCATTTAAATCTAAATAATATATAAAATTGTATTTCAGGGTACTCAGTATTTTTTTAAAAGTGAGGGGTATTTAGGATCGACAAAAAACTAGGGGTATTTCTTTTTTTCTCAAAAGTGAGGGGGTACTTCACATTATCCCTAATTAAAAAGAACAACAATTACAGGAGAACAAAACATGGAGAAGCAAATAATGGAAACACAATACCATACCAATAATAAATTATGCATAGAGCGAACAGCCCTATTGGCCCGCGTTAGAAAGGAATAAAATGCACATATTTCAGTTTAAAATTGCAGCAAAAAGTAAAAGTTAAATTTCATAGAGAGTAATTGCTGTGAGGAAAAGGCCCAATTTGGAGAAGCAAAGGTCTCGCAATGTAAAACTCAAAACATTAAGGTAACCTGAAATTTAAGGTAAATTTTGAAACTTCAAAACTTGAAACATCTAACCCAAAATTGAAACATGTAAACTAAAACTTTAAAAAAGAAAATGTGCATCCATGTCCTTTAATGTATTCAGATAATTAAAATATAAGTGAACATTCAACAACATACATATATAGATATAATCTAAAGGCACAACTTGATCATACTTTAATAGTTCATGAATCATTCTTTACCAAGGAAAAAAAGATTTCACCCATCAAATTTAGCAAAGAAAATAAAATTGAACAAAAAAAAGTAACTCGAGGATAGTCTTAAATTCCTATTGAATAGCAACTCGCGTTAAAACTCAAACATGGGTTTTTTTACCATTACGGACCTAAACTAAACTTACTTCTTGTTAATATTAGTGATTGAATATTAAAAAACACCCCAAAAATTAACAAGCGAGATTGTTTTAGCAACAGATATTCAGGAGAAAAATCTTTAAAAAACAAATGACAGACAAATGCAACAACTAATCTTCAATATCACAAATCAAATAAAATGAAATCAATAGCCAGTACCAGCCAATGAGATATCCGAAGCCCAAGAAAAATGTGATGATCCCACATTTAGCTCGAAAAAGGACCATAGAAAGATAACCCAACAACATGGGCACCAAAAAGTGCAGATTTGAGGAGAACCCAAATGAAAGATACGACAAGAAAGCACCTGAGCCGGCGGAATAGACGTGACGACCGATTCGACTCGGAATGAACCGCGAGAGAAAACTCACCGGAATCGTGGTAACGAAGCAGAGAAGGAACCTGAGAACGGGGACGGAAACCCCGATCGCCCCGGCCATGGATTCCATATCTAGGTCTACCATGATTGCGCTGGTTTCAAACCGAATGAGTTGATTTTTCAGGAGGAAGGCGAATGCTAAAGCAAACTTGGTTGGTGGTTTGGTATCCGGGAGAAAGTCAAATTACGCGTTTGTCCTTCATCAGATTTTGTCAGGAAATTGTGTTGTTTATATAAACTTGGAAGATAGGTCACCGGGTAATTATAATTTCATCCCTATATTTTGATAAAATAATAAATCAAGATATAATTTATTCAATTCTAACACCTTAATTCCTAGTAGATAAGTGTTATGCTGATGCATCAAGTAATAAGTTCCTTTTTTAAATAAATTTATGTTGACTCATTTTAAAAGAGTAGACAGATTAAATGTCTTTTAAATATACATGATTTTTTTATATTATTTTTAAGTCATTGAATTTAAGTATTTTTAACTATTAAATTAAGATCGATTTATTTTTTATCTGAAGTTTGAATAATATTAAGATATTTAAAAGACATTTATTTTTTAACTTATACATAAAATTTGATAAAAATATATTAATAAAATTAAGTTACAAATTTTAAATTAAATCTGAATAACAAAATATCTCAATAAATTAAATATTTTATTTGTTAATATTATTTTTAATTTATTATTTAATATTTATATTATCAATAACTTAATATATCGATTTTAAATTTTTTAAAACATATAGATCAATATATCAATTTTAAAATTATTACTTTTATAAAAATAAACAAATTAATATTTATATTCAAACAATTAATTAAAAAAATAAATATATTAATCAGATTAAGATTTCAATTAAATTTATATTCAGTTAAACTCATACTTCAGTTTAAAAAAAAATAAGCACTACATGAATCTAATACATATAATTAATGTATAATTAATACACTATAATTAATATATATGATATAATATCAACGTTAAAAATGTCTAAATCTAATAATTTATAAATGATTAAAAAAAATTATAATACTAAACTATCATTAATCCTTCATTTATAAAATACATGAATTCATACAATAACACAAATAATTAAAATTAAAATTTTTAAAATAATTTAAAAATAAAAAATCAATAATATTTATACTAACAATTATCTAAAACTTAAATTAAATGATATTTCAATAATTTTAATTAACAAAAAATTAAATATTTAAAAATATAAACTCAAAGTTCAACAAAAGTACCATATGGGACGATATGAAATTAATAGGCTCATAAATCGTGTTTAACCAATTAATTAAAAATTTAAAAAAATATAAAGTACAAATAAACCTGAATTTTAAGGTAAGACCAATATGATAAGATAAAATTTATACCTCTATTAATAAACTGTTGAAAGCAGAGTACTAAAACAAGATATCAGGATTAAATTATTAAAATTAAATAAATTATATTTTTATTTATTATTTTACTAAAGTTTAAAGATATAAATATTATTATACCATTACATTACATTAAATAAGGCGTAAATGTGTTTTGGTGAGCCTGTGACTAGGCAGGTCGGCTCTAGCTGTGAATCACTGTTTGTACTTTCTGTTTTGGGAACGAAAGTTGTTGGCACAAGATCGGCGTGGGTCTCCGTCAAATTCAATTCCCTTGAAATTATCGTCCCTGCACATTGAATATGCCGATTTTGCTCACACCCAAGTTTTTTTTTCTTTGGAATTTTTAATTGAATATACCTTAAAAAATTTATAAATTATATAAATATGTTATGATATTTTTTAATATAAATAAGCTATCATTGTTAAAATATGCTGTCATTGTTAAAATATCCTAAAATTGTGAATAAAGTTAAAAATATTTTTAATGAGTTTATTTAATAAAAAAAAGTGACAATTGAATTCTTTAAAATAAAAATAAATGTTAAGTACAATCCTGAGTAAAAAATATTTGTTATTGACACTTCTTCTGTTAATTTTTTTCGTTATTATTAGTATGAAAAAGAACATAACAGTCATCATAACTTAAAATTAAAATTAAAAATTATTATTATTTCTTATATTTAAGAATAAAATGGTAATTTTATTTAAAACAAATATAAAAATAAATTATATTTAATAAAACATAATTATATAACTAAAAAAAAATTCTAAAATCCTAAATGTCACAATTTTTCTCTCCTTGCACCATAATATCTTCCTCTTTTTCTTCTTCTTGTCAGTTTCTTCACCTCTCATGACTTCTTCTTCTTTTTCTTTTGTTTTTCTCTCACCCGTAAGCTTACCAAACTTCCCCACAATGCTGGTTAACAAGACTTAGAAATTTTATATAGATGAAATAGATTTCAAAACTAGTAGAGAAGATCTAATACAACATTTTGTGTCATTTACAGATGTTTGTGTTAATCATAGATTGTAGAGAAGAGTTAAAAGAGAAATGATGTAAGGTTGTGTTGGTTTGATAATATGTAGGCATGGTGTTTGATAAAATGCTTCAAAGAATTTCTATTGTTTTATTTATTGGATAATTTGGCTTGAGGTGATGAATATGTTAATTGTATAATTGTTAATGATTAAGTTAAAATTAAGTTTGATTAAATAAGATAATCTTATGAAAAAGAGTAGAGTTGAGTTTTGAATAAAGAAGATTAGTTTTGAATTTAAAGAAAAAGAAGAAGAATATGGGTTTTGAATTTGAAGGGAAAGAAGAAAATGTGTTTTGAATTTGAAGAAAAAGAAGAAAATGGGCTTTTAGTTTGAAGAAGAAAGAGTTGGATTTTAAATTCGAAGAAGAAGTTAGGTTTTAAAGGAAGAAGAAGATGTTGGGTTTGAATTTTAAAGAAAAAAAAAAGGGTTTTGAATTTGAAGAAGAAGAGGTTGAGAATATGAGATATTTAGGTGAATTTATTTGTCAACATAAATCAGCAGAGCGTTTATGTCTTTTTGTTAGTCAAAGCTAGTCAAATCATAACAATGACGGAAAAATCTAATAGGTATCAATGACAAATATTTTCGACTCGGAGGTGTACTTGACATTTATTTTCATTTTAGGCAGTCCAACTGTCATTCTCTATTTAATAAATACAAAAAAAAAAGTGTACTATCTGTTATGAGATAAAATAGGTTGGATACGTGATAGTACGTAAACCCATGAAGTTCCAACCGACACTTATAGGACGATTTGTTTATGTTGAAACCCACTTCATAAAAGATCTCTTCTAAAACGGGATCTTACCTAAGATAGTTTAAAGGGTATTCACATAAAAGGTGCCACATGGTTTATAACCAGTAGTCCACATAAGAAAGGCCAAAGGATTGAACCCCACTCTAAAATAATCTCTAACCTTAAGGATTTGGTCTCCGAAAAAAGGAAAAAGCTTTCGTATAATCCTAGATCACTTGAGGGGACCACCTGAGGCCTCTAGAAATAACTGCCTAACCAGAAGAAATATTTTAGCTTCTAAGAGGTTGAAAGTGGACCCTACATAATGCAGTCAGCATTTAGGAGACCACAAATAAAAACAAACTAGCCTTCGCCACGTGTACATAATAGATAAGATAATCTCTTATTCGAATCAAATCATATCACGTGGCATATAATCTTGGATAAGGTCATGAAGATCAATCCCAACTCACCATATATCTTTAATTTTGCACTAAGCTAAGTCTTCAAATGGTAAAAACGCGGTAAGAAAAAATATAAAAAATTAGGGCAACACTCATCAACAAATCACAAGCTAATGAAGGTAAGATATAAATAGGAACTTATCTTAAAGTAGAGCATTATTCACTTGGTTTTTTGGCTCATTTTTACTTTCTCTCTAAACAAGCATAAGTCGCTTCACCCTTTCTCTCTGTTTGGAGGAAGAAAGCTTTGTCTTGTTCATAGGTTCCTTGAAGATAACATTAAAAACACATTGAAGGTGATCTTTTAGAGGTTTGAACACTCTTTTCGTCTAAAATAAAGGCCTCATTTATTCCATTTTTTCATGTCTTTTGGCGCAAGCGCGCCACGCCATTAGCCTATGAACTTCAACTTTTGAATTTCTTGCATTTTGGTCCCTCAAACTTTGCATTTTGATCCCCGTTTCTTTTTCGACTTTTCTGACATTTATTTCTCGAGCCGATTTCATCTTGAATACCCGTTTGCTATCTTTTTCAAGCAAAATATTAAAATTCATTAAATATTAACTAAACTTTATCACGATTATGTTAACCGCAAGTACACGGGTCGTATCAAGTAATAAAATGATAATAAAAGATATCGTCTCACGACGATTAATATTCAAATTAAATATTAAGTACTATAGCTTGAAAGGTCAATTTTATCTAAGTAAACTAGATCGAGAAATTGTAATGAAAAATAAACTAAAACACAAATATAAACTAATATGGAATAGAAATTGAGTTTAAAAATTTATAAAAGATGAAGATTTAAGGATGAATTACCTAGGGTCTTGATTTTACTTATCAATCACTTGTTTCTCCTAATTGTCCATTATTAATGCGATTTGGTCTAATTCACTAATCATAAGATTTAAGTCAACCTTAACACCTCTCTCGAGCGTAAATCAAGGTTTTACGCACAATGATTCAAGTTGATATCCCTATCTAACCTGACTAATTATATGCTCATTATGTATTACTGGTTATTCAACGTTTAGAACCCAATTCACCTTCCAGTTTCTTGAAATCTTAAGTATTAATTAGATTACCTAGATGTCGATTATCTCCCGGTCTCACAACTATTTAGATTGTGTTTACTTAGTTCGATAAATAAATTAATCTTTTCCAAGACTTAATTCATCCATCTCTAATTTAACCAATTCATTAATTAATTAATAAATTATAACATTAAGCAAGATAAACACAAGTGAATCAAACCATAATAATATTAATAACATGCCAAGTGATTAAAATATAGTTTAGACAAGATCCATCAAGACCCTAGATTAAGAAAACTAACTAACCATCACAATTAACAACATAACAATCAATATGTATTCCATAATCATAAAATTCAACAATTAAAGTTCAAATGAAATACAAAATGAGAGTTAAAGAGTTTAGGAAAACTAGACTAGAGATTCGAGCTTCAATGATCCTCCTTCAAGTCCTCTTCCAAGGGCTCCAACTTGAATCACTTCACTTTTCTCTCTAAGATCTTCACTTGTTTTTTGATAAGCGCCCACTAAATGATCTATCCTAGGAACTCTTGAATCATTTGTTATGCGCACCTAAGAAACTAGAAAACAAGTTGTAGATGATCATATTAGAATCTAAGGAAACTAAGTCCTTAAAATTCCAATCTTGAAGACACCACAAAAGTTGATCACTCCCTCGATAAGTCAAAATATTGTATTCTGCCAAGAACACAAGAAAGCAAAGTAAAAGCTTGCTAAAATATCTCAATATTATTAATGATATGATCAAATTCGTTTTACATACTTATAGTCTTTATATAGGCATATAAACATCATAATCCTAAATAAAGAGGGTGTTCAAAATGAAGTAGGAATTGAAATCCTAACTTAAGTTGGAAAATAAGATTATAATCCTAGTTCTATAAAGGAACCTAAATAACAATTCTAATCTAATAAGAAAACTTTAATAACAATCCTAATCTAATAAGGAAACTTTAATAACAAATATAATCTAATAAGAAAACTTTAATAACAATCCTAATCAATAAGGAAACCTAAAAAAACTAACAATCCTAAACAAACAAGGAACTTATTCCATATAGAATAAGGAATCTTCAAAAGCTCAAATTATCTATGCAGCACGAGGATTTAATAACGTAGGGCTATTTTATTCTTCTTCTTGCACATAAAGATAAATGATTATCTTTGGTGAAGTTTTAGAAACTTCAAGAACAATCTTAGAACTTTTTAGAATAGCCTCTTTGTCATATACTTCCATAATTAAGCATTGTAAAGCGTCTTTCATCCTCTTTATCCTTCCCCTAGTTATTGGACCGTCGATTCCTCGCAAAGGATCTTTAAAACGAATTGGGAGTATTAGTTTGAATCATTTTGATCTCTATTATTCTTCCTCTTTCTCATTCAAAAACCTCCCAATTTTCATTCTAGGTTGCTTCGTGGTAGCTATCATCCTAAAAACATATAAACCTAAAAGATATCTAAATTAGACTATTAGGCGATGATCTCATAGTCAAAAATCGTACAAGCATGTCCAGGAAGTGCTGGAACGCCTAAAATCCGCCTTAGGGCACCATGGGGCAGAATGGGTGGTGCAGCCGCACCATCCTCGCAGCCAAAATGGGATTGGAGCGTGGGTATGGCACTACCGCCCCATCCCCTCCAACTTTGATTTCTTTGCAATTTGCTCCCTTCAGCTTTGCGTTTTAGTCCCTATTTCCTTTCCGATCTTTTTGACGTTGCTTTTTCGAGCCGATTTCATCTTCAATGCCCGTTTGCTATTTTTCTAAGCAAAACATTAAAATTCATCAAATATTAACTAAATTTAAGGATTTACAAACAATTCAAGTCTCGAAATAGTTAATAAGTTCGTATTCTACGCACTTATCAAATACTCATAAACTTGAATACTTGTTTGTCCTCAAGCAAAACAAAACAAAAGTAACAAACACAACTAATTAAGAGAACTTGACCAAAGATAATTACAAAGAAAATCATGAGCATATTCTCAATCAAATAAAACTTTAGCCTCAAAAATCAAGCAATTATTTAAATTAAGGAAATTTTCAAAATGTTGGCAATTCATCTAAAAAAAATCAATTTGAATACCAAAAGCCACTCTACTTAAAAATTCCTTATGCAAGTATATGAGTTGCCACTTATACTTAATCATTCTTCAATTCGGATGAGTTATATAAACAAATAAGTTTGTTCGAACTTTTAAGGGAATTCCATAGGCTTGAAATTCATGCCACTCTCCACTTATGTAATAGGGCACCACATCAAGGATCCTGAGGGCTTGATTAGGCTAGAAATGATAAGTTATGTTTAGGGTGGAAAAATGATATGTAAGTGAGGTTTAAACAACCTAAATACAAAAACCATCTTAGAACTTTTCTTTCAATCCTTTTCATTCTTTCTCATAATCATCAATTCTTCACAACTCTCTTTGCTTCGCTTTCTTTCTTTTTCTTTTTATTTTCACAAATTCAGCTTTATTCTACTTTTTTACGTGAACTCTCCATGCTTTCTAGGTATTAGGTCCGGTTACTTAATAAAGTTTGGCTTGAACTTTTATTTCTCTCCCCTCGCTCTACCTTTTTACGCGAGTTCTCTATACTTGCCTAGGCATAAGGCCTGGTTACTCGGTAAAAGCTTGGCTTGAGCATTCTTTTTTTTTTATAAACTCCACCCTTCCTCCCTTATATAAACAAACATAAAAAAATAAAAAACTTAGGGTGTGATGTGCTTAATTTTTATACAAAATTTGTCACACTTTCACTCTTAATTTCATGCTAATTCATATTTATTTTACTTAATTATTTGTGCTTTCTTATTTAATTTGTTTATGTTATTACTTTGAGTTTGGTTCTTTATTTTTGTAGGAGAAAAGCCCAAAAAGCCCAAGAAATGGAAAGAAAACAACAAGGCCCGTTTGTACTGAATATAGTCCGTATTTTTTAATGTATCTTTATACTCAAAAATCGTATTTGACTAATTCAAAATAATTTGAAAACTAGACATAATGATTAACAAACCCACCTGCTATAGAAGGAAGCAAAAAGTCAAGTTTAGTGGCCTAAATTTCGGTTTGAATGGAGACAAGTGGGAGACAACTTTTCCTTAACAAGGACGATTGAATTTGGAGCGTTTTTGAAGACTAAATGGGCAGCTGAAAGGGGTGAACGACTAAAAGAGAGGGAGAACGAAAGTTATGTTTTTTTTTTACCATTTTGGAGATTTTAGAAGCTTGAAGAAAGAGGGGAAGGAAGAGGAAGTGAAGCTTGCTGGAATCGGAAGTCATTGATCTACATAGAGTTTTCCTTCCTCAACTCTTTACTTTTTCTCTTTCTGAAATTTTCATTATGATTCTCAATTTGATTATGGTGTGTTGTAATTTCATTATGAACTAATTTCTCTTAACTAGGGCAAAGATGTAACCTAGCTAAGAACATCAATTTCCAGAATTTGTGTTGTTCATGATTTATTGTTTATATTGAGTGTTCATTATTATGCTTAATACTTTTGAATATTTGGTCAATATTTGAATGATTTGTGAACTATATTGATCTGAGAAGTGATTTATGTGTTTTGATTATGTAATGAACACAATGAATTACATGCTAGATAGAGATATACTATCATGATTCATGCAGAATTAAGTTAATTATCATTATACTTAATGAACTTTCGTATATTTCAATTCATATAGAGATATAGTGAATTAGTATGTGCAAGTATTTTTGGTATATCTTGAGAAAGAATATCAAATAAATTAGGATAATTTTCTGTCAATATTGATAACAAATTGAAATAACACAATTAAAGAAATTGAGTTCAATTAGCTATGGTGAAGTATATTGCCCTAGTGTTTTAATCAATTGAAATTCACAATTTCGTTTAGTTAGTTTAAATTAAATTTTCACAATTTCTTGTTAATCAAAATTTATTAATCGAATTCTTCAATTAAATTTAGGATTACTTATCTTCGGTAATTAACAAATTAACCAATCCTCGTGGGAACGATACTTAACTTATCATTTTATTACTTGTTAACGATAACGTGCACTTGCGTTATTAAAATTACACAACAAGTTTTTGGCGCCGTTGCCGGGAATTGTTTTAATTTTTGTTAATATCGATTTGGATTAATTCTGATTTTAATTTGAAGTTTGTTTTTATTGTAAATTCAGGTGTTTCATTTAGTGCATGAGACGTTCCAAAAGTTCTAATCTTGCTCCTTTGGATAAAGAGATAAAACGAACGTTTCGCAAGCAAAACAAAAAGCAAAAACAAGCATCAAGAACACAACAAATTGACATCATGGCAGAAAACGTGACTGATATGGTTGGGGCTGAAAATAATAGAGCATTAAAGGATTACGCTATTCCGACTATTAATGGCACTTCATCCAGCATTAGGCGGCCTACAATACAAGCTAACAACTTCGAGATTAAGCATGCAATTATTCAAATGATTCAATCCTCCGTCCAATTCAGCGATTTGCTGAATGATGATCCGAATGCACATATCGCAAATTTTCTGGAAATTTGTGCACTTTCAAGCATAATAGTGTTTCGGATGATGCTATAAGGCTGAGACTCTTTCCGTTCTCCCTTAGGGATAAGGCGAAAGGATGGCTAAATTCACTTCCTCCCAGAACCATTACAACTTGGAATAAATTGGCTCAGAAATTCTTAGCGAAATTTTTCCCTCCTGCGAAGACGGCGAAGATGCGAAATGATATCACATCCTTTTCTCAAATTGACACAGAATCTTTATATGAAGCATGGGAAAGGTATAAGGATATGCTAAGGAGGTGTCCACATCATGGGTTGCCAACATGGTTGCAAGTTCAAACTTTCTACAATGGATTAAGTTGCACAACTAGAACAATGATTGATGCTGTAGCAGGTGGTGCATTGATGAGCAAAACACATGACGAAGCATACGCGTTGCTGGAAGAAATAGCTTCTAATAATTATCAATGGCCCTCAGATCGTTCAACACAAAGAAGAGTTGCCGGAGTGCACGAAATTAATGCCATCACCGCCTTGACAGCCCAAGTTGCTACTTTGTCAAGACAGCTTGGTACTTTGAATGTTAATGCTATCAATCTCATGTTCAGGTGTGCGAATTATGTGGAGGAAATCATGCAAGCATTGATTGTCAAGTTGGCAGTCCATTCGCTTCATCATCTTCCGAGCAAGCGAACTTTGTATCGAATTTCCAAAGGTAGCAACATAATCCTTATTCGAACACTTACAATCCAGCTTGGAAACATCATTCGAACTTTTCATGGAACAACAATCAGAATGTGATGAAACCACCTCCCGAATTTTAGCCGCAAGAGAAGAAAGTGAATTTAGAAGATGCACTTACCCAACTCATCATGAACACCTCTAAATTTATGACCAAGACTGGGACAACATTGCAAAATAAGGCTGCATCCATACGAAATCTTGAAATACAAATGGGTCAAATGGCAAATTTATTAGCGAAAAGGCAGCGAGGTACCTTACCAAGCAATACGGAGACGAATCCAAAGGAGCAAGTGAAAGCAATTACACTTCACAGTGAAAAACAACTCGATGAGCTGAAAAACAAGTTAGAAGAAGCAACGGAAGAACAAGTGGAATTCTGTCCATCAACTGTAACATCCACAATTGACAAGGACAACGACAAGGTCTCTGAAAATGCCAACAAAACATCCACGGGAGCAAATTCTTCCATTCTGCAAGATGAAAGAGCAAGTCTTAACAGGAATTATGTGCTACCGATTCCATTCCCTCAATGTCTGCGATAGAAGAAATGTGCAGTAGTGTTGTGTAATTTTAATAACGCAAGTGCACGTTATCGTTAACAAGTAATAAAATGATAAGTTAAGTATCGTTCCCACGAGGATTGATTAATTTGTTAATTACCGAAGATAAGTAATCCTAAATTTAATTGAAGAATTCGATTAATAAATTTTGATTAACAAGAAATTGCGGAAATTTAATTTAAACTAACTAAACGAAATTGTGAATTTCAATTGATTAAAACACTAGGGCAGTAGACTTCACCATAGCTAATTGAATTCGATTTCTTTAATTGTGTTGTTTCAATTTGTTACTAATATTGACAGAAAATTATCCTAATTTATTTGATATTCTTTCTCAAGATATACCAAAAATACTTGCACATACTAATTCACTATATCTCTATGTGAATTGAAATACATGAAAGTTCATTAAGTATAATGATAATTAACTTAATTCTGCATGAATCATGATAGTATATCTCTATCTAGCATGTAATTCATTGTGTTCATTACATAATCAAAACACATAAATCACTTCTCAGATCAATATAGTTCACAAATAATTCAAATATTGGCCAAATATTCAAAAGCATTAAGCACAATAATGAACACTCAATATAAACAATAAATCATGAACAACACAAATTCTGGAAATTGATGTTCTTAGCTAGGTTACATCTTTGCCCTAGTTAAGAGAAATTAGTTCATAATGAAATTACAACACACCATAATCAAATTAAGAATCATAATGAAAATTTCAGAAAGAGAAAAGTAAAGAGTTGAGAAAGAAAAACTCTATGTAGATCAATGACTTCCGATTCCAGCAAGCTTCACTTCCTCTTCCTTCCCCTCTTTCTTCAAGCTTCTAAAATCTCCAGAAATGGTAAAAGAAGACCTTAACTTTCGTTCTCTCTCTCTTCTGGTCGTTTCCCTCTTTCAATTGCCCATTTAGTCTTCAAAAACGCTCCAAATTCAATCCCCCTTGTTAAGGAAAAGCTGTATCCCACTTGTCTCCATTCAAACCGAAATTTAGGCCACTAAACTTGACTTTTTGCATCCTTCCATGACATGTGGGCTTGTTAATCATTATGTCTAGTTTTCAAATTATTTTGAATTAGTCAAATACGATTCTTGAGTATAAAGATACACTCAAAAATACGGACTATGTTCAGTACAAATGGGCCTTGTTGTTTTCTTTCCATTTCTTGGGCTTTTTGGGCTTTTCTCCTACAAAAATAAAGAACTAAACTCAAAGTAATAACATAAATAAATTAAATAAGAAAACACAAATAATTAAGTAAAATAAATATGAATTAGCATGAAATTAAGAGTGAAAGTATGGCAAATTTTGTATAAAAATTAAGCACATCAAATACCCCCAAACTTAATATTTGCTAGTCCTCGAGCAAACAAAAAAAATGAAAGACTCACCAACAAAAACTAGCTTCCTTACTTCATTTTTCATGGTCAACAAAAATACAACAAGATACAAAATTAATCAATCAATCATCAAAGTATTAACAATGCTTCATATGTTATGCTCATGTGTAGTGTATGATAGCCATTAATCAATCATCATCTCTCATGTCATCTTCACAAAATTAGAGTATAGCATGTGTAGAAGTTTAAACTCCAAATCTCACAAAGATAATCACTATTAAAAAAAACACTCGAAATTTGGGTTAAAACTCAAAAGTATGTGAGACAAGCATTATGCTTAGATTTTTAATGGAAAACAAAGCTCACATATAATAGAAAGAACACGCTATTTTTCGATGTGATGATGGTGATCTCATGAAAGGAATGCCAATAACTTGACTATCATAACAATGAATGCAATCTAATCATATAACACGCAAGATCAATGTAGGACTTTCTTTCAAGGTTGTAATGAAGCCAACAAGCAGGATATTATTAAGAAAGAATAGATAACAGGTACAACAAAGTTATAAGAGCTCGATAACATATGCATCTATTATCAAATTCTCATATTTTCTTGCAAACACATTTCACCACCACCAATTCTTCATATTCTTTGCTTCTTCTTTTCAAAGCACATTATCCTCTTTTCTTTTTCTTTTTTCTCTTTTTCCTTTCACATTCGGCCTTAATAACATTTTTTTTTTATGGCCGTGCATCAAATAGATAATGCATTGTTAAATCAACCACCCATACAACAAGTAACAACCTCCAAATTTATGATGAAGCATATGTCAATACCATGCATTTGTTGCTCAAAAGATAAGAATAAGGATAAAGACAATGGAAAATTGGTTATTGAGATTGGTTGTTATTGGTTTTAAGAAAGATAGAGATTATTTTAAAGTTCAAAGTGGTTAACTAAGGAAACATGGGAAAGGTCAGCTAGAAAGGCTCAAACGATACAAACAAGGCCTAGAGTCACTTCTTGTGCATCATAAAACCAAAATTACATTCAAAGCATGAATAATCAAATCAATTGGCCAAAATAAACTATAATGAGATCATTAGAACGAAAATATGACAAGAAAAGATGTAGAATAATCACGTAACACTCAGAATTGAAGGATAAGGGTTTCAAAAGCTCACAATTAAGGTTACATGAGTCTACACTTTCTAACATAATATTTCTAACTATGTGAATTCATCAATTTAAGATTCTGATCAATCATGACATTAAGTGCTTTTGAATTGTGAGAACAAATAATGAAACCTAGTTAATACAAGGATAATATTATGATCAAACTTAATATCTCATTAATTCAAATTGACCATGCATAAATTATTTCTAAATCTTGTAACTGAATAAGGAAGCGACTCAAACAACTTAAAAACAGAAAATATGAACGAATTTTCGTTTTTTTTTTTAAACAAATGCAAAGCTAAAGAAATTAACTATAATCAAAGCAAAACATAAAATCTCACCCCCAAACTTAAATCTAACATTGCCCTCAATGTTTGCAATTAAAAATCATACAATGAATAGATCAAATAAAGGTGAAAATGTAAGGAAATACTTAAAACACAAGGAAAGCAAAAATGAAAAAGATGGCACCTGATTTGGCAATCAAATTCAATTGTTGCAGAATCATTTCCCTTCCGTGCACTTTGGGTTGCCTCCCAAGTAGCGCTAAGTTTAACTTCTTCAGCCAGACCGTATTCTTCAGCAAAGAAAACACTCAAACACTAGCTAATGTGATTGTGCTCTTGCATTGCTCAAAATCACCCTCCACATAATGCTTCAACCTCTGTCCATTAACTTTGAATGTTCCTTTTGTATCATGATGGACTTCAACTGCACCATAAGGAAAAACCCGAACAACGATGAAAGGACCAGACCAGCGTGAGCGTAACTTTCCCGGAAAGAGTCGAAGACGAGAATTATAAAGGAGAACTTTCTGACCAACCAGAAAATTTCGCCTCATAATATGCTTGTCATGCCACTTCTTCGTACGCTCCTTATAAATTCGTGCATTCTCATAGGCATCATTACGAAACTCTTCCATCTCACTCAATTGAAGCAACCGTTTTTCTCCTACAGCTTTCATGTCAAAATTCAATCTTTTCACTGCCCAATACGCTTTGTGCTCAAGTTCAACCGGAAGATGACATGCTTTTCCAAACACTAGCCTGTATGGAGACATTCCGATTGGAGTTTTGAAAGCTGTGCGATAAGCCCACAATGCATCATCTAACCTTTTCGACCAATCTTTTCTTGAATTGCTAACCGTTTTTTCAAGTATCCTCTTTAATTCTCTATTTGATATCTCCACTTGACCACTCGTTTGAGGATGATAAGCTGTCGTTATCCGATGAGTGACACCAGATTTTCCCAATAAAGCTTCGAATTGACGATTACAAAAATGTTTACCGCCATCACTAATAATTGCTCGAGGAGTGCCAAATCGGGTAAAAATATACTTGCGTAGGAAATTTGTAACAGCCTTAGCATCATTGTTGCGTACAGCCACTGCTTCCACCCATTTCGAAACATAATCTACAGCCACCAATATGTATTGGTTCGAAAACGATGACGGAAATGGACCCATGAAGTCTATCCCCCAAACATCAAACAATTCAACCTCAAGAATATTATTTAGAGGCATTTCACTTTTTCGAGAAATATTTCCAATTCTTTGACATCGATCACAAGCAGCAACAAATGAGTATGAATCCTTGAACAATGTACGCCAAAAGAAACCAGATTGTAGTACCTTTGCCGCTGTTTTTGTTGCTCCAAAATGCCCCCCATATTCCGAAGAATGGCAATGTTGCAAAACGCTCACCATCTCGTCTTCCGGAATACAACGCCTAATTATTTGATCTGGGCATTGTTTATACAAGAATGGGTCCTCCCAATAATAATGCTTGACATCCGCAAAGAATTTCTTCTTTTGTTGGTATGACAAATCAGCCGGAATAATGTTGCTGGCCAAATAATTTACAAAATCTGCATACCAAGGTGCATCCAATTCTTGAAGAGAAAAAAGTTGTTCATCCGGGAATACCTCATTAATCGAACTTTCTGCATCATCTTCAATTTCTTTTTGTTCCAATCGAGATAAATGATCAGCAACTAAATTTTCGGATCCCTTCTTATCGCGAATCTCCAAGTCGAATTCTTGCAGTAAAAACACCCATCTAATGAGCCTTGGTTTTGCATCTTTTTTCGCAAGTAAGTATTTGATGGCTGAATGGTCTGTGTAAACTATCACCTTCGAATCAATTAAATAAGAGCGGAACTTGTCAAACGCAAACACAACAGCCAAAAACTCCTTCTCTGTGGTAGCATAATTCAATTGGGCATCCGTTAAGGTTCTACTTGCGTAATAAATGACATGCAAAGCTTTACTTTTTCGCTGCCCCAAAACAGCTCCCAAAGCATGATCGCTTGCATCGCACATAAGTTCAAATGGCAAATCCCAATCCGGAGCCACAATAATAGGTGCGGAAATAAGCCTCTTCTTCAAAGTGTTAAATGCCTGCAAACAATCATTAGAAAAATCAAAAGGTATGTCTTTAATCAAGAGATTGCAAAGAGGTTTAGAAATTTTAGAGAAATCCTTTATGAAGCGTCGATAAAATCCGGCGTGTCCCAAAAAGCTTCGAACAGCCTTCACAGAAGTAGGCGGTGGCAACTTTTCAATGACTTCAATTTTTGCTCGATCAACTTCAATTCCTTTTACTGAAATGCGATGACCCAAAACGATGCCTTCTTGAACCATAAAATGACATTTTTCCCAATTCAACACTAAGTTGGTTTGCTCACATCGCTGCAAAACTAAAGCCAAGTTATTCAAACAATTATCAAAAGATGAACCAAAAACTGAAAAGTCATCCATGAACACTTCAATGAATCTCTCCACCATGTCAAAGAAAATAGCTGTCATGCAACGTTGGAAAGTTGCAGGAGCGTTACATAAACCGAATGGCATTCTTCGAAATGCAAAAGTACCATACGGGCAAGTGAATGTCGTCTTCTCTTGATCTTCCGGAGCAATAGGAACCTGGTTGTACCCGGAATAGCCATCTAGAAAGCAATAATGCGAATGACCAGCAAGTCTCTCTAGCATTTGATCAATAAAAGGCAATGGAAAATGATCCTTGCGAGTAGCATCATTTAACTTCCGATAATCGACACATACTCGCCATCCCGTGACTGTTCTTGTCGGAATAAGTTCGTTGTTGTCATTCTTGACAACGGTCATTCCCCCTTTCTTTGGAACCACTTGCACCGGACTCACCCATGGACTGTCGGAAATTGGGTAAATCATCCCAGCATCTAACAATTTCAGAACTTCAGCCCTTACCACCTCTTTCATGTTAGGATTCAAGCGGCGTTGATGCTCAACTACTGGTCTAAAATTTTCTTCCATTAAGATTTTGTGCATGCAAATTGAAGGGCTTATACCTTTAATATCGGAAATGGACCATCCTAATGCAGCCTTATGATCTCTTAAAACTCGAAGTAGTTTTTCCTCTTCCAATTCACTCAAAGAAGCTGAAATTATGACTGGAAACGTTGAGTTTTCACCTAAGTATGCATATCGAAGGTGAGATGGCAGTGGCTTGAGCTCGAGATTAGGAGTGGAGGACAACGGTTGGGAATGATTTCTATCAAGTTCTTCAAAATTCTGCCTTCGAAGAGAATACGGTGGGGCAGCTCCCAAATAATGTGCATATTCTACGATTTCTGCATTTTCCGCTTTGGTAGATTCGGCATGCACAATACAAGCTTCAAGTGGTTCATTTGGATGCCCATGTTTGAATGTCTCAGCCACCATCTTGTCTAGAGCGTCAATTTGAAAGCAACAATCAGTTTCGGATGGATACTTAATTGCTTTGAACACATTGAAGACAACTTGCTCATCTTGAACTCGTAAGATTAATTTCCCTTGTTGTACATCAATCAAAGTTCTCCCCGTAGCTAAAAATGGCCGTCCCAAGATAAGTGGGATTTCTCGATCAGCTTCCATATCCAAGACAATAAAATCGGCTGGAAAAATAAATTTATCCACCTTGACTAATACATCTTCAATTACACCCCTTGGATGCTTAATTGATCGATCCGCTAACTGTAAGGAGACGGTTGTCGCCTTTGCTTCGCCAAGCCCTAATTTTCTGAAAATAGAAAAAGGCATTAAATTAATACTTGCACCTAAATCACATAAAGCTTTTTCAAAATAACATTCTCTAATTGTGCAAGGTATTGTAAAACTCCCTGGATCCTTTAACTTTGGTGGCAATTTATTTTGCAAGATAGCGCTGCACTCTTTCGTTAACATCACTGTTTCATTTTCCTCCAATTTTCTCTTGTTGGATAAAATCTCCTTCATAAATTTGGCATAGCTTGGCATTTGCTCCAATGCATCTGCAAAAGGAATGTTAATATGCAATTTCTTAAATACATCAATGAATTTAGAAAATTGCTTATCCAATTTATTTTTTCGCAGACGTTGAGGGAATGGAATCGGTGGCACATAATTCTTGCTAAGACTTGCTCTTTCAGCTTGCGGAATGGAAGAACTTGCTCCCGTGGATGTTTTGTTGGCATTTTCAGAGATCTTGTCGTTGTCCTTGTCAATTGTGGATGTTACATTTGATGGACAGAATTCCACTTGTTCTTCCGTTGTTTCTTCTAACTTGTTTTTCAGCTCACCGAGTTGTTTTCCACTACGAAGTGTAATTGCTTTCACTTGCTCCTTTGGATTCGTCTCCGTATTGCTTGGTAAGGTACCTTGCTGCCTTTCCGCTAATAAATTTTCCATTTGACCCATTTGTATTTCAAGATTTCGTATGGATGCAGCCTGATTTTGCAATGTTGTCTCAGTCTTGGTCATGAATTTAGAGGTGTTCATGGTGAGCTGGGTAAGTGCATCTTCTAAATTCACTTTCTTCTCTTGCGGCTGAAATCCGGGAGGTGGTTTCATAACATTCTGATTGTTGCTCCATGAAAAGTTCGGATGATGTTTCCAAGCTGGATTGTAAGAGTTCGAATAAGGATTATGTTGCTGCCTTTGGAAATTCGATACAAAGTTCACTTGCTCGGAAGATGAAGAAGCGAATGGACTGCCAACTTGACAATCAATGCTTGCATGATTTCCTCCACATAATTCGCACACCTGAACATGAGATTGGATAGCATTAACATTCAAAGTACCAAGTTGTCTTGACAAAGTAGCAACTTGGGCTGTCAAGGCAGTGATGGCATCAATTTCGTGCACTCTGGCAACTCTTCTTTGTGTTGAACGATCTGAGGGCCATTGATAATTATTAGACGCCATTTCTTCCAGCAACGCGTATGCTTCGTCATGTGTTTTGCTCATCAATGCACCACCTGCTGCAGCATCAATCATGGTTCTAGTTGTGCAACTTAATCCATTGTAAAAAGTTTGAACTTGCAACCATGTTGGCAACCCATGATGTGGACACCTCCTTAGCATATCCTTATACCTTTCCCATGCTTCATATAGAGATTCCATGTCAATTTGAGAAAAGGATGTGATATCATTCCGCATCTTCGCCGTCTTTGCAGGAGGGAAAAATTTCGCTAAGAATTTCTGAGCTAATTCATTCCAAGTTGTAATGGTTCCGGGAGGAAGTGAATTTAGCCATCCTTTCGCTTTATCCCTAAGGGAGAACGGAAAGAGTCTCAGCCTTATAGCATCATCCGAAACACCATTATGCTTGAAAGTGTCACAAATTTCCAGAAAATTTGCGATATGTGCATTCGGATCATCATTCGGCAAACCGCTAAATTGGACGGAGGATTGAATCATTTGAATAATTGCAGGCTTAATCTCGAAGTTGTTAGCTTGTATTGTAGGCCGCCTAATGCTGGATGAAGTGCCATTAATAGTCGGAATAGCGTAATCCCTTAATGCTCTATTATTTTCAGCCCCAACCATATCAGCCACGTTTTCTGCCATGATGTCAATTTGCTGTGTTCTTGATGCTTGTTTTCGCTCTTTGTTTTGCTTGCGAAACGTCCGTTCTATCTCTCTATCCAAAGGAGCAAGATTAGAACTTTCGGAACGTCTCATGTACTAACTGAAGCACCTGAATTTACAATAAAAACAAACTCCAAATTAAAATCAGAATTAATCCAAATCGATATTAACAAAATTTAAAACAATCCCCGGCAACGGCGCCAAAAACTTGTTGTGTAATTTTAATAACGCAAGTGCACGTTATCGTTAACAAGTAATAAAATGATAAGTTAAGTATCGTTCCCACGAGGATTGATTAATTTGTTAATTACCGAAGATAAGTAATCCTAAATTTAATTGAAGAATTCGATTAATAAATTTTGATTAACAAGAAATTGCGGAAATTTAATTTAAACTAACTAAACGAAATTGTGAATTTCAATTGATTAAAACACTAGGGCAGTAGACTTCACCATAGCTAATTGAATTCGATTTCTTTAATTGTGTTGTTTCAATTTGTTACCAATATTGACAGAAAATTATCCTAATTTATTTGATATTCTTTCTCAAGATATACCAAAAATACTTGCACATACTAATTCACTATATCTCTATGTGAATTGAAATACATGAAAGTTCATTAAGTATAATGATAATTAACTTAATTCTGCATGAATCATGATAGTATATCTCTATCTAGCATGTAATTCATTGTGTTCATTACATAATCAAAACACATAAATCACTTCTCAGATCAATATAGTTCACAAATAATTCAAATATTGGCCAAATATTCAAAAGCATTAAGCACAATAATGAACACTCAATATAAACAATAAATCATGAACAACACAAATTCTGGAAATTGATGTTCTTAGCTAGGTTACATCTTTGCCCTAGTTAAGAGAAATTAGTTCATAATGAAATTACAACACACCATAATCAAATTAAGAATCATAATGAAAATTTCAGAAAGAGAAAAGTAAAGAGTTGAGAAAGAAAAACTCTATGTAGATCAATAACTTCCGATTCCAGCAAGCTTCACTTTCTCTTCCTTCCCCTCTTTCTTCAAGCTTCTAAAATCTCCAGAATGGTAAAAGAAAACCTTCCTTTTCGTTCCCTCTCTCTTCTGGTCGTTCCCCTCTTTCAATTGCCCATTTAGTCTTCAAAAACGCTCCAAATTCAATCCCCCTTGTTAAGGAAAAGCTGTCTCCCACTTGTCTCCATTCAAACCGAAATTTAGGCCACTAAACTTGACTTTTTGCTTCCTTCCATGACAGGTGGGCTTGTTAATCATTATGTCTAGTTTTCAAATTATTTTGAATTAGTCAAATACGATTCTTGAGTATAAAGATACACTCAAAAATACGGACTATGTTCAGTACAAATGGGCCTTGTTGTTTTCTTTCCATTTCTTGGGCTTTTTTGGGCTTTTCTCCTACAAAAATGAAGAACCAAACTCAAAGTAATAACATAAACAAATTAAATAAGAAAACACAAATAATTAAGTAAAATAAATATGAATTAGCATAAAATTAAGAGTGAAAGTATTACAAATTTTGTATAAAAATTAAGCACATCATCCCACACCAAGATTAACTTGTAATTAATGAAAAATTGATGCGTGAAGTCTTTTCATTGCACGAAAGAAGACCATTACCGTCTCAAGTTATTATTATTTTTAGATTACACTTAGACCCTGAAAAATAATAATTAATGGTGGATTCTTGAACCCTAACACTTCAACTTCCTCAATTTATCCCTTTAATCAATTTTGCCTTTTCAATTCGTTATTTATTAGTTTATTTTAATTTTTTTTTGGTTATTTAAATCACTCATAAATCTTCAATCTAAGATTTACTAGTTGAGAAATATTGATTAACCTATTCATTGTGGGATCGATCTCGCGGAATATTTATCGTACTAAATGGGATTCGTATACTTGCGAGTTTTAATTTGAATTCTAGGACATTTATTAGGTAATTAGAATTGCACAACAGGAGGCAACCCAAAGTGCACAAAAGGGAGAATATGATATTTGCAACAATTGAAGTATTGCCAAATCAGGTGCCATCTTTTCCATTTTTTGCTTTCTTTGTGTATGAAGTATTTTCTTACATTTTCACCTTTATTTGATCTATTCATTGCATGATTTTTAATTGTAAACATTGAGGACAATGTTAGATTTAAATTTAGGGGTGAGATTTTATGTTTTGCTTTGATTATAGTTAATTTCTTTAGCTTTGCATTTGTCTAAAAAAAAAACGAAAATTCGTACTTATTTTCTGTTTTTGAGTTGTTTGAGTCGCTTCCTTATGCAGTTACAAGATTTAAAAATGATTTATGCATGGTCAATTTGAATTAATGAGATATTAAGTTTGATCATAATATTATCCTTGTATTAACTAGGTTTTATTATTTGTTCTCACATTTCATAAGCACTTAATGTCATGATTGATCAGAATCTTAAATTGATGAATTCACATAGTTAGAGAATATTATGTAAGAAAGTGTAGACTCATATAACTTTAATTGTGAGCTTTTGAACCCCTTATCCTTCAATTCTGAGTGTTACGTGATTATTCTATATCTTTTCTTGTCATATTTTCGTTCTAATGATCTCATTATAGTTTATTTTGGCCAATTGATTTGATTATTCATGCTTTGGATGTAATTTTGGTTTTATGATGCACAAGAAGTGATTCTAGGCCTTGTTTGTATCGTTTGAGCCTATCTAGCCGACCTTTCATATGTTTCCTTAGTTAACCACATTGATCTACATAGAGTTTTCCTTCTTCAACTCTTTACTTTTCTCTTTCTGAAATTTTCATTATGATTCTCAATTTGATTATGGTGTGTTGTAATTTTATTATGAACTAATTTCTCTTAACTAGGGCAAAGATGTAACCTAACTAAGAACATCAATTTCCAGAATTTGTGTTGTTCATGATTTATTGTTTATATTGAGTGTTCATTATTGTGCTTAATGCTTTTGAATATTTGGCCAATATTTGAATGATTTGTGAACTATATTGATCTGAGAAGTGATTTATGTGTTTTGATTATATAATGAACACACTGAATTACATGTTAGATAGAGATATACTATCATGATTCATGCAGAATTAAGTTGATTACCATTATACTTGTTGATGCGTGAAAATATCAACCCAGGTGAGGTGATAATGCCTTGCTGATCTAGTATCCGAGTTGAGGGTGGATGCCCAGTCAACAGCTCTGAGCTCAATATTCCGCACCCGATTCAGTCTCGTCCTAACCCCGAAGGCTCCCAAGCTGACCTTTCACGCCACGCTGATCCCAGGCCAAATCGCTTGAAACCTTCCTGAGCTCGCTCTCCTTGCTGACCTCGGACACGAACTTGGTGAGGACGCCTGCAGCAGAGAACACGGTCAAAAAGGGGGCGCCGGAGATTTTTCGGCAAGCCCACTCCGACGCTCAAGTCAGTACCTTGAGGAAGTGATATTATGGCTCGGTTTCGGTAGCTTGGAATAGCTAATATAAGGAGATAAATGTAGCTAGGAGCTAATGGACCAAATGACACACAAAATACATGTTGAAGGCAACAAGTATGGCCTTTAGGGAAGTTGGAATAGTAAAACCGTCCTCAAGGGACAACCTTCAATGGGTGTTTAAGGTTGTCTCTTTGTTTCTTAGAGAGAACAATAATGAGGTGACTTGTGCTTGTGGTGTGTGTGAGTAAAAGAATGAGTTCTAGCTTGAAGAAGACCTTACTTTACCTTGACATAAGTGTCTTTTTATATTATACCTTTGTGGACACATGATTGGCCAAACAATGTTGCCCTAGTTCCTCCTTTCCTTCCTCTTCCCAAGCTTGAAACCTTAGCTCGGAGTCAAAACTAGGAATACTTGGTGAGCAGGGATTGGTCCCTTGGTGAGCAAGGATTGGTCCTTAAGACCTTATCCGAGATTACATGCCACATGGCACGATTTGATTCGAGTAGGGGATTACGTTATCCCTTGTGTACAGGTGGCGAATGCTCATTCGCCTCTACTTGTGGTCCCTCAAAGGTTGACCACGTCAGGTGGGGTCCCTTTTTCAGCTACCAAGGTGCTACACTGTCTCCTTGGTCAGCTTTCCGTTTTAGGCGATTTCAGGTGGTCCCCCCAGGTGACCTAGGATCATAGGACACCTTTTTCACATTTTTGGCAGAACCAAATCCCTTTACTTTTGGGGCTGTTCCAGAGTGGCGTCCACTCGTTTTGCCCTATCTATGTGGACTATTGATTATAGACCACGTGGCACCCTTCATGTGAACACCCTTTATACTACCTGAGGTTGGATCCTGCCTCAGCTGGGATCCGAGATGAGGTGGGTTTCAGCTTGAACGGATCGTCCCGTAGGTGCCGACTAGAGCATCGTGTCTAGCCTATTTTTACCCCATAACAGAGGTCCCCCAGCTTCCAATGGCTAAGGAGATGGCGAAGGCGTTGGAAGCTTCTAAGAGTTCCTAGCCCACGTCGCATCGTTATCCCTCCTCCTTGGTGGTCTTTCTCTTGCCACCTTGGGGTGCATGCACACCTCGTCACCTCTTCAGAGTGATCCGAGATGGCTTATAATGTAAATTTATGGCAAAAATGTTTCCGAGCTCATGTCGCTCTTCCCTCCCCTTCATCTGGGTAGGGCTTGGCAAAATTTCTATTTTATCTTTAGGCGAAATTAAGGGATTATTCCCTTTTATTTGGAGACTGAATCGTGCTGAGCTAGAATTGACATGGGCGTAAATTCCCTCCTGACCTGGGAGGTCGTTCTTCCTCAGCTCGGATCAGTATACTTAAAGTAATATTTATGAGGCCATTACAATCTCATCTCATTGGGTTATCTTGCCTTTCTTTTATCAAGGTAGGCTTGAGATTAAGCTTGGCGAGATCCCTTATCTTCTAGTGTTGAGCTTAGTGAAACTCCATTATGATCAAGGATAATCCCTCTTAACTCTAGGATGATTCTTCTTCATTCCATTATGGCTATCTTACTGGTGGTGTAGTGCACCAGCTTAGGTTGGCTTCTTTCTGCTGGAAAAAATAGTTTGATTCCCTACTAAGCAAGGGCCAAAGCAAGCTGAGCAAGGTCAGATTCTTAGATGGAAGCTTGATTAGCCTAGCATGTTTTTGGCAAGTAAGGCAGGTTTCCCAGGTGACCTTGGAGTCCCCGGTACGTGATCAGCTAGGAGTCGTTCTTGACTATCTAACCTCTTTCTCAAAAAATATTTGGCAAAGCTGAGGCTGAATACAAGGCTAGCTAGCATGGCTTGAACAAGATTGTCGTTCCTGATGATGATGTAGTCTCTCTTTGTGAAAATACCAAGCCTACTTGAGCTTGCTTCTGCCCAGCTCAATTCGATGTCATGGAAGAGCTCAGCAGGGTTATATACGCTAGGATGGACTCTACATGTAGTCCCCTAGCTTTAGTCAGCTCCTACTTCAAGTCGGAGGTAACCTTTCAGTTTCTTCCTTCTTCATTTCCTTCTTCTTCAGGTCCTCTCATATGCTTCAAGTGATTCCGATGTGGAAATCTACCCTCTTATTTATTGATGTCAAGAAGGCTAGTAGCATGGCTCGCTTAGGCTTTAGCGAGGCCTTGGGCTTAGCATCCCAAGTACTGTTGATATATATCCTTGCTCATGTGGGATACCAGGCTCTGACTCTTTTTCATATTCATGCTGAAGTTGTCGGTTGAGCTGAGAGAAACACAAGATGATGTAGATATTGTTAATGACTGGCTCAGCTAGCACTGAAAGTTATTCTTAGAAAGATGCTGCCTTCGTGCTGAGCAAGGGTCTATGTGCTTGATGTTCTGCCGAGCTTAGCTGGGATATACCAGCTATACATCCCTCGTAATTTGGGATTTGTATCCCTCTTGGTGAACATTTTTCATATTCATAACGGTGTCTTTTTTTAGCTGGGGCGGTGATCCCTCATGATCTGGGGTAGGAATCCCTGTTGATCTAGGTAGTTATGCCTTTTGACTATAGTTATCCAGCTTGGGATGTCTTCTATCCCACGTGAGGTGGGCTCAGCATCAGCCAACAAGTTCCATATGCATAACTTAGAGTTGATGTCTCTCATGGGGGGAGCAAATAAGATCCAATCCAGCCTAGGTGGTGTTTTTTTCGGAAAAATGCTTTATGAAGACCAAAGTAATGATAAAACACACCTAGGCCATTCCGGGTGCACACATAAGGAGAAAATATAGTCACCACGGACTTGGCGAAATCACAAATGGCGATAAAACATGTAGATAAGCTTAATGGCGATAAATAATATGGCGATATTCACTTGGAGACAATTACATGGCGATAGAATACCGAGATCAACACTGGGCTTGACCAATGTAACAAATAATACTTCCTCAGCTGGTTTACCAAGTAAGCTTGGACCTCATATGAGCTTGGACTGGATAAGATCATCCTTGCTAAGCTGGACATACTCCAACTCTTCAACAAGTTTATCTCGCTGTTCAAGTTTGGTGCTCTAGGGTCAAGGATGAATACTTGAAGGCACATCCTTACTGAGGTGGGATAACACCTTATCACTATATGCTGATCCTAGTTGATAATTCCAATATGGTTCCCTACTGAAAACTTTATCTTCAAGTGGTATATGGAGAATAATCATTTTGTGGCTATTGTATCCTTGCTGATGTCGAACCCAGCTTATCAAAAGCTTCCTTAAACGGGATGTCTAAAAAGATTCCTGCGTCAGGTACATCCTTTTTGACCACCTTCATAGAGGTGACTAAGGCGTCGTCATGCGGGTAGACCATATCTTGTATCTTTCTCGCTGAGCAAGATTTGAGTAGAGGTCATCTCGGATATCCTTTTTGAGGTTTGACTTCATGATTTCTGTGAGATAAAGTGAGATCACAAAATTGTGTCTTCCTTGCTTTACTGGAGAAATCCCAGTTAAGGTGGGTCCCCCACTGATGGTGTAGACGAAGTCACCTAGGATCCCAGCTGACCTTTGTTATCTTTCTGGATATCTTCAGGTTGTCTTTCTTCTTGAATTTTCTTTTTCTTTAACCACAAGTACAAATTCCTCTGTAGATTCTTCATCCTACATGTGATTGCTTTCTTGAAAGGATTCATTAAGAGGCCTTTATATTTAATGATGTAGAAAATCCCTTCTTTGAAGGTGTTCAAGGGATGATATACTTAATAGTAGATAGATTCCACTTGTTTTCTTAGCTGGAGAATTGGCTCCTTCAATGGAGGAGGTGGACGTCTAGAAGGTGTAGGCATTGACAGTATCCCTGATGAGGTGGGATGATACCTTGCTAACATGGTCAACTGAATGGCACTGATGCACTGACGTAGATATATCCCTGATGAAATGAGAGTTCTTCTTATTGAGGTAGGTGCTTGTATGGTACTGGCACAGGTGGATTTCCCTGATGAAGCAGGAAATATTTTTGCTGAAATGGGCACCAATATAGCACTGGTACACTAGCATAAATGTATCCCTGGTAGAGTGGGACTTGTCCTTACTAAGGTAGGTGCCTGTATGATACTGGCGTAGGTGGATTTCCCTGATGAAGTGGGAAATATTCTTGCTGAAATGGGCACCAGTATAACACTGGTGTGTTGGCGTAGATGTATTCCTGGTGAAGTGGGACTTGTCCCTACTGAAGTGGGCCTTGTCCTTACTGAGATGGGTGCCTATATGGTGCTGACACAAGTGGATTTTCTTGATGAAGTGGGAAATATTTTTGCTGAAATAGACACCAGTATAACACTGGTGTATTGGCGTAGATGTATTCCTGGTGAAGTGGGACTTGTCCTTGCTGAAGTGGGGTCGCACCTTAGTAATAATGGACAAAGCCACTGATGAACATACAAAAATCCCACAACTTCCAAATGAAAGCTTCTTATACTTAAGTCCTTATCAATTCATCCAACACCATACAAAATATTTACACATAAAGTATCAAATCATGGAAAACAATATTGGCTACCAAGTCGACCTGACCTTGGTGGTAATATATGTAAGATATTCTAAAATTTCTAAATAAGCATGCATTTCTAACCATATCAGCAAGCATTTCTAACCATATCAGCATGGAGAACAAAAAAGTTACCTAGATCACCATAGGTAGTCCACAAATATTTCACAGAAGAAGGTTTAGAGTTACCGTCCTTTGGAGGCTTCATCAATAGGGCATATCCTAAATCACCATGGATAAACCCATTAAGTTGGCTCTTATGACTCTCAAGCTTATTGTTGGTAGTAATCTCTAGTTGTTGTGATAACATCTGAGCAGTTAATAGAAGTGCGTCCTGAGCTGGGATAGTCCTGGTTAAGCACTATAGTGACTAAGTGCGGTGGTCCTTCCTGAGCTGGGTTGATACTAGGTTGCTTCTCCAGCTGGTTCCCCTTGACAACCCTGACCTAGTCACCACCTTCAGCTTTAGGTGATGGTAGGCATGTGTAGTAGCGGATTCTCTTCTCGGTAATTGATGCACTTCCCTTGGCGACGGTGAGGGCTTAGGCCTCACTGGCTCTGGTCCAAGCTGAGGTAGGCACCTGTAAGGCAGTAGCACCATTTGGCTATCTTGCTGACGTAGGACTAGCCCTTACTGAAGAGGGATAGGCCTAGATGGCCTAGTATCTTGTTTCTTCTTATCCCTCTTTACTTGACTTATTGGAGAGAAGAATAGTCCTTAGTAGATGGCTTGGCTCCTTAGAAATGGATGACAAACTTGCTGGCGAAGGTGGTGAAGTCCTTTATACTTCTTGACGGAAGTTTCTTATACCATATTCTAGCCGGCCCACTCAAGGTGGTTGGAAACACCTTACACATTATCTCATCGGGCACTCCTTGAACCAACATCAAATTCTGAAAAAATTTCACATGTGCCACAAGATTAGATTGTCCATGGTAGAGGTCAGGTTGAAGTATCTTGAATCTCCTAGGTAAGGTTACGTTCTTCACTGAGTCAGCAAAGAGGGCGGTGAAGTCGTCAAGGATATAAGGTGAGCAGGGCTCCCTCCTGCTGGTCCAGAGCTCCCTCATTTCTTCCTGCATGGTAAGCAATTGTCTCTGCAGGAATTCCACATAAAGAGGTTCAAGCTCATTACCTTCTCATTCGCGTCGGGCCATCAAGGAGTACCTCAAGTCACCATACATAAGTCCTTCAAGTTGGCTTCTTGCTTGCTCGGGCTGATTATTGAGAGTTAATCGATGCTCACCACGGTGACTTCTTGGCAGTTCTCTGGCGTTCGTCCTCAGCTAGGATGGTTGTAGTAGTGCTCCTTGCTGACTATGTGTGGATGGCTCCACCTGAGCAGAGTTACTTTTAGGTTGACTTCCCAGCCAACTTGCTAGGTTTCGAGGTAGTGGTAGTGGTATACACAGGTTGTCACATAAGTACTTTATCATGTACTGGAAATGTGACCTAGTCCCAGCCAACTCTCTGACTTCCTTAGCTTTCTCTGCCTCCACGTCCCGGCTGGTGGCGGCCTTCTCTTTTCCCTTTCGGCTGGGGCCTGGGTCAAGTGCTCTCACGTTCTGACTCTCTGCATACTCGTCCTGAGGCGGAGCCGGAGGTGGGCGACTACTTTGGCCGGGCTCTCGCGTGACCTCTCTTCTAGACCCTCTTGGAGCCTTGGAGTTAGGCATTTGACTTCTCTGACGGGTACGTAGGTTGTAGCGGGACCTTTTATTCTGGTTCCCCACAGACGGCGCCACTGTTGATGCGTGAAAATATCAACCCAGGTGAGGTGGTAATGCCTTGCTGATCTAGTATCCGAGTTGAAGGTGGATGCTCAGTCAACAGCTCTGAGCTCAGTATTCCGCACCCGATTCAGTCTCGTCCTAACCCCGAAGGCTCCCAAGCTGACCTTTCACGCCACGCTGATCCCGGGCCAAATCGCTTGAAACCTTCCTGAGCTCGCTCTCCTTGCTGACCTCGGACACGAACTTGGTGAGGACGCCTGCAGCAGAGAACACGGTCAAAAGGGGGGCGCCGGAGGTTTTCCGGCGAGCCCACTCCGACGCTCAAGTCAGTACCTTGAGGAAGTGATATTATGGCTCGGTTTCGGTAGCTTAGAATAGCTAATATAAGGAGATGAATGTAGCTAGGAGCTAATAGACCAAATGACACACAAAATACATGTTGAAGGCAACAAGTATGGCCTTTAGGGATGTTGGAACAGTAAAACCGTCCTCAAGGGAAAACCTTCAATGGGTGTTTAAGGTTGTCTCTTTGTTTCTTAGAGAGAACAATAATGAGGTGACTTGTGCTTGTGGTGTGTGTGAGTAAAAGAATGAGTTCTAGCTTGAAGAAGACCTTACTTTACCTTGACATAAGTGTCTTTTTATATTATACCTTTGTGGACACATGATTGGCCAAACAATGTTGCCCTAGTTCCTCCTTTCCTTCCTCTTCCCAAGCTTGAAACCTTAGCTCGGAGTCAAAACTAGGAATACTTGGTGAGCAGGGATTGGTCCCTTGGTGAGCAAGGATTGGTCCTTAAGACCTTATTCGAGATTACATGCCACATGGCACGATTTGATTTGAGTAGGGGATTACGTTATCCCTTGTGTACAGGTGGCGAATGCTCATTCGCCTCTACTTGTGGTCCCTCAAAGGTTGACCACGTCAGGTGGGGTCCCTTTTTCAGCTACCAAGGTGCTACACTGTCTCCTTGGTCAGCTTTCCGTTTTAGGCGATTTCAGGTGGTCCCCCCAGGTGACCTAGGATCATAGGACACCTTTTTCACATTTTTGGGGGAACCAAATCCCTTTACTTTTGGGGCTGTTCCAGAGTGGGGTCCACTCGTTTTGCCCTATCTATGTGGACTATTGGTTATAGACCACGTGGCACCCTTCATGTGAACACCCTTTATACTACCTGAGGTCGGATCCTGCCTCAGCTGGGATCCGAGATGAGGTGGGTTTCAGCATGAACAGATCGTCCCATAGGTGCCGCCTAGAGCATCGTGGGCTTACGTACTGTCACGTGTCTAGCCTATTTTTATCCCATAACAATACTTAATGAACTTTCATGTTTTTTGTTGTGCAATTCTAATTACCTAATAAATGTCCTAGAATTCAAATTAAAACTCGCAAGTATACAAATCGCATTTAGTATAATAAATATTCCGCGAGATCGATCCCACAAGGAATAGGTTAATCAATATTTCTCAACTAGTAAATCTTAGATTGAAGATTTATGAGTGATTTAAATAACAAAAAAAAAATTAAAATAAACTAATAAATAACGAATTGAAAAGGCAAAATTGATTAAAGGGATAAATTGAGGAAGTTGAAGTGTTAGGGTTCAAGAATCCACCATTAATTATTATTTTTCAGGGTCTAAGTGTAATCTAAAAATAATAATAACTTGAGACGGTAATGGTCTTCTTTCGTGCAATGAAAAGACTTCACGCATCAATTTTTCATTGATTACAAGTTAATCTTGGTGTGGGATTTAACTCATCTATCCTAGAACATGCAACAATGCTTAGTGTGGGTTATTGTGAACATGTCAAGAATGCATTAAATGTTGTGAAAACAAGAAAACTTTGCATAAACAATCAAATTGGTGTGATTATCATGTTAACACAATTCATTTATATGTGAAGCATCAAGGTAAAGGATTGGTGTGGTCCTCAAACCTTCCATCAATGTATTACCTATTTGAATCATAAAGATTGCAATTCAAACCCTTGGATTAGTGTGGTCCTTAGGTTTGCATTAATATATTATACATTTAAAATCAAGATAAATCATTTAAATAACATAATATAAATCAATTAGGCAATATCAAATTATTCAATTAGGCAATACTAATCAATAAGCATAATATAAATGAACATCACCTTTATTAAGTTATAAAAATCCAAATTAACACATACCCATAGAAAAATAACAATTAAGGCATCATCTATCACCCTAACTAAGAGTTTTAACTACTTAATTGCATGATAAAAAAAACACTAATTAACAAGAAAGAAACATAAGATAGAGAAGATAGAACCAAATTCTTGTCTTCAATCCTTCAATCTTCTTGCAATCTTCTCTTGATGTAGTCCAAGTTCTCTTTCTCTAAAATTTTATTCTCCCTTTAAAGCTCAAACTAAGGGGTATTTATAGCCTCCCCTAACTAAGTCAAATGATGTAAGGAATGGCATAAAATACTTACATGATGTAAGCCATGACATCAATGTACATACATGATGTAAGCAATGACATCATGTACATACATGATGTAAGCAATGACATCATGTACATACATGATGTAAGCCATGACATAATATACATACATGATATAAGCAATGACATCATATATTTTCCTTAAAATAGGCAATTTCTGACCTCTAAATTGATGTCCGAATATCTACATTAATATGGTCATTTTTGGAAAAGTTGTCAACATAAATGTTATAGGAATTTCTCTTAGCTTTTTGTAGACACCAAGATCGTGCCTTTTAGAGTTCTCCATCAAAAGTTATGCTTGAAATACTGAAGATTGTTTCAATAAACCGAGAAAGAAAGATTTTTCCATAATTCCTTCCATTCCTTGATGGCGCAAGCGTGTCATAGCTACTATCTCGGGAGGGTGGTTTTCTTTTGTACTCGGTATTAATGAAGTATGTGCTTGTATTGCATTTTCTTGCCTTTTCACTTAAATGCTACATTTTTCCTCGATTAAGCTTAATTCTTATGCTTTGCTTCAAAATACCTACAAAACAAGAAATGCAACTGAAACATCATAAAATACAATAACTAACTCATAAGATTAATGAATATATGATATAAATATATGTGAGTTAATGAACATATCAAATACCCCCAAACTTAACTTTTGCTAGTCCTCGAGCAAAACCAAAAATAAAAGTTTGAACATACAAGTACAAGCTTCCTTTCTAGAGATAATTCTTCATAATTCATGGCTTGAAAACAATGCAACAAGATATAAGATCAATCAATGAATTATCCAAGTGCTAACAATTTTTCATAAGTCATCCTCATGTGTAGTGTGTGGTAGCCAATAATCAATCATCATCTCTCTTATCATTCTTCACATTATCAGATTATAGCATGCATAGAAGTTCAACTCCAAATTTCACAAAGATGGTCTCTCAAAAGAAATGCACTTGAAATTTGGTTTAACACTCAAGTGTATGTGAGATAAGCCTTAAGCTTAGATTTTTTTTTTTTTTTTGGATAAAAACAAAGCTCACATACGAAACAAAGAATACGCTATTTTTTATGTAATAATGGTGATCTCATGAAAGGAATGCTAATAACTTGACTTCATGTCAATGAATAAAAATGAGTCATACAATTACACAAGATCAGTTTAGGACTTTCCTTTAAGGTTGTAATGTGGCTAACAAGCATAAAGACAATGGATTCAGCTATCAGGTTTAGTTATTGATGGGTTTATGAAAGAAAAAGATTAATTTAAGGCTCGAAGCGATTAATTAGGCAAGAATAAGCATATGGTAGGCTAGAAAGGCTGAAACGATTTATTTGCGGCCTAGAATCATTTCTTGTGCATCATATAATCACATGATATCCAAAGCATGAATAATCAAATTAATTAGCCAAGACAAAATATAATGAGATCACTAGAATGAAAAGATAATGAAAAAAAGTATAGAATAATCTTATAACACTCAGAAATGAAAGTTAAGGGCTCAAAAGCTCACAAATGCGGTTATATTAGTTTATCCTATCTTGCATATCATTCTCTAATAATGTGAATTCATTAAATCAAGATTCAATTCAATCATGGCATGAAGTGCATGTGAAGTATGAGAATAATTAATGAAACGTAGTTAAAACACGGTAACATCATGATTTTCACTTAATATCTCATTAATTCTAATAAGCCATATAAACTTCTCATTTCAATCTCATTTAAGGAAGCAGCACAAAAAGACTCAAAAACAGAAAAATAAAAATGATTTTTTTTTCCATTATATATATATTTTTTTCAAATTTTTTTTTTTTTACATAACTTAAAACATAAACACACACCCTCACCCCTAAACTTAAACCTAACATTGTCCTCAATGTTTATAATTAAAATCATGCAATAATTAGATTAAAGAAAGGTAAGAGGGGGAAAAAAAAAATCACACAATATAAGCAAAGATAAGAGTATAAGGAAAAGATAGCACCTGGACTGTACAGAATAATTGAAGTGTGCATATATTTCCGTTCCAAATGAGTTAGACAACATGTAATATGTCTATGGAAACCTCAGGCTGTCTATTTTTCGTTGCATTTTACAGAATTGAATTCTGGGTTGTCTACCGGAAGTTATGACCAATTGAATGACTGCTACTCCAGAAAACAAGTTGCAGATTTTTCTTTTTTCTTTTTCTTTCTTGAACATCTTGGGTTACCTCCCAAGTAGTGCTAAGTTTAACGTCTTCAGCCAGACCAGCTTTTTCATTTTAAGCATAATGTGGATCCTCAAGATTGAGATCCGTCCTTGTCAAATCTTCAATGGCATCAAGATATGGCTTCAACCGATGCCCGTTCACTTTGAAAGGTTCTCCTCCTTGCTCTTTGATTAGCTCAACTGCACCATAAGGAAAAACCTTGTGATCAACATACGGACCATTCCATCTAGACATCAACTTACCAGGAAATAACTTCAATCGAGAGTTGTAAAGCAACACTTTCTGGCCCTTATGAAAAGTTTTCCTCAATAGTCGCTTGTCATGTTGGAACTTGGTTTTTTCTTTGTATATTGTAGCATTCTCGTATGCTTCATGTCGAATTTCATCTAGTTCATTAAGCTGCAACTTTCTATGAACATTAGCATCATTAAAATCAAAGTTGAGTTTTTTAATGGCCCAATATGCTTTATGTTCAAGTTCCACAGGAAGATGACATGCTTTACCAAACACTAATCGAAAAGGACTCATGCCAATAGGTGTCTTATATGCAGTTCTATAAGCCCATAATGCATCATTTAATTTTAGATACCAATCCTTTCTATTAGTGTTTACTGTCTTTTCAAGAATGTTCTTTATCTCTTTATTACTTATCTCAACTTGTCCACTAGTTTGAGGATGATAAGGTGTCGTCACCTTATGAGTCACACCATACTTTTTCATCAATGCTGCAAAAGATTTATTGCAAAAATGTGATCCTCCATCACTAATGATAGCCCTAGGGATGCCAAATCTTGGACTTATCCTTTAGAGAGAAAGGAAAAAGCCTTAACCGGATTTGTTCTTCATTCAATCCGTGAATTTTCGTGGTTGCACAAATTTCAAAAAATTCCTTCACATACAAATAAGGATCTTCATTAGATAAACCATGGAATTGTGGAAGTAATTGAATCATACCTGATTTGATTTCATAACTATTGGCATTTGTTGTGGCATAAACAATGCATGAAGGTGCATCATTCATTTGTGGCATGAAACGAGCTTCAAGGGTAAGCGGTGGTGCAACAATTTGTTGATTGTGTACTTGCGGATCCATGCTTGCCCTAGTTTTCTCTTCCTCTTTACTTACTTGGTCTTTATTAAGATCAAAATGCCCAGACTTGGTCGCTTCACAAAATTCTCGTATTCTTCAAGGGGTTCGCAAGAGGAATCATCATCTTCGGAAGATACCCATCTATCAACTCTTCGAAGAATACGAGAATTTTGTGAAGCAACCAAGTCTGGGCATTTTGATCTTAATAAAGACCAAGTAAGTAAAGAGGAAGAGAAAACTAGGGCAAGCATGGATCCGCAAGTACACAATCAACAAATTGTTGCACCACCGCTTACCCTTGAAGCTCGTTTCATGCCACAAATGAATGATGAACCTTCATGCATTGTTTATGCCACAACAAATGCCAATAGTTATGAAATCAAATCAGGTATGATTCAATTACTTCCACAATTCCATGGTTTATCTAATGAAGATCCTTATTTGCATGTGAAGGAATTTTTGAAATTTGTGCAACCACGAAAATTCACGGATTGAATGAAGAACAAATTCGGTTAAGGCTTTTTCCTTTCTCTCTAAAGGATAAGGCCAAGATTTGGCTTCACTCTTTACCAGCTCGTTCGATCATGCAATGGACATAATTGGTCAACAAATTTTTACAAAAGTTCTTTCCCGCTCAAAGAACCAATCAATGAAGGAGAGATATCATGGGATTTCGACAAGGTAATGGCGAGACATTTGGAGAAGCGTGGGAAAGATATAAAGAATTATTGTTGAAATGTCCTCATCATGGCATTCCTCTACATCAACAAGTTCAATACTTCTATGAAGGATTGCGTTCAGATGATAGAAGGATGGTCGATGGGGCATCAAATGGAGCTTTCCTAAAGAAAACTGAACAAGAGGCATGGGACTTGTTTGAAGCAATTTGTGAGAACTCACAACAATGGATTATCCATGATCGTGAACCGTCTAGGAGAGCTTATGAGGTTTCTTCCTCTGCACCTTCCAATCTAGATGCCCAGGTATCATCTCTTATGTCTAAGCAAGTTAATTCGATTTTGGCTAATGTGCTTGGTCCACAAAACCAGCACCAAATTTGTTCTATTTGTGCTGAATTAGGCCATTCTATGGAACTTTGCCCATCCAATTCAATGGGAAGAAATAATGAGCAAGCTAATTTCACGGGAAACTTCAATAGACCAAGGAATGATCCGTTTTCAAACAATTACAATCCGGGTTGGAGAGATCACCCAAATTTTCGGTGGAGTTCCCAAAATCAACAAACCAATCAACTGAGAAATTTTGGCCAAAACAATCCTCAAGATTTTCAATTTCAACAATCAAAGAATCATCAAGGACCAACATCATCTCAACATAACCAATTTGTTGCCGACAATTCTCGGATGAATTCTCTTGCAGAAACAATGGACAATCTTTCGAAGATCACACTTCAATTGGCTCAAATTCAACAAGCCTTCCAGCAACAATCTCAATTGCAAACAAACAATCCTTGAGGCTTCCATACGCCATTTGGAGAAGCAAGTGAGTCAACTGGCAAATGTAGTGGCAGAAAGAGAACAAGGCAAATTTCCGAGCCAATCACAAATTAACCCAAGACCATCTGAGCAAGCACAAGCTATTATAACTCTTAGGAATGGTAAAGCAATCGACAATAAGGTTGGGATTGATGAAAAATAATAATTAAGGCATCATCTATCACCCTAACTAAGAGTTTTAACTACTTAATTGCATGATAAAAAAAAAAACACTAATTAACAAGAAAGAAACATAAGATAGAGAAGATAGAACCAAATTCTTGTCTTCAATCCTTCAATCTTCTTGCAATCTTCTCTTGATGTAGTCCAAGTTCTCTTTCTCTAAAATTTTATTCTCCCTTTAAAGCTCAAACTAAGGGGTATTTATAGCCTCCCCTAACTAAGTCAAATGATGTAAGGAATGACATAAAATACTTACATGATGTAAGCCATGACATAATATACATACATGATGTAAGCCATGACATCATGTACATACATGATGTAAGCAATGACATAATATACATACATGATGTAAGCAATGACATCATGTACATACATGATGTAACCCATGACATAATATACATACATGATATAAGCAATGACATCATATATTTTCCTTAAAATAGGCAATTTCTGACCTCTGAATTGATGTCCAAATATCTACATTAATATGGTCATTTTTGGAAAAGTTGTCAACATAAATGTTATAGGAATTTCTCTTAGCTTTTTGTAGACACCAAGATCGTGCCTTTTAGAGTTCTCCATCAAAAGTTATGCTTGAAATACTGAAGATTGTTTCAATAAACCGAGAAAGAAAGATTTTTCCATAATTCCTTCCATTCCTTGATGGCGCAAGCGTGTCATAGCTACTGTCTCGGGAGGGTGGTTTTCTTTTGTACTCGGTATTAATGAAGTATGTGCTTGTACTGCATTTTCTTGCCTTTTCACTTAAATGCTACATTTTTCCTCGATTAAGCTTAATTCTTATGCTTTGCTTCAAAATACCTACAAAACAAGAAATGCAATTGAAACATCATAAAATACAATAACTAACTCATAAGATTAATGAATATATGATATAAATATATGTGAGTTAATGAACATATAAATACCCCCAAACTTAACTTTTGCTAGTCCTCGAACAAAACCAAAAATAAAAGTTTGAACATACAAGTACAAGCTTCCTTTCTAGAGATAATTCTTCATAATTCATGGCTTGAAAACAATGCAATAAGATATAAGATCAATCAATGAATTATCCAAGTGCTAAAAATTTTTCATAAGTCATCCTCATGTGTAGTGTGTGGTAGCCAATGATCAATCATCATCTTTCTTATCATCCTTCACATTATCAGATTATAGCATGCATAGAAGTTCAACTCCAAATTTCACAAAGATGGTCTCTCAAAAGAAATGCACTTGAAATTTGGTTTAACACTCAAGTGTATGTGAGATAAGCCTTAAGCTTAGATTTTTTTTTTTTTTTGGATAAAAACAAAGCTCACATACGAAACAAAGAATACGCTATTTTTTATGTAATAATGGTGATCTCATGAAAGGAATGCTAATAACTTGATTTCATGTCAATGAATAAAAATGAGTCATACAATTACACAAGATCAGTTTAGGACTTTCCTTTAAGGTTGTAATGCTAAGTTCGTCAAACACTTGGTATGCTCATTTTCTCCTACACCACTTTCCTTAGTAAATCAACTACAAACACATAGTCATAAACAAATATATTCCCATATAATCATAAGAAAATTGATTATTTCATATCAATACATGGTTCCTGAAATATTTGTACACATAGACACACACAAATATATATGTTCATTGCGACCTAGTTGAAAAGTCTAGTCTTGACATTTCAAGTAAATAACTCAATCAACTTAATCCTAAAATCAAAGATTAATTCTCATAAGTCACATAAGTAAAAGCATGTAATACTTATCATTTGTAAAAACTTAGTCACTTGCCCTCAATAATATAGTAGATTTAACAAGTATACCTAGGTATCACATTTTTAATAAATCAACCATCTAACTAATGGTTATGAAACTTTGCAAAAATTTCAAAGACATTTGTGTAGTAGCACAGTAAATTTATCAGAATAAATTATACTTACAAACTATTTTAAATAATTTTCATTTCAGATTTCTTAGATTCTATTAATCACAAAAGTATAGTAAGATAGCTCAATTTGAAAATCAATAATAAATCCAATGCATTGAATTTGGTCATGAAATTTTAATATGTTATAAAGGTATGGTCAGAAATTATGTTGTAAAAATTTATAATGTTTTGGAGACTATCTAACCAACCCAAAAAATGAACCATTCATGAATTATGCAGAAATCTGTGTTTTCCAACATCTCAATATCAGATTAAAAGATTCATATAAATTTGAAAACATAAGATTTTTTAATGAATAAAATTTATCATGACCCTTATGATGTCTAGTTTACTTAGTTCAAATAGTTTTATAAAATATACAATATAAAAATTTATAAAATTCTTGGACCGACTAGTATCAAAGGTCTAGGTTTTGCAAAAGTTTCTCTTATTATCATTTCTTATTCCAATAAAATCTTTAACCATTTTCATCACCAAAAATAAAGCTTATAGACCATAATTAATCTACTTACTATATCTTTAACATTATCATGGATCTTTAAGTACAATATGCATCCATAATTGATAAGAATCCACTAGCCGACCTGCCTTAGGAACCCTTGACTCAATTATTATGTGTACCCAAGAAACTGGAAAACAAGTTGTAGATGATCAGATTAGAACCTAAGGAAAACTAAGTCCCTAAAATTCCAATCTTGAAGATGCCACAAAGGTTGATCACTCCCTTGATAAGTCAAAATATTGTATGCTGCTAAGAACACAAGAAAGCAAAGCAAAGCTTGCTAAAATATCTCAATATTATTAATGATATGATGAAATTCGTTTTACATACTTGTAGCCTTTATATAGGCATGTAAACATCATAATCCTAAATAAAAAGGGTGTCCAAAATTAAGTAGGAATAGAAATCCTAACTTAAGTTGAAAAATAAGACTATAATCAAATCCTATAAGAAAACTTAAATAACAATCCTAATCTAATAAGGACACTTAAATAACAACCATAAACAAGCAGGGAAACTTTAATAACAATCCTAATCTAATAAGAAAACCCAAAAAAATAACAATCCTAAACAAATAAGGAAACTTATTCCATATAGAATAGGGAATCTTCAAAATCTCAAATTATCCATGTGGCACGAGGATTTAATTAAGTCTTGTTAAGCCTATTTCATCCTCTTTATCCTTCCCCTAGTCATTGGACAGTCGATTCCTCGCAAAGGATCTTGCAACAATTTGGGAGTATTAGTTTGAACCATTTGGACTGCACCTCGATTTCTATTAATAATTCATAAACATAATAAAGCTATAAGAGATTGTTGAATTACCTCAATTCCTTCCAAATTTCCTCCAAAACTCTTAAGTCTCCTTAAGCTCTTTTCTCATTCTCTTTAAAGCTTCACTACTGATCAGTGCGCAAAACACGCACTAAATCATTTACTTTTAAACTTCAATTGTTTGTTTAATCCTCAAGTTTCTTTGAAATTTAATGTATTTTAGTTGTTTTTGTGCAGAAAATGATAATTTAACTTTTGAAAGTTAATTGGGCTTGAAAATGATTAATTCGGTTTGAAAAGGAAGAAACCGGAGCATAAGAATAGAGTGGACCAAAATGCAATATAATCAGGACTCAACTGAAGAACTATCGCAAAAAAAGAGAGAAATCGCAAATACAAAAGAGAGAGGGGATCCAATTGAAATTTTCCAGATATTATAGCTTCATTGGCAGAAGCTGGTGCGCGATCGCGCGCCTTGCCGCGCGGCCGTGCACTGCGTTCTGCCCAGATGGACTAAAGTGAAACAATATCAAGACTAAAGTGCAACAAAGTCAAAATCGTTAGCTTAATGTCTGATTAATCATAAGTTTAGGGATTCAATTGATATTTCCGGCCTTCGAATTTCTGGGCAATTGGACGAATTTTGCGGTTTAAAAAGAGGGAGAAGGGAAGAACAAAAGGGGGTTGTTGGTCATTGCTTGGGAGAAATTGGAGAAGGAAAGGGGAGAGAAAGAAGAGGAGAAGAGGAAGAAATTGGAAGAAGAATTTGGGGGAATCATCAAGTTCGATTTTGGAAGAAAAGCTCTCCTATTCTAGTTTATCTTTTTCCCTTCATTTCAATTTTATTGTTGTGAATTGAATAAATTTGTGAAATTCGAATTCATGTTATTAATTGTTGAATTGTTGAGTTGTGAATTTGAATTATACTCAATGAGTGGCTAAACCCAATTTTCTAGAGCAATGATTTAATCTATTTGAAGCATCCACTTCTAATATTGTGTTGTTTAATTGATTTGAGATTGAGTGTTGAGTATTTATCATGGTAATTAATGCTTTTGAATATTTGGCCAATATTTGAATGAATTGTGGATTGATAGGAATTGAGAAATGAATATCATATCTAGACCGTGTGGTAAATACCGTAAATTGCATATTAGATAGAGATATATTAATATGGTTTGCGTAGTTTAATTAGAAATTATCACCAATTGTAATGCACTTCCGTTTAATTAATTTCACATAGAGATATAGTGAAATTTTAGGTGCGAAGTAGACTCGATTGATCTCGAGAGAGACAATCGAATAAATTAGGATAATTAACTAGCAACACGCGTTTTAAACTAGAACAACGTCAATCGAAGAAGTGGATGCAACCAAATACGATAAATCATTCGCCCTAGACATTTCCATTGATTGAATTTTCAAGTGTTTTGCTTTATTCTTAATTTTAATCTTATCAACAAAATTATTTCGATTTCTTTAGATAAATTCGTAGATTAATCACCTTCGGTAGTTATAGGATTACATTCCTCGTGGGATCGACATCCTCTTATCATTGTATTACTTGATTGCGACACGTGCACTTGCGTTCGTTGAATTTACACGCAAAACGTTTTTGGCACCGTTGCCGGGGAATGTTAGATTCTTATAATATCGATTTGTATTAATATTGAGTTTAATCTAAAGTTTATTTTTGTTTGTTTGTTTTTACAGGTTTGTCTTTTAAGTACATGAGAAAAGTCAAAAATAGTGGTTTATTGCCTTTCGATACCGAAATGGCTGCAAACGCTTTTCAGTGGCACTCAGAACGTTTAACACCTAGGAGAACTTTTGGAGTTCTTGAACTAGATAGTATTTCTGCACTTAATGATCAGCTTCATACCTTAACCAAGCAACTTGGGGCCATGACAGCAAACTTTATTCATATTCCGCATACGGTTTGTGAGCTATGCAGTGGCAATCATTCTAGCATGGATTGCCAAGTTGATAATTTGTTTGCTGCGTCATCCTTCGGGCAAGTTTCATATGTTGGGAACTATAATCATCAAAACGATCTTTATTCCAACACCTACAATCAAGGATATCATCCCAATTTCTCTTGGAGGGAAAATCAAACTTCATCATTCGAATTCCAACCTCAAGAGAAAAAGGTTAGCCTAGAAGAGGCTCTTGCTCAATTGACCATGAACACTTCCAACTTCATGACAAAAACTGAAACAACCTTGGAAAACCAAGCAACTTCCATTCAAAACCTAGAGGTGAAAGTGAGTCAAATGGTAAAAGTGTTAACGGAGGAACAACAAAGCTCATTGCCGAGAAGTACAGAGATAAATCCAAAGGAACAAGTGATGGTAATTACACTTCAAAGTGAAGAAAAATTGATAGAGCCGAACACCAACATGGAAGAGGCACTACAAATGGAAGCAAGTTCTTCAAAATCAAGCTCACCTAAGAAATATGTGTCACCTCCACCATATGTGCCACCAATACCGTTTCCTCAAAGGTTAGGAAAGTCAAGCAAAGGTCTTCAAAATGAGGGAACCGTTGGAGAAAAGTTCAATGCTAAAGAAGACACACTCACACTTGATGTTGTGGGTAAAACTGAAGAATTCAAAGTTTCTGATGCATTAAAGTTATCATGTGATGAGGAATGCTACATTGTTGGTACTAATGAGGATGTAGTGCAAGATTTGGTAGATCAAAGTAACATGAAAAATTCTTTGGAGATCATTCACAACCAACACGAGAAAATAAGTTCAAACCAGTCAATAAGTGAGAATAAGCAATTGGTTGTGGCTGTGCATCCATCAGATAATTTTTCAAGCTTTCCATACTCATATGATACATTGAGAAGAAATCACCCTTTTGATCCGGGAAAATGTCTCAACATATACTGTGATCATTTGAAGCCACACTTAGATAAGTTTGGAAGAAGTGTAATGGCTGAGTTTTACTCTAGAGGAGTCACTTGACACTTAGAGAAGGAACTTGGTCCAGCTAAAGACGTTAAACGTAGCGCTTATTGGGAGGCAACCCAAGTTTCATTGTGTTTTGTGTGAATTTTTTTTTTTAGTGAGTTTTATTTTATTTGTTAACATTAATGAAATTATTTTTGTGTGTATTTTTGTAGGTGGATAACTTTAGGAAGCTCATAATCAACATTGAGAGATGGAGGAGACGTTTTGGAGCACAAGTGCAAGTCTAGGAGCTTTGCATTGATTTTGATTGAAAACTGCAGAATTTGATATTCTGCATATATTATACTAAACCTGTCATAACTTTTTGTATAAAACTCAGAATTGCATTCCGTTTGTATCGTCAGAAACTAGACATCCGTAGCTTCATTTTGATATACTATAAGCCAGTATTCAGTACGCTATTGCACAATCTGGGCGCGCGACAGGGCCATACTCGCACAGGTCTGCACCTAAGGCAGAAGCTGGTGCGCGACCGCGCCAACTGGGAGCGCGACTGCGCCCTCCATTCTGCCTATAGCGTGCCTGCACAGCCCCCCTCCTTTATTTCTTTGCCTTCAGTGTTTTCCCCCTCTTCAACACTCTCAAAACACAAACCAAAACCCTCTAGACTACTTATCCATTCAATTGCATCCAATTTCTTCACAAACCACAAAAGTGAAACTTTCATCTTGACATCAATCAACCAAATTCAAGTAAGTAGTTAAATTATGCAACTTAACATTTTGTTTTACATTTATATTTACAAATTAGAAAAATGCTAAGTTGGTGGACGAATTTGGGTTTGTGGATTGAATTTATTGTAGAAGTTGTTGGGTATGTGATATCTTAGAAGTGTTTGTGACTGTTTTATGACAAATATTTTGGTAAAAATAAAGGGTTTTGTTGTTTGGTTGGATAGTTTTTAAAATTGCACACAAAGTGTTCGACAATTTGATTGAGTGAGGTTTAATGTCGAATTCTTAAGTTTGATCATTTAGGATCATTGAAAGAGTGTTTTAAGAGTGAATGGAAATTAATACAATGGTTGAAGTGCAATAAAACATGATAATACAAATGGACATTCTAAGTGTTTGATGAATTACCCAAAAGAGATTTTCAAGTGAAAATGACATCAACAAAGGGCATTACTTTTCCAAACTTCCTTCATTTCCACAATTTTTGCCTCCACAAAAGAATGAGAGTGATAATGTACAACGAGAGGCAAGATTTTCACATTTTGCCTTCTAGGTATGATCTCTTTGTCTTAACCTTTGATAAGTTTATGCTTAAACATTGGGGGCAATGTTTAGATTAAGTTTGGGGGGGTATTAGAGAGTATTATTGTGAAAGTGTTTTGTATGATGTATTGAGAATGAATTGATCATGCCACCAATTGCACACATTTTTTTTTTCTTTCTTTTCGATTTAAGTTTTAATTGTTATATTTTAGGAGTGTTTATGACATGTTTGTTTGTTTTTTTTCAAGCATTTTCTTTTCATGGCTTTTATTAGTGTTCTTTCCTCTCCTTTTTGAGATTGGGCTTATATTTGTTGAACATGCTTTTGAGCTACATAGAAAGCCAATGATATAATTGTCATGGTAAGTGCTTAAATTGTGGAAAATAATGAATGTTGTTATAACTCTTGGGTTTGATTTGTTGACAAATTTATTGTACTTGATAGTTTCTCAAAAATTTTAAGCACTTAGTTACAAATGCTTGGGTGTGTGAAAATTTAGAGAAGGTTTGTGTGAGCTTTGTAAGGATTAAGTCCTATTGAACTCTAGAACTTGATTGATTGTCACTTGAGGCAAAATTCTAGAGGATACTCCATTAAGGAAATGAATTAGGCATTCTTTACTACGTTTGAGCCTTTCAAGCCAACCTAGAATTAATCAATCCTTAGTTTACCCCCTTTGAGCCAAAAATTTCTTTTATTGTTTTATCACTTACATAATAGCTAGCATGAAATAAAAATACCTTCCTTTTGAACAGCACCCTAAATTTCCAACCATGTTAGAGCTTTGAAAATAAGGGAGGTTGAAGGAGTGTAAAAAAAAAAAAAAAAAAAGCCGAATTCTTATTGAGTAACCGGGTCTCATGCCTAGGCAAGCATAGAGAACTCGCGTCAAAAGATAAGAGTAAGGCCAATTATGAGAGAAATATGAAAAATAAGCTAAACTCTTACCGAGTAACCGGGTCTCATGCCTAGGTAAGCATAGAGAACTCGCGTGAAAAGGTAGAGCGAGGTTTAAAAAAAAAAAGAGAAAAGAAGAAGAAAAAAAATGATGAAAAAAAACAAAAGATCAATCTTTGCAAATAAATAAGCTTGGGGTATACATCTATTCTTTGTATTTGAATCATCATTTGAGAGGTGAATGAAGAAGAAAGTGTTGAAATTTGGTGATGATCAAAAGATTGAAGAAAGAGCTCTATGATGGTTGAGATAGTTAGGGTGCTTGAACCTTACTTAAATATCCATTTTCCCCACCTTAACTTTATCCTATCATTACAAGCTTAATGAAATCCTAAGGATCCTTGATGAGGTTTTCTTCTACATTAGTGGAGAGTGACATGAAAATTAAGCTTATAGAGTTCCTAAAATTCAAAATGAGCTTAAATTGTGCACAAACTTATCTGAATTGAATCAAAACCCATCATTTGTGACATTTCACACACACACGAGCGAGGAACTTTTGAGTAGAATGACATTTGTTTTTCAAGTTAAATTTAGAGATAAATTGAAAGCATTGTTTTCTTCAAACTAAGTAGATAACTTAATCTTTGAGGCTTTAGTTTGTTTTAACTTAAAGTATGTTAAAATGTTTTTATTTAATCTCGATTGTGTATAACTTTGTTAAATCCCTTACCTTCCTTCTCTTTGATTTGATTTAATTTGCTTGAGGACAAGCAAACATTCAAGTTTGGGAGTATTTGATCAGTGCGCAAAACACGCACTAAATCATTTACTTTTAAACTTCAATTGTTTGTTTAATCCTCAAGTTTCTTTGAAATTTAATGTATTTTAGTTGTTTTTGTGCAGAAAATGATAATTTAACTTTTGAAAGTTAATTGGGCTTGAAAATGATTAATTCGGTTTGAAAAGGAAGAAACCGGAGCATAAGAATAGAGTGGACCAAAATGCAATATAATCAGGACTCAACTGAAGAACTATCGCAAAAAAAGAGAGAAATCGCAAATACAAAAGAGAGAGGGGATCCAATTGAAATTTTCCAGATATTATAGCTTCATTGGCAGAAGCTGGTGCGCGATCGCGCGCCTTGCCGCGCGGCCGTGCACTGCGTTCTGCCCAGATGGACTAAAGTGAAACAATATCAAGACTAAAGTGCAACAAAGTCAAAATCGTTAGCTTAATGTCTGATTAATCATAAGTTTAGGGATTCAATTGATATTTCCGGCCTTCGAATTTCTGGGCAATTGGACGAATTTTGCGGTTTAAAAAGAGGGAGAAGGGAAGAACAAAAGGGGGTTGTTGGTCATTGCTTGGGAGAAATTGGAGAAGGAAAGGGGAGAGAAAGAAGAGGAGAAGAGGAAGAAATTGGAAGAAGAATTTGGGGGAATCATCAAGTTCGATTTTGGAAGAAAAGCTCTCCTATTCTAGTTTATCTTTTTCCCTTCATTTCAATTTTATTGTTGTGAATTGAATAAATTTGTGAAATTCGAATTCATGTTATTAATTGTTGAATTGTTGAGTTGTGAATTTGAATTATACTCAATGAGTGGCTAAACCCAATTTTCTAGAGCAATGATTTAATCTATTTGAAGCATCCACTTCTAATATTGTGTTGTTTAATTGATTTGAGATTGAGTGTTGAGTATTTATCATGGTAATTAATGCTTTTGAATATTTGGCCAATATTTGAATGAATTGTGGATTGATAGGAATTGAGAAATGAATATCATATCTAGACCGTGTGGTAAATACCGTAAATTGCATATTAGATAGAGATATATTAATATGGTTTGCGTAGTTTAATTAGAAATTATCACCAATTGTAATGCACTTCCGTTTAATTAATTTCACATAGAGATATAGTGAAATTTTAGGTGCGAAGTAGACTCGATTGATCTCGAGAGAGACAATCGAATAAATTAGGATAATTAACTAGCAACACGCGTTTTAAACTAGAACAACGTCAATCGAAGAAGTGGATGCAACCAAATACGATAAATCATTCGCCCTAGACATTTCCATTGATTGAATTTTCAAGTGTTTTGCTTTATTCTTAATTTTAATCTTATCAACAAAATTATTTCGATTTCTTTAGATAAATTCGTAGATTAATCACCTTCGGTAGTTATAGGATTACATTCCTCGTGGGATCGACATCCTCTTATCATTGTATTACTTGATTGCGACACGTGCACTTGCGTTCGTTGAATTTACACGCAACAACTACTTTCTTATGACTAGACTATTAGTGGAGAAAGGTGTTTATAGTTGAAACCACTCATCTTAGGCCATTGATTTGATTGTTATACCTAACATTTAACTAAATTTCAACCATCTATTTTAATAAATGAAACTAATTATTCTAGACCATTGATTTGGTTGTTATACCTAACATTTAACTAAATCTCAACCACCCATTTTTGTAGTTCAAACCAATCATCTTAGACAATTGATTTAGTTGTCACACCTAACACTTTACTAAATCTCAACCATCCATTTTAGTAATTCAAACAATTTATCTTAAACCATTGATTTAGTTGTTATACCTAACATGTAATTAAATCTCAACCATCCATTTTAATAGTTAGGCTTCTTAAAATTGGGCCTAGATAATTCTAAAACCTAAGTACTTAATGTTAAGCTTGTAATTTGAGCCTTGCTAGTTAAACTCACACTTAATACCATATTCACCCCTATAATACTTATAAAATTCTTCTAAAGCATACAACCTAGCACTAAAATCAATTAATATATCTAAGTACTACCATGAAATGCACATGCATATGTAAATTAAAATTTGTATCATTAAGAGGTGTTACAAAATATATTATCACTTATAATAATACATCCATTTCATGGTAGTCTATAAAGTAAACTCTTGTTGCCACCTCTTAAAATCACTTTGAGGCTCTAGCTATGCACAAAGCAAGTCATGAATGTATATAGTTACAATATGTTATCCATCATATTTAGAGTACATGCAAGCTACCTTTTAAAGCAAATATTTGAACTATAATACACGAATACAATGCTACTTGTATTGCTCAATTTAGAGGAGGATACATTAAAAGCGAAAGAATAAAACATGTTTTACCAAAGTTCTTCTTCACTCACGAGCTTTAACAAAGGAACCAGATTAATGTTAAACAGATACACTCCAGTAAAATTTTTGCTGATCTCTTTACCAAGTTATTGCCTACATCAACTTTTGAAAAGTTGGTGTATGATATAGGCATGCATTGGCTTTATAAATTGCCTAATTGATACGTCTTCTTGGGGGCAAGAATTATTTTTAGGGGGAGTATAGCCTTTGAAGGACTATGAGAAAAGTTGGTGTGTTTTACTCTTTTTTCCTTCTACCAAGTGTTATCCTGAGTTTTACTAGTAACGTTTTCAATAAGGCAGCATTATACATGTTTAATATCTAGTGATCATATCTTCTCAAGTACAAAATCAATTTCAATGAAAATGGTATAATCCCAAGGGAAGTGATATAAATGTGGTGGATTTTAACACCAATTTCATTAAAAGAAAGTTATTTTAACTTTTATGCATTTCTTGCATTTGATAACTATTAATGTTATTGCTCTCTAATTTGTATTATATATATACAATATTGTATCAAAATGTATCATCCTTGAATTGAATCAAGGATTTTTTGATTGAATAGAGCAATTTAATTCAACTAATTGAATTTGACGGATTAATTGAGAAAAGAAATCAAAAGTAATTATGGTGTGAGTTATAGTCAAATATTATTTGCATTCTTATATTTATTTTATTTACAATTAGAGCTAATAGTTTACAACACTTATATGATTAGTAATTTTTAATTATTTAAAATATAGTCCAAAACATTGACTAATTTATTTATATTATTAATTTTAAACCTATTATACTGATGTGTTGAATTGAAGATATTATGATTTTTAAATTATTATAATATGATTTTGAATTATCTTCATAGATTTTTATTCTCCATTTATAATTGTATAATTATCTTCATAGTGTTTTGAGTATATATATCATCTTTATTTTTGTTTATATTTAATCAATATATGTTGTTATTTTGTAAGCTTTTATTCATTTGTCGTTTTCAAGAGAAAAAAACATCTGCTCAAAAAGATCAAATTGTATAATTCTATAATTCTAAGCAATGGTTATGGTACTAGTACTAAGTTCAAAAAGATCAAATTGTATCCATGAGTACCCATATCATCTGCTCAGAAGAGCTACATAAATCCACGCGATGCAAAAAATTATTAAGTCCACAAGGATCAAATTGTGACCACAAGATCCCGATATCATCTACTTAAAAGAGCCACATGCATCCATGTGATACCAAAAATTGCTAAGTTCAGAAGTACCAAATTGTATGCACGAGGTGATGTGCCAAAAAAACACAAAACAAACGTTTTGCTGTGGTTTTTTTGTAGAATTCTGAATTGATTAAGATATGTTACGAATTTGATCTCAACAAGTGAAGTGTAGAAGGCTAGCAATTACCTATTTGATAAGAAGAAATCGCAACAAATAAATAAAAGCTAAGTTGATTTGCCACACTCAAATAGAAGAAAGTGAGTGATAAGAATCTATTTAATTAAAGTAAAATTGCATTCTGCAATTTTTTTCAGAAAATAATCACCCCCTCCAACATATTATTCTAATATTTAAATAGCAATGTAAAAACATGCGGCTGCCAAAAAAATAAATTCTAACCTAGAAAATATTACAATAGGCTGGCTGTGCACCCTTATTAAATAAAAATCCAAAAATAACTTAACCTAGTAAATAAATGACATGGGCTGGGCTAATTAAGAACATAACAATAATAGAAGATAAAAAAACGAAATTAAATAAGAATGCCTAATCTTCCAAGCAAGTGAGCAAGGTTAACACTTCAGGCTTTAATGCTTTAACCTCCAAACTTTCCGAATGGGCTGTGTTCACTATGAGAAGTAATTCAAGTGTCATCCGAAGTTTCTTAGCCATGAAACGAGGGATCGGCCCAACACTAGGAACCACATAACCTTGGGCAGCCTCTACATCTCCACAGATCACATCATCTTCCTACGGTTGAATAGGATTTGTCCTTAAATCCAACTCCTCGCTATTCGCCAAATATGGTGTTAGATCCCTGACATTGAATGTAGCTGATACATTATATTCCCTCGGCAAATCGATCTTGTAGGCATTGTCATTCACCTTCTCTAACACTTTGAAAGGCCCATCGCCTGGAACAAACTGAATCGGCTTTCTTTCTTTATTTGCCGCTTTTGTATAAGCTGCATTTCTCTTCTCTATGTGCCGCTTTACATCTTCATGCAATTGTTTCATCAATTCAGCCTTTTTCTTCCCGTCCACACATACTCTCTCACTGGTCGGAATTGGTGCTAAATCAAGTGGCGTAATTGGATTAATTCCATAAACCACAAATGGTGAATGCTTAGTTGCACTGTGCATGCTTCTATTATACGCAAATTCAACAAAAGCTAAACAATCATCCCAATTCTTCAAATTCTTGTTAACAATAGTTCTAAGTAAAGAAGAGAGTGTACGATTTACCACTTCAGTTTGGCTATCTATTTGTGGATGACAAGCTGTACTAAAAAACAATCTCGCGCCAAGCTTTTTCCATAAGGTTTTCCAGAAGTAACTCAAAAATTTTGCATCCCGATCAGACACTATAGTCTTTGATACTCCATGCAATCGCACAATTTCTCGAAAGAATAAATCTGCCACATGAGAAGCATCATCGATTTTGCGACAAGGAACAAAGTGAGACATCTTTGAGAACCTATCAACAACAACCATAATCGAATCTTTCCCTCTCTGTGTCCTTGGCAACCGAAGTACGAAATCCATACTCACGTCAACCTAAGGCTGATCTAGTATAGGTAATGGCATATACAATCCATGAGCAGACTCCTTACTCTTTGCCTTCTTACAAGTCACACAACTCTCTAATATGCGATGTACATCTCTAATAATTCCTGGCCAATAAAAATGTTCTTTAACTAACTCCAAAGTTTTCTTCTCACCAAAATGTCCAGCCAAACCACCACCATGTGCCTCTCTTACCAAAAGTTCCCTAACATATCCATTAGGAATGCATAGTCTTCTATATTTGAACAAATATACTTCATGCCTATAGAACCCCTTAATTGCCCCTTTCTCACATGCCAAGTAAATGGAAGCAAAGTTTGGATCATCGAAATACTGATTTTTGATCAATTCAAAACCCATTAACTTAACATTTAGCATGGAGATCAGAGTATACCTCCTTGATAGCATATCAGCTACCACATTTACATTTCCTTTTTTGTGTTTGATGACATAAAGAAAAGTCTCTAAGAACTCTACCCACTTGGCATGTATGCGATTCAGTTTGTTTTGCCCCTTCAAATGCTTCAAGGACTCATGATTATTGTGAATAACAAACTCCTTGGGCAACAAGTAGTGCTGCCAAGTCTCTAAAGCTCTAATTAGTGCATAGAACTCCTTATCATATATTGAATAATTTAGGCTCGCCCCACTCAACTTTTCACTAAAATATGCTATAAGTCGTCTATTAGTCAAATCGATTCAACAATACAATCTAACTCCCTTTTTTTTTTTTCAGTTGGATATTCTTTTCGATCCCTCTTTTTTTTTTTTTTTTGTTCACAAAACTAAACACAAAGAAGTATAATAAAAGAAGTCAAGAAATTTATGCGAAGACAACACAAGAATTGTAGAAAAATAATAAAAAAATGTAAAATAAGGATAAACAAAGGATAAGTAACCTGTTTCTAGAGCCAAAGCTCTGATACCAAATGATACGAACCCACTAGGTGACCTGCCCTAGGAACCTTTGAATCAGTTGTTATGCGCACCTAAGAAACTAAAAAACAAGTTGTAGATGATCAGATTAGAACTTAAGGAAACTAAGTCCTTAAAATTCCAATCTTGAAGACGCCACAAAGGTTGATCACTCCCTTGATAAGTCAAATATTGTATTCTGCCAAGAACACAAGAAAACAAAGCAAAAGCTTGCTAAAATATCTCAATATTATTAATGATATGATGAAATTCGTTTTACATACTTGTAGCCTTTATATAGGCATAGAAACATCATAATCCTAAATAAAAAAAGATGTCCAAAATTAAGTAGGAATATAAATCCTAACTTAAGTTGGAAAATAAGACTATAATCCTAATCTAATAAGGAAACTTTAATAACAATCATAATCTAATAAGGAAACTTTAATAACAATCATAATCTAATAAGGAAACTTAAATAACAATCCTAATCTAATAAGGAAACCTAAAATAACAATCCTAAACAAACAAGGAAACTTATTCCATATAAAATAGGGAATCTTCAAAAGCTCAAATTATCCATGTGGCACGAGGATTTAATTAAGCCTTGTTAACCCTCTTCCATCCTCTTTATCCTTCCCATAGTCATTGGACAGTCTATTCCTCGCAAAGGATCTTATAACGAATTGGGAGTATTAGTTTGAGCCATTTGGACTGCACCTCGATCTCTATTAGTAAGGCAGCCCCCGATATGAGATCAATTTGATGCTCGATTCCTCTAATTGGTGGTAGCCCCTTTGGTAGCTCTTCTGGAAACACATCAGCAAATTCTTCCAAAAGCTTCTCAATTTGTGGTGGTAAGGAAGTACTCTCACTAGTTGACAACTCTTTCGCGATTAGCATTAGAATCGATCCATGCATGGACAAGGCATGCTTAACCTCCCCTTTGCTCACAAACACACTTTCTTTCTTTTCCTTCTCACCCAAGAACTGGTCTTTCTACACTTGCTGCGGACTAAGAGGAGCTAAAACTATCTTTTTCTCATCCTTAGTAAAAGAATAGGTATTTTTGAAGCCATCATGTACAGCTCTCCTATCATATTGCCATGGTCTTCCTAAAAGCAAATGACTTGCACTCATGGGAACCACATCACACAACACTTCATCTTTGTATGATTTCCCAATCGTGAATGGCACCAAAACCTGGTGCGTAACTCTCACTTCTCCATCATTATTCAACCATTGCAGCTTATATGTGTGTGGGTGCTTTGCTGTTGCTAAGTTTAACTTTTTCACCAAGGTGGTGGAAACAACATTGGTGCAGCTCCCGCCATCTATAATAACTCCACATACCTTCTGGTTGATTGTGCATCTTGTATGAAAGATGTTCTCTCGCTGCTCAATATTCACCTTTGCTTGTAAATTCAAGGCAAGTCGAATTACAAGCAATTCTCCTTCATCAGCATGCTCTACAATGTCTTCTTCCAAATGCTCATGCTCTTCCTCCTTCAACGCTGCTTCATCTTCACTCTCTATCTCGCCTTGCGACTCCCGAATGATCATGACTCTCTGTTTGGGCATTCAGAAGCAATGTGCCCATGACCAAGACATTTAAAGCATTTGATATCTCGAGACCTTCTTGAAGGTTTTGGATCACCTACTTTGTCCTTTCCCTTAGCCAAATCTGCTGGTTGTCTACTAAAATCACCTTTCTCCATCCGCTTGGTACTCCAATTTGTAGTTGACTATGGGGGCGTTGAGTGGCTTGACTTATTTCCAATTTGTCGTGATACACTTTTAATATTCATACTTCACTTAAACTGTCTCTCCACCTTAACAGCTAACTTGATCACATCCTCTAAAAGTACAAAAGGCAATAACTCTACCTTATCTGCAATATCTTTGTTCAACCCTAAGAACCTTGCAATGGTCTGCTCTTGAGGTTCTTGTAAGTCACACCTCATCATCAACATTTCAAATTCTTTAATATAGTCTTCAACGCACATCCCTCCTTGCCTAAGACTTTGCAATCTAATATATAGTTCTTGTCTATACTATTCAGGGACAAAGCGTTTTTGCATTATTCTTTTCATGACTCTCCAACTCCTAATCTCCTCTTCTTCATCTCTCCTACGCTGTGCCTTTAAGTTTTCCCACCATAAATTAGCATAATCTGTAAATTCAAGAGCGGCTAATTTGCATTTGTTAACCTTAGAATATTCTTGACACTCGAACACTTTTTCTACTTGCTGCACCCATTCCAAATACTCCTTGAGTGAACTAGTCCCTTTAGATGGCTGAATCTTCATTTTTATATTGTTTCCCAAAGTCCATTGCTGCCTCCTTTGCCGCCTCATTTGCCAAGGTTGTGCTATCATTTCCTCATCATCTCTGGGTTCATCACCCAATTCAACACGATCAGCCCCTCTCGATGTCCGAGGTTCATGTTGTTGTGGTGGTTGTTGCTCCACTAATCTTTCAAATGCTTGAGTCAAATGAGTAAGTTGCTCCATCATCTCTTCTTGTTTGCGTTGAAGTCCCATGATTTGTGCTTGCTGCAAAGAAAGACCTCTTGGAGCTGTCAGGTCTTCTTCTGCCATGATTTAGATCGGATTGCTTGAAGGAATAGAAATCACTCAAATCACTTGTTTCTCCACAACACACACAATCTACACCGAGAACCTTGCTCTGATACCAATATGATGTGCCAAAAATACACAAAACAAACGTTTTGCTGTGTTTTTTTTTGTAGAATTATGAATTAATTAAGATATGTTACGAATTTGATCTCAACAAGTGAAGTGTAGAAGGCTAGCAATTACCTATTTGATAAGAAGAAATTGCCACAAATAAATAAAAGTTAAGTGTATTCGCCACACTCAGATAGAAGAAGGTGAGTGATAAGAATCTATTTAATTAAAGTGAAATTGCGTTCTGCAATTTTTTTCAGAAAATAATCACCCCCTCCAACATATTGTTCTAACCTTTAAATAGCAATGTAAAAACATGCGGCTGCCAAAAAAATAAATTATAACCTAGAAAATATTACAATAGGCTGGGCTGTGCACCTTTATTAAATAAAAATCCAAAAATAACTTAACCTAGTAAATAAATGACATGGGTTGGGCTAATTAAGAACATAACAATAATAGAAGATAAAAAAACGAAATTAAATAAGAATGCCTAATCTTCCAAGCAAATGAGCAAGGTTAACACTTTAGGCTTTAATGTTTTACCCTCCAGACTTTCTGAATGGGCTGTGTTCACTCTGAGAAGTAATTCAAGTGTCATCTGAAGTTTCTTAGCCATGGAACGAGTGATCAGCCCAACACTAGGAACCACACAACCTTGGGCAGCCTCTACATCTCCACAGATCACATCACGAGGTATAAACATTATCTACTCAAAAGAGCCACACACATGCACGCAATGCAAAAATACACTAACTCTAAAAAGATCAAAAGCTGCCTTTACGGTAAATAAAATAATGTCATCTTGAATTACCAGAAATTGCCCTAGTGGTAAAAAAAACAAAGTCCCTTTGGATTACCAGAAATCTCCCTTGCGATAAATAAAACAAAGTCCTCTCAGACTACCAAAAATTATTTTAGTTATAAATAAAATAAAGTCCCCTTGGACTACCAGATATTTGCCCTTACGATGAATAAAATAAAGTTCTCTGAAACTACAAGAAACAAAAGTTTCCTCATACTACTAAACAATAAAGTATTACCACGGTACCGACAAACAACCCCACAGTAAATGAAAAAATGTCCCTTAAGACTACAAAAAATTGCCCTTGTGGTAAATAAAACAATGTCCCCTTAGACTACCAAAAAATAAAGTACTGACATATCTCCCTCACAATAAAAAAAATTAAGTCTCCTTGTACCACCAAGGTACTGATTCTCTACTCTTATAAGCCAAACTACGAATCCAAATCGACACAAAAAATGTGCCATTAAGGCACCTATTTCTCGCTCAAAGAAGCCAAAATCATGTACCTCAGCAATGTTGAAATGCACAGTATAGCGGGAAAAATGTAAACATAGCTCAATGGAACCAACATCTAATCCATAAGGACAAAAATAATATACCTCTGTGATCCTATTGTCAAAGCCTAGAAGGACCAAACCTTATACCTCCACTATACCAACTCCAAAATCTACAGGAGTAAAAGCTACATACTTGTGTAGTACTTGATAAGTGTTTAAAAATACATCATTTATATGTATTTTACAAGACATTATTACATCATTTATATCTCTATTTGTGAAAAAATTGTGAAATTTCATTGCTATAACTTTAATTTGTATGTTTTAATGATCTAGAATTTAAATACATACAAATATATATAATTGTACACGATGGCATGAGATCAATACTTGTATTTAAGTATTTATGTGGTGTATTTTTGTATGTAAGTGTTAAAAGAGTGTAAGTTGCAATTAAAGATATAAAATATCCACTTGCATACAACTCACTCACTTGAGCATGAATCAGTGTCATCGCCATAATTTTGTGTAGACATCTTCAAATAGAACAATTCTTTTAGCAAGTGAAATCTGACTCAATTATGCATAATTCGTGTTCAGAAAACTTTTGAAATTTAGAGTGGGTAGACACCGAAAGTGTGAAGGAATATAATTGAGCATTGTTCATCCATATGCAACCTAGACTTGTGAACACCTTTATGTCTCTTTGCCATAACTTTTTGAATACCTCATCGATTGAGTTAACTCTTAAAGCAGTAAACTATGGGGAATACAGCTACAACATTTATGTTATACATAATTTCAAATTCATGCATCTAAGTTGTCTACAGTAGTCATAGTTCAAACAGTGGCGGCAAATATTGCAATTTGAGCATGCATTACGATTTTGATTATATCTCATGCTCTAGACATTCAAATAACATGATTCTTAAAGCATGAGAAAGCGTATTCAATTATGCATAAAGTATACAAAGAAATGTCTCTAATTCAGAGTCAAATACAGTAAAAAGTGAGCTAAATTATGGCAAATAGAGATATAATGAAATTGCAATATGCATGTGTCTACACATGTAAAACATCATTTATCTTGTCTATATAAATAATGGTTTTGAAGATGAAGGCTTCTATTCTTGATTTCATTTCTCTTAGGAAGTTATTTCTTTGTTTTGTTTCCTTGATTATTGTAATCTAAGTGTTGTCACTCAAAACTTCTACATCTTACATACAATTATTGGCTGCAGCACGAAATTATGAGATCAAGAACATACATTTTTCTATGTTACCTTCTTTTTATGGAATTCCTAACAAAGACCCTTTGATTTTCACTAAGGATTTTTATGCGACATTGCGAAATTTTCCTTTGCAAGGGCTAACCAAGGATCAACTAAGGATGAGATGTTTTCCCTACACATTGAAGGACAGAGCTAAAGCTTAGTTGATGACTCTTCCACTTTATGCATTAGTGAGAACTCTTCAAACATGGCAGCATTACTTGTGGCCAAGAGAATTCATCATTCATTCTGACCATGAGAGCTTAAAGTTCTTAAAATCCCAAGGTAAGCTTAATAAAAGACATGCTAAATGGCTAGAGTTCATAGAAACGTTCCCTTATGTGATCAAGTACAAACATGGAAAGGAAAATGTTGTTGCTGATGCATTGTCTAGGAGGTATGCATTACTTACATCTTTGCAAACTAAATTACTTGGTTTTGAATTAATTAATGACTTGTATGCTAATGATGCTGATTTCGACCAAGTATGGAAAGCATGTGATAAGTGTGCATTTAGTGATTTCTATAGGCATGAAGGATTTTTGTTTAAGAAAGATAAATTGTGGGTTTCTATTTCTTTTATTCGTGAGTTACTTGTTAGAGAAACTCATGGAGGCGGCTTGATGGGGCACTTTGGTGTGCAAAAGCTTTAAAAATATTGCGTGAGCATTTTTATTGGCCTAATATGAAGCATGATGTACAATCTGTTTGTGATAAGTGTATTACATGTAGGCAAGCAAAATGTAAGATTAAATCACATGGCTTGTATACCCCTTTACCAGTACCTAACCAAACTTGGATTGATATTTCTATGGATTTTGTTCTAGGGTTACCAAGGTCTCAAGGTGGCAAGGACAACGTATTTGTTGTTGTTGATAGATTTAGTAAAATGACTCATTTTATTGCTTGTTCTAAAACTAATGATGCAACACATATTGCTGACTTGTGTTTCAAAGAAATTGTTCGTTTGCATGGTTTGCCTAAAACAATTGTTAGTGATAGAGATGTTAAGTTTTTAAGTGATTTTTGGCGCACTTTATGGAATAAATTAGGAACTAAACTCTTATTTTTCACTGTTGCACATCCTCAAGCAAATGGTCAAAATGAAGTAGTTAATAGAACACTTACTACTTTGTTACGTGCTATCATTTAAAAGAACTTAAAGCAGTGGGAAAAGTATTTGCCACATATTGAGTTTGCGTATAATAGATCTATTCATTCTACAACTTCTTTTTGACTTTTTAAAATTGTTTATAGCTTTAATCCTATAACTTCTGTGGATATTTTACCTTTACCTACTAACAAACATGTTAATCTTGATGGTAAGAAAAAAGCAGATTTTGTGAAGGATTTACATGGTAAGGTTTGGGCCAACATTGAAAGAAAGAATGAGTAATATGCTAAGCAAGCTAATAAGGGTCGTTTGAAGATTATTTTTGAACCTGGAGATTGGGTTTGGGTGCACATGTGTAAGGAGAGGTTTCCTACACAAAGGAAATCAAAATTGCAACCTAGAGGAGATGGGTCTTTCCAAGTCTTGGAGAGAAACAATGATAATGCCTACAAATTAGATTTGTCAAATAACTATAGTAATGTTAGTGCGATTTTCAATGTTGCTGATTTATCTTTGTTTGATGTAGGTGATTTGAGGACGAATCCTTTCAAAGAGGGAGGGAATAATAGAGATCGATGTACTGGCCAAATAGTTCAAGCTAATATTCTCAATTCTTTTCAAGATCCTTTGCAAGGAATCAGCGGTCTAATAACTAGGGCAAGGACAAAGAGGATGAAAGAGGCTTTACCAGGCTTAATCATAGAAGTGTATAACAAAGAGACTATTTTAGAAAGTTCTAAGACGGTTTGTGAAGTTTCCGAAGTTTCACAAAAAATAATCACTTATTTTTATATGCAAGAAGAAGACTAAAATAGCTCTGCGCTGCTAAATCCTAAAACCATATGGATAATTTGGGCTTTTTAAGATTTCTTTGTCCTATAGGAAATAAGTTTCCTTATTATATTAGAATTGTTATTTTATAGGTTTTCTTATTAAATTAGGATTGTTATTTTTTAGATTTCCTTATTAGATTAGGATTGCTATTAAAGTTTCTTTATCATATTAGGATTGTTATTTAGGTTCCTTTAAAGGTTTAGGATTCTAGTTTTACTTTCTAACTTAAGTTAGGATTTATATTCCTACTTAATTTTTGACATCTTTTTTTATTTAGGATTATGATGTTTCCATGCCTATATAAAGGCTACAAGTATGTAAAACGATTTTCATTATATTATTAATAATATTGAGATATTTGAGTAAACTTTACTTTGCTTTCTTATGTTCTTGGTAGAATACAATATCTTGAGTTATCAAGGGAGTGATCAACTTTTGTAGCGTCTTCAAGATTGAAATTTTTGGGACTTAGTTTTCTTATGTTCTAATATGATCATCTACAACTTGTTTTCTAATTTTTTGGGTGTGCATAAAAACTGATTAAAGGGTTCCTAGTCAGGTCGTCTTCTTATCAGACAAGCTAAGGATCCTCAATCTTCTAAGCTTTTTGAGAAAAGCAAAGAGAAAGAGTTACTTCCAATTCATCATTGCATAAGGCAGCCGAGTCTGATAGACCACCAATTCCTTATCCTAATCGTTTAAGGGATAATAAATAGAATAAGCAATTTTTTGCGATTTATAACAGGCTTTCTAAAGTTAATATTAACTTATGATAAGAACCCACTAGACGACTTGTCCTAGAAACCCTTGAATCAGTTGTTATGCGCACCCAAGAAACTAGAAAACAAGTTGTAGATGATCAGATTGGAACCTAAGGAAACTAAGTCCTTAAAATTTCAATCTTGAAGACGCCACAAAGGTTGATCACTTTCTTGATAAGTCAAAATATTGTATTCTGCCAAGAACACAAGAAAGCAAAGCAAAGCTTGCTAAAATATCTCAATATTATTAATGATATGATGAAATTCGTTTTACATACTTGTAGCCTTTATATAGACATGGAAACATCATAATCATAAATAAAAAGGGTGTCCAAAATTAAGCAGGAATAGAAATCCTAGCTTAAGTTGGAAAATAAGACTATAATTCTAATCCTATAAGGGAACTTAAATAACAATCCTAATCCTATAAGGGAACCTAAATAACAATCCTAATCTAATAAGGAAAGTTTAATAACAATCCTAATCTAATAAGAAAACTTAAATAACAATCCTAAACAAGCAAGAAAACTTTAATAATAATCCTAGAACTTTCTATAATAGCATCTTGGTTATACACTTCCATAATTAAGCCTTGTTAAGCCTCTTTCTTCCATTTTATCCTTGCCTTAGTTATTGGATTGTCGATTCCTGGCAAAGGATCTTGAAATGAATTAGGAGTATTAGTTTGAACCATTTGGACTGCACTTCGATCTTTATTAACTTATCTCTTTTGGATATCACTAGGAATATACCATAATATGCAAAATTCTTCAAGGAGCTCAACACCAAAAAGAGGAGATATGAGAAAAACGAAAAAGTTATGGTTTCAGAAGTTACTAGTGCAATGCTTCAACAAAACTTGCCTCTTAAATTGAAAGATCCAGGGAGCTTCAACATAAGCATTATAATGGGAGACAAAAATATAGCTAAAGCTATGTTAGACTTAGGAGCAGATGTTAATCTCATGCCATATTCGATATATTTGTAACTAGGTTTTTGAGAACTTAAGCCAACAACTATGACAGTTCAACTTGTTGATAATTCAGTTAAATATCTAAAGGGAATAATTGAAGATTTGTTGGTGCAAATAGATAAGCTATTGTACCTATGTATTTTGTGGTTTTGGAGATGAAAAAAACCTTATCTAAGGATAAAGAACATATAATTCTTCTTGGTAGACTATTCATGACAACAACCAATGCAATTATTGACGTCCATAATGAGAGGTTAATAATGACAATTTTAGGAGAGACTGCACAATTTAAAGTGTTTTACTCTTTACCAATTGTTTCTATTTCTTCTAATAATGAATGTTCTTTTATTGATAGTTTTGATTCACTTCTTCATGACATTTATTTGCAGGAAGAGATGGAAGATAAGCTTGAAGTGGCACTTGTTGTTGAAAGGGTAGAGGGAATACTTTTAAAAATAACTAAGGGGCATTATGAGATGCTAGATAGAGCCATACCAATTTCATCACAAAAAGCGCCTAGCAAACCTTTAGATTTGTCAAAGTCCCTACCTAGAAAAGAAATCACTCCACCTAAGCTTGACCTTAAAGAATTGCCTAAGCACCTTAAGTACATATTTTTGGGAGAGGGGGACACATACCTTATAATTATTGCATCTACCTTCACCCACATCCAAGAAGATAGAGTTACGAGGGAACTTATTCGATTTAAGAAAGCTATAGGTTGGAGCATAAATGACAATAAAGGTATTAATCTTGTTATATGCATGCATAAGATTATTTTAGAGGACGATATCAAACCCTTGAAAGAAGCCTAAAGGAGACTAAACCCTAATCTACAAAAGGTAGTAAAGAAAGAAGTTCTAAAACTCTTAGATGTAGGGGTGATATATCCTATTTTTGACAGTAGATGGGTTAGTCTGTTTCATTTCCTAAGAAATCAAGCATTACCATGGTGAGGAATGAAAATAATGAACTAGTGCCAATTAGGATGACTATTGGGTGGAGAATGTGCATTAATTATAAGAAGTTGAATTCGGCTACTGATCGCGACTATGTTAAACGTAAATGCACTAATCATATCAAGTAATAAAGTAATAAGAAAAGATATCATCTCATGAGGATTAAGGTTCAAATTAATTACTAAGTATTACTGTTTGAAAGGCCAGTTTTATCTAAGCAAACTAAATCGATTAATTGTAACGAAAAATAAACTAAAACACAAATATTAGCTAATATGGAATAAAAATTGAGTTTAAGAATTTATAAAAGATAAAGTATGCAAAAATGAATTACCTAGGGTCTTGATTTTACTTATCAATCACTTGTTTCTCCTAATTGGCTATTATTAATGCGTTTTGGTTTAATTCACTAATCACAAGATTTAAGTCAACCTTAACACCTCTCCCGAGAGTAAATCAATATTTTACGCACAATGATTCAAGTTGATATCCATATCTAATCCGAATAATTATATGTTTATTATGTATTACTTGTTATTTAATGCTTAGAACTCAATTCACCTCCCGGTTTCTTGAAATCCTAAGTGTTAATTAGATTATGTAGATGTCGATTACCTCTTGGTCTCACAACTATCTAGATTGTGTTACGTAGTCCAACAAACAAATTAATCTTTCCTAAAACTTAATTCATCCATCTCCAATTTAACTAATTTATTAATTAATTAACAAATCAAAACATTAAGCAAGATAAACACAAGTGAATCAAACCATAATAACATTAATAGCATGCCAATTGATTAAAATATATTTTAGACAAGATATATCAAGACCCTAGATTAAGAAAACTAGCCAACAATCACAATTAACAACATAATAATCAATATGTATTCCATAATCATAAAATTTAATTAAAGTTAAAATGAAATACAAAATGAGAGTTAAAGAGTTTAGGAAAACTAGACTAGAGATCCAAACTTCAATGATCCTCCTTCAAGTCCTCTTCCAAGGGCTCCAACTTGAATCAATCCACTTCTCTCTCTAGGATCTTCTCTTTGTTCTTCCTCTTTCTCACTCAAAAACCCAAATTTTCCATTCTTGGATGCTTGCTTTTTATCCCAAAAACATATAAACCTAAAAAATACGCAAATCAGGCCATTAGATCATGATCTCACGACCAAAAGTCGTCCAAGCCCATCTAGGAGGCGCTAGGGCACCCAAAATCTGCGCGGGGACGGCATGGGACAGAATGGGTGGCATAGCCGCACACCTCCGTGGCGCTGCCGCGCCATTCTTGTAGCCAAAATGGGATTGGAATGTGGGTATGGCGTTGGTACGCCATGGCCTCCAGCTTTAATTTCTTTAAAATTTGGTTCCTTCAGCTTTAGAATTTCATCTTGAATGCCCGTGTGCTCTTTTTTATACAAAGCACTAAAATTCATCAAATATTAACTAAACTTGAAAATTTATAAAATAATTCAAGTCTCAAAGTAATCGATAAGTGCGTATTCTATACAGTTATCAGCTATAAAAAAAGATCTTTTTCCACTTTCTTTTGTTGATATGATGTTGGAAAGATTAGCTAGAGATGATTTTTATTGTTTTCTTGATAGTCTTTCGGGTTATTATTAAACACTGATCACACTAAAGGATTAAGAGAAGACAACCTTCACTTGCCCATTTGGGACATTTGCCTTTAGGAGGATGCCATTTGGTTTATATAATACACTACCAACATTCCAAAGTTGCATGATGACAATTTTCTCATATATGGTGGAGAACTTAATTGAGGTATTTATGGATGATTTCTTAGTTTTTGGAACCTCATTTGATGATTGTATGCATAATTTGACTTTGTACTTGAACGATATATCAAGTGTAATTTGACACTTAGTTGGGAAAAATAGTCATTTTATGGTGTAACAAAACATTGTGCTAAGGCATGTTGTTTCTAGTAAAGGTATTGAAGTTGATAAGGTGAAAATTGATTTAATTGCTAAATTACTGCCTCCTATTTCAATCAAGGAAATTAGGAGTTTCTTAGGACATACTGAATTTAATAGGCAATTTATTAAAGATTTCTCTAAAATAAGTCATGCATTGTGAAACTTATTATCCAAGGACGTTCCTTTTTTTTTTTTTATGATGATTGCCAACAGCCTTTAATACTTTGAAAGAATATTTAACATTAGCATCTATTATCATGGCACCTAATTTGTCATTACCCTTAAAGATTAGGTGTGATGCATCTGATTATGTTATAAGGATTGTTTTGGGGCAAAGATTAGAAAAGCATTTACATGTGATTTATTATGCTAGTAGAACACTTAATGATGCCCAACTAAATTACTCCACTATTAAAAAAGAGTTTTTAGCTGTTGTATTTGCACTGGACAAATTCAGGTCTTACTTGGTAGGATCTAAAGTCATTATACACTCAGATCATGCTACATTTAAATATTTTTTGACTAAACCAAATGTAAAGCCAAGACTAATTTGATGGGTATTGTTTTTACAAGAATTTGACCTAGAAATAAGGGATAAGAAAGATATTTAAAATGTTGTTGCTAATCACCTTTCTAGGTTACTTTCAGATTTTGACACACATGAGCATAGAGAAGAAAAATCGATTGTTGAAACTTTTCCTGATGAGCAATTGTTTGTTTTAGGTCATGAACCATGGTATGCTGATATTGTCAATTACCTTATTTGTGGTGTGTTGCGACCTAATCTCTCTTTTCAAGAAAAAAGAGATTCTTGTTATCATGCAGACATTATTTTTGGGATGAGCCG